>OY294042.1:22606968-23914510 GCA_958510855.1 Rhagonycha lutea
AAATAAGTAAATTTTTAAAAAGTTGAAACTACTAATTTTAAATATTTTTGGATTATCCTATTTTTTATTCGGATTGCTTTAATTCCATTAGCTTAAGTTGCGTAAAAACTTGGATGGTGTAGCATAAATTATTAGGAACCCTTTCAAACCCTTTAACCCTTCAACCATACATTAATCTTTTGGCATTATAACATCACCTAAGTCAAAGTCTTCCATACAAAGTCAAATGGGTTACATTAAAAAATGGTTATTTATTATACTTGGTGAAGAGAAAGAATGTACCAAATTTTTGAAATATTGAAACAATAATCATTCGGCGCCCGTGTGCGAAGATGCGTACATTGTACCCACGGGTGTAGTCGATGCACTGTGAATATAAATTACATAATCTAAGTAAGACAACCATTATTATAAAGAACTATAAGCGGAATCTCGTTAATATATTCAATGGCGTCACTTCCACTCTTTTGTTTCCTTAAATCGATTTCAACCAAAATCTAATCAGCTGGTAAGTTTCAATACAAAAGTACTGAATATAAAATATTTTTTTTTAAATTTATTATTGGTTTAAGTGGTAGAGGGCACCCAGACTTTTTTTACACACAAACTCACACACAAACATCTGTTAGAAAATAGTCTTATTTGACTTGTTAGACCTCAAAATGCGTAAATTCAAAATAATCTTAATTTTTCCGCATGAATACTATAATTTACTTTATTCTACAGGTTATTCACTTTTAATTGAAATATATGGTGCGCAAATGGGGAACAGAAACACAATAGTTGGTTAAACTACTACCAGTGGCGGTTTTAGAACTTATGAGGCCCCAGGCGCAAATCACTTTTGAGGCCCCAATTTCAATTTCAATTTCAATTTTGAAATTAAAATTTTTTTTACTAAAAAATGAACTGATATCAAAATAACTGCAAATCTAAGGCATCTTAGGGCTTAGAATTTTTTCGTTATTTTTCCTGTTTATTACAACGGAATTAATATTTTCAAATATTTCAGAATATTTGAACAAAATTAAATTTTTATCGATAATCAAAAATTGCACTGAAATCAAAATAACTGCAAATCTAAGGCATCTTAAGGCTTACAATTTTTCGCTATTTTACATGTGTTTATTGCACCAGAATTAATATTTTCTTTAACTTCCAGAACATTTGAACAAAATTAAATTTTATCAAAAAATTTAAAACAAAAATTGAACTGAAATCAAAATAACTGCAAATGTAAGGCATCTTAGGGCTTACAATTTTTTCGTTATTTTTCCTATAGTTATTACAACAGAATTAATGTTTTCATAACATTTCAGAATATTTGAACAAAATTAAATTTTAATCAAAAAATATAAATCGGAAATTGCGGTGATATCGAAATAACTGCAAAAATTAAGGCATTTAGGGCTTAGAATTTTTACGTTATTTTACCTATGTTTGTTACAACAGAATTTATATTTTCATAAAATTCCAGAATACTTAAACTAAATTGAATTTTTATAAAAAATGTAAATCAAAATTAGCACTGAAATCAAAATAAATTCAAATCTAAGGCATCTTAGGGCTTAGAATTTTTTCGTTATTTTTTCTGTGTTTATTACAACATAATTAATATTTTCATAACATTTCAGAATATGTGAACAAAATTAAATTTTTATCAAAAAATTTAAATCAAAAATTGCGATATGAAATCAAAATAATTGCAAATCTAAGGCATCTTAGCGCTTACAATTTTTTCGTCATTTTTTCTATGTTTACTACAACATAATTAATACTTTCATACCAGTTCAGAATATTTGAACAAAATTAAATTTTAATTAAAAAATTTACATCAAAAATTGCGTTGAAATCAATATAACTGCAAATCTAAGGCATCTTAGGGCTTAGAATTTTTTCGTTATTTGTCCTGTATTTATTACAACAGAATAAATATTTAAACATAACATTTCAGAATATTTGAACAAAATTAAATTTTAATCAAAAAATTTAAATAAAAAATTGCGGCGAAATCAATATAACTGCAACTCTAAGGCATCTTTAGGGCTTAAAATTTTTTTGTTATTTTTCCTGTATTTATTACAACAGAATTAATATTTACTTAACATTTCAGAATATTTCAACAAAATTAAATTTTTATCAACAAATTTAAATTAAAAATTACGGTGAAATCAAAATAACTGCAAATCTAAGGCATTTTAGGGTTTAGAATTTTTTCGTTATTTTTCCTGTATTTATTACAACAGAATTAATATTTTCGTAACATTTCAGAATATTTGAACAAAATTAAATTTTTATCAACAAATTTAAATAAAAAATTGCGGTGAAATCAAAATAACTGCAAATCTAAGACAACTTAGGGCTTACAATTTTTTCGTTATTTTTACTATGGTTATTACAACAGAATTAATATTTTCATAACATTTCAGAATATTTGAACAAAATTAAATTTTTATCAAAAAATTTAAATCAATAATTGCACTGAAATTAAAATAACTGGTATCTGAGGCATCTTGGGGCGTATAATTTTTTCGTTATTTTACCTGTGTTTATTACAATGGAATTAATATTTTCTTATAATTTCAAAATATTTGAAGAAAATTAAATTTTTATCAAAAAATTTAAATCAAAAATTGCACTGAAATCTAAATAACTGCAAATCTTAGGCCATCTTAATCTGAGGCGGTACTTAGATCCAAACAATCATTATAATAGAAGGACACTTTTTGCCTAACATTCCGGAAACCACGTGCAACTATGAGTTCAAAGTGGGCGAGACTGAGCAAACCTAATCCCGGGGATCCCAATCCGTAGTAGTTTTTGATTTTGAAAGCATGACCTCTCTAGTTCCAAATGTTTCATGAATGATTCATAAACATCTATAGAGACTTTCGTCTCAAGTTCAAGCTATTGCTTTGGAGTTGCTACGGTTAAAATTAGTTGATGGTTAAATTTACCACAACTACTAATCACACGGAGATGGCAATGCCTCTTCTGGCTAGCTCCAGCAGAGATACCCCAAAATTGGCCATCGAGTTTCTTCCAGGTGTAAATTTGCTGGTGGATTAGATTAAAATTTTCCTTGGGCGCTACGTAATCTTGGCTACTGCTCAGCGCCGATCTCTCTACCCAGATTACGAAATGGTAGAGATTTGAGGTCGAAACTCGACAGCGCCATAGACATAAACTTCTGCTTAATTAAATTAAATATTATATGTTCTATTTTTTTGATCAGTTGTTAGAGGTTAAGTTGGCAATAAGTGAACAGAGGTGTCATTTTGGTTTTTCGGTTTTTCGGTTAAAGATTGGAGAAGATAAAGTGTGTATACGGTGAGAGGGGTATAAGAACACATAGTGAACGGGAGGAAGTGTTGATTTTGAGATCCCAGGGGGCAATTTGCCTAAATCAACAAATAAAATACGCTGATAACATTATAGTTCGACCGCTTCAATAAATTATTGAATAAAGTGAAGTTAGGTAAAATTAGAATTTTGCAGCACTAACGCAACAATAAAGTAGTGGCTCAAACAAGGGGATAGTCTCCGAGGGGCTGAACCGGACTGAACTTTGAAAGTTGATTAAGTAAGGAAATGAGCAAGGAAAGGCGAGCCAAAGGATCAGAGAGTACGGGGTCAATTGGAGATTATTTGAAAAGGAGAAGAGAGGAATCACCTAGGGAGGTACAGGGAGTAGGAGAAGAAGCGTTAGTTTTCCAGAGAAGTAAGAAGACAGAAAAATCACCCATTAAGATAATTTGCCAGACTGAGCACGAAATGGTAAACAAGAACGAGATGGATGAACTGAAAGCGATGATTGGTGCGCTGGCTCTCACGGTCAATGCTGGCTTCGCAGATAACAAGAAGGAATTTCAAGAACTTAGAGAAGAATGGAAGCTTGATAGACAGGAACTGAGAAATGAAATTGGAACTCTAGAAAGCCGAATTGTAAAACAGGAGAAAACGATAAGCCAGCTTCAAGAACAAGTAGAGAAACACGAAAAAGATAAAAGAAGGTGTAATATTGTTATCAAAGGAGCTTATCCAAGTGTAACGGTAACTGAAAAGAAAGTAGAAGAATTCATACTGGAGAAGCTTGCGGTAAGAGTAGATGTTATAGAGGCTTTCAAGGTTGGGAAAACACCCGGAAGAGAGATTATAATTGCAAAGCTGGGAAGCTACAACCATCAGAAGATAGCAGTGATGGAAAATAAAAGCAGATTAAAAGACACTAAGATATATATTGAGAACGATCTTACTCAAAGAGAAAAGGCAATACAAGATAAAATCTTGGAAGTAGCTAAAGTTGAGATAAGGAAAGGAAAGAAAGTCAGAGTGGGATACAAGAAGTTAACGGTAGAAGGTAAAATACATATTTGGAATCATATGAATGAGGAGCTGGTTCCAGAAGAGGAGTCTGAAATAACACCGAAAGACTGACCAATGGGGAGGGAGCAACCGTAATGTCTCATGCGGGAGCTCCTTATACCGAAACTGAGACACATATTATGAAGACATGGCAAGATACACGGAATATCGAAAATGAAAATAGAAGCGAAAGTAAGATAAAAAAAAAGGAAGCGTGGGAAGGATATGATCACAATAGGAACATGGTACGTAAAGAACACTTGCTAACTGACAATAAACTAACAAGAAAAACAAAGGTAAAGATATATGAATCGTTAATAGGACCTGCAGTTGCATATACGACGGAGACTGTGTGTTTCTCTCAGATAGAAGCAGAGCGACTCAGAGTTTTTGAGAGGAGGGTCCTCCGTACAATAATGGGCCCAGGGAAGAATAATAACGGTGAATGTAGACCTTTGATGATCCACGAAATAGAAAACGAACTACAAGGAGAAAACATGGTGGGGTTCATCAAGTCGTAGAGAATAAAGTGGTTGGGGCATATCTTGAGAATAGAAGATAACAACACTGTGAGGAAAATAACTACATGGAAACCCAGCGAAGAGGGAACCCACGGAGGGCCGAAGTTGGGACGGATGGACCAGGTGAAGAACGACCTGAGAGAGATGCAAGTTGAGGAATGGTCACTTAAGGTGCAAGATCGACAGATTTGGAAAGAAATGGTCAAGAACGCAAGGACGCACACAAGGTTATAAACTATCGATGTTTAATATGGGGGTTAATCCTCCCCTTAAAATGGATTTGTAAATCCCAGACAGGGATAGCAATATTCACTATATTGAATGTATAAAGCTATAAATAAATAAAATAAATAAATGTTCTATTTTTAATAAATTACGAATTTAGGATATAATATTAATAGTTTATTTTAAGCTTTCGATTGAGTTTTTTCATCATCATCAGAAAAGTACAAATAATAATTGGATAACATGGAAACAGATATACATTGTATTGTCATTTGACTGGTAACTAGATAAAATCCAATAACCGTGAGTTAGAAAAAACCTGGATTGTGTTCCCCAAAAAAGGAAAACCTAGCTCCAATACGTAAAAAGGGGTTTATACAAGCAAGTGGCTGTATATAGTACTTAAGCCCTCTATATCGGTTTGACGGTTCATAGTGTTCTTGGTCTTCTTTATGCAAATCATCTCATGTACCAAACGATCTTTGTAATAATTGATAAATGACAATACAATGTATATCTGTTTCCATGTTATCCAATTATTATTTGTACTTTTCTGATGATGATTGAAAAACTCAATCGAAAGCTTAAAATATACTATTAATATTATATCCTTAATTCGTAATTTATTAAAAATAGAACATATTTAATTTCACGAATTAATAATAAACCAATTTTAAATTAAATATAAAAAAAGTTATAAACCATAAAATAACAATAAACGGACGTCACAAACACTTAGCTTAACTTCAAAAGTGCGGTTTTGGGTGGAGGTAATCTCTACACGCGTTCTAACTTGTAGTCTACCCAATTGTGAGCGGACTTTGGAAACTGGCCCAAACAAGGGATCCGTCACAAAGATTTGGTACAGTCAATTGGGGTGGAATTGATCATATGGGGGTGAGATTGATCACTTTTTATTTTTTACTTTACCATACAACAAATATGAGTATACGTAGTATACCATATAGTATGGGAAAGTTGAGATATTGACGGATTTAGAGTCCTTGGGGTCCAACGAGTTGAAAGAGACCAAACATCAACAAATGTCTGTGTGTCTGTGTGGCTGTGTGTCTGTGTGTCACTTAATTTTGTGTGCGCTCTAGCGCCCAAACCAATAAGAATTTCATAACCAAATTTCATATTTAGGTCTTTTATATTAAGACTGAGAACTGATTAGATTTTGGTTGAAATCGGTTCACGGAAACTTGATGGTGGGGGTTACGGTGACGCGAGGGAATGGATTAACGAGATGCCACTGTTTTTATATTAATGCCATATCATTAATGTATGGTAAAGTCATGGGATGGCCACATCACAAAACCAGTGAGGCCGTAGGCCGAACAACCACATCCGACATTTTTTAATTTAGAGCCAATATCAAATTTCCGAGCTCGCTCTTATCGACTAGGAGTTTACTAATAGTGTACTAGTCGATATGGACGAGCTAGATTAGCAACTTTGACGCTAAATTCAAATATATATACAGATGATTTTTGATCAATCTCACCCCAAGTATGATCAATTCCACCCCAAATGACGGTACAAGGAACCACCACAAGGACCCGGTACGAAAACCCTAAAAATAAACCTTTGTAGTAAATGGAACAACAATAAGATTGAAACCTCACCTCAAGGATGTCGGGGAGGGCCAACAAATAGACGAAGATTTTTCTTTCTCGGTCCTTTTACCCTAAAGAGGGTTTGGTGAACCTTTTAATTTGGGGACGATTTATGTACTTTATATGTTTCGTACTAAGTCCTTTTTTTTTACCCTAAGACAAGGTTTCTCATGGCAGATTACACCCCGGTGGTTTGCCATTGCCTGCCGAGGGAGAGACGACCAGAATAAAGTTCTTACTTTACTCGGATTCGAACCGGGTATTTAGCGTTCATAGTCAACTCGCGTGACCGCTAAGCTCCGACCGCCTCTAACAAGGGCAAGGCCAACCCTTCCCCTCACAGATCTGCACCAAAATTTGTATACGATTACAACCCAATTAGAAGTCAACTTGATGAAAGTTTAAAGTTGCGAAACTCTAAATTTTTTTTAAAAACTTGTAATGAAGCCCATTGGTAAAGTTGAACAAATGTACCGTAGTTCAAATGTAACGAACTACGAACATAAAAATTTTATCAGTATGTACAATGGTGGGTGATGTATCATATCATAACCTCAAATAATAATTAATAACCTCGACATGAATAATAATTTATTCAATATAACAAATTTAGTATTTCAACTTTGAAGTAGTAGGTAGGTACCTAATTACACACGGTAAGCAAAATTGAGTGAATTTTGTTTCGATAATTTTTATTTACATTGCAGTTTGAAAAAATAGTACGATTTTTTGCAGCAGTACAAAGCACAAACCATTACAATAAAAATTATATTCAACGCTATAGTAAGTAGGTATATATGATTTATTATTATTTATTCACTCTCAATTTCCTCAGTGACAAATTTATGCCAACTGCTGTTTGCCGATACAAAATTTAAGTTTGACCAGTATCGTCTGTAATAATTGGTTCTTTTGGCTTGTATCTTGGGTGTCACTACCGGTAGCGTGTCTTGTAGGATTCATCTATATGTACAATATGGTGGCTTACACATATGCAGTCATTATGAAGAAACCGTGCACCATTCTTCGACTGTTGTTTTTATTCTTTGTATTGTAAATAGGGCTGTGCCTAGTGAAATTAGTAGGTTTTCAGTATTGTACCGATTGTTGTTTTTAGA
Source organism: Rhagonycha lutea (assembly GCA_958510855.1). Classification (NCBI taxonomy): domain Eukaryota; kingdom Metazoa; phylum Arthropoda; class Insecta; order Coleoptera; family Cantharidae; genus Rhagonycha; species Rhagonycha lutea. The sequence goes on from OY294042.1 coordinate 22,614,817, forward strand.
CATATTTGTAGTATACAGCGGAAGTAAAATAAAGTATTCGTAATAGAAATGGTACCAAAATTTGTACTGCATTTCAAAAGCAAAGTTAACTTTCAGTCCGAAAAAATTTCTCAATGCCCATTACAATTTTTTTCCACTAAAAAAAGGCAACTTTTCTCCCTTTTTGCATAATCTACTGATGCACTTTTACTCAAATTTTGTAAATTAATTAAATTTGTCAATATTATATTATAAATTTTATTTAAATTTAAAACAGTAAAAACATTGTAATACAATCATCATGAAATAAGCTCAAGATTTTTCAACAATTTATGACCACGACTTCCTTAAACGACACACTTCAACCGTATCTTCATAATAACTGCATACGTGTACGGCACCATATTGTACATATAGATGAATCCTACAAGACACGCTACCGGTAGTGACACCCAAGATACAAGCCAAAAGAACCAATTATTACAGACGATACTGGTCAAACTTAAATTTTGTATCGGCAAACAGCAGTTGGCATAAATTTGTCACTGAGGAAATTGAGAGTGAATAAATATAATAATAAATCATATATACCTACTTACTATAGCGTTGAATATAATTTTTATTGTAATGGTTTGTGCTTTGTACTGCTGCAAAAAATCGTACTATTTTTTCAAACTGCAATGTAAATAAAAATTATCGAAACAAAATGCACTCAATTTTGCTTACCGTGTGTAATTAGGTACCTACCTACTACTTCAAAGTTGAAATACTAAATTTGTTATATTGAATAAATTATTATTCATGTCGAGGTTATTAATTATTATTTGAGGTTATGATATGATACATCACCCACCATTGTACATACTGATAAAATTTTTATGTTCGGTACATTTGAACTACGGTACATTTGTTCAACTTTACCAATGGGCTTCATTACAAGTTTTTAAAAAAAATTTAGAGTTTCGCAACTTTAAACTTTCATCAAGTTGACTTCTAATTGGGTTGTAATCGTATACAAATTTTGGTGCAGATCTGTGAGGGGAAGGGTTGGCCTTGCCCTTGTAAGACGAAGATTATGGAGTTGTAATTATTTTGGATGTCCTTAAAAATATGGAAGTTGTAACTGGATGCTTGTATATAAAAATTAGGGTTACTTACGAAAAAAAATATAAATTGCACTATTTATCTGAAATAATCCCCAAATTGGGTTGGTATTTACATTTAAAACCAAAATATCATTACAATTTGCTCGCACAATTTAATTTTTCTGCCCACCTAGATTTCACAATAATTTAAAACTCGATTTTCTTTAAAACTTGATTTACGTTTAAAAAAAAAGCTAAACGTGTTTTTCCCAACGTACAAAATATGAATAAATCTCGTGTATTTGTAGGTGGATTACCCCAAGATGTTCGTCAACGAGATGTGGAACAGTTTTTCAATGTTTATGGACGGATACCAAAAATTGCGCTGAAGGGTATATTTGGTTTCGTAGAATTTGCCAATCAACGAGACGCTGATGATGCCATTCAGGATTTGAATGGTAGGAAACTGTTAGGAACGCGTGTAATTGTGCAAAGTGCACAAAAATCTCGAGGGAGGACACGGTATCAATATCGTGATACGTTTCGTCCGCCCAGATATCGATATAGTCCTGCACGAAGAACTAATTATAAAGTTACGTTACAAAACTTTTCTTCTCGCATAATAATAATAATAAACATCGCAACAAAGGCATGGTTGAATTTGCCACATATGATGATAAACATATCATAATTTTTTTAAACACACTAAAAATGGAATAGACACTTTTAGCACTAAAAATATAAAATTGGCACAGATGTAAATTTATATATACAGGAAATTTACATCTGTGCCAATTTTATATTTTTAGTGCTAAAAGTGTCTATTCCATTTTTAGTGTGTTTAAAAAAATTATGATATGTTTACTATCAAGTTGCACCACTTAGACCACGCTACTTTAGATTAGATTACATAATATGATGATATGAAAAAAGCCATTGAAGAGTTAGATGGTGCCGAGTTAAATGGTAGGAAAATTAAAATAACGGAAGCTAGACGTTCTAGATCAAAATCAAAAGTAAAAACTTTCTATCCAAACTCTCAAACGCTCCTTCAAAAAAAGGAAAGTATAACAGAATCTCATTCATTGCTCTTAACAACTAATTAGTGATGCAAGCATTCAGACTTACTTATAAAATACGGGATTTTATCACTTGGATTTTGCATATTACCTTCATAAACTGGGGCAATATTGATGGAAAGGAAATTCTTGGAAATTCTCGTGTACAACATATTGCTAATTTTATAGGAACAGGTAGAATGCATGGAACCTGCATTTATCAGAAAAAACTCCATACCCGAGAATAAATTTACTACATCAAGAATTCTGTTCCCTTTGATAAATTAATACATCGACTAAGGCTTTCCTTGACATATAACCAATAATAACTCTCTTAACTTGCAGAACGATGCACCGCCTAGCCTTGTCGGTGGTGCTCATGTATGCACTTAACCCCGTTGGCCCTTTGATGTAAAGGGTGGCTATGTCTGTAAACAGTTATGAAAACTTGTATTTCGTGAGTTCTCTTGTGCATGTTGTTTAGTGGTGATGAGCACTTATATTTTAATACAACGCAAAGGAAATTGAGACGTAGTTTCATTCAATTGCCAAAGGAATGGCAAAAAAAGTAAGAACGATATGTGTTTGATTATCACAAATAATAATCACAATGCTTAAAATGTAAAAGAAAAGTAACCAATCTAGCCATTCTAAAGAGATAACCTCCAAATTGACAGAGTAATATTTCTTTACATTTGAATTTGATTTCAAATAATTTATAGAAATCTTTCAATAACTTTGGTGGTTTCCCGCTATATGGCATTGCAAGTACCGTATTTTGCATATTTTTGGAAAATCACCTGTGTGAGTGTTGATAAGATAACAGCTGTTGGAAAGTTAAAAGTTTTTTTGCGCCATTTTTGTTCGATCCACATTTTTAAGATTTTGTAATACTTTTGTGGACCGCCAGTGCATTCGGAATTCTTTTTGGATATTTTTCATCCTCTCCATATTTGTTGGGATTTATTTCAACCACTTATGGATTGCACCTGGTTACCGCACCGGCTAGGCTTCCTTGTCGAAGTAATTTTGCTGGGGGAATCCTGTCTCAATTTTTGAAAGCTTTAGAGTGTTCGTTTGATTTTAGAATGATTACAATTAATATTTTTGAAAGGGTAAGCTCAATATTGTTGCGCAAGGTTTGTAAATTTGTTACTTTGTTACTGGAGGTTATTTATCCAGTCCAAGCCTTTCATTATTTCAGTACGCCAGATTTTCGTGACTTTCACTGTGGGTGCTGTGTTGTGCTATAAAGGGAGTTTGATAAATCTCCAATTACCATCAAGAAAGGAGATTGGCACATCACTTTGCCTCTTGCTTTCTATGAGCTAGTCAAAGGGGCATTTCGATCTTATGCTACTACACAGCTCTGCGATTTGTGTTTTTGGGTATCAAAAGTGTTGACGACCAACAATCAACGTTACAAATTAAATATATACTCCAGTTCGTGAACGAAAGGTCGTATAAAATGCACGATAGCGTACAAACGGGGTCAAGCCGATGTTCCATCCAAGATAATTGGTAATATTGTTGATTCATCAAGACAATGTGAATACTGTAGAGTGTAGACACATAGGAGAGTGACATCACAGCTCATACAAAATATCCATGGGCTGAATACTGGAAATATATATGAATTAATCGACCTATTTTTTGAGACGGTCATTGCCTTGCAGCTAACGCAGTTGGATGCGAATGCGGGGTACCGGGTTCAAACCCGGGGAGAGTCAAACTTTCTTATGACCAAATCTTTGTGCTTCGGAGGGCACGTTAAGCCGGCGGTCCCCCTGAGTTGACGAATTGCCATCGTTAACAAAAAACACGGCTACAGGCACATCTGAATGCTAGCCTAGCAAGCTGCTACCGGTCTGGCCTTCATGGTGAGTTATGGCCAAAAAACCTCCATAATATGGAGAGCCTTATGTCCAGTAGTGGGCGGAAAAGGAAAAGAAGAAAACAGAATCTACCTTTAATGACCATTTGAATTAAGCACTCTCGCAACGTCGGCGTCGCGTCGGCGTCGAAGTGATTTGAACTGATTTGATGTTTGTAGTAATATTGAAGTTTTTTTTTGTAATTTTCATCCAACAAAAATTATCATGTAGAAATTAAAATCAACCAAAGAGTTGAAAATATAAATTTAAATGTATCAAATACTAAAAAAGCATAGAAAATTATCCCTTATAAAGATGGAATAATACGGAAACTGTTTCCTTGGAGTATGTGAAATCACATATTATAACATTTTTGCAATTTCGTTATTATAAAACTAGTAGGAAAGCCTGTCCACGGACGGCCAGCTAGCCAAAGCAACTTAGGAATCTCCATTTCGGGGAAGAGGTGATTTTTAGGTTGTTAAAAAGTTGTACTAATAATTAGAGTATTTTGTAAGTTTTTAAAAAGGTTTAAATCAAGGTTTTTTGACACGTGGAGGGAGGAACAGCATCTTGACTTTTTATAGTATTTATGAAGTGATACCATATTCAAATATCAATATTCCTAACCTCAATTTAAAGAAGGTATAAGTCGAACGACCGCAGTTTTAGGCTACTGTTCCGTTTAAGGTCATCAACGGATATCGGATCATTGATGTTTACCAATTAACTAATTAATAATTAACTAAATTAAGAGATTAACTTGACTATATTGCGATGTTAAGGTGTTTCAGTCCTAACACCTCACACTTAAGACAGCTTTTACTTAATTTTTTTTTTCGATAGCCAACCACAATCAAATCAATCGGCTTCTCCAATTTGCAGAAACTTCAAGAGAAACGACCAAGATCGTATCCTTCTGATTCAGTGTAAAAATAATTTTTATCTTGCGAATAACAACATGAGATTGAAAGACAAATTTCCCCAACATTTAGTATATTTATTTATTTTTATTTTAAGCTTTACATTCTCGTAAGAATATTGCTCTCCTATTTCTAGGATTTACAAATCAACTTAAAGGGGAGGATTAATCACCATATAACATTTTACAATTTTACTCTTCCGGTTTCTCTTTCTTGGTATGTTGTCTACAGTTTCGAGTGGATCAACGCTTCCTTTACTATTCCTCTCCATGCTGTCATGTCTTGCACCTTCTCTCTCCACTCATCCACCTCCATAGCTCCCAAATCACTCACTACCTGGTCCCACCATCTCGTTGTAGGTCTTCCTCGCGTTCTATTTTCATTCGGCCTCCATAGGGTTATCCTTTTCACCAAGTTGTCATCATCGCTTCTCATGATGTGACCCATCCATCTCATTCTCTGCGCTTTCACGAATTTCCCTATGTCTTCTCCCTTCACGGCCTCCTTGATTTCGTGGTTCATCATCCGTCTGTATTCACCCATTTCGTCTCTTATTTTTGGGCCTAGGATAGTGCGTAATATTTTTCTTTCGAGTACCAGCAGTGTTCCTATCTCCCGATCATAAGGTTTCTTCCTACACGGCTCATAGAAGCATAAAATGAGAATAAATTGTTTAAATTGACTTAAAATAAATATTTGAAATTTATGAAAATTTATAAAAACGCGACGATAACACAACAAAACCTGTAAAATTCCATACGACTTAAGGGTGCAATTTTAAGGACTGTTTTAAAACTTCATTTACAGCTCAAAATTGGTTAAAGATACAGCAATTATTTTTTTTTAACGGAGAGGAGAATTTTCTGAAGGTTATGGTATAATTTAGAAAAGGTCAGATGTATTTCAGAAAGCGTCAATTGTGATTCATTAGGCGAAAAATGCAGTTTAATCAATTATAATTTTAAAAAGTTTGATAATTGTAATCCAGATTAACCTAATTTATCCTAACTACAGATTGTTCACTAAAATTGTGACTTGATTGTCTAACATTTACTCTTAAAGTTTCTTAGATACAGACAGTTCTTGTTTTGTTGTGTTGCATTTAATCATAATTCTTGATTTTACATTTCAATTCGTTTGCCTGAAAATAACTTCTAATATCCTATGCATTTGCAATCTTAAACCAGCAAATAGTTGTAAATTACAATAAATTGACTAAAGTAAATTACAATTTACTAATCTGGATTAGAATAATTGCCACTCTCTGAATTAAAATTAGAAAAGGGGTAGTTTCTCTGTACTAAATTTTTACCTGTGGTACCATTTGTATTTTCATTTATACCCATTTAGTTTTCGAAATATTCAAGAAAAATGCACTAAGAATGTTGGGCTTTTCTCGAAAACAAGAAGCTATAGCTGATTTTGGTTTTCATATAACTTTTTGAAAAATTGACGACGAGTAATAATGTATCATTTATTTGGCTATTTCTCTAATTGTTACCGAGTTCCCCTATGGAACCATTAAAATTTGTTCTGTCTTGTACTGACGCACAAGATGGATTAACGAGATTTTAAATTCCTACGTTTGATTTTTGAGGAATAAAAATGCTTTTTGTGATACAAATATTCGATTTAACTGACTTTTTAACAGTATATCTCATAGTACTTAGGTAATTATATGTAAATAAATTAAACTGCAGTATTAGAATTAATTTTTCTTTTATTTATATGATATTGATTACTCTTTACAAACGTATATCGATGAAAGCGCTACATATAAATATATTATGACTTAAATATGATTATGATTCAGTTTTTAAAATAAAACGAATGCAAATTTTTAAATTTATGAACTTCTTTCCAATTCAGTCATTATAAAATTATACAAGAATTAACGAAGATACTTTACATAACTTGTAAACTTGATGTATACTAATTATTTTATTAGATATGGAGTGTTGCAAGAATTAAAATAAAATTAAATTAAAGTTAATTTAAAATATTAATATCAGTAAGTTAATTATTTGGCAAACTTATTAGTAACCAAGATGAGATTTTAATAAATTAAAAATGAGCTTTCAATAAAGTGGTACCCGGTTTTGAAAAATATTATCCAGGTAACCAATAGCAATAAGCTGCTGAATTGCAAAATATTTAAAAGTTACAATAAAATATTTACAAATATAACGAGTTTCTTCTTAAGGCCTATTTTGTTTTTTAAATACATTTTACTACAATAAAAAAATGTGTTTTGCTATTCTCGTATAATAATATTTTCTCAAATTATATAGTACTGAAAATATACAAATTTATTACACATCTTGTTCAAGACCTACACAACCCTGTACTTTTAAACATTTAATAATTTAACAAATAATAATGAAAATTTGTTCAACTAGATTAAATATTTGTTATTATTTTACACCATGTAAATACCTAAACAAAAGTGTACCTAGGTATTTTGATGTCTTCATGATAGTATATACAAGTTTTTATACTAACAACTTAATTACCTACAGAAAACATATCAAATTCTGTTCCAATAACATTAAAAAATGTATATTATAAGTATTATCAAGGATTGGATAAGTTTTATTGCCTGAGTTGTAATACTTGACAGTGGCATAACAAAAACATTTAAAATTCCCGCCCACAACTTAACAAATCTAAATGTTACCAACTTACAAATTCATAATCATTTTGGTAACTTAGCCACCGAGGATCATTGACAATACAAAAATCTACTAACAAATAATTATAAATTAATAGGTATAAACAAATGTATAATTAAAAATATCACATTTATAATCTTAATTAACCATAATGGTAATATTTCGTTGGCGTTGATTCTTTTATTAATTTTACTTATTATTATTACTACTAAGAAAATTTATTTTTGCAAATAAATTTATTAATTTTAGTTAATAAATTATAATATATTTCGCTTTTACTAAATATTAGTAATGGCGGATATATAAAATTTTTAAAATGTTACCATTATAGTAAAATGAGCCACGTTTCAAATTACTACTAAAAAATCATCAAATACGAACACACAGTTCACAGTTGTTATAATTTTGGATTTTACTGTCTAAAATACAATAATTCTGTATAGATACTATATTAATGTAGGTATAATTTACGATTCTTCGGCTTCTTCACGAAACAGGTACGTCGACCAATAGATAATATTGAACAGTGCAAATACTAATGGAAATGTAATCCTGGATATAACATCTATACGTTTTGATCTTGTAGGAAATTTTGATAACCATGATCGGCAGCAATTTGGACGAGCAGGTTGCATATGGATCTCACATTGCCGAACTTTTTCTAAACTCATTGGATCACCTGGATGACGCACCAATGGCTTCTGAAAGTCATACTGTTTATTTATATATTTAGGATCAAACTTTTATTACAATATTACTTTCAATTTACAACTCAAAACTCATAAAAGAATAAAATAGAAGTAAGTAAATTTTCGATGTAAGCTAGAAGAATTTAGATAGTCAAGGTTAACAAATAAGAAAAAATAGCATTTCGAATTCAAATTACCCCCACGAATTTAGGTTACTCTTACCAAATCCATTCGAACCATAATAAGAAGATTGTAGTAACATTAGGTGTATGCATTAATAAAAATAAACACATTTGTGGATGCCACACCAAAAAACTATTCGTTCTTTGAAGAAAACCATTCAGATTTTTCACTTCCTCGGCTGTTTTGAAGTGCTGTTCCATAAGTGGAGGCCAAATCTGGTGAATAAAGCGGGTAGGGTAACAAATCCTAGACTTGTTTTGCTTTGTGTAACGGTGCTTTGTCATGGAGAAAAATGACTTTTTAGTCGTTTTTTGATCAACGCATGGTTCAAATTGATCATTTGTTGTCGATAGCGGTAGTAAACCATTTTTCACAAGTTGTTTCCGATGGAGCATATTCGTCATAAGCTTCTTCAAGCAATCGATGTGCTTCAGCAGTAGTTTTCTTCAAATGAAAACAAGAAAGTCATGATATCCACAAATGTTCCTTATTTGGCACAAAATAAAAAAATATGTTGGCGTTCTTCTGGAAACTAATTTTCATAGCTGTCAAATGGAAAACATGTTGCCATCTTTGTTACCTACATTTAAAAAAATTAATGCATACACCTGATATTATAAGATTTAGATAAGATAGCATAAGAAGTTTAGGTGCTGAACCATAGAAATCTTAACAAAGAATGGTTATATACAAAATATTTCAAAGGCGTTTGTTTAATTAGTTAATTTATTTATAATTATTAATCATTGGTAACTTTGAGTCAAATAATTTGGTTAGGGATGTTAATTATAAATTACAATATATGGGTGGATGGGAGAAGGGCTTTTATTGCTAACAAAGAAAATTTTCTTTTGCGCATTTTTAAGCAATTAAAATATTTTTTGTTATTATTTTAATAAGAAATATCAAACAAAGTTACTAAAAGGACCAAAGGTTATTCACTAAATTTTTATTACAAGTAACAAAGAAAGTATTTCCTTTCACATATTTCTTTCCTAACATCAAAAAGTTTTTATTGTTTACTAAACTATGTTAGTAACTAAAACTTATTCTGTTTGATGATGCTAATACAATTAAAATTGTTTGTTGCAGTTACTAATATTTAGTAACTACACTAAATTGGTTTTCTCTGTATAGGGAACTCTATATATAGACGAAGTATGTCAGACCTATTCGAGCAAAACTTATTAAAGTTATAAAAGACTTCTCGCAATTCTTAACCTTAGTTTTCTTTTGTGAATTCTTTGTAAAATTTTATTTTATATTTAACCTATTTTACTATGCATTTGAACCTTTTTGATCATACAATCCCAGAAATTTATGTTTTACGATATTTCAGGTATATTGCACCCCAACTTTATCTAATATTGAAATATGGTATATGTCGCACATATATACATAGCGTAGTTCTACCATAAATTCGAAAAACATAGTAACTCGAGTTACTAAAAGTTGATTAGATTAGAGAGACAAAACTAAAAGCATGCGAAGCTTATCAAGCTTATCAAGCATAACAGCAATATGGAATCAAATCAACTTTTAGTAACTCAAAAGCTCAAGTAAAAGTCAGATAGCAGATTATTGAGAAAAGTATATTGCGGTGATAACTGACCAAACGGGGGATCTGCGACCACAATCAAAACATGAAGGGTTCATAATTAACTTGTGATCTAGAAAAGATCAAAACAAAAATATAAGAAGCCTTTATGTGAGGAGGTGTCCTTTTGAACCCGGGTTCGTCACCGAGGACCTGCTTTCATTGCAACGAATAACATGTTTCCAAAAAACAAAGAATGACAAGATATTTAGGTTAAAAAATATTTGTCTATAAAAAGTCTATTATGGGTATTGAAAACGTAACCCAGGGTATCCTGGAGACGTTTGTCTGGAACAAAAAAATTATAAAATAAAGAGAAGGGAATCTATGCGATGAGAAGGTTGCTAGGAGAAAAAAAAAGAAGAACGAAAAAATAAATAAATTGATAAGGGAGTTGCGTTGGATCATTCCAAGAATAAAGTTCACACACAATCTTGGTAGTTCTTCTTAAGGTTTTGCTTATTGGAGCAGCCGATTGCTTTGATTATGGTCGGAGATCGAAAAAGAGTATAGCTTACATTATCAATTAGTGATAATTAACGGTAAATATGTGGTGTTAATGGTGAAAGACCTTAACATCGCAATATATTGGGACATTGAGGAGAAATTTGAGGAAAAAGATCTGGAAAATTATACAATACAATAAGAAGTATACGGTAAAACTATACTAAAAAATCATAGCAATAATTTTCGCAAAAGCAAATGGAAGAATAAATCAGAACATCGCAGTACAAGGATCTCAATTTGAATCACAAATGTGTTCCGTATGAATTAGAAAGATTTTCACTGGTCTGTTAATCTACTAGATTAGTAATAGATTAACGAGATTATTAGAGAATTTGAGAGATTATAATATAAAATAAAAAATCGATTACAACTCCAATAAAAGTTAACTTATGTTTTGTGTTACCGAGTGATTTTTCAACTGATCTTCGGAAAATTTTTTCTCATAAATGAAAAAGTTGTCTGGAAAGACAACTAATTATTTATTATTATTTGACATCTCCTTATTATTAAAAATTAATTGGCACTCTTTTAAAAATAACTTTAAAAAAAGTTTTGTCTCATGCATAGATGATGATTAATAGCACCACGTTTTTATATTAACGTTTTTAAGAATCTGAAATTCAAGCATACTAAATTTTGTTAATTAATTTTTTCTAACATTACGAGGTGACAAATATATTTAGTTGTCTTTTTTGAAGTTATATTCATTTCATAAATTTGAACTTGTAATAAAACAATTTTCTAGAATTTATTTGGTTCAATTCATGTGCGACTGGGTTCGTCGTACTAATGTTGTATCATCGTATTTTTGCATTTTTCCTTTATTACATTCTTGATAAATTTATTATTAAATTGCAAATCTTTTTAAATTTAATTCTTCCTTTGATGTCTACTTAGCTGGGAGTTGGTACGAAGTTTAGAAGAAAATGCAAGATTGTTTACTTTGAAACTCATCAGAAAGTAACTCAAAAAATTGTTGAATAAGTAAAATTCCAAAACTGTAATGAACATCAACCTCAATTGTATTAAATTAATTTGGTGAATGTGGTTATAAAACTTATGCATTTTATTATTTCATCGCTCATAAAAATTAAATGAAAAATAATGTAAATTAATTTCTTCTATCTTGGGAATATTCGGAAATTCTTTTCATCCTTTTTTAAAAGCTACAAGTTTGATTATTGTGTATATTCGTTTGTGCAAGATTATTAATTATAAATTTACTGATAAAATTACTGACACATCGGTTATAGTTTACCCTTTAATGTTGTATGTTCAATGTGGTTTAACACAATATAATTCGACACGTTACAATAATTAAGGATTTCATAACCCAAATCCTATTTACAGGTCCTGGAAATAGTTCAAGGTTACAATGTGTTGTTAACACGATTATGAAGCTATTAAATTATACATATCTTATTAAATCGGTGACAATGTATAGATAATTTTGTATTTCGCCGAGACATTTCTCTCCAAAACATAAAACTCAAAAATGTATTTGGGATATTCAATTTATCAAACGATGTTAAATTCCGGTTTACAAACAAGCTCTGTGGAAATCACTAATCGAACATTTTAACCATACTCAATTTATTTATTTGAAACAAGAACAGATGGAAAAATTTTTGCTCGAAAATGATTTTTCTCTTTAAAAGTTTACCACTTTTACAACTTTGTATCAGTTTTATTATTAGAGCACGGATTTTAGGACGTAAAAAATGTTTAAAAAGGCACAATTTTAGGCTATAAAAATCATTGAAATAGGCGCAATAATTAAGAATTTAGGGGTTTTTAGGCAATATATATTTTTCATTACAAAAACTTATAAACATAAAAAAAATTAGTTAAAAAGTTTTTAATTACCATATAAGAGCTAGAAGGATGGAAAATATTTACAAATTTTTATGTAAGCTTTTTGCCCTCCTAAATAGATGGTATTATTAATTTTCTCATCTATTTGCAAATAGCGCTACTAATTTTACTAATTTATGTCTTTTACGTTAACAAATAAATTTACGTTTTTTTGAGTTTTTGAAAAATTTACCTCCCCCCCCCCCTATCAGACCTGGAGAATCCCTCTGCCATTTTTTGTGTTTTGCGTTGAGAGGGTACTTATTTATCTAACTTAAAGCCATTCAGGATTTCTGAAATCTGTCGCCACCTCTTGGACCAAAGTAACTTCCACTTTATTAAGGTTTTATTAATACGCGTGGATACGAAGCGCTGACTTAACGACCACTGTCAGTTCTCACTATGTTGACTTCACCGAATAACAAATTTTAAAAAACTATTTTTTTTTTAACTTTTAGTAACACAAACGGGATAAATCATTGTTTTAGACTTTTTAGGCATTAAAAATCTATTTTAGGTCAGTAACATCGAAAATAGGCATTTAGGCAAATAAAAGTAGGGTTCAAAATTTTCAAAATCGTTTGAACGGCATTTCTATCTTTATAATTTTGAATTGCCTAAATAAAGGACAAAAAGGCAAATTGCCTAGAATCCGTGCTCTATTTATTATACTTTTGTATTGTAGCCCCTTTTTACCTCTAGGATAACTCCGAATACAACTCAAATTAGGCAATAAGTTACGGCAAAAAAAAATTTAACACTTAAACTGCCGGTCGACTATTTTTACTGATTAAATTTTATAATTTATCTATGAATTCTTTAAACAGTTAAGTGATTCAAAATTATTTTCTACGCTCAGAAAGTTTTGAACAAACCAGCAGTTAGTGTTGATGCAATATAAAAGACTTCGTTACATTTGATTTTCTTATTGCGGAAATGTCACTGCAGAGTGACAGTTGAATGCATTCGTATTACGAAATATATTATTTATTTGTTTTCTTCACCCTACAGTTTTAGAAAAATTCCTAGCCACTTTTATTTTCACAATAAGAATTTCCAAAGAAATTATTTTTACTTAAATGACGTATTATTTCCGTTTACACTAGACAAGATCAACATAATTTGGCTTATTTTCAAAATTTGATTTATGTGCTAGTGGAACTAAATTAACCGCATATTTTCAGGTTTATTTAAGTCATAGGATGAAAAAATGTTGTTTTATTTACCAAAGCAAGGCCATCCACGAAAGGATTTTTTTATGCAATAATAAAAATATTACAATATCAATAATATTATTTGCATAAAATGATTTATTACAGAAAATTTCCTCTCACTCACTTCATAAAAAATAATAACAATTTTTGTTTCCGAGTAATTTTACTTGGGATACTTAATTAACAAGTAAACTATTTAAATTTTTTACATATTTTTGACAACCAAAGAAAAAAACCTTCTCTTCGTGTTGGCTGCTAGAAATCAAAAATAGTGTTTATCCATTAATCTGTTATTAATTAAATCCGAATGTTAGCAAAATAAACACTGTAGTTAAATATTCAATAATATTTTTAGGAATTGCTCAATCCCAGTCGAATCAGAATAATTAAACGATACTCTGTAGGGAAATTAAAGCACCCTTTTAATTATTTTGCTAGTGGGATACACTGGGGCGGAACAGGTTACCAGGGTATATCAAGAAAGAGTGTATTTCATACAGTATGTTCGTTAATTTGGTTCCAATTCATAAACTGGATACGATATTTATGGGAAATACGATGATAAAAATTGACTCAGATTTGTGAGTTATGTAATTTCATCCCTGTTCCTAGGGAAGCGCAGAATTATTCAAGATAAAAAAAGGGGCAAGAAATACGGAAGTATTTGTAACGAATTTTGGCATTTGTTACATGGTTCTACTTTTCATTTCATTTAACGATATTCCTAAATTCGATCCTGCATTTTGTTGTTCGATAACAGGGCATTTGGCTTGCATTTGAATGTATGTTATCTATTGTTTTAACATTTGGCGTAGGGATTAAGCTCGATAATAGCGGACGTACGTTATTTTACAACGACTTTGTTAAGTGCCGGTAGTTTGCGTGGACAAATATGTTTTTGGTTCAACGTTACTATTTTCTCGTGCCAAGTCGTTTAAAAAGAAGTAGTCCGGCTATCTTGGGGTGTTTTTTAGCTCCTGTTGTGTACATCTGGTGATAGGAGAGACTCGTTAAGCGCGATCTGCTGCGCAGTTTTTAGTACGCAAGTTGTGCGACGATTTTCGATCAGTATGTTTTAACACACCAGAAGATCGAATCACTTGGGGAATTCCTTTCATTATGTAGATGGTTCAGCATTGCTTAACATCTCCAACGTCAGCTCTCTCACGGTCCAGCTTCAGATCTGCAGCAGTGTTTGTGGCCCGTAAATTGCCTAACAAGTGTTTCCTGGGGGAGAATTTACAAATGTTCCAGATTCATCTGTTGGAGCCAACCGTCGTATTTCGAGTAGAAAGAAACGCCTGGCACCAAATAAGTTGAAATCTTACGAAAGCACTTTATGTAAGTAATTCTCATTATTTCTTATTCGTTTGACCGACGTGTATTTTTGGCTCTTGTATTTAAATTTCTTTAGCTAATGTGCATTGTTTAGCACAGTTATTTTACATTGCAATAAATTGTTGAGATTGTGAAAGCTTCTCTTTAATTCTAAGCACTTTATCACCATTTGCGTTTCTTTGAGTTCCCCTAAGCTACCATTTTTTCAAAACCTACGGCCCCAGCCTCCGCTCAAATCGAGGGATAGCTTCCAGATTGTGACTGACTCACGGAAGAATACAAATTTATTTGAACTGGCAGTTGCAAACTTTACTTTATAAATGCGGATTCCGAATTATTTGTGCTGTGGTTTGGATTTCACATTAAGTTTCAAGTCCTGATAGTTTAATTCCAATTGAAAAATGGCTTATCCACAATTGAATCTATCCAATTATAAATTTACACCATATATCCATATATTTAACCATTTAATACGGTAGGTATATCCTCATTAAATAGCTTATTATTATTATTGCTATCTAGTTTGATAAACTTTCCCTTTAATAATATTATGATACTAATAATTCATCTATGAACTTTAACAAAGGAAAGTTAATCAATTTTGAACGTTAGTTTGAAACATATTACCGGTTATTATCGTTTTTCAATAATTATGATGGAACGTGATACTTTCAAGTTAATAGAAGATGATAAAATCAACACCTACTAAAATAAAATGAGCACCTATCGGAATATTGAACTCAATTTTTAACTTCCAATCTTCAAAATTCAATTATCATCCAGCAAGTTGTAAATATTTTTAAAATTTTCATTATTGCAACCACTGACTGTGTATCCTTTACCGAAGTTATGATCGTTTGACCATTCACCAAATATTTTGCAAATAACCCAAAATGTTTAGTTAACCAACTGCCATTGGAAAAATTTTGACAAGTGACACTCTTGTCATTGACTTTCGCCACAAATTAGTTATTCCCAACCCTTAGCTTTCTTTGGTATGTGTAAAAATCTACAACGGTAATGATTTTTTGCAGCTCCCACACAGTTTATCAAATATACATGTTACTAACTTATGAAGCAACTTGACATTCGCCCCGTGAGGGCTCCCACGCAATGTATCAAATAATGTGCACGATTGACGAACATTCACCTAACAAACATAGTGTGGGAGTGGTTTTAAATAGAAAATTGAAAACTAAAATAGAAACAAAAATAGAACCAAAACAAACTAAAAGTATGCCACATAAAATAATGTTTTGTACTATTTTACTGTGTTTTTTATTTAGAAATTTGTAAAAAAAAAAAGATATTGTTATTTACCAAGACATTATATTTTTTGTGGAATATTATACAGGAGTGTTAAAGTAACACAATAACATTTTAATATTATATTATTCGGCAAAGGGATGCAGTAATTCATCCGAGGGAGTAAGAACCAACATACACGATTAGATGATTTATGACAATCCAAAATAATTATGGCATATTATTTATGTACAGTAAAATTGGTTACGTCCCCAAAGCTCATTACTCAACACTATTGAATAGTAATGACTATTATTACATAACAAAAGCCATATATATTTATCTATAATGAAGGCTTTATTCAATAAGAATAGAAAAATTAATAGTATAACTTCTGTGCCGTAGTACTTTTTCCACGTCATAAAAATTAACGATAATTTTCTTTTAATTCTAAAATGCTTTTAGGAAGATTTATTAATAAATATAATATTATTTAAAATTTATTCTTCTGTTTTCAACTAAAATAAAAATGTAATGCGATGTTAACGAACATGGCTAATACAAATGCCTTTTACTCGAATAGTACTAGTGTGGTAAATAGCTATTACGAGTTGAGGCTGCGTACAGAGTGGACATACCAGCTTCGTTTGTCCCCATTTACATTAATTATTAATGTATTACTTATTATATTATTAATTATATTATATTAATTAACGTAATCGAGGACAAACGAAGCTGGTATTTCAGTAAAAAAATTCAAGCCGGTAAGCAGGTTTCGGCGACCAGCCTGCACTCTGTGGCTACCGTTAGAAAGTTAGGTTAATTTAAATGCGTACAGTTGAAATACGATGTAACATTCGGGAAACTTCAAAGTTAATTGCAGTATTACAGCATAGCAATTGATTTTTGTTAATAAATTACATAAACCACAAAGTTTTCTTGACTAGATTGAGAAAGTAGACTCCGTTTCAAGCAGGTGTAAAAATATGTAACGCTAAAAAGTTTTGATTGTTACAAGAGTGTGTACTAATTAACGATCAATACAGTAACAGTATTGTCATAGTGTGAATTCCAATTAATTTAGAAACAAGTACCTGCATACTTTAATAATTTTGATACACCGTTATAACATAAAATTTATACTTAGCTTGAAGATTCCAGGTAAATTACAAGTTGAAGGAAAATTAATATCAGGAGATTGGAAACAGGTAAAGAGCTCTTTATAGCGTTTAAAGCGTATTTGAAAATATTTACCAATTTTAAGTCAAATGTTTGTGAACGGAATAAGAAAATTAGCTAACTATTTATTTAAAAGATGTCGTGGAATTCTTAATTACTGAGGTGCAAGTACCAGGCTTAACTTAGCGTAAACTCTGGGGTAAGATTAAAAACAAATGCTGAAACCAACCGCACAAAATTCCTTAATCCGGTCTGAGCAGCCGTGGAGTCAAAATACTGAGATCTGTGCTTCATGATTTTCGTATCCCTTGAGATTTTTAAGCGCAGCAGAGTAGTCACCGAAACGACGACGATTTAAGAAGGAAAAACATGATTATTAGTTTTTTTTTATTATGTAAACGACTATTTTTGTCATTATTAACAGATATTGGTTTTTAGTAGAGCAAAAGTTTAGAAATCTGCAGATTTGAGTTTAATTAGAAGGTGATTGCAAATAAAATTGTACATTAGCAAGCTACTTATCGATTCATTCTATTAGTTCTTCCCTGCTTTACGTTTTATTTAATTTCCACAATTAATTTCATCATTTTGTACGGACAATTTTGCGAATTTTCTGAGTAAATTGAATAAATTTGTATACCTACTTCAGTTTCACTAAAAACTGATTTGCAATTAATTTTTTTCTTAGATAATTTAAACCAACCAATTACGATAAGATTCATAAATGTTTAACAAACTGAAATTTTTTTAAAACAGTAGCAAACTATTGTACGCTTTACATTATGCTCCTTGCATTATTTGATCTATCAGATATGGTCTACCACGACAGATAATTTCAATCGACTTTTCCAACGAAGAAACTACCCACTCAAGTAAAAACAAAATGAAACGTATAAAACCTTTGAAAAGTAATACAATACGAAGATCTTTCTTAAAAGGTGATAATGGAAAGCACTTGGAAAATTGTAGTGAAAATCTATCCAAATTAAGGCATCGATTTATATAAAACGTGCAAAATTCAACAATTTATACTTTCCAAAAACCAATTTACCCAATAATACTTTACTGCATAAAATTATTGAGTATCTCAATTTAATATAAGATCTTAGCAAATATTTGTATTCGTTATTACGCGAATGGAAGGAAAACATTTTCATGGAACTTAAATTTGTACTTTCGACCAATTAATTTAAAATTCTTAATGAAATTTAGACAAATATATACTATTTAACTGCCAATTTCATAATACTTATTCGTCCAACGTCATTTTAGTTTTCAAGTCGCCTTTAAAATAAATTTGATGATTCGCATTGATTAGTTTATTTTATATTAATTAATCGATAGAAGCGCCCGGTATTCAGAGTGAATTTCAAATTTTTAGAACAGCTGATTGTATGTAAATAATTTATAAAATTGAAGTTGATAAAAGTTAAGTTTGATTGAATTTGAGCTTAAAGACGAAGTGTTGGATGATTGTAGAGTGGAAATTACAGGAAAAAGAATAAGTTGCGAGTTGGAAGGAAATTCTTAAAAGCAGATGTGGAAATTCTAGTGGAAATGTGCTACTAGTAGATTAGGGTTTGACGTGTTAAATAAGAGCAACCAGAATTAATTAAAAAGTGAGTACGAAAATTATTATCTGGCTTACCTGTTGATTTTTAATAATTTCAAAATACTCAAATAATTATTCAAAATAATGCACTTTTTGATATTGTTTGATGATAAGAATTATCTAATGACTAGGTGGAAATTCGCCCACGGACGGGCAGCTAGCCGGTGAATCTTTTTTTAGCGTTATTAATTAAACAAATATCGTTTCCTAACATTAACCTAAGCTCAACCGATGGATCTCTCTTTAAACGAGCTTCATTAAAAAGAATAGTCTCCCAATACTGACAATTTCCAAAAATATTATTATATAGTTGGTTTGAAACGTCTTGTGACGTTGTCCAATGTATAACTGCCAACCTTGTCGAATTGGCGTTTGGTTTGTTAGCATTTTACATTTTTTACCTAGACGAGGAGCAAGCCCGACGTAGAAGCCCCAACCTGGAGGAGCAGAGAGACCACCAGAATAAAGTTCTTACTTCACCCGCAGTCGAGCCAGGTTCATAGTTAACTTGCTTGACCGTTATGCTCCGACAGTCTCTATCTAATCAAAAAGATGGACAGGATAATTTAATACATTTATTGAAAATGTTAATTTTCTCGATGGATGATCATCGGATTAACGGAGATAAAGTTTAGCCAATTAGGTAGTCGCATAGATTAATATAGGTGGATCAGCGTTCTGGTCTTTTATATATTATATAGTCACTCGAAACTTACTTGGTGTGCACCTTGATCCTAGGGGGAGGTGATTTTAAGTTGGTAAAATGTTGAACCTGTTAGGTTGCCAGACAGATTAATACAGGTAGATCGGTGTCCTGGCTTTTAATATATTGTCATGTTATCTTTTGGAATAAAGTAGCCGTTAGGCGCGGGTTCGTCGAAGTGGTGGAGATAGGGAAAATGGACTAGGTCACTTGCCATTGAACTGTGGCCGTGCGAGTGTATATAGTTTAATTTTTGATGTCGAAAAATCGGACAAAATTGGTTTTATTTTGAATTTGAGTGAATAAAAGCGAGTAAATTAGTAAAGTGTGTTATTTTGCATAAGAATTTTAGAAATAAGTCGAACACGTCGAATAGGTGAAAATTAAGCGTGAAAAATTTGGTTTTCTGAAGGAAAATTTGCAAGGTTGCCATAATAGGCGACATCTTGGTAGATAAATTTACGATTGAGCTCACACTGGAAAGAATTGTATAATCTGACCAGTTGTGAAGTTAATCCCTAGCGGTTTAACTAGATTTTTGATTATAGAAGACTGTAAAAGGCGCGGATTATTCGCCACGGAAATTTGGGCCTGGAAATTGGGTTTTTCTTCAGGATTATTTTTTATAAAGGCGGATTATTCCATTTCAATATAATGTCGAAAATTACTTGGTGTGCAACTCGGTCCCAGAGGACGTTATTAGAAATTACAAACTGCTGTAGCACCGTGCTGGCCTTTTATTGTTGTGATGGTATATTTTGTTTTGGCTTGTTTTTGTTTTATTTTACGCGTGTCCTAAAAAAAGGACTCACTCGAGGAGGAAGAGCATACTGGCCTTTTATTATTTGGATATGCTAGTTGAAACTTACTTGGTATGCAATTCCATCCCAGAGGAGGTTATTTTAAATTACTACGACCAATAACCAATCAGAATGAGTTGCGTGTCCCAAAAAATGACAGGCTGGAGCAGCACCGTGTTAGCTTTTTATTATTGTGATGGTAGGTTTTGTTTTGTTTGTTCTTTTGTTTGTCCTAAAAATTCACCTGATGGAGGAGGAGCAGCGTGCTGGCTTTTATCGGAAAAAATATCGGAGAAGGGCATGAGTCATGAAAATATTTAATTACCCTGTAATTTCAGATGGTTAATGTAACTGACCTAAACTTCAAGTGGCTAGCCTACTGTTGACATTACACAACTTAATTGACTAATGTTGATTTTAAGGTATAGGACGAGGTCTATATAGGTGCACCCATCCTGACACCTGGATGCACGTTTACAGGTATACATAGGATGTAATTTAATTGTTTTAATTAATTAAATTTACTTTGTTGTTAAATGAATTTTAATCATGTGTAATATAAAAACTGGAGTATTACTCTTGTCAATCTACGTATGTAAATTTTTCTCATCCATCAATATCAATCAAAATCTTGAAGCTGTGCATAGTGACACAAAATAAATTTGTGTTTTAGCAAAATCAAGCGTTGATAGACAGAAACGTGAATTTTCGGTTACAAGTATTAATTGCCCTACTGCTATGCGAATGAACACGTCTTTCTCTAACCAGATTCTCACGTACAAAATCTCAAGGAGAATAATAAAATAGCTAATAACCAATGTTAATTTTTACTGGCCACTATAGTCATTGTCCGGACTTTGACGTGATTGCCCTTTCACGGTGGGAAATGATGTAAATATTTTATTCTGATCACTCTCGTGGGAGAATAAAAATGATGAATTTAATAATTATTGTTTAATATATTTATTATTTTTATTAATTAATTATTAAACATTGTAATAATCCACTGACGAACTAGTTGCAAATATAAAATATGGTTGTAAATTATAAATGTAATATAAGTTATTGAGTTATTAAATTAATCTACTGGGAATCTTGTTAATCTAGTGTATTAGTAGACCAGTGGGAGTCTCGTTGATCTATTCATGCGCATCATTCCTACTATCCATGTAAATAACGTGAATCTACGCTTATAGTGGTAACGAATCAAGTAGGCGATAAGTGAGTAGGCAATTCCTCGATATAATAAAAAATTGTTAGTTAAGTCTAAAAATATTTAAATAGAAACAATTTTGGGGTTATAATGATCATTACGAAAAGTTTTTATACATTTCAGTGAAATTAAGTTATCAGGTAGTACTTTTCTATATTGAATTATGTTTTTTCGAGAACGGAAAGTGTATTTTAAAATTAACACAAATTTGAAACAACCAATAGATAATTGGCACTTAAAGCAAAAGCTTATTCAATATACCGACTACAATAGTAAATTGAAAACATTTACTCCGTTTATTTAAAAAATAACTAGGGTACCTAAAAACCTTTGGATTATTTTTTTATTTATGTACAGGTTGAATACAATTTATTGATCTATTTGTGGCGTTACAAAAATGTTAAATTGTAATCGTTATGGGTACAAATGGAAAAAATCTTCTTTTGTATTCCGTAATATTGTATTCGAATTTCTAAAGCATAACCATCAGGTCTGCTGTTCAACTTCTTGGAATCTACTCTAAATTACATGTACAATTATTATTATATAATATAACAATTGTTATTATAATAAAAGTTTATTATTATTATATAATATAATAATTGAGTTATAATATAATAATAATACGCGTATAATTAACATTGTTCAAAAAAGATCTATTTCTAAGTTTTATGACTTTAGAAATTAATTAGGAGGGTCAAACAGTGGAGTTAATAAGAATATAAGCAACTGAAAACAATAATTGTTGACATCCTCACTAAATTTGTATCATGGAGAATACAGCAATCCTTTATTATCCGCGGGGGTTATGTTTTATGCCGTACATAATAAAAACATACAAAAACAAGAGTTTTGTGAGCAAACAATCCGAATTTACCTATAAATACTAAATAGTGAGGTTATAGAAGAATCCACAAATTTAAAGATGTATTAAAATATGAGGTTTTAATATCTAAATAAATTCTTTTCACTGCGTGACCGATTTCTTAACTAAATTATTATTTTTACATTAAGAATTTTATGATAATATAAATTTTTGAAGGATTCCATGGAAAAAAAAGTTTAATTTCTAAAACAAAATTTTGTGATTAAAAAAAAATTAAAAACAATTCCCTAGGGAGGTGTAATAATCTTTCCGCCGTATAATACTGTAAAAATAAATTTGTTAATGTTAATACTTTTTTCCGTAATATGACACGCCGTTTTTAAATAAATCTCTCGTAGATAATGAAATCTTACGTTAGGCGCAATTGAATGCAAATTCCTCTTTAACCCGGAAAGAAATCGAAGTTACCGTACAGGATGCTCTTAACAACGCGAAAAGAAAACTATGTTTCTTCTTCCTTCCAATCTTTTAATGGAAACAGTTACAAACACAATTGGAATAACATAAAATTAGGAAAATAAAATTTCTTTCGTTTGTTCAAAACTACGAATAAAGAAGGATTATTATTATACGAATGTATTGTCTAAAAATGTGAAATAAATCTCTGAATACTTGAATGTGTTCGATGTTCAATGAGAAAGCTTTTCGAATTGTGTATTGAAATAAAATACATGTTTTGAACCAATGTTGACTAAGACTCTGTTCTAACTTCAGTTTACTTTTAAAAGGTTTACGTCTTTGTTTATTTTGACAAGTAGGTACTTTATACACCTAAAATTCGATACCACCTTTTATCAACACCTATTACAGGGTGTTCTATTGCCAGTTATTGACCTTTGATCTTTACAGTAAAGAAATTTTATTAATTAAAATAAAATTTTATTTTATTTTGGTTTTTGATTACTTTGCATCCAAACTACGGCACAAATAAATTTGGGTTTGGACGAGATTCAAACGCTGGATGCTTTGATTCGCAATCCATCGCCCTGACATTACGCCAAACTATCTGTGTAATATCCATAAAAAATATAGCGAAATATGGCAAATCAATAACGATCCATGGTGTATTATTGTATATTTTGAATTATAAGATTCTCTAAAGCCTGAAACTTATCGTTTACAAATATTCATTTCCTCTAACTAGAGAGGCGCCTTAACATCTATTGACTTTATTTGACACAATTAGAGCTGCAACGTAGCTGTAACTTGAAAAGCAAATGAAGTAGGTTACCGCTCACTGGCAAAGCATACTAAAGAGTTTGTTAAAAGTTAGCTAATTTTGTACATTTTTGACTAAATTCATTACGATACTCTGAACCTGCATCGAGTATTTACGATTTAGTTTATAAATTTCGAGTAAAAACGGACCAAATAATTTTATCCGTTAATATGAATATTCAAATAAATATGAAAATCTCATAATTTATAAAGAATAAAATTTGTTCCTTCCCAATTTTTCTTAGTTTTTAATGTTTCAAAAAGTCTATTTGAAAACTTTTACATCTTAAAAATTATTTTGGTTGTTGAAGGTGTTATATAATAATATGATAAGCCACATACTTTCTAAAATTGAGTTAAGCGTCTAACCATGCTAAGCAATAGCCAAACTAAAAATATTTGAACCCTTACTACATTGCATAACATTATAATTATCATGCTTAACTTTCAACCATTGATTGAAATTCTAAATTTGTGGCTTATCACATTCTAACAATCTTTATCTTTTTGTTCAAATTCAAATTCAAAACTAGAAAATTAAAATTAAACGGTTGAGAAGGATAACAATTTTTTAAATAATTTTAAATAATAAAATAGCGCCATCTGTTTACTAAACATTCGAATAAAATTTATCACTACAAAATATCAGTCAACGCCTTCGAGAATAAACCGAATATTGCCTGGTAACGTCGACGTTTCTTGAGACCGGCAGGCGCCGGCCGTCGAGAACTTGATGCCAAAATATCCATAATATTTATTTCTTGTGGATTAATTTTAGAATATTTTTAGGTTAGATTGTAAAATGTTAAACTTTTTTATGGTTATATTTAACAGTTGTTATCTATAATAATCCATTAGTATTTGAGTCACCGAGTTGAACGTATTAAAATAATTTAATACATTAAAAGCGCAATAAAATAGTCGACGTCGGGTGAATGCTACCGCACAATGCTAAACAACTTTCTGTAGCAAGAATTGAATCACATTAACTTGTAGGATATGTGGTTCCAACAAGACAATGACTTTATTGCGATCGAAGTTCAGAGACAGAATTATCTTGCGACACCTGTGACCTCATAAGTCGAAAAATATTATAGCGATTTCAACTTAATGTTTTTAAAAACTATGCATTTTCAGCCATAACATTAGATGATAGTATTGCATGATTGTATACTAAAAAGCATAGGAACTACTGGAATTCTTCCCTAATTTTGGAAGAGCGGAATGATAATGACAAAGTAATTTAAACTATTAAGCTTTGAAAATGTACTTGCTTTAAGATAAAAGGTAATATTTACCGTTTCTAAAGGAGCAGGCAATTTCTTTATCTTCGATGGATCCGGAGATACCTTAATTATAAAGGAAAACGGTCAAAAATTCATACACTATACTGACTAAAGTTTGATAATGAACTGGATAAGGTTCTATGAAATGTAGAAATTGACTATTTTGTAAATAAAGTTACACATTATCCTGAGGATACATTAGATCCGATTCGATCCCAACCAATCAGTTTCGAATAAATTTAGCCACCACGATAAAAATATGCACGTTTGTTACTTTCCAACAAACTAGATGAGATCTGATTGGAATGGATCGGAAAAGAACAAACGTGCTTATTTATCCTTATGGTTATAGCAGTACTTAAATCGGATCAAAATGGACTTGGTGTGGCACGGGCCTTAGTGTTTGAGACGTGTTCCAAAATCCTTTTTAATGGATTTTGTTCTTTTTCGTTTAGTAATTGGTTAGCAGTAAGTCAAATAAGTATAAACAATAAATTTTGTAACATATTTAAATTTTTATAATGACGACAAAAAAAACAAAAAATTAAAGCGAGATTTTCATACAAACAAATATCCATGGCTTTTATGAGATTGTATAGAAGGACGTTATTGAACAGTTAATCCCAAACTCAATTATTTACGCTCTGATTTAAGCTTTACCATATAGAGATTGAATTCCTTGGAAACTTCCTGTCATAAATGTGTTACTAATTAAATCAGAGGGTCGTATCGTAAAATTAAATAATCAAGGACATCTACTACATTTCTAAAATTATCCTAAGCATCAAATCTTGAAGAAAAATTCCGTAATATTTTCATCAGGAACTTTTTCTGTGAATGACTTTCCAATGAAAACCATAGAACTTTGCACTTAAAAATGTTAAAACTAACCTGGAAAATTCAAGAAATATTTTTCGGAAAAGAATTTTTGTCGTTCAAATTTCTTCAACTGCGAAATCGTAACAGAAGGAAAGCAGGTTACCGGTGCACTGGTTGTCGGCGCCGAAAATCTTTACATGTAGACGCACAAAAGGGAAGCAAGCAATGGGAAAGACATTCACGTTTGTCAAACCCCATAACCAGAATAAGGCAACTTGCTTTCTTTCTGTTTGTCGTTTAGGAATGAGGTCGCCATTATTCAAAAATGTTAAGAAGAGGAGGTTGACGTTTTTTCAAAAATTCTGTTGGAATACTTTAAAAAACAGATTTATTTGAAACTTTTAAATGAAAATTTTCAATCGAGTTAAAAAAAGTTAAGCTGATACTTTAAATAACACTCAAAACTCAGTTATTGTCAGCTTTTATTGAGAAGAATATTCATTCATTGGTTTAAGAATATAATTTACTTTTTGCGGCGTTGAAGCCTTCAAAGAAAGCTGTATGATCATTAGTTCTTTAGTTAATAATTGGTTTAAATCTGTAATTACAATATACAAAGCTACACCCTTGCGTAATGAAACATTTTAAATTGCTGCATAAAAAAGTTAATTACTCGTTTATTAAATTTTACGTGTCAATTTTATACCAGACGAAAATAAATATTTAATACCGGACGTTTTATCACAATGTAATTAAACGAAATAATGAAATCATATTTGATGTTACAACTCGGCGTTCGTAGTAAATATTTTCTAGGTTATTTATAGTTCATGTTCTATTTCCGCATACCGTTGAAAGTAAAAGGAAAACTGATTAAGAAAATTAAACACAAAATTAGTTGAACTAGGATATTATAGATGATGGATTAATTTATCGAGGAGCGAAGAGGAATTGTTTTAATTGACATTTTAATGTTAACTGACTGTTTTAATTTAATCGATAACTTAGAAACTCAGATAATATATACGGGGTTTCCTAAATAAAATGGCCAAACTTAAAATATGAATTTAGAACCTCAAGGGTAACCGAGCTGCTGCGTCTGTAATTATATTAATTTAATTCTACTTTGTAGAATTAGGTTTTCAAAATAAAGAATTCTTAGTTTGGAACTGCACTCCGATCACTATTCAAATAATGAATATTTAATCATTTCCCTCTGCAACGTCGGAAGCAGCCGTCTTGCAAGCAAGCGATCTTTTTGTTAGTTTTTAAAATTCAAAGTTTGACCATTTAACGTAAAAACACCCTGTATATGTTCATTGTGCAGATAATGGAATCGGATCGACCACATTTATTAAAGTGTACGCTTCAACCACCAAGACGTAAATTTAATTTTAAAAAATATTTGCATATTTCATTATCGTAATGAAATGAAACCCTTTTCTTTTTGAAATCTCTTTTCCTGGGGAAGTAAACAGCGAAAAATGAATTAAACCAAGAAGATTTAGGAAAAGCAATAAACATAATTGACTTTAACAAAGTAAGCGAGGAAAGTTAATTGAATAGATATAAAATTAGGATGGATATCATTTTGAGAATTAGTTTCATCGTTCAATCAAACAAATACTACCTGAAATCAATATAATCAGGTTTTTTTACTTATATGGAATTGAAAGATTTAACAAAAGGACATCAAAAACATAAAGCAATCACAGAGAAGAGTTTGTAGATAAAGTAGATTTGTAAATAATAAAATGCGAAAACTACTGAAGTTTTAAATTTTATAGGACGATCAATGAAACTGTCCAAGTTCTCGTTTGTAACAAGCTGCCATATGGTATAACGCCGATCGGTCGGCAGACTTCACAGTGACCAAGTCCTCATAATAATATTGGACAAGAGAAAAAATGCGATAGGTTTGACGACCGATCGCTGTAAACGGCAGCTTTGAAGCATAATCAAAAAAGATGCTTACCATTGCAAAAGTTGCGTTGCTATCACTGTCCATCATATCTGAAGTAGCATCCATGGAAGCCGCATGTTCGAGTTCACATTGACGCCTTTGTTTCTTCATGTTTTCTCTGTGCATGTCAGAGCGGGAAGCATAATTCACCAGTGCAAATTCCAGTAAAGCACCAAACACAAAAGTTAGACACACTCCTGTCCAAACATCGATAGCTTTGGTGTAAGATACTGGAGGTAAGGATGCATTGATTCCAGACGTTTGGGTAGCCATAGTAAGTAACGTGGTTACACCTAAATGAACTGTACGATTAGTAAACTTGCCAACCCAACACGCAATCTTACCTAAAGACACTCGAGCGGGTACAGCTCCTTGATCTAACCAGAAAGAGACCCAGGATACAATAACGAGCATACAACATGGAATATAAATTTGGATGAGATAATAACTGAATTCTCTCTTAAATAACAAGTCAACTTTTAAACAACTGTATTCACCTATAAAAATTTGCTTTAAACCGAGATTTACATAACTAAACTTTGCAATCATACCAGTATTAGTTTTACTATTGCAATAGTCAGTTAAAAATTTTTCTAGAGTAAAACGAGGTAGGTGTAAATTTTTTACAACTTGCACTGGATCGTTTTCCTTCCATAAAAAGACTAAATCGGCAGTTGTCCAACCATCTACAATTATAAATTTTAAAACGGAACATAAATCCGAAGCTGGACATTACTGCTTCTAGAAAGTACTTAAGTATTTTAAAAAGTAAAATTTCAACCTAAAGAAAATTTATTATGTCGCAAGTTGAAGTGTTTTCTATTGAAATTGTTAGTGTCGGTTCTATTCATTTTTCAAGTCTGCTTAAGTGGTTGAATTTTTTATTAAAATGACAAATGCTGTATGTAAGTATTATTGCCATCTAAAATATCAATAAAAATGTTTTAAATTCTATACTAGTTCTTAAAAATGTGGTATGTACTAACTAAAGAAATATGACGAAAATGTGAAATATGAAACGCTTACTCCT
The DNA here is from genome assembly GCA_958510855.1 of Rhagonycha lutea. Lineage (NCBI taxonomy): Eukaryota > Metazoa > Arthropoda > Insecta > Coleoptera > Cantharidae > Rhagonycha > Rhagonycha lutea. The sequence goes on from OY294042.1 coordinate 22,643,744, forward strand.
GGTTTCATAAAACAGTTAAAAATAACTAACCAATAGAGAACGTTTGGAAGTACTAACAAGCCGAATGGAAATCGTTAATTATTTCTAACGCTATGAAACCGGGCATTAATAATTGTTATATAAAACATTTACCTGTTTCTCCATTACTCACGGGGTGGATAATAAAAATATATTCATTCAAATAACTATGAGTATTGTAACACTACAGGGTTTTAAAAGCTAAAGGACTTTAATTTTCTTTTCTAGTCAGTATATAAAATGCAAAAATATAAACTTTTATGAAGTTTTATCGTGCGTTTTCTTCTTACTGCTTCATTGGAAGAGGTCGGGAAAAAGTTAGTTTAAGTGAAGTCTAGCAAGTACTACAACGTGAATGCCATTATAAACCAAATGTTGCTAGAATATGCATGGTTATACAGAAGTTGCTGCATCGATCGAACAATGCATCTACTTGACATTTTGAAAAACCTGTAACAAATCTTAATTCATGGTGTAGTAAAATTGAAAACTGTTAAAATATTTTAAATAATTTGACCTCTTTGTATATTATGAAGTAAGTTAATTGAAATTAATAGTAAAGTCAGTATACAGATATATCTAGTCTATTAGAAAATTTAGTGAACAATTTTCGATTTTGCGGTAAAACGCACGTAAAAACAATTACCGCCGTAATGGAGTCAATATATTTTGTTAATGCAAATGGCATATCTTACATTAAAACAAAATTTATTTTGTAGGCTAAAAATGTATTCCGTTTGGTCCTTTGATGTTTCGTGTAACGCACACAAACGATTAGAAGCTTTTGTGAATATATCTATATATACTTCAGTACTTTCGACAGTATTCTGTCCAGAATAATTTTGACGACTGGATAAAAGCTAAAGCCGCTGTACTTACAGCTAGCCATTCGTAATGAACAAATTTGTCGATCTAATGGATATAATTTCAAATTCATGGGACACGAAAGCGTAAGTGAAATTCTGTAAAAATGAACGTTGGTCAAAAACTTGGTGAAAAGCAAATGGATTGAAAATACCTTATACTATACAATACAGATCCATTAGGAAATATACGAATGTAAACATTTGGCATAATGATGTCGTGAAAGTGGCCTTCCTTTTCATTAGAAAAAAATAAATCAGGCATCCAAACACGATTGGCTTGAGTAAGCGTAAGATACTTGAGACGTTCTCCAAAATCATTGAATTTTAACCGTTCATCCAACCATTGCTCCCGGAAGGTAAGTTGAACGCTGTACTCCTAGAATAGCCAAGGCATTGAAAAAACGGCTAACTTCGTCAAGGACAACCATGCAAGTGGCACATGCAAGCTAGGCAAGCAGCACGAAAACTCATGCAGCACACACCGCGTGTTTCGCCAGGGCTGCAGCGCCACACTGCATGCTCACGCTGGTGCTGGTGCCCTCATTGCAACATCGCCACTCGGCGCCTTGTGCAAGTGAACGCAACCGAGTAAGATAGGTTATATATTTATTATATTATATTATAGTATATTATATATATGTATACATCCATCCAATACTTGACATGACTGGCAGACCGCGCACTCACCATTTTATAATCGTCTATTTTGCTGATAGAGCGCAGAAAGAAGTTGATGTATACAATGGTCGGGCCGTCTCCTACATTGCGTAAAACAAAACAAAAAGAATTACTCAGTTAGCAGATTACATTCTCGGCTGCGGGGCACGGCGCCAATCACATCTCGCATTGGCCACTTCGACATGCAAGCACGCGGCTATCGGTGGGCTGCTCCACTAGACACCGAAAGCACACGTACGCCGTCCCGCCCCACAGGAGATGATAGATGAGCTATACTACCAGAATAAAAAATACCAACCAACACTACACACACACTAGTCAAATCATTCTCCGCTGGCAACATCCACTTACCATAGTTACATCATCTATCTTTGAGATACTTCTGATAAAAATGTTGACATGGACAACAGCGGGGCCATCTGACAGGTGAAAAAAATAGTCATCAATTAGTGGACATCATCACCGGCGATGCGGATGCAATGAAGCACCGGCACCAGAGCCAGTGGCCATGAGCAGCGACTACCTAGTGCCCACTCAGGAAAGGCATTCAGCAATCAAACGCTAAAAACCTACGAAGCTAATCTGGTGTCGGCGAGTAAGGGAGAACAAAACTACTCCATAACTCGCCGCCGCCCCATGCTGGCTCGTGTAGCACCCTACACTACCCTACTGCATGGTGTGACCGACTCTCCACTTACCATCTTATTGTCGCTAATAGTGGCAATGCTGCGGACAAACAGGTTTACTCGGACAATGGTTGGTCCTTCTGGAGTGATGGACAATATGTTACATTGAAGCATACGATATGTACATTAGTTATATGTATCAAAAAAGATCACCCTCATCATTGACCTGACCAGCTGACCTAGACAAGACAAAAAACTCACCGAAGAAAACTCACCTGTACCGTTAACTCCTGAAGGACGGATCCGTGCATCGTATCGTCCAGGTCCCAAAATTTGATCCAAAATTTCTTTCTCTTTTTCCCGAAAATTAAGTTTGGCATTTGTACATCTAAACATATCAGGAGGTTTAAAAAATTAACATTCACTTGAAATAAATAAAGTGTAAATAACATACATAACCACGTGGACAACGTGAAAAATTACTAAAAATAAAATACGTTTGTTCATTGTAGACCTTTTCTGATGCATATTTTCAGTATGCTAGCACGAGGCCGTTGGCACTTGGCCGTATTAATTTTATTTTTTATTCATTGCCTCATGACTTGCAGGCTGGTCGACGTCTCTTTACAAACGTTCATGTCTAATAGCGACGCCGTGTCTTTCACTACTGCTTTCAAGCACCGCGATATAGGAACGCATTATTGATCCTGCGTCTTGGATCTCGCGCAACAAACGTTTTATGTGAAAACGTGCACAAACAGGGAGACATAATATCGACGCCCCGGGCAGAACATCAAAGAGAGGACAAACTGTATTAAATACAAAAATATTTTATAACATCCAAATGTAATTAATAGCTACTTAATTCATTACTATATTATCCAATCCAACTTCATCCCCCATTCAAACTGTCGCTCTGTATAAATTCCAATTTCGCCAAACCACAAAATTTTTGCTAATGTAAGTTACATTTCAGCGTCAATAATGACGTCATAACAGATGTTCTGCGTCACACCTAACACAAATGTTCTCCTGTTCAACACACTAATGGCATATTATTTAAAATTATTGATTTTATTTGTCGCATAAATTTATTAAATTTTTAAAACATTAAATCAGGTGAGGTTTCCTTGGAAAATTATAAAAAGAGAAAGCACGAAAAATGCATTTTAATTAACAATCGCGATTTTTTAAAAGTATTTTAAGGTCACCGGTGACGGTAATCTAATTAATTTTCCTCGTGAAAAATGTAAACCTTGATTTATTCAATCTACGACGATAAAATAGACTTGAAAAAAATCTTCTGCTCTGAAAGAAAAAGTTCGTATCTCGAGAGTTAAAAATTTTCTTCTATTAGTAGTCCGATCACTACTTGAGAGAATTGACTTGAAAAAATTGTTGAACTAACCATTTATGGCAGATTCGTAGATTTATGTTATGTAAGGTACGAGATTTTAATAATTCTTCCCCTTAGGGAGCCGCAGGCAGTATTACAGGGGTGCAAAATGCTAAAAGCAAATTATGCGGAAATACATCAAAAATTCTAGGTGCTATGATAAAATCGTTGTCAGACATCAGAAAGCTTAAAAATTTTTATACAGTATTTTTTATTATTCTGTAACTAAGATACAGACATGGAGGTACAATTTGTGGACCTTTTTTCTGGTTCCATTTAGATGCTTTCGGATTTGCCAGCATTCAAAATACAAAGCACTTTTCCAATGGAATGGAAATTACACTATTTATTTATTTTATCAGAAATTCATATAAAATTTTGATTTTATTGCAGTTAAATAAATTAATCATAAGACTGAAAAATTGTGATAAAATTTGAATTTTTGAAAAGTTATGTTGGCACTGTGTACTATTTACACTGCCTGTGGTAATTTCAAAAATCTTTATTTTTAAAAACTTTCATTTCATTTTGAACTCCACGTGTGTAAAGAATCTTATTCTATTGGTAAGCATTGACTTTATTTATTTATCTAAATTATATTCTTCTGCATTTTCTAGTGAAATTTTAGGTGATAATTTTTCTGTAAAAGAATTTTTTTTATTTATCATATTAAAAAGTTTTTACGCACGACGAGGTTAAATGAACAATAAAATAAGTTCGTACCTGCAGAAGATATTGGGTATAAGATTCTCAGCAATAAAAAAAATAGCAACGTTTTAATGTTGTAAGTTAGTTATAACTAGAGATATTTTTACAATCTGTTTTATACTTTTGTAATAAATCAGTTGACATTAAATGCCAACATGTTGAGAATATTTCATTAAATATTTTCATATTAAATTAACTTTTGAGGTCTTATGAAACAAATTAAATTTCAACATTGTTCAATTAAATTTTAATTGAATTTGTCAATTATAACGTGTAAATAAATCTATAGCCTCGTTTTTTAATTTCATGTAGATGGCTCAGTAAGTTCTTAATTTAGTAAACAAATTTTTTTACCATTTTGATAAATTTGAGCAATGGTCCGATTCTTTGTGCGCCTTTCTGAATGATAGGGACGTTTTGGAAGTGGAATTACTAAGATATTAATTTAAAAATCTGAAAATACTTCTTCAGTAAAATTTTAATAAAAGCATTTTCAAATTTCCAAGTTAATATTTTAATAAAATTACTTATTAAAGTTCCATAGCATTCAGAAAAGCTTACAAAGAATCGCAACAGAGCACAATTTTTAAATATTATTATCAACATGAAATATGTAAAAATAACCATTTTATTTCACGCTTTAGCGAATCGAGATGGAGTTGCTAAAAAAATTCAAAAATCAACAGTTAGGTTACCCTGAAATTCAGTCTTTCGTGTCCAAATGACTCCACAACGCTTAAATAATCGTTATGGATGTTGATAACAAAATCAGTCAACACAATTAATTGCTAACTTCAAGTAGGCATGACGTAATGTCAAACAAAATATAATATAAAATACAACAATTTTGTAAAAATGAAATTGATATATTTATTATTATAATATATTGTATCCTTTATATCTACATTATTATTATGTAAAGATTATTCACCCAAATGCTTCATCCATAGCATTATTACATTTTATGCAAAAAAGTTGAAAGTTTGTTTTCCATTTTGTTTCCAAAGCTTTTTTCTTCATGTTTAGAAACTATACATAAATATAATAATATTTACCCAATACTAAGTTATATAATATTAAACTTTACAACAAGCTCAAATTAAGCTTTAATATTGCTAATAAATTACTAAATTACAAAGTTTCTTTTAAGGTGGTAAACAATTCATGTATGTACCTACTTAACTTATAAAATAGAAATCTATTTAGCTTAATTTATTTTTAGTTTGTTTAACTTTTTTGTTATTCTTTACATTCCCACTTTAATAGTCATTTCTAAAAGCTTTTATTAGATTATGGAAATCTTATTGAATTAAAATATATAAAAATTTCAGTTTTTAACTAGTGAAAACTATAATATGAATTGCAAGTTATGGGACTTATAGCCAGTTTCATAAAACTTTTGATCAGCTGTCAAATCATGATCACCCGAATTTCTAGGATCAAGCGCATGATCAGAGATCAACATGATATTCTAACCTAAAATTTAAAGTACTGATAAAACGTATTTAAATTGTTTTGAACGACCATAAATCAGATATTATGATTTAAAACCATTTCATCTGTTATCAATAAGGGTTAATATGACAAAAAAAGCACATAATATACAAAAATAATTTCATGTCAACCAAAAGTAAACAAACATGAAGTTAGCGCAATGTCAAATGTTACTGTTAAGCGGAGAAAGCTTTATGAAACACGTTGATTTTGACACTCTGATCAACGTGATCGGAGATCAGCTGATCGGTGATCAGGGTCGGCTGATCAAGAGTTTTATGAAACTGGCTATTAATGTATCGACTATGACATATGTTTATAATTAATTTTCACTTTTAGTTTTAAAGATCACATTTGATTTTTCAACCCTTTTCGTAAGCACAGATCGTTACTATTTTGGCCCGAAAGTGTCGATTTTCCTATTAAATAACTATTTAAATCTTTAATCAAAATACATAATTCATTTAGTAATTATCATCTGTTTACCGCTATCACAATTTTATCATTCATTCTATCGTCGAGGTGAAGTCTTTTCTGTAACCGTTTACGTCATCAATTTTGAAATATGACAATACACATACATTAATTTATTGTTTTATTTTAATAAAATACCAATTAAGGAAACATTATTTAATTGTGTATTTAAGCTGTCAATCGCGCTTTGCGATCATTGTCAGAAATTACAAAATAATGTCTTACCACTTTATTATTTTGTAATTTATGGACGATGATCGCAAAGCGCGATTGAAAGCTTAAATACACAATTAAATAATGTTTCCTTAATTCGTAATTTATTAAAATAAAACAATAACTTACTCTCACGAATTAATAATTAACCAATTATACATTAATTTATTTCATGAGTATGAAAAACAATTTATAATGTAATAAATATAAATATACTATGTTATAAAATAATAAATAATTAAAAAAGAAGTTCAATCTATTCATGGATAGATAAAATTCCTCAAGTTTCAATGGAAAGCATAGGAAGGGACATTCAGAAGAAGTAAAAAATTACATCACAAAAGTTTTTTTAATTTCTTCTTCTTCTTACCCTATTTTAAGGGACGCTCTTAACTTTACCTAACGTTGAAGCTTGGGTTATGTATTGTGCTGAATTTTATCCATTCATGATAGATACTTGTGTATTTTTCATTTCTATTAAATTGAGTAATATGATTGTAAAATGTGGAATTAATATTGAAAATTAACATTGCTTTATAAATTTAAATAAGTTGAATATTTGTAAAGAATTCAATTCAGTATACTAATATTTTCTAGATTTTTAATTTAAAAAGTTTGAAACTTCGAGTGCAGAATTATTGTGAAAGGCTAAACTCGCCATAATTTTAATTTATAACACTAGGCGTTTTATGCGATAAGTGCAATTTACACAAAAAAATATAAAAGCAAATTTGATGCAATTAAAATTACGGTTTTGATACAATATAAAATTTCACAAGTTGTTTGATCTATTAATATAGTAAACCATACATTGTCAGTAGGTTAATAAAGTTCGTAATCCATCGCAATAAAAATAATTGCTAAACTTTTATTTAATTTTTAACCTTGTATATTCAACGAATTATGTAAGTGTTCTCAGTATGACTTAATTTGAATTGTCATGTGTTGTACAAACTACCTTAAAATTTAATTTAACAAAACCTGATTTTCCTAATGTTTCATCACTTCAACCAATTATGAAAACTATTTCTTCTTGTGTTTTTGCACAATCGTCCACCACTTTTAATATTGCATCTGCTTCCAATTCTAACCTTGCATCCAATTCTTCTTTTGCTTCTCTTTAATTTGCATGAGAAGACAGTAAAATTTCTGTTGTAGTTGGTCTTCCACAGTGATCCACTTTTTCTTTGTGATAATTTTCAAATCGTACGTACGTATCGTACAGGAGCAGATCTTTGAATGTGATCAATTTTACTGTATGAAATTTTTAATCATTAGATTTTCTATTAATTTAAATTAAATAATAGCAAATCAAAATATAACAAATCGATTTTTCAAACAATTGCATATATCATAAATTAATCTAAATTGGTCAAATCATTTGTATATTTTGAGTTATTACAGGCTATATTTTATACACATTGACAGAAAACGACAATCGTTCTCTCGTTATTAATTACTACAATTTTGAAATTAGGTTCTGTTTAGTAAATGTATATTTTTGTTGTTATATCAGCACATAATGAATAACGTAATGGTAAAATTGGCTTATAATTAAAATAAATAACAAGGGAAGGATTCTATATTGGAATGATCAATTTCATCCATTATTACTATACGTGAAAATCATAAGTAGGACTTCAAGTTCAAATTTAAAAAATGTAATAAATGAACGAGATTGTAGCAAATCAGTAAGCCTACTAAATAAATTACAAACATGGATGGATAAATAGATCCTTGTTAGTCTACTAATCGACTGGATTTGCAAAAGATTTCCTTAACCTCGTTAATCTATTCGTGCGCGTCAGTTCGGCTGAGATTAACATGAAATAAAATTATTCAAAATAGATTTTCTTGAAATTGACAGTTTTAAAATTTGAATTTGATGAAGTTCTAATTATATTTTCAATTCTTGACTGATTTTCAGATCTAAACTTTGGTTCTTTCAACCAGAACATTTACGTCGGCGTCAACTGCTGAACAATCAGTCTAGTTAAAGTTATAATTTATAAGTTTGTTGTACCTAATTAAAATTTCATGTCATAAGTGGACTTGAAGCAAATAAATAATTAAAATTGTGAACAATAAACATAAATAAAATAAATAAGTAAAACCTTAGTAAAAAGGATATTTTGAAAATCGTAACATTAATATTACATAAAAGTTTTTTCCTTTCTCATGCTTTCAGGTTCACCCTTCACAATTTATCATCTATCTGTCAAGTTAAACATTTCATATTTCATTATTTTACATTATGCATTTTAGTATTTCCGATTATTTACGATATTCAAGTTTTCAATATACACAAAAGATACCCATACTAATTTTCCTGCTGCAGCATTAATTAAATTCAAATTTACCTTTAATCAAGATTAATTGTCTAATTTATTAGAAATAAATTAAAAAATAATGATTCTGGCTCCACCCTCAATCGATAAATTTGTATTTTGGTTTTATTTAAAAATTTGTAATAGCCGGCCTATAAACCGCTTTAAACAAAATTCCTTTGTATTTTCAACAATTGAATTGACGACTGAACAAATCAAAAAATTTTGCCTTTTGTTATCGCATAATAGCAACGTCGGCATTATTCTTAATCAATAAACAATTTCTTTTAAGAAATTAGATGCTTAGTAAGAAGGTACACTCAAAGAAATTTCATAGGTTATTTTAATCGATAATAATAGTTTAATAACAATTTTGTAATTTTGGTTAAAATAAATAGTATTTTAGTTTAAAATAAATATTGTTAGATTGTTCTTTTAAACAATCAAAAATTGTTAGGTAACAAAATCAATATTAACCAAAAATATTGTTCCATCTATCAGGAAAAAGTATATTAACAATATTGTTAAATTGTCATTTGGAAATTTCATTAAATCAAAGAATTTTTTTAGTATGGCTAAACGTTAACTATAGTTAAATTAAACATTTTAAAATTGTTGATAAATAAAAGTGAAATGACTTATAAAAATTGTTAATTCAAACAAGAAAATAGTTTAGCGACAATACTGTTTAAATATTATTTTACCATGATGTTATTTTAATTCAAAGAACTTGATAGAATTTTCTGCAATTTTGCAGTTTTCATGGCGACAACGCAAGACTTCAGGCAGTTGTCCTGTGTATGTTATTTTATTTATATCAATCTGTGTTTGTGCGTAGTGCCATTAGTAAGTGAAGTAAAATTTCGAATTTTTAAAGTTTGTTTTTTTATACAACATGAATCCAATAGATTCGTGCGGTGCAGGACCTACTTACACTGATTTAGATGATATTATTAATAATTCGTGGGTGCTACAACCAGGAGAAGACCCAGAATTAAAAAATTTATTATCTAAGTGGGGTTTCTTAGATTTGCTTCCATTATTTCTAGGTAAGTGAAAGCTTAATGTAAATTTCCTAAAATTCAATCTTTTTTTTTTACTCATAGGGGGGAATTTCTACAGTTTCCACATCCGATGACACTATTTCAACACGTTCTGATTTTTTTGAAAAACCTTGGGTGAGTCAGTGTGTGAAAAAAGTAATAGATCACCTGAATATCTTCTTTATTGTTGGAAATAGAAACATGGCGGTTGGAGATCATTTCTATCGATATTTTCCTGGTATGTGGAAAATTAGTTTTCGTTTCCGGTTTAACCTGCAGTGACACCAACTCTAATAATAAATAAGTTATTCAGGTGTTCCGATACTTTTTTGACAAACTGTATTACAACAAATTCACAGCAATTATTGTCTTGCAGAATATATTGGAAATTATTAAAACTTTTCCAAACGGACAATACGTTTTGAACTATTTTCATTCAAATAAAAAGCTGGACGATGTTTCGAGAAAAATCATAGTTGATGCTATAATTGCCTATCACCACGAAAATTCGAAGAAAATTAATCGGGACCAATTTTTCTCCAGAAGTAAAGAAATTCAGGATATTTTCAACGACGATCAAGTATGTTTCTTATAAATCTATCTGTAATTACTCGTTTTTTAAATATTGCATTTCAGCAAATTTATTACAAAATTAATAGCAATCAAGTCCCATCAGGCCGTTTATATGATAAGTATAGGGTGTTTTTTTAGCTGCATGAGAACTTTCAATAGGGATAACAATTGAATCAAGATTGCTATGGAAACAGTTTTTTGACATTTGTGTTTAGCAAGGTTTGGCATTTGATAATGCATAGATTGACCATTGAACAACGCTACCAAATTGGGCTCACAACCAATTGGAAGTGGATCCATTTTTTTACCGTAAAATTTTGTTCAGTGACGAGGCACATTTCTGGTTAAATGGGTATGTGAACAAACAAAATTGCCGTATATGGAGTGAGACCAATCCGGGACATTATCTTGAGACTCCATTGCATCCATTAAAATTGACTGTTTGGTGTGGAATACACGCCAACGGCATCATTGGTCCATATGTCTTTCGAAATGAGGAAGGAGCTACCGTTACGGTGAATGGTGTGAGATATCGACACATGCTCAATACATTTTTGTTTCCAAAACTTCAAGAGCTAAACATTGACAACTTATGGTTCCAACAGGATGGTGCTACGTGCCATACAGCCAACGAAACCATCAATTTATTGAAAAGACAATTTGGTGACAACATTATTTCAAAACGTGGTCCTATCAATTGGCCTCCAAGATCGTGTGATTTGACACCTCCAGATTATTTTCTGTGGGGGTATGTTAAATCCATGGTTTATGCTAACAAACCAACAACTCTAGAAGCATTGGAGGCTAATATTCAGCAAGCCATTTATGAAATAAAGCCAGAAATATTGGAAAAAGTGGTCAAAAATTGGACTGAACGGATGCGCTTCGTAACCATTAGTCGTGGTGGTCACATGCCGGAAGTCATGTTCAAATCATAAATGCCATTAACTGTACTTTCATAAAAAAATTATAACCAAAACATTCCGTCAGGTTTTTAATGTTTTATTTCATTTTGAAGTTCTCATGCAGCTAAAAAAACACCCTATACTATAATTCTAACAAACGGCTAAAAAAATTAGGATTGTTACAAGTACCTGCCGCTATTAAGAAACAAAATCGAGAATTGACAGAATCAGACGGATCTACAGAAAACGAAGTAATTAATGCCGAAGGTAAGTCTGAATTTTTTATTATTGTCCTTAGCTAATTTTCACAAAATTACTTCATGTTTAGAGCAAGAAAATCTTCGATTTATGTTATGTGAATTATGTGATGGAACTTACATTCGACCCAAATATTATAAATGTACATAATTAACATGTTCTTATTAGTACCTAAGTTAATTTTAAAATTTTTTTTAGATTAGGTATAAGTGTTTTTGTAATTTTTTTTAATATAATAATTATAACAATAATAAATTTAAAATTTTTTTTAAATTTCGTTTACCCTTAAAATTTCTTACCATAAAGCAATAGTATTTTTACTAAATTTACTGTACAAGTACTGTTTAAAATAGTACCAAAACAACCGTTATTGTTATAGTACAATTAAACTGTTTGATAAACCATATTATAGTGCTGGTACAATTTTAAGTGTTACAGTGCTACTAAAATAGTTCTTGAACTTTTTATTTGTTCTTTTGCTTATAAAGATTGTTTGTAACCTTTTTATCAGTTACATAACTATTTTTTTAACTACTATTTAGTAAATTTAAATAATGAATTGTAACAATGCTATTCAACTATTCTTAATAGATTAAAATAACTATTTTTAATGATAGACGCCAAATCAAACTCTCTTTTTGTTTAATTTTACCTATAAATTTCTTTGAGTGTAATTATAATTACATACAGTGTAAATTGATTGGTATAAGAAAATTATAATTGGATTTGAATACATGAATTGAAATTTTGTAACTGAACGTAAATATAAGGACCTATCGAAGGAAATCGAACTTATGACGATAACCATGTTGAAATATTAATAAGGAAATTTGAAAATTAAAAATTGTGAACAAATTTTATAGTCATAATCGTAACGCGCTGCCCGTATAAGGTTTAGTTGCGTTACGAGTAAAATAATTTAAAATAAAATATTTAGGTATGTGCCTGATTAATTATTTATGATTTGTTCAAAATTTCAAGTAAATATAATTATTTTCAGGCAGTTTAACAAGTTTGAACTTGACACATCGGATAATTTACTTGCAAACAAATTTTTATGTATCACATCTTAGGTATAGATTTCTTAATATTTTAAATTTAAAACGATTACATTACTCCAAGCAGCTGTAAAATTTCAATTTTCATAAAAACCAATTCAATTTAGTTTTTCATTTTCAGTAAGATTTATTCCTAATATTTCATATCAGAAAAATAAATTTTGTAAATTTTGTTTTATATTATACCGGGTATCTCTAAATTACTTTATTTCTTTGGAGACTTCAAAGTAACTGAACCAACTAAACTAACTTGAAAGTTCAAATTATAATTTCGAGATATTCGTAAAACGCGCGGAAATTCGGCTTACAATTTATTGCTGTAAGGAAAATCAAATTATTTCGAAATAATTGTCCAATTAATATTAAAATAAAAAAGAAAAAAAAAATTACAAATAGAAAGTCCTACCTACCCAATTTATTTAAGATCCGGCTTAAAGAGGATCGATTTTAATTTTTCATTTATATGTTATAAGATAACCTTTTAACCTTATATCAAAGAGTAGCTACTGGAAATTTGAATTTCACTATGGATGATTCCTTAAATTGTTCATAAACCGATGAAACGTAAATTTTTGAACTGCTGATTCAATTCTCTGCACCTACCGGCTTACGTAAACTGAAAAAAGATACCAAAAAAAATTCAATGACGAATCAATTCAATATTCTATAAGTTCGATTTATTAAGTTTAATTCTGGAAAATTAGGAATTATATGAATTAATTTTTATAAAAGTTGTATTTAATTTCGCAATTGAGGGCGTAATGAAAAAATTTTCCTAAGTAAGCCAAGCTGCATAATTAAAATTCTGACGGCGTATCTCACTATTTAAATTATTGATCACAATTTTTAGACTAAATGCATTAAATTAAAAACATCAAGCTATAGATTAAAAAAAAGTAGGAATGCTGAACGTATAATAATGTTTTGAAATTGATAATCAGGATCAGGGCACGATTCATAATCGGATTATATTTATGTACATCAAAGTCAAAGAACATATATATTATGTATGTGATAAGTACGTGCTGACGGTCGACGTCTATGGTATTTACATTTTGTTATTCGAAATAAAAATTTCGCTTTCAGTACCAACTATGGTTTAAAATTTAATTATTCCAAAAGGATTGCTGAAAGATAAGTGAAATACAAGATAAAATTTTAAAACACTTCAATTAAATAGTTTATTTATCAGAAACGAGATAATAAATATAAGAAAGTAAGGATTGGGGAGGAAGAAGGCTGCTAAATTGGAACTGGACTGCTATGGACTTACTGTGGAGTACGAAAGCTTAGCTCGGACTCTACCATTTCCATCTGCTTGTTATCTGAAACTTTGACGTTGGATAATTTGGAACAACATCCCTTGGGATGCAAAAAGAAAATTCTTTTAGGAACGCCATGTAATGAAAGAAAAACTATTATTGTATCATTCCATAGTTTACCAATTACTGAAGCATAACTAAATGCTGCAATTCAATTTAATTGGTTAATGTAAACCTTATAATGCAATACAACTAATCTCTATTTAATAATTGGAACACTCTTTAAAATTTAATTTTAAAGTTTTGTCAAAATTGATTAAGTATTTCAACGATAATCTTGTTAGTCCATTCCAGCGCGTCACTGTAGCGTAATGTTATATACCCTGTTACGGATCAATACATTATATCTTCTTTTTTGTAGTGGGAGTAAAAATTGTGTCAATTCTCCAATTTGATTTATTCTTGAAAATTTTTACCTTACACAAAATACAATTTTTCATAAAATTACTTCAATATCAATGAAATAGTTAAATATTTTTGTTACCAAAAGATCCTTGAGTATTAATACTTTTATATAAATATTGTATAGAAAATACATTGCCAATAAACCCAAAAGTAATAAATGCTAATATTGCAATAAAAATGTATTGAAAATAAAATTTTTTGAATAATATATGAGAAATATTACCTACAAACAAAACTTTTTTAAATGTAAATATTAAAAATTGCTTTAAAAGATTTTTATAATAATATCTAATATTATAATTATAATCAGGTATACATTAATGCGAAAAGTACACAAAACCTTAAAAATATTTAAATTTTGATATGGAAGTTCTAATTTAATTTTCAAGGGGAAAATAAATTGGATAACATTTTACTATTACAAAATTAGGTTAACAAAATTGTTTACCTAACTTTTCATTTCAGCATCCCCTTTAAATTTTCAAACTCAAGTGAGTTTTATTTTAAATGTAAATTAAAATTTTTGTATCTTTTTTAATATTTCCTAAATGTTTTATTAAGTTCAATTTATATGAAATCAAAAAAATTTACATTACTTATTTTGCCTCAAGTTACAGGAAATGAAATCCATTAATGAAAATATAATATAAACCATGATAATATTGTTTCCTTTTTATTTAAACTTCTCAGATAGTTATAATATAAAAACATAAATATCAATCTAGAAAATTAATTGAAATCTAAATTTTGAAAAGCAAACTTATGTGACACAACACATAACTGTCCCATTTGAACAAGTACAAGTAAATAGTAATAATTTAATTTAAATATTTCATTCCACATCCGGCCCTTTTTATCATTCCATAGGTGCAGGCTTGCTTTGTTTTCATTGATCCTCTGGGAAACACCTGTAAACGATTTAAAGCACTTTAAATACGATAATCTGTAATTTTTCATAAAAAAAATTTTGAGACGAAGGGAATCTCGTTAATCCATCCATGTGCGTCATTAAAAATCACCGAAACGCAAAGGAAAGAGGTTTCAGCTGAGGGATTCTAACCAAAATCTAATCAGTTCTTTAGACCGTTTCTTCGAACTAGTGTGCAAAATTTCAAATCAATTAGTGCTCGCGTTTGTTCGAAATCGTAGCCAAAGCAGAACCTACCCCACAATTATGCATACTGAAATACTTGCAATTACACTATGTGCCCATGAATGCCTACTAAGTTATTTAAAAGACAAACAAGTCAATATAATGTCCGACAATGAAACTGCGATAAAAGCACTCGAAGCCAATAGCTTTGGGTATTTATCCATATGGGAATGCAGACAATCTTTCAAGAAAATTACCCTTCACTGGGTGCCAGGTCATGCGGGAATTGAAATAGCTAACAAACTATCTAGATCAGGCTCAAAAACGCCCCCGATTGGATCCGAACCTTTCTGCGGACTATCCAAAACTCACAGATAGGTGAAAATCCAGAAGTGGGAAGAAGAGAGCAAGGTACAACATCATGATCATCATCAACCAGCCAATTGCGTCCACTGCTGGACATAGGCCTCCCCTTTGGTTTTCCAATTTTTCCTATCCTGGGCCACTTGCATCTAATTTCCGGCACCTCTCCTGATATCATCCATGCATCTAGTAGGCGGTCTTCCACAGCTTCTTTTCGATTCTCTAGGCCTCCACTGAAGTATGCATCTAGTCCAACGGTCATCTTTCACTCTTCCAACGTGTCTAGCCCAGTTCCACTTCAACCACGCCACTCTCTCGATGACATCTTGCACTTTTGTAGTTTGTCTAATCTTCTCGTTGGTGATTCTATCTCTGAGAGATATTCCAAGCATTGCCCGCTCCATGGCTCGTTGAGTCACTCTTAGTTTTTCCGCCGATTTCTGAGTCAACGTCAAAGTTTCTGCGCAAATATCTAGGTCACGAAATAAGGATAGGAAGAGACAACCAAACTTGTGGAATACAACGAAGAATAGGTCTTTCGTGGGTAGCGTTCGGAAAATTGTGGTACATACTGAAGGTACAGCATAACCAGGACAAAAGACAAGTGAAAAAATTCATAGAGTGCTGCCTGTAGATGCTAAAAAAATTCTTCTCTTATCAAAGAACGAAATCAGACTTATTGCGGGGCTGGGTACTGGACACTGCAGAGATACTACCTGAAAAAAATGGAACTGGAAGTCAATGACAGGTGAAAACTCTACGAATCGGAGGTCGAATCCATCGAACACATTCTCTGCAGTTGCAACGTTTTTGCTTCACTTAGGCTAAAATATTTAGGTCAGATACAATTGAGCCCCAAAGAGTTGAAAAGAAAATCTCTCAGGAGCATATTTATACTTTGCTATTAAGATTACATTCCTAAAAACCTAATTAGAAGAGTTAAACAAAAGATCAACACTGCTCGAAGTTCTGAAAGACTCTCACAGCCAATCGACCCGTAAGTGAAATACAATACAATAAAATACCCGATCTATTTCGATTTTATAATATTGTTCGAATAATATAGAAAACAGGTATTGTCCCAATATTGATAATCATTACAGGATTACATAAAATATTGCGAATTTTGTACCAATAAATAATATTAACCCCACATTGGTTCAATGTAGCGCCAAATTATTTAAAAAATATTGGCTTGTATTCTGGAATGTAATTAAATAGCACCTTGGATTTTACTTAATTAAAATGTAAAAGTAATGAAATGAATAATTAAACAGTTTAAAAGTAAGTTATATTTCGAATTATTTAATGACAATTAAAAAGAAGACAATGAAATGCATTGATTACAAGTGCAGACTTTTATTTAAAATGTAATTAAGTGCGAATTATAATTAGAAATTAGCAAAATTTGAATTGTAGGCAAATTAAATTTAAAGAAGTGAACATGAGGGCCAGGTTTGGATCCAGGAAATTCATCTTCTAAAATTGTTATCTGTATCTTCTGCAACAATTATCATACTGCTGTTTACTTGTAGCATATCAGTACACTAAGCTATGTATAATCTCAAAAATTATTAATTTTAAAATTAACCATGAATTTATTTCTTATTAAAAATTGCCTTTTTAAAGGAATCTTACTTATTTGCAATCATGGATAACAATTTAACTTTCAAATGCAGTTTTTAATGGAATTTTATTAATTGAAATAATTATGTATAACAATTTAAAATTGATAGTGCATGTTAAAGATAGTTTATTTATATAGCAATTAAATCTAGGTCAAACATTGAACTTATAAGATAAAATATTAAATATATAAAATTTTAAGTTTTTAAGTTTCCGGACACAAGCATATTGAACTTAATTCTTCATCTTATTGATTTTCATGATCAGGAGAGCTTCCAAATTATCCGAAAACCAAAAACCCGACAAAATACAGGAGCGACCAGAATACATAGGAAGAACAGCATTAATCAAAACATGCAACAGATAAAAAAACAAACAAGTGCACAGTAACAATGCAAAACTGAATTTTCCAATGTAATTAAACAGATACAGTTTCTGTACACACACAAAAATGGCGCTGATCGAAATAACAGCTACTACTAGTTTGCTCTCTCTCACTCGGTACCAACCTGTAACAAAGTACACAAAAATCTTTAAGCAGGTTCACGCAAACAATTCCAATTATTTGGAAAAGTGAACACTCTCAAAATGCAACAAAATACCACAAAAGCTACCGTAAATGTGGCTTGAAAGTATTGGGAGACAATAAAACGAAAACTACCCTCTGATCAGCAACCCCTAATGAGAGAGTTGACCGAAATAGAGCCCACAGTCCATTACATTCTGGAGAAGACCTCTCTTGTTTAGCTACGATTTTAATAACCTAGCTTTCTATTTATGCGAAGGCTGAGCTGTGGATTCTGAAAAAAAAGGTAGCTTGTGAGACCTCAAAAAACGCAAATAGTAATCAAAGTGCTTTAATTGAAAATAGAATTTGAGGAGGGATGTTATCACAATTCCAATAATAGCAATGTGAAAGTAGCACAGTAGCAAATTAAATACTGTGTTAAAATAAAAAAAAGGGCACCCACTTTAAATTACCCAATATAAACACAGTAACCTCTAACGGTTACCCAAAATTAAAATACAAGTGCCAAAACCACCTTTACACGATTTAGAAAAGATAAAATTGCTTACCTCCACCACGTGTAAGCTTACAACTATTGATGACAGGTGCTCGCTTCCAATCGCTTTATAGCGTGAGGCTTCAAAAGATGAAAATCTGGTACACTTGTTAATTTTACACAGGAGACGCTTGATTGACTTCCGCGACACAAAACACAGCTTGCAGATCTGATGTTGGCTGGACCGTGAGAGAGATAATGCTGGAGATGTTAAACAACACTGGACCATCCAGATAATGAAGGAATTCCCCAGGTGATCCAAAACAACACCAATGGTCGTTAACTCGACGTTATGGTAAACTGCGTATAGTAGTCTGATGGACATAAAAAAAATCTCTCTTGCAGGGCCGCATTTATGAATATATATGAAATGAAATAAAAAATAGAACTACGTAACAAATGCAAAAATTCGTTACAACATGCTATCGATTTTACAGACGTATTCACATCAAAAATTGGGTATTACTTGGGAAAAATTATAACTTACAATATAATAAATGTAAATTTTACTGCAATTCTTGTATTCTAAAACATACAAAAAGTTTAATCTATAAAAATAATAATACATTTGTACCTGGTTCTACATTTCGTCAACTAAAATGTTGATAAAACTTATTTATAATATATTGTAGTGCACTTCGCTATAAATTTTTTTCAATGCAAGCAGGTGGTGTTAAAATTATAAATTGATAAACTAGAAGTACATTTAGCTCGCTCCATTCTTTTCACGTATACTCTTCGAATTTATTGCATGTCACGTTGTTTATCAAATGCGAAGTGTAACTTTTCAAGTTTGAAAGGCGTAACAGAAAAATAATCGTTAAACTCTATTAGAAAATATAGAAATTGAAATTTTGATGATATATGTAGGAATTAACTATGTGCGTTATAGTATGGAATTAAAACTCTAATAGACCAATTATATAGTCAATTTTGAGAAAATGCGATTAATAAATTTCAGGAAAATATAAATATAGAAAGAAAAATATATCAGGTAAGGTCTGCAAAACTTCATATTTTTAATTCTCTTTTGTTTTTTTTTTCAACATGGAACAAAATATTTCTATTCTTAAACATCTCATTGTTCATTAGTTGTTGAAAAATGTTGTTTGTAAACATCTAAGATTTTCTTAAAAAAACAATAAAAATATAATAGAAATAACTTGATCAATTTTACTCTGTTTTCTCTGAAGTCGACTTTTATTATTTCCTAATTGGAACAGTAATAATTGGTTTCGGTTACAGGATAATCCAGATTTCTGAATTTTTTATAGTCAAGAGTTATTCAAAATATACCTCACAAAATAATATAATCTCCTAGTTTTAATTAATGACAAATAAAAGAGACGTCATATTGTTCTGAATGTTGGTTATCATTGGAGCTTTATTACGTCGTGTTAATTAGTATCTTCATGAAAGAATTCTATTCATTTCGTTATTATTACACGCATTCAACATGCCACACTTTTTCATACTTTAATATTAATTACACTTGAACATTTACCACATTAATTATAAATTTTAACCATTCAGTAAATTTTAAACAATTTAATCTTTACAAAATAGTTTCTCATAAAATGAATTAATCTAGAATATAAAATTACAACACAAAATTTATCAGCATTTTAAAATTTTATATACTATATACAGGGTGAATGAGACTACCCGTAGAATTAATTTTTTCAAAAACAGTTAGTCGTAGAGTTGAGTCAAAAAAATTTATTAAGCCGCAATAAAAAATCGAATGATAATATTATAATTTCCCGGAAAGGTCGGCATCCCGGGTAGTTTGCTCCAGAATATCCAGAGCTCCATAATTTTAAATGGTACTACCATAGGTTGAAAGTGGTATTGTTGAAAAGATCTTTAAAAAATAAGCAAGTTTTGTAGGAAAAATTATTTTATTATTGTTACCCCTTTTAACCAATATTCTATTATTATTTTATTTTAAAATTCTGGAGTTCTGGATATTCTGGAGCAAACTACCCGGGATGCCGACTTTTTTCTCTCTCTACAAAATTATCAACTCGCCAATACGGCAGTCAAAGTGCGCGAGTCCTCTATCTTACATCCGGCGCTCTGCCGGCCTCCACGAAACCCACAGCGGCCGCGAAACATACAAAATTAAAAAATTAGTCAAAATAAAATAATTCCTCTACAAAATCCTAACTGACCACTTTATTATTCCAAAAAATACACGACAATTATGTTTGTATAGGTTTGATATCGATCGTATTCTCTCCATACAATTGCAAATCAACTTTCATTTGCACTCAACCAAATTATACCAATAAATTTAGGTAAGATAGATCCTAACCTCAAAATTTTTATTACACAACTGGAGGACCAAATCCACCATGAGGTCGTATTCTCATAATTATCAAAATATCATCGGAAAAATCACTCCAGAACTTCTCGTATCTAATACTTCTGGAATCAATCCTGACTCCATAAAAATCAAAATTTGCAAATTAATACTTGGACGCAAAATAATAACAAAATAATAAAGCAGAAAAATTCCAAATTTATCTTTTTCTTTACAATCAAATAATCAAAATGAACTGAAGCGTTCAGGAGCATCCCTTGCCGTGTTTGCTATTGTTAACCATCAAAATTGGACGACGACATCATGTTACTTTACAGGTAGGCGGAGCTAAGCTTATGAAATCAGCCAATATTATACTTGCATTTTATCATTACGGTTTTTGGCCCATTTCGTCCAAATTTAAGAATTTTCCTCAAAATTTTATTTTTATATTTGATATTTAGACCCTAATTTACCATAATTTTTTTTTATTTTTAAAATCTTTAAAATCCGTTGCCCGGTTATCGTACACACCCCGGCTTTTTTTATAATTTTCCCTTACTAATTATTTCTCGTGCTATATTCATCCGCAAGTTAGGGTTGATTATTTAACGGCGCATTGTACATAAACTACCTTTTTCTTTAATTTATCTGGAACAGAATCTACGATTTTACTGTCCATTAATTTTTACCCCACCAGCTCACTTTTAGTTTGTCTGTTAGTTAGTATTACTTGAGATGAGAATTTAAAACTGTCAGAAAGTGTACCCTTTCTTGTTAATTTACGATAGGACTTACTGTATTCAAAATATTTCACTTTGAAACTGACAGTGTAAATTAAATTTTTCATACTTTCTTAATAAATCAAGTATTCTCAGTTAGCACTTTGACTAAAATTGATTATTGTTCAATTTTATTTATTAGTCCTAAACTTTCCATTAAAATTTGTTTTATAAATTATAAATTGTTTTATAAAAGTTTCTGTTCATAATATTTA
Source organism: Rhagonycha lutea (assembly GCA_958510855.1). Taxonomy (NCBI): domain Eukaryota; kingdom Metazoa; phylum Arthropoda; class Insecta; order Coleoptera; family Cantharidae; genus Rhagonycha; species Rhagonycha lutea. The sequence continues at coordinate 22,665,556 of OY294042.1, forward strand.
AAATATCAAGTGGAAAAAATATAAAGGAAAGTCCGAATATCGCTCCATCGCATCGTTTTGATACATATACCTGTAGCTAATGATTTCAACTGGTGCGAATTGTAGAACCAAACAAATTGAACTATTTACGATAATAATACAATAATTTATACCGGGTGACCGGCCACCGATGTGAACATAGAAAATTAAGATGGGAAATTGATTTTTCTTTAATTCCTGCTTCCCATCATAACGGATAAGAATGTAAATTGTATCAATTTAAAGAGATTTCTGTTCTGCTTCTAAAGATACCTAACACTTGATATTTTGTTCTTTAATTACTGTTAATTATTTGAATTATTTGAAATTATTTGAATTTTATTGCAATTGTTTTTGCTTGAAAACCAATAATTTTCAACATGTAAGAAAAACTTGTGTTTGCGTTCATTGTTAACCAAATTTATTGTAATATATCAAAGTACCTTGTTAGAAATTATTGGTTTTCAAGCCAAAAAAAAATTGCAATAAAATTCAAACAATGCAAATAAAATTTTTTTAAATGCGCTATTTTGCATTGTAATCCGTTATGATGGGAAGCAGGAATTAAAGAAAAATCAATTTCCCATGTTCACATCGGCGGACGGTCACCCTGTATAGACAGCGGGAATTACTCTCATGATTGGATTTTGAATGAAGGAATAGTTTAAATTTTTGTCGATTTAATGTCACAGATTAGACAATTTGAAAGCTTGAAATTATAAAAAAAAAACTAAAGTTTTAAAAAATTCATAGGTCTATTTTACAACCAACAACCTAGAACAAAAATAACAAAGATTTTTTACTATTAAAACCTAAATTTAAAAACCTTGATTTAAAATATATTTTCTCCGCTGAATTAATTTTTATTTACGCCCTCACGATATTAATCTTTAGCTTAGATTCTGGCTCAATAAATTTTTAATCAGTTCTAAATTTAAAAAATTAAATGAAAGAAGGGGAAGTTTTTTCAGCAATAGATGTACTACACAAAGTCAAATGCTGTTTCAAGTACGAAGTGAGATTCTTAAGTTTAAGAGATTTAGGGCTGAAGGTGAAGGGTAAATATTCACCCTCAGATAATTTTTTAGAAATTGCTTTACCTTGACATTCTGACGCAACTCACATTTCAATATCTCTTCTAATACGTAAGATATTAAAATTGAAACTTTAAAACTGATGATTTTAAAATTCTTATTTTAAAATTAAAATTCTTTCTCCAAATCTAGCATGGTTCTTATGGCTTTAATTTGATGTCACAACAAGGGTTTTGTCCTATATACAATTTTAAAGTTTTAAAAAATGGGGTTAGAGAGATATTAAAACTTTACTAGACACGAATGTCAACTTCAAGATGTTATCCTCATCCATCCCAAGTGTTCATTAGTTTTCATCTGTAGTAGGTACTAATTTGAGTTGCAATAATTGAACAAACATAAAAAATGAATTTAAACTTTAAGAACCAAGAATATTGTGGAAAGATGGGAAAAATTGTAATTTAAATGAATATATCAAATAATTATATTTAAAATCAAAAATTTCCTACATATTTAAAAAAGAACAAATGTTTATATTTTGGAATATGTGTAGCGTTACAAACTTTGATTAAAATATAAATCAGAAAATATGTGATGGTATTAAATCAATAGCTACATAATCGAAATTTTCTAATAAAATATTTTTAGAAAAATTTCAAATTTCATAAATATTTTCAACTTTTTGTTAATGTATTTTGTAATTTTTTAGTTGTACTATTTTCTAACTTAATTTTAACACAATTTGTACTACTTGTAGACAATCTTAGACACAAATTTTGTTACATTTAAGTACAGAATTTTTATGGGCAGGGTGATATACTATGCAAAGCCTCGTTAAGGCTGGAATACTCAAAGTTCACTATTTCAAGTTTTAATAGAAATTGAAGTAAATGCAGGGCATAGTCTCCGTTGGGATACTATGGGATAAAATTAAAAAATAAATAACTGCTACTGAAAAATTTAGTCTAACAGAAATTTTCACAAAACACATAACAAAAATTTTAGTTTTCTCTTTAATTTTATGTATGAATATGTGCTCTGGATTTCAAGTATCTCCATGTATGTGTTACGGAAAAAGTACGTATACCGGTAAAAGTGAACATTATCTGGTAACGGTATTACCGTGGTAATTACACTTGCATATCTTTTTTATATAAAGTACATCAAGTATAAAGTTATTAGCGCTTTTGAAGTTACGATACATTTATTATTTTTGTTTATTAATTTTTGTACAAATCTGAAAGGAAATTACATTAGGTACTTAAAATTTACAAAGCTTTTGATGTTTATTTAAAATTTAGCGCATTACTAAAGTATATTATGCGATGCAAATGAATTAAATCTATAATTAGAAGTGGAAAATGCGAAATCATAATTTTTATTTAAAATATTTAGAGGACAATAAATTGTAAAACAATTGAATCAGTTATTGCTTAAACAACCTAAGTCACTTTTTATAGATGTTCAGGAAACGAAAAAAACGTTTCACTCTCAGAAACAAAGAATAAGTCAAATTTTTATTAATTCAAATTTTTAATTGGTTATTTGTATACAGAATCGAATAAATCATATTTTATTAGAACTTAATTATCATATCAAAAAACCGTTTTGAAAATTTTGACTTAAGGTGTTTCTGCAACAAACGTAAAACTTCAATGCAAATAGTACATTATTGAGGAGAATACGTCTTTATTTTGCGGTGGTAGACTTCTCTTTTTGCTTTTTTGTTTTGTTGTAGTTGATAATATCTTCATAAAATGGTTTATTTTCTTTATCAACCCACTGTAGTACAAATTGTGTGTGTACAAATTCAGAAACCTTAACATAACCCGGTTTTGTAGATACATGTACGAAATGGTGGAATTTTGAGATGGAAAATGATACCCGTGCAGCTCTAGACGACTTCTCTGTTTCCACGGAAAGCGTTTCTTTTTTGTAGTAGACTGGCCCCCAATTAAGAAGAAAAAAAGTCAGCGAGTTAGGTTGTTTAAGCACTAAACCGAAAATTTCCAGTATCGTTTTCTGTCATAAAGGCGATAAAGGATTACCTTTTTAAGTTCTTTAAGCACCAAACGATGCGGAACTGTCGAAAATATGTTTTCCATGTGTTAACTCAATTTGGCCAAAAAGTGACTTAGGTTGTTTCTGCAATAACTGATTCAATTAGGGTAATGTTGCTCTTAAATTCATAATAAAAATTCTCGTAGGTAATTAAAACTCAAACACCTACTTTCTTTAAGCCACTTTAGCTGAAATTTGATCTTGCTTAATCATCGACAATCATATATTTAAATTTAAGAATAATAAAAATTATATCATTACAAATTGCGTCATATTTATGGAAAACGTGATTATTCCAAATTTGAGAAAATACCAATATAATTCAAAACTAATATGTTATGTTGTTATGTATAATATCGTATTCACACTAAATATTGTAATAAGGTCCTTAACCTCTCACATCAAAATGATTTTTCAGTATTTTGCGTTTTAATAAAATTGTTGCGGCCGCATCGATCTTAAGTAAGGGTTGCTCGCGTTCTAGGGAGCAGTCAGTCTTGGTGTAAATGTAGTAGTTTAAAGTTCGTAGCACAAGTGTCTTGGCTACAAGTCACTAATTCGTATTGTGTTAAAAATTGAAATAAATAGTTGAATAAATTACAGTCCACTTAATGAAAAATTGGTTTTATTTGAAAAGTACCCAACAAAAATAGTAACAATTATGATATTAATTTAAAATGTAGATATTTAATTATAGTTACTAAATTGTAACTTATATTATTTTATATTCAAGTTAAGGATAAATAAAAAATTTTGTTTTACATCATTTTTTAATAAATCTTTGTTTATATATTATTATCATTTGATAAGTCCAAATAAGGACGAAACAGACGTTTGTCATGATATATATACATCCAATTTTAATTTTTATTTATCCTTAACTTGAATATAAAATAATATAAGTTACAATCTAGTAACTATAATTAAATATTCTTACGAGTTAATAATACACAAAAATAAAATGTAGATATGTATAGTACATATTATAATTATTTAACGATTGTGGCAGGCTTGGCAATGAACAAATAATTGTTGTGATTATCCCTATACCGGTTACCCACTTAGTTAGCAATGTGATCACTTACATCTGCTCTTTACGCTGAATTATGCGTTTCAGTCGATGCTTAAAAAAACCTGCTTACACTGTGAACACTTAATACCAATAAATACCAGTGCCGACGCCACACTAGGCGCTTATTTACTCGATTGCACTGTGAGCACTTCCAGTTACTACTGCATGGGATTAACGATTAGAATAACGATTAGAAATTGTTACAATTATTTAGGTAGGTATTTAAATGTTTATAATTCATAATACCCACTTAATTTGGGTACTTTGAACCCCCTCCATTAAGTGAGTAATTCTAACAAATTACTATTTATTATCAATATTAAAATTATGTATTATTATTATTATAGGTCCCCCATGTCCAATGCCCAATTACGGCCCTGAAATTAATCCTTTATAATATATGCATGACTATCGTATTAATTAATTATTTTGATTTAACGTTTTAGAGGTTATGTTTACAATAACACTGCATTCGCCTACTCACTTTTACCAAGGTACATGTTGACATGTGTACATTTACCGGTAACTACCACCACTACCAATTCCCAAGGAATCTGTATACATTTACCGGTAAATGTATATGTTACGGTCAATGATGTAAATCGGGCGTTGACGTCAATGGCCGGACAATGACGTCAATGCCCATTTATGCTGGCTATTAACGTCATTGTCCGGTCATTGACGTCAATGCCCGTTAACTGTGGGCAATGATGCAAATAATTTCATCTGATTGTAATATTTACGTCTTTGGCCGGTCAATGACGTTATTGGCAAATAAGGATTGGACAATGATGATATCATAGAATAAATACTATAAGGAACAGCGAAATGGCGATTTGAATTTGACAGCCAATTGGAAAGTGACATTTTAGGTGTGTTTTATTCATTGTAGTATAATCATTTATTACCAAATATAATAAAAATCAACAAAACTTTTAAACAATAATAAATATTAAAAATCAATTTAATAATTTTTTTAAATTAATCATTAAAAAAATAATTAAATAAAATGTTTTAAATTAATCATTTTTATTCTTAATTATTTTAAAGGTTCGATCGATTTAATGCAGAATATTAAAGATTGCTATTTTAAATTTTAACTGTGTCATGACTATAGAGATAGGATATTTAGGCAAAAACAGATCGGACTTACGAGAGGCCCTAACATAACTCACCAATAGAGAAAGTTTATTACCCATTAATACGTTTGTTATCGTTTAATTTTTAAAGTTTAATTAATTGTGTTTTTATATATAATTTTATATATAATTTTATATAAAATCGTCAATTAACATTATCAAAATTAATAATCCGTTATTAAAACCGATTAAAAATTACATCCTGACCTTCAGAAAATGATCCTCTTTCCGTTAAAAAAATCAATGCTGTATCTAGAACCAATTTTCAGTTCTAAATAAAATTTTGAAACAGTCCATAAAATCGCACCCTTAAGTACACATACTAGTGTACGCGGGGGGGGGGGGGTAAAAAAACTTGGTATTTAAAAAAAAAGTTGAAAAATATAGTAGAATTTAGAAAAGAAGCAATTGTTTAATATTTTTAAATATCTTCTGGTTCTATCTAACACAAAAGAATATAATTTTTTTAAAAATGTCTCTAAATAACATTTCTTGCATCTTCTTCACTTACGGTTAAAATTCGAATATTTTAACGTTTAATTAAGTTTTTGTTAAATTTACATTTATAAATACATTTATAAAATACAGCCAATTAAATAATTAATACCAGTTTTGCTATACCTATAACATTCCTCACCGTAGAATAGTAGTATCATCATTGGCCATTCTGTACTGGGCAATGACGTCATTGCCCGGTCAATGATGTAAAAGCCACATATTAAAATTTAAATGTCAACATCGCCCAAAATGCATAGCCATTGACGTTATTGGCCGGGCGTTAACGTCAATTCCCAGCTAAGCAGGGCATTGACGTCATTGTCCGGTCATTGACGTTAATGGCCGAATTATCATCATTGACCATAACATATACATTTTCCAGTTACGTACTTTTACCGTAACGTATTATGTATCTGGTTTGAGGTATTGGTTAAAGTCTATTTAAATACTTATCCCTGATTGATTGATGATGTTTTCATCACAAAAGTAAAATTTTATATTTGGTTGCTATTTTAAATTTGTATTCTTTGTAGAAACAATAACACGTACCTTTTAAAATTTAACCAGCAAAATTCAATTCGTACATATTATTAATTCAATAAATCATTTATGTGTAAATTTATGCGAAACTAAATAAAGAGCAGAAAACTTGCTTTGTTCGTTCATTCAATTCAATGGGTCGGATAAGAAAAATTTTTGAAATTAGAATAGCAGTTTTGTATAATAAATTATTTGAAAAGATTTCTTTTTCAATAAAAAAAAATATATATTCCGCTTTCGGGCATCCATTTATAAATATCAAGTTATCAAAACTTGAACTCGATGTTTTGATGTTTTAGAAAATATTATTAAAAGTTATTTTTACAAAATTACTTTGAAAAAAATAAGCACCAATAATTAGACCTACATGTAAATATTTTCTAAAAATATTGTTTTCAAAAACAGTTGGGTTAAACGAGACGATTCGTTGTAACCTTAAAATCGATATTCGACACAATTACAAACATTACCTGCTTGCGTTCCTTAAATCAACATTTCAATAAATCTGAAAAACAGCTTTACCAATACTTTGCTGGCTTTTATACCAGTTTTAATAATAAAAGAAATTGTTTTTCAACAATATCTTGTGTTTATACTTCAACAGTCATGTCTTGCTAATATTTGATGGCACTTGAAAACAAGGTGGGCTGGGTGAAATATGAACGAGATTAAAGCAAATTCAAGAGAGGAATCGCTAAAAACGAGAGACCGGGGTTACTTGCTCAGATTTGCACCTGACCAAGTTCTGAGTTACATTCCACATACACTCTGGTCCGGGTTGACCGATATGCTACCTGAATCCGGCCCTAAACGTCGAAGCCTGATGTTGCTCCTCCAGGTCAGTCAGATTTAGACTTGACTGAGTTTTACGACGTTACATTCCAAAACCAATCCGGAACAGGTTCTGATCCTCCCGAGGGGAAACCGGATCCTGGTCGCAATCCAGCACTAAGAAATTTCTATAGTCGGGGCGGTTGTCACGGAGAGCGGTGGAAGAGGTAATGAAAGAAGTTAGCTGCCAACTTAGCTGTGAATTATGCTTACCTCCCTCCATTGGCCCTTTAATCAAAAATTAAAAATTATATCATTACAAATTGCGTCATATTTATGGAAAACGTGATTATTTCAAATTTGAGAAAATACCACTATAATTCAAAACATATGTACGTAATAGGTTATGTATAGTATCGTATTCACACTAAATATTGTAATAAGAACCCAGAGCAAGGATATCGTATATTCTCTTATGTAGGCCCTATTAGGCAACTAACTGTAAAAGTTTCAAGGTCCAGGTAATGTAATAATACTCAAAAAGAAACGAAGGGGGCTGCTTTAATAAATTACGCATATAAATAATTTGCACAGCACATATTAAATCGAAAGTATTTTAAGGGAACACTTAAGATCAAGATAATAAAATACAGGCCCGCGTACCTAAATGACCTTAAAATAAATAAAAATTTTAATAAAATAATTTATTAGCAATGAATTTGATAACATTTCAAAAGTCAAAAATGTAATTAAAATTTAATTGTGACTTACCCATCTGACAAACAGGTCCAAACGCAATTATTGCTCCACTCCTTGCAACACTTGTGGGTTGCGTGTTTCTTGATTGAAGTTTTTATTTTCAAGCTATACTACAAAATAAAATCAACTGCACATTCCCCCGAAAAGTAAGTAATTTAAATTATGACATTTTAAATCAAAATGTTGAAGAATCAATGTAAGTTTGGATTTTGAGAAATGCAGTCCATGCAGAATTTTCCGCATTCTCCACCTAACCGAATAGATCTCAAAATTAGTTATAGTCAAAACCATTTTAGCTCGAGCAGGACGCATTAAAAAATTAGTTATATCAAACTGGTATTTCAATGAAAACATCCAAATCGGTAAGCAGGTTTTGACGACCAGCGTGCACTCCGTACGTAGACTAAGAAATGTAACCTCACAAATGTTTGTTTACAAAATAAGACAATCGAAGTGAAGGTGGACGTACAATTATTTAATTTGCATTGAAAATTTACCCGGAAGTATTTTTTATTTTCTGTGTCTCTTATAATAGTTACTTTTTGTATGAGAAAGATAACCAAATTTAATGGATTAGATCTCATTGCATCTAACGATGCGTCATCGCTACTTAAAATGGTTTTGACTTTAAATAGCCTCCTTTTCTTCAATGAAGGTTTTTGGCCATACCACCACGCTAGCCAGCTGAAATCTGTCACCTCACGGTCACCTATCCAAATACGGACCACTATGGCAACTTTGTTCGACTTTCGTAAACCCACATTTGCATTGCGCTGTTTTTTAAATAAAATAATAATTAAAATTAAAACCAAATTTCAAAAACTAGCTTTATTATACTATACATAAAACAGTAACACTATTTTTGATAATAACTCTATTTTTGAACAAAATCATAAAATAAGCGATAATCCCATCTCACTCCTTATTTACATTTTCTTACATAATACAATAACAATCAATAACGAATTTAAAAGCTAAGTAAAAAAGCTATTGAGCGGAACTGTTAGATTTCAATTCCATTGCTAATTTATATCCTAATTCAGGTCTTCTATCTCTACCTTCAACCATCGCTTTAACTTGGTTTGCATTAACAATAACTCCATTATTTTTTATAACACAATTTTTTGTTTTTTCTATATCCAAGAGATCCACTCCCCGACTGCAGTCATCTAGAAGAATTGTCCTGTAACCTATAGCTAATGCGTCTACTGCTGTGGCACCTTCAAAAAATAATCGTCCTGCGAAATGAATACAATAATGGCATTCAATCTTACCAACGCAAACATCGTACGCTAATCCACAAATATATATATCAGTGGCATTTTTTAATCGAAGTTGGCCACAAAGAGTGGTGTCAGTTAATTTTTTGTTATCCCAAAATACCGAATAAGAATCTACGTTTGGATTGGTTCCTTTATAAACTTTCACTGCATTTTCCAGAACCTAAAAGATCAATCACGTCAAATAAAAACCTTCACACACAAAATGATGAACCTTTAAATCCTCGTGCAATTCTGAACCCCATGTGTCTTGCACACAATGCCTCGGCCAAAGCCTTTGCTTCATAGGCGGAATTCCTGCAAAAATGACAGTGTCGTAAGTTTTGGCATCTTCGGCTGTTATTGGACTTGTTGGATCCAATTCTCTTTGTTGTATATTATCAATAAACGATACGTGATCACTTGGATGCCAATCCAAGGAATAAAATACGGCGTCAAAATTCACAGTATCCAATAATCGGTTAATCGGTTCTATAACTTCCAAACCATTCTGCTGAGCAGAACAATTACTAATATTCAGTGTTCCAGTTATGAAATCATTTTGAACATCGACTATTAAAAATGCCGCAATAGGTCGAACAATCTAAAATAGTTTCATTTTTTGTAAGTTGTTTTTGTCCGGGGGGGGGGGGGCAATTGCAGCCCTCCTGACATGGAAATTATTTTGAAAGTTGCTTTTTAAATTGAAACTCAATTCATAAAGTTTCGTTGAACAGCGATTACGAAATCGTGATATTAATGTATAGCCGTGATAGCATTGAAAAATTCCTATTTTTTGAAATTCAAAATAAAAAACGTATAATAATAATACTATAATGCCACCGCAGTATTATAGTAGATACTATTATACTTTTTCGTGATCCGGTAATCGTCAGTTAAATGAAATTATATGAATTCCAGCAATATATAATTGGAATTTAAAGAGATTAATAGTTTTAGTTATTTAGGGAGGGTGAATCACTTATGGTATGGACTTTTTCGATATTTCGATATAAAACGAATTTTTAATTAAAAGTAACGTATTATCGGTTTAACAAAATTTTTCTTACTTTCTTTTTAATTATTAGTCTTATTTCAGGTTATGTATAAATCCTAAAAGCTAGCAATAAATTTTATTAAAATTTTCCTCTCTCGCAAGATATTTATAACTTATAATCAAATTAAAATGTATTCACTGATAAATTAAATTTCTTCAAAGCGACGGAGGGTGACCTCCCACAATAAACTGTCCTGATTAATCTTTCACCAATATGTTTCATGTTAGTAATTGCGCAAGAAACTAATTGAAATTAAAATAAAAATGATACTAAATTAAAGTAAAATTATTTATTGAATTTTGCGATTATAATTCGCGGTTTATATTAACAAAAGCCACCACGCGGAATAATTTCAAACTCGTTCAAAAGTTTGTGCACATAACCTTAAATTTTATTTTATCGAAAAAGTCCATACGATTGACTAGTCCTGTATATTACAAATTTGATTTTCAAGAATATATTTTTAATTTTCTTTAATTTTAAATTTAAAATCCCCCTCCCCCGGAAAATATTCTATGGACGGCCATAATAATACTTACTATTTTAATCCAATGATTCCAACAGAAAATAAATTCGTCTCGATCGATGTAATTATCTTTATTTTTGTCAAAAACCTCAAAAATTTCTCTTAATTTTGCTTCATCCAATGTGTAAATTCTTCCTTTATCGTTTCGAAAGAGAGCCCGACAAATTAACCTGAATTCGTCTAAATCTAATTTACCATCACTAAAAAATATTCGTGTAAGTAATTTATTATTATATGAAAAAAATTGTAATACAAACGGAAAGATTAATTATTCTTGTTTTCACGTACAGAAAAATATAAATTGTATTTTCTTTTAGTCTATTTTTAGCCCAATTTGAAATGAAAATGTTACGTATAGAAATATTAAACAGAATATAGGTACTAAAAATTACACTGTTTTATTGATATTATTATTAGCAGCACGAGATAAATCATGGCACCTTGGAATAAAAACAACTTTGTCTTTATTAGCGGTTCATCACGTTTATGACAATGAAACCAATTATAAGGGCAAACCTGAAGATAGTTTAAAATTTCAATCATGTAAAGTTGAAAACTGACATTTCTGTTACCCTGTCACAGATAACCTACCTTTAAAGCAGAAATTTTATATAATTATGTTGTATGTAGATCATGTTCTAAATTATGCTTGCTATATTTAATTTTACTTCAATTATTTAATAATAATTATTCTAGTGGAAAAAGTTCAAACAAATTTTATTTGTGAGTTTAAATTTTTACGTATTCTATACAATATTTTTTCATAAGTTACACATTTTTAAAGTTAAATTTTCAAATAAGCGAGCATATTAATTATAAATTTTAACATTTCAGTAAATTTTCAGAAAGCTACTCTATACGTACAATTTTTATAAAGAAATTGCTAAAATACAAAATTTCAGAATAAAATTTCATTAAAATTAATTGGCCCAGCAGACTGGAAAAGTGGTAATCGTAAACGACTACAAATAAGCAGTCTGGTTCTTATTTGTTCATTTTCCATGGAGTGGTGCAGCAACTTTGGTAAAATGTTTATATACATTTTGATTAAGTGCGCGTTTTTGAGGATCATTTAATAATAATATATTCAAGTGCTTTTTCTTCGTTCAACATCCTTGACTTTATATTAACATACTTTACAGCTCGCATTACAACATCCTACAAAATTTGGTAAAACTTTCTTTATCTTGTTTTTAATTTGTTTATAAATATTCCCAAATAATAAAGAGTGCCAGCTAACAAGGGAAGGGTTTCACATTGGAATCACCAATAATTTTATTTGAGGTTATTTTTAGAAAGTAAAAATGACTCGCATGAATATATTAACTAGAGGTTTACTAATACATTGAATTAACAATGATTCATGCGTGTAAGTTTTATTTTCCATCTCAATGTGTTAAATTTAGAAAATTTTAAATAAATATTTCAAAAACCACCCTATATTCGGTTCTACTTATTAAACTACGTGTAACCACTCATTTAACCACATCAAACTAAACATAATAGATAGGTACAAATTAATATTGTTAACACAATATCTCTATCGCCTGAGGGCCAACCTAAGAACACGAAATTTTCGCTTACAAGGCAACCAACGGCTATACAAAGCTGTAATCCATATTATTTAATTAATACCTTAAGTTTCATCTTTCGCTGAAATAGCGGTTGGAAATCCTAGTATATCAGAAAGAACTATTACCCCTCCCCTTTATTTTCTTTTATGTATTTGTAACGCGTGAATACAGACTCGATTAAGTAAAATCAAATTTTAATAGGAATACTCACCACCAGAGCACAAACTTGATTATTTATTTGTAACTTGGGGCGATGAATGTTTGCGCCCTGGATATTGACCCTTTAAGCAATTTCCAATGGCTAAAGGAAGCAATTATTGTTTTGTGATAATATTCTAAATATACTTCTATTTTTAATGGATAGCAGTACGAACTTGGTACCAAAAGAATGTCAAGGCAAAAATCTCATTAATTGTGATTTATCGACGTTGTTACAGTACATATTTCATTATAGATTTTCATATTATTGAAATTGATATTTATTGATACGAATTACATTAAAAATATTTTCGTTTTTAGACCGTGTTTTATTATAGATTGTTTTACGTAAAAAAAGTTTTCGTTTTTTTGATAACCTTTTCATTGTAAACGTAAAACCGCATACGGGAGCATTACAAACAGAAATAATTAATTATGTTGCAGAACATTGATGTTGGAGAAGTTGATTTTTCTGTCTGAAACTTACTTATGTTTTCCATGTTCATTATCGATTTTAGTAGACTAGTTGTAAAGTTGCAGTTCCATTGAGTAAATAGAAGTTTGCAAAACGTCCACCTATCCTATTATGTGATAATAGTACCTACGTATTCGTTACGTAAAGTTGTGTCTGCTTTGTGAGTATTTGCATACCACATTTGTATGCCTGTCAAATCTTCATCCTGATTATGAACAGATATTTTCTATTGTATGAAATATTATTTTTTTAAGTCCAGCAAGGTGGATTCATGCGGATGTCCCAAACCATATTTCTTTAAATTTACAAAAAGACTGAGAGACCGAGATTTGGTAATCGCTTGCTCACATCCAAAGTTAATGATTCATGTAAGCTTATTCAAGGATTATTAATTACGTTGTTATACCACTAACTGGATTCGTCAACGCCTAAACAAGTTAGAATTACGAATGGAAACGTTAAGCTCAACTTGGATCCGACTTAGATCCCAATAAGTCTAAGCTCTCACAGGTAATCTTGAGTAAGACTATAAAGCTTCTGCAAATGGAGAAAATTGGCATCTCTACAATTTGAGGAAAGAATTCTAAATAATAAAATAAATTTTACATTGTAATTCGTGCGCACACGTAATTAGTTCAGGTTGTTGATCGATTAACGAGATAAACTACCGCATTGAACCCCGAAGAGAAGTCAAAATTCGAGGATTTAATAACGAAAATAAATAAGGTTCTTATATTAGCTCATCCTCTCAGACGCTGCACGTTTTTTCGGCGCTTGTCACTTCTGTAGTTGATGGTAGTGGAGAGGGAGTTCGTCTAGCCGCCCTAAGATTATAGATTCTATCTCCAATAGCTCTGAAATTATTTATCCAATAGTTAATATACCTGATTGTAACGTTTACAATTCGGTCTGGCTGGTTTATCCCAATTTGACCGTCAGAATCTTTCGTAATTAAAAAGATTTTGAATTTATCTTGACACAGAGCACAAGTTACAGGAACGATCATGGTGATCACGATGATGATCACGTAAAAGTGAGGTTATATCGTCCAATACATAACATTATGGTGAGTTCTTCAGTGTCTCATTAGAATATATCTGACGCTTCCATTTTTAGGTTATAGTACTATAACTACGAAGTTAATTCAAGATAATTTAAAAATATAAGTTTACATGAAAACGGAAAATGGAAAAGAAAACTTCCTGCAAAGTTTTATTTGACGTATTTTATTAGATAAGATAGATCTGGGTTAGTGAATTGCCACCATTAACATAAAAGCCAGGATATAAGGCACATCTGAAGGCAAGTCTAGCAAGCTACCTGATGATGTAAAAATATTTATATGCTCAAGGTTTCTAACACTACCGAGGAATAACAGGCTTTAACTTACTAGAAGAGGATTCTCTTAGAATTGCTTCTAGAAAGTGGAAAAAAAAATATAAAATTAGTTTTAAAATCTTGAAAAATTATTTTTCAAACTAAATTTTAGATGCTTCGTCAAAAAGCATGCAATATCATTCCATTTTGAATATTGGTATTTTAAAACTGGATTAGGTATTCAGTCCCAACATAATTTCCCGCGGCCAATATTGACCTCATCTGAGGATTACCACATAAGGCAAGTATCAGAACTTACTGATTTTAGTGTAACATGAAGTTTAAATTTTAAGAACCTACGAGTTCTTTGAGAGCAATATGACAGTTTAATTCCTGGATAACGTAAAGTATTACTTTAACTCCTGGGAATCTAAAACAGTATATTTTAAATTAAAGTTTTCAAATTTAATCGCACCTAAAATGACTAATCCGTAATTTGTAACGTTTGATAATCTTAAAATTGACCATGCCGCAGTTAGTCCCATTTGAACAAGGGTCAACATGACCGCACATATTATGGAACATTAAAAACTCTGTTGGGGTGTTACAAATAATTATATACAATTAAAAAAATAACAGCAAAACAGTTAACCATTGCCTCATATTATAAACCCAAAAATTTATACGGCCAACCTACCACTTTAGCTGAGACTCGACTTTTCAATACGAGCATAATATCGACTAAATCAAAATAGATATTTTATTCAAATGTAAACATTCAAAAATAGATAAATTTTGAATTAGAATTCAATTACATGTTATTAAATTCAAGTTTAATTTAATAATACATAATAATAACAATGAAACAATATTATAAATTAATAGTTTTAATGTTATTTTAGGTCAATTTTTGAGACGGTCATTAGCATAGCGATTAAACGCATAGACTGCTAACACAGAGAACCCGGTTCGACTCCGGGCGAAGTAAGAATCATATTGTGGCCGTCTCCCCTCGGCAGGCAATGGCAAACCACCGGGGTGTAATCTGCCATGAAAAGCCTTTGTTAAAAGGCTCACCATACCCTGCAGAAGGGTTATAGACTGCGGAGAGGTCAATTATTTTTTTAGGTGGTAGGTAAGAAACCTCAGCACATATTTTAAAAATTTCCAGTGTCAAGAATCATTAAAAACGGTACAAAAAGCTATTATAAAACAAAATATTTGCGAACCATTGCAAATAGGGCTCTAAAAAGTCAAATTTTCAAAATTTGTATTGTCCGATGCAGTCTTACGAGTTAGAAACGGTTTACAACATTTCATTGGCTCCCGAAACCCCGCCTCTAATATATCCCACCAAAAGCTTATAAATATGAGGTGTATACATAAAATGCTCTCAGTACGTTCTGGCGATCACAACAACGTGTCGTGTGTTGAGCGTTAAAAAACAGTTCTTTTTAGGACCAAAAATACTTAGAAAGGGTTACGGTTTTAACGACGTTGAATCTCGCTTTTTTTTGCAACTCTGGCGGGGGTGTTTGTGTTGCCGAAATGGGCCTTTCGCGCGCTACGCTGCGCTCCGCACGCTACAGACCCATTTTTCGGCAACACTAAACTCATTAAAAACATCCCCCTAGGGTGATCCACCTCGGCAAATTGTGCTATTAGCAAGGGGCGAATCTCGCTTTTTTTTGCTGCAAATTTAAGCCAAAAATACGTTGAAAATGTGAATTTACCTCGACGTTAACTGTACGATGAATTTCCCCGTGTTTTTTAGTCAAAAATACCCCTAAAAAGTGAAATTATGTCGATGTTAACTGCGCGACGGACTAGCTACTACTGGGAGCACACGCGTGTTCCGATTTTTCTAAGTGTTAGAGTAACTCACACCACACGGACGGACGACAGAATGTATGTGACATTTCAAAATCGAGCTAAAATTGGCAACTTTAAAATCGATTATTGGCCAAACTAATCGATATACGACTTTCACCCTCACCTTAATCGCTTCGTCTATATTTTTTCTATCTAAATCCGTCGAGATTTTTTTAATAAATTTAATATTCTCGAGCTGAGCCTACTTACCTGCTACCTTTTTTTAATTTATTAAAATTTGAAAATATAGAAGAGGTTTGAAAAGCACTAACAGAAACCTACAACAAAATGAACAGGAATCTGAACTTACAATATTAAGAGGAATTTAGGACTCAATGAGAATCAACTGGAGAGAATTCTAACGAATGATTAACTTCCAATGAGATGGACGAAAAGAATATAGTAAAACAAATAAAATCACATCAAATGCAGAAAGAAAGCACACAATAGAGAGAGGTGGAGATGAGTGATAGAAGAAGGAAAAAGGGAATTAACTTTGGGTTTTTTCATATCTTAATTTGTAATATTGTTTAAAATGGTTCTATGGTCGAAAACCGAATGGCTATTACTCTCTCGGATGAATAGCATCATACGCTAACGCTATTTCGCATTATAAAAATATAGAATTTATTCTTTTGACAACAAGATTTCCATTATTTTCGGATCATAAAAACCATTTTATATTACACCTTTTTAACATTTATTTCAGAAAGCATTAATTGTATTTCAGATTAGTCAGTTGTATTTCAGAAAGCGTCATATTTTATGTAATTCAGATTAAATTTAATTTTCTTTAATTTAAACTTTGAATGAAGTGAATCGGATGAAAATTGAGCTACGATTGCCGCCGATTTGGTCGGACTGTCCGCTTGCGGTCGCTACATCTGTTTATATAGATATTCAAATCACATTTTCAATAGTGTTTTTTCTTGTTCAAATGTACCTTTACATACAACAAAATTTTGTGAACAAAATAAATTTTATCTTTGAAAAAAAACCTCAGCTGGACCAGACTCCCCCCTTAATAGATAATATTATAGGAAATACAATTGACAAATCTGAATTAGGTACAATTACGTTTTTAAAGCTTAAAATGGGTAGAACCGGCCAGCGAACACACCGAGCAACCTCTGAGGTTGTTTTATATATATTCGTCGGCTAAGAGTGTTAACCTGCTAAGTCCACTTTTGGCAAAATTTGTTTTTTGATGCCATTCAGTAATAGAATATTTATTACATTATAGGATAAAACAACTTACTTCAAATGTTATTTTAAATCGTACATTTTTTATGAAACGTAATACTACCATTTCTAGAATGCTATGTTAACTGCAGTAAAATTGTCATATTCAGCAAAACAGTTACACGGTGTATCTTGTCTCCTGTAAAATTTCACTTTTGTGACTTAGCAGGTTAACACTCTTAGCCGACGAATATATACTATTATATAAAAATAAAAAAACTTCTGTAATTTTAATATTAATTTTAGGTAAATTTTATTTAAAAAATGTTTACAAATCATTATGCTCAAAGTATTAAAAATAGGTTTGTGATATTTCTCAAAAACTTAGTATAAAACTTGAACATCCTATGATTGAATACACCAAAAAGCACTTTATATGTAAAACTTTAGAAGGTCTTGAAATTATGATCTGTACCATTCCAAATAGCAAATATTGTACACTTTATGGCTGCACGCAGTCTTAATTATAATTATAAGATAACCCTTAAATGTTGATATAAGATTTTGAAATTTTAATTCTAATTGAAATCACAAAGTTAATGCTGTACTTTTGTTATGCTTCTATTTAAAATATAATATACAGTGCAACTTTGAAACTCCAAACTGTCAATATATTGTAAAATCAATTAAATTTAATCGAAGATTTTGATTAAAGATCAGTGGGACTTGAAAACTCGTGTAATCCACTTCTCAATCCATCGCGGCTGCTTCTTAGATCCAAGTCTAAAAAACCACCTTGGGTACTGAGACTGCTGCCTACTGAGAAGAGAGCTTCAACTACAAATAATTTCCTAACGACTGTTTTATGAATTATACAGGGAAATATTGTTTTAGTTTTCAATAAAGCACTGGTGGTACGATTTAAGCGCTAACCTAACCTTTTATAATCCATATTATTAACATATTATATAAATTTCCGTATTATGATCAGTATTTATTTGAGATACCAGCAAATTAAAAATCACAGTTAATCCAATAGATTATAAGTGTAATATATCTAGATCAAAATGATGTAATCATGTAATTATAATTACTGTAATTACCGCGCAAATTCAATTCATGCTTCATCGCAACACATCCAACTAAATAAGTGATATTACCAGAGCGTTTCCTGCTAATCTTATAAAATCTATCCTGTCGAAATTCTAATTAGAGGAAATGGACATGGAAATGGGACAGTCGCAGTCGTTCCTATGATAGCACACTTAAGGAATAAGTGCATGTAGAAATTATTTTATTATAAATCAGTGTGTTGATATTATATTATGATGAAGATGTTATTCAAATTACTACTATATAATTAAATTTTTCAATGAAACTCTGGTCAAAAAGTGCTCACTAAGCTTATTTTTATCCATTACAAATTAATATCTTTCAAAATATGAAACAAAATTCCAAATTAACCAATCAGTGTGAATAATTACTAATAAAAAAACCCAATTGCTAAGACTGCGCATCACAAGGTAATCTAAAAGTGCTCGGTTATTTGGAGCATTAGTTTACACATAATTATCTCCAAAATAATTTATTATACAAATTTTTGCACTTTAGATAGTGAATTCCTTACAGCTAGAGACATATAACTGTTTCCAAGTTTGAACATAACCTAGTATTTTATTTTTAAACTGAACTATTTTAATTAAAATTTTGTTGTTTAGTTACCATTTTATGGTGCTTGGAATATAATGGAATATAATGGAATATAAACTCATTTTCGTTTACTTGTTTAGTTAATGTGAACTTTTATTGGTTTCATGTAATAATGAGAATGAACCATGTGAGATTTGTGAATAAATTACACCTTTATCTCTCGTTCTTATTTACCCATATTTATACCGGGTGACCGGCCGCCGCGCCGCTCCGATGTGAACATAGGAAATTAACATGGAAA
Source organism: Rhagonycha lutea (assembly GCA_958510855.1). Taxonomy (NCBI): domain Eukaryota; kingdom Metazoa; phylum Arthropoda; class Insecta; order Coleoptera; family Cantharidae; genus Rhagonycha; species Rhagonycha lutea. The sequence goes on from OY294042.1 coordinate 22,684,860, forward strand.
ATTAATTTTTCTTTAATTCCTGCTTTCCATCATGACGGATAAGAATGAAAAGGGCATCAATTTAAAGAGATTTTTATTCCGCGTTTAATAATATAACTTTAATAATAATAATCAGTGGTGTGATGTACTTTTAAAATAATAACATAACGTAAATACGTGAACGTTATAATAAAGGTTTTCCTAACCGTTATAGTGCGAAATATAAATGCACCTAAATTTCACCCGTTATATTTCGCACTATAACGGTTAGGAAAACCTTTATTATAACGTTAAATAACGTATTATTTAACGTTCACGTTATAATAATAGCGGCTTGTTAAAATGATACGTGAGACCGTTTCGCGAAAAACACTATATAATAACATAACGTACGTGTACGTTAAAAGTACATCACACCACTGAATAACTTGTATTTTTTGCGTTCATTGTTAACCAAATTTATTGTAATAATGTCAAAATAACTTGTTGGAAATTATTCAAGTAAAAGCAATTGCAATAAAATTCAAACAAAACTAAATTATTTTAAATGCGCTATTTTACATTTTATTAGTGAGTTTTTAACAGAAATTAAAAAACAAAATATCAAGTGTTAGGTATCTTTAAGGTGCAGTTACATCTGACACTTTTTGCACGAATTTTATATCGGACAGTAAAAGACAGTAAGAGTAAGACTCGGAAAGTAAGAGACAGTAAGAGAGGCATAATTTCTGTCCGACATAAAGTTCATCCAGTAAGTGTCAGATCTAAACGTAGCTTTAGAAGCGGAATAAAATTGATACCATTTTCATTCTTATCCGTTATGATAGGAAGCAGGAAATAAAGAAAAATCAATTTCCCATGTTAATTTCCTATGTTCACATCGGCGGCAGGTCACCCGGTATAATAAAGGGTATAGTATCAAACCCGGCTATATCCATTTTTGTCAAAATTGAGTTAGATATGCCATTTTGTCAAGAATACCGGCTATATCCCTCATTTATAATTATAGAGCAAGTTTTAAAATCAATGCTTTTAATTTTAATTAAATAAAGTGCACGGACGAGATGATTAATGTAAAATATTGAATATACAAACTGTATTAGGGTTAAGAAAATATTCCCAGTAGTTCTTTATTTATTACTTAGTTTTAACCAACGGTAAGTAAATTAAAACTGTTTTTATAGAAAATCATTTTAAAATTTAAATAACAAAATAAAATTGTTTTGTAATTACATTTTTTATTAAAATCGATTAATTCAAAATCTTTTAGCCTACAATAAATGAACTAATTAAAAATATATTTTGCTAAAAATAGCCAACTCAATATAAGCCAATTCACTTACTGAAAATTACTCATCAATATCAATTTTTAAAAATTTGATTTTAGAATGTAATAGTAACAATTTTAGATTAAAAAGTGCTGCAATTTAGAGGCTGAAACCGTTAGTATTATCCCCGATTAGGGTAGTGTACAAATCCCCGATAATTAAGCCCACGGAACTCAAAAACCGGGATCTCTAATCCCGTTCATTTAGAAAAAAAATCCCCTAAGGTCACGCAACTTCAAAACCGGGATGTTTAATTCCCCGAATCTGTGTGGTATGTCCAATTAAAGTGCGTCTAATTGAGATACGTCCAATTGTTCCGCGACGTTTTGACGGGATACCTAACCTAACCACTTACGGCTGGATTGGTTGGATAATCAAAATCGGTGCTTTATGCATAAAGCACCGCATGCGCGATGATGTATCACCAAAGTTTCGTGGCAAAAATGTATATTTCTTATTTTATTATTAAACAAATATTTTACCGTTTTTTTACACTAATTTAATTGAAATCAACCAAATTGCCAGTTCAATCAACAAAGTAAATATTTATACTTTTTGTAATCTGTCATTCACATTTACCATTATAATAATTAATAATAACACAAAATTGAGTTTTATTGTTTCAATGGTAGTTAACAACTTTCACGTTGTGGTAGTTGTTGATACAACTTACAAGGGGACCTTGTCGACGACTTTTCCACGATTTTGCACAATTTTTAACATACCTTTTAGGCAATAATCTGTTATACTTCAGGTTAAAATTGCATGACCCGGATTTGAATAAATTTTGATTAAATCGATTTTAAAAATCGAATAAATTGGTATTATAAATTAGGTCTAATGAGAAGAATGAGAAGTAAAATACAAGTAAAATACGAAGGCTTCCGATGAATTTGACAGTTTGACATAACCTCGCATTTCGTAACAACGACATATTAAAAATTAATTAATTTAAAGAAATTTTAACCAGATACAAACAATCAATTAAACTACGATGAGCAAAAAAACCAAATTGCATAAATATCAGGTTAGTCTTGACTTGAAAAGACGAATTTTGTAACAACAACCCACAAAAAATACTTTCATGTACATGGTTGAAATTTTCTGTAATTACACGGTAAGATAATAATTAATATAGTTAAGTTTATACGTAAATTCATTTAGATAATTTTTATATAGGTTGTATTGACGTATTGAGTATTAACAACTGTCCATTGCACTTGTTTCCGAACATCAATAATTATCGAATTCTCAACAATATTTTTATAGTAATTGATTATAATATAATTTAATAAATAATTAATAGTAGATATAGCAATTTATTACAATTCTCTGTTCTAGTTGTACATAAATACATATTTAAAAAAAAATTATTATAATAATTCCTTTGTCGACACCAACGAACAGTAAGTACTGGGTAGCCCTAGTTGTACGTAGTTGCACGTAGACTTTAGTTTGCATTCTTCTTCAAGTGGCTATCCGATTTCGGATGTTAGCGATCCTCCTGGCTAAGCCAAGAAGACTTTATTAGGGAAATGTTAATGGGGTGGTTTCCCGTTGCCTTCCTCATAGTCCACAGTTCGATTTGATGTTCGGAAACAAGTGCAATGGACAGTTGTTAATACTCAATACGTCAATACAACCTATATAAAAATTATCTAAATGAATCTACGTATAAACTTAACTACATTAATTATCTTACCGTATAATTACAGAAAATTTCAACCATGTACATGAACGTATTTTTTGTGGGTTGTTTCAAAATTCGTCTTTTCAAGTCAAGACTAACCTGATATTTAAGCAATTTGGTTTTTTTGCTCATCGTAGTTTAATTGATTGTTTGTATCTGGTTAAAATTTCTTTAAATTAATTAATTTTTAATATGTAGTTGTTACGAAATGCGAGGTTATGTCAAACTGTCAAATTCATCGGAAGCCTTCGTATTTTACTTGTATTAAAAGCTTTTTTACTTCTCATTAGACCTAATTTATAATACCAATTTATTCGATTTTTAAAATCGATTTAATCAAAATTTATTCAAATCCGGGTCCTGCAATTTTAACCTGAAGTATAACAGATTATTGCCTAAAAGGTATGTTAAAAATTGTGCAAATCGTGGAAAAGTCTTCGACAAGGTCCCTTTGTTAGTTATTGTTTTCTATTGATATTTGTTGTTAAATATATACTTTGGCGCAAAAAATAATCCTCTACTATTAGCATCCGTGTTAAAAGGATATTTGCAGCGTTATTACATCAATTAATATTTTCTAAATGGTAGAATAACTTTTGTGTTATAGTCACGTTACACGTTTATACTATCATGCAAATTGTTACTATAAATAAAATATTTTATAATACTTGCACCCTATTTTTTTTATTTTGTCAAAATAATTATTTATTATTATTATTGTTGTTATTTCTAATGGAATATTTCAGGTATCATCATACGCACAAAGTCAACTAAATATATTTTTAATCTAATCATTAATATTTTATTAAACAATCTGTAACCCTCAAATATTGAAATGTATAAACTTACTCATATTTCAGTCTGCCAATTTAATATTATACAATAGATTTTTTTATAATTTTACAGATGTAGAAAAATAACCCGATTAGGTTATTTCGACTCTTTTAAGTAAGTTCTGTAATATTGCATTTCAAATTCAATTACCCGCTATGCTTCTACTTTATTTCTGAAAGTTACTCGTAGAGAAAGCGGTTGAATCGAGTCTCAGCGTGATTTTCTTCGTTTTCGCCATTACTTCAAATATTTTTCACCAATTTTATTTTATATTTTTTGCAAATTTTGAAATTTTATCTTTTTTGTTTTTGTTTTCGTGGTATAATTCAAAAGATTTTAATTTTATAACATTAAAATCTTATTCAAAATCTTCCCCCCTTGAACTTTTAAGTTTCTATACCCGGTATCTGATATTTTATGACTAGAATAAAATATCCGTGTGTACGAAGTATTTCACGAGCGAAGCTAGCTTCGCCCACTTTGTCGTAACAATTACCTAAAATACGTAAATACTAGCTCTAGGAACCAGTTCAGTACGCAGACAGGTGTGGACGAGTAAGTCATTATCATTGCCAAAGCCATCAGAAAACCTTGAGAAAGAAATAGCAAAGTCGGAACACGTTGGGACAGCCAAGGATGCAAAGGGACCGCAAAGCACAAAGAAGGCTAAGATATGTATTACAGAAAACTTTACTTCCGCAACACATACCCAATGCAACTTCTTGATGAGAACTGAGCTTAAATACCTCACCAATGATAGTATCTGATATTTATTATACTTCTACTCTTCTTATACCAGATTAATAGGTCTACGTGATTTAACTACCAACCTTGCAATTCCAACGTAAGTAGTATACGTTTACACCATCAGATGCTCCAAGGTCAGGACTGATTTTCGTATTATGTTGGTCGCGGTCCGTTTTGACATTGATCAAGACTGGTCTTCATATTATGATTTCTATTGTTACGTATATAATGCACGAGTTAGCTCGAGGTGACTCAGTTCGAGTTTCTTAGTCCATTCATGTATACGCTCAGGTAGAGCGATCTAACGGTATAGTTAGAGAGCATAGGCGCTTAGTCGCTTAGTGCGATCTCAAAATTGAATATGTACACATTAGTTCGAACTAAGGATAGTTTGACCTTGGTTCGACCAATCAGGGTTAGGAACACTGCTTTCAGTTCGAGCTAACTCAATGCATAATATATACCTCGCACCGTAAATTTAAAATCGAGCTTGCTTAGATCGATCTAACGTTCATCTCGAGCTAACTCGTGCATGTAGGGCTGTATGATAAGTACCTGGCCTAGGCAAGAAATGACACTACTATAATTTAAAAAAAATAAATATTTTTCGTAACCATAACCTTTCATAACAATACTGCCAAAATGTCAAGTTGCTGCGTGGTCTAGTTTGTGAATGCCAGCTATTTAAATAGAAGAACTTGTGTAATTTTACAACAATAGTAAAAATTGAATATCGAGCGGTGATAAAATATATGTTTTTGAAAAAGAAAATAAATGATGAGATTGAAACGGAGCTCAGCGAAGTTTATGGGGACTCTGCACCTTCGTTATAAACTATAAAATATTGGTCAAGTGATTTCAAACGTGGCCGTACAAGCATTCTTGATGAAGATCGTCCAGGTCGTCCAAATGAGGTTATGATTGAAGAAATCCACAATATCGTGATAGATAGATTCGAGAGTGAGATTGCTGAGACTGTTGGCATCTCTATTGAACCGGGGCAGAATATTTTAACAATTCATTTGGATATAAAAAATCTATCCGAAAGATGGGTTCCGCGATTGCTCGCAATTAACAAAACTCACACGTGTGTGGGCTTCAAAGTAATGTTTGGCGATGTTAAAAAGCAATCCGAATGATTTTTGGCGTCGGTTTATAACTGTTGACGAAACATGGATTCAGCACAGTACGCCAGAGACCAAAAATTAGTCTAAGCAGTGGATCTTGCAAGGAGAATTTAGGCCAAAGAAGGCCAAAGCAACTTTTATCGTCGAGCAAAGTCATGACCAGTCTTTTGGCATGTATGCGGCATAATTTACGTCGATTACTTTGAAAAGGGAAAAATGATTAATGGAGAGTATTATGTCAACTTATTGGACCGTTTTAACCATGCTGTAAAAGAAATACGTCCGCATTTGTAATAGAAAAAATCATCTTTCATCAAGACAATGCACGAGTGCAAACTTGAGTCGTCGCCATAGCAAAATTCCATGATTTAGGATACAAATTGTATCCGCATCCACCATATTCGCCAGATTTAATACCCAGCGATTATTTCCTATTTCCAAATACGAAAAAATGGCTCGGTGGAAAAAAATTCGACTGTAACGATGATGTTATTGCTGAAATGAACACTTATTTTGAAGGGTTGGAGCAATCGTATATTTTAGAGGGGATACAAGGCCAGGTATAAAAAATCAAAAATTTTGTTTAAAATTTTTAAAACTTTGTAAATATTTGGTAATATACTTGCAGGGTTAAATTTATTAATAGATACAATAAAACTAATGAAGAAAAAACGAAAACGGAATAATATTTGAGTGGGTTAAATTGTAAATTATTAGGTGCAATATTAAAGTTTAGATTTAAAAAAATTAAAATTATAAAGGGGAGTATTGTAATCAAATAAAAGAAATTTAGGGTTATTTTAGTGTTTTGTTAATGTTATGTTTGCATGACTTGATGTGTTTCACATTAAAAATATACTCTTGTTAACACTCTCTAAAGGAAAGGTAACCTTTTCCGTGAAAATCGAAGAAAATTATTATATACTTGAAAAATAAACATAGTAGGTACCTACTATCAAAATTTAAAATTAACTTTTTCAATTAAATGTTTCAGTAATTACTTCTTAAAATCATTTCTTCAAACTTCAATAAAGCATGTAATTTTGTGATTCATCATACAAAATTATAGTTGCAAGATGCTGGCAGCACTAAAAGTACTTTTACCGCCACTGCCAGCGGCACTAAAGTCATGCATCAAACGGTTGTTCAAACTAACTCTATTATAAATTTTAAATGTTCATTGCTTCTCTAAAACATCAGGTTTTTCTAAATTTATTTCACTAAATTTATTTAAATCACTATAATTATTATTTATAATTCTTCTTAAAAAAAGTTCCCTTTTCTAATTTTGAAGTGTTGTAATTTAAATCTAAACATATACTTTATATTTTTTGAATTTCAAATCAACGTAATGAATATTTTAATAAAATAGAATTAGGAAAGTAATTAAAAATTTAGTACTCTCAGTTTTTCATTAACTTTATAACCGCACTTAGAATTTTCCATTTACTGTTGAAAAATTGTTAAATTGCTACTTGAATTTTTGTAATAAGGCTTTTGATGCCTAAATCTTTTGTAGTAAAAGTCGCTTTGTCTGCTTTTTATCGCTCATTTCTGCTTTCATGTATATATTTTATATAGCAAAATGCTTGCCACTCACTTACAGATCAATCGTAATCCATGACTGTAGATGAGGATTGACGTCATCCACATTTCTTTCCAGACCACTCCAATCCAGATCTATAGACCGTGCGCCTACAGTTTATTTATAAGACAGCTCAATCAAAATGTCAGTGCCGTGATAAAAAAAATTGCGTCTTCTATTACTACTTTTCATTATATTATCAATCTGTGAGAATATATACATGGACACCGCAAACCGCAGGTACGATTTATAGTAAATTTAAAGAGAGAAAAACGGGCGTAGCTAAAATCTTGGAAGGAGAACGCGTGATACCCATTTCCGCCAATTGACACCAACATGGACGAATTTTCGTTACTGCAAATTAGCTCCGCCCATTTTTCTCTATTCAATACTGTACTGGTATGAATATGGTTAAAATACTAACGGAAAATGGAATGCAGTTTCTAAAAATGAACTAAACAGAAAAGAACTGAAACAGTTTTACAGGAAAGCGGTATAACAGCTTAAAAAGTACAAGAAGCTCTTTCCCAGATGAAAAGTTAATGGAAAACCATCATCTTAATTATTCGTCAAGTTTATATTCATTTTGTATTTTATGGAATTGGAACAACAAAATGGTTTTGGTGCACTGCGATTTGTAAAACTCGTTTTTGCGAGTCTCCAACGTGACTCGCAATCGGGGGCTTCGGCATCCAGGTGCAGTCGTATTTGTGTGTTTGTATGGGTTTTTCTCTTTTATCTTATTTGTACAGCTTCTTAACGTGTTTCTGATTGGTATCAGAGTCTCGTTTAGTTAGTAGATCGTAAACTTAATTGGATCTTGATTGTATTCTACCAATTAGCGTTACGGATAGACATACAGACAAAAGTTTGTACAACATTGTTATGTTTGTAGTCATAACTACGAGGTTCGAGTATGATTCACTCCAATTTTCTCCAATAACTTAACAACCGTAAAAATAAAGTAGTGAACAGTTCCCAAGGTGAAATTCTAACGAAATACAAATGGAGATTAATTAACAATTACAGATAAAAGGATTTTATTGTCAAGCAAATCACAAGATTAGCTAACGATATGCTAAACGCATGTAAAATCAGGTAATTGTGGAGACAAACTCGGGAGAGACACTCATCTAAAGTTAATCCACGAATAGAACAAGCAACAAAGTTACTTTTGCAAACCAAATAGAAGATTATAAGAAAGAAAACAATTCAAATGATGTTTTACTTATTTGCAATCATTCATAACAATTTAACATTTAAATTCATTTTTTATTATAAAAAGTGCTCGAGTGCGATTGCAAGTGCCAGTGTAAGTCAAGTGCATGAAAGTATCTAGGTTAAACATTGAACTTATAACGGAAGCTCTTATGAATCTTTATAGAAAACGACAATATTGCGGAAGTCAAGTTTGTGAACTTGCAAATTACATTATAGGAATAATTAAAACAATAATTAAAAAAAAGTGCATAAAAGTTATCTAGGTTAAATATTGAACTTACAACGGAAGCAATATCTTTATAAAAAACAACAATATTACGAAAGTCAAGTTTGTGAACTTAAGAAGTCCATTATGAGTAATTTATAATTCTTGCAATTAAAAGCGAAAAAGGAAAATCAAAACAGTTCAATAAAAATACATCCTGTTCAATTTAATGAACTTAAAATTGTAGTCAGTTAAATTTTTGTATTAGACGATGTAAATGTGTAAATTAAAAGTTCTGGAAATTATTCACTAAGGATCAACGGATATTTTCTAATATTGTAATTAAAATGATTTTAATGGCTAAGATTGGCTTAGATGTTAAGTGCCTACTAGGTTCTATACTGGCAAAAGGAGTCTGTACTAGTTGCCGACTTGAACAAAAATAAGAAATACTTTACTGGACACATTTGATCGAATATCCTATTTAAAGTTAATTTTATTGCAATATTGTTTATTATGGTCATCGAACATTGAAATTCGACAATTTTCGACAAAACTTTACGTAAAATAAACTTTGTCGCAAAGGAATCCCGAAAGTAAACCTTTAAAAAGCTATTCTGTAACTCGTCCTTTGAGCGATTTTTGTGTGTAAAAATTAAAGCACCTCTTCATAAAGGACGAGTTACAGAATAACCCTAATTTATTTAGTTATAGAATAGGTTTTACTTTCAGTTATCCTTTAAGAGCTTGTGTTTAGGTGAAGGATCTTTTCGTAAGGGACGAGTTATAGAATAACCGCCTAAATGTGCAAATCGAAAACTCTTCAAAGTTACTGCACTGTTTCTAATTACGTTTACTCATAAATAGGAAACGGTCACTGATAAGATTACTCGTTGTATAATGGACAATTATTGATTGACGATTACATAAATGCAATTATGCAGTGTAGCAACCTTTAGAGTCAAGAGGAAACGGTCCCTGATAAGAATTGCTCATTGTACATAAATGCAATTATGCAGATGCAACCTTCCAGTAATATGAAAACTATGATTACTCAAGTAAGCAGGAGGTCGTGGAACCACATCACAAGATTTAAATAATCAAAATGTTATTTAAAAGTTAGTTGCTACTTGCCAGTAGTTAGCGCTCATTACTAATCATTTTGTAGAACGTAGTTCATTATTGTTAATTAGCATAAACGTTCTTTTGATTGTAATTAACAAATTGCATTTTTGAATTGAAAAATCATTGTTTTAAAAGTCAAAAGTATCCAATTTATAAGTTTTCTCTCTTCTCCAAATTTTTTAGAAGCTTCTTTAATTCCATAGGTTAAGCGTTTAACTTCAAATTGGTTCGTAGATTTCCTTTATTTAGAAAACGCGACTTTGTTTAACTCAATACTATGTTTCCATTTACCGATTTGGAAATAATTGGGACAAATAAAAGCATCGACGCAGAGCCATATTTCTAAATAGGCAGAGTAGGCAGCTGCCTAGAGCGGCAAATTTTTAGGGGCGGCAAATTTTGAATGTAAAAGTAAAAAATAAGAATTATTTTTAAAATATTTTGCAACCATATTTTTTTAATTATTTGTAAGTTAACTCTCAACTTATCAAGCATAAATATCAACTTATTGAGCCTCTGAAGTATATACAGTGGCTAGCAAAAGTCCTCGGACACTCCTATGTTAGCAATGTAAATTGCACATTTTGGAGCCGTTTTTTGACATATAAAAATCGATTTTACAACAAAACTTTTTAAACATTTTTTATAGAAAATTTCATTATCTTCAATTTTATATCTATACATTTTTTCATTTTGTCGCCCCGTTTTTGACTGAGAGCGACTTAAACAAGACTCGGGAAAATACAAAAAATATTGTCACCTGTATCTCGGAAACGGTGCAACAAAATAGAAAAATGAAGAGAAATTTTTTTTTTTGGTAAATTTCGTTCCCTACATTTTTATTCATACACATTTTTCTATTTTGTCGCACCGTTTCCGAGATACAGGTGACAATATTTTTTGTATTTTCCCGAGTCTTGTTTAAGTCGCTCTCAGTCAAAAATGGGGCGACAAAATGAAAAAATGTATAGGTATAAAAATGGAAATGAAAATGTTTAAAAAGTTTTGTTGTAAAACCGATTTTTATATGTCAAAAGACGGCTTCAAAATGTGCAATTTACATTGCTAACATAGGAGTGTCCGAAGACTTTTGCGAGCCACTGCAGTTACATTTGACTACATCCGCTGATTTCTAAGAAAATCATATGAAATTATTGTATACATAGGTATTAATTTGAGTTGAATAGTAGACTTTGAGTTGCGATTGCTTATTTTGTTGTTTATTAAAATATCGGTGGTCATACAATCCATTTTAAGGGGACCCCCCCCCACATCCCCTGGGCGACCACGTCAGCCGACCACTACTCACCCCCTAATATTTTTGTGTAATGAAGGGGCGGCAAATATTATTATTATAAAAAAGCAGATTTCCATAATATGGAACGTTGTTTGCTGTAGATTTTGTTAAATTTCTTCCTTCTCGTTTTTCGCAAAATTTAAACCATTTTCGAATTCTTCTTCTTCTTTTTCAACGTAGTTTAAGGCTTATTATTTCCAACATCTGCGTCGTTTCCTCGGCAGGTTAGTTCCATGAGAATATAAATAGTTTACATCCATTAGGTAGCTTGCTAGACTTGCCTTCAGATGTGCCTGTATTCTGGTTTTTTATGTTAATGATGGCAATTCACTAACCCAGGGGACCACCAGCTTAACGTGCCTTCCGAAGCACGGAGACTAGTCATAAGAAAGTTTGAATTGGTCGTTAAAATTTGGAGAAAGAATAGCCTGATTTACCAAATTTCGCATCTTTATCGCATAAATTTTCATACCTGAGCAGAGATGTGTGAGATACTCGCATCATAATGAAGCCTCAATTTTTTTATAATAATTGAATCAATACTTTACATAAATAAATAATTGAATATTTACAGCAAATTTAAAAAATTATTATCGATTAATTTGCAAAACTTTCATGTCATCTTTTAAAGCTTGGTAAAATATGCAATAGAATATTTAGTATTAAGCATATAAATTTTAAAGTAGGGTAGGCAAGTTTTGTTACCTAGCTACTAATGGAAATCACAGAATTTCAATTTAAATATCAAATATAAAATACATATCGACGTTTTAAAATTTCCCCTTTCAAAAATTTTCTGCGTGATTATTAAATTTATTTATTAAGTAAAATTTGATCTCTGCGTATTTTAAAACAGAAAGTGTAAGTTAGATAAACCTCGTGCGCTTTAATTTAATGAAAACCGGGGAATACCCTGAATTTGATGTATTTATATTGCAGTGACGCATAAATTAAAAATAACGCGTAGTAAAACAATTAGTGTGCTTTACAAAGAAAAAGGGTGCGTAAATAATTTTTAATTGTGTTTTCTTTAAAAAACAATTATATTTACGTACCTGTTTTTGTCAAAAGCGGTAAAACATGCGTCCATACTGCACACACTAACAATATTAAGTAAATCAATGGAATCTGTGAAAAGCATACTAAAATCCAAGATTATAATATACGGTTACGTCGCCAGCTGATACGAAAAATTTGTACTTACGGAAGGGGGGGAAATAGTAATTTACCGATTCGTGGCGTCATTGGCGTCTTGCTGCATCATAACGGCGCTAAGCGCAAGGGCGCTTCAACCCTATAAAGTAACGAACATATCACGCCAATGCACCATATTGTAACTTTGTTACTAAAAGTATCGTTACACTTAAATTGATTAATCTAATTTCCTATTTCCTTTCCGCTTGAAAATACACTACATTAAAGGGAAGCTAATTTCAGTTTATTACCTACCACCAATGATATTGCGTCTTTCCTAAATGTCAAGTTCAGAATTTACAAAAGAAATACTTCAAAGGACACGTGCATCTTTATATTACTAAAAACAAAACTAATTATAATAATTTTGTATTCTTATAAGTAGTAGGTCGCATAATAACTAGGGCACCTAATAAAATTGCAATAATTTCCTTGTAATTCAGTTATTTAAAAAGAAAACAGCTTGTTCAACTTCAAGTTTATGAAGCGCTCCTAAACTCACAGAAAACACAAAAAAATAATAATTTAAACAAAATAAAATTTTTAAGGTTGACTCACTCAACTAAAACATTTGGATAAACTTTTCGTTTAAAATTTTACACTTTCTTATAATCATATCCGGGGTATTCGAATTTTCATAATACACTTCCGCTCCAATTGCACTTCATCTGATTGGACTAAAGTCCGGACGAATATCAAAAAGGCATAACCTTTTTATTTTTTATTAGTTTGCGAATTTATTTTGGACGGTGAAATATGAAAACAACTAACTACATAAAAACACATGCAAATGCGTGCGAAACTTAAATAAACGGAACAAAAATAAAAATAAATAAACAAACTTTGGAAAACAAACTAATTAATAAATTCCATAGCGTATTATTGTGGAAGGTTGGAAGAAATCGAACGAAAAAGAAACGCACGTAAGAAATGAGGTTATAATTGAAAACGGATGAAAAAGCAAAGCGGCGAAAGTCTCTTACGGCTTAATTTTCTCTCCAAATTTGTACCGAGGGAATTGATTATGTGTTCATGAAGGGCAGATTCGGATACGAAAATGCTTCATGGATCAATGTTTTTCGAGGGCCAGAAGTCACACGCTGCATTTTTATTGAAAATTTGGACCACCTGCTTCAAATATATTGTACTGTAACGGGAGGTTTAATTATAATTTGTAATTATTTATAAAAATTTGGGAAGGTTCAAAATCAAAAACGGCTCCCGAAACAGGAAGTCGGATCCGATACGACGTTGTAGTGCTTCCTATCCATTAATCAAAATGAACGTGATTGTTCAATTTCCATCGACCCTAGTCAAATTTGCAAAATCCAATGATAACTCCGGCTATCTCCTCGCATATCCCAACCGATAAAACGGTAAGCGTAATTCTAACCTCTAAAATTGCTAAGTAATTAATGTTGTAACGAATTTTTGCAATTTGTTACGGGTTTCTCTTTTTACTTCATTTCAAAATTCCTGAGTACAGCCCATACAATTTATTTCATGCAATTTAGTATGGTAAACATTTGGCAATTTTATCTCATGTTATCTGCTAGCGTAGGAATTTGGAATATCAGTTACCCCGACGCTGGAGAATCGAGCGGATGCATTTTTGTTTTATTACAACGATTTCTGAGTGCCGATTTTAGTTAACGTTGATAAATTTTTTTTTTCGACCCAGTTCGTTTGGACAAGCTGTCCTTTTACCGCAAGTGTTTTTTCAGTTGCAAACGTAACATCTGTTAGCAATCTTTGGGTAACTCTGGGCAAACTACTACGAGTTTTTATGTTTGGTCGAGCAATACAATACGATTTTTAACGACATAAATGTTTGTTGTAATTTTTAAACAACAACATAACCACCAACTTCTAATCTTTAAAAGTTCGATTCGTTTTCGAATTTTGGAGTTTCGAACATCGAGGATCGGTGTTACTGTCGTGCACCATCAGCTTCATCTCTCTCAAGGTCCAGCCACAGATTTGCAGCAGTGTTTGTATGCGAAGCAGTGTATATCGAGTGTTTCCTAAGAGGAATTCGCAAATGCTCCATTCATATTTTGAAGCCAACTTACTAGAGCGCTGTATATAAGTAATTTTTATTCTTCCTATTTCGTTTGGCCGACGTATTTGTGGGTTTTGTATTCAATCTTAGTAGCCCATTAAGGGTTAGGGTTTTGTGGGTGCTTGCAGATTTAAGGATGAGGGTGCACTCTGTGAATTAATACAAAATTTTTCATTTGTTACTGTGCGTTGCTTACCACAGTAATTAACATTGCTATTGTTGGGGATCGTGAAAGCACCTCTCAAATTTTTATTTCAATTAAAGTAAGTTTACAACCATTTGCGTTTTTTTGAGTTCCCCCAAACTACCATTTATTTTTTAGAATCCATGATCCATGCTTCTGCATGAATAACAAGTTAGTCTATTAACATCGTGGCAACTGGAGAGGTCCTCTCCGGATTGTTACAGACTCTGGTTGGGTTAACCTTCTCATTAGGGGTTGCGATCCAGAAGGTATTTTTGTTGCAATGTCCTCTATTTTTCAACGTTTTCTTAAATAATCCAGAGAATATTCATCCAGATTGATGAACTTCATTTCAAATTTGCGTCAATTGTTCCAAAATATGTACACTTCTAAAATGTACGGAGAACTGTGACCATGTGGCCGCGCTATTTAAACTTCTGAATTATCGCTTAGAAAACAGTCGAATAAATTTTCAATCTGCAGGAAACACGCAATAATACGCAAAATACCGGGATGTTAAATGGCCAGTCTTACATTCGATATGAGCTATATATTTTGTCCAATTTTTAGATAGTTTTCATTTTTCTATTGGTTCGTTTAAATTAATGTCAATTCGATCTTTAAACGTATGGGCAAGCATATATATGTAGGGGGAAAGGTACATTTCGCCGAGAACGATTCGCCGAGATACACTTCGCCGGGAACGATTCGCCGAGAACGATTCGCCGACAGGCACGATTCGCCGGGAACGATTCGCCGGGAACGATTCGCCGAGAACGATTCGCCGAGAGTAATTTTATATATTACATTTTTAATATTATGGTAAAATATAAGGTTTAAGAAGCAAAAAAAAAAAAAGATTTAATAAAAGGAAACTCAAAGTTTGTTTTCTTTTAAAATCAAATAGTAGTTTTATAATTAACTTCAAGGTAGATAGATTAGTTAAATGTAGATTATTTAAAATAATAAAATAGTATATTATAGGCCAAGGTTGTGAAGACATGCATTATAGCCCTAGCGCCAAGATTATATTCCGAGGTGCGAAGCACCGAGGAATATAAGGCGCGGGGGCTATAATGGTCTTCACAACCGTGGTTATATATACGATTTTTTCCACTACTAGGTTTATTACAATTCTTTTAATTTTTGTTAATACAAAATATTCTAATTTAAAATATTTATTTTAAATAAATTATAAAACAAATGACAGTCTTTTGTTTTCTTGATTTGACATTCTTGAAAATTTTTAAATTAATTGTGATTAAAAGTTGAAATTTGAAGTTTATGAGCCGTTTAGTGAGTTTTTTAACTGTTTTGTAATAGAAAATCTACTACCGGAAAATCCTTTGTGTTTTCGCATTGAATTTTATTAGTAAATTAAATAAATCGTGGTTCGTCAAATTAACAAAAGATGGCGCTGTCACTATCTGTCACATTAATTCGAATTTAATAAAAATTTTAAAATTCAATTAATCTGTTAATAAAGCGTTTTTAATAGTTTAAATACAATTAAATAGCATCTCTTGATTATTCTAAATCATCTTATAACAACATTTTTCTTTAAAATAGTCCCCAAATTATCGAAAAATATCATTTTGTTCATTATTAACTAGTAGTTAATAATGGAAAAATTGTTGACCACTAGTCTATAACATGTCACTTCTGGAGCTTCATACCTAAGTAAAAATGATAGCCTATATGACTAGTAGTGGAAAAATAAATTTACAGTTTAGTTACAGTTATTAATTCAAATATCCATAAAGTCCAAATATTCATTTTTTGTTAATGAGGGGACCGTGAAAAGAGATATCCACCAGCCGAACTTAGGTTAGTATTAGGAAACGATTTTTTTTTTTAATGAAGAGACCGTGAAAAGAGAAATCCACCGGTCGAACTTAGGTTAGTGGTAAGAAACGATTTATTTTAATGAGAGAAACGTGAAAAGAGAGATATACCGGTCGAGAGGAGGTTAGTGTTAGGAAACGATTTTTTTTTTAATGAAGAGACCGTGAAAAGAGAGATCCACCGGTCGAGCTTAGGTTAGTGGTAGGAATCGATTTCTTTTTAATGAGGGGACTGTTAAAAATCCAAGGTCGAGATTAGGTTAGTAGTAGCTTTTGACTGCGTCAAAACCACCTGGGTGGTCGGCGAAATGGTGTATATTCAGATTAGATAGGTCGTAGATACATGTGGAGGGAGAACGCTTGACATCCAATCTCACCAACATAAACCCGCATGTACGAGTTTTCGTTACTGCGCATTAGCTCCAATTAAAAATTGAAATTTCATCACAAAATTCAGTCTTTCAACCGCCTAATATATTTCATAAAACTTTTAAAGGGCCGTTAAAAGTAAAGGTGGATTTCTATTGGAAGAGTTTTTAGAGTTAACACACGTTTTCTATTGGTTAATTAGGAAAATTTAGATAACGCTTTTATTATAAAACCGGCCTAAGCGCTAAAATATTAGAATTTTAACTAATATGTAAAGAACAACATACAAGAAATTAATATTTAATGTCACTTTAAAAATTGAGTCACGGAGAATCGTGCCTCGGCGAATCGTTCTCGGCGAATCGTTCTCGGCGAATCGTTCTCGGCGAATCGTGTCTCGGCGAATCGTGTCTCGGCGAATCGTTCTCGGCGAATCGTTCTCGGCGAATTGTTCTCGGCGAATCGTGTCTCGGCGAATCGTTCCCGGCGAAGTGTTATCGGCGAATCGTTCTCGGCGAAATGTACCCAACCCATATGTAGGTTATTCCTTTCGCTTTTTAGTGTTAGTTAATCCTGAATCGTTGATATTATAAGATGATTGACTTCCTCTGCGGCGGGAAACTTCATCTAATTGACTATTAGCTTAACGTCAAAATGCCAATATAGGCCAAGGGTCAAGGCCAATCATACCACATGAATTTGATTTAGTGCTACCACCGCCATATGCTTATGCACTCATTCTGTGTCAATCGAAATTCTCTCAGTTGTAACTTTCAATTTTCAAAGTTAATTCAGTTTTGTGCACCCATTTCTTCACTTTCAAACTACGTACAGGTAGTTTGGTATAGTGATTAGGGAGTGGAGCTATATATCTAAAGGTCAAAGGTTCGAATCTCGATCGTTGCCAAATTTATCTGTGCCGTAAAACGGATATTTCCGTAAATAAATAATTACCAAATGTTACTTTTTAGAATATTTTTTTAAAACAATTCAAGTGATTTACTTACAAAGTTGATTGAAGCTTATGTTCTTTCGATGGTCAACTCATCGCGTATTTGCTTATTTACAGTATCAGCTATTATCGTCCGATACTCAACTGTTCTAACCTCTTTTTCTATCGGATAAGATTTCTTAGCTATACTATAACTACGCTGACCGTAACAGTAACGTGCGGTGTTCTTAAATCGATCACCCATCCAAGTACTTGACTGTTGTTTGTTATCCTACATCTCTTCAGTTTTTTTATTTATTAAATTGACTTTACCACGAGTATTTTTGTTTCAGTTACCAATCGAACCATATTCGCCTAAATTTCAATGAAGGGGTAGAAAATAGTTCAGTTTCAGTTATTGCCTTTCTGAATAGCATTGCAGATATGTTTCCAAGGTGCAAATATCTATGCGGAGTATATTTGGAATGTTCTGCATTTGAAAATCGCATTTTCTCGGTAAAATTAGCTGAAGCTCAAAACTAAATTGAACTGTCAAACATTTTAACAATTAGTTGAAAATAAATTGATAATTATAATATTATATTTGAGAAATAGGTCATTTTAATCTACAAAGTAAATATATTTCTACGTACCACAGCAGTAGTTGTAGGTATAAAGTTTTAATGATAAATATTTATCTTTCAAATTAATTTAGTAAATTGTTGTACAGTGATTAATTGAAGGAACTTAGTCCCTTTCTACCATAATAATTAAGTAATTTTGGAATAAACAGTAGGTAAACCAAACTTTGTTTGTTACAAGAAAAATTAAGATAACCTGAATTTGGGATCTACATACAGTAAAACCCCGTTATGATGTACCATCAGCGACCGTACATTATAAGCGAATTTGTTATAAACAAATTTATTTTTGCATTATATGGTATATAGGGGTTGGGTACATTTCGCCGAGAACGATTCGCCGATAACACTTCGCCGGGAACGATTCGCCGAGAACAATTCGCCGAGAACGATTCGCCGAGAACGATTCGCCGAGACACGATTCGCCGAGACACGATTCGCCGAGAACGATTCGCCGACAGGCACGATTCTCCGTAACACAATTTTTAAAGTGACATTAAATATAATTTATTGTATGTTGTTCTTTACATATTAGTTAAAATTCTAATATTTTAGCGCTTAGGCCGGTTTTATAATAAAAGCGTTATCTAAAAGTTCCTAATTAACCAATAGAAAACGTGTGTTAACTCTAACAAGCCAATAGAAATCCACCTTTACTTTTAACGGCTCTTTAAAAGTTTTATGAAATATATTAGGCGGTTGAAAGACTGAATTTTGTGATGAAATTTCAATTTTTAGTTGGAGCTAATGCGCAGTAACGAAAACTCGTACATGCGGGTTTATGTTGGTAAGATTGGGTGTCAAGCGTTCTCCCTCCACATGTATCTACGACCTATCTAATCTGAATACACACCATTTCGCCGCCCACCCATTTCGCCGCAGTCAAAACCTACTACTAACCTAAGCTCGACCTTGGATTTTTAACGGTCCCCTCATTAAAAAGAAATCGATTCCTACCACTAACCTAAGCTCGACCGGTGGATCTCTCTTTTAACGGTCCTCTCATTAAAAAAAATTGTTTGCTAACACTAACCTCCTCTCGACCGGTATATCTCTCTTTTCACGGTTCTCTCATTAAAATAAATCGTTTCTTACCACTAACCTAAGTTCGACCGGTGGATTTCTCTTTTCACGGTATCTTCATTAAGAAAAAAATCGTTTCCTAACACTAACCTAAGTTCGGCCGGTGGATATCTCTTTTCACGGTCCCCTCATTAACAAAAAAATGAATATTTGGACTTTATGGATATTTGAATTAATAACTGTAACTAAACTGTAAATTTATTTTTATTATTTTAAATAATCTACATTTAACTAATCTATTTCCTTTTATTAAATCTTTTTTTTTTTTGCTTCTTGAACCTTATATTTTACCATAATATTAAAAATGTAATATATAAAATTACTCTCGGCGAATCGTTCTCGGCGAATCGTTCTCGGCGAATCGTTCCCGGCGAATCGTTCCCGGCGAATCGTTCCCGGCGAATCGTACCTGTCGGCGAATCGTTCTCGGCGAATCGTTCCCGGCGAAGTGTATCTCGGCGAATCGTTCTCGGCGAAATGTACCTTTCCCGGTACATAGGTATCGAAGGTAGGACGCCAACTGGGCTCGCAAATTTAAAAATTTACTAATGTATAGGGTGTTTTTTTAGCTGCATGAGAACTTTTAATAGGGATAACAATTGAATCAAGATTGCTATGGAAACAGTTTTTTGACATTTGTGTTTAGCAAGGTTTGGCATTTGATAATGCATAGATTGACCATTGAACAACGCTACCAAATTGGGCTCACAACCAATTGGAAGTGGATCCATTTTTTTTACCGTAAAATTTTGTTCAGTGACGAGGCACATTTCTGGTTAAATGGGTATGTGAACAAACAAAATTGCCGTATATGGAGTGAGACCAATCCGGGACATTATCTTGAGACTCCATTGCATCCATTAAAATTGACTGTTTGGTGTGGAATACACGCCAACGGCATCATTGGTCCATATGTCTTTCGAAATGAGGAAGGAGCTACCGTTACGGTGAATGGTGTGAGATATCGACACATGCTCAATACATTTTTGTTTCCAAAACTTCAAGAGCTAAACATTGACAACTTATGGTTCCAACAGGATGTTGCTACGTGCCACACAGCCAACGAAATCATCAATTTATTGAAAGGACAATTTGGTGACAACATTATTTCAAAACGTGGTCCTATCAATTGGCCTCCAAGATCGTGTGATTTGACACATCCAGATTATTTTCTGTGGGGGTATGTTAAATCCATGGTTTATGCTAACAAACCAACAACTCTAGAAGCATTGGAGGCTAATATTCAGCAAGCCATTTATGAAATAAAGCCAGAAATATTGGAAAAGTGAAAAAAAGAAAAGTGGTCAAAAATTGGACTGAACGGATGCGCTTCGTAACCATTAGCCGTGGTGGTCACATGCCGGAAGTCATGTTCAAATCATAAATGCCTTTAACTGTACTTTCATAAAAAAATTATAACCAAAACATTCCGTCAGGTTTTTAATGTTTTATTTCATTTTGAAGTTCTAATGCAGCTAAAAAAACACCCTATAGTTATGATGATAATTGAGGGTGTAAAGAGCAAGTATAAAAAAGAATTTATTGTGTAACAACCACCCCATTTCTAAATTTAATCCAAACAAATAAGTTATTACTTATTCTAATTTATTATAATCTCACCGCTTGCCCCGCTTCACTTTAAGCATGGAGATGCACATGGTGCTAAAGCAAGGAGGGTGGAT
Source organism: Rhagonycha lutea (assembly GCA_958510855.1). Taxonomy (NCBI): domain Eukaryota; kingdom Metazoa; phylum Arthropoda; class Insecta; order Coleoptera; family Cantharidae; genus Rhagonycha; species Rhagonycha lutea. The sequence goes on from OY294042.1 coordinate 22,705,988, forward strand.
AAACATAAATACAGGCCCCAAAAAGTGGACTTAATCAGAGAGGGATCAATATTCAAACGAGAGCAAAATCTGTGCCGGTTTGAAAATCGATCACCAATGTTATTTTTATTTTTGTTAAGTGCTAAGTGCTAATTTTATCATTTTCTTTTTACAAGAATCAGTTATTCAATATTTTCCTGTAATCAATTAAGTGATTCCACGAACCTCGAGCTGTAAGGTAAAAAACTTTTATATCATTATTTTGTAAACTTTAATTAACAGGGCTGCGCTAAAATAGGAATTAGATTATTATTTACCTTTATTTGTTTACTTGATATAATTTTTAATAAACGCAATTAATTCAATAAATTAATCATTTTGTTTTACTTGGCGTTAAGAGGAGATTTATCCCCGCACCTCCGTAGCTTATTTACTTCGCGTAATTGACTCGACCGCGATTAGAACTCTTTCTAATCAAATCAACATCCAAGAGAGCCTGGTGGTAGCTGAGTGATTGTATAGTTAATTTGTCTTCAATCCTCAAAGAAATTAAGCAATTATCAAATATTTAATTAAATGTGAAAAAAACGTTGCAAGTGGATCATTGAGCATTGACCCTAAAAATGTTAAAAATCAGACAAAAAAATGCGAGTATTGCATTAGCTGTTGGTAGAAGTTTAACTTCGCCCACTCTCATTGTCAGAAAGAGTTTCTATTGTTTTAACCCACGGAACTAGAAAACCGGAATCTCTGAGACAGTTCGACTTATTAAAAATATCCCTGTAGCACACGTAACTCCTCAATTGGACAGTTCACTTTATTAGAAATTTACTCCAAAACCAACATATAATCTAAATTGGAATATTTAAGCCAACGGAACTCCTAAACCGTGATATATCCTAGCCTTATTGCACGTATTTACGTGGGGTACACGTATTGTCAACAGAATAGAGAAATCGCAACCAATCAGACGTAAAATATCTTAATATAAAGTGAAACTATTATTTAGAATTTAAGTTCGTTATAGTTTTATGCTGGACATAAGCATCTCCATATTATGGAGGTTTTTGGCCATAACTCACCACACTGGCCAGACGGGTTGGTTAGATCGATTTTGGACTATAATTGTTTTACTTCCAGTAGCAGCTTGCTAGCCTAACATTCAGATGGGCCTGCAGCCCTGTTTTTTGTTAACGGTGGCAATTCGTCAACTCAGGGAGACCGCCGGCTTAACGTGCCCTCCGAAGCACGGTGACTTCATCATAAGAAAGTCTAACTCTCCCCGGGTTTGAACCCGGTACCCCGCATTCGCATCCAACTGCGTTAGCTGCACAAGGCAATGACCGTCTCATGTGGGCGGGGAAAAAAAGGCTAATGAAGATAGTTTTATGACCAACTATGAGGTCTCCGGAGCAAAGGAGAAATATGTTATGGAGAAAAAGTTAGTAGACCATAATTTACAAGTGTCCTATATGAAGGTGAAAAATTACAAAATATTTATATAGTAGCTTCACGAGAGCATGCGTATGACTCAACTGTCATGATGTGTGAATTAACGTACAACATTTACTTATCTTTATGACACTTACAAAAAGTAATTATTAGAATAGAGATAATAAAAATGTCTACCATTACAGGAAACGTATGTCGGTAATATTGCAATAACATTTTTAAATTTCATTTCAAGCTTTCGAAAATTTTTCTTTTTTATTTAAATTTTTTGTCTTATTTTATTAACTAATCAATGTAACGATGGAACTTTAATAATATACTTTATGGCATTTTTTTGACAGATAAAATTATTTCTTTTATTGTTATGAGAACAATTACCACGGTAATGTACTTAATCAAAGATCACGCCATTTCTGAGAATCTTGGTTTAGATTTAGAGTTTTCGTGTCAAAACTACTTTATGTTTTTTTTTTAATCTACTAATAACAAAGCGTTATATACAGGGCGGGCCTGGAAATTTGAGGGGCTGTTAAGTTTTAACAACATTTACACATTTTTAATTAATTTAATCTTGAATATTTATTTTTCACCTCTCTGTAGTCGAAACTAAAGTTAGCGATATTGGCAGGTTTATCGTTTTGTAACGAATTTTTGCATTTGTTACGCGGTCCTATTTTTCATTTCAATTCAGATCTTCCTAAACGCCCAAGCTAGTTCCCCCAAGCTACTATTTTTTTCAGAATCTACGACCCAGCCTCCGCACAAATCGAGGGCTAGCCTATTAACATCGTGACCAAACAACTTGGAGAGGTCATCTCCAGATTGTGACGGACTCTATTTGGGTCAATCCTTACATTAGTGCTTGCTGCTCATAGGATAGTTTTCGTTTCAATTTGTTTAGTAGCCATCTTTTTTGATTAAATTTGATTTATGTTGAAAACCACCATTAAAGTGTGATTTTCAATTTAGTACCCCAATTTACTATGTTGTTTGGTATCATATTTTGGATTTTTGACACACATTGAACTAGGATAGATGGTTCATTTGATCTGTAAATGCAATAACACAATAAAATTCAAATTACTACATAAGGAACAATATTTACCTACTGCTGCTGGAAGTTCGTCAAATAATTTAATAAAATCGATAGCCTTGAAATTGTAGCCTGCAGAGTGGTAACAAAGTTAGAAATAGAATTACAATATTCTTGAGGTTATTAAATAAAATTTCTGCTACCAGTATTCGCATCCGGCGGCTACAAATCGATAGAAATCTGATTATGCATTGAAGGAAGAGATAGTTAAAAAATTAAATCAATAGTTTTGAACTATGTACCATGAGCAGCAGCATAGTAACAGTTCAATTTCTGATAATTGACTATTTTTCGACAACGACACGATCTCTTTTAATGTCAAAATTGATATTGAATATTAAGCAAGGTTTAATTTGGGCGGACTGATAAACTAGTTACTAAATTCCACTGAAAATAACAAATTCGTGTGACTACATCCCCAAAATAATCGGCGAAGCAAAATATGAGATGCAAAAATGGTTTGAGATGATATTAATTGCAATAATAGTATTTATAATAATAATGTCTTTTAATCACGCTTAAATATGTAATTATATAGCAGGTAATATATCACAGTTGCCGTAACGACCATAAATGTATAATAAATTTGGGAATAAAGGAATATTAAAACAATGCATGATCGTTCTATGTATCCACATAATATAAATTATAAAATTATCCACATAGTATAAGCATACACATTTTTAAATTACTGTTCAAACTGCTAAATTATGGTACTGCATCTGTGCACAAAAAGCAGCAATACCTGTGGTAAAATATCGATTGCCTAATAACTCGAAATTCACACTGCCAAGTCTCATCAAATTATGACAGATCCGAAAAATACCTAAGTTAATACTAAATCTCACGCTATAGAACAATAAAATTTCTCAAATTACAAATAATCATTGCAGCTTTACGTAGGTAATCTGTTTTTCTCTATTAGATAAGTCCTAAATGTGTATCAATTTAGAGGGAAATTCAATTTATAATGCTTTTTCGTTAATAGGCTACATCTACGACTTAAATTTATTTCTTATAACCAATCTAAAATAGAATTATATGTGATCGCACGATAGAATGTAGGTATATCAAATTTTGAAGTATGGTGAAACTTTCCCTCAAACTATCTACAAAAATGCTCATCGACGAGAACGTCACCGACCGTGATAGTCCCAAAAAAGCAACTCTGAAATTATTATTGCTTAAACTAAAAATTATAGGTTTAGACCTGCTATTCCTCATTGCCAAAAGGACAAAGCATGATATCACACTTCTTTAAAATTAAGTGTCAAGAATTTTTTCCTATGTTTTATTTATTTAGATGTGGAGGAATGTCGTATATCGATTAGTTTAGGCAAAAATCAATTTTAAAGTTTGCAATTTTTACGCAAATTTCGACCTTATTGACGCAATCTATTACCCGTCCGTGTGTTTTTACTTGGACTTGTGGCAGGGAGTGGCAAACTATCGCGGCAGCAGTAGTAATAATTAACTTCCAGTTAATATCACGGTTTATGGTTTTTTGGCTTAAATTTGCCGATTTTTAATGAGTTGCACTGCCTCAAAGATCTTCATTTTCTAATATCCGGGTTGACGTGGTTGTTGGGCTTTACAGATTATTTTAATGAGTGGACTGTAATTAGAGTTCCTGGTTTTTCTAATTTCCATATTTTTAATGAGTTGAACTGTCTCAGAGATCCCGGCTAGCTACTTCCATTCGTTAAAAAGATTGCAACATAACTAAGAAGTACTCAGGTACTGAATACAGGTATATGAATACCCCATGTGACTAAGCAGGGACTTGTGCAGTCGAGATCGAGATGGGCGAAACTAATTTTATAGCTACAGCCAATTCAATGTTGTCAAAGCCCAGTTTAAGTATTTTGCAGCTTTTTTTTTAAATTTAGACCCTATTTTTAATGATTCATAAACTTTTTGTTTTATAATTAGTTTTTGGACCGTTTCCTATCATCCTTTACTTTTGAAATTTTTAAATTCGTGTATCCGTTTCTCGTACTATCAATTTGTTAATATGCCTAAAGAACATCCACGGAAATCAAGGAATTATAACTTTCCGACTTGAAGCGAAGAACCTGATTCGAAAGAGAATTTTTCTTATAATTATATGTTTTTAATATAATCCCCTCTTTTCTTCGTACTTAATTTATGGACATCCTATTAGTTATCGCAATGCCGTCGTCGGGTTATTTTCTACAAGATCGATTATCGCTTCGTTAAGCCGCCGCCACGTTATGTATATCCAAATTACAGAAAAGACTCAATAACGACCTTAGACCATTGGTCCCATGGGACAAACCAAAGTTGACCAAAAGTAACCGAGCGGTACGAACTGGAATCCTCGCGAAAATACGCCTTAAATGTGCAATGTTTTGGGGTAGCTCAAGTGGCGCCACCCTATGGGCCAATTTGAACGTTAACTGGGTGGTTAACAAGTTCACTGTTCATTCTGCTCAAAAGTAGCGCCGAACAGTGTAGTGGAGATAGACAAACAGCTTTCTGTAAAGTATTTTATTTGGGCTTTCCACTAATAGATTTTTGTTAGAGACATTTCAAGCAATCAGGAACACATTTTTTATAGCATCAGTATCCATCCAGAAAGAGGGTCCGAAAGCATTGGGTAAGTTAATTGGGCTATCTTTTTAAATGATTGTACAAACTCAAGATATGCTTTAACTATTGCTGAAAATAAGATTGGATGGATTTTATTCAAAAAATATTACATTTTTAACGTTTTGCAGGCCTAACTTCGCAAATGCTAACATTTTGTAAGGTTTTTACTTTTGTGTACTCGGGCTCTCGGGTATCTCAAACATGAAAAAGTTACATTGTTTGGTACCTCTAAAATTTTCCTTCCAAATTTCAGCACTTGATTTGGACGGTGCTAAGTAATAATGGGTTAAGCCACATTTTCAAAAAAAAAGCATTTTAGTACAGTGTTGCGAAACAGTATTCTATAACTGCCAAAATTAATTTTGGTAATTTTCGATTACATTGCCACCTATGATGGAAAATGTTAAGCTACAAATGCTCAATCTCGCATTGGGATTTAGCAATCAAATTAAAAGCTCATTATTCAAAAATAAAATCAATGTGGCTTAGGCAATTATTATTGATTAACACCATCCATATTACCAAATGCAAACTCAGAAGCAGTATTCGTTCTATTTTCGAATTTTTATCTTTATTATCAAATGTTAAAAATCATACTTACTATGAAACCAACAACTGATCCAATCGATTTTTCGAATCAAAATGCATAAGAATTCGCCGAAAAAGTAATAAGTGCTTTCCAAAATTTAATTTCTGGTGTCAAAATGCACCAAAACTACAAAATAACCTTATGTTTTTTTGAAACCCAAAAAAAAGCAAAAATTTCCATGTCCTTTTTATTATTCTACAGGCATCACTAATTTTACAGCACAAAGTGCGAAAAACGATCCTGGAACTGGCGGAAATGCTGGCGAGTCACTCAAAAACGCTTTACAGGTCCTTTAGAATTAAAATCGAATATAATCAGTTAATTGTCCATAACATTGTAAATATCATACTTGCGCTAGAACCGACTAATAAAGTTGATTTTTCTCATCAAAATAAGTACTACCTACATAAGAATTTGTCACAAAAGTAATTGTTTTTGCAAAACATCAAAATCATTACGTTTTTTTCGTAATCCACCGTGACCCGTCAGCAGAAATCCGAAGAGTAGACCAAAGTCGAATCAGGAGTTGCGGAGCACAAATGAGCCGTCGCCGAAGAAGATAGTGACGGTACCAACGTCAGAGTTGGATCAGCGCTCCCGCCAGACGGCTAGTGAGCGCTCTTTGAGAGTTCGCTTAAAGGAGATTTCTCTCACCAAGTGCCATCAGATAATCGGGTAAGGGATGAAGACCCTTGATGGCGCGATGCAACTCCAAACGTTCTCTTATATACGTTTAATTCATCATTCGTTAATTGCATCCCGCGCATACGCCAGGCGCACAGCATCACCCCAAACTCCCGCACCATATGCCATGCATGCCACAAGCAGCCCCTCATATTATGGTCCCGATGGCTCCTCAATGGGTCCACAGACCCCAGTCCCTCCTCAGAACCCACCTAAGATAGCCAACAGTGGAAGCCATCCTATCACCAAAAAAGCTGTCCCAGAAAGTCTTCTCCACCGAGACCCAGACACCCACTGCGTCGTCCCACGCAGCAATCTCGCCCAGACGATATTCTGAGAAATGGAAATTGTAAACCGGTATGTCGATTACATTTTATTATTTAACAAGATTTTTGCCGAACTGTTTTTCTATTAACCTTCATCCGCTCGCGTATTTGCTTTTGTGAATTTTCTCTCCCATTTCCTTCCAGAGGGTCATGGAAGGTGTGGAAAAGGCTTGTATTCTCTAATTACTATCTCCTCCACTAGACCATGCCCGTATTCTGATTAAAAAAGCTCCACCAGCCGGCTTAGTACAGCCACAAACTACCCTAATTATCTTACTGCGGCCAATTTGCCGCATACGCGAGCGGATGAAGGTTAACGTGCTACGCCGTCATATTTTAATTTGTTTTTTGATCATAAAGTTGATTTGTTTCGATATTATAAGAATAAATATTCTGCCTGGTAGAAAGAAACTGAAAGCGTTGAACTGATGGCGAAAAGTGTTGAGGAATGCGTTCAAGACAGCACACAGTCATAACCAGGCCCGGACTGATTAGGTCGGCTAGTCGGCGATCGCCGAAGGCCCCTGACCCACGGGGGCCCCGAAGGAGTCTCAAAAAAGTGGTTTATAGTTGGGATAAAAGTGGTTTGTATTTTTCATATACCTTCCAAGTGTCAAAATAGCTGAAAATGCGATTTTCAAAAATCTCCCATCTTGGTAAGGGGGCCCCTCCTCAGTCTCTAGCCGAGGGCCTCCAAATGAGCCAGTCCGGGCCTGGTCATCACCCGGTCATAAATTCATAATATGAAGGCGTTTTTTTATTACGGATAAAAAGTCGAAATTACAAAAAACAAAATGGCGGTTAAAATACGACGGATATATCGCACCTTGGCCGGAATAGTGGCACAAGCCATCAGAATTGAGATTTTGAGTGAACAGCGAAATTTAGGTGTTATTTTAAAAGCAATTCCACCACTATTTTAGTTCAATTAAGCGCCCAAAAATCTACTTAAATCAATAAAATATGAACACGAAATTTTTCCACTTGTGCCACTATTCTGGCCATGGTGCGATATGTCACATATACCTATATATTTTCGTTTTTATGAATTCTACGATTTGTGGAAAAACTATAACGGTGCTAGCTATAAGGATTCGGGAGCTAGCTTTTTGGGGAAAAATATTAACTTGGGAGACCTAGAGTTTCCTTACCCCCCTGCCACTGGTTTCAATATCGATTGTAGAAAAACTATAATGGTACTAACTTTTATATTTGGGTGCTAGTATGAAGATTCGGGAACTAGCTCTTTGAGAAAAAATATGAACTTGGGAGGTGACAAGTCGTAAACGGACCCAATTCTATTGAGTTTTGTGATGGACCTAATTTTATGAACAGTTATACCTATATAGATTAGGTATTATCTTAAGGCAATATTCCTATATAAAATAGGTAGTATTTTCCATAAAAAATCGCCTGGGGCGCTAAAGGTGTGCCGTAGCTTGAAAACCATATTGCTGTAGAAGGGTGTAGGGGTAGTGAAAATATTTAGGTGGCCTCAAAATTGAATTGCGCCTGGGGGGCTCATTAGTGCTAAATTTTCATTAGTCTCTGCGGGGGGGGGGCAAAATAAGAACTCGCACCATCTTGCTAGGGTCGCCACTGTATAAGGTATCCCTATCCGAATAAAAACCTTAAAAAAAGCTTACGATTGCTAGAACTAGTAGACATTTAGATATCTATATTAGGCCGTTGGCTATTAGGTTATGTTGGGTCACTGAGTAACGTCATGCGCGGCAGAGTCTAAAATGCGTTCTACAAGTGAGCTTACCTTATTGAAGTCATAGTATAATATTATAGGGAGTTTCAAAAATGGATATAAAATTAGAAATTTTCGATTGCAGCGCCCTCTGCAGGGATTTTGTGGAGTTTTTTTATTAAGACCACTTTTAAAAGGGCAGCGCCTAAAAAAATCTCAAAAGATGGCGCTGATGATTCTCAATTAATTATTTTTACATGGAACCGCCAGGCTTTAATATTTAAAATATAGCAAATTCGTTGAGATAATACTATTCTATAAACAATATTCTTGGTATTAAGCTTTTTTGGGTTCATAATTTCAATTTATAAAAAAAATTTCGAAATTACAGATTGATAATTTTTTTCAATGTGCATGCAATTTAAGATATTCAATACCAAACCAGCATGAAAAGAAACAAATATACTTAGTACCAAGTAGAAATGGTCAATAATAACGACAGGACGTTCTATACAAATAACAACTTTTACATAAAATTGTCAACAGAAGAATGACGTGGGAGGAGAAGGTGTGGCAAGTATCCGAGTGATGGCGCTGCAACTTCAATGCAAAATTTCCAATTTATTTTTACAAATAAAAATGGTAACTTCCTTACCATCTACTCAAACTTCAGTTGTTAAAGGGGAAAAATAGAGAAAATAAAGTGACGAGCTGATCGCTACGAGTCTGGGGTTTTCAAATCATTCCAAATGTTTCTAAAATATCTTTTTATAAATTTTAATTAAAATTACTTCTTAAAAATTGCAATTCTAAACAAATTTATTTTTTTACATGTTTATCCCTGAACAAAATTATAGACATTTTTGTAAATAATTTTTCATCTAGGTACATTTTTAAACACTTTCCTTTCATAACATAGGTAAGCATTATACGGACCTCTAACAAGATAAGGCAAGCGCTTATCACAATGTCACATGGTACGGGTTACGTCATACAACTTACGTTACAAAGACTGCATAATATTATATTCAAATAATAGTATAGAAATTTTTACTTTATAAATTATTTAATTACATAATATGTTATACCGGGTGTACATAAAAAGTATTTATTTCTAAATTGATTTTAACTTGAATAATTTTGTACAAAAAATAATACAAATTTTATATAAGTGTATAAGATATTATAGTTCAAACAATAATATCGAATCTCGTTACATAAATTTAAAAATCCTAGAATTGGTGGACCAAAATTAAAAACTGAAGTTTTACATAAAATAGGAAACAATGTCGATTCAGAAACAATTCGCAGGGTTTAAAAAAAATGATGTAACCGTCGAATGACTATTACAAAAAAGTTCTACGTTATAGATTGAGAGCAATCAACGGATTTCATCCTGGATTTTAGGAGTCACGAAAATTTTATGGCTTATAGATAGGCACCCCCTCAATATAACACCGTAAATGGCAGACGTCTACCTGGTCGGATAAGAGGGGGGCAAAGGGGGGGGGGACAAAGGGATAAATGTTCTAAAACTGCCAGACTTCTGCCGACTTCACCAAACGGTTACATAATGTTTGTAGATAATGTAAAAAAATTTCATTATGAAAATTCGATCGGAAACATAGTTAAATTAATGTTTTAAAATTGTAAAACTTTCGATTGAGCCTGTGAAGGCGCCTTTTATACGACGGGATACTAAAGATGTATTGTAAGGGGACACGCGCTCACAATAGAAAGCTATTGTATAACCTTTCGGTATAGTGGTGTAAGAGACGGTCATTGCCTTGCAGCTGACGCAGTTGGATGCGAACGCGGGGTTAACAAAAAACAGGGCTACAGGCACATCTGAATGCTAGCCTAGCAAGCTGCTATACCGGATGTAAAACAACTATAGTCCAAAATCAATCTGCGGACTACTCACCAACCCGTCTGGCCAGCGTGGTGAGTTATGGCCAGATCCTCCATAATATGCAGAGTCTTATGTCCAGCAGTGTGCGGAAAAAGGCTGAAGAAGAAGAAGATAGTGGTGTGAATACCTTTTTACCGCATCCCTCGAACCCCGCGCCGCTCTACAAATTCTTACTATTTTAAGATCTTATCCTACCCAATAGACGTCTGCCATTTTCAGTTTTGTATTGAGGGGGTGCCTATCTATAAGCCAGAAAATTTTCATAACTCCTAAAATCCGGGATGAAATCCGCTAATAGCTCTCAATCTATTATTAATGTGAATAGAATGAAACGTATTCGGTACGCAAAGACTTCCACAATAAATGGTATTTTGAATGGTATCATGGTGGAACAGTGTTATATTTGCAGACGAAAGGATCTGGCCATAACTCACCACGCTAGCCAGACGGGTTGGTGAGTAGTCCGCAGATCGATTTTGGACTATAGTTGTTTTACATCCGTTAGCAGCTTGCTAGCCTACCATTCAGATGTGCCTGTAGCCCTGTTTTTTGTTAACGGTAGCAATTCGTCAACTCAGGGGGACCGCCGGCTTAACGTGCCCTCCGAAGCACGGAGACTTGGTCATAATGTCGTAACTCTCAGCTGGGTTAAAGGGCACGAAGGGAATGAGGGCAACGAGAGGGCTGATGAGCTGGCGAGGCTGGGTTCGGGAAATGCACCATGCGGTCCGGAACCTTTTCTCACACTGGCTGTTAAAACCCTTGATGCTATCATAAAAGGGGAAACCCGCAGACTGCATGCGGAAAGATGGGTGAATGTCGCTGGATGCCGTCAGGCTAAGGCGGCAATTAACGCACCGTCTGACAAACATGCAAGATACTATCTGAAGCTGTCTAGGGACAGCCTACGAATTATCGTGGGATGTCTTACGGGGCACTGTAAGCTAAACAAGCATTTACACACAATGGGACTGGTTGACAGCCCATTGTGTCGGGGATGTGAACAGGGGCGGATGGGGCCGTCGGGATACCGGGAAATTTCCCGGTGGGCCGTCGGTCCGTAGGACCGTGGGCCGTCGGTTATGGGACCGTGGGCCGTCGGTTATGGGACCGTGGGCCGTCGCGTCGGTCAAAAAATTATCACGGTTCGGGTGTCGGCCGCGTTGACGGCCATTGGCCCATTTCTAACTAAACATATTGAAATATAATATCAACTTTAGAATTTATCAATCATTATTTGTTTGTGTTTCCCATGGATATCCTAATAAATAGTTATATCGTAATTAGAGACAGGATAGTTAGGTAAAAACAGATCTGACTTAGGAGAAGTCTCTATTCTTTCTCTATTGGTGACTTATATGTTAGGACTCTTCCTAAGTCAATTTTTTAATGTTACACTATCTTTAGTTATCTGCCAAACTGATAAATTTTCTAATTTTTCTTAAACCGCGTTGACCTTGACATTTCAAAAATTTTCGCCTGCGGCGCTTAACAAAAGTTCCGCCACCCTCACGCGCCCATAATTTGCCCGGCCATACAAACCATTTACCCTACCTTCATTTTCGGTCTGGCTGTATGGGCCTACTTTAGCGTACCAATTTTTACATTCATTGCCCATTTCGCAGATAAAAGTCATTCAAGTTGATGAATATAGAAAAAAACTTGATGAATGACATCGACAATAACAGCAGCAAATTAATGAAAGATGCACTTTTATTTTAATTTTTTTTTACTATGGTTTGTTATTAATAAAAATATAATTTTTGTTACTGGTATTAAATTTTTTTCGCAACGGGAGAGGGACCCTCCATTCAAAAAATTTTCGCCTGCGGCGCAATTTTGGGCTGTGACGATTGCATTTTTGGGCCGCCGACTTAAATTTCCCGGTAACTTTTTGATAGCCCATCCGCCCCTGGATGTGAAGAAGAAGAAGATGAAACAGTGGAACATGTGCTTTGCGACTGCCCAGTGTTAGCATCGAAAAGAGGATCCATGTTGGGTAGTTTCTGGCCTAGCATGGCCAGTATTAGTAGCACACCGCCTTCAAAAATACTCGAGTTCGTCTTGAGTTTGGGATGGCTTGAGGAATAGGAGGATGGGGGCTGCTGACACCGGAGGTAGCATAATGGGCCCGGTTTTGTGGCCTGAGTGCATGTAAACCTTGGTTTGCCCTCCACACTCAATCCAGAATCCATAAGAAAGTTTGACTCCCCGAGTTTGAACCCGGTACCCCGCATTCGCATCCAACTGCGTTAGCTGCAAGGCAATGACCGTTTCAAAAATTTCTATTTGTAACCATATTTTTTCAAACTTTTTTTGTTTTCCGTGACCTAAGGAGAACATGAACCAAATTGTTAATAAAACCAGAGTTTTCTTTTCAAATAATTGAATTATGTGGGAAAGATTGCAATTTTAGTATTAGGTGCCCGGGTTATTATATTAGGTGGAACTCTGCGGGAAGATTTTGGCAGAGAGAGAAAGAAAGGAGACTTACGCCGCGCCGACGGGAAGTCGCGAGCGGCTGTGAAAATTTAAGCGTATAAATTATTGGCTTGTATCAAGAATTTTGCGAATGAATAAAAAGCAAAGGTAGTGAAAAAAAAGAGTGTTCTATTTCTTTTAGAAAGCATTTAAAAAAGAAGTTTAGAACGATTTCGAAATTTATTGGATTCGTTGAAGTACATTTTGGATAGAAATTGCAAGGTTGTAGGATAACCGCCGTACGGGCCATAAGGACATTTCCGACTGGGTTGGCTTGGTATAATTGTGTATAAAATTAATCCGGCCGATGGAATTTTGCAAACTTTAATGGTCCATATTTTATTTTAGAAAGTTGTTATTTTGGAAAGTTTGTGGTCTGGATTAATTTATGACAATATAATATACAATTTAAAATTGTTATCAAATTAATATTGTAAAGTGGTAGTATTATTTAAAAAAAATTAATTAGAATTTTTGTTAAAATGTACCAGACATCCGTTAGTTGTTATTGCAACGTCATAAAGATCATATTATCAACAAACTAGTAATATGCACCTGCTGATTAAGCATTCGTCTACTTATTACTGATAATAGAGTCGTTATAGCGCGCCACCTATTCTTCAATAGCCTGAATCACCAACAAATGGAATGCTAACACCAGCTAACACCAACTGCATTATCCACTACTTGGAGTATTAAAAATTAATATTTTAATTACAAATTTTCGATTGTAGCGCCTCTGCAGGATTTTTGCGGTAACTTACATTGCGTTCCCCTTTTAAGAATGAAAATGGAATATAATGGGTTAATCGCCCATAAAATGGTATATTGCGCTGAAATCAACTGTCCAAATCAATTTTTCTTATCAAAAACGTAATTGTTTTTGCAAAATTTAATATTTGGACACAACAAACATCAACATCGTTAATGTTCAGTTGAAATGTGCCTCATTTTCACAGTAAATTTTATAATCCCATAAGCCACCTTCGTTTTTGTCAGATAAATTTACCAATAAAGGGCATAACAGACAGATAGATCAATAGACTTGAACACCTTGCACTATAAAACTATGATTATTATATTTAATAACTAAAAGGTTTGTCTTTTGTAGAGCTGCTTACTATGTTTATGTTTTGACTTTGGGGATTATGACCAATCAGAGACGAGTCTATTTGGTAATAAATGAAGGAAACAATGAAGAGGTGCAAGAAAAGGTTATGGAGATCAAAGTTTTGTACGACATTCTTGTTTATTGCATTTGAACAGAATATTGAAAGTTTTAAAAAAAAAAAAGTTATTGAAATGGTAGATTAAACAATTGTATTTAAATTTTGTGTCGTACAATAATAATTGTCAAGTATTAAAATCAACAATTTGTAATGTAAAGAAAAATATTTATATCGAGCTAAACAATTATTAAAAAGTTAAAAATAAATTTAAATACAAATTAATATTGATATAGACAAGATCATTAATTTTATTAAGCAATTTTTAACAAGCTAATATTTTTACAGTTTTGTCCTATTTTCTGTATATTTTATAAGTTAAGTTTAAAAAAGAAATTTATTACCTCAGAATATACAGAGTGTATGTATTTTTTAATATTGGTTATACACAAAAATTGTTTACACCAAAAATTTAGTAGATAGAGTATGTGGTTTTGTAGTGATTAAATATTTTTTTTTTTTAAATTTGGTTAGGCAACTAAAAATGTAAGTTTATAAAATTTAATAACCACACTGTATATAAAAACCTAAATAATAAACAACATCCTTACATATGTAGAGCATTTTTATATAAATACAATCAGGATATGCTCTAACTGCAAGATATATAAAATGTGATCATATTGTGATAACAAATTTCTACTAAAACAATACAAAGTGCCTAAATATTAATTTGTTTACGTAACAAAAAAAATAATATACTTGAAAGGAGAGCTTGCATACAAATATGTTATGTACCCTGACTAAAAATGTATTTATAATACAACAAAAACTAAGTGTGCTTAACATATAAAATGCTGAGCTTAAAGTAAGTGATACAACGAAAGTTTAAACATCAGCATAATTTAATTCACATTTAATATATAAAAACGATTCAATGTACAATCAAGATGACTAGTAAAGACCAAGTCCTATTCATTGGAAGAATAAACACGGAATCCTGATCAAACCTTTAATCACCTATTCGTTAACTAATTATTTTACATAATACTAGGATAAGTTAAACACAAAATAAAAAAAAAAAAAATATTATAGATAATAAATACTGGAATTTTTTACTTTAACCAAAATACACAAATCAATTAATTACATTGTGTTTAAAGTATAAAACAAAAAATACATAAAAAGTTATTATTTCGTACACAAAACAAAACACTAAAAAATAAATTAAAATCCTTATTATAACTTTTATATAATATATATTTATCGACAATTTTAATTTATTTACTAGTAAACACAATTTTTTAACAAATATTAAAAAAAGTTATTTTTTCATTAACTACAAAAAACTAACACAACTAGAAAAAATTATTTCCTATTATTTTTTAATAACCATTTTTAATACTCATTCATTATTATTTTCTTTCTTTTCATGTTGATCAGGATTTTAAAGTAATTGTTCAATTCAGTCAGTAAACATGTAAGTTAAATACATGAAAATGGCGAATAATGCTAGCCAACACTTATTGCACCTTTATTTTATTAAGGATATATTGAACAAAAATAAAAACCTTTTCTTGTTAAGACAGCAACGGCAATTTCACTACGATAAATGTATAAGAATTCTAAAAAAAATTGTGATCATTTGCAAGCACCTATTTTTCTTAATACATGGCAGTTCACATTAATAAATCTGTAACAAAATAATTATTAGTATACAATATAAAATTAAATTAAGGTTAATTTTGTGCTACAAAAAAAACCTACAAAAATTTGAATGACGCGCATGAATTGATTAACGAGATACCTTACGCCTCAAAAAAAATTAAATTTGTTACTATTTAATTACTTTTACTTTAGCAACTGGGAAAGTCATGTGTTGTGATTTTTTGATTGTGTATCAGGAAGATCAAAAGTAAATGAGGATTCTTACAGAGGAAATAAATCTTAATAAATTGGGCACATTTTCAAGGAGATTAAACAGTCCATCAAAAATCATGTTTGCTTTTATAATCCCATGCCTGATTTGCAAAATACAATGCATTCCAAGTTTAAATGTGCAAAGTGGTTGGATTTATTATTATTATTTAATTTTTATTTTATTATATGCTATCAAAAATCTACAGGAAAATTGATGGCCCGGGCGGCCCAAAAATGTAATGGTCACGGCCCAAAGCAAGCGGTCATAATGAAAAACATTGCGAACTAAACTGCACCACAGACGAAAAAACTGCGAAAAATTGGTTAATTTTGAGAGAGAATGGTGATGAGTGAGCCCCCTAATCCCACTCAAATCCCCTAATTAAATTATGTTTGTTTAGTTAGAAATGGACCATGATCGCGGCCAATTTTTCTTCCATTTAAGATTGCCCCTGGAAGTGGCGTATTCATCGCCCTGAAGTAAGTAAAAGGTCAGTGCGCCTACTTGCTTCAAGTTTTCAAATAATACTTCTTTACATTGCAAAAAATCTTTTCTTAAAACCCTTTTTTTTAAGTTCGCTCCAATTGCTCCACAGCAGCTACGCCCCTATGTGTAATGTAACATTACACTTCGAATTGACAGCTGATTTGAACTAATGGGTAGGTACAGGCCACTCATTTGAACTGACACGAGGAGGACCAACTTTGGTCATCATCATTTCATAACTTCTATCACTACTGTTCATCATAATTAGAACTTCATCAGGTGAAAATTTAACAGGTCATTATTTAATTACATATTTGTAACGCAGGTTGCCTTTCGTTCTATAATATGCACAAATCACACCAATCGCCTACTTCCAGTTTACTCATGATATCTGCGCTGTAAAGGCAAAAATTCTTAAGCGACATTCACTGTAATGCTCATTATCATGTCTGAACGTCCACTCCCACGCGCGCTGAGTCCTTGTTTAATGTACTATAGGTGTAATTAATGTGTATGTCACATCCTTGTTTAACTTGGATTATCTACAATTTATTAATGTGAGCATTAACGCTAATGGCGCTCCAGACTTTCTACCTTTCCAGCGTCGCTATAGGCTATAGGAAACATTTCACACCTTTTTATGTCTCATTGGGCTATATAAGATAGCTGTTCTCAGATGCAAGACATATTATGACCTTATGTCCAATTTATGATAGCTAAACCTTGGCCGTAAGGATTACACATTCAGTAAACCGTCCAGTTTCGGTTTTATATAGTTATATTTATATCCTAAATTTTCTTTACTGTTTCCTTTTTTTTTATATTTATCAATCAAAAAATGATAGATAAACAATATGATAGATAAGCAATCAATTTCCTTCCATTTCTAGTTTTATTGAATTACCTAGCGCCCATTAATTTTTCCATGGGTAAGGAATTTATGATATCCATACTCTGAAGCTGAATTTAAAGGTTCCCCCTCTTAACACCCAGTACCTTTGAGGCAAATTATAGGGTTGATGAGTGCTATCCATAAATTATGCGGAACACTTTGAACCCCACCTCCCAAACAAAATTGTTTCTTATTTTAAATATAAATTAATGAGACCAGATTAAACAAAAAGTTCAGATTTCGTCCTTAATCCATATTGAAGAAGTTTAGTCCAACCTGACCGGTACGAGAAGCTTTTTGCAAGTCACAATCCCAAGTCTATCCAAAGCTTTGAAGGGTGATGGGGGTGGAGAGGGTTTTAAACCAAAAGTGATGAACAATAAGCCAATTTAGGCAGCACAAATAACCACCAAGCAAACAAGATAAATCAATTTTATTCCTTTAAATTATATGTCAAAATTCATAACTTACCGGTTTGTGAATTTCTCTGCCAAGCATCATTAGAATTTAATGTATCTTCGGTGTGTAAAGTAGTAGTATTAACTGTATTAGCATTTTTGATGGTATTGACCGGAATACTAAAATAACTTAAATTAAAAATTATACAGGTTCTATTTTAAAAATTAATATAATTTAACTTACATATTGTCAACAGTCTCAATATCTTTACCATTTTTATGACCATTCTCCGCCATATCTGTTTTGGAACCATTTACTTTATTACTATCCAATTTATTTTCAGCATTCTTCTCATCAGTCTAAAAATAATTGAATTTTTACTAAGAGGTTGGGAGTTCAAAAATGAGAAATTTTCTTACCTGTGATGCACTACCAGAATTATTCTTTCCTCGAGTACGTAACATAATTGCTTCCACTCTTTTACGTCTTGCTTCTCTCTCTTTTTCTTCATTTTTCAGTCTTTCCTGAAGTTCAGCCTTCTGTCGTTCGGCTTCTTCCCTAGCTTTCCTATCAGCCTCCTCTTTTAACAATTTCATTTTTTGCTCTTCTTCCTGCTTCAATTTCGCCTCTTCTTCGCGTTTTTGAGCTTCTTTAATAGCCTGCAATTTGAATTAGTAACATAAATGTAAACTTCTCACTATAAATTATTCACCTCCTTTAAACGTTCCTCTTCAATTGATCTTTGTAACTCTATCAACTGCCTTTGTTGCTCTTCTTCTCTTTGTTGACGCTCAATTTCTAATCTTACTTCTTCTTCCTGTCGTAGCCTCTCTTCTTCTGCTTGCCTTTCCGCTTCTTCGCGAGCAATACGTCTTCTTTCAGCTAAAGCAGCTTTAGCTTCGCCTTCTGTAGTTATCCTAGGTTTTGAATTAATAGAAGCAGTCATATCAACCTCTCCGGTTGTTTCAAAAATATTTGAAGATTGATTTTCAGCTGCCTCTTCCAATTCTAGTATAATTTCGCTATTATTTTTACTATTCGTTTCTTCTATATTAAGCTGCTCTATTTGTAATGAAATAATTTCGCTTGGTTTAGAAGAAATAACCTCTTCAGCTTTTTCTAGTACCAGCAATTGATTTGAATCTAATAACCTAGTAATAAAAATATATTTTCAGTTACTCCCGTAAATCTAAAGCGAAAATTTTGCAAGTAAAGAGCAGCACACTTTCAAATACAATTTAAAAATGAAAATTTTTTGATATTGCAAAGATACTTCTTCTATATCTGCTCAAATTTTTGTTGACATACGACAATATTGTTTCTTATAACTTTTACTTATTTTATTTGTAGTTTTGTGCACTTGATAATGAAGTGGTAAATCCCTCCGAAACAATATTGTCGTATTTCAACAAATACATAAGCGTGAGTAAAAAAATGATTAGAAATGTTTAAATGAAAAAAGATCAAGGATAAAAGAAGTAAAATCAAAGAATAAAAAAAGATATTAGAGATACAAAAGGATTGAGAGTTGTAAAAAAATCTACTTACTGAGTTACTTGTGCATTATTTTCTTGTATTTCAACTTCTTTACTTTTTTGACCATTCGTATCTATGTTTTCCTTTTCACTGACATCTAAAGATTGATTAATAAGCGAGGCATTAATATTTTTTAATTTTTTATCTTCACTTTCTTCTGGCCTAGGTACATTATTATTATAAAGTTCTATACTAGCTGTAGAAGAAGTTGGTGAAACTATAGCTCTAGGCGACCCTTCTGTGGGTGAAATGAGAGATTTCTTCTTAGTTATTTTTTCTTGAGATTTAGCAAAACTAGATTTTCGAGACTTAGGTAAAGGTGGTTTATTTTCCTGCCTCTTTAAGTCACTGCCTACTTTAAGATCTCCAGTAGATATTCCAGTGATGGCTATACTTGCTGGCCTCTGTCGTCTGGGTGCAGCTGTTGGGCGACTTCGTAATATAACAGAGCTTGTTACACTACTTGTACTCTGTTGACTTAAAGAACTGCTAGGGCGTGATGGTGCTATTAAATAAAACATGTTAGTAAGAAGTTAATTAAATCAAGAGTAAGTTAAATTATCAATTACAAATTACGAGCATAGATAGGTAAGTACTTAAGGTAAGGAAGGAATAGGAAATGAGCCACCACCTAAAAATTAATGAAAACAGAAAAAAGCAAAAATTATAGCATTAATAACTCATAGCACAAATTGTATGTACATAAATATTATTATACCTTGATCCACTTTAAAAATTGCAAGTTCCAGAATTTAAAATTTTTTTTGAGTGTCAGCAATCCACTGAAGAAAAAGCATAAGATATTAAAAGCAACCAAGTTACCAATTAAAGGTGCCAATAAACCTAAAGAACAAAGAATGGAAGAACCCTGTTTACTCTTCTTTCTGACTTTAGGTGAAATTCTATCCTATTTTTCTATTATGTTGTTTGGTGCTACCAAAAGTTACCAAAACCCACGATAAACCGGCTGCGTCAGCATCAGCGTCAGAAACACTGTTCAATTTTATTTCCGAAAATAAAACAATTAACAACAGTTTATGTACCAACGCTGATGAGAGCTTAAGGATTCGATTTTTCGGAAGGTTTGGCAACTGTAACTTGGGTTAGTATCAAACTACAAAATAAAAGCCAAACAAGTAATTTCAATAAAACCCGTTTGCACCACTTAATTTATTAAGATTTCCGCAAACCATTAAGTGCCACTTATCAGCATTTAAGTGGCCAATAAGAGCTGTACTTTGCGGTTTATGACAAGAAATTATTGTTAAGCTTTCCATAAACCATTAAGTGACCAATAAGCAGCGGTTAACGGTTTATGGAAAGCCTCGCATTTTAAGTGTAAACGAGCAAACGGGCATAAGAAAGATGAAGGGCTCCTTTACCATTAATTCTAAGGCGCGTAGCTTGTCTTATCTGCAAATTGAAAAGTGTAAAATAAGACAAGCTACTCGGCTTTTTTGAAATTGAAAGTGACTTGGTAGATTCAAGAGTGAAAAAGTTAAAACTTAAAACACTTCTGTTACCTTCAATATTATTTGAATTATTGGCAGATGCTAATTTCTTCTGTCTAAGTTCTGTAGCACGTGTAGTACGTGGTGGTGGTAAAGGTGCAGTTGTTGATAGTTGATGCATACTACGACTATCAGCCTTTCTTAGAACTTTAGGAGGTTGCAATAACCCCAATTTACCGACAGCTAAGTGGCTCATACTACGACTAACTGAGGAATGTTTTGGACTTGATAATGGTCTCAGGGAATTCAATGAGGTTTCTGTTAAGGTAGGTAATTCGGGTCTTTTTCTTGGTTTTGATAACTGATCAAGACGAGACATGGAGTAAGCCCTACCTGGTGAACGAATAAATGACTTTCTTGGTGTGCTCGATTCTTTAGTTGGTATTGTGGGCATTAAATCTGTACGACGACGACCTACATACCCACTAGTACAACCGGCAGGATGCTGAGGTGTTGCTAAAATATGAATTAATAATGATTTTAATAATAATTTTTATAATTAAAAGAATAGAAGTAGGTACGCAATAGTTATTTTTACAACAAACATTACTTCAATAACAATACTTTATACCATGTAATCTCAATTGATCCAAATGCAATAGATACATTTATTACAGAAGAAGAAATAGAAGATGTTAATTTTGACTGAAGTTAATTCCGATATGCTTGCTTTGTTACCTCATTTCACAATTTAAGTGATGATCACAAACTTAACAGTCTCGTAACTTTGTTCGTTACAACAGGGGGTGACAAGTCACCCCTAAGTAGTAAAAATTGACGTAACCAGATGGATTTAAACTTTTATAATAAAGGTTTAACAAATTAATACTGTATTTAGTGATGGACGCATTAGGAATACATAATCGGAATGTCACATAATCATGATAAATAATCGGATGATTGCGATTATGTCCAAAAATTAAATAATCAAGTGATTTCTCGAATGCGCACGCAATTCGATTCTTCGGAATCGGAATAAAACATATACTAGAGCTGGGACTTTTCATCGATTAATCGATAAATATCGATAATTAATAGAAAAACGATATTATATTCTTGAAATATCGATATTTCAATAATTATCGGTAGTTATCGTTCGATATTTAACGATATATCGTTTTTGTATTTCCCTATAATATATTATTATTAGGGGTGGAAAGGGGGGCTCAAAATTAATTTTTTTAAATAATTCTTACGTATGATGTGGGGGGAAGGAGGTTAAAAATGACAAAATCTTCCTTACGTAATTAATGGACGCTCCCTTGTTTCTTGGAAGATTCTACCTAAGCAAGGCAAGACTAGAACCCCAATGTGAACGCTGCTTAATGGTGCTGATTTGATTGCTTATTTTTCGACTTTAAGGGTGGATTGTTCCTGTTCTAACGGACATTATAAGATTTTCTTGGTAAAATGAGGTAACAAACGTTCACTGGCTCTCGGATTATGAGAAATATAGAATACAAATTTTAAGTTAATGTACGTCTGTTTTTGCAAGCTTTGGAAGTCATGCCATCAATAAATAAATGTTATGATAAAACTCAAACATTGTAATATATAAATAATCGTTTTACTCTCGATGAAACACAACCATGCAATCATTTTTACATTCATTTCATACAATAAAATAATAAAGCATTTGCATAAAAAAATCGTTGCTAGAAACAAAAAAGCGTACTAAAAATACAAAAGGTTGCATCAATTTGTTTTTTGAAAATATACCAAAAATAGTTGAATTGCTGTGTACAATCACTTGTGTAGGAGAAGTGGGAATGGGGGACTTGGGGAGGTCAGATTCATCTCCCCAGTGAAAAACCTCATACATAGAAGTAGACATACGTAAATCTGCAAAAATATAAAAACCGCCAAATGTCTGAAAATAAAATTTAGCAAACCTACTGCAAAGAAAAATAGCACAGAAGTGTGCACATCGAAATAAATTAGCACGATCACTGTTAAATAAAACAAAAACTAACCTTCTCCAGAACGTTCAAGACCACCAGCCGACGTTGCCCTCTTTTTACTACCACCATCTAATTCTCTTTCTGATTGCCTCCTAGTTAAAGGAACAGCAGAATAAGTAATATTTTGCGTCGAGGTTGCCCTCCTATGTCCCCAAAACGAACTAGAATTTTCTGTAGGTCCTAAAATTCGTGGGGTGGAAGATCCAAACGCAAACACGAGAGAACTACGTTCATTTTTTCGTTTAGCTTCGATTCTCGCTTCTCTTTCTTGATTTCGTTTCAATATCGATTCTAACCTATCCCTCTCAGCTTCATTTATTGCTTTTTTCCGTTCTTCTACTTGCTGTCTTCGTTCATCTTCTTTCGATCTTAATTCATCTAATCGTAACCTCCTCTCACTTTCTTTTTGTTCCTTAAATCGCTGTGCAGCCATTGCTTGACTTTTCATTTCATCTAATTTCTTTTGCCTTTCTTCATTCTGTCGTTCCTTAAACGATTTTATCCTTGTTTCTCTTTCTTCTAGATATAATTAAGCATTATTAATATTAAGGTAATTTTAAAAAATAAAAATTTATTAGTAAATACATCACACTAAACTATGTTAATAAAACAAATAATCAAAAATTAAATAACTGGCAAATTTTGTTAAGTAAAAAAATGCATAAAAAATCTCGTCTGCTTTAAATTAAAATTCAATTAAGTTATATAATGGAAAAATTTGCACCTCATTATGAATAATGCATTATAATTTTTAAAAAAACCAATTTAAATGAAGAAACGAGTTTAATTTATTAGAAATACTGAAATACCTCGACTATATTAGGAAAGTCGGTATGCGATGACTCAAATGGCAAAAGAAAAGGAAAACTTACAATGTCAGTTGCTCGAGTAGAAATATAAAAAATTATTGTAAAGTTGATGATATAAGAAACTTGCTATGTCTAAATGTGCCATTCGTATTATGCGAATTTTGGACAAATGGAATGTGGAAAGTATACGCACAGTATAATTCCAGATACATGCAACAAAAGGTATAAATGGACTACCAAATTTTAATACAAGGATTTTTTGGAATTTCAAGCAAATTGTGCTTCTCTTTCAGAAGCATCACTAAAGAACAAACGAAAGGCAAATACGCTGATGCTTTCTCAAGAAACATTCCTTTCGTAGGAAATGCCATTTCTGTGTAAAATACAATGAATATCAAACATGTGATGTGAAATTCTGCAACGTATCAACGTAATTCCAATGGTATCACATTCTAATCTTCAGATATATCTGTCATAATATGCCAAAAACGGTTTTAGTCTGAAAAAGCGTTGGTGTGCCAAACCAAAACAATATCGAACATCAGTTTCCAAATATGAAATATTTTCCAATATTCGAATGAAGGAGATCGACTTCCGATAGCAGTTTTTACGTTAATTTCATTTATTCGCGCCGCCTGAAAATTGCTAATAAACAAATAAGCAAACTACGTGGATTTGAAAATTAAAATTTTTTAGCCCATTAAATTCTTGTTGCATCAATCTTCGCTCTGAAATACTATACTAAGTGTGCGGGATAGGAAAACGTGTGAGCAAAATAAGCGTGTATGAGCACAATAATATTGATATATTCCATCAAATTGAACTAAAAATAATTAGATACCATTGAAGTCATAACAATTTCGAAAATATTTAAAAGTTTAATATTACAAGGCGAGAGCGTAGGATTTACAAGTACAAATTATAATTTAAATATTAATTCAATTGGATTTTTTTAGAATATTAAGTTAAAACGATGTATTACATCAAAGTCAAAAGTTCGATGTACGATGTATGTAGGTATTTTAACTGAATAATAAAATAATGTAATATGAATTACAAGCTATATCTATTTATAGGCAAGTAAAATTATATTTCAATTATTTTTTTATTTAATCAGAAAAATGTGACAATTTTGAAATTTAATTTAAAATAACAAAAAACAGAAATAAGATCAACTGCAAAAATAATGCAACATACAACACAAACAATATTGGTATGCCAGCTCCCCGACTAAAGTAGTCACGTTCATCATCACTAATAAAATCTAATAGTAAAAGTTGGATTATCCGGCACGTACGGAACCGGAATGATAAACCAGATGATAAAATTTGCCGTATAACAACAAATCTGTAAATATTTCGAAAATAGTTTGACATATCAAAAACCTAATTTGAAAACCACTTTTGTTCGTAAAACCTGTTAATCTTGTGAGCCCGGAAGCCGGAACCCGGATAACAAATTTGGAGACCGTCAAGCCTTCAAAATGTTTTAATTTCGATTTGCATTTCTTGATGGAAAATTAATAATTAGAAATCGATAGTTGAAGAAAGAAAATGATTTTGAAATGTATCGGTTTACAGAGCGTGGTGTCAGCTAATACAATGCCGGATAAAACGTCAGAACGGTTTCAGTATCATGATAAATAAAACTATAAATTAATTAAAAATTTAATAAAATATAACCTCTCAAATAGTCGAACAACAAAACCGATAAATAAATTCAAAAAAAATTGTCCAATTTGCTGTCTTGCATAGTTTAACCCTTTGAGCAGTATGACCGTATATTATGTACGGTTTCCTTGTATTCTTCAATAATTTTTGGCATTCAATACAGTGAAATACATTAAATTTTAGTATGACTATTTTTGAATCGTATCCGTTATGTTGTGTCCACCACCGACGCGACTGAATAGATTAACGAGATTCCTGCTACCGACTGCTCACTCACAGACTACAAATTTATTTTTAAGAA
This sequence comes from Rhagonycha lutea, assembly GCA_958510855.1. Lineage (NCBI taxonomy): Eukaryota > Metazoa > Arthropoda > Insecta > Coleoptera > Cantharidae > Rhagonycha > Rhagonycha lutea. The sequence continues at coordinate 22,731,465 of OY294042.1, forward strand.
ATGGACAAAGTTGAACAATATTCCTAACGTATCGATTGTATATATCGATATACAATTCGATATTTTTTATATTTTTATATATTATTATTATTATAATTATATATAATTATATATAATTATATTATATTATTATTATTATATATAATATATATATTATATATATATATAATCAGCACTACAGGCCTAGAAGGCCCATGGCTTAGTGGCTATACTAGCCCACATCTTCCCACTCTCAACCAGATATCTCTGTCTAATCTGTTCCAGAAACTTTACATGTATGACGCAGCCGCATTCACGGTAATGACGTCGATACAACAGATCCTGTACAGATAACACCAACAGTGTTTGGATGTCCACTGGAAGGCCGAGCTAAGAAATTCTGTACGGTCCGCGATTTGAACCCAGAATTTCCGCTCCGTAACTCAACCACCGGTCACATCACTCCACCGCTGGTGCCGATTGCATATTGACCCCAAATTTTTATTCTAAAGAAAAAAATATAATAACAAATAACCTAATCTCTTACGTTTCTAAACCTATCAGAACTTTTATTTGTTAAACTGTTATTTGCTTATTTGATATTCATAAATTCGAATCTTTATGTTATCGAGTTTCTACTGTATATCTATTGTATATATTATAAAATAACATTACATTATCTATTTCGCGTAATGATAACTACACGAACTAAGTGACGTGCGTGAATGGATTAACGAAATTACTGTAACTCTCATGAATGAACTAACGAAATTTCCACTGTCATTTAAAAGATAACTACCAAAAATAAAAAATCTAACTTCAGAAAAAAAAAGTACATAAATAAATTAATGGTTCCAGGAATTACAGATCAATAACGACACTAACGTTTAAAATGTCGTAGTCGGCACGGGATCTATATAAGTACAATTTTATACTGGAATTTCTAGTATAACTTGAAGTGATTGAAAGCAATATAAGGTATTATATTGACATAAACCTACGGATCAGTGGAAGAATGAAACCGATCATTCTTGTAGTTATTAAGAAATAAATATATCACCAGCATAAACAATTATTTTTATAATCGTATAATATGACCTCGTTATCAAGTATCCCTTTATAAAATACTTTCGCCTATAACGTACTAAATTATGGTCCCGTAGAAATACATAATATTTATTTAAACAAAATTGTAAAAATTACGAAATGGTTTTAAAAGAAGCATAGAAAATATAATAAAAAAAATCGCATTGATAAATGAAGGTGATTTTAAGAGGTAAAAATCAAAATAACTGATTAAAATTCTGAAAGTTCAAATTCGTAGAGAATTTAAAGGAAAATGATTAAAATATATATTATTGTTTAAATTAGGGTGGTTGCAGAAGAATGAAAATAGAATTGGTTGATTCAAATTGTAAAAATTAAAATTAGTAGGGAATTTAACTAGGAAAATGAAAAGAAAAGTAGTAAACTCCTATAAGGTTTGCGTATCTGATACTAATATATCAAAAATCACAAGCTAAATTGTAATAAAATAATTTTGAATTGCACTTAAAAACCAAACGAAATTTTGGTCTACCTATATTGCATAGAATTTTGTGAGACATACATACAGATAGATAGGACACCGGAAGCTTTTCATCTTATTTATTTAAGTTATTTTAAAAATGTTTGGAAAATTAAGAAAATAAAAAATAAATAAACGCGTCTGCTATTTTTATAGCAACTAACAAAATATGAAAAGAAAAAGAGTTGAATAATTTCAAATCGGGCAATAATGAGAGACTTCAACAATTTAAAAGTTTGAATCCTCGTTATATTTTACGCCAAAGATAATACAAATTTAACATTAACATAGATAAAATTAGAACACGTAAAGCATGAATGCACACATTTACAGGATGTTCGAAAAAAGATACTTTTTTAAGGTCTGGATAATTAAGCGCACAATTATACAAAATATTGTTCGGTAATACAAATTAATTGCGTCAGCTGCTATTCATGATTGGACAATCCATAAAAATTTGGAGAATTAAGAAATACCGAAGAAAATGCAATTTCAAAATATATAGCCGAAATCGACAGAACGAATGAACCAAAAAATTCAGGTTTCATGTTGACATGTTCATGTCCCAATTAAAACGTTAAGAATTCATCCTTCATTAGTTAATTACTCGGTGAAGAAAAAATAATTGTAAGCATAAAATTAGCAAATAATAAAACTGTTATGTATTGATAATATGAAATAAAAATCGAAAACGAGATGATCCGGCTTGCCAGATGATTTTTCCTTGGTAAATGATTGCTTTCTACAGTTACAACAGTACAATTCTTTTATTTTATTAGAAATAATTGGGGAGCAGATGGAACAAAAACTGCAATTTAGCAACAAAAGATTTTTTCAATCTAGATATTCGTTTATCCTTCTTCCTGAATAAATCGAGTGGCGCCCATAATATTGCTCAACCACTTTTTTCCACATTTACTTTTAATTCTACCTACTCAATTTTTTAATAAAACGATAAAATATTAATTATATTTCACGTATCGATAATGAAATCGCGAAGTGGTTATGGTTACAATGAAATAATTCTTCCATTAGGTACTTATAGGTAATAGCTGATTTAATTGAACCAATAAAAAGAAATTAAATTAATCTGAAGAAAATTCTTCGCTTGAATTAAAGATGCAATATCATTATGGATGGATTCAAGTATTATTTTTTTAAATGTAAGTAGTATTCAAAAAAGCTTTAAAAAATGTAATCCATGAAGGATTTTTATGATTTTTTTTAGCCACTGTATCCAAAATTTATTGAAATACACTAAAGAGTATTGATTAGTACATTATGACCCCTTAACAGTGGCGTAGCTACCATAGGGCAAAGCGGTGCAGTGCACCGGAGGCCCTTGGGGGCCCCCTGAGCTGTTTTTTTTTAAATTTCTAATGCAAACATGTGGAAAAGGGGGGAAGGGAGGCCGATTTTTTTTATGCACCGGGGCCCTTGTCCACCTAGCTACGCCACTGCTCCTTAAGACCAAAAAATCCAATTAAATCCATTAATATTTAATATTTTCTAAAGTTTAAAATTATCAAAAATCGTCACACTTTTCATCAAAACAAACGGGTAGGTCTAAATGTGCTTATAAACTAAAAATAAATAAGAGCTAAAAGCTTCAACTACTAAGCTGGTTAGTATAAACACTAAATGCACGAATGTTAATGAAACTAATAAAATAATAATAATAAATTAATTCAGCATTTTCTCTGCGCTTACAAAAATGTATATCTCAATTTTGTTAATACCTAGGTAGCCACACAATTTACCTTGTGTATCAACAAGTTCTGGTCCCAAATATGCGAACCAATGTAAAGTTACATCTATAAGTGCAAAAATTTCATTGATGTAGAACAAATTTGAAAAAATATATTATAATATATAACCCTGTTTTTCTTTTCATGATTATAATCTTAGATGTTATGATACTGACGATTTAACGATTTTTAACTCACCTCTTGAAGCTGATGATGGACGAGATCCAGCTAGAAAAGAAATAAAATATTAGCATCATAATAATATTGTAATTAATAATTTGAACTACATAAATTCAATATTCTAAATATACAACTAAACGGCTCGTTATAAATATATTGCATTACATGTTTTTAAATTTCGGTCGTACATGACTTTTTGCATTACTAACAGATAGACAGAGCTAGGATTTTATTGTATTCGAGATAATTACAAAAATTTGGAATTACATGATCTTAAATTTTAGAAGTAGGTACGTGACTTTTTATGTTAGTAACAATTTAGAATTTTATTAGTACGATGATAATTGATAACAATAATAATTAACAATACTTGAGAGTTTAGAATGTGTCTTTAGCGCAACCTAAAATAGCATCTATTGTTTTTGAAAAGAATATGTTCCGTTTTCTAAGAGTGTCATTCTTGACCATTACTAAAAGAGCAAAAATTATTCCGAGATACGGTGCCGTGGATTTGATTCCACGTTAAACTATAGATTCCCGGATTGCACTGTTTGCACAGTCCCAAATCTACCAATACCATAATTCCAGTTAATAACTGAGCCAATGCAGCAGGCATGGAGCTATGCCTTGATACTTTGCAGAGCCAGTAAGACAAGACAATTTAGAATACATTATAAAAACACTAAAAATAACAATCGATAACAGAATAGGATTCGGTATTCACTAATACTGCAAACAACTGCATACAATTTCCTAAGTCTAGCCAACGTAGGAAACCATGTAGTCTAAATGCTCAATTGTCTTTTTTTTTCTTCTAATATTATCATTCGGATTTGATGTTAGGTCCTCCGTACTCAACCTTAAAATTGAGCAAAAATATATTGCATAGGAGACCAATATTCAATTATGGGCAATAATTATTAACTATATCCGAGGGACACAAAAAACTGATTGGCGTGACGCGCCGCTAAACTCTCAATCATTTAATTTACAGACAAACCGCTTTATATTCGAGATAAACACACCGCGCTATGGCCGAATGCCTATTTATATAAAATTTTGCCAAATTTTAGGCTTCTATGCACAGTATAGATCTGATTCAAAGTCCGTTTGTCAATATAATCCAAAGCCAATCAGACCGCTCAAAATTATGATCGCCTTTTTGCCGTTACAGAAGTTCATTTGGTGATCCTATGATATAACAATCCGTTAATCACATTAAAACGTATAGAAGACTAAGGTCATTAGAGTTCTTCTTTTAAATGGCAGTGCGTGAATCTCGTTGATCCATTCAGGCGCGCCACTAATTAGATACTCCTTATCATACTGATTATAGCGTAATGTTATTCGCAGATAAAAGAGCTACCAATCAGTGAAAATCTTATCAAAATCGATTTGGTATTTCAAGCTCTAAAGGTACAAACAAATTATCACTTAAGAATAGTTGCCTTGACTTAAAAATTTAGAGTGAAACGTTTTATAAACATTTCGTATCCCCGAGGTGCTCCATTTGCATATTTTTACATAATAATTAATAAGTAAAAGAACAAAGTTTTAGAATTATAGCATAAGTACAAGCAAATACAATAAAATTCATTTTAATTTGTAATTTTAATGTACTGCGCATATTTTTGAAAGATTATGAAAATACAAAAATAATATTAAAATTTGAAAAATTCAAAATATGTATACTAAAATTTGATCAATTTCTTACAGTTGTAGAGGTTATATCGGCAGCACAAACCAGTGTGCAGTTTAACTTTTCGGTTAAAGCTGAAATCGCGATCGTGCAATAAGGTTTTGGTAATCCATGTTTTTAGCTGTTATTGCATGTTTTAGCATATGCTGAAAGGCGCTTTTAGTCTGCATTTAACGTTAAAGGTTGAGTTATGTTTATCGAGCTTGTTAATTTTTAAATTAGGTACTATTAACACTTAAGCTGCCGGTCACGTAAAATTAGTGTCCGTTATAATTATAATAGACGTTACAGGTTACACAAACTGCCTGCATCGAATTTATTTTTACTTTTTACGTTACAGTTAAATGTTTCAAGATAATTATGCAAAAATTGTACTGGTAACACAGGTAAGTCTGTGAACAAAAATATATGTTTAACACGTAGACCGCCACGCTTAAAAATAGCCTATTGTTTTTAATGTTAGTGTGAGTTAAATTTAATGCACGTGGCGGCTTCAGACCATCTAATGAGTGATTGATGTAGTTGCCTCAATCGACAGTGTAACAACGTCGTTAATTATATTTAGGTTGATAATGGTAATAAAATGACAGAGGAGAAGCTTTCTAGTAAATTATTATATTAGATTGTGCCAAGTTTAAATGGACTTTTGGAATAAAATAACCGAGGCTTTATGCTCCCTAGTTTTCTATATATGCAACATTCCTGGTCCTGTAAGATTCAATGCATTCTTACCAACTTCTATGGAACTTATACACATTTGCCGGTAAACGTGTATTTAGTTTCGGGGCGCCTATAAACTAAAAGGAGCCCATATATCAGTTTTGTTTTGAAATCCGATTTTCTCCGCCTATATTCCCACACATTGGAGATCCACAGCTTGAAGTTTTTTACACCGTCAAAATGTAAGGAATTAATGAAAGTAGAGAAATTAAAAACACAATAATTACAAATCAATGAAGGTGGGCAAGAAGATTATTAGACACAAGAATGATTATACTATAAACAAGCCAAAGGCAATGTATGCAAGTGTTGATATAAAAAAATCTGGGTTTGTTTCGAGAAGTTTTAACTAATAAGTTGAATAATTGTCGGCTTGATCGACCCAACCTCGAGAAGTTTGCAAACTTTCATGCGTCAATAGTTTTGATTAATAATTTTTGCATAATTTTGATTTTAACTGAGATGTATCAAATATTGCACTCACAACCTGTGTTAAATGTTGACAATAAAAAACAATAAAAGTAAAATTTTTTATAAATCAAAATTAGGCATTTGGTGTATGATCTATCATGCAAAAGATAGGAGATATCATTAAATGTAAGATAGCAGCTAAAATATAAATTTAAATTAACCTTAATGAGTGAGCGCGGTTTCGGTATTACTGTTTTATAGACTCATATTGGTCGGATATCGAATCTATCTTTTGAGAGATCATGAATACAAATTATACAAAATCTCATTGTTCCTGTTCGTAATAAACATTCACTTGATAAAGTTTTATATTGTTTAGTTTATTATTTAGTATTGTTTAATTAATATTAACTTGGTTTGTTAATATTAATTTCACAAATAACTTATAATATTTTTAAATTATAATTAAATAACTTTAACTCATGGTTTGTTTTTTGTAATAATCAATCTAAAAATAAACGATTGACCTTTGAAACAATTATAGATGACCACAATTATTCATTGATTGATAAATTGAAAATCAATGATATCTAAATCTCATTGTGGAATTCACAAGTGGTTAAAGTATTATATTTAATAATCAATACTATTAATTTTATTTTTTAGTGATGTAGACATTTTCAATTTGTTAGTATAGAAAAAAGGATTGAGAATCCAGATGAACGAGGTTGCACTGTATGAATGATTAATTGCAAATTAGCATTTTATCCAATAAAAGCTTATTGTTATTTATAAATTATTCGAATACAATCAAGGACTACTAGTACATCTCTGCCTTAATCTGCACGTTTAATTTAAACGTCCTTGATGTTATCATACCATATATTTACTTGTATGACATAATTTTGTGTTACAATAAAGGAGTGAAGAATTTTTTTTATAAAATTTGGTTCAACTCTTTAACGGCATTAAGGTGGTAATTAAAAAAATGACGCGAAGTTAGGTAATAACAACTCAGTTATTTATGACAATTAACATGCAAAATTAAATTCAATAAGTTCAAGTCCAGTTCAAGAATTCAAAAATCGTGGAATTTACTAAACAATATGGATAAATATTTAAAATCAATACCTACTCGTGTATGAGTAAGCAAGAACAGGAAATCCTTTAGAAAATATTACTTGAGTGATACATGAAGAATATTAGGAAGAAACCTTGAACAATGAATTGTTTTGAGATGGTGAACAATTCAAAAGTAACAATATTTTGTCACAAAGTGATAACAATTAGATGCATGATTAACCGTGGTTTTCCTTCCTCCTTTGGTTAATTTATTACGTAAAGTGAGAAAAATTGGAAATTTTATTGCCTAATTGAAACACATTTTATCTAAATTTAAACCAAAGAAAATTTTGAAATTTTAAACCATTTCTAAAATTACGCGTTCTTAAGTTACTGGATTTTTAAAGAATTTTCTCAATATTATATTTCTGGTTTCAAAAAAACAAAACAATAACAATCTAAATGGTTACGTTTTATGTAATGTAAAAAATTCATGGTTAAACTTATTGTTAGTAAGGTGTAAAGTTACACCTGTTATTAGTACCTATAGAAAATTGCGAATGTATAGGATATTTTCTAATTATTTCATACGAGTTTTTTTGGATTTTCCAATAAAAATAATTCGTAAAATCATTGTTTAAATAACGATAAGTCTGTACCGAGATAACATTTTTGCACCTGCTTTAAAAATATGTATTTCATAACTGTAATATTTTAACAAGAACTTAAAGAAAGAAAAAGTTAACTCCTGAGGCAAGTGTGGCTATCAAAAAAATTAATTGCAAAGTATTTTAACCAGGTTCGTGAATGTTGAAATTTGATATCTATCGATACAACGCTCAAAAAATTACCTTTCTTTAAAAATCCCGATAGCTGTCGATCATGTTTTCCAATGTTTTCGTATGGTAATGAATAAATGAGAACATTTCGAAGATGTTGAAGTGAACTGCTCGATATTCCAAAATTGGAGTAAGATTCCGCTCCCATTACGTAAATATTAATCACAAGCTTTTAAAAAAAATGGCGCAAAATTTCACATGCCGCCGCCTATCAAACGACTAAATTCCAAACTACTTATTATTATTTTATTAGGAAAGTTATGCAGTGGTTTGATTCTGCGCATGTAAATCCAAGTAATGGCCCTGAATGAAAAACTAGTAATTATATTTTACCGATCAGGTATTTTAATAATTAGTTAGTCTTAACACATAATAATTATTAATTTCATACACTACCATTTGGAAATTAAATTCGTAATCGTAAAAGTCTAATTAAACTGATGTACTTCATGGGCTGGCATTGATTAACTATCAGCACAACAAAAGCACATTTGATTTCTAATATAACAGTATCACTTTTGATTTGGAGGATAACGTCAAAATGATCTCCAAACCGAATTTCCAACACTTAAACTTAATAAAACTACCTACAATTTTTTATCTTGAGTGCATTAGTGATAAAAAAAATAATTCCGTAGGAACCGATAAATATTCCGCAGTCAAGTTCACTTCCACTAATCAGATTATATAAATTGTTGGAAGACTTACAATCTATAGCGTGTTTCTTAAAGTCTGTCCTTTTGTTAACTCGCAAATGGAACACTCACACTATTTTCTGCTCATAGTCCCGAGCAGTGAGGTAGGGGCACCTGAACCGGGCGAACCCGGGTACGAAAGTTAATAAATGTTTAAACTGCAAAAAAACGGATCGTTACAGTAAAAATTGAGCTTTCTATACTTATAAATAAATCATAAATTAATGAAATGATTAATACAGTAATTAAACATTATAACAAACAAACTGTTGAATTATTCCACCAGAATTAAAGAGCATTAAAAGTTATGTTTAAAAAATCGACGGTTTCTATTAATTTTAAGATAAGAATCAGAAAACATATCATTAACATAAAATGTATGTTGAATCCAATAAAAAATAAAATAACTTCAAAGATTAAGTGCTTGAATAATTTCAGAATAAGAATGTAGCCCAACAGTTTAAATATCCATAGTTTCGGACTTTTAATTAATTGTAGATAAGAAAATTCAAAAGGTGCCTGAGAAAACGAAAGTGAAATACAAAAACGTGGTCAAATTCTTGCGTATCAAAAAAATCGTGAGTAAATCTTTTATGTCCCTAACACGGAAGAAAAGTGGATTATTATATTAATTTCTTTACAGCATAATGAGGGGCATACCTTTTTAATTACAGAAATTGACGTTCTAACAAAATTCAATGTACTGGAACATAGAACTCGCTTTCCATAATTCAAATCTTAACAGATTATTAATAATTTTCTTCTACGATTTCTCATATCTTAATTATTAATTGAGGATATTTCAGTATTTACTTGCTTTATATTAAATTTTCAATTAGCCTATAATAAACAATTTACTTAAGTTTAGAAATTTAATTTATCTCCGCAATTGCAATAATTATCAGTTTCACTTTACAGTATTTTTCATCTAACGATAATCCTTACTATAATGTAAAGTATAATAATACCTTTTCAAAAACGAATATTTTACAACTTTTATCCTTAATAAATTACTTAGTGATTAGGTAAAATTGTACTTATTTCTAGTATCAAATAACAAAACTGGATTAATGTAACATGAAATCGTAAAAAAAAATTCATTAACTTTAATACTCATTACAATTTGCTCATATAAAAATGTCGAGATCGCTTTATGATACAGGGTTATTGTCCTTGCCATACCTTCACTGAGGATCCTGTTGACCCAAAAGTGTCAATATTTATATAAAAAAAACAAAACAATTTAATATTAATTTAAAATATAAAACGAGCATTTTCTAGATAAAATGATCCAAATGAAATAAAATTAGCGACGCGCATGTTAGATTAACGAGATTTTACCATTTTCACTATTCGGTTGTCCTGATTGATACCGTTATGGAAATACATCGTCTGCCTACCTAACCGTTTTCCTCCCCAACACTCAGCAGTGTTTTCGACTGAGGTGAGCGAGTAACGAATTTATTCTGCTTCGTTGGGCCCATAAAACGTTGTTTTCATTGTGTATACTCTTGGCCTTTATATTGTTTCATATTTCATTTGTAACCTATAATTGAGTGTACTTGCCGCTTGGATATTAAATAAATTAATAAATTTGCAGTAAGACAATAAAAATGTAATAACCAAATAAAACGTGAGAATTGATTCATATTGATTAAAAATACAATCCGGAAACAATTGTGTTAAATTTAATGCCAATTGTCCCACCACAGCAAATTACAAGCAGGTGGTCAAAAATTAACAAATTTCAGAGTGAAATTTTATAATATTAAAAATATTTAATTAACGTGATTCATCACTTTTTAAATTAATTAATTAACCTGATTTTTCATAACAACATTTCGTTGTTTTTTAAAACAAAACAGAAATCTTGAAAACCCCTCAGCAGAATGTTGAAATATTACATCAAACTAAAAAATGTATTATAGAATCGAGATAAACCGCTGGTCAGATTTGAAATAAAACAATGACGTAATGTTTTTGATAACCTTCTACCGATTGCATTCAATGTGAAGGTTTGGAACTCGGAACATTGCACAAAGTTTTTCGCCCAAATTAATGCTTTTCTTAAGTTGATTCCAAATGGACAGATGTTAATTGTGTGGAGAAATTGTCCTATCCATTTCTATCGTTTGACTGTCTCTAATTTTAATTATATTCTACTGATAACGCAGTATACAATTTGTTTTTAATTTATTTATAGCCTAGTGTGACCTACAGAATAATTCAATTGTGTTGTGACAAATTCCTTCCGCGAAAAATCAAAACAACGCTTCTCTAAAACATTTTTGCACAATAGGTTATTGCTTACTTCAAATGTTTTTCACGGTTCATGAAAGGACAAATTCTTACATTTTTTGACGAAAATGTTTTTCAAATAATATACGAACAAGATAATGGTCCTAAAGTCATCTCAATGATTTTGATACGTATGTAGGCAGAGAATAATGATTTAAAAAGAGGAATTTTATGATTACGTGCGATCACTCATGTGTGAATGGCGCGCATGAATGGATTAACGAGATTTTTACTGATATACTAATGCAGGGGAATCTGGTTAATTTGAAATAAAAATGCATCCGTCAGTATGCAGCAATAAAAAGATCTGTAGTTCTTCCCCCATTATCTTTATTTCTTATCTGGATCCAATACAAGAAATACTTGGCTTCTCATCTTAAAATGTATCAAATTAAAATCGCCGAGATGGGAAAATGCGCCAGTTTTATCTGTAGAAGCTATATTTTTTTATCATCCATTGAGAAAAAGATACATGCATGCGAAATTTGAGTTTTCGTTAGTGTAATGTTGCTGTTAGTTTTCTTATTGGTTGTGTATTTTAAATTTTTTATGGAAAAAAAAGTAATAATGTTCATTTTTAATTATCAAATAAAATTTTTTTGTAATAACAAAATGCACTATTGACCAGTTTAGCACCTGGATAAAATTTTATTTACCGTAGTGTAATTATATTAAGGTAAAAAAATAAACTAAAAGCAATCAACGCAGAAAACGTGACTTTTGACTTGACGATTTTGAATGCCAAATAAAACAGGACTGGTTTAAGGTAGTAGAAGTAATGAGAGAATGAAAATTTAATTTTGTATTACTGCATTATCGATATAGGCATTATAATGTTCCCACCAGCATTTCGATTTTAATTATTTTGCAGGTGCACAAATATGAGCAGTATTAAAACTGTTTTATAAATCAATAAAGATGGTTGAAGCACCGTCATGTTGAACATCAGCCGAAAAACGTTGTTTTGCGAAATAAGGAAACCCCATGGGTCATATTGCAAAATATAAATTTGTTCAATGATTAGAAGATCTTGAACCGATTAGTCTCGTCAATTTAAACTTTAGAATAATCACTTATTATAATCACCGTTGCATGGAATGACAAAATTTCTCCAGTTGCGTAACAATTAACTTTAATGAAAAGTACGTTGATGAACCTATAGAAATCGTTTCGCAATCATCAAAATGATGTTTTCTAAATGCAAGAATAGTGATACATAATAAAACCAAGTCTCATTACATTAGCGTTTATGGCACACGACACGTTGAAATATATTAATCATATTATGCATGAATTTATTAAATTAATTTTATAAAATAATAAACACTCATTTAACACATAAACTTTCTTATTATTTTTTAAACGAAACGAAGGTATTTTAATGTTTTCTCTTGTTCCGCATAAGTAAATTTTTGCACATTCAAACTGAAAAAATTTTGCTATTCCCTTTACCTAACCACCCAAGCAGAAAATTTGTTAATCAAAAACCTTTTAATGTGGCAATTTTAAACAAATATTTAATTAAATTTTGATATATACTGAATACAAAATAAAAGAAATTGAGTAATTTTAAATGACTTATGTGCCAAATTTTAAATAAAAATTACACGCAATGCCAAAATCCTTTACACGCAACTAGAAGCAGCCCAATTAGTAATTATCTACTTGCGCAGTTATATACATACCAAACTAAATAAATAATACTGTTATGTGTGATCCACTTTAGGGAGTGTTTTGAATAAAATTTTTAAAAACACTGTAAAAGAAATATTAATTTAACTAAAATTTTTTAGTAATATCTTTTAAATTACTTTTTCGCAAGCACTCCTTAAAAATTTTAGAAAATAATTGTTAAAATTTTGTCATGAATGACTACAAATTAACTTTAAGTTCCTGTTAGTTAACTTTCATTGCAGCAGGTTAATTTAGTATTGCGAATAGGATGTAACATATTAAAGTGAAACTTAGCATACCTTTAATTTTTGTCAACCATCTTAAAATTGTCACGATTTTTTAAATTTTGAAACAATACACAGGCTCCTTGCCTAAGGTAACCTCGCTAATGCCTCTCAAGAGAACCAGGATTAAAACTTAATACACTACAGGACTAATTTATTAATAGCATTAAATTACTACATTCAAAATCGATGATTTTTTAACTAATTACATAGCAACACAGTCGAGAAGTAATCCAAAAAAGTGCAAATGACACAAAAAATCATTCAGCGGAAATTTTTTCATCATAAAAAAAATCACATTAGCTTATCCTGCGAATCTAACATACGTAATTATGAGGGTGCAATGTTCGACACGACCAAATTGATAATAATGGTGAATTACTGAATGAATTGTTTGCAACTCAAATGTCGAGGTTATTCATGTTCGAAATTGAATTAAAATTTTAAAAAAAGTACAATTTGGTAAAAACGATTCAAAGTATACCAATAAATACATACCAATTAGTATTCAATACTGCCGGTATTACATAAACTGTACTTTTAATTTCAAACAAAACAATGTATAAATTCAATTTTCACTTTGATTTTATTGCTGAAAATTTTGAAATGATTAAAAGGAATTGAAATAATTTAACAACTGATCAGTAATCTACTTATTCGTATTGACGAAAAACTAAGATTATCGAAAGAATTTTTGAAATCAGTTCACGTTTTCGCGAGCTATCTACAAACAGACAGACATATTTTGGTGATTAAAGTACGTAGACCCCCACTCGTGCCAATCATGAAGTAGAAGTTATTAACTTCGAAGGGTTCATTTTCGTATCGTACTATTTAATGTGTGAAATCTGACATATTCCCTAGAAGGTCACCGATTCAAGTACTAACCACACTAGCGCTAAACCAGCCCAGTTTGACTGTGATGTTTAAAAAATTAATTTTTATTACTTAGATATGTAAAATTTGGTCGTTTTATTTTTCAAATAAAAAAATTGTATATGCAACTATTGTGTACTCGACATAACCAAACAATAAAAATAACATTAAAACTAATTATTTTTTTAAAATTATTTGATTATAAATGTCGAGTAAATGTTAATACTTTAGTCAACAAGACGTAATTGTGGCATCACTGTACTACCATTAATTATTAAGATTAAACATAACAATTAAAAGTGATGATTTAACGTTCATAATTTTAGTTAAAACGTGAATCACCGCTAAAGGTATATCCTTTGTATCATTCGAGTAAAACATGATCCTTCCCGTGGTTCTAAATAAAAGTTCATCTAAATCTTGTTGCAGTAAACTACAGTGCAACCTTGATCATCCGAAATAATTACTGTAAGACTATGTTCGGAATAGCGAAATTGGCACATGTTCTATAATGTTTTGTTTTCGTCATTTTTTTACGTCATCAATTTGGATATTTTTTTGTTTTATTAAACAGAAGTGAAAAAGATGAGATCTAAAGCCCTTGATTTTCAGAGAAAAATACAACATAAATAAGATAATGTACGACATGGACAATAGATATATCTCATTAATCTATTCATGCGCGTCATTTCTACTAAATGAAACAAACTTTCCTACTTCTTATTAATTCTTCACCAAATTTTGCGTATTTAAATTTCTGATTCTAACAACCCGATTTAGAAAAAAAAGAACTGATAGTAAAAGTATGCAAATATGTATAGTTACTGGACGGTTGTTATAGTTCTTGGCAGGTTATGGCTCGTATGACAAGTTTAAAGATGACCAGAAACATTTTCTCTCAATGAAATTATATTTATTTAAAACACAATCTTCTTTTTAAGGTTTATGTGTGCAGTGTCCAATAACTATATTATTTACCCTATATAATTAACGGGTGATCAGCTCCAAACTCCCCTTGATAGTTTACCTTTATTTTTACCGAGATTTTTACCTATCTTAAATGTTTATATTTTAACTTAAGGTATGTACCTACCAGCTTTTTTTAAATATCAATTAATTTATATTTTTATCGAGTTTCCGATATGTCTATCAAGTGTCTGCATTTCAGCTTAAACCTTATATACGACACAAATAGGGTAGGTACTTGTAAGGTTTATAAACACGCCAATTTTACCCCAAGTTCTTCTTCAACGACAAAATATTTAGTTTTTTGTAAAATTAATAAATAAACCCGTTAATTACTTATTCTTAAAACAACCTATTCTTGTATTATAAAATTAGGATGATGAATTTATTTTTAACTGTGAAATTTAACCTCAATTCGAAATATTTTAGCTATAATTTAATAATTGTTAAATTTAAATAAATTAGTAGGTGCTGAATATAATAAACCAATGTACTAGAAATGTAATAACTGAATCAACCAGATGGAATTTTCTCAGTCTGAATTGAAATCTTTTCCTTGATCATTGGTAAGACCAAATTTAAGTCATAACCAGGAATTCCACCGAAACAAATAAGGTGTCGATTTGATTTGATCTTATTATATTCTTATCAGTAGCACAGAGAGGAAAATCTCTGGAAGTGACTGAATTTCTTTGATATGGAGTTGAAGTTCGCGGTTCTAATGTTAAAGTGAATCCTTTAAAGACTATTGAGATGGTAGTCCTTCATACGGCCTGATTAGAAAAGTGCTTTTATTGCATAGTACTTATGAAATACATCTATGAGGTTCTCAATATTCTAAACTAGAGCAAAATAAAAATTCTTCCGTTTAAACATAAATTAAATTCCAACAAAAGTGAAAATTATGTTAATCAATTTGCATAAAAAATGATTATTATTTAACTTTTAACACAAGTAAATTCAAAACTGGAAGTTATATCAGCTGTTTCGTGCGTGACGATTTTACTTATTTCATTTAGATTTGAAAATTTGTACATAGTAATAAAAGCTTTTGCATTGGTAAAAACTTCATAAAAACATTAAATGTTGGTCACATTAACATAACTTTTAACTGAAAACCGTAATTCCTCTAAACTTCAATTAAATAGAGGAAAATGGAGAAAAACACACTAAAAAACCAAATGTTAATTTCACTAAACATGAAGAACTGAAAGAGGTGTGATTAGTACTTGGATGGTGACCTTAGAGGGAACATGTACTGTTTTTAATCAAGGCTTCCAAATACACTTTTCCCATAAGAGTGGGCTATCCGTGGTAACAGTAAGATATGTTGGTTGGATTTCAATTTAAGACAATTAGGTCAGTACATCCTGTTTTTAAGATAATAAGTTTCTTCTTGAGAAGAAATTGTGTCTATGCCTGTGAGGGCGCCTATAGATAATAATGTTCCTTTGTAACTTTTACTACTAAGATTTCCTTAATCTAGTGGTGGAACAAATGAAAGAAGCAAATCCCATATGATTGGCCATGCTATACGTACAAACGAACAGTTTTCTTTCCATGGTAAATCAATGGGATGAAGATGAAAAATCGGTTACCAGAACAATCAAATTTACTATACTGCATTAAATAAAAAAAATATAATTAAATTCTACAAGACTGACACTATTTAGTACCAAGATTAAGATTAATGTACATTATTCAATTACAAAGTATCAAGTTAATTTAAGCAAGTTTTCTTCACTTAATTAACTATTTAAAATTGGAACTAAATTCCAGTATGAAAGTGATTTATTATTATTTCTATTTTAACAAGAAAAATAAAAATAAATTTGACGTATTTAGAAATAAATGTTAAAACTGTATCCAGCTCTTAAAAGTTTGATAATGAAACTTAACATGAAAGTAATTTATTACAACTATTTTCGAAATCTATTCCAGTCAAGCTACCGATGGAAGGCAGATAAAACCAAAAAAGGAAAATACAAAACTATAACAATTTGTAAATGAGGTTATTCGTAACATCAAGTTAGTTATGCTTATGCCACAACATAAATAATAAGAATTCTAATTACACATACAAAATTCTATACCTGTGGGGCTCAAAAGTTTTGGGATCTGCTATACATTTTCATCCAATGAAATAAACAAACACTGAAAACACCAACAATAGTGCTACATTCCAAATACGAATTACGTATGTAAGTAATTAACATTCCCCGACAATGACGCTATTTATCCAAATTTCAAACTGCATAGTAGATAATAATTACTACTAGAAAAAAAACTGCTATATTACCGTAGGTTATTAATTTGATCTAATTTTTTTAACACTCTGAAGTATTAATTTATTTTTAATTGATATTGCATTGAGATGTGAACGAAAAGATGCCAAACTGAGTGGAGGAGGGGGGGAGTCATAGTCAAGTCGATTTTGAAATGCTTGGAAAATCGTTTTGAAAATTCGTACTGCCATAGTGATTTATCCTCCGAAGAGGAAATACTTAATCCACAGGTTTTTATTACCTATGGTCACGAAACTGAAAAAGTGTAGATACCATTAATAGGTAAATAGTGTAAAGAAAATTTTAGTTTTCTAGTGCATTCAAAAATGAATGAAAAAATTACAAAAGAAAAAACTTTCTAATGTAGCAAAATTAGCTTGTCAAAAACTAAAATCATTGAAAAGCTACTTTTAAAAAGCGATTAACCTTACACATTCAATGTACTAATAACCATTGTGTAACAAAACTAAAATAAGCTCCTATTATTAACAGTTTTCACTTCTTATTACAATTATTATTTACTATTCGCAATTTTGAGTAGGAAAACAATACAAATTAATGACGGTTCGTGAACCCAAATCAAAGATTAAAAATGTGTATAAAAAATAATAAGTCATTAAAATTTGTCATAGAACAATTACAAAATTACCGAAGTATAAAAAGAATGAATCTAAATAGACCATAATTTAATTACTGTTTATTGCTAATTGGGTAGAGCATTCCTAAGTGCTCGTTCCAAGTTTTAAAACCACTGGTCATACTTTTACATACTACGTGTGACATGAACATTAATTTCAACAATTTAAAATAATATATTAAATGACAGGGCAAATGTGTCAGTTGAACAATTTAAATTGTGTGTTAATTTTAGACTTACAAAGCCAAACATTTCCCATTGGTGCCTCATGTAAAAGCCGAGCATTAAAATCAAGTCCAGCTAAATCTTTTTGCAAGGTTAGGGTGTCCATGGTCAAAACCCTTTGAGGAAGCAAAAATAAGTGATCCAGACCTTCCATAGGGGTTAACTCTTGAGGATGTAAAACAGTCAACATTATAAGAACATTCCGCTCCTTCCAAATTGAACGAACACTACGAACAATCGAACCCCGATACGTGATTTTTTAATCTATTATTTTCACATTGGCCTATCGGTATTATTAACATACAAATCACGTTAATTTAATAAAAAATTTATTACTGCTTAACTAAATCAACAAAATGGGGTCACAAAATATTCGGTTTATTAAACACAAATATGTATGTTTATATGGTAATCGTAACAACACACTGAATTTATAAAATAATATCATGTATTTGTTGCAATCATCGAATGTTTATAACCACTGAGGAGATTCCGATCTAAGCACCACGGGCACCACGAACTTACTAACGACCCACCACTGGCACCACTCATACTCTCGGTAGCAGTGGAACTCGTGGTATGTCATTACTAAGTCTAGTCATTACATTCTAAACCAAAAATTAGCCGATGCATAAAACACTGTGAGCAACAAAATAAAAATGATTATATAACAATTTGTGCACATTACAAAAGATAATATGCACCCCCCCTCACTTCCAAAAATCACTACAAGTGGTTGTTAAAGCTGTAATTAACCCGTCGTCCTTGAAGAAAAAACTTCAAAATTAATGAAACACGAATATTTGAAACCGTTTAACGCGGTATTTTAAAAATATAACACTTGCATAATAGCGGCACAAAAAACCCCTATCTGGAAACAAATTACAAAATGATAGCTTCAACAATATAAATATTCGGTCATGGTAATTAAAATTTTTCAAATATAAAAAGTTGATATTTAAATTGGATCCACTTCAAAGTTTAGAACAAAGCAAATCTTATAATATGTAACCTCTGCTGTAAGTTCAAAAGAAAAATGAATAATTTAAATTACAAAATTGAATCACATTCTAATATCCCACCTACGTTAATAGCATCACAATGGTTACACGTCAAAAAAAATCAAAACTTACACATCTCAGGTTTATAAAACTTCGGCTACATAACCCATAATACAAAATATCTAATAAAAAGAATAATTTATTAATTGCTAACAAAAATCTTAAGAGCAATTTAATACTAATTAATTTTATTACACCTTATAGAAGTTAAGTTCTGTATGCTTTGTGGAACCAAACCAATTATAAACTACCGTTCTAGTTGCAAATATTTTCGTTCCGTTCTGGTTCTCCAATCTTATATAAAATTTACAAAAATTAGAAAAAGTGTTAACTTTATTATTTAAAAAGAGGCTGTTTTTGTTTATTGAATTTTAGTGACCGCACGTTCTTAGAACCTGCAGACGATCACTGTCTACACGAAAAACGGCAGTGGGTGCTTGGCCTTAGGGTTAAATTAGCCAGAGACAAGAAACAGTAAGTGACCGGGTGGGTAGCTCAGACAATAAACAGAAAAACTTGAAACAACAAAACATAAATTACAATAAAACAATAATAATATCACAGTTTTCATTTTTGATTTATTATCGCGGAAAACAAATCAATTTCTATATAACCTGAAGCTTCTTGTAATCAAGATAATTAATTTATCTTCACCGTGGTGAGCTAATAACTCGTTTTCAATTATTGTTAGAAGAAGAAAGAATGAACAAGAAACGATTGACCATTTTGATACCTTGATCGGAAAAAAAATACGACGCCCGAGAACAGAAAATAACGGGTCAAATTTACAAAAATGCAAACTGGGTTTACTTTACAATCTGTCTTAATTAAAACACATCATAGGTGTGCTTTACCAGAATTAACAGCAGCAGCGACCGAAACGTTGGCCAAATATAATTTTCAAGTAGCTGCCGTTTTTCCATACCATACGCTTGATCTGCTTTCTTTTACACTTAACTTCGTCTGCGATTGTAAATGCTTAATCCGTTTTAACTGGATTTTAAAAACGAAACCTTGTCTGCCTCTTTAACTGTTGACCCCAGTACTTAAAAAGTTTCTATATCAGTTTCGAATGCTTCCAAAACCCAATTAAACAAATTTGTTGTAAATCTTTTTGACTTGTCAAAACTTTTCCAAAAACTTACGGCATAATTGTCTTTCTTATAAATTAATGTAAACATTATCATTAAAATCCAATTTCATTATGGAAACTCTTTTGCGTATAATAACGCCACCATTACGCCCTCTTTATATTTTTCGTGCTACAATATTTTAGTATTTTTATTCGGATGTAACCAGGAAGGTTTACAAATAAAGAAGAACGAAGTGTTGGTTAAATATTTAAGAAGTTCAAATGGTTTATATTGATTTTTAGAGCAGTATTAAATAATAATTTTATTTTATTGACAAACGCAATTACAGAAATTTCCAACATGCTGAAATGAAAAACTATTACATACCCTTCAAGTAAAAATTCCTTTACAAAAATTACAGTAACGAGAAACCAGTCTTTGCTGCTGCTTTCCTCTCAAATCGCGAACTGACAGGATTTAAAAACGGAACCTTAAGCCCGTGAATATGAGAGACTTTCTTAAAAAGAGAAATAAGAATTCAAGCTGAAATTTCACCCTCTATCATTGCAAATAAATGAAAATATTCCCTTTTGCCCTTTTACCACAGAACTGTGGAGAAGAAGAAAAGGTGTAGCCAAAATCCGGCGCAGTAGAGATCGCGTAACACCCAATTCCACCAATTGACACTAACAAAAACTTGATTGTATGAATTTTTGTTTCTGCGCATTAGCTCCACCTTTTCTTCTTTCTTTGGAACCACTCTAGTTACAGTAAATATTATGTTAAAGATCCCTACATACGGTCACGTTCCGATTGATGTCGGACTTTTACTTATTTTTAGTAAAACATTAGTTTAAGTAGGAGAATGAAATTCCAAGTCTGTATATCTGTTAGTAATAAAAAAAAGTAACGCACAATCGAAATTTTAGATTGAATTGTCCAACCTGATCTTTGCATAATTTACAAAAAAATCCTGTGAGATAGCCACACATGCAAAAAATAATTCTATTTTATTTCAAATGTGAATTTGTCTTATCAGGCATTTCCTAAAAAGTTATTGGTTTTTACAAGTTTTGTTCGTCTTTATAAGTTGAAATTATCATATGCTAAGAATAAGCAAGATAAGAATCGATATTTATGCACAGAAAGCTTTGGCGAGCATCATTTTTCAATTGCCCACCGCAACGAGTATTAGCGTTCACGGTCTAGGAAACGTAAATATTGCTACAAGTAGCATTACACTCCTAGGAGTATAATTTACTGCGTCGGAAGTAAGCCAATTCTTTGGTTGACACGACTACATAATATAATCGTAAGGTTTTGGGCACTCAAAATTTAAGAGTATGCCCAATTGCACCACTTAGCCTCAAAGTGTTAAGCGGTACTTAATCAGGCAAAAACCGCAGATAAAAATGCAATAAGTGGTGCTTACCGAGTTACGGAACGCTTAAAATTCAAGGATAGGTGGTGCAACCAACCATAACTCCGTCTATACCTCACACACGATCAGTTTTGGATTGAACAGTTCGACAAGTGTGTAGGAACCTTAAGGAACGATTTTTTAATTACTGTTCTTTCACTGCAGCATAAAAACAAGAATAACTTAAATAATTTGATATTCTAATCAAGTTTATCTTGAGATGCTAGAATTGCAAAAAAGAATTTAGGTAGTTGATGTAATTTCAAATTTTTGAATTAAATTTAAATGGTGTCCATTTTTAGATATTCCCGGCTCTGCAGCGGTCTGCGATTATAAAGGTTGTTTGTTCCAAGGATGTACAAAATTTTGTCCTAAATTTAGGTAGATAATGAAGAGTAACTACAATAGTAATTAATTCAATAGTTTTATGTAAATGTAATTAAAAACCATGCATGATTCCTAATGTGTAACGATCGTAATTAATCGGTAAAATGTAGCTTAACAGTACATGAATGTGGTGTTAAAAAATGAATTAGTAATAATATTGTTGAAACATTTAACCTGAACATAATGCAAATTTTTCCAAAATTAACAGACCTCATTGAATAACTTCAAGTGAAAGTTGTTATAGTAAGTTTCTGTCAACTTCAGATGACAAATATTTTCACTATGACTTTATTACAAAGATGGTAATTATTTCACTATAATTGTGTATAAAAAGATGGTTCGTATGAAAAAATGACACCAAAAACCAAAACTGTTACTTCCTTTACATGTCTTTTATTTAATCCTCTATTTATTGGCCTCCAGTTTAATATATTTCTGATTTCAACTGCAATTCTATGTTATTACTACTTTTCCATACTATCCTGGTTCATAAGTACACTAGACATAGGTAATAATGTAAATATTCACTTCATTGGTTGTTCTATAAACGTTGCACATAAATCTAGACTACATCCTAATATTGCAAGTTTGATATTTTTGTGATGTTTTTTTTTTTTTAGCTTACTTTGCTAAATCTGTTGCATTTTTCACGTAAATAAATAAACATCGAAAATGGACATTACGTCACAAGTTTCATAAGTTTTTCTCTACAAGAAAATTTTCTAGTTAATACGTTAGCCGGCCACGTGCATTAAATTTAACTCACACTAACATTAAAAGCAATAGGCTACTTTTAAGAGTGGCGGTCTACGTGTTAATACTGCGTGGCTCTTTGAAAACGAAACAGACGGGATTGTGGCCAGCAGAATTTTTTTTTCAAGAAATGCAAAAACACGTCAATTTTATCATCGAGGGGGACAACTTTTGCGACCAATGTCACTCCCGTATTGTTTTATCCCTTCGCGCTGTGATGACAACTCCTGAAATGTTAATTGGGATGATATAGCAAGTGACACCCCGTTTGCAAGGTCTTGCTTCTCTGAATTCAGCGCTATAATTGTTTTGAAGTTTTATCAATTATTCAACAAAAAAATTGAAGCTGCAAAAATGCGAAATAAATCCGATATTTCAAGACATTTAAGAATAAAAAAGTGAAATACGCTTGATCAGGTTGATTTTAATTTCAAGGGGGCTACTTTACTGCTATTCATAAACATTGATAGTTCAACCCTTAAGGTAAAGGGCAAACCACCCTTAGAATTTTGAATGAAAAGATGGGTCTGATAAAAAGATCAGTTTAATCAAATTAGATGTTCAAATTGTTCACCGCCAGCTTCTTCAATGGAAGAATTGTTTCAATTTCTCATTGCATTCAAGACTGTAAGGGTGGTTTGCCCTTTACCTTCAGGGTTGAACTGTCAATGTTTATGAATAGCAGTAAAAGTAGCCCCCTTGAAATTAAAATCAACCTGTCTAAGCGTTTTTCACTGTTTTATTCTTAAATGTCTTGAAATATCGGATTTATTTCGCATTTTTGCAGCTTCAACTTTTTTGTTGAATAATTGATAAAACTTCAAAAAAATTATTTGGCTGAATTCAGGGAAGCAAGACCTTTCAAATGAGGTGTCACTTGACATATCATCCCTACTAACATTTCAGTGGTTGTCATCACAGCGCGAAGGGATGAAACAATACGGGAGTGACATTGGTCGCAAAAGTTGTCTCCCTCGATGATAAAATTGACGTGTTTTTGCATTTCTTGAAAAAAAAATTCTGCTGGCCACCGTCTGTTTCGTTTTCAAAGGGCCACCCTGTATAAACTAAAACTCAGCCATAAAAGACGGTCAATACTGCTAATGCTGCGTTCGACTCCGGACGAAGTAAAAACTTCATTCTGACCATCTCCCCCTTGGAAGGCAACGGTAAACAACAAAGGTGTAATGTATCTAGTAAACTTCTCAAAAGAAAATACTGATAAAATTCCAGCTCTGTCTATCTGTTAGAAACGCACCAAGTTAACAACGAAACCATGTACGAGATACGAAATGCAAGTAAATTTAAATTTTTAACAGTTAAATGTATAATGATTAGGAGTTATGAGAACATAAAATAGACGAAATGGAATCAAAAGTAATCCCATTTCCTGAATAAAGTCGGAATATGATGATGATTAGTATTTAAAAAATGACTCGATTATAGTCAAAAATCCGAAGTGGTAATGATTTCCACATTAATATATAATTGTTGTTAATAACTCTGAAAAACATTAAAATAGAAAGTTCCAGAAAAATACATTGTAACTAGATACAGCTAGCCCTGTGTAGCGGTTGCAAAAATTGGCTCAACTCCTTTTATTGTTGGTTTAAAAAGTAAATACCTTAACAAATAAAACTTTTGTCATTTATGTAAATAGAAATTTTTTAATAATAAAACCAGAGAAATATCAATAGTCGGGGTCATTTATTGAATATAGAGCAAGAGAGAATATTAAAAGAAGACGGTTTACAGTTTATTAAGGCAGGACTACATACATCATGGCTGGAGCGGTCGCACTGCACCTACCATTTTTTGTCGACATGGCCGAACTGGTATAAACGACTAATAATTATAAAATAATTTAGTATTAGTCTCGTTAAAGTGCAGCCGCAGCAGTCACCAGGCATAGCGTGGTCCGGCCATTAGTACAGAGTCGACCATCTCCCCTGGATAGGCAACAGCAAACCACTGAGGTAATCTGCCGTAAGAAACCTTCTCGAAAATAAGTGTATAGGCTTCTCGTGGTTCAGCACCCACGTTAAACAGTAGGTTCACTATATTTGTGGAAATATTTCAAAAGTACGTCACAGACACAGAAGAGAGGGTCACGTCATTCACGTCACGTCAAATAGAACAATGCGGCTAAAAAGATTTAATGAATTACAAAGTTTTCCGATTGCATATAATTTATCGAGTTTTAATAATAAACTCATTTTAAACGTCCGAACCGGAGAAAGCATATAAAATCATGTTGAGAAAACTAAATTGTAAAATCCATTTCATTCCTTCGGTATAAATACTAATCATAAATAGGTATAAAATAAACTAGCAAGCAAGGTTACATTAGGAATATTTCTCATAGTATAAATAATCTAATAGAAATTCAAGTTTTGCTGGTACATTGTATATTTGACTTTGATTGATTCGTTTTTGAGTATTGTGTTACGAAAAATGGTGTAAAAAAATAATTTTATTTGAGAAACACTGTTGATATGTCTATAAAATCTATGAACGCAATATACCGAGTGGTCCACCAAAAACAGGTTGACTTGTGGAATTTATTCGGAAATAAAAATAATATTTATATATTGAGAATATAATATTTATATTTCAAAAAGATACGACAAATACTACGAAGTAAAATACCTTACTTGCCGATAAAGCAATCGGTTATTCTGTTTTTAAAGCAAATTTACACCGGAAGTAACGATCGAAATGCAAAATAAAACTTTCGAGCCATCTCAATTTTTTATAATTTCGATGCCATTCGATCCACCCCAGCTTGACAATATAAATAAACATTACTATCATATTTGTAACTATTTAGCAATAAGTAATTTGTATTGTAGGTATTTACCTACATAGAAAAGCTTTTAGTTTAAATTTACAATTTTTAAGGTGTCACTATAATGAGTAACGCGAGTGTAAATATTTACCTACTTAGATCAGTATCTCTTAAGATTCACAGTTTTGAAAATTTTACATCGTTTAGGTAATCCTCCATAATTGGAAACTTTAATTAATTTTTCATTATCGGAATTACATGCTCTATTTCTTTTTTCAATATCGATTTGGTTAATTAATTCATATTAAATATTTCGTTTAAATTACTAAAACTAAGTTAATTGTTTACAAAGTCTGGGGTCTAACTCCAGGACTAATCCTCCAAATAAATTAACTGTCATTAAACATACGATAAGGAGATAACGTGTAGTACATTAAGTCGGTAGATAAAAGAAGTAATTTACAAGAAAAACATAAATATAAGTAAATATTTTTGAAGTTTCGATAAGTCGACCAACAGCTTAATCGACTTTTATCAAAATTTACTGCCAACTAAATAAAATTAAATTATATATGATATTAATGGAGCGCAAAAGGTAGCGAATAAGACCTAATTCTATTTTGAAGTACATTATAAGCGGATTTTCATATAAAGGTGGATTTATGTTATGCACAACGAGAGCGTGGCGGAGAAAAATAACTTTGCTTATCGGCATAAACATAATGCGCCGCCAGTAAAAGTTGGTTATTAACAACACGACAATAAAATAGTAATGGTTTCCTCAGTTTACTGCAATTGCTGGAATTTAAGACATTATAAAAATTACTATTAGATAGGCGGATAAAATACTTGGTTAAGTATACTACACGTGTAGTACAGGTGGTATAAAATAGAATTCGTAACCTTAGCTACTTGAGAACGTATGTTTTGGGCTAGTTAAAGAAACTAAGAATTGTATTTCAAACAATAAAGGAATTACATTAGTGGTGAAGCCGTTTACATCGTATTGTACTTAAGTAATTCTTTAACAAGCAATTAAAAATATAAATAGGTACATACCTACAATTTAATTTACGAAAAAACATTTTAGAAAACCCCGTAAGATAGAATTGCAAGTCAGTGGTTAGTAGTTACTGACGTGGAATCACTGAAATTTTACTCTAAATGCATTATGCTCTGTAAATTCCGTGCTCTAATGGGTTAATATTTTTCAACTAAAGACAGGAAACTTGTTTATAAAAATTAATGAACTTGAACAAAATTAACATAAAATGTTAATTAATTAATAAAATCGCAACACCTAAAGTAATAATACATGTAATTTAGAACAAACTTCGAAATTTAGTTGTATTGTGGGAAGATCAAGAAAATCAGTATTGTCAACTATAATTTTAAAATTGTTCATATTGTGATGCTAATCATAGAGGACAGGGGAATTGTTAATTCCTCAAGTGTATAATTCAATTTAACAACGAATGACTAACTAAACTAATGAAGAAATAATATAGGTACAATAAAATTTTGCACAGGTTTGTCTACAGAATTAATAATAATAATAAAATATCATAATATATGTATAAAAGTGAGCAACTTGTCTACAAGTAAAACGTGGATTCCAAACCACGTACAAGTAATTTTGTGAGTATCAGAATTAAAAGTAAACTTGTTTAACCATCGAGGTCTAATATGATTGGTAAAATCTTACCAAAATAATCTATTATTATGATCTCGTGGTTCGGAGCCCCCGCTAAATAGTAGGTCCCCTATGAGTATAATAAAACTTCAAAGACTACTTTAAGGTAAAAACCTGGTTTTCTTGCTCCTTCACAATATTATTTCTGTAATTTTCTATGTACAATCTCGTAGATAGTAGGGTGGATAGAACTTTTCGGCCCTGTCGCAAAATATTGTAAGAGGCCCCCCTATTGTTGGTAAATTTTTCTAAGAAACCATTCATTTTCTTATTATTAAATATGTGCCCAATATCGTACGGCATTTTGGCAATAATATAAAATAACAGCAAATGAAAACAAAGGAATCTCGTTAATCCCTTCATACGCATTACTTGCACTGATGAGTATTTCTCCACTTTTCTATTTTTTAACGAGAGAAGTCTCGGAATCGAAGTCCACTGAACCACTGATGTTCGTAGCCCCAAAACTTGTTCTTGAGTTTATCACATGTGGAATGAAAAAAGTTGAAAATGAAGTAGTTTCGTCTAATTAGGCCGCGGCAATGGTGGCGATTTTTTTTCATAGTTTGTTATGTAAAAAAACAGTCGTGTGCAAAATTTTCTTCTGCAAAATTCTGAGTTAAAGCTGCAAATAATTCCGACAATTAAGACCAAACAACTGTCAAAACAATGGATAGCGAACAGTGAACCGGTACCAAAACCCAGTCTGTACCAAGTGCTGATACTGCCATTGCCTTTTAAGATGCGATGGGGATAATTTTGATTGATTACCTTGAAAAATTAGTTACAATGACCAAAATACATGAATCAAAGTTCGAATTACTTCAGCATCCACCCTGTTTACCAAATTTGGTCCCTTAAGATTTTAATGTTTAATGACTCCAACCACAGTTTTTGGAAAAATTAAAATAACTTACATGCATGTAATTCCTACGTGTAAGTAACCACTCTTATTTATTTATCCACCTGCTAGCATTAATTAGTAACCTTTAATTCCAATGAATTTTGAAGCATTAAGTTGAAATTCCTCTTTAGGTCTGAATGGAAGTACTTCAGTGGGACCAAATATAATTACAATCTTGTTCCGCAAGTAAGCAAGTTATTATAATTGATTAGATTGCATTATCATGAAGAAGGGCAAGCTTTTGATAACGCTACTATCAAAAATTTTTGAACAAATATTAACACCTCGCTGATCAACAGGGAAGCACGTGAACAAGGTTATCATGTATGAATAACAAAAAAGTATTATTTCCATTTTTAGATACACATTTTCATTTGAATTAACTCATAGATAATCGATTTAAGTTGAAAAAATCAGGGAAAGTAGTCCACAGTGAGACAATGAAGTTTTTTATAATTTAGAAAAGCGGTTTTTGGGGGGTCCTGAGTCAGTATTAAAATACGGCTATTCAGATACAAAATATTGGTTTTCCATCTTGCAAGGGTAGGGTGCTTAACCCCCCTCCTAACTCTATCTATTCGGAGGGGGAATATTTATTTAAAAAAATAGAGTCTCTTTTTTTCTTATATTTTATTATAATCTTAACAATTAAGCGACCGCAATTTCATTTTTGTAGTACTTCGGGCGTTTGAAGTGTTAATTGCGTGATTGTTTAATAAGCAATGAAAATTTGAAATTAAAAATATATAATTTTTCTACATAGTCCCCCCTTACCCAACACACTTTTTGCAACAACTTCTTGGTTTGCAAAGCAGCTTCCATCGCGTTTTCTTTGGAAGAAAATTTGCGATCTCTCAAAACTCTTTTTCAGTTTAGGAAAGAGCCAATTCAAACCCCAAATCACGAAGTTAATTCATGGCAATGTGTGTGCTGGCGCATTGTCTTGCAAAAATAAAACTCTTTTGATCGAAAATATTCTGCCGTCTTTCTTCCAATTTTTTTTACGTACACTTCCTAATAATGCTGAATAATACTTGCCGGTTATGGTTTTCCCATTTTCCAGGTGATCAATGAGAATGATACCACGACTATCCCAAAACACTTTGGATACCCAGGCTTGGGAGACCCAGAGTATTTCCATTCCATTGATTGCTGCTTTGTTTCTGGATCGTAGAAATGCATCCAAGATTCATCTATATTCTATATAGATAAATCAGTTCAGAAAGTCTTAATCTGTTTCTTTTTCAAATCGGATTCCTAAAATTTTCTTCGTTTGAAGCAAGTAATCCAATTTTTGACGGTGACATTTGAAGGGAAGTCATCATGAAGGATATTGACCATAACTTCCTAAATTTTCTTACCACGTACGAGTAACCTCTTCAAAAACAGGTACTTAATGATAGATATTCTTAATGATTTTCGCGCTTGCGGCTGACATGCATTTTTGAAAATTTCTTACTTAGTAATGCTTCAACTTATTGACGTGAAACTTTGCAAATACATTTCTAATACGTAATCATTTCTAGCTATGAAAAAGCGATTTTGTTGATGTACTACTCCAAATGGTCAAGG
This sequence comes from Rhagonycha lutea, assembly GCA_958510855.1. NCBI lineage: Eukaryota > Metazoa > Arthropoda > Insecta > Coleoptera > Cantharidae > Rhagonycha > Rhagonycha lutea. The sequence goes on from OY294042.1 coordinate 22,761,261, forward strand.
CTAACTAGATATCAATACCCCCTCGTACGTAAATTTAAATCACAGGTGGGACTCCAGTAATCAGTATGTGAAAACGATAACAGACGATGTGGTTTCTGCCTAGTCGGATTTGACAGATCACTAAAGCACATGTCTTACTAGACGATGCTCTCTTTTTTGAACACATTTGAAGGGTCCACTGGAAGAACGATGAGGGTCACATTTTTAAGAAGTCGAGTAAAACGAGGTTTAATGTTTCACAACTGTTCAAAACGCATAACGTTACATTGTGCTGCCTATTTTCAACCGCAGTTTTTAGTGGAATTTCATTGTTTGTTTCCTGTGAGGATTGGTATGTTCATAAGCTTATGTTACAAGCTAATGGATTCCGATAAAATATCGATTTTGAAAAAAATGGAGCCTCATCGTTTTTTCAGTGGACCCTTCATTTACTTAATTCAAGTTGGATGTTCTATAATCGATTTTTCTACCACTTCTAGATGAGAAATCGATCTGAAATTTGGTATACTCGCAGATTTTTGATGACGGTGTAATAAACTAATCAGCAGGTAAACAATTAATTAAGACATACTGTCAAGTACTATGTTGTCCGTATGGACGTATGTCATGTTGCGTCATCCTCTTAATAACACTGTACTAAGTTACTTTATTTAATGGAATTTTAGACACGATCTAAATCTACACAGTCCAAATAATTTGGAAGACTGGGAATGGAACTTGTGACCTTCATCGAATTAAACAGTCTATGACCCAATTCAAAAGTAAATTGAAGTCATTTGAGCTGCCAGGGTGGTTATATGAGTAGCAGCAAAGATTTTCTTTTTATAATCAGGTAATTAACACTATTAAGTACTACTACCTAAAATATCGAATAAATTTTGCCATAAATTCTATAAATTAATATTGGTGTGGGTTTAATAAATTCCTATTATCATGGCAGAACTTATAATAGTTATCGTATTCCACGTAAGATGCTGGATCATTAGTAAAATTATAAATATTGATACGCCATTTCCAATAATCTTAATGTTTATCTAATAAGTTCATAAAAACGAAACGAACTTTTCACCTCGATTCATCACTGAAATTTTCCGGGATACGATAATAAATACAAACAAAAATCTATTGTTTGAATTATCTTTAAGCACACCTAAAAAAGTCCAAATTATCTACAAAAATATCTGTTCGACGAACTTCGCACGACTTCCAATAAGATAATTAGGGAAAATTTTACACGTCACTGTAAGCTTTAATAATAAAAAAAATAGTACAAAGATCCAATGAGTATTTTTTTGAATGAACCCCACATGGGACTGACAATGACAAAAATAGAATAATTACTAATTTGAAAAAGATGTGCCTAATTCAAAGATAACCTAATTTGAGTAAGTGAAAAGCAACGAATACATAATTTAGAAGGTTTAATTGTTGCTAATACAAACATAGATGACATTTTTAAATTTAACCTGAACCTTGCCAGCTAAAACGCAAATTCAAAGTGAAACGCATAAACAGCATGAAATAAATGTTGCATGAATTATTGTAAAATTAAAATATGACTTTTTGTGAATATGTATAACCTATTTCAAGTATTTTAAGGGTGAATCCAAAAATACAACGGACGTGCTTTACTCAACAAAAATAAAAGTGCATTCCTATTAGAATGCAAGATACAAATATAAATTCAAATATTTGATGATACAAAAAATTGGACGAGAATAAATATAATTTGAGGAACCGGCAAATTATAAATAATTTTTTTAATTGCGTCTTCACGTCATTAAATACAAATATAATTAATAATTTTCCGAGTTTTATTACAATATTGTTATAACAATCAGCCATAAAAATTGATAAATTATGCTAATACAAACAAAATAAAATCTCCCTAACCTTGGAAAATTTGTAATTGCAATTAACCAAAAATTCGAACAAAACGTTTTTTTGGTCGTGTACCCGCGGGATATAAATTTAATTTGTAATCGTTCAAATTATCATAAATGAATGAGCGGTTAAGAGTCACATTTTATTACCTAGGAGTTAGCAACCTACAGATGGTTTAACATTTTTAGTTATATAACATTACAACAAATTACAACCTCAAAATGACGGTGAATAAAATACCTTATAAGCAAAACTGTACGCCGAAATAAAATTTCAATAAATATTTACCTGTGTTTTTTAGTTGAAGTGAATTATCCTGACTGTTTTCTGCCATTTTGGCACACCAACACTTCCACACCACCACTGACACAACTGCATAACATACACAAAATGTAGGAACGGTCTGAAGTTCGCTCTGGGAACATTTGCAAATTTGCCACCCAGATGGTGCTGTTAAATAAATATATCACGATTTTGGAATTCTATATTGTTCTTTTCATAAGTTTTAACATTATGATAAAAACGTAATGAAGGAAAAAATTAACCTCTGATGATTTGCCAAATCAGCACCTACATAAAAAATTTTCTTTTATTTAAAATTTATTTTTGACGTCACCGTTTTAGCAACAATAGAAAATGTTTTCCAATTTACATTTTAAAAAAGCGCTTTTGTCAGTATTAATTCATGCAAACATAACTAACTCACATTTTTGTAAAATACGTATCACATTAATTCAAAATTCTGTCAAATTTGACAATAGAAGATAAGACAGTGACAGTGGCGTAACTGACAGGTGTAATGGAAGGTAGATAACCCAAATAATTTTGACAACTTAACATAAAAATGGTTTCAACTTCTAAGGTTTTTTTACCAAAAATAGTACAAATTTATAAATATATTCATTGTCTCTTGTATTTTGCATATATGGTACAAGTTCTAAGAGAGCCGTAACGAGGGTAGAAAGCGCCTGTGTCAAAATTATATAAAATTATATATTATTTTTTGTTCCACGAAACTAATAATGGTGGTCTTATAATCTTTTTGTCCACCCCGAGGAAAATATGTTTTCTTGTTTAACAATGAACGACTTTCCATACCCCCAGACCTAGTCCTCTCGGTTTTCCGATTGTTTACTTTTAAAAGTGCTCTCCATGTCAAGGGAAGATTTTTTTTAGAAACATAATCCATATTCTAATACTTTTTCTAGTCTAGGCTGGCTAAATCCGCTAAACCACCTAAAATGTGAAGAAGCGGAATTGAAACCGTGAGGTCTGGAAGGGAGGATACAATATCCCCTAGCATAAGAAAGTAACGAGGAGATGACTTTTCAAAATTGATAAAGACACAAATGTAATTCTTAAGAAAATACGTTTTTCTTACTTATGGCTGGGGGCCCCCAGACCCCCCAGACCCCCCGGTTTCCGATTGTTTACTTTTAAAAGCAAATCAAGGAGAAATTTTTTCGGGAACATAAACTAATACTTAATTTTAATTACTTTGGACCTAAATACGTCTGTAAAATCGATAACATGTCCAAAAACAAATTTAACGAAAATCGTTGACGATGTAACAATAACATATTGTAGTAGAATAATCCGACCCTAAACAGTTTCCAAATATTAAATAAACTTTTTTAAATATTAATTCAATTCAGTCTGTTATACCTAAGATATTTGAGAGCTTGGTACTCGATACTATCTCATCTGATCTTTTGAATCTGGTTGTTCCTGAGCAGCATGGATTGTTGCGGGGAAGGTCCCCTTTAACAAATCTGATGTTGTATGAGGAGTACATTTTTAGGTGTTTTGAGAACGGTTATCAGGTAGATTCCATTTATACGGATTTCAGTAAGGCATTTGACAGAATTAATCACTCTGTCCTGTTTTCTAAGCTTGAGGCCCTGGGTGTGCATGGTTCATTGTTGTGTTGGCTTGTGAGCTATATATCTGGTAGAATCCAGTTTGTCAGGATCAGAATGCAATTATCCCAACCAATAGAGGTGACTTCTGGAGTACCCCAAGGGTCACATTTGGGCCCATTGCTTTTTATTCTGTTTATCAATGATATTGGCAAGGCTCTGGGGTTGGGTGTTCCTTATTTGATTTTTGCTGATGATCTGAAGATATTTTCTTTGATAAGATCCAATGAAGATTCTGTTAGGATTCAGAATGCTTTGAGTGCGCTTTCAAAGTGGTGCACCTATAATCAACTTTTTCTGAATATTAGCAAGTGCTGTGTGATGAGATTTTATCGGGTCGAGTCGCCGGTCTTGTTCGGGTACACATTGGAGGGTGCAGTTCTTGGGACGGTTGACAGAGTGTGTGATTTGGGGGTATTTTTTGATGCTAAATTGACCTTTAAGTATCATGTGGAGCATGTGTCGGACAAAGCAATGAGAATGTTAGGCTTTATTAATAGAAATACTCGGAACTTTAAGAGCATTAATACCTTAAAGATTTTGTACATGTCATTGGTTAGATCGCTTTTGGAGTATGCTTCTCCAATCTGGTCTCCTTTTTATGCGGTTGATTCTGATCTTATTGAGAGAGTTCAGAGTAGGTTTTTGTATTTGGTCGCATATAGACTCCATTTGGAGCGAGATGTATGCGTCAAGGAGTTTATGCGAGATCTGTTGTGTTTGTCAACCCTGCACGATCGAAGGGTTATTGCCGACTTGACCTGTCTTTATAATATTGCAAATGGCAACTACGATTGTTCGGAACTTCTACAGAGGATCAATTTTCGGGTTCCCCGGTATGGGGTTAGACATATCTCCATGTTTTCTATTGACTTTGCTTCTGCAAATTATAGCTACAACGCTCCCTTAAATAGAATCCAGAGATTGGGCAATGTTCACTTGAGCGGGGTAGATCTTGACTTGTTTAATTCCTCCCTGCGCGGTTTTAAAAGATTTTTGGGCCAGAGATTGGATGGTGACCGCTAAATTTTGGGTCAATATTTGTTATTGAGCGGATTGATGTTTTAGCCCTGGTATTATGGATTTTTTTTGTAATGATAATTAACTTGTATTATGTGTGTACATATATATATAGTAAATTGTATTTGTGATTGTAGTGCTCTGTTATGATAATTGTAAAAGGGTAATTGCCCGTATTTAATAAATAAATAAATAAATACAGCCCAGCTCAGCTCAATCGGAAACTTATCGCACGACCTTCAATTCCACCAAAATTATTCCTTTACTTTTGACCTCGGGAAGGGTCTTGATTGAAGGTTCATCCTCAACACATTTAGTACTGTCGTAATGACATACTTCACGACCTCTCGGAAAAGTGCTTCCACATCACATCCGTGTGTTTATTTTACCTTTACTTTACAATAATTATCCAATTCTATTTCCAATAATTTTCAATTTTCTTCTCTTTCCAAAAAGAAACTACTAAATAAAAGAAATTATACTAAATAATAGAAGCAAAAAAACAACTTTTCTCACTATAGCCATTAATTTATTCAAAAAAAATACTACTCAAAATTTACAAAAATTTCGCCAGCTCAAAAATTTTACACCTTTTTCCCACTTAGAAAGTCGCATGCACCTCTTACTAAATACTTTCGACCTCCTCTCGGCCTCATCGAAACTCAGAGGCGTAGCGCAAATTTAAAAATTTACAAAAGTAACTTTTCAAAAAAAATATTAAAAAGATAGAGAAGAAGACCTTGCAGCTAACGCGATCGGTTGCGAATGCGAGGTATCGGGTTCAAATCCGGGGAAGGGTCAAACTTTCTCATGACTATAGTCGCTGTGCTTCGGAAGACACGTTAAGCCGGTGGTCCTCCTGGGTTAGTGAATTGCCAACATTAACATAAAAAATCAGGATTCAGGCACATCTTCAGGCCAGCCCAGTAAGCTACCTATCAGATGTGAAGTATAATTATATGCCCACACTGGTAATTATGGCAAGGAGACTTAATACAGTTGCTTTATAGAATAGATCATTGATCTAAAAGAAGTTCAAGAAGAAGAAAAAAAACTACTACAAATAAACATTTCTTCACCCTAAACGAAATACGACAATATTATATAGGAATGTGCAATAATGACACTCTTCTACAGATAATATATTTTGACGTGAATCTACGTCTGTAAAATCGGTAACATGTTAAAAATAATGTAACAAGTTTCGTTGAAGATCTAACTATTTCAACCCAAAATAATATTACCCATATAGTACAACAATATTGAAAATCGATATTACGCCAATATCGAGATGTGAACATTCTCCAATATTGGTGCAATATTTATTTGCAATATTGATTGGTGCAATTTGATGTGAACAATTTTCTGTATTGGTTCAACATTGATTTCCAATATTGAAAGCATTATTTTAAAAAAATTGAAGCTGATACTATATTTGGGGACACAGTTGTTTGCTGTAGGTTTAACAGGTAGGTAGCTGCAGGTTTAACGTGAATACATCGTCGATGGAGACACGTCTGTATTGTCTTAAATCCAACTAGGTACTTCTAAAAAAATGAAAGCAGAAAACGGTGACGATACCTCAGATGAAGAAAAGCACAAGAAACAAGAAAAGATAGAAGACCATCGTTGGGCACTTACATCCCTGATGATGACCCGAATTGCATTGAAATATTCAACACTGACCAAGAAATCACCTACTCTGAGCCCCAACAGAACTTGTCTGACAACGAAGTCCTGGACGAAATCAACTCATTGAGGAAGACTACGAAAACGAAAGAACTGAGATTGCCACTGCAACCCCTGTCCCAAAAATTATTTCTTCAATGAACAAAGCGGTTTGAGTACGAAAAACGGACGGATTTGATAGATAACATTAAAATGAAGGAATAATCCCAAATATCGATTAGTTTGGTTAAAAATCGACTTTAAAGTTTACATTTTTACGCAATATTCGACCTTAATGACCGCATTCTATTTATTCATTCACCCGTCTGTGTGCTTTTAGTTGGGCTTGTGGCTGGGTGTGGCGAACCATCGTGGGAGCAGTAGTAGTACTTATACCGTTGGAGAGTTAACATCCAGCAAACATCACGGTTTAGGATTTTTATTGGATTAAATTTGCCAAAAAAAGATAAATCTACCAGTTGAGCTTAGGTTAGAGCAGTGATTCTCAACCTTTTTTTTGTTGCGGCACACTTTTAACGATTTCAAAATTTGGCGGCACACAAAGAAAAAGAAAAGTTTAAAAATTATTTACTTACCTATAACACATTGCGTAAAATAGTTTATGATAATAATTTTAAATGTGCGAAATAAAATAATTTTAAATCATATTATTTAATAATATTAACATAATTAAATATCTAAAATTTCGCGGCACACTTTTAGAATTTCCGCGGCACACAAAAGTGCCGCGGCACAGTGGTTGAGAATCACTGGGTTAGAGTTAGGAATCGATTTTTTTTAAATTAATACGGCTAAGAAAGAGCAGAGATACAGGATACAGGTTAACTAATTTCGTGTGATAAAATTAATAATATACACTCTTTTCAAGTAATTTTGGTCCTAAATAAGACTTTTTTATCATGTCGAATATCAATCCATTACCGATTGAAAATGTGATACTGGATGATTTTTGCAAGTTGCCGAGCTAATATTTATAAACTTATGCGATGGTGTGCTTAGATGGGGGGGGGGGGCTAACCTTCTAGCGGCAGCCAATGCTATGTCGTTAAATGAAAGTTTTTGATAAAATATAAACGCTATTTGCAATGATTCGCAAAATATTTGTTTATAATTGCTTTTTGGACTGTTATCCTGTCTATCGGAAATTGGTAGTGAAAGTCTTCAATACCAAATTCCTGGAAACTATTAAAAGATCTGGCGCGAATTGGTGTAGAAGCATCAATCCAGTAGGATCCAAAATGAAACGGATCAACAAACGACGGCTTGCAAACTGGCTGCAACAAAGATAGGCAAAATCGGAATCACCTGACACCTCCCAGAGTGGAGGACGGTTTACCAGTGCCAACTTACCTGCTTATATCTCCCTCCAATATTAATTAATGTAACCGAGGACGGATCTAGGAAAATTCACCGAAAACAATTCACCGAAAACAATTCACCGAAAACAGTTCACCGAAAATCAATTCACCGAAAATCAATTCACCGAAAGAAAATTCGCCGAAAAATAGGAAAATAGGTATAGTAAAATAAAAAATGCATGATTAATAAATTTATTAACATTTTTACATATCAATAACTAATATACCACGCAAATTAATAATCTCGAATATTATCAAAATCGTATGTTAATACAATCCTATTGATTCTTAACGCGACATTGCGGTATTTTTTACGGCCGATGGGACCCTCTTGGCCGCTTAATTGTTGCTCGATGACTATTATACATAAGTCATAAGGGGATGTCCATTAATTACGTAAGGGTTTGGAGGGGGGGAGGTATGGGAAATCTTATGGACCCTTACATGGGTGGGGGTCCGATGTATTCCTTACGTAAGTTTCTTAAAATATTTTTTTATGTATTTAATAATTATCTTTATTAACTTTTTGTATTTCCTATAATATATTTTATAAATATATAAGGGGAGGAGAGCAGGGTCAAAATTAATTTTTTTTTAAATAATCCTTACGTAAGATGTAGGTGGAGGGAGGGGGTTGACAAAATCTTACGTGCCCTTACGTGGAGGAGGGAGCGGGTCAAAAATTACAAAAATAATCCTTACGTAATTAATGGACGCTCCCTAATTATATTATCCATTTAATAATAACTTTCAGCCTTTTATGTAGGGTATCAAGACTTGCAAGGTTGCCAACATCAATTAAATTGATTTCGGTGAATTGCTTTTCGGTGAATTGTTTTCGGTGAATTGTTTTCGGTAAACTTTCCGCATACCTTCTACCAAGGGGTAAGCCGCTGGCCAAAAAACGTACAAAACTTCCATTTTTGTGGAAGTTCTGCAGAACTTCTACGGATTTCCATGGAATTCTACGAACTGCCATGGAATTCTACGAACTTTCAAGAAATTCCATGGAATTCCGTGGACTTCCTTGGGTTTTGAGCCAAATTTCGTCAAATAAAATAAGCAGTGTTGAAAACTAAGACCTTTTAATCTTAATTAATATAGTGATATTTATTTAATTTAGAGGCCCTAGAGTTGTGTAAGTATTTCTACATTTGAAATTTGATAATATTTTTTGGGCTTAATTTTTCTTTTGGTTGGTAGCACTAATTTGAATAAAAGGTAATCCAGGAATGTATGATTCAGGATTCACCTATAATAGTCTTCGTTTAGATAGGAAGTAAAATAAAACAAACGAATAGCATAGATTGCAAAATTATATTTTAATATTTTAAGAGGGGCCTAACAGAGATAGAATGAAACTATATCGCACTCTCTCGCACTCATGGCGCAAGATGGGCGAACCAACCCTTATTGGTGGCGAAGATTTTTCCTAAACCATAAAAACATTTTCAGATTTTCTTTTGGTTTTTGGAATCTACATAGTTACCATTTGGCGGTAAAGAAAATTGAAGCTATTTCGTTGAATACTTTAAAATATAGTATAGCGAATAAAAATCACCCTAATTATTGGTCATTTCTATATCGCTATATATTTTAAGGTATTCAACGAAATAGCTTCAATTTTCTTTACCGCCAAATGGTAACTATGTAGATTCCGAAAACCAAAAGAAAATCTGAAATTTTTTTATGGTTTACAAAAAATCTTCGCCACCAACAAGTGTTGGTTCGCCCATCTTGCGCCATGAGCGCGAGAGAGTGAGATATAGTTTCATGCTATCTCTATTAGATCCCTCTTAAATATTATATATTTATATACCGGGTGACCGGCCGCCGATGTGAACATAGGAAAATAACATAGGAAATAGATTTTTTTTTAAATTCCTGCTTCCCATTATAACGGATTAGAATGAAAAGAGCATCAATTTAAAGAGGTTTATTTTTCGCGTCTAAAGACACCCAATCACTTGATGGTTTGTTCTTTGATCATTGTTAAAAACTCAAAATAAAATGACAAAGTAGCACTTTTAAATAGATATTAGATGCCTTGTTTAATTCATTGCAATTATGGTATGATTGCAACTATGCAACTATGAGCATGCGGGTATGAGTATAATTGAAACAAACTCCCCTTTAATAATAATGGGCTTGTCCAAACTTCCACGGACTTCCAAGGACTTCTACGAACTTCTATGGACTTCTAAGGAATTCTTAAGACTTCTATAGAACTTCCTATAACTTCTTGGACTTCTACACCAAACGTACAAAACTTCCACCTGCGGTTCACCCTTGCCTTCTACCACATCAGTAAACTGCAGAATCTACCTCGCAAGACTAGACTCATAAATTTAATATCAGTATATTTTAAGTCAAAAAAACTCTGGATGGATAAGAACCTGAAAATCCTCAATATCAACTTGAATAACAACGAAAACAATATGGGATAAGTATCTTCCAGGAACCATACCATTTATACCAAAGGGATCTATTTCCCTCCATCTATCAATATCGACATCCATTTACTTGAACAAAAAAAAACGCCAGGGAAAGAAGCTGGACCAAATTCGTAGAAAATGACCTGCTTGGAAATCCGTGGGAAATAACTTACAAGCTGGTTGCCGGGAAATTCAAGAAGCAGGGCATTCTTACTTCTTTCATTGATGATTCAGTTGCCGAAACTTTGACTCCCACCCAAACACTTAACTTCCGTTTGCGTCATGCGTTTGCGTTTTCTTTGAGCATTTTAGAAACGCTTACCTGTAAAGTGCTGTAAAATTACAACTAGAACTCTTACTTTCAAATACTGTAATGGGACGTACTTGTTTCAATAACTTATTGAAGGTGTTCTTATCATTTCAATATTATAAAAATCAATTTAAAAAAGCCATTTAGGCACAATAGACAATAGACGAAAAAGGGCACTGCATGTGGACGATATGCATTTTAGGCAAATTAATGAGCGGTTTAAAATGATCACCAAATCGCAAAATACATTTATCTGCAAAAAATATATCAAAGTCTGTACGGAATCAAAATACTAATATTAATAGAGATCAGTTAGTCCTGTTTAGCTACCAGTAGTCAGTTTGATCAGGCATAGAACCGAGGTTTTCCTCTCCATAACCTTTCGGCGTATGCTTTACACTACTGTATTAATAAATAAATGACAACAAATAATTGTTCTATTTTAATTTATGGTAAAATAAATGTTTGAAATTTGGCATGGATAGTCTTCGTAGAATTAAATATGTCGAGATTTCCTTCCCCAACAGCGGCTTCATCCTAAAAAATTCTAAAACCACCTTCGAATGCTAAACCTGAGTGGATTTTCTCATTTATCTCTTCTATAGTGTATCCCATAGAAAATTTTAAATCCTGTAAAATGAATGAGAACAAAATTTTGAACAAAAGTGATTTAATAGAATTTTCCGTAAAAACTGTAATTCGGGTGGTATAAGAGGTTAGAGGTATTCGAGGGTGGAATATTACACGCAGCTCAAAATTCGGTTCTTACGATCTGATTTCGTTAATATTTACCAAACAGTTAGAAATCTACTTAGATAATTTAGAAATATTGAAAACGGGGTGTATAAGTTCATTTATGTTTCTACATATCGATGGTGAATTTGCAATACGTCGTAACCCACATTTTGTAAAAAAAAATGTTTTTTGTTTAAATGACTTGTGTGGTACTTCTGCGTCGTCTGATAACATGTCGTAGACCACAGCAAATTTAAATCACAAGAAATTGACAAATGAAATATGTTGTATCACTGTCACCTGATTTTTGTCTGCAAATTTGTCGTATCTTACTCATTCAGTCATAAGAGTTTAGTGTATATCAGGGATGGCGAACCTATGGCACGCGTGCCATTGATGGCACGTGACACAATATTTTGGGCACGCCACCGATCAAAAAATACACTATTAAATATTATATTTAATTATTTGATGGCACGTCTATGACCTCATTAAACATTTCTTTAGAAAAAATGGCACGTTGATACATAAAGGTTCGCCACCCCTGGTGTATATGGTCGACATTGGCAGAGTTGCTGCTTTCATTATCAAAGTTTTAATGCTCTCCTGAACAATTTGACTTTTGTGGTTTACGACCTATTGCAAATTCACCATCGATATAAGACATATTCCGTTCTCGGATTTCCCCAAACGGTGAAGAAATTTTCTGAACTCGCCATGTCCCCGTGAGTAGTAGTGTAAGTTTGAAAGTAAAAGGAACAGTGATTTTCTGGAATACACTAGGTACGAATTGGTAGGTAATTCTGCCAAATTCGTGCGTATGTTGCCAAACTTCAGTGATTTCTATCATGAGAGCATCCTTCAGGTGCGATCTATACTTAAAATCCTTCGGATTAAAAGTTTTCCCACAAAATATTACCGAATTTCTCTTTTTCAGGGATTTCCAAGTGTTCTACCTAACGATTTCCAAATTTAAGGGATGAATCCCAGCCAATAACTCTACACCCGTGGAGGATACAGAAGCATAGCTTTTGGTCATCGTTCGGCAGCACATTCCATAACAAAACAAAAGTCTGCTCTGCACAGAGTTCTTCCCGATCTTGTCAATCCAGAATTCACCGGCGTATCCAACAATAGGTACTACCGCACCTCTATTATAGATCCTCTCCATAGAGTGGAAAACTCGGCGCTGCGCGCCTCGCCAGGGGGCTCTGCCACCTGGACCACCGGTTTCCTTCTATTTTAGTCTCTGACCTGACTAATGTATTAAACATGGAACATGTTTTTCGATACCGAACTACCTCTGCTGTTCATGATACCGAATACAATGATTTATTTGACATCTGTTTTTTTAAGTTGGTAATAATTGGTAATAATTAATAAAATTATTATTTTACTAGGGGGGCTTCGCCCCCCTGGCCGCTGACGCGGCCCAACCCCCCAGGGCCGCTTTGCGGCCCTAATAACTTCAAGTTATAAAACTTATTTCCATACAACATTTTTTATGTTGCTTTCACTTTGAATTTGTATTCCATCCTTCGCTCGACATCTTGATACTGCTACATATAACTGTCCATGACTAAACAAAGGCCTATCGATGTATATACCAACTTTGTTAAAGCTCTGCCAGCATAACAACAGATCCTATTTTAAGTTTTGATTTGTGTACCGGAAAACCAGGGGAATTCAATGAATTTAATTATTCGACTTCATATTCCAACCGAATGTCCTCTTCTGTTTGATCGACCCCTCGATGTTTAGCTATATCTTGACTTAAGTAGGTATGAATCTCGCCCGAACATTATCATTGTGGCAGGCTAATATAATTCTGTCGGAGAGATCGGCATTAGAAGCAATTGAATTGCTGTAAATGTCCTGAATTATACGGTACAGGACAACTCGGCACCGGCGACTCGGCATCGGACAACTCGGCACCGGACAAATCGGCACCGGGGAAACTCAGCTCCGGGATAACTTGGCACCAGTTAAAAACTTTTAAAAAATGTATGAGGATCATTATTAAAAGGTAGAGCCCGGTCGAGGCTAGGTTAGTGTTAGTGTTAGGAAACGACTTTTTTTTAAAAGAGAAGGTCACCTCGGATTTTTAAGACCATTTCCGTCGCAAAGTCACGTATGATAACTTCGGTAGCGTTTGTTCCGGAAAGTGAATTATAAAAAGATATATAATTTCTTTAATATAATAAATTTTTTATATTTTAATTTTTTTTAAGTTTTTCAACTGGTGCCGAGTCCGCTCCAGAGCCATTTTTGCAGCACTAAACTCCTTAAAAACATCCCCTTAGGGCCTTCCAACTCGGCAAATTGTGCTACTGGGAATGGGGTGAATCTCGCATTTTTTTTCGGTACCGGACCATATTATGTCACACATTCAAATATTCTTTATTAGTAAGGCCCGGATTTTTAGGCACTGAAAATTGCCAAAATAGGCAGGCAATTAGGCATCAAAAAATTAGATTATAGGCACTAATAGGCAGTCAAAAATGCATAATTAAATAATTAAAATAAAGAAAACCACTAAGTATTAAAACATTATTTTGTACAAAAAATAAAGTTAAACATTTATATAACAAATTAAAGCTTTTTCCAAATTTTCTGGGTAAAAAAACTTCTCACAGATTCACCGCTCTTCATCACAAGAAGTAACGGGAGCATATGCATACACAAAAAATTAGGTTTTTCGGGGTATTTCCTAAATAACTTAAAATTAAGGATCGGCAAAGGGCCACATTGTAAAATTACCTAGTAATAGCTCCAATAACTGTCGGAGTCATCCCTCAATATATCAACATGAAGAAGTGAAGTGACACTAACTGCATTAGTACAAATAAATATGAATTGACAGTTATGGTAATGGTAACATGAATGGTCATAGTTTTGGTCAAGTTTTTTTTATGCCATGGGGGGGGGTTCACGCAAAAAAAAATTTTTAGATCCTTTTTTTAATATTTCGCTCTCCCATGGGGGGTTTGAACCCCCCTATCTACGGCCATGTGTCTTATTTAAAATTTGTACGTGGTATTCATTCAAAAATATTTACATACTTACAAATTTAGGCAAATTATAGGACAAAATCAATTAAAAAAAGCCATTTAGGCACATTAGATGAAAAAAGGCACTAAATGTAGAAAATAGGCATTTTAGGCATATTAAAAAGTGGTTTAAAATGATCGCCAGGTCGCAAAACACATTTTGCTGCAAAAAAACTTTCAGAGCCTGTACGGAATCAAAAAAGGCAAATGCCTACAAATCCGGGCCTTATTTATTAGTAATTAATCTACCTTTTAATGACTTTCTCTTTTAAAGAACAAGTCGTTTCCTAACACTAACCTAGCCTCGACCGGGATCTACCTTTTAATAATGATCCTCATATATATTTTTTAAGTTTTTCAACTGGTGCCAAGTTAGCCCGGAACTGAGTTTCCCCGGTGCCGAGTTATGCCGGTGCCGAGTTTTCCCGGTGCCGAGTTGTCCGTGTCCCTGAATTATATTTGTAGATTTCCAGCTATTCGGTACTTTCAATAATATAATGCTGCTTGGCCAAATTGATGTTGACTTTAAAGTATAGGTAATTGACTATCTCCACAAGTGAAGCGTATTTTATAACAGGTAAAACTTGACGAAAGTCACCACCGAAAATAACAAATTTGCACCAAACGGATTTTTGCATTTACATAAATCTTTCAATCTTTGTGTTTTTGCGTGCGTCGCATGGTTTTGTTGCCTTGCTTTTGCTTTTGCTTTTGCTTTTGCTTTGCTTTGCTTTGCTTTGCTTTGCTTTGCTTTGCTTTGCTTTGCTTTGCTTTGCTTTGCTTTGCTTTGCTTTGCTTTGCTTTGCTTTGCTTTGCTTTGCTTTGCTTTGCTTTGCTTTGCTTTGCTTTGCTTTGCTTTGCTTTGCTTTGCTTTGCTTTGCTTTGCTTTGCTTTGCTTTGCTTTGCTTTGCTTTGCTTTGCTTTGCTTTGATTCGTCCGTTGATGTGATTATAATGTTGATTTGGTGTCGTCCAATAGCTGTTCTCAGCGTTGCATAAAAACGTTGCACAAAAACGTTGCATAAAAACGTTGCATATTTTTCTTATCTTTTTATATACAGGGTGTCCCCGCACTCACTTTACATAACTTAGGTGGTGATAGAGGGCACTTTTCTAAGAACAATATTTAACAAAATTTTTTTTCTAAATTCAAACCCTCGAGAGTTAGGCCTCTTTAAAGCATTTTTTTTAATTTCCACTTTCACGTGGCCATAGCCCCGAAAATATTTATTTTTTAGTAAAAATGGTTTAGTGCTTTTTTAAAGAGCGTGAACTAATCTACAAACTAGATTCACACATTTTATTGTCTAAAATCAACGGCTTTCGAGTTATGAATTAAAGTAAGTTAAAAAATGTCGAAAAATTTGAGCTTTCTTTTTTTTTGGATTTTTTCAAAACCCTGTATCTTTTAAACGAAAAATTTTATAAAAAATCTGACGCCCCATTCCCGATAGGAAATTTAACGGACTACAACTTTTGTCTAATAAAAATTTTGGAGAAACCAATCCAATTCACAGAAAATCAGAAAATAATAAACAAGTCAGCTACAAAACAAAAAATTAAATTCACAAAATTTTTTACTTTTTTTGAAAAATTATTTTATTAATTAATTATAAACTATTACATTATTTAAGTAATTGTTGAAAATGACCACCCTCATTTTCAATACACAGTCGTGATCGTTTTAAAAGATGTTTTATAGTATTATTTATAAAATTTCCTCTATTGTTAAGAGCCACTATAGCAGGGGTGCTCAGCAAGGTCGAGGGATCGACCGACCGATCACGAGGCCAAATTTGGTCAATCGGTGAGTGTGAAAAAGTGTAAAAAAATCGAATTTCTGCGATTAAAAGTGTCGAAAAATCAAATTTTTTCGATTTTTTCTCGACAAACATCTTTTAAAACAATCACGACTGTGTATTGAAATGAGGGTGGTCATTTTCAACATTTACTTAAATAATGTCATAGTTTAAAATTAATTAATAAAATAATTTTTCAAAAAAAATTAAAAATTTAGTGAGTTTAATTTTATTTTTGTAGCTGCCTTGTTTATTATTTTATGATTTTCTGTGAAATGCATTGGTTTCTCAAAAATTTTTACTAGACAAAAGTTGTAGTCCGTTAAATTTCCTATCCGGAATGGGGCGTCAGATTTTTTTTAAAATTCTTCGTTTAAAAGATACAGGGTTTTGAAAAAAACCAAAAAAATTGAAAGTTCAAATTTTTCGACATTTTTTAACTTACTTTAATTCATAACTCGAAAGCCGTTGATTTTAGACAATAAAATGTCTGAATCTAATTTGTAGATTAGTTCACGCTCTTTAAAAAAGCACTAAACCACTTTTAATGAAAAATCAATGTTTTCGGGGCTATGGCCACGTGAAAGTGGAAATTAAAAAAAATGCTTTAAAGAGGCCTAACTCTCGAGGGTTTGAATTTAGAAAAAAATTTTTGTTAAATATTGTTCTTAGAAAAGTGCCCTCTATCACCACCTAAGTTATGTAAAGTGAGTGCGGGGACACCCTGTATATAGAGTAGATAATGATAATAATTTTATTAATAAAGTTCTGAAGCGCAACTGATTCATAAGATAGCACAAAATCCATTGAAGATGTCACAGTCACTCCTGTTGACTCTCTCTCTCTCTATGTATCAGCCTTTTCCGTCCACTGCTGGACATTAGCCTCTTCATATTATGGAGGTTGGTTTGGCCATAACTCACCACGCTGGCCAGACGGGTTGGTGAGTAGTCCACAGATCGATTTTGGACTATAGTTGTTTTACATCCGGTAGCAGCTTGCTAGGCTAGCATTCAGATGTGCCTGTAGCCCTGTTTTTTGTTAACCCTTATGTCAATACCCAGTCTTTATTACGTTGTTCAATACCCGGGGTACCCGGGTACCTATATTTCGTCAACAAAAGGAATTGGAATTGGGAAATTTTTATTTTCAAATTCTATGTTGTTGGGAGTTACAGTGGGAATACCTACTGCCACAAAACCTGTTAATTTATGTAATAATAAAGGACAAGGAGGAAGGGAAACAGTAAAGTCTCCGTTGTCATTCATATCGTCATTCGTCGTTCATATGAGGATATTTTACATATAATTTATCGTTAAAGTAATTAATTTATAATTAAAAGTTAAATGTCTACGTTTGTTTGTATATAAAATATTATTTCTGACCCCCTACTATCGGAGTAAAAAGTTCTGACCCCTGAGTTTGAAGTCTTATATTTCAAAAAGTAATTGATGGAATTTTATGCACTAAGAAAATACAGATAAAGAATTTAATTTTGTATAACGCATTAAAATTTCAAAGTTATAGGTTTTATAGTGCCTTTCTGTTATGCAGATACTTAACAAAAGAGGCACAATTTAAGCAACAATTATTATGTAGAAAGATAATATCGATTTATAGAAATCCACTTTTAACAGAAATTTGACAAAATTCAAATACAATTTTAATATTGCTAAAAGAGTATACGTTTGTCTATATACTACATAAATTTTATGTAATTTCAGAAGAAAATACGATAGTTGTAGGTATTTGAAGTTGCAACTTTTCGAAATGAGTGCTAACACTATACTTTTTGAACATTTTTTTAAATAATTTTAAAACGGCTTTAGTTAGAAGTATAAAATTTTAATATGACATTTAGCACTAATCAATTGATATCATATATTTTTTTCAAATTTTTTCACTGCAAAATTTTGATTTTATTTGACTTCAAACAAGGATGCTTCAAACTCAGGGGTCAGAACTTTTTACTCCGATAGTAGAGATTAGTTAAATTACTTATTATTTTGAAAATCTGTAGAAGTATTAAGTTTTTACATATATGGGTACCCGGGTACCCCGGGTATTGATCAACTGGGTATTCAACTTTAGCGCCTAATTTTTAAATATCAAAACTTATATGAATCGACGTCAATTGAATCAAATAACGACGATCTGACCGGATTTGAAGATACCTCTTTAAATACATAGCATATTTAAGTAAGAACATGTAAAAGGGTACCCGGGTACCCGGGTATTGACATAAGGGTTAACGGTGGCAATTTGTCAATTCAGGGGGACCGCCGGCTTAACATGCCCTCCGAAGCACGGAGACTTGGTCATAAGAAAGTTTGACTCTCCCCGGATTTGAACCCGGTACCTCGCGTTCGCATCCAACTGCGTTAGCTGCAAGGCAATGACCGTCTCTCATACTTCTCGACTACCTCAACTTTATTGCAATAACAATAATTGAATGGTTTGTTGCAAAAACGTAAGTACTGACATTTTTTACTGACAACAACCATCAATGCACGTTGTCCGTTTATCGCACTTTCCACAGCACAGATGTCTCCACAACCGTAAGAAATTTCGGAGCTAGGGTCAATCGCTATATTGTTCGTTTTGTCAAATATCATCAATATACGAGGCGTTGAAAACATCATACAATGTTCTTTTTCATAAATCGTAGCACCGCCTGCTCGAACTTTGTCTCTTTTGTATTAGGTAACCAGATAAGGTGATGTTTTCATCGTTATTAATCCACGTCTCCGATAAAGCCAGGAGAGTATCAGTTATTAAATCGTCCTTATGCGCTTTTAAACTTTGAACGTTAAATGTGAGCAAAGACAAATCCCGTGAACCCGCTCGTTGCAGAAATTCACTGCATTCGTCGCTGATTGTTCGCTGAAAGGGCCCATCCACGGACGGGTGCTCGCCAAAGTTGGAAACCCGATTGGTGTCGTTCCCAGGGGAGATGATTTTAAGTTGGTACGACCAACGACAACAACCAATCAAAGCGAGTTGAGTGTCCTAAAAAATGCTGATTCATAACAATTGCGAAATCAGAAGACAACAGATTCCAAGATGACAGTATTAGTCACGCTAATAAAAGGAAGATATTTTCCCAATAATATTAAATTACTTGCTAATATCAAGTTACACATAATTAATAATTAGATTCTTGGTAATCATAACAAGAATCTAATTATCTAAAGTAAACAAACATGAAAATGCAAGATTCTTCTAAGAAATGTAAGTGCATTGGAATGTAAAGAATTGATAAACAAAGGAATAACTAGTGGAGTTTTCAATATAAATAGAGAAACAGATTTGTGTGATTGATCAGTGTTCGGTCATCCGTCTACGGTCATGAATCTTCAGTGAACAGTCGTCAGTGTCTTAAGTGTTTGTGAGGATCCACGAGCAACACAGCCCTAATCGACATCCATCAGCCAAGCGAACTCAACAGAAGGATGTTGCCTCCTTGGTACACCGTACCGATCATCGTAGGGTATGAGTAATTAAGAATATTTAATAGACCGACCAATCTCACATGCGCCTCTTATTTATGTAATGTTTTATTTATAATAATTTATAATGTATATTGTGGAAGACAGGTTTTATTATGAGTTGTACTAAATCCCCCTTCGAAGAGTAATTATGGTACCGAACCGTTAAAACCCAAGCCACATAAGATGTCAAATTAATAAATTAGGCTTCAAGGATGAACCTTAAACTACAACAGTGTTTTAAATGTGACAATATGACACGTTGGAGCAGGTACAGCGTGCATTGTATAGTTTTGGATTTGTTTTGGCTTTGTTTTTGATTTTGTCTTTGCTTTGCTTTGATTTTGTCTTTGGTTTTGTCTTTGCTTTTGTCTTTGCTTTTGTCTTTGCTTTACTTTGCTTTGATTCATCCGTTGTTATGATATGTTAATTTGGTGTCGGTTTTTGGTGTCGGTTTTTTGGCAGATAACGAGCGCTAAAACATGTTCCATGTTAAAATTTATATCCCAGGAGGATTTGGCTTTGCTCCTAAGAGAGCCGACCAAAGCGATAGCTTTCCTACAAACAAAGTTAATATACGCCTGCATAAACTTGTTATCAATCAACCACGTCGACTCAAAAGGGATATACCAGCGAATTTGACTAACAGATTTGCCTAAATTGACATACATTTTTAATGCAAATTATATTTGTTCACTAATAAGCTATAATTAAGATATAAAAAAGATATTCCCATTATTTAATTCACTTGATGATGAGTCAGTTTCACCAGGCATAGAACCGAGGATTTCCTCTCCATAACCTGTCGGTGTATGCTTTACTCTACACTACTGACCCAATTGAACAGGTACAGGTTAGTTCCTACGATAACCTCCTAAGTAAAAATAGACTGCTATTCCTAACCGCTGTGAATCCAAAAAAAAGTTAAGCCTTTGCCAGCCATTTGTGGTGCAGGGCAGGTGTAGGAAATTTCAAATATTTATTGGTTTACTGAAATACGTGTATTTCACATTTCTTTGTTAATTTAAATTGTCCTCCAAAATCCTAAATTACTCTTTACTATAATAACAGTTGCACCACAAATGGTGGACTCCTAGGAGGCCACACTTTTTTACATTGAAAAGCAGTCCATTTTATTTTAAGAGTTTTGTGTACCTGTACAGGTCGTTTGCTGTAGTGATTGGGGAGGGGACCTGTAGATCCAAAGATCATAGGTTTTAATCCCGATCGCTCCCAAATTTATCTGTTCCGTAAAAAGGATAATTCCACAAATAAATAAATAAACACTAAAGCTCAAATGGTTTCAACGAATATTTTTGAAAAGAGCGAACTGTTTGGCAATTATCAACGAAATCAGAACGTAAAAACAAATTTTACTCTGATTGTCAGATTCCATCCTATACTTTTGACCTCTATAGCTGGATTCTGGATTTGTTGTGGAGGGTAAGATGAAATCACACGCGCTTAGACCGCTAAATTGGGTCCATTGTACTACCTTCGGTTTCTCAGTTTCACCCCGATTTTGTCACTCTCCAACAAGCCAGTCCAGCTGTAGGATGTACTCTAGGATTTTGGCAGGCGGAGTGTCACTGATTCTGGCCATGTCGGGCCAGAAGTCCCCCAACACAGATCCTCTTATTGAAGTTAACGCCGGACAGTAACAGAGTACGTGTTCGGCTGTTTCCTCCTCTTCATTACATTCACGACATATATATAGGGTCATCTGCATACCCCAACGTGTGAAGGTGTTTGTTTAATCTGTAGTGTCCAGTTAAGATCCCTGCAATTGTCCGCAGATTGACTTTGGATGGGTTCAGATAGTATCTCGCATGTTTCCAAGAAGGCGCACGTATTGCAGCTCTTGCTTGGTCGCACCCATCTGCAAGTATGCAGTTTTAGGATATATTGTTTTAGGAGTGCATTTAGAGCCTTGGCGGAAGGCGTGACCATATCGGCTCCGGGCCGAAGGGAAGACAATTGGAGCCGCTTCTCGCCAGTTCGTCAGCTCTTGTGTTGCCCTCGTCACCTTGATGTCCCTTAACCAAGCAAAAAGAAAGGACATTTTGGTTGGATATCTCATTCAGTGTCTGGATGCAATCGAGCACCAGACCGCAGGTGATCCTATGGGCCCGAAGTGCCACGCGCCGTCCTACTGTCTGAAACTGTATCTCTATACCACTCGAACTATTTTTATTGATTATAATTAGGCTTTCATGACATAATTGCGGAACTTTTGAAGCAGAAGGGAATCGACAGCAAAGACCTACGCATCCATCGAGAAACTGTACTGGAATCGGACGGAGCATCTGAGGGTGAGTCTAAGGATATGAAATACAGAAATCTGGAAGACAGGGTTATGTTTTGTCACCATTGCTACTTAGCCTTTACTGTGAAAATATTTTAAAAAGTCACTGGAGGACGTGGATAAAGGGAAAATGTGACAAGTTACAAAAAATACCTGGAATGTTTACTAACTGAAAGCTTAGACCCTGATAAAAAGATAAAAACCAGGATTGAAATGGCACGAGGCGCTTTCCAAAAAATGAATCAGCTCCTGTGCAGTCGCGATTTAGCATTGGAAATGCTTTGCCGTGTGATGCATTGTTACATAATTCCAGTTTTGTTATATGGCATGGAAGCATGGATATTGAAAGTATCCTCAGTTAACAAACTCGAGGCGTTTGAGATGTGGTTATACCGTAGGATGCTGCGAATCTCATGGATGGAATGGATCTCAAACGAAGAGGTGCTTCGCCGCATGGACAGGGACCATCAACTGTTCACCACGATTAAAAAGAAGTAGGCGGCATATTTTCGAAGTGTTAATCTGACATAAAAAAATTGGTTAGGCATTTTGAAGTCATCACTGATGGAGTCACTTATAAACTTCTTTCTTTACTTTTTACAATGAAGCAAGTAAAGATAATCTGAAGGAGAAGATACTTCGACGTACAGTAGGTACTTCAGAATCATTTCGTATTTAACCATATACAATAGTAACTGCTTTTGTAGTTATTACGTCCTTTTCAATTTTAAAAGTTGTTTTAATTATAAGTTAGTGTCAAATTTTAAATTTAAAAACAAACCGCGCTATTTTCAAATATCGCGACCACGAATGCGTCACTTCCCATCACCGTAAATTGCGTTTAGTTTTCCTACTACTCTATAGTAGGCGGTTGTTTTCATCCTGTTCGTGACAGTTGTTAATATTTGTTACTCGCAGTTGCAAGTGAATTATGTGCATCTCTACAAATTTCATTTAATTAATTTTAGATAATTTACGTTTCTTAAGTCCTTTTAATTGGTGAGTAACTAACCAAATATATTATTTACTTTAAGGCAAATTAAGATAAAGGTTACGTATTGGTAACGTGCATTTCGTTCCCGATTCGTTAAAGCACGGCAATGTCTTTGGGCAAAATTTAAATTAATTTTTGGGAATTACCCGTCGCCATCAGCCACTATAGTCTGTTTAAGTTAACATGAAACATCGACTCGAGAAGAATACGGGTTCGAAAAAATCCTGTCCCATTTCGCGGGAGATTCAGTCCCGCGAGAGACGGGATGCCAATGAAGTTCCGCTGTGAGTATCGGTCCCGCGCTTGATTTATAAAATACAGTAATCGCGATAATTTTTGATTATGAAAATATTTGTATTATCGAGTTTGTATAGCTGTGGAACGTCCGGAATTCACGGGACCTGACGGAACAAGAAACCGTAGTTCCGCATTCTTCTCTGATATCGGCATATCAACATTAGTTAAACATCTACATAAATATAATTTAGTTTCAGTGGATTTCCAATTTTTTGCGAATATAGAAGAAATTCTATATAGGATAAATGGATACCCTTTTACAATATAGAGAAGAGTCGCTGGCTCAGGTTATCAATGAAGAATTGATAACCTTTATGCAGAATTTCAATGAATGCTTCATTAAAACCGTACCGTAAGAAAACTTAATGTTTTTATACTAGTTTTTCTTAATAGGATGCTTTTAGTTTGCTGATGTTCCCAGTGAATCTGGGCCAAATTGTGACAAAGTGTGTTCGGTACCATGCAGCTATTTATAATCTCGCTGCGTTCTATATCGACATGAATGGGAAGACAGTCCTTGTCGTATGTCACTACCACCATCTTAGGTAAGTTACTGTAACGCTTTTAAGTAAAAAAGGTTCAGTTGTCAATTTTTTTAGATCGCATCATCGATTTATGTACAGCAAGAACTGCAGTTTGTCAGATGAAGATTCTGAAGCAGTAGATCCGGCTCATCTCTTCTTTTTTATTAACAGGAGTATGTATAGCTTGTCTTCCAAAAAGATGAAGAAAAATTTGGGCCTTTACTCAAAGTAAGGTTAAGAATTACATTATAGGTGTAATATTTCTGACTTTATAATTTGCAGGGATATTAATTTTAATGATAATGAAAGTTCATCCGCAGTTGCTTCATATAATCCGTACGATTCTTCAACAATTGTAAGTACTTTTTTAAAGGTGGGAGGGGGTAGTTATAAAATGTAAGGCTCCTTGTGTTTTATATTTCATTATCGCTTTGTGAGGGCCTTATTTTAATTTTCAAATTGTAGGCTTTGAACCAGAATGAACCGGAATCTAGGCAATTGCCTAAAGTAGCGGCCAAATTTTTATTGTATGCGGATAGTAGTAATCCGGAGGTTTTACCTGCCTTGCAACTTCCCTTACTCGAGGAAGATTTAATAAATGAATTTTCTGAAGAAGCTCAAGCGGCAGGTGATGGACCTGCGCAGACGGCCGAAGGAGAAAAAATTTTAGACTTAAAGTTTTTAATGGATGAGGTAATAATTATTATAAATGTATAAATTTTACAGTTATACTTAAAAAATAATTGAATTGTGTTTAGGCGGCTGAAAGCGTGATAGAAATGCCAATTCTAATTCAAGCTCGTTTTGACTATGAGACTCATTTCGACTGTTTTACAAAAAATGAACTGAACACCGTCGTAGAACTATACAACATCCCCAATACTTATAATACCGTGAGCATTCTACAACTTTATGATTTTGGATGCAGGCTCGTCAAGTGGTGTGACGATAGTCATGCCCTTTTGATCTTCTCAAGAAGTGACCATGGTAATTCTGTTGTTTCTTAAAATATGAATTATTTACTGATCTTTAAACTACTTTTAGCTAACATGGCTCTATTGATGGACCATCCTGTCATTCAAGTAAGGCCCATGATCAACGCAAGTCCAATTGCAACTGCCATTGCTTGCATGATAGATTTTACCACGGTGCTTAATTACTTACACTACAGACAGAGAGGTTACACTTTCTAAAATTGTTTTATTGTTGATTCCGTTTATATTGTTAACTATAGAGATGGAAGTAAACCCCATGTATATCCGTTTTCCTGTAGTTTTTTGTGTAATATTTAATATGTTAAAGTACTAATGTTAAATAAATATGCTGGTACTTCAGTGTTGAAATTTATATTTTCTTGGTCAAACTTTTTGGAAACTTGAGTCTACCACCACCAAATCAAGCTTTTCGCACAAAAAGAAATTGTAGAGTCTGTCATTTGGACAAAAAATATATTCAAGGTTAAAAGTACAATTGTTTGCGACATTTTCAGTTTAAAATAAAGCACAATAAATTTCCCAAATACTCGAGCAATATTTGTTGTTGTTCATACGAAAATCATACGAATTTGTTCTTTAAAATCGATTTTCTCTAAATTGGCTGAGTTATGGAATTTTAAATTTTTACCTGGTGTATAACTAATTATGACCAAAGGGTATATAAAATTGGTGTAAATTGGTGAAATCCAATGTTGGCAAATCCCTTGTCAGATTTAAAGGGGTTGGTTGGCGTAGTAGCTTTAAATGCTGCTGTATATAAAAATACTTTTTCGTTACGCCGGACGTATTTGAGCACTTTTCGTGTACGTTTTGAGGTACGAAAAGAGATGGTTTTCGTCGACATTTGCAGGAAAAAACCAATAAAAATGGTATAAAAGCATAAGTTTCTACTGTATTATGTACAAAATAAGTACAAAATATGTACAAAAGGAAAGTATTATAGAGACACGTCCCTCTATAATACTTTCTATTTACAATATTTACAGAGAAACGGAAAGAAGCATAGAGTCACGTCCCTCTATACTACTTTCTATATGCAATATTTAGAACGTGATAGGGTATCCCGTCACTTGGCCGAAATTCATTTGGCCGAAACTTCATTTGGCCGAAACATCATTTGGCCGAAATTCAATTGGCCGACACATCATTTGGCCGACAGTCATTTCGCCGAAATATTATTTTTATTACCGAAAGTGAATATAAAAATAAATCTTAAATGAAAAGAAAAAATATATTGACGGTGCGTCAAAAAAAGCGAGATTCACCCCCTTCCCAGTAGCACAATTTGCCGAGTTGGAAGGCCCTAGGGGATGTTTTTAATGAGCTTAGTTTTCACCTACGACAAAGTAGGCTGCGCTCCGCACGCTACAGACCCATTTTTCGGCAACACAACCACCCCCTCCAAAGTTTAAAAAAAAAGCGATATTCACCCCTTGCTAATAGCACAATGTGCCGAGTTGGATCACCCTAGAGGGATGTTTTTAATGAGTTTAGTGTTGCCAAAATGGCTCTGTAGCGCTGCAACGCGGAGCGGCGGCGCGGAAGAGTCAATTTTGGCAACACATCCACCTACGACGAGTTGCAAAAAAAAAGCGAGATTCAACGTCGTTAAATCAGTAACCAATAATAAGAGTCTATTTTGGCAACACATCCACCTACGACAGAGTTGCACAAAAAATCCGCGCGCACCGTTAATATAAGAAATTTAACATATTATTAAATTATTTTTATAGTTACTTTATCTAATACTAAAAATAAAATTTCGGCGAAATGACTGTCGGCCAATTGAATTTCGGCCAAATGAATGTCGGCCAAATGAATATCGGCCAACTGATAGTGATTCCGTGATAGTGTAACTTACTTTGGCTAGCATATAATAGTTACTTATTTGGCGCCGTCGAGACAAATTGCTGCACGTGTTCCTTAGTAAACACTAACACGGCAGCTTTTTTAATGTCGCGCGGCGCATCATTGTTCCTCCTGCAAATATTACGCACATTGTGGAATCCACTTATATCTATTCCGAATCACTGTCAGTTGGCCGATATTCATTTGGCTGACATTCATTTGGCAGAAATTTTTTGGCCGAAATTCAATTGGCCGAAACATCATTTGGCCGAAACTTCATTTGGCCGAAATTAAATTGGCCGACACATAATCATTTGGCCGACAGTCATTTCGCCGAAATTTTATTTTTAGTATTAGATAAAGTGACTATAAAAATAATTTAATAATAATATATAATTGTTAAATTTCTTAACAATTTTATAAGTAGAAAAAAATTAATTTTTCATTTATATATTCAACATCTCTTGTTTAATTTTGTTTAGTTACACTGTTAGGTTACACTTATATTAACGGTGGGCGCGGATTTTTTCTGCACTTTTATTATTGGTTACTGATTTAACGACGTTGAATCTCGCTTTGTTTTGCAACTCGTCGTAGGTGGATGTGTTGCCAAAATTGACTCTTCCGCGCCGCCGCTCCGCTCCGCGTTGCAACGCTACAGAGCCATTTTGGCAACACTAAACTCATTAAAAACATCCCCCTAGGGCCTTCCAACTCGGCAAATTGTGCTACTGGGAAGGGGGTGAATCTCGCTTTTTTCGACGCACCGTCAATATATTTTTTCTTTTCATTTAAGATTTATTTTTATATTCACTTTCGGTAATAAAAATAATATTTCGGCGAAATGACTGTCGGCCAAATGATGTGTCGGCCAATTGAATTTCGGCCAAATGATGTTTCGGCCAAATGAAGTTTCGGCCAAATGAATTTCGGCCAATTGAATTTCGGCCAAATGAATTTCGGCCAAAAAATTTCGGTCAAGTGACGGGATACCATCTATTCCATCCTGTGCTATAAGGGTCGACTTAACCATAGAGGTGTACCACATACGCCAGACACGTATCCTCGTCGACGTTTTGCACAGTACAGAACGTTGAAAGTAGACGGCTAACGAAAAGTTCTTCTCATCACGCAGCCGTAAAACTACTTTTTCACCTCGGGAGCGTTCGGGTTCCTCGGCTGCGCTACGCTCCGCCTCGGAACCCCCGCTCCCCTCGAACGAAAAATCGCGTTTTACATCCTTGTGATGAAAAGTACTATTAAAATTTACATGAATCTCGATATTTTTACAAAAAACCTCTTGTGGAAAAACACAAAAATTATTCTCTAGTAATAGAAAATAATTAATCAGGAAAATTGATATTATAGAATTTAATTTTGAAGAAAATTTGATGCTATTGATAAGTAAAACTTATTTTCTGTGAATTTTTAATGCGTAATGGAATATCGAAATTGTTTATTATAAATTAATTAATTTACCTTACCGCGTCAGAAAATAAACAGATATGATTATGGTGAAATACTAATCTCGAATGCTTTCGTTTATCAATTACGATAAAAACATTCTGCGCAAATTGTAAACATTTATAATAATTTTATTTTACCATATCATCTTGATTAGTTGTTAATTTTAAAAGTTTATCTATGGGAAAATATTCCTGAGAATAGATTGGTTTCCACGGCCCAATTGATTCATTTTGGGCAAAATAAAAAAGCAAATTATATTTTTTGGCATTGTGAAAAAAATCTGTAACGAAAAATATTTAATTTATATAAGAAAACCTCTACCTGAGGTAAATGGTCACCTCCCCCAAGAAAATTTAATAGGCATAATATTGCAAATACATTTTTTAAATATCTCAAAATTAATAATATGTTCAAAAAATGCAATTGCGAATCACTAAAATGAATAATTAAACAAGATTTTCTATGAAAATTTATATGAAAAATTTCAATATTATCAAGACATAAAATATTTTTATAGTTTATATTATACTAGAGTTCCAATTCCAACGCAGTCATTCATTCAAAGTAAATTTAAACCATTCACACCTGCAAATGTTATGATTAGTACGATTCGGATTTCTATGCACTTAAAATTTCCAAAAAGATATTATAAAATACCTTTAATTATGTATTGTGTTTTCGTATTTCATTCTGCGGAAATGGTTAATCTGGAAATAAAAAAAATTTTCAAACTTGAAAAAAACTTGAAAAATTAAAAAAAAAAAGAAAATTTTTTTTCACATAAAGAATGAGAAAACAGATTTTAAAAGCCCCTTATAATAAGTAGGGTTTACTATAATCAAAGAATTGTAAAAGGATTTATTTATAGGTTTGCAAGTCTGCAGCACCCAGGGAAAACTGCCATAAAGCATCAAAATCCGGATCCTAGTTATGACTAACTCCAGCCATATCATGAAGAAGTGTTTATTTCAGTTCATTTGAATAAAGTTCTTGTTCGATTTAAGATCTTTATTACTTATTCTTAAATTTTTCAGTTTTTAATTAAGTACTTGAAGTGCGCATTACTAAAAATTATAAATTTAATTCAAATCGCGATAAACATCAAGCAATTTGTAATATTCAAAAGCAACCTAATCGGTAAGAAAAAATCTATTTGTTGTAATGTTTAAATATTTTAACCATTTTCTTTTTATTATTGCAAATTTTAACTATTTTTCAAAACAGATAATGTAATAGTTTGATCAAAATTTTCTGTTATTTCTTTAATTTGAATTTTGTTTAGGAATTATATGCCCAAATTATGTAAATTCCACTTGAGCGCGTCATTCCCACTGTCAAGTTTCAGTGAACTAAACCTCAAAGCATCTAAATCCCCATGGTGCCCATGTTAGGCGTACAAAAAACAAGTTAAATATCGTTAATCCATTCACGCGCATTAATCTTAATCCTAAATTTTCGTGAATCGATGTCAATTAAAATCTAATCAATTCTAAATCTCAATATAAAAATATTAAATAATAAGAAATTTTCTTGTGAAATTCTTATTAGTTTGGGAGGTAGAGCGCACACAAAATTCAGTGACACACAGACATTTCTTGAAATTTGATCTTTCAATTTGTGGCAAAGAATGTAAATCCCAGGCCCGTAGCTAGACATCGGTCATTGGGGGGGGGGTACATGTGGGAACACAATAATAATAACTAAATCCACTATTAATTATGTAAAAAGTTGTATCGCAAACATTATTGACGGGAGGAGGCGTCTTTATTGTTTGGTTCCGACTGCTAAACTTGTTTGTCCTTTGTTCTTTATCCTTTTTTTTTATTACATTTTTGAAATTTGTTGCGTTCAATTTAATTTGAGCATGTGGCAACCCTGTATAGCACGCCACTGGGGCAATCGTTGTGCAGGTAACTGCCGCCCTCCGCTATCGTTATTCGTTTTTAACACAAAAGTTTGGGATAAATGAACCAAGTTAACTAATTACTTTGACTGATAAAAGAAAGCAATGCAATGATTAATAAATTAAAAATCTTGAGATATGTTTAATTAAAAAAGCGTCATCTGACGTAAAAATTTGACAGCCACTAGTAGCCGTGCCGTCATATCGTCACGTTGTCCTGCTATGCGAATTATTAACTGTGATATTTAAGAATCGCTTATATAGTATTATTTTTAGTAAAAGACTGTTATTTTTATAATGGATGTAAAGGAATTTCAACATAGAGCACGTAAACGAATAAAGGAAGTTAAAGCGAAAGCTAGACCAGGTAGTTTGCATTACTATTATGAAAAATGTCTTTATAACCTTATTTTTCTACTATCAAAAATGATTTTGTTTTTTAAGAATTAAATACCAAAGAATTATGGACTTGTCAAGGATTTGCAGATTCCTTTGAAAGGTTTTGGCAATTTACTGATAACTGTGACAAAATAAGTGTATACGATACAACTCCTGATGAATTTATTGACAAATACGAAGGTCCATACAAACCTGTCGTTATTACAAATTGCCAAACTAACTGGAAAGCTACTGAAAAATGGACACTAGATAGATTAGCCAAAAAATACAGAAACCAAAAATTTAAATGTGGTGAAGATAATGAAGGATATAGCGTTAAAATGAAAATGAAGTATTATGTACATTACATGCTCAACACTCGTGACGATAGTCCTTTGTATATTTTTGATAGCAATTTTGGAGAAGTAAGTCCTTGTTCTTATATTATCTAGTTCACATCAAATTTTTTTTAAAAGCTTTTATTTATCTTGACACGATAAGTTTGATCTCTAATGCCAGAGGCATTCAAAGTTGTGGATTTTCATTTTTTAGTTGTTATCCATGAATTTGACTGCCTCTTGTTTTTCAAGTTTATAGATAACACATCCTGCCAAAAACTTGTAGAAAATTGAATTCCCAACAAAACATTTTTTATTCCTTAGGTATTTGCAGCGTTTCGAGTGTAAGGTCGCAACATACTTTTTTTTACAACTTTTTATTTAACTTGGCATGACGTGTTTTCCCTTCAGAAGGCAATGGCAAACCACTCTTTTATCTATGATTGAAACTACAAAAATTATTTAGAAATACACAAAATTATTTAGAAGCGTTTTGTAGGGAATTAAATTACCTACAAAGAAGTCCATGCCAGCATACATTCACAGCCACGGATTTTTACTTTGTAGTTGTTTTTTTAGAATAAACTTACAAGGGGACATCACAGTGAGTGTATCGCCAATCGAGATCCCAATTTTTTTGGTGTAGGAGATAAAAAAATTATGACTTTTTTTTTTTAAAGAAAGGGTATGACCGTGTAAGCATGCAAAAACTGCCCCCAGCGATTTTTAAAAATCAAAATGGCCGATCGATTTATAATCGGAAAAAAACATTTTCCTGAAAATTTCAGCTTTCCAACCCCTAGATTTACGAAATAGTAGGGAAAAACGTGTTTTTTGGTTTTTATTTTATTGTGCCTATTCTACGGAGTAGTTTTTAATGAAATTTTTTTTGGTAAGAAATATTGATAAGAGACTTTAAAAAGTAATTTTTTTGATAAGTTACAATCATCCCCCTTTTCAAAAAAAATTCCAAAAGTTTTGGCCGCTTTATTTAAACATGTTCCTTAAAAGTGTCAATCACGAATTTTTTTTAAAAAACTTCCCTATAACCTTTCTGTACATGGTAAAATTTTCAACTTGATCCATTTGGTGCAACACAGTGAAAAAAAATAAAATAGATACGAATTTGATTACAAGGGTATTTTATACATAGTAGGATAGTACGTATAATATGCATTATTATTATACATTACTTAATATATAGTATTTTAGAGTATATCTCAGAATTTTATTACATATTTTAGAATGAATCATGTTAAAGAAAAATGCTTTAGGTGTAATATTATCTACGGAAGGCAATGATTATTATTTATTATCAACCAAATACGCATGAAATATCCGGAATTGCTCGATATTGTTGTGATTGTAATAATGGTAAGCGCACTGTCATGTTCTGCTCTCACATTGCAGCTATTATATAATTATCTTTCTCATGCTCGATATTTGGCTAAAATAATAAAACCAGCTGAGATATTGAGTCATTTGCTTACAGAAATAGAAGTGAACGCAGTAGTGAATGATGACAGTGACGAAGATTATCGATGTTATTTGAAACAATTTTATTAGAAAAATTCTTATATTGTAATTAGTTACTTTTATTAAAATTATTATATTATCTTGTAATATTTAATTTTTCATTACTTATGTTGAAAACGAATCAATATATTTTTTGTGAAATAATTTCATTCTTCATCTTCTTTATCAGCCTTTTTCCGCCCACTGCTGGACATAAGCCTCTCCATATTATGGAGGATCTGGCCATAACTCACCACGCTGGCCAGACGGGTTGGTGAGTAGTCCGCAGATCGATTTTGGACTATAGTTGTTTTACATCCTGTAGCAGCTTGCTAGGCTAACATTCAGATGTGCCTGTAGCCATGGTTTTTGTTAACGGTGGCAATTCGTCAACTCAGGGGGACCGCCGGCTTAACGTGCCCTCCGAAGTACGGAGACTGGGTCATAAGAAAGTTTGACTCTCCCCGGGTTTGAACCCGGTACCTCGCGTTAGCATCCAACTGCG
The DNA here is from genome assembly GCA_958510855.1 of Rhagonycha lutea. NCBI lineage: Eukaryota > Metazoa > Arthropoda > Insecta > Coleoptera > Cantharidae > Rhagonycha > Rhagonycha lutea. The sequence continues at coordinate 22,794,016 of OY294042.1, forward strand.
TTAGCTGCAAAGCAATGACCGAAAGAGGGCTGTATACCAAACTTTTAACGAATATCCATATAGCTCTTTTATTAATGTATGGAATTTAATGCGGTTTGAAGTAAACGATTAGAAAAAAAATCTAGTTTCACGGAAAGTCATTAAGAAGTTAAAAAAAAAATGTTTCATTTTTTATTATAATAATTAATCACTCCAGTGACCTGCAAGTGACTTTCCATGAATATACAAACTATTTAAATTAAAACTATTTTTAAAATATCTATGTATATAAGACAAAACCCTTATATATTTGCTTTTTAAGAAAGTGCATTTAAATCGTAAAATTTGGTTTACACCCATAACATTGCCGGTTTAACGAATTATTTAATTCAATTATGAGTGTAAACCAAACTTTATGTTAGGTATAAAGTCCTCTTAAGAATCATCATCAGCCTCAGCGATTGTCATAAATCATAATAGTTTTTTTAAAGCCCATTGCCTTCCGTAGATAATATTGCACCTAACGCATTTTTCTTTAACATAATTCATTCTAAAATATGTAATAAAATTCTGAGATATACTCTAAAATACTATATATTAAGTAATGTATAATAATATAATGCATATTATACGTACTATCCTACTATGTATAAAATACCCTTGTAATCAAATTCGTATCTATTTTATTTTTTTTCACTGTGTTGCACCAAATGGATCAAGTTGAAAATTTTACCATGTACAGAAAGGTCATAGGGAAGTTTTTTAAAAAAAATTCGTGATTGACACTTTTAAGGAACATGTTTAAATAAAGCGGCCAAAACTTTTGGAATTTTTTTTGAAAAGGGGGATGGTTGTAACTTTTCAAAAAAATTACTTTTTAAAGTCTCTTATCAATATTTCTTACCAAAAAAAATTTCATTAAAAAATACTCAGTACAATAGGCACAATAAAATAAAAACAAAAAAACACGTTTTTCCCTATTATTTCGTAAATCTAGGGGTTGGAAAGCTGAAATTTTCAGGAAAATGTTTTTTTCCGATTATAAATCGATCGGCCATTTTGATTTTTAAAAATCGCTGGGGGCAGTTTTTGCATGCTTACACGGTCATACCCTTTACTTAAGGAATACGTCGGACCCCCTAACTTAAGGGTCCATAAGATTTCCGATACCCCCTCCCCCCAAACCCTTACGTAATTAATGGACGGCCCCTAATAAATTACGCAATTTTCGCATTAAAATTCCCATTATGTGTTATACCTATGGTAAAACCTGTCTGTTTTTTTCAAAAATTCATTACTCAAAAACTAAGGGCCAATGGACTAAACGCAAAGAAAGTGGTAATTTTTTAGGTCCTAGAATCATCGAAATCCATAATCAATAAAATCCATAAAATTGGAATCTCAATTGGCGATATACTCACCGAAGCTTCACGTTAGTAGCGTGCAGTATTTGCGTTCGAGGAGGAAAGATGCTCGCTTCCATGCTTCCCTCCCCGAACGATGCTTCATCGCTGCGGTGTTTAAAATTTAAATTTGTATGTGTAACCTAACTTATTATTTTTAAATATTGTGTTATGACCATATACAAATTTTTATGTTGGTATTGCCGTGTGTAGTATTTTAAATCAATCTCAACTTTTTTTTATGAGTGATTGAGGACTCTGGTTTTTTCATTAGCTCCTTTGGTTTTTTTTCAAATCATTGCATATCATAAAATTATTTGCACTAACAAATTCTAGCAAAACATCCACCATTACAATAATTTTACTAACGAGGCGAGCCCACCTACTCGTCATCACCAATTCCGTCTGAATTCACAATGGAAAGCGCACAATGGCCAAGCGTTTGCAAAATAAACGGGCAATTCTCCTAATTAGGGGGAGGGGAGGCAACATTTCAGACGTCTTTTATGGATGGAACTTTAGGTTATTTCTCAAGCTTTGTTTTTCCATAAAAGACGTCCGAAATTTTGTCTCACTCCCCCCTCCCTCTAATTAGGGGAGTTTACATACTTCCAAATAAACGAACTTTTTATTTTTTTGGCTTCTTTTCAAACGCCACAAATGAACCGAAATAATGCATATTCATCATAAAAATTGAAAAGAAGCCGAGAAAGAAGTTTCCGCACAGTCGACGTTTATTTTCCAAATTCTTGGTCATTGTGTGCTCCTACTTACGTCACTTTCATTTCTAGTCTAGCCCTACATGTACTGTGAATCTGGACGAATTCGATGATGACGAGTAGGAAGGTTCTTCTAGTACGTCATCCTCAATTTATATACAAAAATACATGGTAATACTCACCGAAATTTTGTGAGAAACTAAATTTCTTAGGGTGAGTTGTTCCATTGTCTGTTAAACCTTGTTCAACCAATCAGTACGGTTAAAAACCTCATATTTAACTGATGGAGTTGAAAGTTGAACGAGGTTTAACCGACGACGTTGGTACAACCCACCCTTACAAAAAAATTCCTGACATAAAATCTTTAAAACTTAGAAAGGTAGAAGGATTAAAAGTATCATATTTTAACTCTTGTTATCCGCGATTTGGAATTTCTTTTACATCTGAACTACTGAAGATAAATATATGGTGTCCTGGACTTTTTTGTAGAAAATTTAATATATAATTTTTTTGTATTTTTTTATAGTTTTTGAAGCATTTCGAGTGAAAGATCACGACATGCTTCAGCATTGACTGTGATTTTCCCTTTTCCAAAATGCTTCTAGGATCATGTCTTGTATAAATAAAAGCTTTTATCCAAAAAACGAAGTGTTTTCTAATCACTTGCTTTACAGCATAGACGTCGAAAGAAACTACTAGAAGACTATGAAGTGCCATTATATTTTTCTGAAGATCTTTTTAAATACGCTGGTGAAAGGCGCAGGCCTCCTTACAGGTGGTTTGTTATGGGACCTGCACGCTCAGGTACTGGAATTCATATTGATCCATTAGGAACAAGTGCCTGGAATGCTCTTATAAGTGGACATAAAAGGTGAGTACATTTTTTTACCCGACTACCAAAAAAAGAGGGTATTGTGTTGAACAAAATTTTACTTCTTTTACCGAAAAAAAAATATAAATTTCAATATAATTCATCATTGTATTGGTTTTGGGCTTTCTAATGTCCATAATAAAGTGTATTTGTTTTTAAAAAGCATTCAGAAAAAAATTGGAGTTAGAGCCTTTTAACTTATCAGGGCAGTATGTATGTATATTTTTTTTTGTGCCTCTAGTCTAGAGCCTAAAATACCTAGCCTATTTTAACGAAAATTTCACCTGAGTAACTTAGGCGATTTAACATTTCGCTACTGTGACGCGCTTGAATGGACTGGCGTGATTATCACTAAAATATTGAACCGATTTTGATGAAAATTTTGATTATTCATAGCTCTTTTGTCCATGAGTACATAGGCTATATCAGAAATCGGCAACCTTTTAGATATTGCGGATAATAATTTATTAACTTTCAAATTTATCGACCTTTTTTTATACTTTCCCCTAAATTTATAGATTTCTTATTTTTTTTAAATGAGCTAGGCAAATTTAAATAATATCTGAATTACTTTGCGGACTTACTATTAAAATTACATCAATGACCACCGGTTACCGACTGTTGGGTTAGTATATAATAGTGATGTGACGACTCGAGTATTACTCGGGTTAAAACTCGAGTATGGTCTGTATTCGAATAACTCGAGTAGCTTTTTGTGCAACTCGAGTTGGCGAGTTTTAAATGCGCACGCAAACTGCACAAGCACAAATAATTTTATAAACTAGACGAATGCAAAGCAAGCAAAATTATTATTAGTTTTTTACTAACTGATTTGCCTTTTCAAATACTCACAAGTCGCAACTCATAAAAAAGATTAAATGATTAAAATTTAATGTTATTTTAATATTATTAATGATATAAGGTGCGCGCGCAGCCGAGTAAAATTACTTGAGTATTAACTCGAGTTGAAAATATTTCGAATTCGAGTTACTCGAGTTTAAAAAGTATTCGACTCGTCACATCACTAGTATATAACATTACCCTAATGTGACGCGCATGAATGGACTAGCGCAATTACTGTACTGAAATATTGGACCAATTTTACGAAACCCAATACGAAAAAATTCCAATGGCACGTTTCAGGCTCCGACTACGACATTTCAAATGTTTAGTGATGATTCTTGTAAGAAATTGGGATTTTTTCGTAGTAGGGTTTTTTATTTTTATTTGTAGTATTAGGTATCTAATTTTTTTGAATTTTTAGATGGTGCCTGTTTCCAACAAACACTCCCAAAGAACTTCTGAAAGTAACCGGCTCTTTGGGGGGTAAACAACGAGATGAAGCAATTACATGGTTCAATGTAATTTATCCACGCACTAAAGAACCTTCTTGGCCGACTGACTGCCAACCAATTGAAATTTTACAAAAACCTGGGGAAACTGTTTTTGTGCCTGGCGGATGGTGGCATGTTGTTTTAAATTTGGATGCAACCATAGCCGTAACACAGAATTTCTGCAGTAAAACAAACTTTCCTATAGTGTGGCATAAAACTGCACGTGGTCGACCAAAACTATCTAATAGATGGTTGAGAAAATTGCATAAAGAAGAACATATGTTGGCTCTAGTTGCTGATAATATAAATATAGATCAACCAATTGATGTTGCCTCTGACAGTTCCAGCAATTCATCATCTAGCTCAAGCTCCGAGAATTCAGATTCAGAGGACGATGATAGTGGACAAGAGTCATTAACGGCAAAGAAAAGGAAAAGAAAATCAGACATTGAATCAAACCGAAATCGGAAAGCAATTCGAACTGTAAGTTTTAAAATTATTTTTCATATTTTCTTCGCTTACCGACTTGTTTTTATGAAATTCTACATCGATTAACAATGGAGAGATTGGCAATATAGCTTTAATTCTAGTGTTGAAATATTTTCGTATGTAATTTTCTTGATATTGCAAAGATTCTATATCGGCTAATAATTGCTGAAGCTGAAGTTTATATTTGTTGAAATACGACAATATTGTTTCGAAAGGGATTAAATACTTCATTATTAAGTGCATAAAACTACAAATAAAATAATTAAAAGTTTGCCCTATATAGGAAACTTTTTGTCGCTAATCGTAAAGGATTAAGGGATACGCTGTCAAATAACTGTAGGGAGGAATGGAAAAAATAAAAGCGTAAACAAAAATTTATTGTATTATGCATGCAAAGATCGAATGCTGACTGTCCTGGAGGGATTGGAGATTAAGACAGCGATTTTAAACAGGAAGAAACGATTCAATCTACAAAAGGAACTACAGAACATCAGCTCACCACTGTTATTCCAAGCCCCTTGGTTGGATTGTACGATTGGATTGATTCATTTTTGTTTACTCTTTCAATTATTCCATTCCTCCCTACAGTTATTTGACAGCTTATCCCTTAATCCTGTACAATTAGCGACTAAAAGTCTCCTATATAGATTGCACTTTTACTTATTTTATTTTTATTCGTAAAATTACGTGCTACTAGGGAATATTGTCGTATTTCAACTTTCAAGACATTGGCTGTAATGATTTTACAGTCGATTCTTTCTGAGGTTTGTGTTTTCGACAGTAATTTAGTCTTTGACTCCTTTAGTCTTCACTTTTAAACAAACTCTTGGCAAATTCTACATATTGAATTTTCTCTATGATGTAGACATGTAGAGCATAGATTCTCAAATTCTGTTGGACCACCACCTACTTTCCTCAGCATAAATTTTTATAACTCCCCCATTACTATAATAGGGCTAAAAAAGGTCATTCATATTTTTTTTAAATAAAAATGATTTTATTTCCACCGGCCCCCGACCACACCTGAACACCCCCATATTCTTTTATGCCCACTATCGGCCCCCCTAGAACTAGAAATCGTCGAGAATCACTGATTTAGGGCCAGTTGTATAAAAGAGGGTTAACTCGGGGATCAGCTGATCCTGGTTCAAGAGCTGACCCAGGATCGTCGCAAGGTAGATAGATTACAAATAAACCTATCAAGTAAATTTAACGAGTTAAGAGCGCGCTGCAAATTTTGATGCAAAAACATGTTTCAATAGATGGCGTACCCTAAAATATTAATCTTTTATAGTTATCTTTTCACCAAAACAGAATTCTAATAATTTATAAAAGTCATATGAATAAACGATAACTAAGCTAGGCAATAAGGAAGTTTGAGCTTCCAATGTTGAATATTTACAAGTATATTCCAAAAAGATATGCACATGTGAAAATATTGAATATATTTAAAAATATTTATCTTTGAAAGCTCAAACTTCCTTATTGCCTAGCTTAGTTATCGTTTATTCATATGACTTTTATAAATTATTAGAATTCTGTTTTGGTGAAAAGATAGCTATAAAAGATTAATATTTTAGGGCACGCCATCTGTCGAAACATGTTTTTGCATCAAAATTTGCAGCGCACTCTTAACGCAAGGTAGATAGATTTATTTGATAGGTTTATTTGTAATCTATCTACCTTGCGGCGATCCTGGGTCAGCTCTTGAACCAGGATCAGCTGATCCCCGAGTTAACCCTCTTTTATACAACTGGCCCTTAGAGATTTATTATTTTGTAATTCTTTTAGGGGGATTTGTTATGTTTTTTTTTTAAATTTTTTATGAAATTATTAAATAGTAAAAACAATTATTTTTTTCAGAATAACAGCCTTGATGCACCTTCAGCAATGCAAGAAGCCAATGGTTATCCCGTAAATCAAAATGTTGCCGTTCATAATGCATGTCCCTAACATTTTCTTCTACTTTTGATTTTTGAAAATTGTGTTTGCACATATGTGATTTTTTAACTTCTGTTTTAGTTACCAATTTTTAGTTAGTAATGGACACCATGAAATTATATTTCACTTTGGTATTTAATATTGTTTACACAATTTTAACTTGATTATGAACGAATTGATTTTTCATTATGAATTAGTTATGACTATTAATTAATTATGTAGTACACAGTCTTAACTTGATTATGAATTAATTAATACTTGTTGAATGTTATTCATAAATTGATGCTTGAAGTATGAAATGAATAATTTTTTATATGTACAAAATGTAACAAATATATTTTTATAAGATTTATGAAATGCGTTTGGTTTTTGTTTTTGAACATGAATTTATTAAAATTTGATTTTATTATTTAATTTTTATAATATAAGTATTAAGGCCGTGTGACACGAACACAAATTTGTTAATAAATTTGTTAACTAATTTTTCAATGTTAACACATTATTTTAATTAAAAAAATTTGCTAACAAATTTGTGGTCGTGTCAAGTGGCCTTTGCATAAGTTTGACCGACTTTTTTTTAAAGAATACTTTATTAATATAATTAATTTCGTGTTTTTTGATCAAATTATTCAAATACTTAACATACAGTATTTTTATTGTAGGGTTTTTGTAGTAAGTATTAAAATGATATTGACTTGAAAAAGTTTGCTTATATTTTATATTATGATTAATTATTGTGTGTATTTTTATTGTAACAGATTTGTAAGTTTTATTGAACTAGTATTGTGGAAGTTGACTAAAAGCATTGATTATTACTAGTATACATAATCAATGTTAAAAGTTACTGACGCCCAAACATAATAGGAATTAATTATTGTTTAATGAGTGTAGATAATTTCTGCATTATGTTTGTGGTTTATTTTTAATTGTAATTATTCATAGCTTAAGTTTTGCTTACAACAATCAAATATTTTGAAAACACTCATTGGTGGTAAAATTTAGTTTTTGAGCTGACACATTTAATTTTGAAATTGTCTTGTATCCAAGTGATGGTACACTGGCATATGAAGGCTATTTATTAATTTATATGGTGTAAGATGTGATGCAATTTGTAATAATTTTATTGAAAATAAATATATTTAGTGAAGTAAGGGGAATATATTAGAAAATATTTGTATAAAGAAAATGATCAATTTTTATAATACAATACAATCATTTCATTTATTGTTAGACTTTAAGTTTACTTTAATGCTACTAATATGAATTGCGTATTTTCTAAAAAAAAAAAAAAAATTTGAATAATTTTTGTCGATTTTGTGATCTAATATAGTGCCTCGATAATATTATTCAATATCAATGTTACTTATTTTTTAGAAAATTATTTGAAAGGACAATTCTAATTATATTTAGATTAATAAATAATCAAATACAGGCAGTTCTGAAACAACTTTTTTCTAAGTTGTATTAGGGGTGAAATGACCTAACCCACGGGATAGTATTATAAAAAGTTTCGTTTTTTTGAACCTTCAAAATTAATATGGAGTTTTGGTTAGTTGTCATGAACTTATTTATGGGATTTATTGTCTATTTTACAAGATTATTAAGTGAAACTCCCGGTATGTGGGTTAGGCCACTTCACCTATAAATTATTTAGCAATAATAAGAAAATCCACTACTAAATTACATAAAATGAAATATTTAATTTTTTTCAATTGCACCGACGTTGAATTAATTATTTTTAAGCTTAAAAATTGTCAATTCAATCAATTGGGAGGTACTAAATGAATTTTTGGATTAAATGCCAATTTTAAAGTTCCATTTAATTCTTAAATGACGTTGATGCAATTGGCCCTTAATGTATATAACATTTTTAATTTATCACAATTTATTTTAATATTAATTATTTAAAATAATATCACATATTGCTTATACATGAAATAACTGCCACATTTGTAATATGCCATCGTGGAGTATCAATAAATTTAATATATGTTGATGTAAAACAACATTGTAAGCACTAGTAGGTGCTTGAATTCTTTACATTTTTAAATAAATTTATAAAATAACAAAATACTTTTTTTTACTGTATTTAGAACAAACCTTTTAAATTTTGTGCTATTATGTTAGGGACCGTCCATTAATTACATAATTAAATAGGTAGGTAGGTAGGGTGGGGGGCTATCGGAAATCTTACGGGGGAGATCTATTTAAATATTTATAAAAACTCGATGGGAACTGATAGATAACATTAGAATGAAGCGTTTAGGCTATGGACCAACGTCAAGTATCGATTAATTTAGGCAATAATCGACATTTCACGTTTGATTTGCCTCAGTTGCTTTTTTTTGTTGACAGTATGTGCGTTCGACGTAAATACTTACCACAAGACTTAGGAAGGGGCAGGGACCCAATTGAGGTATTTACTCAATACCTCGGCACCGTCCTAGATCAGTCTCTTCAAGATAGCTGTAGGGGAGTGGGACTAAATTGTCCTGCAAACCTACCTTTGATTTGGTGTAAATTTACTTGTATTATTCACTTCAATTTCATTAATTCTTACGAAGGCTGATAACTGCCACAAGCGTTACAGCACTAGACTTCGTGCTATGCTAACGTTCTATTCTCGCTAAGTATACTCATACCATTAATCATCAATTGTGATGTTCTGAGATGTTGAAAGAGGTTTTGGAGGCTGCACCGCCACCAATCTCTGTAAACAATGAGATGCTATGCTATAGTAAGGGGCGGGGCTACCGCAGTTGAAGGTAGAGGTAATTTTATTCATAGTGGTTGGGGAGTAGCTATAATGTGCAGAAACTAATATTCTTAATTTTGGTTCTATGTTTGTGTTAATTGGTGAAATTGAATGTAAAACGTTCTCCCTTCACATTATTTGCCGCGCAAGTCACGTGCCAACCACTATAAATAAAACGACCTATACCTGGTGCTACTGACAACATCATTGTCTTCCAATTGGTTTAAAAATCTCGATTTAGGTTATGGGTTGGCCATTGGGACAACTTTAGTAAGTGAGCGGGTCTTAGAAATTACGGTTTATAAATATCCCAGTTGAGGAGTTACGTGGCCCTGGGCGATATTTTTATTACGTGAGCGTGCTAATAGATTCCAGTTTATAAATGTATTGAGAGTTTGACACATTCATGACTTAGAGACAGGATCGTTAAGAAAAATGCCCTTTTTTTAATGGAGATTTTCAGGCAGACCCGATTTAAAATCCATTTTGGAGCATGGTATTCTTCAAAAATGCATATTTTATTTTGCATTCTTGCCTGCCTTTTTTGAGGTTTTACTTTGTTTAACTATCCTGTCTCTATTCATGACGATTGCAAGTGATGTTGTCACGGAATTAAACCGCTAACGACAAAAATAACCAACAGAGTTGTTCTTCTCCCTTAATAACAGCGGCGGGCTAGCTAAGCAGTCGAGATGGGGCGTGGACCAAATGATCAGGGACACTGAAATAAGAGTGGGAGGGGGAAGACGTAATCGAAAAAGTGAATAATGGAGCATAGAGGGCGCCACTAGCTGTAATGTTCCATAACGATTCACCTTTACCATTGATTCCATTAGCTGGAAATACGTCGGAGGCCACAAGCCGCACGGTAAGGAATCTTAATAACTAATACACAATAATAAAATAGGTGAAATGAACAAAGCAATATAATAATCTAAACATATAAAAGAATAAACTGGCTGACTGATATATCAACGCACAGCCCAAACTAAAGGTTGCTGCTATAACGTAGGCGAGCACTAAGAAAGGATTTTTTGAAATTTAACCCCTAAAGGGGCGAAGAGGGGGTTCAAATTTTGATATATCGATCCCCATAGCATAATTGTATTGGACGGCGGTGGTAACTTCCACCGATGGTCAGATTTTAATCCTCATTTTTGCCAAGCCGCAAAAGGTGCACTGGTAAGTTCCACTGCTGGCAGAAAAGGTAACCGAACAAGACATGTAAGTTCCACTGATGTTAACTTAAAGTATTAGTGGCTAAGACCCGCAAAGCCGCTTATAGTAGTACTTGTCACAATATTGCAATGATAAATTATTACATTAATATTATACCAATCAGAATATTGCATATATTAAATATTGCAATCACGTGGGTTGCATTAACTGATTCGCGCAAACTTTAATTGTCTATGCTACTGGAACGGATAAGAACCCTATGAATTAAAATTCAATAGTTGAAACTAGTTGAGTTTGATGGTATCGTTTCGACGCGAGAACGATTTGACGCCACACGTTTCGATGCAGGCACTTCTTTAGCCGTGCAAATTAAAAAAATATCATTTCCTAACATTAACCTAGCTCGACCGATGGATCTCTCTCTTAACGGTCCCCTCATTAAAAAAACATCGTTTCCTAACACTAACCTATGTTTGACTGGTGGATCTCTTTTTTAACGGTTCCCTCATTAAAATCAATCGTTTTGTTTGTTTTGTTGTTATTTCAATTTCTCCGAAAACGTACTACATTGTACAAAATTTGTGCAATATAGGACGAAATAAATAAATATACATTATGAAATAATCAAATTAGCATAATATAACAAGGCCGTAGATAAGGGGTGGATGGGGGGGGGTTATACAAAAATTTGTAAAGGGTTTGGTGCCAAATGGTAATCAACCAATAGAAAACAGATGTTAGTATCCAAGAGACGTTTTCTATTGGCTAATTACCATTTGGCACCAAACCCTGTACACAAGTTTTATCACCCCCCCCATATCTACGTTGGTGATAACTGATGAACAATAAACTGTACCCTGTGCCCATCAATAATTGAATATATTCGACTCACCAATCAGTATAACCGTCTAATTTTATAAACCGCGCCCCCCCCCTGTCAGTCTGTAGGTATCAATAAATTCTTCAAGGCTTCAATTTTCCTCCACGTCAAGAAATTCTGGTTAAGAAATAATTCTGTTTTTATAATGTAATATTGGTAACGTACGATTTTTATACAATTTAAACAAAATGATTAGGCAAAATAATTACTTACTACACTAATTAAATTTTAAATTAAATTTTAATTAGTGTAAGTAATTATTTTGCCGAATCATTTTATTTAAATTGTATTCAATATGCTTCACATCAAACGTGTCACGAATAAATTCGTTGATTTTACGATTTTTATTGCTTTCGGTCTGCAAGACATGTAAATATTAATCAGAATTTCGTGACGTAGAGACAAATTTATTTCGAATGAACTATACCAACGAACTATTATTATTAACTAACCGTCCTAACCTTAAAGGTAGATACGGTCCTGGTTAAGGTAGCCATCTAAAATCTTAGAGAAATAAATTAAATTAAAATTGTTAAATTTTAAAAACTTAAGTTAAAATTGTGGCATAATTATTCATGAATCACAAGAATTTTGCATATCTTGAATGAAAATCAACTACCACAAACACAATGAAAGCTTAAAGAATTAGAATTACTTAAAAGCTTAATAATATTCTTGACCGCCTCGACCTAATTCACCATCAGTGGAACTTACATGTGAAATAAAAGTGACCCAAAACCGACTGGTGGAACTTACAGGTCGGTTTAATGAAGATTTGACCCATCGGTGGAAGTTACAATCGCCCATTGTACTGACACCGCCTTTTAAAATAGTAAAGAACGTCGTATATTATAAAGAAATATTATAAAAAAATATCTAAGTGTTCTCTTTTTTTTTACCTCTAATTAGTTACTTGAAATGTTCAGTATCTTTTTCTGACCGAGAGCAAAGGGATAAGGGACCAAGGACTTTTTATAAAATATAAAAAACAGAGTTAGTATTTTTAAAGGACATTCATCCCCGAAAATTGAAAAGCAAAATAAAATGTCCTGAATGATGGAAAGGAGAATGTAATGTTAATCATGATCTGAAAGATGCCCAGGTATCAGATTCAGAGATCAATATATCTGGCCGTAACTGGAGTAATGCGATCTTCATGGTGTAGGAGATGGTGGTTAAGGCGGGTTAAGGCTACCCTTAGGTTGTTCAGTTGGAAGAGATGGAATAATAAACGAGGAACTGTGGACCATATGCGGATTTTGGATGAATTCTCCAAAGAATACCTCTGCTGCGTCTTGAACACTAAATATATATTTAACAGAATGTACAACGTCCTGGTAAATGCAAACGAAACATCCGACTATGGCATATACTTATATTCTGTCTTCTGGACATGTCCATCCCATTTTTTCTTCCTGCCTTATTTACGCATTTTAAAGTAGGTATATGTTGTTGTCCTCTGTCCTCCCACCAATTCTAATAAAATATTTGATTCAAATTATTGTCAAACGTTTCAGACTAAAAATAAGCTTCCATTTTTTAGAGCCTCAAACGTCACAGAGTTATTGCGGTAACTATGGTAGAAAGAACACAATGACTGTGTTATGGTGTTATATGTTTGAACTGTCTATTCATATCGTTTGAGCCTCATCAGTTCTGTCACTATTTGCGAAATCTGCATCTCATCCCAACCGTAATCACTGCAAGCAGTGTCAACCAGAGAGGAGTTAGGAAATTTTAGGGTAAATTAATTTTTACTCCTTTCCCTTCAAGGGTGGACACAGCCAAAGTTTATTGGGGAGGAGGGAGTTGATACATTTTTTTCGATAAATTATGTAAAGGTACATTTTTCAAATTTGTAACAAATTGTGTTAATTTAAACCTCAACTTTTAAAAACTCATAGGTCAAATACCCTTGGTATTTGCACTTGCATCTCCTTCCAATAATGGAGTAATACTAATATATTGTTTGTTATTCAATCCTACAATAGAAAATAATCGCGCATATCTCCGGTTAAAGTTCACATGATGAGAATGAAGATTTATTGAGTTTCAAACATGTCTAACCAATTACATCCAAAAAATTTGGCATGGAGGATCCAAGATATTTAGAACCCCCAAATATTTCGCACAAATTCCGAATGGTCGAGACTCAAACAGTTGATCCCAATTTCAAGTCTTGGGTAAGACCTAAAATTGCATCCTTTTACATCGTTACAAAAGAAATAGTAAATGATTATCCAGGAATATGATGGCGTGATTTGGATTCCACGTTAAACTGTAGGTCTCATAGAAGTAGCCAAACTGTTTGGACAGTGCTTAGTTTGATTATAACGCACTGGTTCGCTCCATTTGCATTGTTACATCAAAAGAAGCCCAGTCCCAAATTTACCATCGCAATAGGAAAATTATTACCATACAAAGAACATAATATAGGGTTAAGCCCTAATATTTTGTACTGTCATGAAAATGAGGCAAGACTCCAATTTCCACTTTCAAAATGTTGAAATTTCAACAAATTAAAATTTTGAATTTTACTGAAATCGTGGCGAATTTTAATGGTGAATTTTTATTATTTTTACTTGCGCCATCTGTTATCGAATACTAATACTTTAGTTGTTAATTCGTAACCATTAGCAACGGAAACAATATAACATATTCAACTGTCAGAATATTTTATTGCAAGTTGAGGTAATTTCTTATTTATTTTAATGTTGTATTTTGCTCCAATTAATTTGAAATATTTTGTGTTTTAGACAATAAAGATTACAAAATGGATTCTGGTGATTCTATTGAAGAAAAAAAGAAACTACTTCTACCCCGTGCTGTTCCAATCGTTTATACCTCAGTACAAAAATTTAGAACACAATCGCGTGCTTTTGGCTTGGGTAAGTTCCTAAACTTAAATTTTTTTATTATTCATAGTGCTTAGGTCGGGCGGGTTAGGTGGATAATGGGTAAATTATCCCAACAGCGCAACAGCCAATCTCCATGGTTACGGCAAGTTACCAAATTCTACCCCATAAGCTCATTTGTAAGAGTTTTTAGCCCTCCCCCCTAACATAGAACTATTTTAATTGTGTAATTATTTTTTCCCAACAAAATTTTGATGCCAGTCATTTTTTGGCAATAGCAAGGGAATAAAAACGACCCTAGAAAACTTTAACTTTGTCAAATCTGATCGTCTCGGTTGTCAGTTCTTGGATTGGTTTTTCGCAGTCATTCATGATTTAACGGCATGTGTCTCCAAACTATGGCCCGGGGGTCACATCCGACCTGCGAGCACCACCAATCCGGCCCGCCACAGTTCATTTCAGTGGCGTAACTAACCATTTGCTGGGAGTACAATGTACATCTGCGCCTGTACTAAATAGGTGCCGCGCCAGACATCTTTTCTTAGCTCGTAGGACTTAGTGGAGGAGTCAGTGTGGTTTGCGGGCCAAAAAGCTTGAGACCTAAAAAGAAAAGTTAACCTAACCTCATAGTTTTAAAGGAAAAGGTTTAAACATATTTTTGTAAAGCCCTTGGAAAGTAAAGTTTAGCCACTCTTAACTTGACAGGGTGTGGCTAATGTGCAGAAACGAAAATTAGTTAGATCCGGTCCATGTTGGTGTCAATTGTGTGTCAATCGTTCTCTCTCCACATCTACCGAGCAAAAAATTGGCCACACCCTGTCAGGCTAGAGTGGTTAAACTTTAGTTTCTTTCTGCAACTTTCATAGTGTTGAGTTTGGCCGCGGTTTGGTGGATAATGTTTAAATTATCGTAAGAGCCACTCTTTAGGGCCCCATTACTTTATATTTTTAATGATAAGTTGCCAAATTCTACCCCGAACTCATGTGTACGATTTTTCATCCCTCTCCCCAATATAAACTATTTTAATTATGTACCTAATTTTTTCCCACAACATTTTGATGCCACTCTTTGATACACCAGCAAAATCACGAGCAAAATGATAAAAATGATATAAGAAAACTTGAATTTGGCCAGATCTAAATTGGTTTGTTGCAGTAATCTATGTCTTAAACATGATTTAACCTAACCTCATAATTTTAGAAAAAAGTTTTAAACATATTTTTGTAGTGATTTGAGAGTGGGTCTATGGGCTACGCCCTTGAAATTATAATTTCGACAATCAATTATTGACCTATTTTGAATTTTAACTGAAAAGGGGTAGGCAGCTTTAAAGAAAACTTTTTAAACTTTTTCTCATTTATGTTTTAGTTATGTGGCATCCAAAGCAAATTTTTGTGTTTAATTTATTACATTGCACTACTGAGGAGGATTTACATCGATTATTTTCTGTTTATGGAAATATAACTAAAATTGAGCTTATGATAAACAATTTCAATGATGACTCTTACAATCATGCTTATATAACTTTTCAAACCAGAAATGGTGCTAGACATGCTATTAATTCTAAATATCGCATAACCAATGAGAAAAAATTACAGATTGCTGCAGAAAAAGACCCACATGTACAGGTTTTAATTTTAATTGTATAGAAATTTACTACTTAAGTTTTTTTTTAGAATTATTTACCTGATAAATACAAAAATGACCTTACTCCCATTCCATCCCCAACCAGGAGTGCATCATCTCCACGTGAAGAATTTATTACACCTTCTCGTGAAGAATTGCTTAAGATCTTCCAGTCCACCAATGCTCATATTGTCCCAGCAGTATCAACCAACGGAAACTTTTTTGGTAACGTAGAAAAAATTCTATTTGCGGTTTATAACAAATACAACGGAATTTTTTTGTTTAGATAATTTATTAGCAAACGTAAGAAACAATACTATTTTTCCTGCAAGTCAAACGGATTCTGAAGATGAGCTCTACAGAAATACTATAAGCACTGTAAGCTATTTTACTGTACTACATTGGAATTAAGTTCACTGAATTTTGTATTTATTATTTTCCTAATATCAACATATTGCTTTATTTTTAGGATTCAAGTGATGATGACCATTATTATCCATAATTCAAAATGGAAAAAAAACTGTTCATGTCGTTAAAAAATGCTGTATGTTATTGGCAATAAAATAAATTATGTTATTAAATTTATTGAAATGTTTCTTTTTAATTATTTTTGTATGCCCACTTATATTTTTCCAAGTTCATCTTCCAATAATAATTTTTTTATCCTCTTTCAACCGATTCGATCTTGTTTGTAAAATTAAGACTGATTAATTAACCAACTAATTTGGCAACGTTATGGGCACATTAGCACTTGAAAGAAGAAAAGATATTCAAAGCAAAAGTAAATATTGTTGGAAAAATAAACAAACTACTTGAAATAATACAAATCATTTAATACTGGTCTTTGTAATTACAGATATTTATATAAAGTCTCCATTATAAAAAAAAAACATTCATGCTAACATAAAATAATGTATAATGGTAACTTATAACTTATCTAATAGAAGCAGTCCGCGTTTGAGATCCGGATCTGGAGATTTGACGAAAACTACTTACAACTCGAGTACTATTTGAATGTATAGAAACCTGATTTTTTATACAGCAAAGTGCCGAATGGAAGCTCTCCCGAAAGCTTTTTGACATAAATCCATATATTATAGGATTTATACAGCTGAAACAGAAGGAATGAAGGTTAGTAGGTATTAAGAAGTCAAGATTGTGCTGTTAATAATAAATATTTTTAAATGATCAAAAAAAAATTATGTCGGTAAAGCATAGAATTATTTTGGTACAGGCTTAAAATTTTGAAATTGGCAATAATGTGATCAGCACTATAAGCGCTGTAATTGGTCATATTTACTTCGAAATTAATTTTAATTTGAAAATTTTAAGCCTGTACAAAAATTGATTTATGTTTTATCTACTTAATTTCTTTTCAATCATATAAAAGTATTTATTATTAACAGCACAGTTTTGATTTGTATTTTTAGCATTTTAAGCAAAGAAATGCACCTTAAATTATCCAGAACTTACCTATTAAAATATGCCATGAGATGAAAAACAGTTGCCATATATTTTAAACGTCCTGTTCGTTGTTTTGGCAAAATATTATAAGCTGTCAAAACGTTATCCATCAGTAGAGGTCCCCAACAAATTGAAAACAGTACAACTACTGCAATAAGCATGTAGATAACTTGTTTTACCACTCGTGTATCATCCCTGTGAGTTCTTCCTTTTTGCTTTATTTTATTCACATCTGTGAGCTGAAAGGTTTCAATGTGTTTGTCGTTATGAGATGATTGGTTTCTAGACAAACTATAAACATATTTATTGGATTGAAAGTAGCTTTGATTATACAGTATCAGATACGCAAACCTTATGGAAATTTTGAAATCATCTACTCCAAAACTCCCGTAAGATTCGCGTATTAGTTCAGATAGATGTAGAAAATATTTACGCATTTCGGCTGGTCATAATAGACCTCCTTTCCATAACTCTCCATACCTCCCAACAAATTAAGGTATAAGCTAATGACATAATGCATGTTGGTCCTATTAAAACCAGTACTAACATATAAACTTCATGAAACCGCCATAAGGACCGATTATCCCAATTTCTAACACACCAAAATGCTTTGAAACGGTCCCCTACAGGCAATTGTACCTAAAAATAAAAAATATTATGTAGGTAAATATAAATCATTATCAAGCCTAAAATCTTATCATCCTAGAGCCATAAACTACACCTTTTCTACTTTTATTTCAGAAAGTGTTAATTGTAATTTAGATTAGTCAATTGTGTTTCAGAAACCATCAATTGTAATTCAATTTAGTCAATTATAAAGTTAATGAGCCAATCAAAGATAAGTTACAGAGATCAGACAGACAATATTCGTTTAAGATCTAGATCAGTATGCTTCCATAACGTTTTTTCAATAACATCACTTCCACTCTGTACAATTTCAATATTGTAATTCAGTTTAGTTGATTATATTTCAAAAAGCATCTGTTGTAATTTTTTTTGGCAAAAAAAATGGCTTGTTAGGATTTTTCTTCTTCGGCTTTTCATTCCCAGTGGAATATCGCAATATTTTTCAATTAGGGGGGATTAGCCCCCTTTTTACTTTGCTATTTCAAATTCGCTCACAGCCTTCGGTCGGTCTTCGTATCTTCCACAACCTTCTTCTACATCCTCCTGTCCTTTATCTCAGTTCCCCAATTTCTCACATCCATCCTTAACAGATCATCGATCGCGTCATCTCTCCATCTCCTTCTTGGTCTTCCCTTTGGTCTATTCACATCACGAGACAATTAAGATTAGTTAATTTAATTTTAGAGAATGTTAATTGTAATTCAGTTTAGTCAATTGTATTTCAGAAAACGTCAATTTTCATTCAGTTTATTTCAGAAAGCATTAAATATTTAAAAAAATATTTATGGCTATAATTTTAACAGTTAATCTCCTCCAACGGACATTATTTCATAATAAAAAACTCGGTTATAGTAATTCATCTATACCTCTCTTAAACGGACACTCCAATTTAATTTTTCCCATATACGAACATCTTTGTTAAACGGACACATTTTTCCCGAAGGTGATTATAAAATATCACAGTAGGTACTGTTACTGTTTTAATTTCCTTCTGCCCTCTACACGAGGGATTTCAAACTGTCAAGTTTGATGTTTCAGATTTCTTGGGTTAACCTGCCATAAGTCACTACAAATGTTAACAGTTAAATGGACAGGCATTTGAAAAAAAAGGTCATTCGTACGGTCAGCAGGAATTTTGCTTGTTAGAAAACGGTTCGTGGATGAAATGAGTTTGTCAGTCGACACTCGAGTTTTAACCTTTATTGTGAGCACATTCGCCCTTATTCGATTTGAAAGCATCGGATTTCCTATAAAGGAACTATTAATATTTAAATCAAAATATAAATTTAACTGGCAATTGTTATACTATGTTTCATTTTGTATAAATCTTGTTAATAACTTTAAAATTTGTATGAAGGTCAAAAATTTTAATGCTGAAATTAAAATGATGAATTATAATTGACACTTTCTGAAATACATCTGACCGTTTTCGAATTAAAGCTGTATATGATATAAAATATTTATTTTAAAAACAAATCCAACAATGGCATTGTGTATAATATTTCAGGAGATTTTTGTGAGAGTTAGAATTCTTCTTCTGAACTGATGAGATTTTGTAAGATCGAAACATGCATATCGTTCTTGTAATTCCTGGTTGTGACTTTTTTAAATTCTCTACCAAACAGGTGAGTTTGTTTAATCGGAAAAGTGCTTCCTTTATATAGTTAAAACTTATCACACAAATAATAGATTAGTTACTATAAATAAATTATTATATTTTTAACTTGTGAGATTAAATAAATATAAATATTTAAAAATATTGTCGAGAAGTAAAAACGATGTCGTTATGTATAGCTGATAACGTTTTTTATAATAAATTTTTACGTAAATCACAATAAAAATTTTTTAGACTCAGTGCGGCCTTCAGGCCGCAAATTTTGAAAAATCTATCTGAATCTAGAAAATATTTCTGAATAATTTTACAACTATGGTTTTTTGTTTAAAATATGGTTTAAAATATTCAGCATTATTCATTCTTATCTTGGGCATACCTACTAAGTATAAACAATAATAACTTTGATCAATAAATAATTCGAGAATACTTACTACATTTATTGTTTATTATTATATTTATTGTTTTTCTCTTTACAACATTGTAATTATTTTATAAACAATGTAATAAATTACATTTGCTTAAGTTATTACCTTTTGTACCCACTATCTGAATTTTCATATTTTAAAGCAACATGGTGTTACAAAAAACACAAAATAAATTTTAGTTATTTATTGAGTAGAGACATCTAAATATGAGAAGATTATGCAGGGTACACAGTGGAACAATCCTGATTTTATTCCCACAAGTTTCCAACATTCCGCTTGTTAAATAAATTTCCAGTAAATATTTTTTAAATTTGATAATAAAACCTTAGATCATTTAAGCCTATATACACGCCCTTCTCTATCTCTCATTGAATATAAACTGAAACAAACATGTGTGACGTCACTGGTGGGATTGCATCGAGATTTATGTTGGTGGTGAACTAAAATAACTATTATTTTCTTCACTTAGGTATAGTTGGTATATACAGGTATATCTTAGCGTTTAACTCACCGGTGACGTCATTTATGTTTATTTCACTGCTTGAAATTCAATGCGTATCTATAAGTTTAAATGGTCTAAGAATAATACCATGTTTCTCTACATTTATAATGTTGTTTCACTGTGTACTACGTTTGATAGAAAAATATATATTTGTAAGGTTAACCAATTTCCACTGTGCACCTCTCTCCCTACTATTTTTTAAATATAAAGCAAACACGAGCAAATCTAAGTGTTAATGGTCTCTTATCATTCCGCTGTAGATAATAAGTAAGAATTAAGCATGTGTAAAAGAAATAATATAGTTAATAAATGTTTTTTTTTAATGTACGGTTTTATTTTAACAATAAAAAGTTAAACATTGAAGCCTCTGATCTTGGGGATGACCTAAAACTGAATCTTTTGTTCTGCACGAAGAGAAGCAGTAGGTACCATCTTCAAGTAGTCCCTTTATATCACTACAAAGAAGATAACAAGTGATTTCCCCCGGGATCTGATGTCGTGCTTCAAATTTCACGTTAAACTGCAGGTTTCATAGGTATCGACGATTATTACAACATAGATTGTAGCCAACCAAGGTAAAAACCTTGAGAATTCAACATCCGTTAAGGGGTCGTCCATAAATACGTACGCAAAAGGGGGGAGGGGGAGTAATTGACTAAGCGTGATGATCTCAGTGGCAATACAAAAGACGTTGTTTTTCAATGTTCATTTGGGAGGATCATGTTTTGGTCGAAAGAAATATGATGTAGCGTCAGCATGGTGAAAAGGTAAAAAATGCTAGAATTTTGCGTAACGTATTTTATGGATGACCCCTAACTGGTGAGATGAAGGAGATATGGGACCCAACTCTGGCACTCGGTAAAGTTATAAAGACATTGTTGGTTTCAATTATAAGATGCACCAAATCGGAAACGACTCCAATTTTCGATATGATGCAAGAAGGAAAAAATGTATGTGCAGGAAGACTGACATTGACGGTTTCGGTTTTGTCTGTGACGAATCAATAACCAAGATAAAAGGCAATTTTGGCTCAGATATTGGGGCAACATTGGCCCAAGCCAAAATCAATTTAAGTTCTGATGAAGAAAGTGAGACATTCTGATTTGGAAGAAGTGATAGAAGTAGTCCAAGAAAACCCGAAATTGAGAATAAATTGGCGACTTTGTTGTAGTGTTGCTTAACGGAAATAAATACCCTGGCAAAGTTATTGCTATTTCAGAACAAGGGCCAACAGTTGACTGTCTAAAGAAGGGCCTGAAATTTTTGAGGTGGCCCAAAACAAAGATGCTATCGATTACAGCTGGGATGATGTTATTGACAAAATACCAGAACCCATAATAGTTTCCAAAATAAATCAATATAAACTCCTGGACCTCAATAGTTATGTTTGAGCTACAGTTATTTTTTGGGAAAGAAATAGAAAAATAATAGGAAGAAGAGTTTGCATTTAAATTAAAAATATTTGTTTTTTACTATTTAAAAATAAAATAATAAAAAATAAATAATTTTCCTAAAATTGGGCCAATGTTACCCCATTTTACGTAGTACTAATCTATAGTATACCTATCATCATTCATTCATAATATAATATCATCGATATTATTTTGATTCCGTGTTTTGTAAAAATTATTATGAACTCTGGGATAGTGTTATCGCGTAATTTTAAAATGTTATTTTACGTTCCAATCAGAATTTTAATTTTTTTATTGTGCATCAGCAAGTTTAAGCAAAATAGGTGTCGACGGCCTCTTATCATTCCACTGTTGATAAGTCAGAAGCGTGCATATTTTATAAGATTCTATTAAAATCCCAGCAGTTCAAAGTTAATAATTTGCTTTAAAATTTAAAGATTAAACTGATCAAATTCCAAATATATAAATGAATGCAAATTTTATACAAATTAAAGCTGTGTCTGTAATTTGTCATTTTAACGAATGCATTCGTACCATCCGTTGGCTTTTATTCTATTTTTATACTACATTGGGAAAATAATCTCCAGAATACATTTTTAAATATTCAATTATTCCCACATTCATCATGAAATTCCAAAATAGTTAGAGCGCACTCCATTTATCATCATTTTGGGTGATTCAACAAGAAGAGGGCTTCCTTTACAAACATTTTTTTTTAATTAAAATAAAACGTTAATAAAAAAATAACTAACGTCGTTATACAGGGTGAATGTGACCATCCATATGTCTAGGAAAGGTCGGCATCCCGAGTAGTTTGCTCCAGAAACTCCAGAACTCCAGAATTTTAAATGATATAGGTCAAAAATGGTATCGTTAAAAAGATCTTTAAGATACAAGCAAGAGTTTTGTAGGAAAAATTATTTTATTACTCTCACCCCTTTTAAATAATATTCGATTGTATAGGAGTGAATGAGACTACCCGGTATATCAGTCATTTGTTTCAAAAACGGTAAGTCGTAGAGAGTTGGGTCAAAAAAATGTATCATAAAAGCCGTAATAAAGAATAGAATGGTGTTATTATCATTTCTCAGAAAGGTCGGCATCCCGAGTAATTTGCTCCAGAAACTTCAGAACTCCAGAATTTTAAATTTGTAACTATTGAAAATATGTTCTTTGTTCTAGAAGAAATGCTATTTTGCATATTTCATCATCGGTTTTATCGTTCATTAAACACGTGTGGGATGCGATAAAGTGTGATTATATTTATTGCTTAATTTACTAAGCACTATAGAGAGATGATGGGCATTCTATTGTACGTTTAACAAAAATGCGGAAAATTCCACATGAGTCGGCTCTCTTTGTTATGTTTTAATTTTCAACTACGATATAATTATTATTAACCAGGAAAACCCAAAAGATTCAATTTCTGTAGATTTCTAAAACTAAAACACTTTTTAATTTAAAATTGGCAAATTTCTTCTATTTTAATAACGTAATTAAAATTTTGGAGAATATCCCCTTAATTAAGAAAAGTCAATTTTTTACAGAAGGATGATCTTCGAAATTTTAAACCCTCTACTCGATAGGGTTTGTAAAATTCTGGTGACCCTCCCCCTTTTCTGGTTCCCAAATACATTTTGTAATTGTACACTTTACATGGGTTTTGGGCTTTGACGCACTATGAAAAATCTAAAAAAAAGTTCGGAAGAGGCTATAGAAAAGTTAAATTTTCTCCCGGGTTGAAGCAAATAAATTTCCTCCTTCCTTAAGAGTTTAAAATAAAAAAATTTGGGCCCAGTTAAACATCGAGCTCCTATTAGATTATAATTAAAAATTTTATTAATGAAATATATGTTTACAACTTAATTTTATGCCATCATTAAAATTTTCAAGGTCAATCTATTTTGAAAATACGACTAAATCGAAAGTCTTTCATATTATATACAGTTTATAAATTTAAATTTATTTTTACTGTTTATAATTTATTACCTATTATTTATAAAAGGTTAACCAACTTCATATTTAGTCTGATCTTGGGCGCCACTTGAATCAATAAACATAAGAATAAATTATGAACGTACAAAACTTCCTGATATCAGTGACCTACCTCTGATTGATTGATTCATTTATTGCCTAAAAAATGTTTAAATGCGGCCCTTAGGCCGCATAATCTGGTCTTATTTAAAAAAAATAACTAATTATGTATATTAACATAGTATAAAGCCAATAAAACAACTATTTTAATCTAGATTTTGTGTATTAGTACTACTGATAATACATTGTGACACTATACGACTTTTGTAATGGGCAATAATGTAATAAAATTTATTATTCGCTAACATAAAATTGTAACATTTGCAGTTTGCAGCCTATGCACTTATTTTAAAAGCATTAAATATGATATTTCCAGTTTTTATTGCCTAACCAAATAAGAGAATACAGTAAAATATCTCATGACGGACACTTCTAATAAACGGACAATTATTCATATTCCATATAATCCTGACCAATCTTGACGCTGTAATCACCG
Source organism: Rhagonycha lutea (assembly GCA_958510855.1). Classification (NCBI taxonomy): domain Eukaryota; kingdom Metazoa; phylum Arthropoda; class Insecta; order Coleoptera; family Cantharidae; genus Rhagonycha; species Rhagonycha lutea. Next base: position 22,818,622 of record OY294042.1, read on the forward strand.
ATATTGCTTTCTCCGGATTGAAAAAGACATGGTTTATGATCGGACACCAATGTAAATCTTCGACCATACCATTACATTATTACCAAAGCTTCCTGGTCGATCTGAGCATAATTTCATTCCGATTTTGACAACGTTGACGACGCAAAACATATTAGTCTATCCACTCCATCGACCCGATGACTTAAGACACTTCCTACTCCATACACACTTGCATCACACGACACTACCACTGGTTGTTTTGAATCTTAATTAACCCTTATAGAGCCATACCTAGTACCCGGGTACTATTTTGACTTTAAAACAGCATAACTTTTTTTCTACCGGGCCGATTTTGTTGAGCTTCGGTGACATCTCTAAAAAAACGGTTCTCTGCACACAAAAAAATATAAAACGGAAAAATAGTGATTTTAAGTAAAAACTTTTTGAGATTTTTTAAAACTATACCTTATCCGGCCATACCTAGTACCCGGGTACTATTTTGACTTTAAAACAACACAACTTTTTTTCTACCGAGCCGATTTTTTTCAGCTTCGGTGACATCTCTACAAAAACGGTTCTCTGCACACACAAAATTATAAAACGGAAAAATAGTGATATTAAGTCAAAAATTTTTGAAATTTTTTAAAACTATATGTAATCCGGCCATACGTAGTCTGCATTACTTTTATATGGGATATAAATACTACAGAATAGCTCCATTCATTCAAAATTGTTATAATATTTATTGATAACAATTTAACATAGTATGATGTGTTAAAATATAACTTTTTTCACATTTTACTTGAAATTAACTTTAGAATAGAGGCAATTTGAAATAAAAAATAAATCAAGTTATATTTCATTATATTCTGCTCTACAAATTTTGTTAGGGACATTAATATGAGGTCACGCAGGTTTCTGGTATTTCTGGCAACTTTTTCGGGCCTTTGCCTTTTCGAAACATTCAATAAACATAAAAAACAGTATCATATTACTTTCATGTAGCTAGTAACGTCTAGTCTAGGTTCCGCGTTTATGTCGATGCGGAAGTAGAATTACTGGTGAAAAAAAATCACGAATTGCACCAAATAATAAATTATTAAGATTCACTGCTACTTTAAATTTATTAGTATTTATTATGTTATTGAAAAACCATCTACTGCAATCGACAAGGTAACATCTACACTTGACTAATGAGCGTTACTTGAGAATTTGCTTACAATTTAATAAAATTTTGCCAAAAAACATGAGTCACAATCACATTATGCATAAATGTAACTCGATATAAATATAATTGTTATTAAAAACGCTTATAAGAATATTAAAAATCCGCTTAAAGACTGAGCATAACAGGAATTGCATATAAATATATGGTAGTACCCGGGTACTACGTATGGCCGATATAAGGTGTAAATTTGTATGGCTCCATAAGGGTTAACGAACACTTGATTTTCAAAGATCTGTCGTTTGTTGATTTGAAAACATTGTTTGCATTCATTTGACCAATTAAAATCCGTGCCATTTTCTAATAACTTATACAGTAGTTTTAGACGCACCGTCAACGTGGGTATAAATTTCCCGAGCATCCGTTATTGTCCTAATTTGTTTCTTGCGTCGAATGGATTCCTACTTCGTCAATCCTATTTCCTAAGTATCCGATTTCCTTCTCCAAGAACTTCAATAAAACAGACGTCCATAGGACTACTTTGTGCTACTTGGGTACAATTGTTTTGTATGCTCCCGTGTCAACTTCGAAACCTATCTTTGTCCCAGCTACGTATAAAATATAAATCTAATCGCTGTACCATACTGTACATCGGTAAGGTCTTGATCACATTCAACGGAAAACTATCTGGAACTGACTCCTGTGGGTCATCGCCTTCTGTTTTACCTAACCTCCCAATTATCCCATTGTTTCGGCACATTCTTGCCGCATGCCCGGTTTTCTTACACTTAAAGCATTGCCACGTGGCATGTGTAAGTTCCTTTTCTCTTCCTTTAGCGTACTACCAAGACTTTCTATCTTGCTTTGATGTTTGACATTCTTCCTAACACAGTGTACCTCTTTGATCCCTGCTATAACTTGTACTTGATTGCTTGCCAATTCATGTTCAAAAACTTTGTTTGAAGATTTTCTGAACCGATACCACAAACTAACCGATCTCTCAGTACTTCATCCAAGAATGTCTGGAAATTGCATGTGCTAGCTAAGTGACGTAATTTCACAATGTAACTAGCTACTGACTGATTTTCTTCTTGTTTGCAATTGTTAAAGGTAAAACGTTCGCTTATCTCGGACTTCGCAGGTGAGTAATGTCCCCGTAACAATTAGATAAGTTGCTCGTATGTCTTTCAACCTAGTTTGTCTGGTGCAATCGAACTTTTAGCAGTTCCGTAATACTGTCGACTCTGTTAATGTTATAAATACGACACTTTTACCTCGCGTTTGACTGCATTCACCGTAGAACAAATGTTCCAACTGTTCGACATAGCTTTCAAATTCGGTTCGTTTGTACCGATTAAGACCATCGTCGCTGCCAAATGTTGTGTTTTTACAATAAAACAATTAACACAATATTACAATTATTGAAGATACTTACCGTTGGAATGCGACCGCTTTTCAGTTTGACTACTTGATGTCAATACTTGTTCAATAAAAATCAACCCAAGCTCGATTTAAAATGTCCGAGTTCCTGTACCTGCTGAAAAGTAGTTTGCCAGGGAAACCTTAAGGATAAAACCAGCCAAGAGCAGTTTCCGATTATGAATCATTACGAGCTGATCACGCCTAGTTTAATCCCAAAGTACGATAATTTTTCTCGATGGATTCGACATTATCGGACGCGATTGGTGACGTAGTGATCATAATGGATGACAAACATCGCGAAACGTGGAACAATATCGGAAGCCTGCTAGCATCCAGGACACAAAAAATGGCAGTGCTACCTTCACGCACATTATTCAGTCACTGTATCCTTCTGTAATTGGTTAGGTCAGGATGACGAAACACCAAAGTTGTATGACAAGGACTCTATTATTAGTTGTTTGTAGTATATAAATGTAAATTTGATCCCCGGTTGTGTCCAAATTATTTATGACGTGGTTAGGATAACACGTTAAACTATAGCTCCTAATATAACGTTTAATTAGTAAATAAAGCAGTTGACTTGCAATTCGGTCCTTGCGGTTATATTCCGATTTGCACGTTGTAATATTGTCACACTAATAAATTCCAAATGTTAGGATTTCATAATCATTACAGTGGTAATTGTGTGGGTTATGAACGAAAAGTTGTATTGATTAAATTTTGTAAAATATTTTTTATATAGGTACTAGATGTATTTGTATGAAATATTAATAAGTGATATGTGGATTACGTCACGGATAAAAGTTACATCGTAAAATTGTTTGCATTTAATTTATAAATAATTTTACTGATGAGAAAAGCTTTCCAGTTTTTATTAAAAAGAGGTTATTGGATCAAAGGTTTAATAAGTTATTAATAATAAGTTATTATAGAATAATAAAGATTATTTAAAAATTTAGTAATTACTAACATTGTATTACTAATTCAAGTCTCTTAAGATAACGCAATTAACGAAAATTATAATTAGCTTTGCTTTAGATTTTGATTTACCTACTAAAATTTCCCGAGATAATTTATTACCTATGTAGGAAAACAATTCAGATAACTACTATTGATTCAGGAAAATAAATACGTACCTGAGCGAAAAGTATAGGAATAGCTAGTAAAATAGCAAGACACCAAGTCAACAAAATTATCCTTTTAGCTTGACTTATGGTGCATATATATTTTGCTCTCATTGGATGGACTATAGCATAGTAACTGTAATAAATTATTTAAAAGTAAACATAATTTGTAAGCTAAATCGATAAATAAGATCACAAACAAAATAAACAGTTTTCTCATTTTCTACCACAACATATATCTAATACCGTCAAATGGGGTGCAACGGATCACATGGAGTGAAGTTGAATCAAAGTTAAAATGGCCCATCCGCTTTAGGAACTGACAGAATTGCTAGAACTTCAACAAGTGAACTTGTGGAAATTTTGATCCGCTTCACTTCATACGATTTGCTTCATCCCATTTGCCAGTACAGCTTATTAATTGAAATCCTAATAAGTATATACGTAAAATAACTTACCGTTCGATACTTATGGCTGTTAATGTCAAAACTGAACAAATCGCCGAAACGTTTTGCATGTAATGAACACATTTACATAAAAATGAACCCATAGCCCATGTATACGAAAATAATTTTGCAACCTAAAAAAATTATACTTAGCAAAGAAAATCACAAGTTTAACTCAGATATGTCAAAAATGATTTTGGGAGACAATATAACGCAAAATGTAGACCATTTAACAAAAACTATCCCAGTATGTACCGCTGTTATTTTTATATTTTTAAATGAGAGAGCGAGGAAAAATTAAGCCTGAAAAGGCTATCGGCGAGGTGGCTATCGCGTTTGCTAACAGTAGAGCGAAAACGGAATCGTATGACAGCTTCGGAGCATTGTTTGGACATGTTGTTTAAACGTAATCCAAAAGAGTTTCTAAAGCGTATTCGAACTGTTGATGAAGCATGGATCTATCACTAAACGCCAGAAATAAAATAACAATCAAAACGGTGGACTTCATCAGGCGAACCTGCTCTAAAGAAGGCAAAAACGGTTTCGTCGGCCGGAAAGATCATGCCCACCGTTTTTTGGGATTTAAGCTTCATTTAAAGCGAAAGGGGGCAATACTTGCTGATTAATTGAAACGACTTGACCCAGAATTGATGAAGAAAGATTTTGTGAAAATTGTGAAAAATGTGTAACGAAAACTACATTTTTTATATTAAATATAAACTAAAAAGTAAAATTAAAATCCATATGTGCAATTTTAAAAAGAGACGGTCATTGCCTTGCAGTTAACGCAGTTGGATGCGAATGCAGGGTACCGGGTTCAAACCTGGGGAGAGTCAAACTTTCTTATGACCAAGTCTCCGTGCTTCAGAGGGCACGTTAAGCCGGCGGTCCCCCTAAGTTGACCAATTGCCACCGTTAACAAAAAACAGGGCTATAGGCGCATCTGAAGCTTAGCCTAGCAAGCTGCTACTGGATGTAAAACAACTATAGTCCAAAAATCGATATGCGGACTACTTACCAACCCGTCTAGCCAGCGTGGTGAGTTATGGCAAAAACCTCCATTACTGGAGAGGCCTATGGTCCAGGAGTGGACTAGGATGGGCTGAAGAAGAGAAGATGTGCAATTTTTAAAAAAGAATAATGTTACATGAGTTTGCTGTGTTTTCAATTTTGATGCAGGTTTCCATTGTAGTGAAACCAAAATAAACAGGTAGCTTGAAATAATTGTAGAGAATTTGTTCTCCATAAAAACAAATTGCATGATTTAAGTTTCCTAGGATGTTCAATTTCTGTAGGATTGTGAATTCAGATGGATGTTTTTGTGTTTGGATCGTCTATAATTGAAAAGTTAGAAGGGTGCAGAACGTTTCGAGTTTTCTGCCTGTACGCCATTGTGAGGAAAACTAATATTTTTCCTGCCCTAAGATTTTTGTGCGAATTTGTGAGTTTTTTCCGGAATCAATGCTTGATTCTGGAAAGGAAAAGTTGAGTTTTCCATTCCAGGGTGTATTTTGGACATTCCGGGACTGCAATATTTAGAAAATCGAAATCTTGTCGATATTGAAACGTGATTACCACAGTGAAGGGTTACCTTGGATTATTTGAATAAATTCTGGAGTATTTTGCCAGGGTTTTACAAGTATTATTTGGATGAACTGGTTCAGTTGGAAAATTTCGGCATATGAGCCTGGATGAATTAATTTCTATTAAATAAGAAAAGTCTGGGGTTTGATTCGCGATAGCGAGCTGGCGTTGTTTTTGGTACCCGTAAACATTATAATACTTAGTAGTTACCCATAAAATTTAGAAGATTCTAGAAATGGTGTGGAATGCATAATTTCAATCAATTGGATGAATAATCTGGCCATCAACAAATATTTTTAAGAACTGTGCACTGCAGCCGGATGGACGACAGAAGCTCAATTCAGCGGCGGTTTAAAGAAGCAGTATTCATGATTGTAATCGCGTTGGATATTCATCAGCGTACGTAATTCCATGCCAAAATGTATAAAAATCATTTTATTTATTTTTCATCATTAAATTTTTTTTATATTGGTTAATTATTAATTCGTGAAAATAAATTAGTATTATATTTTAATAATTTACGAATTAAGGTAATAAAATTAATATTGTATTTGGGCTTTCAAATGCGGATGCATTTATCATCAAAAATTACATAATAATAGGTAAACATGGAAACATAATATAGTACATTGTATTGTCATTTGAAAGGTAACTGGATCCAATGCAATAACCGTGAGTTAGGAAAAACCTGGATTGTGTTGCACCCAAAAAAGGAAAACCTAACTCCAACACGTAAAAGGATTTATACAAGGTTTTTCCTAACTCACGCTTAATGGATTGGATCCAGTTAACGTTCAAATGACAATGCAATGTATATGTTTCCATATTTACCTATTATTATGTAATTTCTGATGATAAATGCATCCGCATTTAAAAGCTTAAATACAATATTAATTTTATTACCTTAATTCGTAAATTATTAAAATATAATACTAATTTAATTTTTTTTGTATAAAATCTGTTTTAAATTAATCCTTTTCCGACTGCAAGGTATACCGGGGGTATTTGAAATAGTAAATGTTACTTTGCACTCGAGAGGGTAGTGTAAGTAAGAATATGTTATAATTCTTGATTGCAATCAAATGACAAGCAATTTGTTCAATCACATTTCGTAAATTAAACAGCAAAACATTATTTTTTTAATTTAAGTCTTTTATTTTTGAATCCACGAAGTTTAATTATTTAAATCATCGTTGTTTGGTGTAATTGCTATATCAAGCAATACACAAGCAAAAGTCTGGCTAGTCAGAGCAAAACAGGACCGTATTTGCCTTTCGAGAAAAGTTCCCCTTTATTTTTGTAGTAAGAAATACGAAAGGTGCAGTAGGTACAATATTGTACATTATACCTAAAACTTTTTTATTTTATTTTTCAAACCAATCATTGTCAATTGGACCACATTTTTTATACAGAAGCTGTACTATATCTTAATAACTTTGTCCATTTAAAATTTTTTTCAGTGAAAATATACACAAATTAAGTTCAAAGTATGCTTAATAACATACATTTTTTCCAAATTTTAAATAAATAATTTAGTAGACAAAAAACCTTTTTTCGGCCCGTCACAACGGTGTCCCCCCTTAAATGTGTGGTGCAGAATTATAAATTGCACATAAAGGGCTTTTACAATGTAGAGCATCTCTAAACGCTGTAAAAATAACATCAAATCAAGTTTTTTAAATTAAATTTCTTTAAAAAAAAAGTCCTTGATACCATATTTACTACTGGTTTATAAGATTTGAAGACATTCCATTTGATAGTTTGATGAATTCGTTTTATAATAGAGTTTCAATTTTCGAAATGCGATCGTGACACTGTCAAGAGTAAATGCACTCCAAACAATTAATTATTTTCCAATATTTCAATTACTTGCCATCGAATAAGAGCCGAAATTCCGGCCTTCCAGTGAACATTGGCATTCTGTGAATTTCAGAATTGGTTGTATATTTACATCAAATGGGCTAATTGGGCTAAACTAAACAAAAACTTTATGAATAGAAAGCAATCAAAAATATAAATCTGCGACTTGGAATGCCCCCAATTAGACCCTTTAAACTTTTGAAGAAAGTCGTCGACTTCTTTGTAGGAAATTTTATTTTCCCTATAAATTGTCTTTATAATTACAATTTTTTCGTTGTGTTCGCAACGTTTCAAGTATAATGTCCCTAATATATGCATTATTTTGCAATTTGATGTTGTTTTGAACGATTTAAATAATAAATGATAAAGTGAAATTTTAGTTCTTATTTTCACTTGATGAAAGGTTTGTTTTAACTATGAAAGGAAAAATTCTTAATGATCGGCCCTGACTAGCTTGATAATAATTTCGTGCAAGTGAAAAGTAAATATTTGGTTTTTAGTATACATTTTGTTTACAAAATCCATCGATATTATTACTAAAAAAATTGGGAAAATTTGTTTTAAGTATAATTTCATGTTAAAATAACGGCGGCACAAACCACATAGCCTGTGTCTGTAAAATCCGATTTCGGGAAACAATATTATTTTTTAGAATTGCACCGCAATTACAGTGTAATGACATATCTGGGTTAAACAAGTGAAAAACATATTTTTGAATAAAAATGTAACATTTTTAGTAAATTGATTTTTTAACTCAATCTGTTTAACGTAGCAATAATAAAATTGCGATAAATAAACAAATCGATGTAGCTAGCACTTAACATTCTTGTTTCATCAATGATAACAGATATTATAAATCACACAGAGTTAGAAAATTAATACTCATACACATGTTTTTTATGTATTTAAATTACATATGGTTAGTTTGCAGTTCGAAAATATAAATGCTTTAAACACTAAAAGGTTTCTAAAAATAAACAATTTTATTTGTAATTCTTTACTACCTTTTCAATATTGATTCTTAAACACTGAAGATTTATTCAAAATAATTAATAAAAATAACTTCCTGACTTTTGAACGCTGTTATTAAATAAACACGATGCCAATATGTTATCTCAGATTGAAAATTAATTAACTGAATTTTTTACAAAGAGTTGATATGAAACTGCAATTGAATTGATCGACACTTTTCTTTGTTACAAAAAAAATTAAAAAAAAAAGCAAAAGCAATATTATATTTTTGGTGTCCCTACCTTAACAGGTATACAAAATGTTATTAAAAGAAGATCTGCTGAAGCTAAACTTGAAAGTAACATATTTGTTGCACTTTGCATTCTTCTGTACTTGTAGGTGGTAAACACAATTAAACTATTACCGATTAACCCTATAATCAAAGTTATTCCATATACCACAAGGGTAGGTAGTAATTCTTCCCAACAAAATGTTGCATGCGAATCTTTAAATTCATATTCGTAATCACTACTGTATTCGTAGTCGAGCATTTCGTACGATGACATTTTTAGGGGTTGTAAGGTGATATAGACACACTGTATTGAATTGATTAATTCTTATTATTATTATTGCATAAGGATGCGTATTTTCTTATATTTTCCAAGGACTCAACAATGAAAAATCAATATTTTGAATTGTTATGTTATTATGGTTAACAACGTGAGAGTAATTGTTTTAACAACAAAAATTAATTCGATATCAAATTTTTTGCCATTTTTAAGTCACATAGTTTAGTATGTTTAAATTAATGAACGTTTAACAGCGATTGTAGATTTAAACTGAATTGGAGCGTCACGACGCTGTATATATGACGCTTTACTTAAAATATACTCACTCGAATTTGAGTGAATTATAGCCCCTATCTATTTGAAGGGTTTTAATTGACGTACGATAAGATCCATAACAATTTAGATAATCGTATTCCAAGTGATGTGTTATTTTTACAACCAATGCTTACATTTAAATTCTTACAATTTAGTTACAAGGTGATACAAGTTTACCTTTTTGTTAAAAATAAAATCAGTAACAAAAGCAAGCTTAAATTATCTTTTATTTGATGCTGATTCAAATTACTTAAGAAATTTGCAATCCAAATAATAATTATTTTATTATCAATACAAAAATGCTGAATTGCTTTACAATATTAACTATATAAGTCCAATCATTTTCACCACAGTTATACTTTGTGATTACAATCCAAACAAAATGGATTGGAAGATTTTGTTCGTTTGTTTCAGTAAGTAATATTTTTATTTCATTTATTTAAAACACTAAATAATTGTTATCATAACGTTCAAAGTAGATAATGCACGGCATATATTCCAAAACAAGATCATCGAAATCGGTGCCGAATAAAAACTTATTTATTTGACGCTGCTTCCAAAGACGGCCCTGACCGTCAATGTTTTTTTTGGATGCATGCCGTGTTAGAAACAAAAGTATCTACTTTGTAGATTACAATGACCTGTACTTCAATAATTCTATTATTATCAGTTATAGTTTGAGTTTCTACGGTTTTTTGGACAATAAATATTTTGAAATTATAATAACGTCAAATTTAAGTTTTTAATAATTTTTTAATAATTTTCATATTATTTTCTATATTTTTTTTTAAATTGGAATTTATTCTTTTGACTCTGGAATCCAATTTTTCTTATTTTTTTAATAATTTATTTATTTAAATAATTTATTTATTATTTTATTAAATTTTTCTCAAAATATTAAAATAATAATAATATTATACATATTATGTATGTACCTAATAATTATAATGATAATACATATAATATTATTATGGTTTATATATATATTATATAATAAATTAAAGTAATAAGATATAAAAAAGTAAGTAAATAATATAAAATAAAAATACATAAACAATAATAATATCTATATACTTAACTATAATATAATTATGTATAGTATATCATTATACAGTATATAATGTATAATACAATATTATATTGTATACTGTATAGCATAGTATATATTATTATTCACATTATTCTCAATAAAATGCAAGTTAATTACATATTGTCATTTTATAAGGTAAAAACTTTAAAACTGTAATTGTAATTGATAAATGATATCACTATTTGTACCTAATGTTGGTCACCAGCCCAACAAGTGACGGGACTCGAAACCGTAACAATATTGAAATGCAATTTTTACTTCCATATTCATCTTTTTCTAAAATAAATAGGGAAGTTCGAATTGCATATTTTTAATTTTATGTGTTAAATTTCTAAGTTCTACTGGACGATTGAGCACCCTTGAATCACCCATGATTTTTGAATATTAAATACATCCTCTTATGTAAAGTTGCGAAATAGTTGAACCACGAACCCGACGGAGGCAAGTTCAACTCTTAGCTACTTTGGTAGTATTTTATTATTTATACCGTGGTTCGAATCCACGTTATGTTGTAAGTCCTATTTCATTTATTTTTCTCTAAATAAATGCTATAAAATGGTTTATGTGTAATAAAAATGCAATTTTTGATTTACTACGTAATAACTTACTGATACTTGATTCAAGATTATGTTCAATTTTATGGAGTTATTTTAATTTCCGTATCTATGAATATTACTTGAATTTGCTTTGAAAAGCTTTTAATGCAAATAAATCAATTTAACTCGTTAAATATAATATAATATGTAAGCATAATACATTTAGATAATTTTGTTTGTTTATTACAGTAGGTTCAATTGCTGCTACCGCTACCAACAGCGGCTGGCGGGAAAATACCGAATATAATTTTAACGTCGAATCTCGCACTTGGAGTGGCCATCCAGATGTTGGCAATCAATACAGCGGTGTCATAATAACAAGCGGTTTACGCATTATTGTACGATCCAATGGTATACTCGTTGCACAACTTCGTGACCCCAAATTTGCAAAAGTGCACACCAAACTTGCTGATGGTCCCCGCAGTCATATTCCTCATGGACAATTGCATTTTAGAAAGCTTCCCATTGTTTCTTCTCATTTTGAAATAGAAATGAATAACGGAGTTTTTAAACGAATCCGATTTGAGAAACAAATTCCTGAATGGCAAGTTAATATTATTAAAAGTTTAATAAGTCAAATCCAATTAGACACTCATGGTGAAAACTTAATCAATAATACCGGCAATGAGGTACCAAATGAAGATTCATATTCCGGCTCTTACAAAACTATGGAAGAAAGCATTCTTGGAAAATATGAAGTGTTATACGAAATAAACCAGCTACCCGCAATTAAATATCAAGATGATCAATCGGTTGTCCCACATCCCGAATTGAAAGGTAATGGTGAAATAATGGAGATCGTAAAAACAAAAAATTTCAATAATGGAGATAAACATGTTGGCTATCACTACGGTTTAAGCGATTATCATCACTACAAACCATTAAGTAACAATATGGGTGAATTTTTTACCAGGACTTCCGTAAGTAAAGTCACTATTAGTGGAAAATTAAACAGATATACTATTCAATCAGTGGAAACAACTAATGAAGGTTATGTTAGTCCAGCCCATAACGGTGATCAAAAAATGATGGTTTTCTGTCAATATAAATTAAGCTTATCAAATGTATCAGTTAATACTTTCCCACCGCCACCTTTAAACGACTCCGACAACAATGTAGATATACATACTTTGATGTACCAGTACAATAATCTAAGAGCCCAACCTCGTGACCAATATCAAGAAGGAAGTGAAACTTCTTACGCTACTCCTGTTGAAGATTCTGATTGGTGGGACGAAACTACAACTTTACCTGAACCTTTGGATCATCATAATATTGGTGATTCCGGAAAATCGGCTAAAAGAGCAAATCTGGTTAATTCGGTCATACATGTGGCTAAAGATATTGCTAAGAATTTGGCACAACCTGAAGATATTCCAAAAGAGCAGACTCAATCCAAATTTTTAAAAATGGTTCAACTTATTCGCCTTCTTATTGGAGCTGAATTGCTACAAGTTACTGATGAACTATACTATAATGAAGACGATTCTCAAAAATTTAACGCATGGAAAGTTTTCTGTGATGGATTAGCCGAAAGTGGCACTGAAGCAGCTTTGATGCAAATTCAAAGACTTATAGTAGAAAAGAAAGTAGACAATGAAACCGCCTCTCACATGATTTTACAAATGGTAAAATCTGTAAGAGTTCCAAATTATCAATACATGCGAATGTTTTATATATTCATCACCCTTCCAGTAGTACAGTCATCACGAGTACTGAACACAGCCGCCGTATTAGCTTATTCAAGGTTAGTGGGTAATGTCTTCGTAGATAAAAAATATAGCGAAGGAGAGTATCCAATTTATGTACATGGAAGTTTTCACACTCCACAAGGAGAGAGATTTGTCACAGATGAATTTATTCCGTATATGGCCAAAGAACTCGAAAATGCAATTGAACAAAAAGATAATCGAAAAGCTCAAACATATATTGCTGGTCTCGGTTATGTAGGTCATCCGAAAATATTAAATGAATTTAAAAAATACTTAGAAGGTAAGAAAGAAGTTAGCCAATTATTGAGAATAGAAATGGTGTGTTCATTATATCGAGTGGCAGCTTTATTCCCTGAAACCGCACTACAGGTTCTAAGTAAATTGTACAGCAATCCTGCAGAAAATACGGACGTTAGAATTACTGCTCTTCAATTACTACCTTTTACTGAACCTTCTTCAAGTATGTTCCAAAAAATTGCAACAAACATTTATTTTGATTCAAATACACAAGTCAATGCAGCTGCGGATTCTTTGATCCGTAGATTAGCAAACTTACAAACTGTTGACAAGGGTCATATGTAAGTTCAACATTATTGAATAGTTAGTTCTAAATCCAACTAACATATTTTCTTTTAGTCAAATAAATGCCCAATCTGCTGTTCATTTGTTACCCAAAAGGAAATATGGACTTCAATATTCGAGAACTGAGTATTGGGAAACTATTCCCGAACCGAAGACGATTTTCTACGAACTTCTTAGTACATTTGGAGCAGATGATTCAGTGACTCAAAAGGCTTTAGGATATATCTTCACAGCAAGTGGTGGTAGACTTGAGCAAACAATGTACGCTGTAGAATATGCGACTAACGGCATGGAAGCACTCATGAAAGCGATTAGAAATGAAGCAGATGATAACAATGGGGAACAACATCCTGATAATAATGACAGTAATTCTAAATGGTCTAGCGAACAAGTACAACGCAATCTTAATATAAAACCAAACCAGCTGGAATCTTCCGAAGGTTATGGCTATTTTGGAATGAGTGGATTCGAACGATTCGTACCTTTTGATGCAAATAGTTTAAATATGAAAAATGGTAAATATAAAAAAAATTTTAAAATCATTTAAACTAACAAATTTTGTGCAGTTATTGAAGATATCCAAGAAGCTCTTCAGGAAGGAAAAGATGTTCACGTCACAAAATTCATTAATCAGCATAGTATGGCCATGGGAAGCCCAACTGAAACAGGTTTACCTTCTTGGTACAGCTCAGACAATCCGCTCTTAATAAATATTGAAGGCCATGTTTCTGGTGATTTACAAACTAACGAGAAAAGTAATCATGTTGAAAGAGTTGATATAGATTCAAGAATAAAAATTGTAATTTCCAAAAAAATGCAAGACAGAATGGGATTCACTGCGCCCTTTGAGAACCAACATTATCTTGCCGGTCATGATGTTAATGCCCATGCTTATCTACCTTTAAGAATGCAAGCCCAAGCAAATATGACTGAAAATATGTATGCAGTACAATTGGAACCAGCAACAAAAGATAAACTTATTAAAGTGATACAATTTACTACTGTACCATACACTTCCAGAAGTAATAGTTTAAAATTAGGACCAGTGATTGGAGATTCTGAAACTCATATAATAAATGCAAAACCAAAAGGTCAATTCAATACAGTTGTTGGTCAAAATGTGATGGGAATGGAATGGCGTGTACATGTTGCTTGTGAACATCGCGTTTTAAGGGACGGTAGATTATTGAACGCAATTGGTGATCACAGTATTGCTTCCAGTTTATTTATGCACTTATTCCACGGATACATACATAACTCCAAATTGGAAATCAGTTACGATGCCGAAAAATCAAACAAACAAATGACTATACTCGCAGGTCATAAACAATGGAAGAAATCGTCGAAATCAAATCAAAGTAATAAGTCAAATGATGATAACGAAAATGAATCCAACAGAAATCTATCCGACGATGCCCAAAAATTATACAATTCTCAAAATCCTAAAGAAGAAGGACAGAAACAAGCTGCTAAGGGACTATCATATCCTACAATAAATTTATACGAATTAATAGTTAAATTTAATGACAAACGTCGTATCGAATATAACTTTGCTGTGTTTGTTGCTCAAAGCGATACCCAGGAAAGAACTAATTTGGTGACATTATTCAAAAAAGAAGATCAACAACATCAAAATGACTACTATCAAGCAGTACTATTGGCTGACAGTCACACTCCAATGGTTAACGACATAGATCCACTTTTTGCTCTAAGACATGCTCCATATTCTAATTCTCAAATGAAATTGGTATTTGGCAGACTTGATTATGATTCAGTTGCCAAAATTAAAGCCAGTATACAAATGAGTAGAAGCCACAATAGAAACCGTCATTTACAAGGAAGCCAAATTGCCCACGATTGCAAAAAGGAATCAAGTCAAGGTGATTTACTCTTAAAAGCCTGTTCACAATTGCACATCGAAGCAAACTCACTCGATCAAATTCAAGTTCAAATAGCACATCAAAATTTAAAACCAGAACAACAAAACATGACTGACCATCTTGCCCAATATATTATGCATTCGTTATACGAATATATGGAACAAAACAGTGTTAATGCAACCGGTAGTGGAGCAAACAATAAAGTTAACATGAGAATAAAATTCGACGATGATTTTGATAGAGTCAATGTTACTGCAAACACACCAAACAAAGATCTTCAATTTGTCAACGTACATATTCCATCATGGCTTCGTCCTGTCGTCAAAGTACATCCAAATTACGACGCAGTCGCTCGTGTCCAAAGTCAACTCTATGAATCTCAATATTATCAAGGTAATTATACGGAGAACCAATTTTAATTAGCAATACAATAATTTATTTTAATTTTAGCTTCCTGTTCTGTCGATAAAACAGCTGTTAAAACCTTCGATGACAAAACTTATAAGGCTAAACAAGGTAATTGGACCGTCATGTTCTTATACGTTCCAAATCGCTTTAATAAAACCACCAACTCGCATAGCAATGAAGAACACAATTCCGGTACTGATAACCAACAGAAAGAAGAGTTCTTGGTATTAACCCGCAAAGTATTAGCCCCCGGGTTTCATTCGAACAGAGAAATCAAAATTACTGTTCGTACACCTGAAACGAAACACCAATTAATTGAAATTGACATGATGAGAAAAGGTAAATCAAAAGTATTGGAAGTACATGTAAATCAAGAAAAACAAAATCTTCATACTGATAGAGTTACTGAAGTTGCCAATGGTTTTATCAAAATGGTTATGTTACCAAATGAAGAAGTTGGAATTGAAATCGAAAATGCATTTACCATGGTTTATGATGGAGATCGTGCCAGACTAACAACTCAATACGACAACAAATTTAGAAACAAAATCAGAGGTTTGTGTGGCAATTTTGACTCACGGCCATCAAACGACTGGTATGCTCCTCAAACTTGCGTTTACAATAACGTAGATCAATTTGTTTCCTCATATCAACCCTATCAAAAGGAACCAAGATCAAATCAATCTCCAAGAAATAAATGTAGTTATGAAGAATTAATTTATGGAAATGTTGTTTCTGAAAATGAAATTGATACATCACAGTGTACCGAGAATAGAAGAGTTTACGTGGAGAAAGATAACTTCGTGTGCATCTCCCTTAAACCTGTTCGCGTTTGCAAATTGGGTTGCACTGCACACCAAAGCACTGAACAGAAAGTTCTAGCAAACTGCATTGAAAATGATGATACTGCACAAAGAATAATTAAGAAAATTGACAACAATCAAGATTTAGACGTGTCAAACATGAATAACAATGTGAAAGAAATTTCCCTGAAATTACCAAAACATTGTTACCGACCTATCTAGATAGTTTGTAATAAAATTCAATAATTAAAAACAAGTTTTCCTGATGAATTATAAAAATAAAAAAAAAATAAAAGCAATATTGAATAATAAATTGGCTTTATTTCATAATCTATACCTAATATAACCTATAATTTATCATAAATATTAAAAAAGTAATGACCCATTCTTTTGCTCAGTTGTAGCATATCAGGATTTTCTCTTGACACAAAAGTATAGATGCATTGGAAAGCTTCATTCTCTTATGAATCATTGTTTGATCTACAGTTTAAGGTGGAATCCAAACCACGGTCAAATAAATTGGCAACCACTAGGATTTGCATCTCATGTGATCAATCTAAAGTCTAAACCATCTTTTATAAGACAATCATCTTTATAATTAAAAATAATCAATTTGGGAGAATTGAAGCCATATTTTGAAGTGGTTTTATAGACATGGCGGCTTTTAACAACAGGTCGCTCGATGGCAGTGGCGGATTAAGGCCTAGGCTACCTAGGCAACTGCCTAGGGCCCGTAATTTTTGGGGCCCGAAATTAGGTTTTTAATTTATTTTTGAGTTGGCAATCAACCCACTTAGTTGATTTCTTAAGAAATATTAAGAACTGCCCCTTTATTTTTCTATGCTTAAAACTGATTTTTGAAGTAATAGTGTGGTAATTTTTGAAAATAAATAAATATTAATAAATTTTAATTACTGAATATGCCTATATGCCCCTGAAATCCCACAAATTAGCACGAAAACATCTTTTTATAATTTCTAACTTCAAATCTAAGCTCGTTGACCTTGAAAATCTAAAAAATTTTGCCTGCGGCGCAATTTTACGTTATTTTTACCCCTCCCTTTAATAGAATGTTTGAAAATATTTTTTTAGCCCCCCAAACTTTTGACCCTAGTTGCGCCTATGTATGCGTCATGACTGAAAAATAGGCCCGGAATTACAATGTTGCCTAGGGCCCGCTTTAGCCTTAATCCGCCACTGCTCGATGGTCTGATTTACAAAGTTAAATCCAATGTATCTAATAAAATTTGAAATGCTACAGGGTAGTGCAGGTATTTGGTTCATTCATCTTCCTTATATTACTGACCGTCCAACATGATGCTTGAACACCAAGACCTTGCAACTAAGCAAAACACTAAAATAGAAAATAACCTCACATTAAAACTTTGCTTCTGAATTCTTGAATGTTTTTTCCATTTTAATTTGCTCGGCCGAAAAATGTGTTTATTAATTTATTATTAGTTAGGTTAATCTATGTCTTGAATGCCTTGTTGATTCAGTTTAATCTGTTAATTAACATTATTAAAGTTAGCTACTTGTAACTGAAGATGAGATCCATCCATTCTCCAAAGCCAGTTTTGTAATAAAATTTTTTTTTGAAAAGCAACAAAACTCTTCTTGAATTTGAATCTTGTTTCTGTTCAAACTAACTGTGTGGGTGTTGTTAGTGTACCTTAAATTTACTTTGCTCTGGGTAGCTATCTGTTTTGGGGTGGGGAAAATTGGTAATTAAGAGCTTCGTTGGTTAGTTGGAGTGAAGAGTAATGGGGGGGGGGGTCTTTTTCCCTGTGTAATTTTAGGATAGTAATATGTCCTTGGGTCTTGGAGTGTTTGTAGAAGAAGAAAGAGAGGGGTAGTTCTTTAGTCCTTGGATGAGTGGGCTCGACGAACTCGTGCTTTTTCGTAGAGCCCTGAGGCATACTATAAAGCCTATAACTGCGAAATTTAAATGTTATGAAAAATTAAATTCTTTATCTGTTATATTCTTAGTCCATAAAATTCCATCAATTACTTTTTGAAATATAAAGCCAGTGTCTCACTATCAAATTTTCGTCAAAATTATCATAATATTTAGTATACAAACGGTTTTGATAGTGTGACTGCGCTGTAGTTGTATCAAAATGACGTAAGCTACATACTTTTATATGCTGCTTCTATTTTCATGACGTCACGGATTCGATTTGATACAAACGTTTTGATAAAAAGAATTTAGAACAGTTTCTATAATTTTGATGCTATCAGGCTTCCCATAGGCTGTTCGATATCCCACTCTTATATCTTTGACACTTTGACATAACGTGGACATAAACCATACTTTCAGTTTTATTTTTTAATTTTAACGCGGTTTTTAATTAGGTCTAAAAGGTTAGCAATTATTATGGCTGGTACGTGAAATCAGTTTGCTAATTGATTTGTATCAGTTGGAACCAGTATAACCAGTATATTTGAACGTATAAAACCAACTCTAACCTTACTTTTCACAGCTGACCTGTGGCTGCCATCGTTATTATACAAACTTGATTTGATAGCGAGACATGCCTCTGCATGGCTTTGACATATTTTTACGTAAATGACGTCACATCGTTTGTATAATAATTATTATAATAATTTTGATAATAATTATTTGATAGTGAGACACTGGCTTAAGATTTCAAACTCAGGGAGTCAGAACTTTCTATTTCGATAGTAGATGCACTCTGTAACGTATGCCAAGTTAGTAGTAAGAGATTGATGGTACCCCCACCACTTTTTCGTCCCCCCACTCCCATTCTTTTAGAAGGTCAGTGGGCGGAGTCAATTTCAAGGTTATTGGGTGGGGAAACCATCAATCCCCCTCTCTCTCTTCTTTCTCTCTCACTCTCATTGCACACCTCCCACTCCCTTCTTTTTTGAAGGCCAATGGGCGGAGTCAATGTCCAAGGTTATCTTTTACCCCTCTCACCCTTCCCCTCTAGACAACTTTTCAAGGACAGTGACGTACTATAAACCCCTCTCACTCTGTTAATTTTTCAAGGACAGTGGCGTACCAGAATACCCCCATCTCACGGTCACGTGTCAAGATTATTATTTACGACTAACTTTTCAAAGTTTAAAAAATAAATTAAAAAATTTTTTTAATTTTGATGTTAATAACGAAATTTTAAGTACTAAAAATTGTGTTCTAATTTTGGTAGTATTTGGGAAAGTTTGGTAGAATTTGAGCAATTTAAATTTAATAATATAACTTTTATAATATTAGGAGTGCATAAATGCTAACAGAAATAATGTTATAATATTAATTTATAGCCGCATATGGTTTACACGAACTCATACAATCAGTTGCTTATCTTTTCTTTTCAGTTCTAGATACAAGCAGGTGTATTCATAACAATTTGAATTATTATCAACTTCAAAAATGTAGTCGTAATTTTTAAGAACAGTTTCATATCTCCATAAGCCCCTACAAACCCTTAATAAAACTGTTACAGGAAGGCATCAGTTTGTACTTTCCTGTAGATAATAATAGAGGAAAGTGACCAAATATGGAATACCATTTTGTTTTTGTGGCATAAAAAAAAACTATCATGAATTAAATGCAAATTTAATTATAAACACAGTCAGTCATACATTTTGGCTTATCTTAGTCATAGTCTTGTGTTTGAATATTAATCAACAAATTTTTTTTATTTAAAAATCTAAATTAACATAATAGTAGCTATTTATGGAATAGACCCCCAAATATGGAATAGGGAAATAAGAACCAAGTTTCTTTTACAAAAATTAACAAAAACAGTAACGTCTTTTTATAACAGATCTTGAGACTTTGGTCAAAAATAAAAGTTTCGTATTCCGTTAAAATTAACTTATTCTACTGCAAAAATCACACACCACACACACTATCGTCACCGACAGGCGCCCATTCCTTACTTAAGATTTCCATATAATTTTCCCTATTCCATATTAGGAACTAAGCTCACTTAGGAATAATGTTTTTTTTATTGAAAGCCAGGTTATATTTTCCTTAAAAGTAACATACGTAATGTTATCAGTCAAACTTCTGCATGCTTATAAATGTAGAGTAATTAACAAATTACTAAAGCTACGTTCTCATAGGGTAGTGTATTGGTAGCGTAATGTGTAGTGTGTAAAAATTAGTGTGTAAGAATTTTAGCGTTCACATTGGTAGTGGATGGTAGTTGGCTTTCTGTCAAACTAAACGTCAGGTAACCATGAAACATGTCAACACAAATGTCAAACGAAACGGATTAGCTGATTTGTTTGTTCTGATTGGTCGTTGTAACGCTGTGTATGGTAAAAGCGGTAAAAGCTAAAACCTACCTAGCTTTTACCATCCCCACTACACCTTACCACGCTTCTTACACATTACACAGCGATTAGAACGGTACCATTAAAAACCGTTACTCTAAGTTTTACACTACACACTAAGTCTTACGCTACCACTACACTACCCTATGAAAACGGAGCTTAATACTTACGTTATAGATCAAAATTTGCACCACTAACAATAAAGTTTCGCAAGTGCGTACAAAGAATAATGTCCCGCCATGTGGATATTAATGGTAATAGAGCGTTGTAAAGTTTGGGGTGGTCAACTACTCTTACTAGGTTGTCATTTATCCTAGTAATGGCTAAATAGAGGCAGTGGTTTCGAAAATTTAATGGTATTCCACATTAGGGATACTATTCCATATTTGGTCACTTTCCTCTAATAATAATAATTAAATAACTATTTAATTTTGTTTTTAACCATATAAATTTAAAGTACTGATTTAAGATTTAAAAAAAATTTTTTTTCAACATACAATAAAATATAGAATGGTTGGAGAACCCCCCCATTCTATATTATTCCACAATGTAAAATATGTGAGGTTTTCAATAAACAAGAATAATAATAATAATAATAATAATAACAATAGTTTCAAATTTCTATATCAACTCCAGGATCGCATTCAAGATCAAATAAAAAATGTGAAGCAATTAAATTTTAAAACTTATTAAGATGATACCTTATCATTCTCAAAATTGCATTCATTAGCTTTTATACAAGTATTCTAATATTATTCTTTATTTGTACTTTTCTCAACATTTTACTAGTTATACATTAAATTACATGATACGAACAACGAGTTATGTTTACTCATTATAAAAGACCAATTATAATCATAAAACGCAAATGGTCATCAAGCTCATCAACAGGATGTTGATAAGCATAAAGAATAGATGCATCGATAACCAACAATATGGATTCTGCAATTCAGAAGGCCAAGAACATCACGCCACTGAATCAACAGATTTTATATTGTAAATAATATTTTATTTATGTAACACTTTTAATTGTAGTCAGTATTCAATCAGTATTCAATTAGTATTCAAGTAGTTAGTACTCAGTTTGTATTCAAGTAGCATTTATTATATGTAGTTGTTAGTGATAATTATTATAGTTGTTCTTTGAATGTAACAATAGTTAAAAAGAATAAAAATCATTTTTTTTAAATAATTGAAAGTGCATAAATCATAACTCAACGAACATAAACCAAACATTTTTATTTCTTTTTTAAGTAAAATTATGTTGTATACTTTCATTATTTGATAGCAAAAAAAATTTTTTTCATGATTTCTTTTTTTTTTTCTGACGTAATATTTACATTTTTCATAATAACAGTTATTATGAAAATGTTTGAAAAAGACAGTGACGTACCATAAACCCCTCTCTATCCATGTTAATTTTTATTTTTTCAAGGACAGTGGCGTACCAGAATACCTCCATCTAACGGTCACATGCCAAGGTTAACTTTTCAAGGTTAATGCGATTGGTGGTTAGAAATCTCAAGGTCAAACATTGACTATATATCTTCGATGGTTTAAATTAATTTAATATTTAGTCTCAAAGTCTAACGTTGACTATATAATTGTGCATACATATTAAGTGTATTTCAACAGAAAATAAATCAAACAAGTAAGTCAAATATTTCCCAGCAAACAATTTACTGATGGGCCGGCAACGGCAAAGCGTCGAAACGCCTGAAGTGACCGTGCTGGGCCAGTGTCTGTTATCTGCACTGGGCCGGTACCTATAGGAGAATGCGGCCGTCAGCCGGGCCAACGCTGGCTGTCTGCCTGTAACATGCACCCGCCCGGCAATCTGCCGTACATTAATTTTGGTACTTTTCTGGGGTTCTAGACACAATAAAATATATATATATTTCTGTATTATATTTTTAATTACAAAAAACAAAAAATACAAACAGAAATTAAAATTCCTTCGAAAAGAAAAAACGGAAATAACCTCGCTTTCTTCTTTTATTCCGCCCACCTCTGTCAGGGGCATTTCGCAGCCACGTTTTAATTACATCTTCGACTTGGGTTTGTATGGCATCCTTAGTCCTTACAGAGACGATTCTTTCTGACGACTCCTGAAATTAAAGTGTATATAAGTATAATTTTATTGAAACAATAGAAATCGTAGAACTGATGTAACTTTATGATCAAGTTGCATGACTTGCAGAAGCGCATATAATACATAATATTTACTATTCATACACACGCAATAAATAGACGATTCATGTAATAATAGGATTCTACTTACGTATTTTCGATTTTCGGAATCCATTCCTGGGTGGGTGATGGTGAAATCTTCGCTTATTCTTACACATACCTTAGACACATACGTAGCGCGTTAAACGACATAAGACAGTTCGTTGAAGCGCAGCCAACCTGAGCTGTATAACCAACATAAAAGTAATAGATGACAAATCTTACCAAATTCCAAAAATAAAAAGACAATATCATATTTTTTATTATAATTGGTGCTTCCCGGAGTCCGTAATTTTTGAAAATACAAAAAACACATAGTGATCTGATCAACACAATAATAATTAGACGTAAAAATTATGCATGTATTGAGATGATGCTGGAAACCTGTTGAGGGCCTACCGGCGCCGGCGGGCCAATGCACGTATTCAGACAGCGTTTCCATGACTCTGGTCCTGCAGCGGCCCGGTAACTGTAGCCCGTGGCCGCTTTGCTGCCAGCACTGCCGGCATAGTGCCGCCTTACGGCCGACGGTGTAGTGTTTGCTGGGTTCTTTTATTTTTTTTTTTTTCTAATATCTATTCCTTTGTTATATTAGAATATTTTAACGAGAAAAGTGATCCATTAAACAAATCACATTCTAAAAGCATGTCCATCGGGGTAACTAAAGTATTGTATAAATTTTATAATGAAGGAATTCAACATCTCAATGAAGAAGAAATCAAATTAATTCCAATTGAATATATTAAAATGGAATGTACTCCTATGCAGTTGAATCTAGTTAGCACTAGATTGTCTGACAAGTATCTTGATGAATTAAGGGATTATTTTCCTTGTGTAACACATCATAATATGTTAAGTGCGCGAACTCACATCGATGGACCACCTCCGGCTAAAAGAGATTGTTTCACTTGTAAAGAGAGAAGATTTGTTACTTTGGACTATTAATTTTTAAGCTGAGCCTCTTATTAAATGGATTTAACTACATTTAAATATTTACATAGCATGCAAACAAAAGAATTTAATTACAACACAGCGACTAATTTGTTTCTGTTTAGCACAATATATCTTAAACTAACCCCTAATGGATTTGTAGAACATACTATTTTTAATTTGGATAAGATAATATATAAATATCGTAATATTTACATTTTTCATAATAACTGTTATTATAAATATAAAGTTGTTGGTTCATACCGAGGAATTTTTAATTCTATAATCCACTTTGTATACAAAATTATGTTTGAATTCGAAAATTTTGATTGTCACATTGAAATTATTAACGATGATACAATTTCTTTAAAATTATCACTATCAGATGAATTACAGGTATTATTTTTGTAAAAAAAATTAAGATTTTAAAAACCCCTTTCATATAGACAAACATTTGTTATATAAAATAATAGATACATTGAATATTGGACTATTTTTTTTAAGGACAGTGACATACCCCCATAAACCTCCTTTATCCTTATCACCTCTCCTACTCCTCAGTCACATATCAAGATTAATGTCTAAGGTTAACTTTTCAAGGTGATTGTTTAGACTTACACCCTTCCCTCTCTACTCAACCAAAGAGCTATCAATGCGATTGGTGGTTACAAATCTCAAGGTCGAGCATTGACTATATATCTTCGATGGTTTAAATTAATTTAATATTTAGTCTCAAAGTCTAACGTTGACTATACCTATAATAATTGTGCATATTATATTAAGTGTATTTTCAAGATTTCAACATAAATCAAACAAGTAAGTCAAATATTTCTCTTAATTTATTAATTGCTGATACCATCGAATTTTTAGGATGTGGATGGCATACAGTGAACCATATTGGCCAAAAGCCCACGATCTAATTTCAGCTGTAGAACGACAAGTGCTTTATCTAGAAGCTATGATATTTGACGTAAGTCATGGTGCAGCATATATGAAAATGGGGTATCCAGATGAGGATGAGGCTGAAGTCATTGCGAAGAAATATGAAGTTCAGATAGATATATGTGATAAACTGTTAAAAAAAGAAATAACGTTGGATATATTCTGTCAGATGTAAATAGAGAAGGAGTCCAAAGATGTACTTTATAAAATAAAATATTATTTACCATATGGAGTTGTAGTGGAATATAAGTTACTTGATTGTATGGAATAAACAATAATAATAAAAATTATATGTAATATTATTGTTATTATTTATATATTATATAAAGTGGATAAGTGTTCTATTAATTATTTATCTTCAAGATCTTCAAGATCTTCAAATACTTCATTAGAAGTTTTATTTAACCTCTTGCACATTCAAAACTATTACAGTCAAACTTCCATAACTCGAATCTCAAGGGGCCACACAAAAAAAAGTTGGAGAAAAATGGATCAAAATTTTTATTTCTATTAAATCTTTAAAAATTAAAATTAAATCTATTAAATCAACGGACAACACTTTGAGAACAATATCATATTACAAAAAACAATTGGATGCATGCAAATACAATACTTTCCTGCTAGGCTAGAATGTAGTTAATAATTAATAGGCAAAATAACAAAGATTATGCGTTATTTTCGTAGAAGGTCTACTAAAGAGTTTTAAGAATTTTCTATTATTATTATTATTATTATTATAAATTAATATTATAACATTATTTCTGTTAGCATTTATGCACTCCTAATATTATAAAAGTTATATTATTAAATTTAAATTGCTCAAATTCTACCAAACTTTCCCAAATACTACCAAAATTAGAACACAATTTTTAGTACTTAAAATTTCGTTATTAACATCAAAATTAAAAAAATTTTTTAATTTATTTTTTAAACTTTGAAAAGTTAGTCGTAAATAATAATCTTGACACGTGACCGTGAGATGGGGGTATTCTGGTACGCCACTATCCTTGAAAAATTAACAGGGTGAGAGGGGTTTATGGTACGTCACTATCCTTGAAAAGTTGTCTAGATGGGAAGGGTGAGAGGGGTAAAAGATAACCTTGGACATTGACTCCGCCCATTGGCCTTCAAAAAAGAAGGGAGTGGGGGGTGTGTAATGAGAGTGAGAGAGAAAGAAGAGAGAGGGGGGGTGATTGATGGTTTCCCCACCCAATAACCTTGAATTTTGCCCCGCCCACTGACCTTCTAAAAGAATGGGAAGTGGGAGGTGCAAAAACCGAGGAGCGCCATCAATTACTTACTACTCAAGTTGAAAGCAGAGTGACGAAGACCATAAGATGGAGATATAGCTACAGCGCATAAGTGTATATAAAAATGAAGCAGCATTTGATCCAAGTGATCAGGGGAATTGAATATATGCGTACATTTTAATGTAAGTTAGTCTATCTCTTTTGCATGGTCTTGGCGATTCCTCTCTTTCTACAGCGTATTCAATTATATTATTATATCACTAGCTGGAAAGTCCGTCCACGGACGGGTAGCTAGCCAGCGGATCTAGTTTTTAGAGGCTTTTAACGGTATTAATTGAAAAAAAATGAACCGAAAAACCGAACACCCAAAACAGGAACAAACCTTCCCGTCCCCAAAAAATGATAAAAACACTGGGTCCTTAGCATCCGAGCTTGGACTGACCGTCATCGAATTGGTCAAAGCTGAGGTGCCTTCGGACGTACCCCAAAGTGCTATCCATGATATTATGACTAAATATTTGATCAAGTAAGTCCCCTCCTCTTCCATTTTTACACGCCAATATTCAAATTATAAATGCGCCTTAAAAATATATCCCCACCAATCTAAAAATAGTCTAAAAATATTGGAGCATAAACGGCCTTAATACTGAAAAGCGTTCCCTATTCCAAATCTTGGCTTCCCAACAGGATTTGGATGTTATGGAAACGAATCTCAAAACATCGATTAAGGCCAATATCCTTAAGTATCGACTGTATATAAAAGCGACCAAACCTTTGCGAAAGGGGCTGGGTTCCCTATATACGTCAAAAATTCGCTTCAATATCACACTATTTCGTCCCCGTCTCCCTCCCTTCTGGAGTACACTTCTATATGCATTCCTATCAAAGACCACGGATTTCATCATATCACCGCGGTATACAGCAGGCCTAGTCAAGATTGCCTTCGAGATCTTACCAAGCTGCTGCAAAGCAGCGGTGATCTCCCCCATATAATAGCCGGCGACTTCAATGCGAAGGACCCAGAATGGAATTCAGTCCAAACGAACGCCCTAGTAAGGAGATTGAAAGACCTAGAGGAAAATTATTCTCTAACTATACATGTTCCTTCCAAACCTACTCACCGCTGCTCGAACGAGCACTACACGGATGATGTTCTGGATATTGCAATCGTTAGGAATGTAACTATCCAAAATCAACTTTAAAAGGGACCAAGACCACAATACTACTTCTAAACACCTCAAATTTCTTCGCCTATGTTCCGCGGGAAAAGGTAGAGGCATGTGCAGATGCTTTAGAGTAGCAGTTTGGTTCAAATCCGGTCAAGACGAACGACCACAAACTAAAGAAACATATAGAGTCAGTTCATGCCAACTTGGATGAGAAGCTCTCGCATAGAGATCTATCTCCCATCACCCCGACCTCCTCTAACGAAGTCAGAGAAGTCATAAAACTGACCAAGTTTAGGAAGGCCCCTAGTCATGATTTCAAACTAGGCGCTCAAAAAACTACCCAGTAAAGCCATATCGGTCTTCACGCAAATTATTAACGCGTTTTCCTAGATATAGCTGCCATGGTCTTTAGCCGGGCTTACAGGTAACCGGTCGCAATCAATTTGAAGATGTTCGGGGAGTCCATCCCTTGGCAATGCTTAGCAAAGTGCATGGTCGTCACGCTGGACCGCCTCCTTTGTTGGAGCTAGCACCTAGCAAGTTGTAAAAGTCAAGCCAGGGGACTAAATGGATTCCTCTATCCCATTCTGGAGAAAAAGAGTAAGCTCTCCGCCAAAAACAAACTTCATATCTATCAAAGTGAAATCAAATCAGTCCTGACGTATGCGGCCCATGCGTGGGTTTTCGCCAGTAAAACAGAGATGGACCATTTATACTCTATCAACAATAAATATGTTAGGCAGGCAATCCATGGTTTGTTACGAACCATCAGATTCGTGCAGCGACGGAGAACAAATCCCTAGAGGATTCCATAAAAGATCTGACCACTAACCTATACAAAAATAGCGTCACTTCCGATAATCCGCTCATCAACCAGCTAGACCAGTACGACCCCCCTTTTTACCCCAAATACTCCCAGACCAAATGTTATACTTCTGGGGAGGGGTCGCTTAGCCCTTAACCAGAATCATCTTCCTCCCCCAACTGAACCAACAGAAATAACAGGTGTGATCGGTGCTTCCCCTCCCCCTTACCGTCAGAGTATATAAGACGTAACGGACAACGACGACGAACAAAACGAAAGATGGAAGATTTCTATGAGACAGATCTCTATGAGACGAACCGATCCCTGCCTAGAGCAGTCACGGCGGAATAGTCTAAGAAAGTCTTCCTCAGAGCAGGTTGATTGAGGTATGGTTAGTATGTTTGTAATTATTGTTAAGGAAATATGTTAAATAAGCATGTAATATAATATAATGCTATTGTTTATTTACCAGTGTATATGGAAGACCAGCAGTCTGGCGTAAATCAAACACGGATAAACTGGAGAGCGGGAAACCGCGGTTCTAATCCTGATTGCGTCGGATATGTGCTGTGATCTAAAAAGTCCAAAATCGATCTGTGGACTATGATCTATTCCAACCCGCATTAGGCCAGCGTGGAATGGTAAGGCCTAAACCTTCAAGTTCTAAATTGAGAGAACTTGAAGAGGCGTATATCCAAAAATGGATGTAAATAAAAACGCTAATGAAGAAGAAAAAAGAAGAAGAAGATGGAAGGATTTTCCTGAATGTTAAGTGTGTGTTTATATAGGAAGGTTATATTAGGTATTGATTATGAAATAAATCCAATGTATTTTTCAATATTGATTTTATTATTTTTTTATTTTTATAATTCATTAGGAAAACTTGTTTTTAATTATTGCATTTTACTACAAACTGTCTAAATATTAGGTCGATAACAATGTTTTGGTGATTTAAGGGACATTTCTGTCACATTGCTATTCATGTTTGACTCGTCTAAATCTTCATTGTCGTCAATTTTCTTAATTATTAATTGTGCGGTATCATCATTTTCAATGCAGTTTGCTAAAACATTATGTTCAGTATTTTGGTCTGCAGTGCAACCTAATTTGCAAACGCGAACGGGTTTAAGGGAGATGCAAACCAAGTTATCATCCACCACATAAACTCTTTTATTTTCGGTACACTGTTCTGTTTCAATTTCATTTTCAAGAACAACATTTCTGTAAATTATCTCGTCATAAAAACATTTATTTCTTGTAGATTGATTTGATATTGGATCCTTTTCATAGGGTTGATATGAGGAAACAAATTGTTCTACGTTATTGTAAACGCAAGTTTGAGGAGCATACCAGTCGTTTAATGGCCGAGAATCAAAATTGCCACACAAACCTCTGATTTTGTTTCTAAATTTGTCGTTGTATTGAGTTGTTAGTCTGGCACGATCTCCATCATAAACTATGGTAAATGCATTTTCGATTTCAACTCCAAGTTCTTGATTTGGTAACATAATCATTTTGATAAAACCATTAGCAACTTCAGTAACTCTGTCAGTATGAAGATTTTGTTTTTCTTGATTTACATGTACTTCTAATACTTTTGATTTACCTTTTTTCATCATGTCAATTTCAATTAATTTGTGTTTCGTTTCAGCGGTACGAACAGTAATTTTGATTTCTCTGTTAGAATTAAAGGGGGTTAATACATTGCGGGTTAATACCAAGAACTCTTCTTTCTGTTGGTTAGGAGTACCGAAATTGTGTTCTTCATAGCTATGCGAGTTGATGGTTTTACTAAGGCGATTTGGAACATATAAGAACATAACGGTCCAATTACCTTGTTTAACCTGGTAGGTTTTGTCATCAAAGGTATTAACAGCTGTCTTATCGACAGCACAGGAAGCTAAAATTAAAATAAATTATTGCATTGCTAACTGAAATTCCTTCTTATAATTACCTTGATAATATTGAGATTCATAGAGTTTACTTTGGACACGAGCGACTGCGTTGTAATTTGGATGTACTTTGATGACAGGACGAAGCCATGATGGAATACGTACATTGACAAATTGAATATCCCTATTTGGTGTGTTTGCAGTAACACTGACTCTATCAAAATCATCGTCGAATTGTATCTTCATATTAACTTTATTGTTTGCTTCACTACCGGTTGCGCTAAAACTATTTTGTTCCATATATTCGTACAACGAATGCATAACATATTGGACAAATTGGTCAGTCATCTTTTGTTGTTCTGGTTTTAGATTTTGATGTGCTATTTGAACTTGAATTTGATCCAGTGAGTTAGCTTCGATGTGAAATTGTGAACAGGCTTTTAAGAGTAAATCACCTTGATTTGATTCCCTTTTGCAATCCTGGGCAATTTGGCTTCCTTGTAAATGAAGGTTTCTATTGTGGCTTCTACTCATTTGTATACTGGCATTAATTTTGGCAACTGAATCATAATCAAGTCTGCCAAATACCAATTTCATTTGAGAATTGGAAAATGGAGTATGTTTCAGAGCATAAAATGGATCTATATCGTTAACCATTGGAGTGTGACTTTCACCCAAGAGTACTGCTTGATAGTAGTCATCTTGATGTTGTTGCTCTTCTTTTTTGAATAATGTCACCAAATGAGTTCTTTCCTGGGTATCGCTTTTAGCAACAAACACAGTACAGTTATATTCGATACGACGTTTGTCATTAAATTTAACTACTAATTCGTATAAATTTATTGTAGGATATGATAGTCCCTTAACAACCTGTTCCTGTCCTTCTTCTTTAGGATTTTGAGAATTGTATAATTTTCGGGCATCGTCTGATAAATTTCTGTTGGATTCATTTTCGTTATCATCATTTGACTTATTACTTTGTTCTGATTTCGTCGATTCCTTCCATTGTTTATGACTTGCTAGTATAATCATTTTTTTGTTTGATTTTTCGGCATCGTAACTGATTTCTAATTTGGAGTTATGTATATATCCGTGGAATAAGTGCAAGAATAAACTGGAAGCGATACTGTGATCACCAATTGCGTTCAGTAATTTACTTTCTCTTAGAACGCGATGTTCACAAGCAACATGCACACGCCATTCCATTCCCATCATATTTTGACCAATAACTGTATCGAATTGACCTTTCGGCTTTGCATTTATTATATGAGTTTCAGAATCTCCAATCACTGGTCCTAATTTTAAACTATTACTTCTGGAAGTGTATGGTACAGTAGTAAATTGTATCACTTTAATGAGTTTATCATTTGTTGCTGGTTCCAATTGTATTGCATATTTATTTTCCGTCATATTTGCTTGGGCTTGCATGTTTAGAGGTAGATACGCATGGACATTAACATCATGACCGGCAAGATAATGTTGATTCTCAAAGGGCGCAGTGAATCCTATTCTGTCTTGCATTTTTTTGGAAATGACAATTTTAATTCTTGAGTCTATATCAACTCTTTCAACATGAATACTTTTCTCTTTAGTTTGTAAATCACCAGAAACATGGCCTTCAATATTTATTAAGAATGGATTGTCTGAGTTGTACCAAGCAGGTAAACCTGTTTCAGTTGGGCTTCCCATGGCCATACTATGCTGATTGACGAATTTAGTGATGTGAACATCTTTTCCTTTCTTAAGGGCTTCTTTGATATCTTCAATAACTGCACAAAATTTGTTAGTTTAAATGATTTTAAAATTTTTTTTATATTTACCATTCTTCAAATTTAAATTATGTACATCAAAAGGTATGAAATGTTCGAATCCACTCGTTGAAAAATATAAATAAGCTTCGGGAGATTCCAGTAGGTGTGGTTTTATATTAAGATTGCTTTGTACTTGTTTGCTAGACCATTTAGAATTACTGTCATGATTATCAGCACGTTGTTCCCCATTGTTATCATCTGCTTCATTTCTCATCACTTTCATGAGTGCTTCTATGCCGCCAGTCACATATTCTGAAAGGAACATTGTGTGATGAAGTCTACCACCATTTGTAGTTAACATATATAGTGAAGTTTTTTGAAACAATGAATCATCATTTGGCCATGTATATAACCATTGGTAGAAAATCGTCTTGAGTTCGGCGATATGTTCCCGAACCTCCATTTTCGAGTATTGAATTCCATATTTTCTTTTGGGTAACAAATGAACAGCAGATTGAGCATTTATTTGACTAAAAGAAAAAATGTTAGTTTGATTTAGAACAATTTAATAATTTATTTGAACTTACTTATAATCTTGGTCAGCAGTTTGTAATTTTGAAAATCTACGGATCATATAATCAGCAATTGCATTGACTTGTGTATTTGAATCAAAATAAATATTTGTTGCAATTTTTTGGAACATACTTGCAGAAAGACCAGTTATAGGTAGTAATTGAAGAGCAGCAATTCTAACGTCCGTGTTTTCTGCAGGATTGCTGTATAATTTATAGAGAACCTGTTGTGTCGTTTCAGGGAATAAAGCTGCCATTCGATAGAACGAATACACAATTTGTGTTCTCATGTATAGGCTAACTTCTACCTTACCTTCCAAGTATTTTTTATACTCGTCTAATATTTTCGGATGAGCTACAAAAGCGAGAGAATAAATAACTGTTTGAGCTTTTCGATTATCTTTTTGTTCAATTGCAATTTCGAGTTGCTTGGCCATAAACGGAATAAATTCATCTGTGACAAATTTCTCTCCTTGTGGAGTGTGAAAACTTCCATATGTATAAATTGGATACTCGCGGTCACTATATGTTTTATGTACGAAAACATTACCCACTAACCTTGAATAAGCAAATAGAACAGCTGCGGTCAGTACTCGTGATGACTGTACTACTGGAAGGGTGATGAATATATAAAACTTACGCATGTATTGATAATTTGGAACTCTGGCAGATTTCACCATTTGTAAAATCATGGTAGAAGCGGTGTCATTGTCTACTTTCTTTTCAACTACAAGTTTTTGAATTTGCATCAAACCTGCTTCAGTGCCACTTTCGGCTAAACCATCACAGAAAATTCTCCATGCGTTAAATTTTTGAGAATCGTTTTCATTATAGTATAGTTCATCAGCAACTTGTAACAATTCAGCTTCAATAAGAATACGAATAAGTTGAACCATTTTTAAAAATTTGGATTGAGTCTGCTCTTTTGGAATATCTCCTGGTTGTGCCAAATTCTTAGCAATATCTTGGGCCATATGTATGACCGAATTAACAAGATTTGCTCTTTTATCCGATTTTTCGGAAGAACCAACATTAAGATGATCCAAAGGTTCAGGTAAAGTTGTAGTTTCGTCCCACCAATCAGATTCTTCAACAGGAGTATTGTTAGAAGTTTCATTTCCTTCTTGATATTGGTCACTAGGTTGGGCTGTTGGATTATTGTAGTTGTACATCAAAGTATGTATATCTAGATTGTTGTCGGGGTCGTTTAAAGGTGGCGGTGCGACAGTATTAATTGATACATTTGATAAACTTAATTTATATTGACAGAAAACCATCATTTTTTGATCACCGTTATGGGCTGGACTAATATAAACTTCATTAGTTGTTTCCACTGATTGAATAGTATATCTGTTTAATTTTCCACTAATAGTGACTTTACTTATAGAAGACCTGGCAAAAAATTCACCCATATTATTACTTAATGGGTTGTAGTTATGATATTCGGCTAAACCGTAATGATAACCAACATGTTTATCGGCATTATCGAAATTTTTTGTTTTTACGATCTCCATTATTTCACCATTCCCTTTCAATTCAGGAAGTGGGACAGCCGATTTATCATCATGATATTTATTTTCGGGTAGCTGGTTTATGTCGTATAATACTTCATATTTTCCAAGGATGCTTTCTTCCATAGTTTTGTAAGAGCAGGAATATGAATCTTCTTTTGGTACTTCATTGCCGGTACTATTGATTAAGTTTTCACCACGAGTATCTAATTGGATTTGACTTATTAAACCTTTAATAATGTTAACTTCCCATTCAAGAATTTGTTTTTCAAATCGGATTCGTTTAAAAACTCCGTTCTTCATTTCTATTTCAAAATGAAAAGAAACAATGGGAAGCTTTTTAAAATGCAGTTGTCCATGAGGAATATGAGTTCGGGGACCATCAGTAAGTTTTGTGTGAACTTTTGCAAATTGGGGTTCACGAAGTTGTGCAACGAGCGTACCATTGGATCGTACAATAATACTTAAACCGCTTGTTATTATGACACCGCTGTATTGATTGCCAACATCTGGATGTCCACTGAAAGTACGAGATTCGACGTTAAAAATATATTCGGTATTTTCTTGCCAGCCGCTGTTGGTAGGGGTAGCAGCAATTGAACCTACTGTATTAAACGAACAAAATTATCTAAATGTATTATGCTTTCATATATTATATTAAGAGTTAAATTGATTTATTTGCATTAATATTTACTTTAAGATTATGAGAAAAATTAATAAATATAATAAACAATGAGGCATGCTACTTGTTTTCTGGTGTTGTCAATGGGGTGAAATAATGAGATAACAGCTTCATTTATAGAAGAATACCATAATTTACCCATATTATGGAACAATAAAATAAGTATTTATAAAGATAATAGAATAAATAATGAGAAATTATATAATTAAGTTAATTAAATTAATGTAACATGCCTCATTTCGTTCAGTGTTGCCTCAGTGGAATTCCGGCTTTAAGCTACGTTTAGATCTGAACTTTATTCCAGAAATATATATAAAGTATCAGACATAAAATTATTTTGACCGTTTACATCACAGGTAGAAATTCCTTGAAAGTTTAGCCGGACACTTATTTTCAGAAATATAAATAAAATGTCGGACATAAAATTGCTTCGACCGTTTACATTAGTATGTCAGACACTTAGAAATTTCCGACATTTTATGTCGGGCAGTCACTGTCGCTAATGTAAACGATGCAAAATTTCTGTGGGACATATATATTTGAATTTCCGACAATAAGTGTAGACACTTATAAATGGTCAGATGTAAACGCTGCACTTTAATAGGCAAAATTTCTGTCAGACATTTATTTATCAACTTCTGTCGATAAATGTTTACACTTATAGATGATCAGATGTAAACGCTGTAAATACATGTTCCGAGTTGCTTGGAATAAATTGCAAAAGTTGATCACTCGTCTACTTTTATGGAAAGTGTCGAACATTTTTATATGTACTTTTTTGATAAATTAAGATTTTTACAAACGAATTTTAATTACGATCAGATGTTCATTTTATTAACATCTTCATTTTTTGTTCCAGTGACCAGACCACGTTTAATTACATATATTAAAAATTTTCTAAACGTACACATATGTGCCTATGTCCTTGAAGAGGTTAAAAGGATATAATTCGATTAATTTCTTTTGTATTTTGTATTTTCAATGAGTTTCTAAATGTATTTTTGTAATAAATTGTATTTAAATACAATAAAAATGTATTTTGCTTATACATTATTCAATTACATTTTGTTGCCATTTAATTACATTATTTAAATTATAAAAAAATGTATTTAAAAATTTACCGTCACCACGTGTTTCAAAATGCTTCTGGCGTAGGTCTGCTTTTTTAACTAGGTTGGTAAAATCATAGAATAAATACTAAAATGATTAATGCCTGTTTTCACCAACAATTTATTTAATAATTTCCTAGTAAAGAATTACTTAGCTAGGAATCCATTAATGTTTGGTGAAATTTGACATAGTATTGACATAATAAAAACTCATGTCAAATTTGACCAATCACATTAATGGAATTCTAGCTAAGTAATTCTTTACTAGGAAATTATTAAATAAATTGTTGGTTATATTGGTTATAAATTACGTCTTTCA
The DNA here is from genome assembly GCA_958510855.1 of Rhagonycha lutea. NCBI lineage: Eukaryota > Metazoa > Arthropoda > Insecta > Coleoptera > Cantharidae > Rhagonycha > Rhagonycha lutea. Next base: position 22,854,574 of record OY294042.1, read on the forward strand.
TTGGTTGGAAAGAATGAAAGGCCAAATTTATTTATTTATCTTTACAGAATGAAGGAATCAAGGAACTTCCACCTGTGATGTAAACGCTCAAAGCAAGTTTATGGCAGACACTTTATAATAATATATTTCTGGAAATAACTGTCGTACTAAATTGCTACCTGTGGTGTAAACGGTCCAAGCAAGTTTATGGCAGACACTTTATATATACTTCTGGACATAACTGTAGTGCTAAATTTCTACCTGTAATGTAAACGGTCAAAATGAATTTATGTCTGACCCTTTATACATATTTCTGGAATAAAGTGTCAGATCTAAACGCATCATAAATGTCCGACAGAAATTTTGCATCGTAAAATTTTGCGTTTACATCTGACCATCTATAAGTGTCTACACTTATTGTCGGAAATTCATGCGTATATGTCTGATAGAAATTTTGCATCGTTTACATTAGCGACAGCTGGTGTCTGACATAAAATTCGTGGAATAAAGTTCAGATCTAAACGTAGCTTTAGGCTTACTGGAAAATCTGACCAAGCCCAAATTTGGACCTATGCAGACTGCACTAACTTCTCAATTTTAGGCTAAAATTTTAGTTAAAAATTAAAAACAAAATCTGTCACCAGTGGGACCGAAAGCTGAACAACTTAATTCCATTCTTCTTTTTAATTTTTAACTAAAATTTAAGCCTAAAGAAGAGAATTTAAAATTGACCATGCAGTGCCGTCCACATAAGTCCTAATATGGACTTGGTCAGTTTTTCCAGTAGGCCCACGATATATTATCTAATATAGGGTAAAGCATACAGTTATCGGACAGTTAAGCAAAGAAACATTTCCTCTCAATGAAAATATAGTTATTTAAAACACAATCTTATTTTTAAGGTCTATTTATGCAGTGTTCATTAACTGTAATGTGTCCGATAACTATAATGCTTTCCCCTATTATGATCTAACTTAAAATAATCAAAAAATGCTTTTCGTTGTTTGAATTATTACTGCCAATTATTCAAAAATTACGAAAAATTGGATTCCAGAGTCAAAAAAATAAATTCTAAATTTAAAAAATATTGAAAATGATACGAAAATTATTTAAAACTAAACTTTGACGTTATTATAATTTCAAAATACTTATATTGCCCACAAAACCGTAAAAACTCAAAATATAACTGATAATAACAGAATTATTAAAGTACAGGCCATTGTTATCTACAAAGTAGATAGGGTAGGGGTGCGCAGGAGTGCGCACTTTCACGATTTTATGTTATAAAAATAAAGTAAAACACATCAAGTTAAAGTTATTACCATATATTAACTTCTTAGGTATCTGGCTACAAAAATACTATTAAAAAATTAATGAAATATAGACTGTAAAGAAATAATTAAAGAAAATTGCAAGGCCTTTGTTTGCGCACTCTTGTACTATGTAGTGGACAAGAATGCGCATGCAGGCGTGCAAGAATGCGCAGTACGTGTCACTTACAAAGATCACAATATTAAAGTGTCCAAGGCCTGAATAGGATGTGCAATTTTCATGCCACCAATTTTTACATAAAATGCACTGGATCCAGTCTTCTACTAAAGGCGTTATGTATGCTTCAGAGCAGCCAGAACACATATACTTTTTGGTTTTTCGGCAGTCAACTTTCTTTGCTTTCTTTGGTGCAAGTCCCGTCTTTTTCATAGCAGTTTCTTCAAGTTGTTCTTTATGTTGAGAACTACTTAATATTTCAGATCTTTTGCCTCTTTTGCTATATGGACGGCGCGCATTCTTGTCCGCATCGGTACTGAACACTCTTGCACGCATCGGACTAATTATTTTTTTATGATTACTCACGCCGTCTATGAGCAGCGTTGAACAAATGGGTACGCCGGCAAGTATTTCAAAGACTAAATAAATGACTTGACAAATTACAAATAAACCTTACCTAACCAATTTTTTCGCAATCAACGTTTTAAAATGTTCAGAAAATAGATTACAGTAACGAAAAACACAATTTGTTGAATAAAACTTGCAAAATTCAATAAAAACAGATATGTTTTGGTAGGTACACGTGTAACTTGTCCGAGATCACTAGACAATTAAAGTTGGACGCGGATGTCTGTCCTCTGCTTGGTTAATGCAGGTGCGTACTCTTGTACGACGCGCTCTCCTGCGCACCCCTACCCTACTTTTGTTTCTAACACGGCATGCATAAAAAAAAACATTGGCGATTAGGGCCCATGAGTTAGGGCCGTCTCTAGAAGCAGCGTAAAATAAAATAGTTTTTATTCGGCACTGATTCCGGTTTTATTTTTTTGGGATGTATGGTACATTATCTAATTTGAACTTTATAATAACAATTATTTGGTGTTTAAATAAACGAAAAAAAATATTACTTACTGAAACAAATGAACAAAATCTTCCAATCCATTTTGTTTGGATTTTAATCACAAACCGGTGTAACTTATAACTTGCCTTATAACGATGGTAAATATGATTGGACTTATATAGATAATATTGAATTAACCCTCCAGTGGTCGCTATTGTGAGTGGTCTACGATCGTAGACCATGCTTCTTTAAGCCTTCTTGAAACCGCCTTAGCTCGTAACAGTTCGAATTATATCGGTTGCATCTTTGAGTAGCTGACAAAAATTAGTCAATCTTTCGGATCCAGTAGTTTTTGAACTTTTAAAGTGGTAAAATATTGGTTTTATTAGTCCTGAAACAGGGCTGGTCTACAAGCGTAAATCACGCGCCTAACGGAGGGTTAAGCAATTTTATTTTTGATAATAAAAATAATATTAATTATTTGAATTGCAAAATTCTTATGCAATACGATTATGTAAATTGTTATCGCGGATCTTATCGTAGAGTTGAACTTGCCACCTTGGGTTCGTAGTGATAGTGACAATGTAATTAACTTGCATTTTATTGATAATAATGTTAATAATAATATTATACCGGGTGACCGGACGCCGATGTGAACATAGGAAAATAACATGGGAAATTGACTTTTTTTAAATTCCTGCTTCCCATTATAACGGATAAGAATGAAAAGAGTATCAATTTAAAGAGGTTGATTTTCCGCGTCTAAAGACACCCAGCACTTGATGGTTTGTTCTTTGATTATTGTTATAAAAACTCAAACTAAAATGACAAAATAGAACTTTTAAATAGATATTAGATGCCTTGTTTAAAATTCATTGCAATTGTTTTTGTTTGAAAACTAATTTTAAAACAAGTTTTGACAGTTCAAGCATTCAAAGCAGGTCTGATTTTTAAAAAATCGCTTATTTTAATTCTACATTTTTAACATTATTAAAGAACAAAACATCAAGTGTTGGGTGTCTTTAGACGCGGAAAATAAAACTCTTTTAATTGATACTTTTTTCATTCCTATCCATTCTAGCAGGAATTAATGAAAAATTAATTTCCTAGCATCAGTGGTGGAGTGTTGTGACCGCTGCGCGCTGGTTGAGTTACAGAGCGGAAATTCTGGGTTCAAATCGCGGACCGTACAGAATTTCTTAGCTCGGCCTTCCAGTGGACATCCAAACACTGTTGGTGTTATCTGTACAGGATCTGATAATTTGTATGACGTCATTACCGTGAATGCGGCTGCGTCATACATGTAAGTTTCTGGGACAGATTAGACAGAGATATCTGGTTGAGAGTGGAAAGATGTGGGGTAGTATATACACTAAGCCATAAGTCTTCTAGGCTTGTAGTGCTGTTGTATAATAATGTTAATTTCCTATGTTCACATCGGCGGCCGGTCACCCGGTATACTATTATGCTATACTATACACTATAGACTATACAGTATACAATTATAATATTGTATTATACATGATATAGTCAATACTCCCTAATTAAAATTCTCATAATGAATTAATGAAATGAATCTCATAATGAAAAATTCTCAAACTCTAAAATAATTGATAATTTTGCTTTATTTTAATATTTTGAAGTATATTTGTTTCTCAAAATATGTTTCTATTTATTGGAAATTTATGAAGACTTCTTCAGGGACGTTTTCATATATTTCTAAAGCCGCTTTTCTTTGCGCCCTTGCTGATATCGGTTATTAACTCTATTTTCTTCGCCAAATTAAGTGCCTTATATGTTTTTTTCGACATTATGAAACGCGTAAATCCTTGACATGTAACTCGTAGAGGAACATAAACAGAAATAAAAAATAAACAGCTGGTAATCGAAATTAAAGTGTTTTTTCCTTAGAATATATACCTAAGGAAGGACTACTTGCATAATTCCATATGCGTAAAAAGCGAGACAAAAATCGTGGGTAGAAGCACCGCCCAGGACACTAACTTCTAACTCGGTGACTCATAATTATTATATTTTAAATTGTTATAATGGTTTGTTGTAGTGTTTGTGGGACTTCTAATACCAAGAAAAATGTTAAAAATGGTATAACTTTGCATAAGTAAGTACTTAGAGTTATTTAAATAATTTTATAACAAAAATATAAATTTGTGAGGTTATTACCACAATGTGCTTAAATCATAGGCGTACAGTGATTCTATATATTTACATTAAATATCGTTTTTATAATTTAGATTTCCAAAAAAATGAGATTAGAAAGATTATTTTTGGTTAAAAAAAATGAAAATGCCGTAATATTGGTCTCCAACTCCATCGTCACACTTGTGTTCAAAACATTTTACTGACGACCTTTGCCAATATTTTTATGCTACGCCACTGGCAAAGCCGCCATAGGACACCACTTTTACACGCATTTTGTATTCAAGTAGTCCTTCCTTAGGTATATATTCTAAGGTTTTTTCATTTACATGCAGTTCTTGCATAGTATTTAGCTGTCTCAAGATAAATGGATAGTTAAAAAGTCATACATAATTATATCAAATTACTTTGATATAAGAACGTATGTTAGCCTTATCCTGATATTATGTTTTGCGGCACAACTATACAATATTTTATAAAATTCTGATTGTGTCAGCGTCTGACGTATCAGATATATACCGTGGGTTTCACGTTAAAGAAATTCTTACAACCTACATCCATACGCTGAGTCACATTCATTAAAATGAAATTCGACTTTTAGAGTGGCGAATTACATGTAAATTGAGATCAAATGCCTAACATTGGATTTGATTTAAAGAGAGTTTGAATTAAAAAATTCGAATTAGAGAATAATTTTTACACACAAATCCTTATTTAGTTGGACGTGATAAATAAATAATTCGATTTAGAGAATATTTCCAATTAAGGAGAGGTCTAATTAGAGAGTTTTGACTGTATATACTGTATAATGATAATATTATACCTACTACATAATATATTTTTGTATTATAGTATACTGTAGTGTTCTCCGGGATTTGCTCGTTTGTCACCGAAGAACGACCACACACTTACCTCGTTTATCTCAACTTATATGAGATAAGAATGCTCAACACGTTTTCGCCCCAATCCTGCAGCTCGTCTTACTTCCCGCGAACGTTGTTATCAATTGGCAACCTTGAGTTGAGATCTTTTACTTTAACAATGATAAATAACAGGACGGTTACATGTTAATTTCGACTCGATTTATTAATTTAACAATTTTCACCCCGTATACACACCAATTAAATTTATCCCCAAATATTTACAAAACTAGCTACCTAGGTATCCTTATCCACGGTAGTCTTCCCACACAGGCATATCCACTTCGGAACACATAGACTGCACCAAACACCGCCAATGATTCTTCCTTTTTGTCTGCTAGTACAACACCGTTACATCAACCTTGGGTCAAATACTCGTCCAACTATCCACCACTTAATTTCAGTTACTAATTCAAATTCCACATCCAATGTCCAATAATGATCCAATAATAAATTGTATTAACCAATTGTCCAATTAATTGCCACATGCATCCCCTTGGTTCGATTCCGTCCAACTTGAATTACCAGGCCACCAAATTATTAGCGATGCTTCCAATTAATTGTCTCTTCCAAACATGGGTTCAACCCTTCCAAATTGCAATTATATTTTTCTCTCTTCCCAAATTGCGACTGGTCACATGTGGTAATTTATGTTCATTCACTTAACGTTCCACCCAAAACACGTCTTCTCCGTGTGGGTGATCTATTTTAATTGATTTGTTTATCCTCTCGTTGCCATATCGACTCTCCTCTTTTTCTTGTTTTTATGTTTGAATTTTCTTATCATCTATTCCTGGTTCATTATTTGCTGTCGACTACCGTAAATAAAGGATACCTATCTAAATTCATGGTAACAAAATTAACAATTTACAACACATTTTTTTACAACAATTTGATTTTATTTTGTACACAGTACCCCGATCCGTTTTATTATTTTTAATTATGGAAACATGCAATTTTTGCAATAATTGCACGTCCAATGACCACTCTTCCCAAAGTTACTTTTCCTCAGCTCAGGTCAACTTAACTTCGTCATATCATGAATTTTATTCCAAGTTGTCCTGAACTGAGTAATCCTCTCTTTGTCGCGCACCGTCTGCAAGACCGTGACTTTAGGCGTATTTTCGCGAGGCATTTTGGTTAACCAAAAGTAACCGGTTAGATTTTATGTCATTTTCGCGACGATCGGTTAGAGGGGAGGTAGTTTTTGGTTAAAAAGTTACCAAACCAAAGTTAACCAAAGACGACCGCTCAAAATCAGTGGTTACTTTTTGCGGTTGCTTTGCTAGTACAAATGTGCGCCACAATGTGGCCACAATTTAAATTTTAAAGTTGGAAGTGGTTCTAAACGTTCTAAAGACGAGGATTTGAGGTTATGTTAAATTAGAAATTGTGGTGGGGGACTAACCAAAGTTGACCAAAAGTAACCGAGCGGTACTAACCGGGATCCTCGCGAAAATACGCTTTAAGACCGGTGTTAAGCATTCTTATCCCCAGGTTTTCACTGCAATACTTATAATATCATCCCCTTAGTACTATAACTAGGTAACTTGAATTTTGGCTGTTTTGAGTTAGCTACATGTAATCACCTAATGTTAATCGCTTCATTTAGTGCTACAACTAAAAAAGTTATATTATGTTTCTAAATATTAAATATCCACTTGCAAAATGTAGATACATTTTAATCCAAATTTAGAAATTATTTTTTTACGGGCAAATAAATAGTTTCCGCGCAAAAATTTTTAGTGATTCGTGTTCAGAACATCATGGAGCATGTCCACACCAAATATGAAGAAGATCGGTGTTGTAACCGTAAACTAGAATCATACCTAAGTCTATCCTGCCAATTGCTATTCTAAACTTTAAACTTGATTTTCTCAATATGAGTAATTTCAAGTTACCTAGTTATAGTACTAAGGGGACGATATTATTGTTTATTCACAACCAGTTAGTAATCGACACATTTCTGACTTTTAAAAAGTTGGGAAGCAGTTTATTATTTACTTTCACTTGCCAACCAATCAGAAAGCTATTTTGTTTTACTTTCAAACCTTAGGTCGGGAAGTAATCACTTCCCAACCTGCAATGTCGCAGTGTGGCAAGAAAAGGAACTAACAAAAATTTTATTTTTAAATAAATAAAATAAAATTTGATGAGATTTAATTATTTACAAATTGATTGTGAATAAAATTGTATTCACAACCAGTTAGTAATCGACACATTCCTAACTTTTAAAAAGTTGGGAAGCAGTTTATTATTTACTTTCACTTGCCAACCAATCAGAAAGCTATTTTGTTTTACTGTCAAACCTTAGGTTGGAAACATAGATTAAGGTTGGAAAGTGATCACTTCCCGACCTGCAATGTCGCAGTGTGGCAAGAAAATGAACTAACAAAAAATTTTATTTTTAAAAATTAAATTAAATTTGATGAGATTTAATTATTTACAAACTGATTGTGAATAAAATTGTATACATACCTCGGTGGCAAGCTTCATTCCAGCGTCGCGCTAACAGTTTACTTCGGCGCTTCGCACCTCAGTCAACTAACTTAGCGCTCCGCTGTAATGAAGCATTTTCCACCTTGGCACGTAATATACTATTATATACTTTTATTTTATATCAATTAGTTACCTTGTTATAAATATTATCTTATTGGCATGTAATAATCCAACCCTAAAATTTAAATGTTCCTTAAGAAAGCTCAGTTTCCAGGATAAAGTTGAGAAAGGGAAGAATCCGCGCTTTCGTCAGTCCTCGAAATCTTAAATTAAGTTAAACAACTCGAGTTTAACTTCCCAAACGGTCAGATTATCACAATATTTCCAGCTATTTATTGCTCAGAGGTTTCCAAACTATCGCAAAATATGTCGCCCTTATCAGCGACCTTGTAAATTTTCCTTTTCAAAAAACTTGTAATAAAAATAAAATAAAAACTACTAGGGGGGTGGGTGGGAGCCCCAGGATTAGGCTTGCTTGGTCCTGCCCACCATAGAGGTTGGACGGGTTGGACTCGTAGTGGCATGCGGTTTCCGGAATGTTAGGCAAAAGTGTCCTTTAATTGTATTGATGTTAGGAACTCAGCACGTCCTGTTTGTTGAGATCCCTCCACCTAATAATAGGCCAGTCAATAGGTACTTTTACCTTGTAAAAAGGTATAGGAAAGTTTTAAGGACTTAAAAAATGAAAAGTTAGACAAAAATTGCAAAAGTTTTTATATTTTGGGACAATATTGTGACAGGTCAAAAAATTATTAATCCGATTTTTGCACCCTTTTTTGTTCCCCGGAACATTGTTAAATTGTTAAAAGAAAATGTAAATTTGCAATAACTATGAAAAAAATTCCGAAATTTATGCAAATCTTGAAGAACAGTTTAATAATTATTAGACATCTTCTATAAAGTTTGCACCCTGCTACGATGACCGGAACATAGCAAATAGTTGTGATTATTAATTTGCATACAGGGTTGCATTAAGGAATTATTTGCATGACTTTTGCAATTTTTTTCGACAGGATACACCAAAAAAATGAATAAGCTACTGTTTGCAATGTTTCGGACATTGTAGCAGAGTGCAAACTTTATTGAAGATGTGTTTTAATTATTAAAATGTTCTCAAAGGTTTGCATAAATTTCGGAATTTCGGTTTTTTTAATTTAATAATGTTCCGGGGGGGGGGGGAGCAGAAAATGGTGCAAATTCGGATTTATTATTTTTTTACTTCCTTCAATGTTGTCTCAAAATTTGAAAACTTTTGCAATTTTTCATACCTTTTTTGCTACAATGACTGGCCATATAAAATTCCAAGTTTTCGACCTTGAGGGGGCACCGTATTTGATTTTGAAAACGACTTTTTTTCAATTTATTTAGTATAGTTCACAAATCGAAATCTAAGTGATTACTGATTTACAAACTATTCTTAAAACTTCTACCCTTAAAAAACAATACCCTGTATATAATTATATCTCATTCGAAAGCATTAGATAATATTATTTATTTAATTTATTTTTATGAAGATATCAATAATAAATTATTTGCAAAATAATAAAATATCAATTTTTTTGAGTTTAAAGTTCGTGTAACATAATAATTATACAATTCATAGCTGGTCAATTAGAACTTATCATAGATTACATTACCATTAACTTGTAATTTATCTAAAATATTTCGTAATTAGAAGGCTACAAGAATAAACCAGTGATTGTAAGATTGTAACTAAAATGAAATATTGAAAAATTTAAATATTTAATGTTAATTTTTTTGATAAATAAATAACATTTTTAACACCGACTCCAAATTAGTTATACTTATATTAGTTTAGGCTTTTTATCTTTTGCATTTCAGTTTCTTTTTGTTTTTCGTTGGTTTAAGTTTTTGTTAAAAAGTTTTTAATTTTTTGTGGCTAAAATCTACTAATTACCTACTGCTGATGGACTTGATTTCTTGTCCCAGCGTCGCTGATAGACCCAGTGGTCGATTGTAGTCTGGTAAACTTGTAGAATGTTGTTGAAAATCTTGAATATCGTCGTCGGTTCTAATTTCCTTAAAGGACCATGTTTAATAATTCGGTTGTAAGTAGAACTATTAATTGTTGACTTTCTTCCAGCGTCAGCGGCGCCGGAAGTAACAATGTGGAAGTAATGAACTCAAACAAATCTGAATTCAGTACCGTTTATTTAAAATTTGTAAATGATATTTATACACAATATTTACATAGTTAACATTGTAAACAAAGACATTGCAAAATTGCTTTTCCTATGTATTCCTTTTAAGAGGAATCCTCAGAGTTGGAAAATACACTTTAGTAATTCACTTATATTTTGTTTATTACTCAAAAAAATTGCACAAAAGTATATATTTTTTAAAAAAGGACACTTGGACGCAGGCCGTGTTGTTTTCATTTTTTTTTTCAAAACATTTGAATTTAAAAAAATTAAAAACAACACGGCCAGCGTCCAAGTGTCCTCTTTTAAAAAATATACTTTTGTGCAATTTTTGTTTGAGTAATAAGCAAAATATCAGTGAATTCAAGTCAATGCTAATGTCATCTACATCACGATACATTTTTACGGCACGTTTTTGTTCTTAAGGCTGCATATCTTGTTAAATTTTTCAATCAACGGTTTTGGTTCAATTTGACTGTTTTATTTCATTTACTAATGGAGTTTCTGTAGACACATAAATAAACTCAAATATTTTTGCTAAAATTAACATATTATTTATTATAAATATATTATAATACAAAATAACATTTTATTATGCAAAAAAAAAACAGAACATATAACGAATTTATCGTAAACAAAGATTTAATTGAATAATATGTAACGAATATAATATAATCAGAATAGTTTAAATTAAATCGAGAAGTATAAAAGGTAATTTAAACAAACAATAAGAGATTCATGAACAAATCACACATCGCTAATACAAATATCATTCATAATACTGCGGATCAAAGAGATGTCCTTACATAACAAAAGTTTGCGTAATAATTTACGAGACTTGGCAATTTTTTCCTGATGAACAGTAACTTGAAGTGCATCTTTTATAATACTTTTGGGTAAACCTGCCAATTGTGCGGCATTAAATCCGTAAGATTTAGGGCACCTTCCTTCACTTAAATGATACAATAAAGTAACAGAAGGTAAATCTTGATCAGCTTCTTTATCGTTAGTGTCAGTCATGCAAGCCTAAAATTTTAAAATTATTTACAATAAAAAAAAATATATATATATAACTTACCATATGAGCCAACTGAATATCGTCCCTATTCATAAAATGATCAATCAATGAATGGTAGTGAGTGGAAAATATGGTACGGCATTTAATTTCTGTCAATTTGGTTACGTATGCAGTTGCAATGGCGTTACCATCATGGGTAGAAGTACCACGTCCCAATTCGTCGATCAAAACAAACGAGTAATGTGTCGCACATTTTAATATTGTTGATGCTTCTGATAACTCCACCAAAAATGTTGATTGACCCCGAAGAATATCATCGCTAGCACCCAAGCGAGTAAATATGCGGTCCACTAAGCTTAGGGTGCAACTGGCTGCTGGAACTGGACAACCCTGCAAAAAAATATTTGTAATAAAAATATTTGAAAAAGCTTATAACAGCTCGGACTTACCATTTGAGCCAAAATTATAATAAGGGAAACTTGACGCATCAAAGTTGACTTTCCTCCCATATTTGGACCAGAAAGTAACATAATCTTGGGAAAATTATCAGCACCCAGTTTTGTATTATTAGGAACGAAATCTTCAACAAGAGTAGATGGATGAACACCGTCTTCGATGTCAATAATGCCCTATAAAAAAGTTTTCTATAAGTACAGAAAAAAAACAGAAGAAAATCACATACCTCTTCTTGAAACGGTAGGACTGTAGGAAAACAAATGTTATTCGAGACGGAACTTCCATAGTCTGCAAAAGCACATAAAACATCTAATAACATCAAACACTTAATCACTTGACTCCATTCCTCTTGTCTGCAAACAAAAAAAGTTACCAAAACATAAAATAAAAACTCAATTTGTTTACCGATCCCCAAATTTCTCAAAAATGCGTCGATTTAAATCTTGCACAATTTTATTTCTTTTATCCTCAGCTTTCATCATATCAGCCAAAAATTGCTGGACAAAAAATTTTTTTTCAAACAATAAAAAAAAACATGAAACAAAATCTTACACGAGTAGTCGGTGTTGTGTATCTCTTCGCAGGCTTACTTCCTTTCTTACTTCCTTCCATTTTATAATCCTCGGTAACTTTGTGAGTTTTATTTTCGGGAACTTCCAATTGAAATCTCTTCTTGTCTGTTCCAAAATATGATATCTTGCATCCAAAAAATTTTTCTTGTTCTCTTAAATGATCATTAATTTCTTGCTGTAAATCTGCAATTGCTTGTTCGGCTTCATCATAATCATCATCAACGCCTTTTTTAGGGATAATTTTGCCTTCAGTCTCGGCTTGCTTTTGATCAAACGCTTTCTGGAAGCAAAAATATTGTAGTTTTGCAAACAAACAGATTATAAATTAATTACCCCAAAGAATTCCAGAGTAGGAGATAAATCAACAAATTGTCCTTCTGGTGGATGATGGGTTATTTTCTTAAGCAGGGAGGATTTGCAATCAGTAAATAATGGAACCAATTCTTGAGATTTCTCAAACCCTTTTAGCGTGGCGAGTAAATCATGAATTTTTGATTTGGAGTAAGTTTTGCCTTCATACAAAATGGCCCTACTATCTGGATGACTTTGGGCGCAGAATTTATTTCCAAAAGTGTGAATTCTGAAATCAAGAAATTGTAGACGTTTTTGGGAAATACTAAGACTTAATAGTACTTGGCAATTTGGCGTTCAAGATCAGGAATCTTTTTCAGAATGTCACGCACTGATTGACGTAATGCCCCGTCATTGTACAATTCTTGCACTGCTTCTTGGCGTTTCAAAATTTCTTGGTGATCACACAAAGGGCGGCAGATAAAATCTTGCATTAGCCTGAACAAATCTTACATCAATTAAAAGAAATCATAAGAATTTACTGCATTACCTTTTCCCAAAAGAAGTCCTGCAATAGTTGAGAGTTTTCTGCAATGTTCCAGCTTTGCCAAGAAGACCCAAGTGTTCCATTGTAATAGAATCCAAAACCATATAATTTCTCTGAACGGATTCTTGTGCGCTCCCATCAGAAGGTAAATAAAGTTCAAACTTCTGCATACATAATATTTGCATATCCAACTGAGAATCTTTTAAGTACCATATACAAGCTCCTAAACATTTCATAGCCAATTCAAATTCTGGTTTAGGAGTTGCTAAAATTTTATAAAAACTTAAAATTGATTGTTGACAATTTGACAAAAATATTACCATCCTCAATGAACTGTTTAAAAGCAAGAGGCCACTCAAACACATCATTTTTACCACGAAAGTAGCAACCTTTAGCCAACAGGTCAATGGTTTGTTGGGCAGAGAAAAATTGCGTCTTATGTGCCAAAGTATCATGTCGAATAGACCTAACCACTTTCTTCAGTAAAGCTGCAGTTGAAGGTTTTAGAGAACCACGTTCGGTTAAAATCTAAAAATGTTATTTCAAGAGTCGTTAAATGGGATGACAGAACCAGTAGAATGTGACTTTCATATTTAAACTTAGAGCTGTAGAGTTTTTGGTTGAAATTGATCCACGGAAACTTGAGGGGAAGTGACGCGCACGAATTTATTAACGAGATGACATGGTTTTTTGAAAAATCGTGGTATTTCTTGTAACCAAGGGGTCATGGGTACACCGTGAACGCCACATATGGGTACCGAATCATAGGGTCGGCCAAAAATATCAACTATTTTTTCAAAAGAATTTTTTTTTGATATTTCATCAATTAGGAAATACGATTAAATAGGTCATTCTAAAACATTTTCCGCCCTGGGCGGCAAAAGTTCTAGCTACGCCACTGCATAACCAAGTTGTTGTCATAACCAGGTTGTTATGTCAAATCAGAATCGCACCGTTAAACAAAATTATTAAAAAACTCACCAATCCAGGAGGATATTGTGCAAAAAGAGACAATAATTTCGAGCAATGCTTATCATCATTGAATTGTCCCATATGAAACACACCAATGGAAGTATCGATAAAACAGACTCCGAAGGTACTTCCTGCTGGATGGTGCTAAAATTAATAAAATGTAAATTAAATTATTCCGATATATTAATTTACAAAATTACCACTTCAGAGATTGCAATCATGTGACAAGGCAGGGCATCTTTGGCATCAGTAATTTGGGCACCATAAATACATGTAGCTTTAGTGGTAACCTGACAAATTTCTCTCGCAACAACTTTATCGAATTTACTTGACTTTCTAGTACTTCTGCAACGTTCGGCCATCATTTCTGGGGTTTCCGTTTGCTCAACACGACCAACTTTAAAATTTTGTTCTATCAACGAGCTCGCCATTTTACCATAAGCAATTTCAGGAAAACCGGAGTGTGCAAAATCTCCCTAAAAAAATTATTAATTTATTTTTGATAAAAAAATTTTTCCAAGTTACCTTCATGAATGTAAGTCCTAAATGGTTTACAGCGATAACGGAATCCATATGGTACAACTCATAAAATTTTCCAACTTTGAAAAATAAAACACTGTCGTAATGCTGACTCTTTAAAACCCACCACTGCCGCATAGCAGGAGTTTGGGAATTTAAAAAATCTTCAGGTACATATAGCGTACGATTATCATAATCGGGATGATCCATTTTATTCTTGTTTGCATCACGAATTTTTTCTGGTTTCAAAAACGGTAGAGTAATGTGGGTCCAAACTTTTGCCACAGTGAGAGAGGCAACTTTATTTGGAGTGTTTTGGAAAGATTTTTCACTCACGGATTCAGAATTTGAAGTTTTACTTTTATCCAATTTAAAAGACTTCAAAGCTACTTTTGGAGATTGAGATTCACTTTGAGGTTTAATCAGTTTCCTTTTCAAGTTCTTATTTTCTTTATTATTTCGAGATTTCTTTGTTTCGACTTCACTGCCGCTACTTTCTGAATCATCGTCAGATTTATTGGCTTGTTTTACTTTAAATGTTGGATCATCAGAACTTGAAGTATCCAAATTAACTTTTTTCTTTTGTTGTTTAACCGAATCACTTTCCGAACCAGAATCACTATCGACGATAGCAAGACGTCGTTTCTTGGTTGCACATTTTAACGGTTCATCATCATCTAAAATTTAATGCGAATTACTATTAATCACATTAATGAGGAAGACACATACCTTCACGTTTAGCTTTCACTGTAGTTTTTGGTGTACTTGGTGTTACAGTCGCACTTTTATCGGCATTATGTTTTGGTGTAGTTTTGGGAGATTGAAAGTAGTTAAATAAAGTGTTACTTTGAGTGCTACTTAAACGTTTCGACATTTTTATAAATACTGTCTGCTGCCCTTACTGTTTTAAAAACTGGAACCACTGGAACTGTTTGTTTCTGTTACTTAACACCACTTAACCTATAAAACAATACATTTGGCGCCAATCGAAACAAATAATATGCTCGTAGCGCTATCTGGCGATCATTCAACTTCCATGTTGACATGTCTATTCTACAGTGGCGTAACAAAACGGCTTAGCGCCGGCGTGCAATTTGGTTTCTCTTAAACCTAATATTTTTTAATTTTTCCCGAAAATTTTTTAATTTTCCCCTAGGATATCTTTATGAATTAATTACAGGTATTTCTCGACTTACACGCAGCACTTTTGTTACTCGAAACTCAAACTACACGGAAAATAATTGCGGAGTCCCTCAAGTTACACGATTTTCAAAAACTTTTACTATCCTTTAAAAAGGAAAATATTGTAATCGAGTCAAAAACCAACTTTGTGTAGGCGCATTAGAATTTCGATTCAAAACATCATTTTCATCGTGAACGATTTTTCGAACAATGTCTGGATGTGTGTGTGACAGATTTTTGAATCACTAATTGATTTAAAATTTCGTATACTAGTTTGAAGAAACGGTCTAAAGACTGATTAGATTTTGGTTGAAATCCCTCGGCTGGCACATCTTTTATTTTCGTTTCTTTGATTTTTAATAAAGCGCATGAATGGATTATCGAGATTCACTTCTTCTCAAAAGTTTTTTTTAGAAAAAATGACAGATTATTGAATGAAATTGTATCAGTGGACTAATGAAAACAAAACATACGACTTTCCCGTTTGAAAAAGTAAAAATAAGAAATTGTTTTCTAAAAGTTTAATTGTTTTTGGAGGGCCCCACCTTCAGTTATTTTCAAAAATTCATTCATGCTTAGTTCAGAAGAGAAGAATAAATCTCTGGTAGAGCAGTGGTTGGTAAACTCATTAGTCAAATATCAACAGTACAACAATTGAGATTTCTTTTGATAGCCAAATTCTCTCATTATTCAACTCGTGCATGAATTGTGTGCACCTCCCTTATGCAAAGTCTAACTGATCGACAACCCTGCTCGTGCCAGCACGCTGTCCTTTGTGGCAGAACCGCACTCAAGGAATCAAAGAGTGGCGGTATGCCAATGACAACATTTGAAATGAAGGGATTCTCATCGTTAATCCATTCGTGCGTGTCATTAAAAATCAACGAAACGAAAATTAAAGAGGTGTCGGCAGAGGGATTTCAACCGAAATCATATAGACATTATAGTAGGTATTAAATTAAAGCAAATAGTTTTACAAAAAATTTATTTGAATGTTTGGTTTATGGCAATTACAAGTCTCATTATTTTAATCGGCGTTAATCCGTAGAATCTGGAGAAATACGATCTTCTTCTGATTTTCTAGCTGTTAAAATAAGTAAAATTATCAAAATGAACGCTAAGGTTTTTCTTGTACATACCAGCTCTTTTATATTTTGTTGGTTTATATTTCAAGTGTGTGGAATATACCTTCTTCGGTTTTTCCACTGGATACGCTAAACAATGAAAAATTAAGTATTAAAAAGTATTAAAATTAAGTATATTAAACCAATTAAGTATTAGTTAAGAGCAGGCCCGGACTGGCTCCTTTGGGAGCCCTCGGCTAGAGCTGAGGTGGGGCCCCCTTACCGAAAGCAGACATTTTTGAAACGCACATTTTCCGCTATTTTGACACTTGGAAAAAGTACCTGAGTAATAAAAAAATACAAACTACATTTACCCCAAGTATACACTACTTTTTTGAGGCCCCTTGGGGGGCCTCCTTGGGTCAGAGGCCCTCGGCGATTGCCGACCTAGCCAGTCCTGGCCTGGTTAAGAGAGCTAATGAATTCTGACCATTTTCTTAACTAAACTATTATGGATAAAATAAACTTCCGCTTATAATGGACTAATTTTTTGATCTCTTATCTTATAAATATAATAAAAAATTCGAGTAATTACCAGAAGTTGACCGCATATGGCGATATTTTCTATATTTATTGACACCATAGTAGGAGCGAGTTGCATAATCGGCAGATTTCTTCAACGGAAAAAAGGAAATTAGTCCTTGCGAAGGTTTTACTTCTTTTGCTGTTGTAATAAGAGAAATTAAAACTGCTACATGGTTAAAATATGAGTGAATATAAACACTAATGTGATTCAAAGTGGATTGTAGCGGTGCAATTTCTCTTGAAGTTTTTACATCTAAGCACTTAAACAAATTTAAGAGCAATTGATGTGCCGAATGAAGCAAATTATGCAACACCACACCATGGGTAGGGGTGCCAATTAATGTGTCCAAAATATGTCGATTAGTTTCCAATACTTTTATTGCAATTTCAATCTTCGATTCTTGATTAGGTACAGAAACCATAAACGGTGCAAGGAATTTAATTAAGTATTCCGTTTCTTCAAAGATCTTGAAAACTAAATCCCCAAAATCGTCTACGTTGCAGTTAAAAATTACGATTGGGATGTAACTTAATTTTCTATCTTTTGCATAAAATTTGGGATATTTTGTAAGAGTATCCTAAGAAACAAATAATAAAAATGTGGTCGACGAAAATATTGTAATTATTACTGTCGGGAATGTAGGATCTTTCACTGAAGATTTTCTATTATTATCGATTGAATTTTTATTTGCACTGGGTCTGGGTTTCTTTACACTCGATCCTGGTCTTGTAATCAAATTTGTCGGATCTGAGTTCGATCCATTACCATATCTGCTGGTAGTAACTGTAGTAGGGTCATTTTCAATAGTTCGTGATTTCTCTTTTGAATTTTTTAAAACTTGGGTTGGCCTGGCTTTTCGGCCATCTTTGGTGTCGTTCTAAAAATTTTAACGTCAGTACACAAATTATAAAATAAAATATCAAATTTTACCTCGTCAGGTCGTTTACGTGTCTCTTCCCGATTATTCGACATAATGCACAACAAAATGGGACGAAATTGTAAAGAAAGTTACCTAAAAATAGGGTACGAAATATTAAACAGATTCATAGCGCAAGTAATTAGAAAAAACTTACGTAAATAAGAGTACTGAAGCAATTATCACCAGAACTTATCAAAATTATATATTATCTTAAGTTAATTAATAATTAATCATCGTAACGCACAAAAACTAAACATTCAACATAATAAAATCAGAACGACATTCTACTTCTACAAGAATTTTTTCATGTCTGTCATGGCTGCCCTGCCAAACAAAAATATCTGCTGTCGTTGCTAAACAACGGGGAATCCCGCTATTAAATGTACACGCGAAATTTAAAATGTATTAAGGAGGCAGATCAATAGGGTCTGAGCTTGTGTCAAGTTCAATTCAAAAACGAATAATCGTAGAAAGCTGAAATTTTCAGCATATACGTAAAATATGATTTTACTTAACATAAGCTATTTTTTATTTAAAAAAAATTAATATAAAAAAATGTTCTAGCTGTTTTGAATAAAATGCACTTTAGTTATAAATATAAAATAGCTTACGTTAAGTAAAATCATATTTTAAGTATATTCTGAAAATTTCAGCTTTCTACGATTATTCGTTTTTGAGTTGAACTTGACACAAGAAATGAAGCAATATACATGAAATTTCAAATTTTAACCAATCAGAAGTAAATATCAATAAAACATACCAATGAAATATCATAAAACAACTAGTGACATCTGTTGAATTTTATTATTTATTCCTATTGATCTAGGACCTTAACAATAATTTTTTATAAATAGCAATTAAATATTAATCAGTGGTGTGATGTACTTTTAAAATAATAACATAACGTAAATACGTTATGTTATTATATGGTGTTTTTCGCGAAACGGTATCACGTATCATTTTAACAAGCCACTATTATAACGTGAACGTTATAAAAAAGGCATTTATCTTATTAATTATTGACAATAATTAACAAAAAGAAATTTAGGTGCATATATATTTCGCACTATAACGGTTAGGAAAACCTTTATTATAACGTTCACGTTATAATAGCGGCTTGTCAAAATGATACTTATTGATACCGTTTCGCGAAAAACACTATATAATAACATAACGTATTTACGTTATGTTATTATTTTAAAAGTACATCACACCACTGAATAATAATGATTAAAAGTCAAAAAATAAAAATTGCATTCCTTACGCTGTCCCGTCCCCTAACAATGAAAAAATGTTGTGCAAATTAATTTTGATTAGTTTGAATCATCATTTTTTTGACCAAAAAAATAGGATTGCGACATTGCGAGCGGTTTACAATGCACCCTGGTATGTCTCCAATGAATTCATATGTTACGGGAAAAGTACGTATACCGGTAAAAGTGCACATTTACCGGAAAATGTGCACTTTTTCCGGTGCTCTTGGTAAATGTACATACAATGTACCTTTCCCTATAGAATTAGGAATATGTACACATTTACCAAGCGATGTTGGGAAAAGTATATTGAGACTTAACAACAAGTTAGTTGTCTAAAAGCGTGTCCCAAAATGAACGGACTTTTTTAAATTTCGAACGATTAGAAATATTAATATTTATTTATTTAAATAATTATAATTTAAAATGCCCACTTAATTTTAAATTAATTTTATTATATTTAATTGAAATTTATAATAATATGGGCCGATTTCATAATACTTTTAACGAGTCGTTAAAAATAAAAGTGGATTGCTATTGGCTTGTTAGAGTGAACGGACGTTTTCTATTGCTTAGCAATGATCTTTTAGTTAAGTCTCCATTAACGTTTTGATTATGAAATCGGCCCTAAATAAAACAATTTATCGTTTAAATATTAAAATATTGATAGTATAGTTGACATTTTATTTATAGGTTATGTTTACAAAACCCCATAATTTAGATAATTTATGCCAGGCCCGTAGCCAAGGGGGGGAACCTGCCCCCCCCCGAAATGATAAAATAATAAATAAATAATGAGTTAATTTAATTAACCACCGAAAATTTTACGTTTTACAAAAGGCTTTTTACAAGTTCCCGCCCCCATCCAAATGAAATCCTGGCTACGGGCCTGATTTATGCCTTGTTTTTTCATAAAACTTTTAACAACGCGTTAAATTTAACTAACCAATAGAAAGCGTCCGTTAGTACTAATAGACCAATAGAATTCATCCGTTAACTTTAACAGCTTGTTAAAAGTTTTATGGAATGGGGGTTAATTTCATAGATCTATGCAGAAAGCATATAAAATAAATATAATCTTTAAATTAGATGATCAGATCAGTATTTGAAGAATGGTATAATTACATCACAACAGTTCGGCATTCGCCTACTCACTTTTACCAAGGTACATGTCATATGTGCACATTTACCGGTAATTGTAAGGATAGCGCCCTCTTTTATATTATTCAACGCACTTTTACCAACTCCCGTGGAATATTTACACATTTACCGGTAAATGTGTACATTTTCCAGTTACGTACTTTTTCCATAACACATACATCAAGACCTGTGCATAGCAACAGTCAAAGAAGAAATTAATGTAGCGAGCAACAAGTACCTGCTCAGACTCGGTGCTCATCCAAATAATCTGGCCTCAGATCTCCTCACTGCCCCTAACCTGAAAAGATTAAAGAGGTTTGACCCCCTGGACTTGGCCCACCAGAAACAGTGTTTAGTGAGTTCTATCTTTCTTGTAGTTAAACTTTTTCTTGTAATCATGAACAAAACAAAAACAAGTGAATGTTTTTAATTTCTAAAGAGACCTACATTGAGTCGGCTTCACCTGAGATATTCGTTTGGTCAATACTAATTTGATTTTTCTGCATTTTTTGTTTATCTTTTAGTAAAAAAAAAATAAAGACAGTGAGAAAGCAGTTTTTCCTTCTAAAGGAAAAGTCCAGTCATTGAAATCATCAAATCGACAAATAAACAAAAAATCAAACCAAATAAATAAACAAATCGCTATATTTTTTGCTTCTCTTTAAACGCCTGTAGGTACATCTGCGAGAGGAAGAAAACCCAAAATCGACCTTGAAATTTTTTTAAGTTAAGAACTAGATCCTGTAAATTTCAAATTTTTGTCGCTTATCAAACACCTGAGGCGGTCGGAGCATAGTGCTAGCGCGAGTTGACTATGAACGCTAAATACCCGGTTCGAATCCGAGTGAAGTAAGAACTTTATTATGTCCGTCTCCCCTCGGAAGACAATGGCAAACCACCGAGAGTAATATGACAAGAAGAATCTTTAAAATGTTAATGATCTAAATAAGTCCAAAATTGATCTGTGGACTAAGGGGAAGGCAAATCACCACCCCATTAACATTTCCCTGGTACAGCCTTCTTGGCTAAGTCGGGGGGATCGCCGAACATCCGAAATCGGATAGGCACCTAAAGAAGAAGAATCAAACACATCCAAATTGTAGCCTGAAATTTGCAAATTTTTCAAAATTTCAAGCAAAGCTTCTCTTTAAACGCCTGTACATCCGCGAGAGGAGGAAATCCCATTTAAAGGTTAAATTAAAAGAACTAAGTATCATGTAAATTTCAAATTTTTGTATCTTATCAAACACGTCCAAATTGTATAACCTGAAATATGCAAATTCTCCAAAATTTCAAGCAAAGCTTCTCTTTAAATGCTTGTACATCCGCGAGAGGACGAAATCCCACAGAGGACCTTGAAGTTTTTGTAAGGTAAGAAGAACTAACAACTAAGTATCCTGTAAATTTCAAATTTTTTTCTCTTACCAAACAAATTGTAGCATGATATATCGTCACCCTAATTATCAAACCTCGTAACTCCATTTTTGATTAAAAATGAGATTTTGATGCCATCTGTTAGAGAAAAAAATACTCTATAGATGGAGAAAACCTTGTAACTGCACATAATTTTGTTTTTATATAAGGGAAAGAATAGAAAACTGATGTAGCAGACACGCTTGTATATAAAATTGACTTTTATGTATTTGTTTAATATTTAAGTATTAATAGAACCTAAATTAAATAGAAAAAATATAACCTCGTATCTCCATTGATACGAAAATTGATTTGTTTGAATTTTTTATTTAAAATGTTTTTGTGTTTTCTGCAAAAGTAATGAATTTGGAGTTACAAGGTTTGATAATTAGGGTGACGATAGCAAATTATTAAAATTTCAAGCAAAGATTTTTTCATCAAGAGTTGACTGAACGAGTCAATTTTAATTTTTTTTTCTCTTAGGATATGTGCAATTGGATGTCTGAGGATGATTAGACTTTTACATTCAACAGCGCAGACACTGGAGTCAATTGAAAATTACAAAAAATTAATAAAGCACTAGTATTTTCAATACCATGTTATTTTTCAGGTATAAAAATTATGTAAATTTTTTTTTTAGAAACTACCATCTTTCAGCTGGTCGAGTAGATATCTCCAATAGAAAATTTTTTACAGCTAAAACCGCAAAGCACAATAATAAGACATTTTAATTACTTTATTTTATGTGGATAAGTGGCGCTTGCGAAAATTAAATCCTTTTGGGTGTTGGCCTTTGGAGCCCCAAAGAAAATTCCCACAAAGTTTGAGCAAAATCTAAAATAATGCAGCAACAATTTTTATTTTTTTTTTCGATGACAATAAAAATTGAATTGAAAAGTTGAAATTTTACACATGACTGTCTTTTTGTATAACAAACTTTGTAAAAATTTGCCAGCATAAAATTTCGGACCCTTTTCAGAGTGGTCGGAAAATTCTAACGTGGGTTAAAAGTCATTTTTTGAAAAGTTGATTAATTTTTATTTCGTGGAATTTTTTCATGCTTTTATGATTTCTTTGAGATTTTTCGGATAAGTTTTAGAGAAAAAAAATGAAGAAATGCGAAAAAACTGTCTTTTTCCTTCTCAGGTCAACAAGAATTAAATTAAAAGGCTGAAATATTGCACCCCGCTGTTCTTTTACACAACAAACTTTGTAAAAAATTGCCACCATCAAATTTCAAAGGTTTATTTGATATACTTATCTGGCAGTAAAGTAGCACATTTACTCCCAGAAGTGAAAAAATTATAAATTTGAATAAAAATCTAAAATATTTGATGTGACGGCCGATTAGAAATAGTTTTTGAAAAAGATATAGTCATGAAATTTTTGAAAAACGATGAAAATAATGAAATGAACGTCTTGGTAATACAATATGGAGCTATATCATGGTTATTTTGAATGAAAATTTTTCAATAAAATTCAAAAATTAAGGTCGACTTTTTATTGAAATACATTAAGGTAGGTAACCACTGTTTACAAGCAAGATTAAATTATTTACTTAACTAGTCAGTTTAAAAAAAATACCATGGAATGAATGATTTAAAAAATCATACATGGAATGTAATTTTTAAAATCAAATTTAAAAATAATATATACAATAGAACTTGAGTGTTACTAAAACTAATTAAATGGATTTATAAAATAATACAGTTTTTCAAATAACATTAAGTTATTCAAGATAAATATGTTTCCTTTTGAACTATAGAATTAAATAGTAAAAAAGTAAACTTGCTTTAAATACATCCATTATCAACTTCCAAGTCTATTGTATATAAGAATACACATAATAAAATGTTTCCTAATTAAAAATATCTGCATGTCACTTGAACAAATTTACATATTCTATGTAATTATTGAACTATTAATAGTAAGAACTTAACGTTAAAAATTGAGTTACATTTACTATTTATTTTTCACCAGTTCCTCCAATAGAAGAGAAACTTTGTTTAATAATATCATAAACTTTTTCAACTGGTTGACTACCGTCAACTTGATTCACCATGTTTAAACTTTTGTAGTAATCAATAATTGGTTTAGTTTCAGATACATACGTGTGAAAACGTTTGTGTAGACTTTCAATGTTGTCATCAGTGCGTCCACTTCCCGCAGCACCTCTCGAAAGACACCTCCGGGTGCAAACCTACGAGGTATAATTACAACTTTGTAACATTTCGAATCACACTCACCTCAAGTGGACAATCAAAATATAAAACAAATAAAAGCTGAACCTTATCAGCAACACGACGCTTCCAACCATCTAAATTGTCTTGATTTCGTGGAAAACCGTCAATAAGAAAATATTCCTTTTTCGAATTATACATAGCACGCTCCAATAAACTGCACGTAATGTCAACGGGAACAATTTTACCTTCACGAATGTATGTTTCGATCAATTCCCCATACTCTGATTCAGGTTTCGATCTCTCTTCTCGTAACAAATCACCGGCTGAAAGATGAACAAAACCGAATTCCTAAAACACGATCCTAATTTAGATATTTAAGCACCGTCAGAAAGAACCGCTTACCTTGACGATGTTTTGACATTGCGTGCCTTTCCCGGCTCCAGGTCCACCCAGGACGAATACAACTTTAGGTACCATGTTCGAAAGTGTCTTGCTAAAACGGCGTAAATAAAATAACATAAATTATAAGACCTACACGTACGGGTAAACTACTGGAAACCAAACTGTAAAAAGTGCATTAAAAACAGGTGGAACGTAAAAAAACTAAAACAACGTAATCGTAATTAATTACCTTATCGTATTACGTTATTATCAATTATCGAAATGTTAATTAATTGATTAATTTTAGAGGTTATCAACAGTGTTACCAATACGTTTACATCACAGGTATAAAAAATTATCAAAAGTGAAATTTCGCACAGTGGCGTACCACCTGGTAAAAAATAACGGTTGGGGTTTTGCTCTTCACGAAATATATTTCATTCAAAACTGCTTTATGAATTAAAAACACATATTTGTGACGTTTTACAAAATACACTTATTTTTAACAAAACACAAAATTAAAGTTTTAATTTTTTTTAAAAAATACAACATATTCGTTGTATTTTTGAATTTTACGGATTACAAATATTATTGAATATCGAATCGATTTTGAAGACAATTTCACTGATTACCAGCTCCATTTACTACGAGTAGCATAAGGTGACCAGATTTTTGAACAAAAAAAAACGGTACAATAAATACACATTGGAAGGCCAAAATCCGAAGAGAGCAAAAATACCGAAAAATTGCGCCGTAGAGGGAAATTTAGATTTTCAACAGGTTGAACAGCATAACAGGTGATATTTGACCAAACGAGAGGGCTACGATCACAATCAGAATGGTCGTCTTGCACGCGTCTGCGGGACGAGGAGAGGAAGCACCAATCACATACAGGCTTTATAATTAAACAAGCAAACAAAATTCAAAATAAATAAAGAGAAAGTAAAGCCTTTATGTGATGATTTGCTTTTTTGAAAGGGGTTCGTCATCGAGGACATGCGTTCATTGCAACGAATACCACGGTTCCAAGAAACAAAGGATGACGAGTGTGAAGGAAAAGAAGATCATGTGGTTAAAGAATAAGGAAATATAACTAAAAAATGTAATTAGGTTAAAGTTTGTTAAATCGTCACCTCAGAATTATAGTGTTCTATATCCACTTCTGGCAAAAAATGAGATTTTTGCACATTCAAACTCAGGATGCTTTATTTGTTCTATGTCCCAAATATTGTGTGTAAATTTTTGTTCTATACGAAGTTTTCAGTAATTTAATGTTCTATATCTTGAAATTTTGAACTTCTTTAGCTTCTTATTTGGTTCTATATCCATATCTGTAGTATATAATAGTTTAAAAGTGTGCTATATCCTATGCCACAAGGGTATTTTAACTTTTCTGTAACACTGTTCTATATCCATGATTTAAATGTTCTATATCCAATGGAAATGTTCAATATCCCTTTTAAAAAATTAAAAAATCTTTTTTAGCATTTTTGTTCTATATCCAAAATTTTAATAATTAATTACACAGTTATTTTGTTAGAATTTATGACCAGTGTACAAATTTAAGGTGTCTAGTATGGTAATCTACCAGAAACAAAATAATAAATTTAGCTAAATTAAAGAATTTCACTACAATCGTCTTTTGAATACTAAAATGTCAATATCTCACGTTTTACTTTTTAGGACATAGAACACTATAATTCTGAGGTGACGAAATGTCCAAATTAATTTTATTTAGTTAACGTTACCAAGGTATCCAGAATCATTTAGGTGAACTTAAAAAAATAAGGAAGTAGGGATATTTTGGAAAAAGCATGATGATACCTAGGAGATGGTGGTTAAAAAGAGAAGGAGAATAATAAATAAACAAGGGAAGTTAGTTAGTTAACTATTGTTTCCCGAAGAGGAAGGTGGTAAAAGCGAGTTGCGTTTTACCTTGCGAAGGGAGAGTCGGTCAAGTTTGGTCCTACCTAGAGGAAGACGATAGAATTAAGTAGTTACTCATCATGTCATCATCCATCCTAAGAGAAGAGAAGGTAGCTCCAAATAAATTGTCCAATGCGAAGGTGTGGCAACTTGGGGCAAATTATCCAATTACAAAACGGTAGAAATTGGAAGTGTAAAGAAAATTGAAGCTACCAAGAGAAAAAGAACACCTATTCGATTCGGAGACCAAAGGTTCTATGATTTTATTATTTTTTGGCGTGTTGTAAAAAAATTTGTGGTTGATTTTAAAAAGTTTTGGAAAAACCTGTTGTTATTTGGTTGCCAAAGGACATGGGCAAGGTTTGTTGAACTTTAAAAATAAATTATTGGGCTACAAGAATTTTATATTGAATTCAATCACGTGTCGTTATCCACAAAATCTGAAATTTTGTTTACACTGGATCAGAAGGACACTATCTTTGTGTTTTTTTTTCCGAACGTGTGTGAGCACTTTTAATTGTGGTCGGAGAGAAGAAAGTTTTTAGTTAAATTCGCATACTAGTTTCGATCCCAAATGTAAATATGGGTTGTTAAGATGAAAAGACCATTAAAATCGCAGTATATTGTTGTGTATTTTTTTTGGAATAAGGAAGACATGAGTTTTAAAATTTCAGAGGTTGTAAATTATTGTAATTTGAAATTTTTGAATTGTGGAATGTTTCGCGGCAACTGTGGGTTTCGGCAAGGCTGACAGGGGGCCGGAAATGCCAAGAGTTCCAAAGAAGGATTCAAATTGTTCTATTTTGATGATTTGATTTGGAGGATAATACACTGCTGCTATGACTAATTCACCATTCCAGTAATCCATAAGTAATTCCAGTAATTCCATGCAAGTTTGGTTCATTATATTTGGTAATCTCGTGATGCATAATGGTACTGTTAAAATTACCGCAGTTCCTCCTCTGATGACCTTGCTTTTTGGATGGCCAGTTCAATATATCGAATACCCTGGAATTTTAATATCGCTTCTTGTAGCCATGTGTTTCCGAGATGAGTATAACATCCAAATTTTCCGTTTTGGTGTTCCAAACTGCAATTATAGGTACACCCGATAGGTAGAAAGTCACAAAAATATATAGCTCGAACGCGAACCAACAATAATATTATGCTACTGTGATGCGCATGAATGGACTAGCGCGATTACTACTAAAATTTCAAGTTAATAGGTAAGTAGTTTTTACATGTAGTATTTATTTCAAAAATTCGATAAACATAATAATAGAAATGCATGTGATTCATGCTGTGTAATACAATAATGTTATGACGCGTACTCGAAAAAATTTATTATTGATTGACTGGTGTCTTATCTCTATTTCTCAATAATATTTAACAAAAACAAAATTAAAATTTACGCAGATTATTATACAAGGACTCATCAGCAGCAGCGTAACTGAGACACTGGGGGCTGCTTGTAGTTTAAATTTGAGGATTCTCTTTTTTCCCATTTTTGAATAATTTGATTGAACAATCAAAGTGATTCTACAAAAACAAGTGATTTCTGCCTTCCGGGCATTTCTTGCATTGAAGTGGCTGCATTTTCCGCCACTCTGCTTGATAAACATGATGTGCACTCCACTATCACTTAAAAAACTAAAACAATCCATTTCAAATCAATTATTTGAGTTTTAACAAAATTAATAATCAATGAAAAATTATGAATGACGTTTTGCAGATAGAAGTAAATTACTACCCAAGTAACACACACCCTCCTAGAGCGTCCTATGGACGTCCGTTGGTGATCAATTGTAGGTACATGGTCCATGTCCAATGGATCTTTAGCGGACGTCCATGGGACGCTCTAGGAGGGTGTGTGTTACTAGGGTAGGTCATTGTGGCTCCGAATCCTAACACATACATTCGAAAGGTCGCTAGTCAACAAATATTTTAAATAATTATAACATTCGCACATGTTTCGAGAAGACCAATGTGTGAGAAGGCCAATGTGTGGACCGGTATACTTGCAAATTATATATTATTGGGCCAATTTTTTTTTAAGCAAACATGAGCGGACAAATGTATCACAATCTATTAGAAAATCAAATTGTTCCACTTATCGATCAGTCTTTAGAAAATCAAGTTAATGAAGAAAGAGATATGCTGATAGATAAACAAAATATAGTACATTTTCAACAAGACATAGCACCAACACATTAAGCATTAAATGTGCAACAATGGTTAGATCAAACATTTTCTGGCAAATGGTAGGAGAGGTCCGATAGAATGGCCAGCAAGCCATTTCATGAATGAGCTAACGCGATTGGTTGCAAATGCGAGGTACCGAGTTCAAATCCGGGGAAGGGACTAGTTTCCTCGCTTAGAGGCACGTCAAGCCGGTGCGCGGTGGTCCTCCTGGGCTAGTAAACTGCCAACATTAAAATAAAAAATTAGGATACAGGCACATCTGCAGGCCAGCCAAGCAAGCTACCTACCAGATGTAAAGCAATTATATGCTCAAAGTGGTAATTGTGCCAAGGTAACTTGACACAGTTGCTTATAGAACAGATCAGTGATCTAAAAATAAGTTAAAGAAGAAAATGAAGAAGAACTCATAAATGGATTCACTAATAAGTCCAATTTTCCTACTGTGGATGAACAAAGCTTTTCGCAAACTTTTCTTTTTAAAATTCTTTTTAAAGTTTTATGATGGTGCAAGGTGCTACTGGCGGGGGTGCTATTTAAAATTTTGAAGTAGGGGTAGCGCTAGCTAGCTGTTGGGAAGGAGGTTATGCTTAAAATTCAAATTGCTTTGGTTTGGAACGTCCCATTTGCCAACTAAATAGACGTGGTTTTTTTCTCAAAGTTACTACTCAAATACAAAAGTTATTTCAACTGACTACTTTGGAAATGAACACCCGGTATAGTAATTAAAAAGAGTAACAAGTCGAATTTTCAATTGAAAATTTTTTGTTTTTAAAATATTTCAAAAATTATAAAATAATGAATAATTAGCTATAATTATATAACTTTATTAATTATTACTATTTATTTACAAAATTAACTCATAATTTATGAAATAATCTTTTAAATTTTTATCTATAAATTAATTAATACAAGGTTATTATGATAGCAATTAACAGAAGTTTGTTAATCTTTTATTTTTTTTATTTAGTAGTAGTACTATTCTAGTACTATTTATTTACTTTTGAATGGGAAGTTATCTCTACTATCTTAAAAGAATGAATATGTGGAGTTTCTGTAATTTTGGGTGTAAGAATAAAAGATTCTTACCTTATTTTTAAGATAAATTTTAAAAATATTATATGAATATTTTAAATAAAATATTTAATGATTACATATAAAAAAATTTGATGTGACACAACATGTGACTTTTCCATTTGAAAAAGTAAAAATAAACAGTAACAAATTACATTTTTTAATTAACTAATTAAGTGAAAAAGGCTATTCGAATATAAAGCCTATATTATTATTGATGTGGTTGTTTGGGGAATGGGGTATCTACAACAAATTTAGTTTACACAATAATGAATTAAAACCGACAAATGTTTCATTAAAACAAAAAAATTACGTTGATTATCTTTTGATTACATTGGTAATTGGGTCAATTTTTAATCCATAATCAAGTTTTATGTAGTCCGAAATTTTTTCTCCGATCATAATAGTAGGTGCAGTTGGGTGACCAGTCAATGAAGTAGGTATAATGCTAGCATCGACTACCCTTAAACCCAAAAATCCATATACTCTTCCTCTATTGTCAACAACTCCGTTTCGACCCATTTTGCAAGTACCAGTTTGGTGATTCGCAGAAGTAGAGAGAAGGTGAAAAGCACATACCCAATAATCTTTGGTACCCATTTCATAATCACTACATGCTGGATAATTGGCGTAAACTAAGGAAGCATTAATTTTTTGTAACGGTTCTGTCTTAACAATTTTTTTAAGTATTTTGAACCCTTCGTACATAATATCAGTATCAATTTTATTCTCCAAATAATTTATATGGATCTTTGGATATACAAATGGATTGTTCGAAAGCAATCTTATTTTTCCAACGGAATGGGAATTGAGTACAAAAATGTAGGCATTCATGGTTGTTTGAAAATCCATATCTTTAAACAGCGCATCGTATACTTCATCATTAACCCTTAAAGATTGTCTCAAAAAATTGTTTGGACCATTAGAAGGAATAACTTCTATCTCAATATCTGGATAGTTTGGAGTTTTTTCAAATTTACTTTGGTAGAATGCAACACCTTGATTGTTATGTGCAATTGTTAGCGGTCCAAAATCGTTTAAAAATTGCTTAATTTGTTCTCTTAAAGTTATTTTCGGTGCTGATGAATTAGTTCTGATATATGCACCCATGAAAACTGTAGGGTCACGTAAAGTTTCACCAACTGGGAGATCGTTTAATACTGAAATTTTCATATCATGTAAATGTTTTTGTGGTCCAATTCCAGACAGCATCAAAATTTGGGGAGAATTTATTGTTCCAGCTGATACTAAAACTTCCTTCCGCGCTAAAACATTGTATGTGGTTCCGTTCCTGATGGTAAAAGTAACACCGTGCACACGATTGACCCCCGGTTCTATTAAAAGCTTACGAACGTAGCTGTACGTTAGTATTTTTAAGTTTGGTCTGTTCATGATTGGCTCTAAAAACGCTTTGGAAGCACTTTGACGATATTGATTTATGTTGTTTAGCTGAGAGTAAAAAGCTCCCAGTTCATCTCTTCCGTTGTAATCTTTATTATTTGTGTAGTTACGCACGATGTTGCTTCCTTTTACAAAAGCATCCATTTGATCGCTATTTGGCTGATGGTATTTAACATTCCAATAACCTCCTCTACCATGGTAGCCATAATCCCCGTTAATTTGGGAGTTTTCAGATTTTATGAAATATGGCAAAACCTCCTCGTAGGACCATCCTACATTTCCTTGCTTTGTCCATTTGTCGAAATCGTGTTTACTTCCTCTACTATACACTAATCCGTTTATGGCAGTACTACCACCTAATGCTTTCCCTCTTGGCATAGGACAAACACAATCAATAAAACCTGGAAAACTGTGAACATATTAAATTACTCTTTTAAATATTTTGCAAAATTACCCAAGCAGGCTTTAGACTGCCGAGTTGTATTAAAATTCCAATTAAATCTGGATTTTTGCAAATAAGCATGCATTCCTGGAATAATAGAAAAGTTTGTTTCAGGACCCCCAGCTTCAATCAACAAAACCTTCCATTTTTTAATTTCTGACAGTCTGTTTGCCACAACCGACCCACCAGCCCCAGCACCCACTACAATAAAATCGAAAGTCTCTCCAAAATCTTTAAAGTTTTCGAAATCACTTTTGTTTGATAAAGTATCAGGTTCAGCACTTGTTGGAAGATTATAATGGAAAGCTTTGTTAATCCCGCTTGTAATAAGTTTTTCGTAATAGTCAATTTTGCTTATTTTCGCTGTTAAATTACACCGTACAAAATATGTAATTAAAAACAAGTAGTAAAAAATAATATTCATAATGCACAAGTAAAGGTTCACCTGCCAAAAACAAACTTTTTAGTGTTGTTTAACATCCTGCACATTAAAGTTTTAATTTGTATTTTATGAATATCAACGTGCGATTAGAAAAGTAACCTTAGGTAGATTAGACGGCACGTGAAAAAAATAATAGCTTGTACGTGCGAATTTTTTAGTAGTTAATTAGTAATTCTCAATTGTTGTATACAGGGTGAATGAGACCACATGTATCAGCAATTCTTTTTCAAAATCGGTTATTCGTAGAGAGTTGGGTTAAAAAAATTTATTATAAAAGCCGTATTTAAGAATCGAATGGTGAAATTATTATTTCTCGGAAAGGTCGGCATCCCGAGTAATTTGCTCCAGAATCTCCATAACTCCAGAATTTTAAATGGCACCAAGTCAAAAGTGGTATTGTTGAAAAACCTGTGTGAAAACAGCGACTAAAGTCAGCGACAAATTTTACCGAAAATACCCGAACGGGGTAAATAAATTCTGACATTTTTTTTTCTGCGCATGCGCACTCATTTATTATATTAATAATTCCTTTCATAATTCTACAAATTTTTACATTATATATATAAAAATTAATATTATTCGTAAATATTATTATCCCATCATTCCATAATTTCAATAATACTTGAACAACAATGCTATTATCATAATAATATTATTATGTATTTAGGTAGCATGAAATAGGTATAAACATTTTGACGGGAGAAAAAAATTATTTTCTCAAAAACGGTACATACTCCCACTTTTAAATTTATACCACAGGTACTACCCATCAGGAGCTACATACCCTAAAAATTTCGTGGATTTGCAATGGGTCCACGGGGGTAACAACTAAAAAGATATGAAAATCATCTAAAATTTTGAAGGGAGAAAAAAATTAATTTCTCAAAAACGGTACATACTCCCACTTTTAAATTTATGCCACAGGTACTACCCATCAGGAGCTACATACCCTAAAAATTTCGTGGATTTGCAATGGGTCCACGGGGGTAACAACTCAAAAGATATGAAAATCATCTAAAATTTTGAAGGGAGAAACAAATTAATTTCTCAAAAACGGTACATACTCCCACTTTTAAATTTATACCACAGGTACTACCCATCAGGGGCTACCTACCCTATAAATTTCGTGGATTTGCAATGGGTCCACGGGGGTAACAACTCAAAAGATATGAAAATCATCTAAAATTTTAGAGGGAGAAAAAAATTAATTTCTCAAAAACGGTACATACTCCCACTTTTAAATTTATACCACAGGTACTACCCATCAGGAGCTACATACCCTAAAAATTTTTTTCTGCCTTCAAAATTTTAGATGATTTTCATATCTTTTGAGTTGTTACCCCCGTGGACCCATTGCAAATCCACGAAATTTATAGGGTAGGTAGCCCCTGATGGGTAGTACCTGTGGTATAAATTTAAAAGTGGGAGTATGTACCGTTTTTGAGAAATTAATTTTTTTCACCCTTCAAAATTTTAGATGATTTTCATATCTTTTTAGTTGTTACCCCCGTGGACCCATTGCAAATCCACGAAATTTATAGGGTAGGTAGCCCCTGATGGGTAGTACCCGTGGTATAAATTTAAAAGTGGGAGTATGTACCGTTTTTGAGAAATTAATTTTTTTCTCCTTTAAAATTTTTTGATCATTTTCATATCTTTTTAGTTGTTACCCCCGTGGACCCATTGCAAATCCACGAAATTTATAGGGTATGTAGCTCCTGATGGGTAGTACCTGTGGTATAAATTTAAAAGTGGGAGTATATACCGTTTTTGAGATATTAATTTTTTTCTCCCTCTAAAATTTTAGATGATTTTCATATCTTTTGAGTTGTTACCCCCGTGGACCCATTGCAAATCCACGAAATTTTTAGGGTATGTAGCTCCTGATGGGTAGTACCTGTCGTATAAATTTAAAAGTGGGAGTATGTACCGTTTTTGAGAAATTAATTTTTTTCTCCCTCTAAAATTTTAGATGATTTTCATATCTTTTGAGTTGTTACCCCCGTGGACCCATTGCAAATCCACGAAATTTTTAGGGTATGTAGCTCCTGATGGGTAGTACCTGTGGTATAAATTTAAAAGTGGGAGTATGTACCGTTTTTGAGAAATTAATTTTTTTCTCCCTTCAAAATTTTAGATGATTTTCATATCTTTTTAGTTGTTACCCCCGTGGACCCATTGCAAATCCACGAAATTTATAGGGTAGGTAGCCCCTGATGGGTAGTACCTGTGGTATAAATTTAAAAGTGGGAGTATGTACCGTTTTTGAGAAATTAATTTTTTTCTCCTTTAAAATTTTTTGATGATTTTCATATCTTTTTAGTTGTTACCCCCGTGGACCCATTGCAAATCCACGAAATTTATAGGGTATGTAGCTCCTGATGGGTAGTACCTGTGGTATAAATTTAAAAGTGGGAGTATGTACCGTTTTTGAGAAATTAATTTTTTTCTCCCTCTAAAATTTTAGATGATTTTCATATCTTTTGAGTTGTTACCCCCGTGGACCCATTGCAAATCCACGAAATTTTTAGGGTATGTAGCTCCTGATGGGTAGTACCTGTGGTATAAATTTAAAAGTGGGAGTATGTACCGTTTTTGAGAAAATAATTTTTTTCTCCCGTCAAAATGTTTATACCTATTTCATGCTACCTAAATAGTACATAATAATATTATGATAATAGCATTGTTGTTCAAGTATTATTGAAATTATGGAATGATGGGATAATAATATTTACGAATAATATTAATTTTTATATATATAATGTAAAAATTTGTAGAATTATGTAAGGAATTATTAATATAATAAATGAGTGCGCATGCGCAGAAAAAAAAAATGTCAGAAGTTATTTACCCCGTTCGGGTATTTTCGGTAAAATTTGTCGCTGACTTTAGTCACTGTTTTCACACAGGTTGTTGAAAAGATCTTGCAAAAATAAGCAAGTTTTATAGGAAAAGTTATTTTATAACTGCCACCCCTTTTAAGTAATATTCGATTGAAGTTGTGCCATGTAAAATTCTGGAGTTCTGGAGCAAATTACTCGGGACACCGAACTTTCCGAGAAATACCAATATCACCATTCGATTCTTTATTGCGGCTTTTATGATAATTTTTTTGACCTAACTCTCTACGACTTACCGTTTTTTAAAAAAATTCTGATACGGGTGGTCACATTCACCCGTATAACGTCGAATATTACTTAAAAGGGGTGGGAGTAATAAAATAATTTTTCCTACAAAACTTGCCGCCTACTCGAAATGCCGACCTTTTCGAGAAATAATAATATCACCAATCGATTATTTATTACGGATTTTATAATAAATTTTTTTGACCCAACTCTCTACGACTTACCGTTTTTTAAAAAAATGACTGATGCGGGTGCTCTCATTCACCCTGTATTTAGCAACCGCTTTTCAAATACAATTAAAGTTAAAATAGAGCATATTATAATAGATTAAGGAAATTGAAAGAAAAATATAAGTTGGCAAAACGATAACTATATAAAAAATAGATTTAAATTGGCTAGATGTTAACTCGTGATAATAAACTATTTAAAATAAATCAATTAATATAACAAATTAATATAGATTAAGATGGTACTGATACATTGGATGGATGCAATCCAACAGATAGCTCTTAAAGATTCGTTGATGAATTCTACCAGAAAAAAGACAAATAGGGCGATCGGTAAGAGAATGAAGACAATGACAAGACGACAGTTGAAGAAGGATTGCTGACTTAATAGAGAAGCGTGCTACCTGGATTTGAGTTGTAACTGTAATTGAAGAGCAAAATATGTATAATTCGAGACCACGAAAAATCTCAACCGACTTACATGCTTGGATGTTTTCATTGAAATACCAGCTTCGTTTGTCCTCAGTTACATTAATGGAAACATTCAAGCAGGTAAACCGGTTTTGGAAACCAACGCCTATTCTGTACATAGCCCTAGCGTAGGCTTTTCACTGTCTATAGATTATAATTCGCTTATAATGCATTTCATGGAATCATTGATCCATTATAAGCGGAAATTCATTTTCAATTAAAATTCATTGAGTATTTAAATGGTTTATTTATAAAGTATCAACATAATTAAAGTTTCCATAATAAAACTTAAATAAAAATAGAGTTCAAAACATAAAAACTGCAAATAGCGCTGGAAGTTCCATCAAGGCCAAACGAAGTTGTATTAGTACTCGGTTTGTTCCTTGCATTTGCGGCATTTATTAACAATTTTGGGATTATTACGATAAGGAATAAAATAATAATGCCCATTGAGACATTTAAACCAGTGCCCCGTTTTAAGACCCATAGTTTTTACAATTTGGCAACGTTCATTATCATTAAGAGCTGGAATTTTTAATTTTTTATATAATTCCAATAATTTGATTTTCAATGTTTCATCGTAACTTTGAGTATACAGAACTGGTTTATAAACCAATTCGCGTATTTCTTTCAAATCATAGGTTTGGGACTTGGTCGAAATATATATAACTTGAGTGATTCGTTGCAGTCTCCAAATTTCTCTTTCAAAATCCAAAATTTCTTGATTCGTAATTTGAAAAATGTTGCTCAATAAAGGTTTAAACAAAAACTCTAAATAGTCTTCCACTTCCCAAGAAATTGTAGGATTAACCGTCTTTCGTCTCTGACGATAGCCAGTATTTTGCCCCTTCAGCATAATTCCAATATAGCGAACAATCGATAACTTTGCTTCTAAACTTTTTCCCATAAACATATTAAACCGTTGTTGATCGTTGTTAACTGATGCAAAAAGCGAACGACATTCATTAACAAATGTAGTAAATGTAGGTACCGGAACAACTAAAATCCAAGAGAAATAATATGATGGAAAGTATTTTATAACCTTACTTACTCAAAGTGTGTTGGAGGGCTTCCACCGATCTCAACATTTGTTGCAGTTCATTGCGATTTGCTTTCCTTTCGTAAAAGCTACCATATTTTTTCTTATGTATGTTAACCATATCGTTATTGGTTTCCTTAATGTAGTCTCTATAGCGTTCAGTCGATGTTAACAACATTCCACATTTCGGACATCTCTGGTAACTAATTTGAACACCATTTTCATTACCGCCTTGTTTGCAAAACATTTCCATTGTCTTGCTTTCTATTATGTGTTGACATTCATCCAATAATACGAATTTGGTGTTAATATCTTCTGCATAACCAAATACTATTTCGGGCAGCTCTTCTTTATCACAAATTTTACATATCGGTGGACATGGATCACCACAGTAACCCGTGCATAAATGTGAGCACGGTAAAATTTTGTCACAAGGTTTTTGGCATGGTGCAACCGTACATCTTGATGCACATATAGCTTTACATTGCAAATGCTTGCATCTTCTAGAGCATGGTTCTTTACAATTTGTGCATTTTTCGCCGCACTTCTTCTTGCATGTTGTGTGAACACATTTGATAGAACATTTCAAGTTACAAGGTTGACAAATTTCGTTACAAGGAATAGTACACTTATGACCACATACTACTAAGGGAACCCCGCACGTATCTGAGCAGATCACGTGGATTCGTCCTTGGAAGCATGAACCACATGTTCCCGAACATTTGTGTGAACATTCCAAAATTTTTAAGCAAGGTTCTTTGCAATATTGAAGCAATTTATTTCGGTAGTTCGGCAAGTTGACACGGGATAAGTAGCACATAACTTGAAATTTGTGACCGCAATACGAATGGTTATTATCTACTAATTCTTCACATTTAGCCGAGCAGAGTTCGTTGCACTTTTTCTTACAAGAGTGACCACATTTTAGTGATTTGGAACACTGACCTAGACAATTCTTGAAATCAGGAGCTTTTCCGCAAGTGGTCATAACTTCATGACCGCAGGATGATAATATTTTGGGTATCTGAATTCAAACAGAAAAGTTTGCTTAAAAACAATGAATTATTACATTATTAAATAAAAATTAGATTTTTTAGTTATTGAAAATACGAGTATATCAATTATGTATTACTTGTCACTAAACTATATTATGCGTATTACAGGACTGTAAATATGATCAAGATAACCAAATGTGTAGTAATTCACACATCATTAACAGTTCGAGTCATACGCAAGTATTTGTAATTACTACTACATAATAAAAGAATAAAAGTGACTCTCAGGTTAGCACCAAACAAAATGACCAATTAAAAATTAAAAGCTCACCATCTCTTGGCAGTCTCCACAAGTTTCATGACATTTTCTCTTGCATTGATGACCGCAAGATAAAAATTTATCGCATGGTTCCACACATTTAATTTCGCCGCTCCTGGAACTGCACATTGCAGAATGTAAATGGTTACAATTTTTTAGTTTTTTTTTTACAATAACTTTGCACGGAGAACATTTTTCGTAACACAATTTTGGGCAAAGGTGGGTTTTAGTTCGGCAATCTATTGCAATCTTTTTGCAAGGTATACGACAATTGTACTAAAAATGTGAATCGAGACAGATAAAAATTTAAGTTTACGTATTTATATAATCACCTTTTTGTGCTCTAGATCATCATTAATATGGCAACTGAGTATGCAAATATGTCCACATGGATTAATGGATGCGCCACATGCTTTTTGGCATTGGAAATTACTTAAGTCTTGGTAACATGGTTTATTGGAAATTTTATGACCACATGGTAGTACTGCCGTTACTTGAGTTTCGCACTTGAATTCTTTTGGCTCTACGTGACAGGGCAAAACGTGTTTATGACGACACTCCAAAATTCTAGTTACCTTGGTCATACATTTGCCGCACATTTCATAACACATCTTTTTACAAATATGTTTGTTTTTGCAAAGTACTCTAAAACAGAATGATAAATTTTTAATCTTGTTCAGATTTAAGGAACAAGGAATCTTTACTTTAAGCATGGCTCTTCACACTTGACAGTTCTGTGAAGACGATCTTTTAGGTGACAATGGCTTCGACAATGGTGTCCACAAATCATTAATGTTTTACATTTTCTTTGGCAGGCTCCATCTGGAAGTTTATCAAAGTCTGATGATTTTTCAATTCGAGTAATATTATCTGGATGAACTTGACAACAAACGGTTAAATAGTTTCCTAAGCAATTTTGTCGTACCAAAGTTTCTTTAATATTATACCAAAGCTAAGATTTAATAAAGCCGTTTTTATTTTGATAAATTCATATTTTTCAATAAATGTAGTACTTACTTTGCTATTGTTGGATAACAAATCAATGTTGCCCATAATATAAAATCCATGTTTAGCACGTGACAGAGCAACGCAAACACGGTTTTCTATTTTCAAAAATCCAATTTTCCCTTCGTTATTATTTCGAACTAGGGAGAGTAAAATAATCTTGGATTCTTCACCTTGAAAATTGTCGAGTACAGTAATTCGAACGTCCCGAAGAATTAAACCATACTTTCGAGATTCGGTCTTTAGCAGAAACAATTGTGCTGAATATGCTGACAAAATTGTAATATCTTCAGGTTCGTAGCCGTTCTGTATTAGATAACGTGCAAGGCTTAACAAAAACTGAGCTTCATGTAAATTTGATTTGCTTTCGTCTTCCGATGTCACTTCGTTGTTTACGTGATGAATAAAATACAAAGACGTCTTCATTCCCAAAACGGGTGGATAAGCTTTAACCGAAGGATGATTCTCCAATTTTGGATAAATATGAGGCACAATTAATTGGGCAATTTCGGGACGCATCCGATGTTGAACTTCTAATACGTGGCATTGTATTTTATTGCGAACCATTCGTTCGAACATACTAATACCAAGATTGAAATCCGTTTCGATGCGATAGTCTGATGTGCTTGGACGTAGCTGTTGGTGGTCCCCAAGTAAGATTAAATGTTCACAATGGTGGCTTATAGAAACTGTCACGTGCGATTCCAAAACTTCAGCAGCTTCTTCAACAATTACAATTCGGCACTTAAGTGTGTGCAAAAGGGATTGAAGACGAGCCGCTCCGGTCGTTGTCATACCCACCACCAACATATTTTTCATTAAGTTGGCGTCCTGAATGTTTCTAAGTTCCAAATACTTTTTATACTCTGTAAAATGAGATCTTTTCAATTCAACCAGTTGTTTTGTTACAAAATCTTGATATAAATATAGCCAATAGAAATATAAATTCCATCGATCATCGGGATGCATACGTTCGGGCGAATGATAGTTATTGGTATTGGGTTGTTTTGGCGGCGGCATCGACTTTCCATTTTTAAGCTTCATCTAAACAAAAATGATATATAATTGCGTCCAAAACGACAAAAATTGCAATTTGAAAATTAAGGAAGGTTTAAATAAAAAGGGGGTGGAATGTTTTTGAAATTAATTCAAATAGGAAAACTATAAATTCCGCTTCTGACAGTGACCGAGTATCAGAACTACCATATAATGGAAGAAGAATGGGGTGCCTCGAAGAATTTAAATGTTTCAAATTCTTTTTACAATTATTAGCAAAAATTTATAAACTAACCTTCAAATATTTTAGTATTCGCGATAGCTCTGTTAAATCTGTTTCTACTTCCCACTTTTTAAGAGAATTTTCTTCTTGAGTAAGGTTTGAATCAATATTTTTCAGTAAATTCCGAAACTTTGAAATTTGATGATGTAAATCGCTTATCGACAATAAAATAACTTTATCCATTTGGTAAAAAGAAAGTTCTTCATCTTCATCAAAATGGTATAATAGTTTCTCGGTGTCGCTGTCATCTGATAACTATAGAGATAAAAATTAGAAGAGGTTAAAAAAAGGACCTATTAAATTTTCCGGCCATACTTACATTATCTGGCATATTGGAATACAATTTAAAATTTTTGGTCGACTCTTCACCCAATAACCATGCCAGAATATGAGCATCAGAAGCATTGGCAAACCAACTTGTGTCATAATTTTTATCAATCACACTGAAGTTTTTGAAACGAAGGATGCTTTCAAAACTTTTCATTTCCTTTATTTCCACTTCATAGGTTTTAATTTTGGAGGATAAGTCTTGTACGCGTCTTTTACATGAATGAAAAATATCGGAAATATTTTGACGTTGATTAATGAAGTCTGTTCTTAAGCTACTTAAATTATACTTAGTTAGCTCTTCATTTTTTGACTGAGAACCAACGCGAACAATTCGATCCGTTGTAGATGTCAAGCCTTCCAAAAATTGATCTAATGCATGATTCGTATAGCAAACAATTAGAATTGGAGTTTTATTGTTCCAAATATTAATATTTTTATTGTGCAAAAGAGTTTTGACAATTTTGAGACCCAAATAAGTTTTTCCGGTACCTGGAGGACCTTGAATAACCACAAACTTCTGTGTTAGTGCTGCTTTAAATGCTGAAAATTGGGTATCATTTAACGGACAACTATCAGGAATAGACCACGTATCGTCAAGTACATCTACAGTTTTATCATCAATCATGTACTTGCAAGAACTTCTATTTAAATAATTTGGACGTTCGATCTTAGGAACGGCATGTATCACATAATTTTCCATTGGAAATTCAGTTTTCGATATGGATTGCAATGCTTTCAAAACATGATAATATGGTTCGTAGTAAATTTTACACTCAATCATAGTGTACGGAATACCGTAATCATAATTATCATCTCCTGGTTCAAAGCCAACTGTTATGAATTTATTTTTAAGATCCTTGTCGATTGTTTTTCCAAATAATATAGACGAAAAGTTATCCTTTGTAAAGCAAACTAACGAACCGTACTTGAAACGTTCGGAATGGGCCGTAAAAGTACCTTGCAAAGTGTTTTTAGCTGGAAACTTTAAAATTACCCCTACTTGGTTACTATTTAGAATATGTGGCAATAGAAAAGTTACACCGGTATGAATCCGAATGTTTGAAAGATTTATATAAACTTTGGT
Organism: Rhagonycha lutea; assembly: GCA_958510855.1. Taxonomy (NCBI): domain Eukaryota; kingdom Metazoa; phylum Arthropoda; class Insecta; order Coleoptera; family Cantharidae; genus Rhagonycha; species Rhagonycha lutea. The sequence goes on from OY294042.1 coordinate 22,896,474, forward strand.
ACTTTTCGCATACTGTGTGAAATACTCAGCAATACTTTGTCGTAATGGCGCAATAAAATCTTCCTTCAGTAGTCTAAATTGCACATCTAGATAGTGATCCACGCTATCATATTCTCCATCGATAATGAGCTTCTTTAAAAACGTATCATTTGATGTCAAAATATCTTCACGCGATGGATATACGCTAACCTTTCTAAAATCGTCGGGAGGATTAAAATTTTTAGTCCTTTTGATCGTTCCATTTTCTTGCCCCAAGTTGCTTTCATCGAATTTCAATTTTTCAACCAGATACTTAAGTTTTGACTTCATTTTGTCATTTAATTTGTTATGGTTTTTTTCAAAGGTTGCAATGAAATTTTCAACAGTTTTCAGCAAAACTGGTAATAATTCGTTTACTTTGGATGGTACGGTTTCAATTGTAGTTTCGCACACGACCATAAGATTAGTAAAAAATGCATCTACATCTGTCCAAAAATAAGCACATGTATTATTATTACGATTCTCGGACTTCCTTAACATCATAAATTTTCCAAGCGATCTTATAAATGAATCTTTCATCACTAAATTCATAATTGTAATTTTAATTTCTTCGTATAACGACAAGCACACTTTTGAAAGAATCATAATTATCAATGGAATAAAATCTGGTTTTAAATCTGTGTCCAATAACTCGGAAAAAGCCGCTTTTCGTAACAGCAAATCGATTATTATTTCACTGGAATCTTCTCTGCTCATCGTCTCTAATTTTCCAAAGCCATATGTGTATAAGTGTTTTCCACTTTTATGAACAATAGGTAATGGACCATTTTGCGTTGTAGAATCACATTCCATTTGTACAGCAGAATTTGGATTATTTCGTGAAGTGTTGGAAATGTTAGTTAAATCAACATTTCCTGTACGTATAGTGGAGCTGGAAGCTTTTGAATCCGTTTTCTTATTTTTGGTCGAATTGCGAGATTTTGACGACTCCATTTTTGCTAATTTCTTTCGTTTTCGCCCCATGATGGATAGCAACCAAACCTAAAGTTAATGCAAATAGTTAATTTAACGGTCATTCTACTTTGAATAAAAAAAAAAGTTTCTTTGTGGTACTGAGATTTTTGAGAGAAGAGCAGAAGAACAAGAGAAAAAGTCACTGATGCTTTTATGCCATAGAAAGTGTAGATCAAATGGTCCTGAGTTCGAATCCCAGCTGTAAGTGAATTATTTGCGTCGTGGTTCGGATTCCCCGTTAGCTCCCGAGATAGAAGTTACACAATTTTGCAAAATGAATAAAAAATAAGAAGTGTATTACATTTTTTTTAATAAGACTATGCTTTACATACAAAATATACTATAATTATTTTAGACCCTGTTATAATAAAAGTAATGCAATATAAAGATAATATTAAAATTTGAATAATTATAATCCCTAGTTCGACGGCGCCGATACCTTAACATGCAGCTCGGGTGATGGCGCTGGAGTACTATGATGTATCTTAAGTTATAACGATCCATTATAAGTAGTCACCCCCCTTTTCTTTCTTCATCTTCTCCACACTTTCACTTTCTTTCCTTCTTCCATCTCTCCCTCCTTTTTTCTACGAATACCTCTTCGCTATTCTCCTGGTTTTGTCACTCAAGGGACGAAAATGCCACCGAGAAAAATTATACCGCACTCACTGCGTATGCTACACTGGAATGCTAATGGTTTGAACGCACAAAAAAGAACGCTCCTGCAGGACTTGGCATCGCAGTATAAACTGGATGTCATGCTCATTGGCGAGACACATTTAAAGAAGGGAGTCAGAGCCAACATGGCCAACTATACTGTGTATAGGAACGATCGCACCACGGGTGTATGGGGCGGAGTGGCCATTTATGTGAAAAACACGATAGAGCATCATTTCATTCCTCCAACTGGATCTCCAACACTGGAATACACCTCTATCGGGGTACCAATCAAGGACGCAGGGCTGCACTATATCACGGCAGTTTATAACAGACCTACCAATAACTGCATAAATGACTTAACCAAATTACTACGAAGCAGTGGGGAGTCCCCCCATGTGGTGGCAGGGGACCTCAATGCGAAACACGCGGACTGGTATTCGGTCCGTGGAAACCCATTGGGTAACAAGCTAAAAGTCCTGGCGGAAAACTACCCGTTTACGGTAGATGCACCCCAGGACCCAACACATCACTGCTCAAACCAACACTTCACCGATGATGTACTGGATATAGCCATATTTAAGAATGTTGTCATACAGCATCAAACGGACGTAGGAGAGGACCTGGGATCGGATCACTATCCGGTCTTTCTAACCTTGGGTAACCCCGACCAGGTCTCACTCGCGGATAACTCCGAAATAAAAAAGACAAACTGGCCAAACTTTAACGAGCACCTAAGATTAAATATGGGAAAGATCCCAATTATCAAAAGCGCGACAGAACTGGATGATTATGTTCAGAAATATGAAGAGGCCATAAAAGCAGCAATAGAGGCCTCCACTCGAAAAGTGACTCACCCAATTTTAAGACCTCGCCTCCCGCAAAGGCTGCTTGACCTCATAAAGGAAAAGAGGAGGGCCCACAAGGTCGCAAAGCGCACCTGGCATCCGGATGATGCCAGATATGAGGCCCGAATGAAAAACCATCTGAAGGAGGAGCTGAGGCGGTTCTCGAACGAGAGATGGAATGAGAAGGTGGAATCCCTCGCGTTCGAGGACAACTCAGCTTGGCAGATGGTTAAGTGCCTAAAGGGAACCAAAGCCACTATACCCCCCCTCAAAACGGCCAACACATACGCCTACGAGCCGGGGGAAAAAGCGGAGGCATTTGCTGCCTCCCTAGAAAAACAATTCACCCCAAACCCAATACGGGATTCCGATACAGAGCTCCATAATCACATAAGCCGGATCAACGAGGAACTGGAGGAGGGGCTCGCCAAAAGAGACACCTCCCCCATCCCGCCCGCCTCATTGGAGGAAATCAAAGTATACATAAAGCAGGCTAAGACGCGGAAAGCAGCTGGTAGAGATGAAATATCTAACCTAGCCTTGAAAAACTTGCCCAGTAAGGCAATTTCGGCCCTAACCCAAATTATCAATGCGATGCTAAGATATAGGCATTTTCCAAGTAGATGGAAGACAGCGGATGTGATCCTAATACCCAAACCAGGTAAGGATCACGCCAACCCGACAAATTATAGGCCTATTTCTCTGATATCCTCGATAGCAAAAATAGCAGAAAAGATCATACTAAGCAGGCTGAAAGAAGAGCTGGAAAGATGCGAACTCATACCAAATGAACAGTTCGGATTTAGAGCTGGTCACTCGACCACTCACCAGGTGCTAAGAGTGGTTGAGGAAGTCACAGGAGCCTTCGCAGCGGGACAAAAGGCCTTGGGAGTGTTCTTGGATGTAGAAAAGGCATTCGACAAGGTCTGGAAGCCCGGTCTGCTTTACAAACTGTTAAGAGGGAGAATCAAGCTTGCCTTGGTCCAGCTTCTGGCGTCCTTCCTGGACGACAGATGGTTCCAGGTAAAGGTAGACGGCGTCAGATCCATACCGCACCCAATGCTGGCCGGAGTCCCACAAGGCTCCCCCCTCTCCCCTCCCCTGTTTTCAGCTTATATGCACGACTTTCCGAATCCGGAAAACACAATGGTGGCGTTCTACGCCGATGATGTTGGGATGATTACCAAGTCCAGAAGTCGACAAAGGTTGGTAAAAATTATGAAAGACACGATTAAAATAGTTGAGCCGTGGTACCATAGGTGGAGGCTTAAGGTAAACCCTACTAAAAGTACGGCAATGTTATTCAGCAAGGCATATAAACAGCCACAGAGACACAAACTCACGATGTTCGGGGAAACGATTCCCTGGTGCACGTCTGCCAAATATTTGGGAGTCATGTTGGACCCCTTACTATGCTGGAGTAAACATGTTAACTATTGCAAAACACAAGCGAAAGGGATAAAAGGTGCCCTGTATCCTCTCTTGGGTAGCCATAGCAAGCTCTCGCCAAAGAATAAACTACGCGTTTATCAGACCGTAATTCAGCCGATAATAACATACGCGGCCCCGGCTTGGGCGTTCGCAAGCCATTCCCGCATGGGCGAGCTGTACTCGCTACACAATAAAAATCTTCGTCAGGCGGTCCAGGCTCCGTGGTTTGTGTCAAATCGACAGATTCGCGCAGCCACTGGAGCCAAAACTCTGGACAAAATCATACAAGACCTGACAGAGGGCCTGTATAAGAGCAGCGCCCTCTCCGCTAACCCACTAATCAGGCAGCTGGGTCGATATGACCCGCTGGACACTCCAAACATCCCGAGACCAAAAGTCATCCTGCTGGGTGGTCGCCTACCTATAAACCCTAATCATCCCCCCCCCCCGTGTTTGAGCCCGAGCAAGCTGGGGAAATTTTTGTAGGTTTCTCCCCTCCTCGATCCAGGCCTGTGCACCCAAATGCAACTGATCAAAGAACCAGGTCACCAGTAAACGACGACGACGATGAAGAAGAAGACCAAAATCGATGGAGAATCTAAATTCACCCAGGATCTCCAAACCAATTGTGTCCCCCCCCCCAAAATGCTACTGGTCGTTCAAAGCCAAACCGTTATGCAAACAAGTGGTCACCCAATGATTCGTTCCCGCAGCAGTTGTGCAAGATCGGGAGAGCAGGAACACAAGTCTGTGCCCGGTGGTATATAGGATCATCAATATAAGCGATAAAGGTTGTTTTTTGTAACCAATGTTTTATTTTCAAGTTCTGACTGTAAATTTGCGATCAGTTCTGTGGTTTATACGATTTATGAGGTCTTATTCTTGTTTAATGTTAGTACTGCGGGCTTATTATTATTGCTTATGCTGTAAACTGTTTATTGATGTGTATTTATGTTCCTCACTGCATGGTTATTGTAAATGCAGTGAGCGTTGATGGATGAAGCAAGGTGGATGGCGTGTCGGGGGCGAATGAGTGCAGGCAGGTGCAAATCCAGGCGAATGGAAATCAGAGCTGCGCTTCCGTCGCCTCACGGCGGAATGCATATTCACAGCACCATAAAAATGACGAGGCTCAATGCCGCTTTCAATTAAAAATCAAAGTTTCATTTTTGAGCAAATCACTGTCATTTTCACACAGATAAAGGAGACAATTGGGCCGGACCCATAACTTCTCCAAAAGAGCCAAAGTATGATGCCTGATGCCTGAACAACAGGACCTAGGACTTACTGTTATGCAACTAAATATTGCCGGGTTTTCATCGGAGGAAATCCAAGAGGTGATTGCGCAAATAAGAACCAAATACGATTGTTAGTGGGGTACACCAATACAGTCTTATAAGTAGTCACCCCCCTTTTCTTTCTTCATCCCTCCCTCTTCTCCACACTTTCACTTTCTTTCCTTCTTCCATCTCCCCCTCCTTTTTTCTACGAATACCTCTTCGCTATTCTCCTGGTTTTGTCACTCTCCAAAAAAAAAAAAAAAAAAAAAATAAAAAATGGAGCCAAAACTCTGGACAAAATCATACAAGACCTGACAGAGGGCCTGTATAAGAGCAGCGCCCTCTCCGCTAACCCACTAATCAGGCAGCTGGGTCGATATGACCCGCTGGACACTCCAAACATCCCGAGACCAAAAGTCATTCTGCTGGGTGGTCGCCTACCTATAAACCCTAATCATCCCCCCCCCGTGTTTGAGCCCGAGCAAGCTGGGGAAATTTTTGTAGGTTTCTCCCCTCCTCGATCCAGGCCTGTGCACCCAAATGCAACTGATCAAAGAACCAGGTCACCAGTAAACGACGACGACGACGATGAAGAAGAAGACCAAAATCGATGGAGAATCTAAATTCACCCAGGATCTCCAAACCAATTGTGTCCCCCCCCCCAAAATGCTACTGGTCGTTCAAAGCCAAACCGTTATGCAAACAAGTAATCACCCAATAATTCGTTCCCGCAGCAGTTATGCAAGATCAAGAAAGCAAGAACACAAATCTGTACCCGGTGGTATAGAAATTAGATCATCAATATAAACGATAAAAATTATTTTTTGTAACCAATGTTTTATTTTCAAGTTCTAACTGTAAATTTACGATCAGTTCTGTAGTTTATACGATTTATGAGGTCTTATTCTTATTTAATGTTAATACTGCAGGCTTATTATTATTACTTATGCTGTAAACTGTTTATTGATATGTATTTATGTTCCTCACTGCATAGTTATTGTAAATGCAGTGAGCGTTGACGGATAAAGCAAAATAAATGGCGTGTCGAGGGCGAATGAGTGCAGGCAGGTACAAATCCAGGCGAATAAAAATCAGAGCTGCGCTTCCGTCGCCTCACGGCGGAATGCATATTCACAACACCATAAAAATGACGAGGCTCAATGCCGCTTTCAATTAAAAATCAAAATTTCATTTTTGAATAAATCACTGTCATTTTCACACAGATAAAGGAGACAATTGGGCCGGACCCATAACTTCTCCAAAAAAAGCCAAAGTATGATACCTGATACCTGAACAACAGGACAACAGATGACGGGACTCGCAAGGGTTTTGTCAACGATGCCTGGCAATGCAGATGTAATCGAAAATTTAAAAGGGCTTAAGAAGTTAAAGAAATTTCTATTCTTTTTTTCTTTCAAACTTTCGATTAGATCTGCATCATCCTGTATCCCTGACAAAACCCTCACGAGTCGCGTCAACAAAAAACTAAACGAACTAAAGAAAGAAGGCTCGTTTTGCTTTTGTTTTAAATCGGCATCATCCTCTGTATCCCTGACAAAACACCATCTCGCATCTAAAAAGTCGCCGAAAGCGCAATTTCTTAATTATGTGGCACCAGAATTTAAATTCAGTGTACAAAATCAAAATTGATAATTAACTTGATCAGTTTGTCGGCTTGGGGATTGGTTTATTTTATTTAAAAAGATGGCACATTAAATTACTGTGGGGGTCACTCCTGCCTCTGCCAAAACCTCCTCTGAATTCTATCTCAGCTGTACCAGCACCAACTTCGGCCTTCTTATCGGCACCAGGTCCACTAGTCCTTCTGTATCCAGCACAGTCCTCGCTGGGTTTGGAAGATTCCCTTTCAGATACATAGAAACAAATGCGAGTCACCGAAGGTGCACGTCCACAACCAGCAAATGTATCTCAAAGGGAATCTTCCAAACCCAGCGACCGTGCTGGATACAGAAGGACTGGTGGACCTGGTGCCGATAAGAAGGCCGAAGTTGGTGCTGGTACAGCTGAGATGGAATTCAGAGGAAGTATTGGCAGAGGCAGGAGTGGACCCCCACAGTAATTTAATGTACCATATTTTTAAATATAACCAATCCCAAGCAACGAAAGATCAAGTTAATTATCAATTTTGATTTTGTACACTGAATTTAAATTCTGGTGCCACATAATTAAGTAATTGCGCTTTCAGGCGACTTTTTAGATGCGAGATGGTGTTACATGTGTCTAAAATCTGACAACACTGCTCGCGAGGGTATTGTCAGGGATGCAGACAATGCCGATTTAAAACAAAAGCAAAACGAGCCTTCTTTCTTTAGTTTTTTGTTGACGCGACTCGTGAGGGTTTTGTCAGGGATACAGGATGATGCAGAAGTAATCGAAAGTTTGAAAGAAAAAAAGAATAGAAATTTCTTTAACTTCTTAAGCCCTTTTAAATTTTCGATTACATCTGCATTGCCAGGCATCGTTGACAAAACCCTTGCGAGTCCCGTCATCAGTTGTCCTGTTGTTTAGCTTTCTTTACTATATGAAAATGGATCGTTATAACTTAAGATACATCATAGTACTCCAGCGCCATCACCCGAGCTGCATGTTAAGGTATCGGCGCCGTCGAACTAGGGATTATAATTATTCAAATTTTATTATTATCTTTATATTGCAATACTTTTATTATGACAGGGTCTAAAATAATTATAGTATATTTTGTATGTAAAGCATAGTCTTATTCAAAAAAATGTAATACACGTCTTATTTATTCATTTTGCAAAATTGTGTAACTTCTATCTCGGGAGCTAACGTGGAATCCGAACCACGAAACAAATAATTCACTTACAGCTGCGATTCGAACTCAGGACCATTTGATCTACACTTTTTATGGCATAAAATCATCAGTGACTGTTTCTCTTGTTCTTCTGCTCTTCTCTCAAAAATCTCAGTACCACAAAGAAACTCTTAGAAAATCATATAACACAAATACGTCGTATCGGGTCGTACTACGGAACAAGCATAATATTCTTGTCAATTTAAATAAGTCATAAAGGAGAATGTAATAAAAACTACGAAACGTCGATGATGAAATAATTTTCTTGGTGTTACCGATAATTTCTGAGAGTAGATTTATCATTAATCACCATCTATAAATTATAATACTTCCCTATTGAATGCTATATATTGCAAATACCTTACATAAATATGCACTGCAGAAAAAAAGTACTACTCATGTTTAGAAGAACGCAACTTCATAAAAAATACTTCTAGATTGCAATTCTAGCAAGACATTTCTATCATTTGAGAAGTTATTGGACACAAAAAATTATAGGAAATCCAGCTGTAAGATATTCTAAAAAATCCATCTTTTGGATTTGCAACTTAACGAAATCACAAGGAAAACAATAAACGGCCAATTTTTGGATTTTCCAAAAGAAACAAAATTAAATTATTGTCCGACATACAATTTTATATTATGTGCATTCAAACTAAGATAAGAAATACACAAATTTTAGAAAAAATATATAAAGTACTTACTTTTTAGGTTAATTCATCACAATAATTTTAAAAATTTACCGCACGTTTACTAATAAAATTTGTAAGTGCGGTTTGTGAGTTTTCTATGCGCAAACTCCACTATAAAATAATCACATGACTACTATGTTTTGCATTTTGAATCTTGAATCTGTGAAATACATGTGGTATTATTCTTTTCAATTTACCAATAAACTGGGATAAATTATTTATAGTTGGTCTGAGAATCAAGATTCTTGCCTGTAACAAAAGTAAAAAATAGTATTAACAACTTACGGTTTTTCATCCTATCAATTTTGTTTATTCAGATAAATTTATTTCTAAAACTTCAGCAGTTCGCTTTGCAGGTTTTAAATTTTATTTTAATTATATTTGTTGTTGATTTTAAAAGCAATAATTTGATGAAATACTTTGAAATAAACCCAATAATAGGAACAATATACAAATGAATGGTTTCTTTTAAACGTAAAAATTTATTTGTTTTTATTTATAAGTTTTATTAAACTCTCCACAATGAACCAAGGCACTAAAGTGTAACTTTTTATCACGACGTAATATTATTATGGCAAGGCACTAGATGAGTCAAATAACATGAGCGATGGAATGGCTTTTGTGTTAAAATATTTATTGTTTGCTTAAATCGCAACATTACATAGGCACAAATAAATTTAAATATTTACATTACTAATATTGAGAATGTACGTGAAAAGTCCAGTAGCGTACCAACGCGGAATTTAGTTGTCTGCTAAATTGTGGAACGCCCTTCCACCATACTCAGAATTCGTTTATTGAAGCCATGTATCTATTAACTGAGCTATTAACTATTAACATTAACTTCTTCTTCTTCTTAGTTTAAGCCGTAAGGTTTGTTATTACCAACATCTGCGTCGTTTCCTTGGTAGTGTTAGTTCTGTGAGCATATACAAATTTTACATCCATTAGGTAGCTTGCTAGACTTGCTTTAGATGTGCCATGTATCTGGTTTTTTATGTTAATGGTGGCAATTCATTAACCCAGGGGACCAACGGCTTAACGTGCCTTCCGAAGCACGGAGACTAGTCATAAGAAAGTTTGATTCTCCCTAGGTTTGAACCCGGTGCCCCGCATTTGCATCCAACTGCGTTAGCTGCAAGGCAATGACCGTCTCTAATATTAACTTTAATTAATTAATTATGCTCAGAAATATTAATATTACAATCTATTACACAAATGTATAATGTCACAATGGGCGCCCAATGGAGCAGTGAAGCGTTACATACAACCTCTCCCGCTCATACTCGCACCTCCAAGCTGATGATCCCTGGTAACCTGTAGAGAGGACCCTCAGAGATCGGGTAACGGGTATAACCCCGATGGATGAGGAAAATCTTCAGGGCTGAAACGAGAGGGAGTCATTTTCTTCGGATTGGACGAGAGGCCAGCACCCTCTCAGCGTATAAAAATAAATTAGCTAAAAATCCTAGTAATAAGCCTCGGAAATCAGACGGATACTATAGGAGACGAAATCAGCAACGAAAACGGACTACGAATATATGGAATGTTCAGGGCATCAGAAACAAAGAAAGGAAATGGGATTGAAAAAATTAGAAACTTTTTACACCTAAATACTGGAGTGGAAAAAAGTGAAAGAGCGAAATCAGACGTGTCCATATAATACACAACAAACATATAAAAAAATTTGTTAAATTGTGGGAACCAATAAATGAACTTATGAACTGATCCAAGTGACAATCCTTAATAGGGGAAGAACTATAACCATTCTAGGAATCTAGGCACCAAACGATGACGCAATGATCCAATTAAAAAAAGAAAATTTCGAAAATATTCTTACAAATACCATGGAAAATGTTGCAATAATTAGAATAAATATTGGAATAAATAAACCCTATTTGGTGGGACGAAGATATTGAAGAATAATTGAAGAAGCTACTATATTAAAAATTTCTTCAAAAGAATGACACCGAATCCAAAGAAGAATATAAACGAGCTAATAGGTGGTAAACCAAGTCATACATAAGAAAAACCTAAGCTGGACAAAAAATGCGATGATATTGAACATTATCGGCACTCGAAGCTCGGAATACAATAAAGTCTGTAAGAACATCTAGTAAGGCAGGGATTAACTTGAGAGGTATCAGAAAAGAGAAATGGGTGCAACACTTTGAAACCCTGCTACAAGAAAAAAGACCAAAATTCATAGAACAACAACAAGAGCAAGATGTAATATCACAAGTAGAACGAATACACCTGAAAGCTGAATAAGTTCGAGAAGCAATAGCGGCGATGAAGCTAAAGAAGTCACCGGAACCAGGAGGAATACACCCAGAATTTCTAAGAAATAGGTAACATAAACTAATAGAAACGCTGAGAGCTCTATATGAAAGATGCCTAAATGGAGAGACGACTCCAAAAGAATGGATAACCTCATATTATATAACAACCATACATAAAAAAGGTCCCAAAAACGACCCAAAAAACTATAGAGGTATAGCACTTATCCCAACAATAGACAGAGTATACGCGAAAATTCTTAGGAATTCTTAGAAAATCGCCAGAGAAAAACGAATGCAGAAGTCGAGAAACACACTTAGCCCTCATTGATTTGGAAAAAGCACATGACAAGGTTCCAATATCGCAGCAATGGACAGAAATACAGAGAAGCTAGTACAGAAGCAAAAAATGTCCATGAGATGCAATCTGCCATGAAAGCCTTTGTCAAAAGGTCACGAGGCTTGTGTCAAAAAGCTTCCTTAGTATGTATTATAGAGAGAACCATGCCGCAGTAAAAGTTAGAAATAAGTAGGGGTAAAATTTTTTGATGAGCCAGTGAAGACTATTCACTTTGTATAATATACTGTCATGTTATTTTGACGGTCCAGAAACAGTAGCCGAATCATCCAAAATGAAGATATCACTATGGGTGAATGTTAATTCCTGGAATTTCATATTTTATAATTTTTTCGGTAAAGATTAAGTTTCAAAGGTGTACTTTTTCTATCAAGTATGACTTCCGTTTTGAGGAGGTTGCATCGGCACCACAGTTAAGAAATAAGGCGCATGTGCCTTGGAATAGAAATTTGAACAGCCCATAAAAGCGCGATGAATGGAAAAAATTTTCAATTTATTAAAATGTGAGTGATAGGAATTTTTAAAAGTTAGTGTTGGCATTAAAATAAATGGACCGCGCAACGAGACCCGGAAATGAAAGGAGATAAAGGTTCTACTCGGTGACGTCGAGGTAGACGGACGTCCATGTTGAGTTTTTCCGAAATTTTGCGACAAGTGTCCAAATTTGGATTAGTTTGGCATTTTAGTTTGATTGATAATTATTCCAGAGTGATTTTCTGAAGTGGAAGAAGAGTTTTAGTTTTTCTTGTTGAAAATTTTGAGAGTTGTTTTTTTTGGCGTTTCGAAAGAGCGAGGTATACGTCCTCCTGTTTTGAGCAGTTGTTCCCGTATGAAAATCGTCAATATCGAGCACTTCAGGCAAGTGGATGGTGGAAGATAGTTTTTGGGTGATTGTGAGAATTTTTGGAAGTCGAAATTAAACCAGTTTTATAAATTTGTTGGACCGCATATGCGAATACAAATGAGCCGATAAGAAAATTTGATTGGTATTTTGAAGTTGGATATAGAAGATATTAAAGGTACCCAACGATATTATTTTTGTTTTTTTTTAATATCTTCCGGCGTGTATTTCTATACGGCAGGTTAATTTAAAATTTATATGTAACCGTTATAGAGGTGCACGACAGGCTTGACGGCTTTGAATTGTGATTCAAGGGTTTAAATACCACAACTGAGGTGTTGAAATTATATTTAAAATTATTTACACCTCAGGACATTTTTTTTACCGATAAAATTTTTTTGCGTACCAAAGAATTATTGTTTTATTGTGGGTAATTCATTTCCATGGTGCTATTTTCTTTAGGAAGAGACCATTAATTTGATAACATTTCTGAGCTGAGCTGTGCCATTAGATGGTTGCTGTGCATATTTGCTAGAAACATTTTCCCTATATTTTTTTAATTTAGATATAGCATTTATTACATTACAATACATTATAGAAAATATATTTTTTAACTGTCACATGGGATAATCAGTGAAATTTAGAAAGTGTTAATTTTTTTAACTTTATAATTTGTTCAAAATTAAAATATTCAGCGGTTTAATCATTTTCAATTTAATCTTTCTTGTGACGAGTGATATATTGGATATCGTATCTATTCACTAATAGATCACTAATTTTAAATCTTTTAATTGTTTTTTACCCCTTAAATGCCATCTGAATGCGCCACTGCTATCAAATTACCAGCGTTTTGGCAACGTTGTACTGGTTGTATTATTTTGACATTTATCATTTCATTAGTTATCTATGACTTTGACATTTTGAAGTCAAACGTAGCCATTACTTTCTTCATGGTTTTCCTATGTGTGCATACGTGTGGTTATCAAAGAAAATGCATTTTCCGGTAATAACACAATTAAATTTTAACTACTTATTATTTATCACAAAGTAAAATTTGTTTTACATTATTTTATTATTTTTAGTGTCGAAGGTTCACCTCGCACTTGGATCAGTTCATGTTCATGGATTCCAGATGTTCTGTTCACGAACGATGCAAGTCGTTTTGGAAAGAAGTAATATAACTTGGTAAGTGCTAGATAATTAATTATTATTTGTTTTTAATGGTCGGCTTGTTTTTGTACGAAAGTTTGGCTATCACGATAATTTCAATATTAAAAATATTTGTTATCTATTGGTACACACAAAGTTTTGTATGGTCATATTGTTGGGTACTGTCTTGTCAAATCAAGTTTTATCGTTTTCGCGATATTAAAAGCCTATGCATACCGATTATTATTTATTGCAACAGCAACATACTTAAAATTGGGTTACTTTGTCCCATTTCCACATTTTCTTAGAAGTCTTACACAAGTAAACGGGAAGTAACAAAGGCTTATTTTTGAATCATGATAGCTTGAAAACAACTTTAAATGCTTGGCTATACAATATTGAAAGAAAACTCTTCTTTTCAATAATTTTGGAGGTTGGATCACTTGTATGATATCACATCATTTGTAGAAAAGGATCATGTCTTTATCAGTTGGCTATTTCCAACTCTCTTCTGTATTGGCACCACTACAAGTTTCCGGTGTTGGCTCAAGCTGTCTTTGTAGGCTGATACACTTCCTCATCTGAACTAAATACCAAAGCACTGTGCCCAGATGAAGTAGCACTATGGTAATCATCTGAATCTTCAGCTGATGAGTCGTGGTGATTTTTCTGCCTCTTCTCTTTTTTTCTCACTCTTCTGTTCTTTTTTCTTTTCTTTACTGGTATCTTCTACTGGTGGTTGAGTCAAGTCTTGTTCAGTGATGATTTTGCCACCTGGAACACTTAGTTTCTTCTTTCTGGAGCTCTGGGACTTTACAACTTCACTTCTTCTCTTTCCAAGGTGGGAAAGAAAAGATTCTCCAACCAAATTTAAGATAATTTAAGAAAACAGATAATCTAATACCACGACTAGCTCAGTATCCTAATGCAGTAATAAAAACTCCAGCAAATTTGCCTTGTTGATATTTAAATTAAATTCAAGATAAAGAACACAATTATTTTTATTTTTGGAAAAGATAATCTTTTACCTTAAAATCTAAATTCACACCAACAAATTATTTAAATGTAATAATTGTAATTTTGGATAAATCCAAATCCCAAACCTCTGTTATACCATTCTCGTGGGTGTAACTTCGTACGTATCACTGTCGTTAAGATGATGTGATTTCCAAAAACAAAATTCGAATCCGATGCGATGCGATGCTCGAGTTCCAACGATCCACTAATCAAAATAAAAACGTCGTTGTCCAACTAAATTTAATCATATCCATTCGCTCGTAAATCCAAAATAAACCTTCGTTATCTGGCGGCGTATCACAACTGATAAACGGTAAGGGGAATCTTAACCTCAGATTGTCCAAATCAATTATTATACTCGGCGTTATTTTCCACGTTATGAGGATTCTCCAGCCAATCATCAATATTATTAAACGATTATTTTTACTCAAAATCAGCTATTTCCAAATGTTCCACGAATTGGGACCATGTGGCCAAACTTCAGACCACTTCAGACCTTCCGACCTGTCGCTTAGAAAACAATCGAATTGATTTCCCATCTGCAGAAAGCACGCAATAAGGTTCAATCCACTATTCCATAAATCTCCCAGGATCTTCAAAAATACGCAAAAATACCGGGACGTTAAAACTCACGCCCTTTTCGGAAAATGTTCACCGGATAGACCTCTTATATAGTTTCTCAAAATCTTTAGACAAGATAGGAAGCAAACTAATTGGTCTATATGAATTGGTGTCGTCGGTGGTTTTGCCTGGTTGTAGGATCATCACGATTTGGGTTATACTTTCTATTGATTGGGAAAGTTATTCATTCTCATGATCGCGTCGAAAATCTGAGTGATTGCTTTAAAACATATTTTTGATGCCACTTGCAGCACCTTGCTCGTGATCAAATTGAATCTCGGGGCCTTCCTTGGGTTTATTTCTTTCATTATAATTTTCTTGATTTCGTTTGTTTTGAGATTTTTAATAGAAAGGTCCATTTGGAAGGGAACTTCAAGGTACTCCTTTATTTTGTCACCTTCTTCGGGTGTGATTTGAGATGGGTGAGGTTGCAAGATATTGGACAGATGTTTTGCAAATACGTTCGCCGTTTCCTTATTGCTTCTGACCCATTTGTTATTTTCATCTTTGATGGGTGGTATTGTCGGTTGGGGTTGTTTCATATTTCTTGTGGCCTTCCATAGGGAGTAATCGGTAGCCTGTTAGGTTTACTAAATAGCTTTGGAGGTCTTGGTTTTTTATATATATATTGTCCTCTAACTTTCCACTCAACCGTAGTACACAAAATAAAAAAAAAAAACTTTTTATTTTTTATTTTTTATTATGCGGCCTAAATACCGCACTACTTTTTAATTTTTACCTTTTAATAATACATTTAGTTGATTTTTAGATAGATTTTTAGATTTTTAGAGATTTTTAGATAGTTCAACGAAAATGTTGAAGTGGCTGGTTAACCACCAAGACCCCGGAATTTTCTTGTACCTTTAATACATAATATTAATAAACATATAAGCTTCCTATCCTGAAAATATAAAAGTAGCAAAATGATCCTAGAAAAAGTTAGGCATATTTGTCTTGAATAATTCCTCGAAAATGTTGAAGTGGCTGGTTAACCACCAAGACCCCGGAATTTTCTTGTACCTTTAATAAATAATATTACTAATCATATAAGCTTAAAAATCCTGAAAATATAAAAGTAGCAAAATGCTCCTAGAAAAAGTTAGGCATATTTGTCTTGAATAATTCCTCGAAAATGTTGAAGTGGCTGGTTAACCACCAAGACCCCGGAATTATCTTGTGCCTTTAATACATAATATTAATAAACATATAAGCTTCCTATCCTGAAAATATCAAAGTAGCAAAATGATCCTAGAAAAAGTTAGGCATATTTGTCTTGAATAATTCCTCGAAAATATTGAAGTGGCTGGTTAACCACCAAGACCCCGGAATTTTCTTGTGCCTTTAATACATAATATTAATAAACATATAAGCTTCCTATCCTGAAAATATCAAAGTAGCAAAATGATCCTAGAAAAAGTTACGCATATTTGACTTGAATAATTCCTCGAAAATGTTGAAGTGGCTGGTTAACCACCAAGACCCCGGAATTTTCTTGTACCTTTAACACATAATATTACTAATCATATAAGCTTACAAATCCTGAAAATATAAAAGTAGCAAAATGCTCCTAGAAAAAGTTACGCAAATTTGTCTTGAATAATTCCTCGAAAATGTTGAAGTGGCTGGTTAACCACCAAGACCCCGGAATTTTCTTGTACCTTTAATAAATAATAGTACTAATCATATAAGCTTAAAAATCCTGAAAATATAAAAGTAGCAAAATGCTCCTAGAAAAAGTTACGCATATTTGTCTTGAATAATTCCTCGAAAATGTTGAAGTGGCTGGTAAACCACCAAGACCCGGAATTTTCTTGTACCTTTAATACATAATATTAATAAACATATAAGCTTCCTATCCTGAAAATATCAAAGTAGCAAAATGATCCTAGAAAAAGTTACGCATATTTGTCTTGAATAATTCCTCGAAACTGTTGAAGTGGCTGGTTAACCACCAAGACCCCGGAATTTTCTTGTACCTTTAATAAATAATATTACTAATCATATAAGCTTAAAAATCCTGAAAATATCAAAGTAGCAAAATGCTCCTAGAAAAAGTTACGCATATTTGTCTTGAATAATTCCTCGAAAATGTTGAAGTGGCTGGTTAACCACCAAGACCCCGGAATTTTCTTGTACCTTTAATACATAATATTAATAAACATATAAGCTTCCTATCCTGAAAATATAAAAGTAGCAAAATGATCCTAGAAAAAGTTACGCATATTTGTCTTGAATAATTCCTCGAAAATGTTGAAGTGGCTGGTTAACCACCAAGACCCCGGAATTTTCTTGTACCTTTAACTCATAATATTACTAATCATATAAGCTTAAAAATCCTGAAAATATAAAAGTATCAAAATGCTCCTAGAAAAAGTTACGCATATTTGTCTTGAATAATTCCTCGAAAATGTTGAAGTGGCTTGTTAACCACCAAGACCCCGGAAATTTCTTGTACCTTTAACACATAATATTACTAATCATATAAGCTTAAAAATCCTGAAAATATAAAAGTAGCAAAATGCTCCTAGAAAAAGTTACGCATATTTGTCTTGAATAATTCCTCGAAAATGTTGAAGTGGCTGGTTAACCACCAAGACCCCGGAATTTTCTTGTACCTTTAACTCATAATATTACTAATCATATAAGCTTAAAAATCCTGAAAATATAAAAGTATCAAAATGCTCCTAGAAAAAGTTACGCATATTTGTCTTGAGTAATTCCTCGAAAATGTTGAAGTGGCTTGTTAACCACCAAGACCCCGGAAATTTCTTGTACCTTTAACACATAATATTACTAATCATATAAGCTTAAAAATCCTGAAAATATAAAAGTAACAAAATGCTCCTAGAAAAAGTTACGCATATTTGTCTTGAATAATTCCTCGAAAATGTTGAAGTGGCTGGTTAACCACCAAGACCCCGGAATTTTCTTGTACCTTTAACACATAATATTACTAATCATATAAGCTTAAAAATCCTGAAAATATAAAAGTAGCAAAATGCTCCTAGAAAAAGTTACGCATATTTGTCTTGAATAATTCCTCGAAAATGTTGAAGTGGCTGGTTAACCACCAATACCCGGAATTTTCTTGTACCTTTAATACATAATATTAATAAGCATATAAGCTTCCTATCCTAAAAATATAAAAGTAGCAAAATGATCCTAGAAAAAGTTACGCATATTTGTCTTGAATAATTCCTCGAAAATGTTGAAGTGGCTGGTTAACCACCAAGACCCCGGAAATTTCTTGTACCTTTAACACATAATATTACTAATCATATAAGCTTAAAAATCCTGAAAATATAAAAGTAACAAAATGCTCCTAGAAAAAGTTACGCATATTTGTCTTGAATAATTCCTCGAAAATGTTGAAGTGGCTGGTTAACCACCAAGACCCCGGAATTTTCTTGTACCTTTAACACATAATATTACTAATCATATAAGCTTAAAAATCCTGAAAATATAAAAGTAGCAAAATGCTCCTAGAAAAAGTTACGCATATTTGTCTTGAATAATTCCTCGAAAATGTTGAAGTGGCTGGTTAACCACCAATACCCGGAATTTTCTTGTACCTTTAATACATAATATTAATAAGCATATAAGCTTCCTATCCTAAAAATATAAAAGTAGCAAAATGCTCCTAGAAAAAGTTACGCATATTTGTCTTGAATAATTCCTCGAAAATGTTGAAGTGGCTGGTTAACCACCAAGACCCCGGAATTTTCTTGTACCTTTAACTCATAATATTACTAATCATATAAGCTTAAAAATCCTGAAAATATAAAAGTATCAAAATGCTCCTAGAAAAAGTTACGCATATTTGTCTTGAATAATTCCTCGAAAATGTTGAAGTGGCTTGTTAACCACCAAGACCCCGGAAATTTCTTGTACCTTTAACACATAATATTACTAATCATATAAGCTTAAAAATCCTGAAAATATAAAAGTAGCAAAATGCTCCTAGAAAAAGTTACGCATATTTGTCTTGAATAATTCCTCGAAAATGTTGAAGTGGCTGGTTAACCACCAAGACCCCGGAATTTTCTTGTACCTTTAACACATAATATTACTAATCATATAAGCTTACAAATTCTGAAAATATAAAAGTAGCAAAATGATCCTAGAAAAAGTTACGCATATTTGTCTTGAATAATTCCTCGAAAATGTTGAAGTGGCTGGTTAACCACCAAGACCCCGGAATTTTCTTGTACCTTTAATACATAATATTACTAATCATATAAGCTCAAAAATCCTGAAAATATAAAAGTAGCAAAATGCTCCTAGAAAAAGTTACGCATATTTGTCTTGAATAATTCCTCGAAAATGTTGAAGTGGCTGGTTAACCACCAAGACCCCGGAATTTTCTTGTACCTTTAACACATAATATTACTAATCATATAAGCTTACAAATTCTGAAAATATAAAAGTAGGAAAATGCTCCTAGAAAAAGTTACGCATATTTGTCTTCAATAATTCCTCGAAAATGTTGAAGTGGCTGGTTTACCACCAAGACCCCGGAATTTTCTTGTACCTTTAATACATAATATTAATAAACATATAAGCTTCCTATCCTGAAAATATAAAAGTAGCAAAATGATCCTAGAAAAAGTTACGAATATTTGTCTTGAATAATTCCTCGAAAATGTTGAAGTGGCTGGTTAACCACCAAGACCCCGGAATTTTCTTGTACCTTTAACACATAATATTACTAATCATATAAGCTTACAAATCCTGAAAATATAAAAGTAGCAAAATGCTCCTAGAAAAAGTTACGCAAATTTGTCTTGAATAATTCCTCGAAAATGTTGAAGTGGCTGGTTAACCACCAAGACCCCGGAATTTTCTTGTACCTTTAATAAATAATAGTACTAATCATATAAGCTTAAAAATCCTGAAAATATAAAAGTAGCAAAATGCTCCTAGAAAAAGTTACGCATATTTGTCTTGAATAATTCCTCGAAAATGTTGAAGTGGCTGGTAAACCACCAAGACCCGGAATTTTCTTGTACCTTTAATACATAATATTAATAAACATATAAGCTTCCTATCCTGAAAATATCAAAGTAGCAAAATGATCCTAGAAAAAGTTACGCATATTTGTCTTGAATAATTCCTCGAAACTGTTGAAGTGGCTGGTTAACCACCAAGACCCCGGAATTTTCTTGTACCTTTAATAAATAATATTACTAATCATATAAGCTTAAAAATCCTGAAAATATCAAAGTAGCAAAATGCTCCTAGAAAAAGTTACGCATATTTGTCTTGAATAATTCCTCGAAAATGTTGAAGTGGCTGGTTAACCACCAAGACCCCGGAATTTTCTTGTACCTTTAATACATAATATTAATAAACATATAAGCTTCCTATCCTGAAAATATAAAAGTAGCAAAATGATCCTAGAAAAAGTTACGCATATTTGTCTTGAATAATTCCTCGAAAATGTTGAAGTGGCTGGTTAACCACCAAGACCCCGGAATTTTCTTGTACCTTTAACTCATAATATTACTAATCATATAAGCTTAAAAATCCTGAAAATATAAAAGTATCAAAATGCTCCTAGAAAAAGTTACGCATATTTGTCTTGAATAATTCCTCGAAAATGTTGAAGTGGCTTGTTAACCACCAAGACCCCGGAAATTTCTTGTACCTTTAACACATAATATTACTAATCATATAAGCTTAAAAATCCTGAAAATATAAAAGTAGCAAAATGCTCCTAGAAAAAGTTACGCATATTTGTCTTGAATAATTCCTCGAAAATGTTGAAGTGGCTGGTTAACCACCAAGACCCCGGAATTTTCTTGTACCTTTAACTCATAATATTACTAATCATATAAGCTTAAAAATCCTGAAAATATAAAAGTATCAAAATGCTCCTAGAAAAAGTTACGCATATTTGTCTTGAGTAATTCCTCGAAAATGTTGAAGTGGCTTGTTAACCACCAAGACCCCGGAAATTTCTTGTACCTTTAACACATAATATTACTAATCATATAAGCTTAAAAATCCTGAAAATATAAAAGTAACAAAATGCTCCTAGAAAAAGTTACGCATATTTGTCTTGAATAATTCCTCGAAAATGTTGAAGTGGCTGGTTAACCACCAAGACCCCGGAATTTTCTTGTACCTTTAACACATAATATTACTAATCATATAAGCTTAAAAATCCTGAAAATATAAAAGTAGCAAAATGCTCCTAGAAAAAGTTACGCATATTTGTCTTGAATAATTCCTCGAAAATGTTGAAGTGGCTGGTTAACCACCAATACCCGGAATTTTCTTGTACCTTTAATACATAATATTAATAAGCATATAAGCTTCCTATCCTAAAAATATAAAAGTAGCAAAATGATCCTAGAAAAAGTTACGCATATTTGTCTTGAATAATTCCTCGAAAATGTTGAAGTGGCTGGTTAACCACCAAGACCCCGGAAATTTCTTGTACCTTTAACACATAATATTACTAATCATATAAGCTTAAAAATCCTGAAAATATAAAAGTAACAAAATGCTCCTAGAAAAAGTTACGCATATTTGTCTTGAATAATTCCTCGAAAATGTTGAAGTGGCTGGTTAACCACCAAGACCCCGGAATTTTCTTGTACCTTTAACTCATAATATTACTAATCATATAAGCTTAAAAATCCTGAAAATATAAAAGTATCAAAATGCTCCTAGAAAAAGTTACGCATATTTGTCTTGAATAATTCCTCGAAAATGTTGAAGTGGCTTGTTAACCACCAAGACCCCGGAAATTTCTTGTACCTTTAACACATAATATTACTAATCATATAAGCTTAAAAATCCTGAAAATATAAAAGTAGCAAAATGCTCCTAGAAAAAGTTACGCATATTTGTCTTGAATAATTCCTCGAAAATGTTGAAGTGGCTGGTTAACCACCAAGACCCCGGAATTTTCTTGTACCTTTAACTCATAATATTACTAATCATATAAGCTTAAAAATCCTGAAAATATAAAAGTATCAAAATGCTCCTAGAAAAAGTTACGCATATTTGTCTTGAGTAATTCCTCGAAAATGTTGAAGTGGCTTGTTAACCACCAAGACCCCGGAAATTTCTTGTACCTTTAACACATAATATTACTAATCATATAAGCTTAAAAATCCTGAAAATATAAAAGTAACAAAATGCTCCTAGAAAAAGTTACGCATATTTGTCTTGAATAATTCCTCGAAAATGTTGAAGTGGCTGGTTAACCACCAAGACCCCGGAATTTTCTTGTACCTTTAACACATAATATTACTAATCATATAAGCTTAAAAATCCTGAAAATATAAAAGTAGCAAAATGCTCCTAGAAAAAGTTACGCATATTTGTCTTGAATAATTCCTCGAAAATGTTGAAGTGGCTGGTTAACCACCAATACCCGGAATTTTCTTGTACCTTTAATACATAATATTAATAAGCATATAAGCTTCCTATCCTAAAAATATAAAAGTAGCAAAATGATCCTAGAAAAAGTTACGCATATTTGTCTTGAATAATTCCTCGAAAATGTTGAAGTGGCTGGTTAACCACCAAGACCCCGGAAATTTCTTGTACCTTTAACACATAATATTACTAATCATATAAGCTTAAAAATCCTGAAAATATAAAAGTAACAAAATGCTCCTAGAAAAAGTTACGCATATTTGTCTTGAATAATTCCTCGAAAATGTTGAAGTGGCTGGTTAACCACCAAGACCCCGGAATTTTCTTGTACCTTTAACACATAATATTACTAATCATATAAGCTTAAAAATCCTGAAAATATAAAAGTAGCAAAATGCTCCTAGAAAAAGTTACGCATATTTGTCTTGAATAATTCCTCGAAAATGTTGAAGTGGCTGGTTAACCACCAATACCCGGAATTTTCTTGTACCTTTAATACATAATATTAATAAGCATATAAGCTTCCTATCCTAAAAATATAAAAGTAGCAAAATGCTCCTAGAAAAAGTTACGCATATTTGTCTTGAATAATTCCTCGAAAATGTTGAAGTGGCTGGTTAACCACCAAGACCCCGGAATTTTCTTGTACCTTTAACTCATAATATTACTAATCATATAAGCTTAAAAATCCTGAAAATATAAAAGTATCAAAATGCTCCTAGAAAAAGTTACGCATATTTGTCTTGAATAATTCCTCGAAAATGTTGAAGTGGCTTGTTAACCACCAAGACCCCGGAAATTTCTTGTACCTTTAACACATAATATTACTAATCATATAAGCTTAAAAATCCTGAAAATATAAAAGTAGCAAAATGCTCCTAGAAAAAGTTACGCATATTTGTCTTGAATAATTCCTCGAAAATGTTGAAGTGGCTGGTTAACCACCAAGACCCCGGAATTTTCTTGTACCTTTAACACATAATATTACTAATCATATAAGCTTACAAATTCTGAAAATATAAAAGTAGCAAAATGATCCTAGAAAAAGTTACGCATATTTGTCTTGAATAATTCCTCGAAAATGTTGAAGTGGCTGGTTAACCACCAAGACCCCGGAATTTTCTTGTACCTTTAATACATAATATTACTAATCATATAAGCTCAAAAATCCTGAAAATATAAAAGTAGCAAAATGCTCCTAGAAAAAGTTACGCATATTTGTCTTGAATAATTCCTCGAAAATGTTGAAGTGGCTGGTTAACCACCAAGACCCCGGAATTTTCTTGTACCTTTAACACATAATATTACTAATCATATAAGCTTACAAATTCTGAAAATATAAAAGTAGGAAAATGCTCCTAGAAAAAGTTACGCATATTTGTCTTCAATAATTCCTCGAAAATGTTGAAGTGGCTGGTTTACCACCAAGACCCCGGAATTTTCTTGTACCTTTAATACATAATATTAATAAACATATAAGCTTCCTATCCTGAAAATATAAAAGTAGCAAAATGATCCTAGAAAAAGTTACGAATATTTGTCTTGAATAATTCCTCGAAAATGTTGAAGTGGCTGGTTAACCACCAAGACCCCGGAATTTTCTTGTACCTTTAACACATAATATTACTAATCATATAAGCTTACAAATCCTGAAAATATAAAAGTAGCAAAATGCTCCTAGAAAAAGTTACGCAAATTTGTCTTGAATAATTCCTCGAAAATGTTGAAGTGGCTGGTTAACCACCAAGACCCCGGAATTTTCTTGTACCTTTAATAAATAATAGTACTAATCATATAAGCTTAAAAATCCTGAAAATATAAAAGTAGCAAAATGCTCCTAGAAAAAGTTACGCATATTTGTCTTGAATAATTCCTCGAAAATGTTGAAGTGGCTGGTAAACCACCAAGACCCGGAATTTTCTTGTACCTTTAATACATAATATTAATAAACATATAAGCTTCCTATCCTGAAAATATCAAAGTAGCAAAATGATCCTAGAAAAAGTTACGCATATTTGTCTTGAATAATTCCTCGAAACTGTTGAAGTGGCTGGTTAACCACCAAGACCCCGGAATTTTCTTGTACCTTTAATAAATAATATTACTAATCATATAAGCTTAAAAATCCTGAAAATATCAAAGTAGCAAAATGCTCCTAGAAAAAGTTACGCATATTTGTCTTGAATAATTCCTCGAAAATGTTGAAGTGGCTGGTTAACCACCAAGACCCCGGAATTTTCTTGTACCTTTAATACATAATATTAATAAACATATAAGCTTCCTATCCTGAAAATATAAAAGTAGCAAAATGATCCTAGAAAAAGTTACGCATATTTGTCTTGAATAATTCCTCGAAAATGTTGAAGTGGCTGGTTAACCACCAAGACCCCGGAATTTTCTTGTACCTTTAACTCATAATATTACTAATCATATAAGCTTAAAAATCCTGAAAATATAAAAGTATCAAAATGCTCCTAGAAAAAGTTACGCATATTTGTCTTGAATAATTCCTCGAAAATGTTGAAGTGGCTTGTTAACCACCAAGACCCCGGAAATTTCTTGTACCTTTAACACATAATATTACTAATCATATAAGCTTAAAAATCCTGAAAATATAAAAGTAGCAAAATGCTCCTAGAAAAAGTTACGCATATTTGTCTTGAATAATTCCTCGAAAATGTTGAAGTGGCTGGTTAACCACCAAGACCCCGGAATTTTCTTGTACCTTTAACTCATAATATTACTAATCATATAAGCTTAAAAATCCTGAAAATATAAAAGTATCAAAATGCTCCTAGAAAAAGTTACGCATATTTGTCTTGAGTAATTCCTCGAAAATGTTGAAGTGGCTTGTTAACCACCAAGACCCCGGAAATTTCTTGTACCTTTAACACATAATATTACTAATCATATAAGCTTAAAAATCCTGAAAATATAAAAGTAACAAAATGCTCCTAGAAAAAGTTACGCATATTTGTCTTGAATAATTCCTCGAAAATGTTGAAGTGGCTGGTTAACCACCAAGACCCCGGAATTTTCTTGTACCTTTAACACATAATATTACTAATCATATAAGCTTAAAAATCCTGAAAATATAAAAGTAGCAAAATGCTCCTAGAAAAAGTTACGCATATTTGTCTTGAATAATTCCTCGAAAATGTTGAAGTGGCTGGTTAACCACCAATACCCGGAATTTTCTTGTACCTTTAATACATAATATTAATAAGCATATAAGCTTCCTATCCTAAAAATATAAAAGTAGCAAAATGATCCTAGAAAAAGTTACGCATATTTGTCTTGAATAATTCCTCGAAAATGTTGAAGTGGCTGGTTAACCACCAAGACCCCGGAAATTTCTTGTACCTTTAACACATAATATTACTAATCATATAAGCTTAAAAATCCTGAAAATATAAAAGTAACAAAATGCTCCTAGAAAAAGTTACGCATATTTGTCTTGAATAATTCCTCGAAAATGTTGAAGTGGCTGGTTAACCACCAAGACCCCGGAATTTTCTTGTACCTTTAACACATAATATTACTAATCATATAAGCTTAAAAATCCTGAAAATATAAAAGTAGCAAAATGCTCCTAGAAAAAGTTACGCATATTTGTCTTGAATAATTCCTCGAAAATGTTGAAGTGGCTGGTTAACCACCAATACCCGGAATTTTCTTGTACCTTTAATACATAATATTAATAAGCATATAAGCTTCCTATCCTAAAAATATAAAAGTAGCAAAATGCTCCTAGAAAAAGTTACGCATATTTGTCTTGAATAATTCCTCGAAAATGTTGAAGTGGCTGGTTAACCACCAAGACCCCGGAATTTTCTTGTACCTTTAACTCATAATATTACTAATCATATAAGCTTAAAAATCCTGAAAATATAAAAGTATCAAAATGCTCCTAGAAAAAGTTACGCATATTTGTCTTGAATAATTCCTCGAAAATGTTGAAGTGGCTTGTTAACCACCAAGACCCCGGAAATTTCTTGTACCTTTAACACATAATATTACTAATCATATAAGCTTAAAAATCCTGAAAATATAAAAGTAGCAAAATGCTCCTAGAAAAAGTTACGCATATTTGTCTTGAATAATTCCTCGAAAATGTTGAAGTGGCTGGTTAACCACCAAGACCCCGGAATTTTCTTGTACCTTTAACACATAATATTACTAATCATATAAGCTCAAAAATCCTGAAAATATAAAAGTAGCAAAATGCTCCTAGAAAAAGTTACGCATATTTGTCTTGAATAATTCCTCGAAAATGTTGAAGTGGCTGGTTAACCACCAAGACCCCGGAATTTTCTTGTACCTTTAACACATAATATTACTAATCATATAAGCTTACAAATTCTGAAAATATAAAAGTAGGAAAATGCTCCTAGAAAAAGTTACGCATATTTGTCTTCAATAATTCCTCGAAAATGTTGAAGTGGCTGGTTTACCACCAAGACCCCGGAATTTTCTTGTACCTTTAATACATAATATTAATAAACATATAAGCTTCCTATCCTGAAAATATAAAAGTAGCAAAATGATCCTAGAAAAAGTTACGAATATTTGTCTTGAATAATTCCTCGAAAATGTTGAAGTGGCTGGTTAACCACCAAGACCCCGGAATTTTCTTGTACCTTTAACACATAATATTACTAATCATATAAGCTTAAAAATCCTGAAAATATAAAAGTAGCAAAATGATCCTAGAAAAAGTTACGCATATTTGTCTTGAATAATTCCTCGAAAATGTTGAAGTGGCTGGTTAACCACCAAGACCCCGGAATTTTCTTGTACCTTTAACACATAATATTACTATTCATGTAAGCTTAAAAATCCTGAAAATATAAAAGTAGCAAAATGCTCCTAGAAAAAGTTACGCATATTTGTCTTGAATAATTCCTCGAAAATGTTGAAGTGGCTGGTTAACCACCAAGACCCCGGAATTTTCTTGTACCTTTAACACATAATATTACTAATCATATAAGCTTAAAAATCCTGAAAATATAAAAGTAGCAAAATGATCCTAGAAAAAGTTACGCATATTTGTCTTGAATAATTCCTCGAAAATGTTGAAGTGGCTGGTTAACCACCAAGACCCCGGAATTTTCTTGTACCTTTAACACATAATATTACTAATCATATAAGCTTAAAAATCCTGAAAATATAAAAGTAGCAAAATGCTCCTAGAAAAAGTTACGCATATTTGTCTTGAATAATTCCTCGAAAATGTTGAAGTGGCTGGTTAACCACCAAGACCCCGGAATTTTCTTGTACCTTTAACACATAATATTACTAATCATATAAGCTTAAAAATCCTGAAAATATAAAAGTAGCAAAATGATCCTAGAAAAAGTTACGCATATTTGTCTTGAATAATTCCTCGAAAATGTTGAAGTGGCTGGTTAACCACCAAGACCCCGGAATTTTCTTGTACCTTTAACACATAATATTACTAATCATATAAGCTTAAAAATCCTGAAAATATAAAAGTAGCAAAATGATCCTAGAAAAAGTTACGCATATTTGTCTTGAATAATTCCTCGAAAATGTTGAAGTGGCTGGTTAACCACCAAGACCCCGGAATTTTCTTGTACCTTTAACACATAATATTACTAATCATATAAGCTTAAAAATCCTGAAAATATAAAAGTAGCAAAATGCTCCTAGAAAAAGTTACGCATATTTGTCTTGAATAATTCCTCGAAAATGTTGAAGTGGCTGGTTAACCACCAAGACCCCGGAATTTTCTTGTACCTTTAACACATAATATTACTAATCATATAAGCTTAAAAATCCTGAAAATATAAAAGTAGCAAAATGATCCTAGAAAAAGTTACGCATATTTGTCTTGAATAATTCCTCGAAAATGTTGAAGTGGCTGGTTAACCACCAAGACCCCGGAATTTTCTTGTACCTTTAACACATAATATTACTAATCATATAAGCTTAAAAATCCTGAAAATTATAAAAGTAGCAAAATGATCCTAGAAAAAGTTACGCATATTTGTCTTGAATAATTCCTCGAAAATGTTGAAGTGGCTGGTTAACCACCAAGACCCCGGAATTTTCTTGTACCTTTAACACATAATATTACTAATCATATAAGCTTAAAAATCCTGAAAATATAAAAGTAGCAAAATGATCCTAGAAAAAGTTACGCATATTTGTCTTGAATAATTCCTCGAAAATGTTGAAGTGGCTGGTTAACCACCAAGACCCCGGAATTTTCTTGTACCTTTAACACATAATATTACTAATCATATAAGCTTAAAAATCCTGAAAATATAAAAGTAGCAAAATGCTCCTAGAAAAAGTTACGCATATTTGTCTTGAATAATTCCTCGAAAATGTTGAAGTGGCTGGTTAACCACCAAGACCCCGGAATTTTCTTGTACCTTTAACACATAATATTACTAATCATATAAGCTTAAAAATCCTGAAAATATAAAAGTAGCAAAATGATCCTAGAAAAAGTTACGCATATTTGTCTTGAATAATTCCTCGAAAATGTTGAAGTGGCTGGTTAACCACCAAGACCCCGGAATTTTCTTGTACCTTTAACACATAATATTACTAATCATATAAGCTTAAAAATCCTGAAAATATAAAAGTAGCAAAATGATCCTAGAAAAAGTTACGCATATTTGTCTTGAATAATTCCTCGAAAATGTTGAAGTGGCTGGTTAACCACCAAGACCCCGGAATTTTCTTGTACCTTTAACACATAATATTACTAATCATATAAGCTTAAAAATCCTGAAAATATAAAAGTAGCAAAATGCTCCTAGAAAAAGTTACGCATATTTGTCTTGAATAATTCCTCGAAAATGTTGAAGTGGCTGGTTAACCACCAAGACCCCGGAATTTTCTTGTACCTTTAACACATAATATTACTAATCATATAAGCTTAAAAATCCTGAAAATATAAAAGTAGCAAAATGCTCCTAGAAAAAGTTACGCATATTTGTCTTGAATAATTCCTCGAAAATGTTGAAGTGGCTGGTTAACCACCAAGACCCCGGAATTTTCTTGTACCTTTAACACATAATATTACTAATCATATAAGCTTAAAAATCCTGAAAATATAAAAGTAGCAAAATGATCCTAGAAAAAGTTACGCATATTTGTCTTGAATAATTCCTCGAAAATGTTGAAGTGGCTGGTTAACCACCAAGACCCCGGAATTTTCTTGTACCTTTAACACATAATATTACTAATCATATAAGCTTAAAAATCCTGAAAATATAAAAGTAGCAAAATGATCCTAGAAAAAGTTACGCATATTTGTCTTGAATAATTCCTCGAAAATGTTGAAGTGGCTGGTTAACCACCAAGACCCCGGAATTTTCTTGTACCTTTAACACATAATATTACTAATCATGTAAGCTTAAAAATCCTGAAAATATAAAAGTAGCAAAATGCTCCTAGAAAAAGTTACACATATTTGTCTTGAATAATTCCTCGAAAATGTTGAAGTGGCTGGTTAACCACCAAGACCCCGGAATTTTCTTGTACCTTTAACACATAATATTACTAATCATATAAGCTTAAAAATCCTGAAAATATAAAAGTAGCAAAATGATCCTAGAAAAAGTTACGCATATTTGTCTTGAATAATTCCTCGAAAATGTTGAAGTGGCTGGTTAACCACCAAGACCCCGGAATTTTCTTGTACCTTTAATAAATAATAGTACTAATCATATAAGCTTAAAAATCCTGAAAATATAAAAGTAGCAAAATGCTCCTAGAAAAAGTTACGCATATTTGTCTTGAATAATTCCTCGAAAATGTTGAAGTGGCTGGTTAACCACCAAGACCCGGAATTTTCTTGTACCTTTAATACATAATATTAATAAACATATAAGCTTCCTATCCTAAAAATATAAAAGAAGCGAAATGATCCTAGAAAAAGTTACGCATATTTGTCTTGAATAATTCCTCGAAAATGTTGAAGTGGCTGGTTAACCACCAAGACCCCGGAATTTTCTTGTACCTTTAATACATAATATTACTAATCATATAAGCTCAAAAATCCTGAAAATATAAAAGTAGCAAAATGCTCCTAGAAAAAGTTACGCATATTTGTCTTGAATAATTCCTCGAAAATGTTGAAGTGGCTGGTTAACCACCAAGACCCCGGAATTTTCTTGTACCTTTAACACATAATATTACTAATCATATAAGCTTACAAATTCTGAAAATATAAAAGTAGCAAAATGATCCTAGAAAAAGTTACGCATATTTGTCTTGAATAATTCCTCGAAAATGTTGAAGTGGCTGGTTAACCACCAAGACCCCGGAATTTTCTTGTACCTTTAATACATAATATTACTAATCATATAAGCTCAAAAATCCTGAAAATATAAAAGTAGCAAAATGCTCCTAGAAAAAGTTACGCATATTTGTCTTGAATAATTCCTCGAAAATGTTGAAGTGGCTGGTTAACCACCAAGACCCCGGAATTTTCTTGTACCTTTAACACATAATATTACTAATCATATAAGCTTACAAATTCTGAAAATATAAAAGTAGGAAAATGCTCCTAGAAAAAGTTACGCATATTTGTCTTCAATAATTCCTCGAAAATGTTGAAGTGGCTGGTTAACCACCAAGACCCCGGAATTTTCTTGTACCTTTAATACATAATATTACTAATCATATAAGCTTAAAAATCCTGAAAATATAAAAGTAGCAAAATGCTCCTAGAAAAAGTTACGCATATTTGTCTTGAATAATTCCTCGAAAATGTTGAAGTGGCTGGTTTACCACCAAGACCCCGGAATTTTCTTGTACCTTTATACATAATATTAATAAACATATAAGCTTCCTATCCTGAAAATATAAAAGTAGCAAAATGATCCTAGAAAAAGTTACGAATATTTGTCTTGAATAATTCCTCGAAAATGTTGAAGTGGCTGGTTAACCACCAAGACCCCGGAATTTTCTTGTACCTTTAACACATAATATTACTAATCATGTAAGCTTAAAAATCCTGAAAATATAAAAGTAGCAAAATGCTCCTAGAAAAAGTTACGCATATTTGTCTTGAATAATTCCTCGAAAATGTTGAAGTGGCTGGTTAACCACCAAGACCCCGGAATTTTCTTGTACCTTTAACACATAATATTACTAATCATATAAGCTTAAAAATCCTGAAAATATAAAAGTAGCAAAATGATCCTAGAAAAAGTTACGCATATTTGTCTTGAATAATTCCTCGAAAATGTTGAAGTGGCTGGTTAACCACCAAGACCCCGGAATTTTCTTGTACCTTTAACACATAATATTACTAATCATATAAACTTAAAAATCCTGAAAATATAAAAGTAGCAAAATGCTCCTAGAAAAAGTTACGCATATTTGTCTTGAATAATTCCTCGAAAATGTTGAAGTGGCTGGTTAACCACCAAGACCCCGGAATTTTCTTGTACCTTAATAAATAATATTACTAATCATATAAGCTTAAAAATCCTGAAAATATAAAAGTAGCAAAATGCTCCTAGAAAAAGTTACGCATATTTGTCTTGAATAATTCCTCGAAAATGTTGAAGTGGCTGGTTAACCACCAAGACCCCGGATATTTCTTGTACCTTTAATAAATAATATTACTAATCATATAAGCTTAAAAATCCTGAAAATATAAAAGTAGCAAAATGCTCCTAGAAAAAGTTACGCATATTTGTCTTGAATAATTCCTCGAAAATGTTGAAGTGGCTGGTTAACCACCAAGACCCCGGAATTTTCTTGTACCTTTAACACATAATATTACTAATCATGTAAGCTTAAAAATCCTGAAAATATAAAAGTAGCAAAATGCTCCTAGAAAAAGTTACGCATATTTGTCTTGAATAATTCCTCGAAAATGTTGAAGTGGCTGGTTAACCACCAAGACCCCGGAATTTTCTTGTACCTTTAACACATAATATTACTAATCATATAAGCTTAAAAATCCTGAAAATATAAAAGTAGCAAAATGCTCCTAGAAAAAGTTACGCATATTTGTCTTGAATAATTCCTCAAAAATGTTGAAGTGGCTGGTTAACCACCAAGACCCCGGAATTTTCTTGTACCTTTAACACATAATATTACTAATCATGTAAGCTTAAAAATCCTGAAAATATAAAAGTAGCAAAATGCTCCTAGAAAAAGTTACGCATATTTGTCTTGAATAATTCCTCGAAAATGTTGAAGTGGCTGGTTAACCACCAAGACCCCGGAATTTTCTTGTACCTTTAACACATAATATTACTAATCATGTAAGCTTAAAAATCCTGAAAATATAAAAGTAGCAAAATGCTCCTAGAAAAAGTTACGCATATTTGTCTTGAATAATTCCTCGAAAATGTTGAAGTGGCTGGTTAACCACCAAGACCCCGGAATTTTCTTGTACCTTTAACACATAATATTACTAATCATATAAGCTTAAAAATCCTGAAAATATAAAAGTAGCAAAATGCTCCTAGAAAAAGTTACGCATATTTGTCTTGAATAATTCCTCGAAAATGTTTGAAGTGGCTGGTTAACCACCAAGACCCCGGAATTTTCTTGTACCTTTAACACATAATATTACTAATCATGTAAGCTTAAAAATCCTGAAAATATAAAAGTAGCAAAATGCTCCTAGAAAAAGTTACGCATATTTGTCTTGAATAATTCCTCGAAAATGTTGAAGTGGCTGGTTAACCACCAAGACCCCGGATATTTCTTGTACCTTTAATAAATAATATTACTAATCATATAAGCTTAAAAATCCTGAAAATATAAAAGTAGCAAAATGCTCCTAGAAAAAGTTACGCATATTTGTCTTGAATAATTCCTCGAAAATGTTGAAGTGGCTGGTTAACCACCAAGACCCCGGAATTTTCTTGTACCTTTAACACATAATATTACTAATCATGTAAGCTTAAAAATCCTGAAAATATAAAAGTAGCAAAATGCTCCTAGAAAAAGTTACGCATATTTGTCTTGAATAATTCCTCGAAAATGTTGAAGAGGCTGGTTAACCACCAAGACCCCGGAATTTTCTTGTACCTTTAACACATAATATTACTAATCATGTAAGCTTAAAAATCCTGAAAATATAAAAGTAGCAAAATGCTCCTAGAAAAAGTTACGCATATTTGTCTTGAATAATTCCTCGAAAATGTTGAAGTGGCTGGTTAACCACCAAGACCCCGGAATTTTCTTGTACCTTTAACACATAATATTACTAATCATGTAAGCTTAAAAATCCTGAAAATATAAAAGTAGCAAAATGCTCCTAGAAAAAGTTACGCATATTTGTCTTGAATAATTCCTCGAAAATGTTGAAGTGGCTGGTTAACCACCAAGACCCCGGAATTTTCTTGTACCTTTAACACATAATATTACTAATCACATAAGCTTAAAAATCCTGAAAATATAAAAGTAGCAAAATGCTCCTAGAAAAAGTTACGCATATTTGTCTTGAATAATTCCTCGAAAATGTTGAAGTGGCTGGTTAACCACCAAGACCCCGGAATTTTCTTGTACCTTTAACACATAATATTACTAATCATGTAAGCTTAAAAATCCTGAAAATATAAAAGTAGCAAAATGCTCCTAGAAAAAGTTACGCATATTTGTCTTGAATAATTCCTCGAAAATGTTGAAGTGGCTGGTTAACCACCAAGACCCCGGAATTTTCTTGTACCTTTAACACATAATATTACTAATCATATAAGCTTAAAAATCCTGAAAATATAAAAGTAGCAAAATGCTCCTAGAAAAAGTTACGCATATTTGTCTTGAATAATTCCTCAAAAATGTTGAAGTGGCTGGGTTAACCACCAAGACCCCGGAATTTTCTTGTACCTTTAACACATAATATTACTAATCATGTAAGCTTAAAAATCCTGAAATATAAAAGTAGCAAAATGCTCCTAGAAAAAGTTACGCATATTTGTCTTGAATAATTCCTCGAAAATGTTGAAGTGGCTGGTTAACCACCAAGACCCCGGAATTTTCTTGTACCTTTAACACATAATATTACTAATCATGTAAGCTTAAAAATCCTGAAAATATAAAAGTAGCAAAATGCTCCTAGAAAAAGTTACGCATATTTGTCTTGAATAATTCCTCGAAAATGTTGAAGTGGCTGGTTAACCACCAAGACCCCGGAATTTTCTTGTACCTTTAACACATAATATTACTAATCATATAAGCTTAAAAATCCTGAAATACTATAAAAGTAGCAAAATGCTCCTAGAAAAAGTTACGCATATTTGTCTTGAATAATTCCTCGAAAATGTTGAAGTGGCTGGTTAACCACCAAGACCCCGGAATTTTCTTGTACCTTTAACACATAATATTACTAATCATGTAAGCTTAAAAATCCTGAAAATATAAAAGTAGCAAAATGCTCCTAGAAAAAGTTACGCATATTTGTCTTGAATAATTCCTCGAAAATGTTGAAGTGGCTGGTTAACCACCAAGACCCCGGATATTTCTTGTACCTTTAATAAATAATATTACTAATCATATAAGCTTAAAAATCCTGAAAATATAAAAGTAGCAAAATGCTCCTAGAAAAAGTTACGCATATTTGTCTTGAATAATTCCTCGAAAATGTTGAAGTGGCTGGTTAACCACCAAGACCCCGGAATTTTCTTGTACCTTTAACACATAATATTACTAATCATGTAAGCTTAAAAATCCTGAAAATATAAAAGTAGCAAAATGCTCCTAGAAAAAGTTACGCATATTTGTCTTGAATAATTCCTCGAAAATGTTGAAGTGGCTGGTTAACCACCAAGACCCCGGAATTTTCTTGTACCTTTAACACATAATATTACTAATCATGTAAGCTTAAAAATCCTGAAAATATAAAAGTAGCAAAATGCTCCTAGAAAAAGTCACGCATATTTGTCTTGAATAATTCCTCGAAAATGTTGAAGTGGCTGGTTAACCACCAAGACCCCGGAATTTTCTTGTACCTTTAACACATAATATTACTAATCATGTAAGCTTAAAAATCCTGAAAAATATAAAAGTAGCAAAATGC
This sequence comes from Rhagonycha lutea, assembly GCA_958510855.1. Taxonomy (NCBI): domain Eukaryota; kingdom Metazoa; phylum Arthropoda; class Insecta; order Coleoptera; family Cantharidae; genus Rhagonycha; species Rhagonycha lutea. The sequence goes on from OY294042.1 coordinate 22,931,895, forward strand.
TCCTAGAAAAAGTTACGCATATTTGTCTTGAATAATTCCTCGAAAATGTTGAAGTGGCTGGTTAACCACCAAGACCCCGGAATTTTCTTGTACCTTTAACACATAATATTACTAATCACATAAGCTTAAAAATCCTGAAAATATAAAAGTAGCAAAATGCTCCTAGAAAAAGTTACGCATATTTGTCTTGAATAATTCCTCGAAAATGTTGAAGTGCCTGGTTAACCACCAAGACCCCGGAATTTTCTTGTACCTTTAACACATAATATTACTAATCATGTAAGCTTAAAAATCCTGAAAATATAAAAGTAGCAAAATGCTCCTAGAAAAAGTTACGCTTATTTGTCTTGAATAATTCCTCGAAAATGTTGAAGTGGCTGGTTAACCACCAAGACCCCGGAATTTTCTTGTACCTTTAACACAAAATATTACTAATCATATAAGCTTAAAAATCCTGAAAATATAAAAGTAGCAAAATGCTCCTAGAAAAAGTTACGCATATTTGTCTTGAATAATTCCTCGAAAATGTTGAAGTGGCTGGTTAACCACCAAGACCCCGGATATTTCTTGTACCTTTAATAAATAATATTACTAATCATATAAGCTTAAAAATCCTGAAAATATAAAAGTAGCAAAATGTTCCTTGAAAAAGTTACGCATATTTGTCTTGAATAATTCCTCGAAAATGTTGAAGTGGCTGGTTAACCACCAAGACCCCGGAATTTTCTTGTACCTTTAACACATAATATTACTAATCATGTAAGCTTAAAAAACCTGAAAATATAAAAGTAGCAAAATGCTCCTAGAAAAAGTTACGCATATTTGTCTTGAATAATTCCTCGAAAATGTTGAAGTGGCTGGTTAACCACCAAGACCCCGGAATTTTCTTGTACCTTTAACACATAATATTACTAATCATATAAGCTTAAAAATCCTGAAAATATAAAAGTAGCAAAATGCTCCTAGAAAAAGTTACGCATATTTGTCTTGAATAATTCCTCGAAAATGTTGAAGTGGCTGGTTAACCACCAAGACCCCGGAATTTTCTTGTACCTTTAACACATAATATTACTAATCATGTAAGCTTAAAAATCCTGAAAATATAAAAGTAGCAAAATGCTCCTAGAAAAAGTTACGCATATTTGTCTTGAATAATTCCTCGAAAATGTTGAAGTGGCTGGTTAACCACCAAGACCCCGGATATTTCTTGTACCTTTAATAAATAATATTACTAATCATATAAGCTTAAAAATCCTGAAAATATAAAAGTAGCAAAATGCTCCCAGAAAAAGTTACGCATATTTGTCTTGAATAATTCCTCGAAAATGTTGAAGTGGCTGGTTAACCACCAAGACCCCGGATATTTCTTGTACCTTTAATAAATAATATTACTAATCATATAAGCTTAAAAATCCTGAAAATATAAAAGTAGCAAAATGCTCCTAGAAAAAGTTACGCATATTTGTCTTGAATAATTCCTCGAAAATGTTGAAGTGGCTGGTTAACCACCAAGACCCCGGATATTTCTTGTACCTTTAATAAATAATATTACTAATCATATAAGCTTAAAAATCCTGAAAATATAAAAGTAGCAAAATGCTCCTAGAAAAAGTTACGCATATTTGTTTTGAATAATTCCTCGAAAATGTTGAAGTGGCTGGTTAACCACCAAGACCCCGGATATTTCTTGTACCTTTAATAAATAATATTACTAATCATATAAGCTTAAAAATCCTGAAAATATAAAAGTAGCAAAATGCTCCTAGAAAAAGTTACGCATATTTGTCTTGAATAATTCCTCGAAAATGTTGAAGTGGCTGGTTAACCACCAAGACCCCGGATATTTCTTGTACCTTTAATAAATAATATTACTAATCATATAAGCTTAAAAATCCTGAAAATATAAAAGTAGCAAAATGCTCCTAGAAAAAGTTACGCATATTTGTCTTGAATAATTCCTCGAAAATGTTGAAGTGGCTGGTTAACCACCAAGACCCCGGAATTTTCTTGTACCTTTAACACATAATATTACTAATCATGTAAGCTTAAAAATCCTGAAAATATAAAAGTAGCAAAATGCTCCTAGAAAAAGTTACGCATATTTGTCTTGAATAATTCCTCGAAAATGTTGAAGTGGCTGGTTAACCACCAAGACCCCGGAATTTTCTTGTACCTTTAACACATAATATTACTAATCATATAAGCTTAAAAATCCTGAAAATATAAAAGTAGCAAAATGCTCCTAGAAAAAGTTACGCATATTTGTCTTGAATAATTCCTCGAAAATGTTGAAGTGGCTGGTTAACCACCAAGACCCCGGAAATTTCTTGTACCTTTAACACATAATATTACTAATCATGTAAGCTTAAAAATCCTGAAAATATAAAAGTAGCAAAATGCTCCTAGAAAAAGTTACGCATATTTGTCTTGAATAATTCCTCGTAAATGTTGAAGTGGCTGGTTAACCACCAAGACCCCGGAATTTTCTTGTACCTTTAACACATAATATTACTAATCATATAAGCTTAAAAATCCTGAAAATATAAAAGTAGCAAAATGCTCCTAGAAAAAGTTACGCATATTTGTCTTGAATAATTCCTCGAAAATGTTGAAGTGGCTGGTTAACCACCAAGACCCCGGATATTTCTTGTACCTTTAATAAATAATATTACTAATCATATAAGCTTAAAAATCCTGAAAATATAAAAGTAGCAAAATGCTCCTAGAAAAAGTTACGCATATTTGTCTTGAATAATTCCTCGAAAATGTTGAAGTGGCTGGTTAACCACCAAGACCCCGGAATTTTCTTGTACCTTTAACACATAATATTACTAATCATGTAAGCTTAAAAATCCTGAAAATATAAAAGTAGCAAAATGCTCCTAGAAAAAGTTACGCATATTTGTCTTGAATAATTCCTCGAAAATGTTGAAGTGGCTGGTTAACCACCAAGACCCCGGAATTTTCTTGTACCTTTAACACATAATATTACTAATCATGTAAGCTTAAAAATCCTGAAAATATAAAAGTAGCAAAATGCTCCTAGAAAAAGTTACGCATATTTGTCTTGAATAATTCCTCGAAAATGTTGAAGTGGCTGGTTAACCACCAAGACCCCGGAATTTTCTTGTACCTTTAACACATAATATTACTAATCATGTAAGCTTAAAAATCCTGAAAATATAAAAGTAGCAAAATGCTCCTAGAAAAAGTTACGCATATTTGTCTTGAATAATTCCTCGAAAATGTTGAAGTGGCTGGTTAACCACCAAGACCCCGGAATTTCCTTGTACCTTTAACACATAATATTACTAATCATATAAGCTTAAAAATCCTGAAAATATAAAAGTAGCAAAATGCTCCTAGAAAAAGTTACGCATATTTGTCTTGAATAATTCCCGAAAATGTTGAAGTGGCTGGTTAACCACCAAGACCCCGGAATTTTCTTGTACCTTTAACACATAATATTACTAATCATGTAAGCTTAAAAATCCTGAAATTATAAAAGTAGCAAAATGCTCCTAGAAAAAGTTACGCATATTTGTCTTGAATAATTCCTCGAAAATGTTGAAGTGGCTGGTTAACCACCAAGACCCCGGAATTTTCTTGTACCTTTAACACATAATATTACTAATCATATAAGCTTAAAAATCCTGAAAATATAAAAGTAGCAAAATGCTCCTAGAAAAAGTTACGCATATTTGTCTTGAATAATTCCTCGAAAATGTTGAAGTGGCTGGTTAACCACCAAGACCCCGGATATTTCTTGTACCTTTAATAAATAATATTACTAATCATATAAGCTTAAAAATCCTGAAAATATAAAAGTAGCAAAATGCTCCTAGAAAAAGTTACGCATATTTGTCTTGAATAATTCCTCGAAAATGTTGAAGTGGCTGGTTAACCACCAAGACCCCGGAATTTTCTTGTACCTTTAACACATAATATTACTAATCATGTAAGCTTAAAAATCCTGAAAATATAAAAGTAGCAAAATGCTCCTAGAAAAAGTTACGCATATTTGTCTTGAATAATTCCTCGAAAATGTTGAAGTGGCTGGTTAACCACCAAGACCCCGGAATTTTCTTGTACCTTTAACACATAATAATACTAATCATATAAGCTTAAAAATCCTGAAAATATAAAAGTAGCAAAATGCTCCTAGAAAAAGTTACGCATATTTGTCTTGAATAATTCCTCGAAAATCTTGAAGTGGCTGGTTAACCACCAAGACCCCGGAATTTTCTTGTGCCTTTAATACATAATATTAATAAACATATAAGCTTCCTATCCTGAAAATATCAAAGTAGCACAATGATCCTAGAAAAAGTTACGCATATTTGACTTGAATAATTCCTCGAAAATGTTGAAGAGGCTGGTTAACCACCAAGACCCCGGAATTTTCTTGTACCTTTAACACATAATATTACTAATCATATAAGCTTACAAATCCTGAAAATATAAAAGTAGCAAAATGCTCCTAGAAAAAGTTACGCATATTTGTCTTGAATAATTCCTCGAAAATGTTGAAGTGGCTGGTTAACCACCAAGACCCCGGAATTTTCTTGTACCTTTAATAAATAATAGTACTAATCATATAAGCTTAAAAATCCTGAAAATATAAAAGTAGCAAAATGATGCTAGAAAAAGTTACGCATATTTGACTTGAATAATTCCTCGAAAATGTTGAAGTGGCTTGTTAACCACCAAGACCCCGGAATTTTCTTGTGCCTTTAATACATAATATTAATAAACATATAAACTTCCTATCCTGAAAATATCAAAGTAGTAAAATGATCCTAGAAAAAGTTACGCATATTTGTCTTGAATAATTCCTCGAAAATGTTGAAGTGGCTGGTTAACCACCAAGACCCCGGAATTTTCTTGTACCTTTAATAAATAATAGTACTAATCATATAAGCTTAAAAATCCTGAAAATATAAAAGTAGCAAAATGATCCTAGAAAAAGTTACGCATATTTGACTTGAATAATTCCTCGAAAATGTTGAAGTGGCTTGTTAACCACCAAGACCCCGGAATTTTCTTGTGCCTTTAATACATAATATTAATAAACATATAAGCTTCCTATCCTGAAAATATCAAAGTAGTAAAATGATCCTAGAAAAAGTTACGCATATTTGTCTTGAATAATTCCTCGAAAATGTTGAAGTGGCTGGTTAACCACCAAGACCCCGGAATTTTCTTGTGCCTTTAATACATAATATTAATAAACATATAAGCTTCCTATCCTGAAAATATCAACGTAGCACAATGCTCCTAGAAAAAGTTACGCATATTTGACTTGAATAATTCCTCGAAAATGTTGAAGTGGCTTGTTAACCACCAAGACCCCGGAATTTTCTTGTGCCTTTAATACATAATATTAATAAACATATAAGCTTCCTATCCTGAAAATATAAAAGTAGCAAAATGCTCCTAGAAAAAGTTACGCATATTTGTCTTGAATAATTCCTCGAAAATGTTGAAGTGGCTGGTTAACCACCAAGACCCCGGAATTTTCTTGTACCTTTAACACATAATATTACTAATCATATAAGCTTAAAAATCCTGAAAATATAAAAGTAGCAAAATGCTCCTAGAAAAAGTTACGCATATTTGTCTTGAATAATTCCTCGAAAATGTTGAAGTGGCTGGTTAACCACCAAGACCCCGGAATTTTCTTGTACCTTTAACACATAATATTACTAATCATGTAAGCTTAAAAATCCTGAAAATATAAAAGTAGCAAAATGCTCCTAGAAAAAGTTACGCATATTTGTCTTGAATAATTCCTCGAAAATGTTGAAGTGGCTGGTTAACCACCAAGACCCCGGATATTTCTTGTACCTTTAATAAATAATATTACTAATCATATAAGCTTAAAAATCCTGAAAATATAAAAGTAGCAAAATGCTCCTAGAAAAAGTTACGCATATTTGTCTTGAATAATTCCTCGAAAATGTTGAAGTGGCTGGTTAACCACCAAGACCCCGGAATTTTCTTGTACCTTTAACACATAATATTACTAATCATGTAAGCTTAAAAATCCTGAAAATATAAAAGTAGCAAAATGCTCCTAGAAAAAGTTACGCATATTTGTCTTGAATAATTCCTCGAAAATGTTGAAGTGGCTGGTTAACCACCAAGACCCCGGAATTTTCTTGTACCTTTAACACATAATATTACTAATCATGTAAGCTTAAAAATCCTGAAAATATAAAAGTAGCAAAATGCTCCTAGAAAAAGTTACGCATATTTGTCTTGAATAATTCCTCGAAAATGTTGAAGTGGCTGGTTAACCACCAAGACCCCGGAATTTTCTTGTACCTTTAACACATAATATTACTAATCATGTAAGCTTAAAAATCCTGAAAATATAAAAGTAGCAAAATGCTCCTAGAAAAAGTTACGCATATTTGTCTTGAATAATTCCTCGAAAATGTTGAAGTGGCTGGTTAACCACCAAGACCCCGGAATTTTCTTGTACCTTTAACACATAATATTACTAATCATGTAAGCTTAAAAATCCTGAAATTATAAAAGTAGCAAAATGCTCCTAGAAAAAGTTACGCATATTTGTCTTGAATAATTCCTCGAAAATGTTGAAGTGGCTGGTTAACCACCAAGACCCCGGAATTTTCTTGTACCTTTAACACATAATATTACTAATCATATAAGCTTAAAAATCCTGAAAATATAAAAGTAGCAAAATGCTCCTAGAAAAAGTTACGCATATTTGTCTTGAATAATTCCTCGAAAATGTTGAAGTGGCTGGTTAACCACCAAGACCCCGGATATTTCTTGTACCTTTAATAAATAATATTACTAATCATATAAGCTTAAAAATCCTGAAAATATAAAAGTAGCAAAATGCTCCTAGAAAAAGTTACGCATATTTGTCTTGAATAATTCCTCGAAAATGTTGAAGTGGCTGGTTAACCACCAAGACCCCGGAATTTTCTTGTACCTTTAACACATAATATTACTAATCATGTAAGCTTAAAAATCCTGAAAATATAAAAGTAGCAAAATGCTCCTAGAAAAAGTTACGCATATTTGTCTTGAATAATTCCTCGAAAATGTTGAAGTGGCTGGTTAACCACCAAGACCCCGGAATTTTCTTGTACCTTTAACACATAATATTACTAATCATATAAGCTTAAAAATCCTGAAAATATAAAAGTAGCAAAATGCTCCTAGAAAAAGTTACGCATATTTGTCTTGAATAATTCCTCGAAAATCTTGAAGTGGCTGGTTAACCACCAAGACCCCGGAATTTTCTTGTGCCTTTAATACATAATATTAATAAACATATAAGCTTCCTATCCTGAAAATATCAAAGTAGCACAATGATCCTAGAAAAAGTTACGCATATTTGACTTGAATAATTCCTCGAAAATGTTGAAGTGGCTGGTTAACCACCAAGACCCCGGAATTTTCTTGTACCTTTAACACATAATATTACTAATCATATAAGCTTACAAATCCTGAAAATATAAAAGTAGCAAAATGCTCCTAGAAAAAGTTACGCATATTTGTCTTGAATAATTCCTCGAAAATGTTGAAGTGGCTGGTTAACCACCAAGACCCCGGAATTTTCTTGTACCTTTAATAAATAATAGTACTAATCATATAAGCTTAAAAATCCTGAAAATATAAAAGTAGCAAAATGATCCTAGAAAAAGTTACGCATATTTGACTTGAATAATTCCTCGAAAATGTTGAAGTGGCTTGTTAACCACCAAGACCCCGGAATTTTCTTGTGCCTTTAATACATAATATTAATAAACATATAAGCTTCCTATCCTGAAAATATCAAAGTAGTAAAATGATCCTAGAAAAAGTTACGCATATTTGTCTTGAATAATTCCTCGAAAATGTTGAAGTGGCTGGTTAACCACCAAGACCCCGGAATTTTCTTGTACCTTTAATAAATAATAGTACTAATCATATAAGCTTAAAAATCCTGAAAATATAAAAGTAGCAAAATGATCCTAGAAAAAGTTACGCATATTTGACTTGAATAATTCCTCGAAAATGTTGAAGTGGCTTGTTAACCACCAAGACCCCGGAATTTTCTTGTGCCTTTAATACATAATATTAATAAACATATAAGCTTCCTATCCTGAAAATATCAAAGTAGTAAAATGATCCTAGAAAAAGTTACGCATATTTGTCTTGAATAATTCCTCGAAAATGTTGAAGTGGCTGGTTAACCACCAAGACCCCGGAATTTTCTTGTGCCTTTAATACATAATATTAATAAACATATAAGCTTCCTATCCTGAAAATATCAACGTAGCACAATGCTCCTAGAAAAAGTTACGCATATTTGACTTGAATAATTCCTCGAAAATGTTGAAGTGGCTTGTTAACCACCAAGACCCCGGAATTTTCTTGTGCCTTTAATACATAATATTAATAAACATATAAGCTTCCTATCCTGAAAATATAAAAGTAGCAAAATGCTCCTAGAAAAAGTTACGCATATTTGTCTTGAATAATTCCTCGAAAATGTTGAAGTGGCTGGTTAACCACCAAGACCCCGGAATTTTCTTGTACCTTTAACACATAATATTACTAATCATATAAGCTTAAAAATCCTGAAAATATAAAAGTAGCAAAATGCTCCTAGAAAAAGTTACGCATATTTGTCTTGAATAATTCCTCGAAAATGTTGAAGTGGCTGGTTAACCACCAAGACCCCGGAATTTTCTTGTACCTTTAACACATAATATTACTAATCATGTAAGCTTAAAAATCCTGAAAATATAAAAGTAGCAAAATGCTCCTAGAAAAAGTTACGCATATTTGTCTTGAATAATTCCTCGAAAATGTTGAAGTGGCTGGTTAACCACCAAGACCCCGGATATTTCTTGTACCTTTAATAAATAATATTACTAATCATATAAGCTTAAAAATCCTGAAAATATAAAAGTAGCAAAATGCTCCTAGAAAAAGTTACGCATATTTGTCTTGAATAATTCCTCGAAAATGTTGAAGTGGCTGGTTAACCACCAAGACCCCGGAATTTTCTTGTACCTTTAACACATAATATTACTAATCATGTAAGCTTAAAAATCCTGAAAATATAAAAGTAGCAAAATGCTCCTAGAAAAAGTTACGCATATTTGTCTTGAATAATTCCTCGAAAATGTTGAAGTGGCTGGTTAACCACCAAGACCCCGGAATTTTCTTGTACCTTTAACACATAATATTACTAATCATGTAAGCTTAAAAATCCTGAAAATATAAAAGTAGCAAAATGCTCCTAGAAAAAGTTACGCATATTTGTCTTGAATAATTCCTCGAAAATGTTGAAGTGGCTGGTTAACCACCAAGACCCCGGAATTTTCTTGTACCTTTAACACATAATATTACTAATCATGTAAGCTTAAAAATCCTGAAAATATAAAAGTAGCAAAATGCTCCTAGAAAAAGTTACGCATATTTGTCTTGAATAATTCCTCGAAAATGTTGAAGTGGCTGGTTAACCACCAAGACCCCGGAATTTTCTTGTACCTTTAACACATAATATTACTAATCACATAAGCTTAAAAATCCTGAAAATATAAAAGTAGCAAAATGCTCCTAGAAAAAGTTACGCATATTTGTCTTGAATAATTCCTCGAAAATGTTGAAGTGGCTGGTTAACCACCAAGACCCCGGAATTTTCTTGTACCTTTAACACATAATATTACTAATCATGTAAGCTTAAAAATCCTGAAAATATAAAAGTAGCAAAATGCTCCTAGAAAAAGTTACGCATATTTGTCTTGAATAATTCCTCGAAAATGTTGAAGTGGCTGGTTAACCACCAAGACCCCGGAATTTTCTTGTACCTTTAACACATAATATTACTAATCATATAAGCTTAAAAATCCTGAAAATATAAAAGTAGCAAAATGCTCCTAGAAAAAGTTACGCATATTTGTCTTGAATAATTCCTCGAAAATGTTGAAGTGGCTGGTTAACCACCAAGACCCCGGATATTTCTTGTACCTTTAATAAATAATATTACTAATCATATAAGCTTAAAAATCCTGAAAATATAAAAGTAGCAAAATGTTCCTAGAAAAAGTTACGCATATTTGTCTTGAATAATTCCTCGAAAATGTTGAAGTGGCTGGTTAACCACCAAGACCCCGGAATTTTCTTGTACCTTTAACACATAATATTACTAATCATGTAAGCTTAAAAAACCTGAAAATATAAAAGTAGCAAAATGCTCCTAGAAAAAGTTACGCATATTTGTCTTGAATAATTCCTCGAAAATGTTGAAGTGGCTGGTTAACCACCAAGACCCCGGAATTTTCTTGTACCTTTAACACATAATATTACTAATCATATAAGCTTAAAAATCCTGAAAATATAAAAGTAGCAAAATGCTCCTAGAAAAAGTTACGCATATTTGTCTTGAATAATTCCTCGAAAATGTTGAAGTGGCTGGTTAACCACCAAGACCCCGGAATTTTCTTGTACCTTTAACACATAATATTACTAATCATGTAAGCTTAAAAATCCTGAAAATATAAAAGTAGCAAAATGCTCCTAGAAAAAGTTACGCATATTTGTCTTGAATAATTCCTCGAAAATGTTGAAGTGGCTGGTTAACCACCAAGACCCCGGATATTTCTTGTACCTTTAATAAATAATATTACTAATCATATAAGCTTAAAAATCCTGAAAATATAAAAGTAGCAAAATGCTCCCAGAAAAAGTTACGCATATTTGTCTTGAATAATTCCTCGAAAATGTTGAAGTGGCTGGTTAACCACCAAGACCCCGGATATTTCTTGTACCTTTAATAAATAATATTACTAATCATATAAGCTTAAAAATCCTGAAAATATAAAAGTAGCAAAATGCTCCTAGAAAAAGTTACGCATATTTGTCTTGAATAATTCCTCGAAAATGTTGAAGTGGCTGGTTAACCACCAAGACCCCGGATATTTCTTGTACCTTTAATAAATAATATTACTAATCATATAAGCTTAAAAATCCTGAAAATATAAAAGTAGCAAAATGCTCCTAGAAAAAGTTACGCATATTTGTCTTGAATAATTCCTCGAAAATGTTGAAGTGGCTGGTTAACCACCAAGACCCCGGATATTTCTTGTACCTTTAATAAATAATATTACTAATCATATAAGCTTAAAAATCCTGAAAATATAAAAGTAGCAAAATGCTCCTAGAAAAAGTTACGCATATTTGTCTTGAATAATTCCTCGAAAATGTTGAAGTGGCTGGTTAACCACCAAGACCCCGGATATTTCTTGTACCTTTAATAAATAATATTACTAATCATATAAGCTTAAAAATCCTGAAAATATAAAAGTAGCAAAATGCTCCTAGAAAAAGTTACGCATATTTGTCTTGAATAATTCCTCGAAAATGTTGAAGTGGCTGGTTAACCACCAAGACCCCGGAATCTTCTTGTACCTTTAACACATAATATTACTAATCATGTAAGCTTAAAAATCCTGAAAATATAAAAGTAGCAAAATGCTCCTAGAAAAAGTTACGCATATTTGTCTTGAATAATTCCTCGAAAATGTTGAAGTGGCTGGTTAACCACCAAGACCCCGGAATTTTCTTGTACCTTTAACACATAATATTACTAATCATATAAGCTTAAAAATCCTGAAAATATAAAAGTAGCAAAATGCTCCTAGAAAAAGTTACGCATATTTGTCTTGAATAATTCCTCGAAAATGTTGAAGTGGCTGGTTAACCACCAAGACCCCGGAATTTTCTTGTACCTTTAACACATAATATTACTAATCATGAAAGCTTAAAAATCCTGAAAATATAAAAGTAGCAAAATGCTCCTAGAAAAAGTTACGCATATTTGTCTTGAATAATTCCTCGTAAATGTTGAAGTGGCTGGTTAACCACCAAGACCCCGGAATTTTCTTGTACCTTTAACACATAATATTACTAATCATATAAGCTTAAAAATCCTGAAAATATAAAAGTAGCAAAATGCTCCTAGAAAAAGTTACGCATATTTGTCTTGAATAATTCCTCGAAAATGTTGAAGTGGCTGGTTAACCACCAAGACCCCGGATATTTCTTGTACCTTTAATAAATAATATTACTAATCATATAAGCTTAAAAATCCTGAAAATATAAAAGTAGCAAAATGCTCCTAGAAAAAGTTACGCATATTTGTCTTGAATAATTCCTCGAAAATGTTGAAGTGGCTGGTTAACCACCAAGACCCCGGAATTTTCTTGTACCTTTAACACATAATATTACTAATCATATAAGCTTACAAATCCTGAAAATATAAAAGTAGCAAAATGCTCCTAGAAAAAGTTACGCATATTTGTCTTGAATAATTCCTCGAAAATGTTGAAGTGGCTGGTTAACCACCAAGACCCCGGAATTTTCTTGTACCTTTAATAAATAATAGTACTAATCATATAAGCTTAAAAATCCTGAAAATATAAAAGTAGCAAAATGATCCTAGAAAAAGTTACGCATATTTGACTTGAATAATTCCTCGAAAATGTTGAAGTGGCTTGTTAACCACCAAGACCCCGGAATTTTCTTGTGCCTTTAATACATAATATTAATAAACATATAAGCTTCCTATCCTGAAAATATCAAAGTAGTAAAATGATCCTAGAAAAAGTTACGCATATTTGTCTTGAATAATTCCTCGAAAATGTTGAAGTGGCTGGTTAACCACCAAGACCCCGGAATTTTCTTGTACCTTTAATAAATAATAGTACTAATCATATAAGCTTAAAAATCCTGAAAATATAAAAGTAGCAAAATGATCCTAGAAAAAGTTACGCATATTTGACTTGAATAATTCCTCGAAAATGTTGAAGTGGCTTGTTAACCACCAAGACCCCGGAATTTTCTTGTGCCTTTAATACATAATATTAATAAACATATAAGCTTCCTATCCTGAAAATATCAAAGTAGTAAAATGATCCTAGAAAAAGTTACGCATATTTGTCTTGAATAATTCCTCGAAAATGTTGAAGTGGCTGGTTAACCACCAAGACCCCGGAATTTTCTTGTGCCTTTAATACATAATATTAATAAACATATAAGCTTCCTATCCTGAAAATATCAACGTAGCACAGTGCTCCTAGAAAAAGTTACGCATATTTGACTTGAATAATTCCTCGAAAATGTTGAAGTGGCTTGTTAACCACCAAGACCCCGGAATTTTCTTGTGCCTTTAATACATAATATTAATAAACATATAAGCTTCCTATCCTGAAAATATAAAAGTAGCAAAATGCTCCTAGAAAAAGTTACGCATATTTGTCTTGAATAATTCCTCGAAAATGTTGAAGTGGCTGGTTAACCACCAAGACCCCGGAATTTTCTTGTACCTTTAACACATAATATTACTAATCATATAAGCTTAAAAATCCTGAAAATATAAAAGTAGCAAAATGCTCCTAGAAAAAGTTACGCATATTTGTCTTGAATAATTCCTCGAAAATGTTGAAGTGGCTGGTTAACCACCAAGACCCCGGAATTTTCTTGTACCTTTAACACATAATATTACTAATCATGTAAGCTTAAAAATCCTGAAAATATAAAAGTAGCAAAATGCTCCTAGAAAAAGTTACGCATATTTGTCTTGAATAATTCCTCGAAAATGTTGAAGTGGCTGGTTAACCACCAAGACCCCGGATATTTCTTGTACCTTTAATAAATAATATTACTAATCATATAAGCTTAAAAATCCTGAAAATATAAAAGTAGCAAAATGCTCCTAGAAAAAGTTACGCATATTTGTCTTGAATAATTCCTCGAAAATGTTGAAGTGGCTGGTTAACCACCAAGACCCCGGAATTTTCTTGTACCTTTAACACATAATATTACTAATCATGTAAGCTTAAAAATCCTGAAAATATAAAAGTAGCAAAATGCTCCTAGAAAAAGTTACGCATATTTGTCTTGAATAATTCCTCGAAAATGTTGAAGTGGCTGGTTAACCACCAAGACCCCGGAATTTTCTTGTACCTTTAACACATAATATTACTAATCATGTAAGCTTAAAAATCCTGAAAATATAAAAGTAGCAAAATGCTCCTAGAAAAAGTTACGCATATTTGTCTTGAATAATTCCTCGAAAATGTTGAAGTGGCTGGTTAACCACCAAGACCCCGGAATTTTCTTGTACCTTTAACACATAATATTACTAATCATGTAAGCTTAAAAATCCTGAAAATATAAAAGTAGCAAAATGCTCCTAGAAAAAGTTACGCATATTTGTCTTGAATAATTCCTCGAAAATGTTGAAGTGGCTGGTTAACCACCAAGACCCCGGAATTTTCTTGTACCTTTAACACATAATATTACTAATCACATAAGCTTAAAAATCCTGAAAATATAAAAGTAGCAAAATGCTCCTAGAAAAAGTTACGCATATTTGTCTTGAATAATTCCTCGAAAATGTTGAAGTGGCTGGTTAACCACCAAGACCCCGGAATTTTCTTGTACCTTTAACACATAATATTACTAATCATGTAAGCTTAAAAATCCTGAAAATATAAAAGTAGCAAAATGCTCCTAGAAAAAGTTACGCATATTTGTCTTGAATAATTCCTCGAAAATGTTGAAGTGGCTGGTTAACCACCAAGACCCCGGAATTTTCTTGTACCTTTAACACATAATATTACTAATCATATAAGCTTAAAAATCCTGAAAATATAAAAGTAGCAAAATGCTCCTAGAAAAAGTTACGCATATTTGTCTTGAATAATTCCTCGAAAATGTTGAAGTGGCTGGTTAACCACCAAGACCCCGGATATTTCTTGTACCTTTAATAAATAATATTACTAATCATATAAGCTTAAAAATCCTGAAAATATAAAAGTAGCAAAATGTTCCTAGAAAAAGTTACGCATATTTGTCTTGAATAATTCCTCGAAAATGTTGAAGTGGCTGGTTAACCACCAAGACCCCGGAATTTTCTTGTACCTTTAACACATAATATTACTAATCATGTAAGCTTAAAAAACCTGAAAATATAAAAGTAGCAAAATGCTCCTAGAAAAAGTTACGCATATTTGTCTTGAATAATTCCTCGAAAATGTTGAAGTGGCTGGTTAACCACCAAGACCCCGGAATTTTCTTGTACCTTTAACACATAATATTACTAATCATATAAGCTTAAAAATCCTGAAAATATAAAAGTAGCAAAATGCTCCTAGAAAAAGTTACGCATATTTGTCTTGAATAATTCCTCGAAAATGTTGAAGTGGCTGGTTAACCACCAAGACCCCGGAATTTTCTTGTACCTTTAACACATAATATTAAGCAGGGCTCGGAAGTTATAGCACTAAAAAAGTGTACTTTTAGCGCTTTAATATGCACTTAAAAACACCAAAATTAGCGCTATAAATAGCACTAAAAAAATAAAAAATATGCAAAATAAAATTGTTAACCAACAAAATTTCAAAAAATTTTAATAAAAATTTTGTTTATTTCTAACCCTACAGAGCAAACGTGAAAAAATCCCACCAGTGAATACGTGAGGCTTGTCAGGCCCATACTTTAACAGGCCTTCTTTTCATAGTTTGAGAATTTTTCAAAAATTTTTTATATAGAAATCGATAATTGACATTTTTTATAAACATAAAATATTTATTAATATTTGTGATAAAGTAACTACAAATTAATACAAATGGCATTATTACGTAACATGCGCATGTAAGTGCACAAAAATGAAACAGCGTATGCCTGTCGAGCCTCACGTATGTTCTGTAGGGTTAAATGAATTTTAGATTTTTCTCAATTTAATAAATTTTATAGAATACATTGTATTATATAAAATAATATGATGGTAAGGATTTTATGAACTACTACACGTAGGTACTTGGTCCGGCTTTGGAACATTTCCGATTCTACCGATTCGAATCCGATTATACGATACGTCTGATATAATTTTAAAAATAAGCAAATTCTTGGAATATGTACATACCTATTATTTGAAAATCATAATACGTGTTAAAATACTATTACATGTTTGTTTTCGTTGGCCTATTCGTATGCGGTCAAAAAAATTTTTTTCATTAACATTCTGATTATTTTTTCAATTAATATGTAAAAATATGCCTGTAAATAGCACGTAAAACGCAAAAATAGCAAAATAGCATTAAAAACCTTAAATATGCAAAAATTAGCATTATAAAATTTCGTATACGGCATCAGGGAAGTGTGAAACAAATTTGTGTCTTACTTCGAATATTCTAGGACTCTCCAGAAAAAATATGCATTTGCTAGAACTTCCGAGCCCTGCTAATCATGTAAGCTTAAAAATCCTGAAAATATAAAAGTAGCAAAATGCTCCTAGAAAAAGTTACGCATATTTGTCTTGAATAATTCCTCGAAAATGTTGAAGTGGCTGGTTAACCACCAAGACCCCGGATATTTCTTGTACCTTTAATAAATAATATTACTAATCATATAAGCTTAAAAATCCTGAAAATATAAAAGTAGCAAAATGCTCCCAGAAAAAGTTACGCATATTTGTCTTGAATAATTCCTCGAAAATGTTGAAGTGGCTGGTTAACCACCAAGACCCCGGATATTTCTTGTACCTTTAATAAATAATATTACTAATCATATAAGCTTAAAAATCCTGAAAATATAAAAGTAGCAAAATGCTCCTAGAAAAAGTTACGCATATTTGTCTTGAATAATTCCTCGAAAATGTTGAAGTGGCTGGTTAACCACCAAGACCCCGGATATTTCTTGAACCTTTAATAAATAATATTACTAATCATATAAGCTTAAAAATCCTGAAAATATAAAAGTAGCAAAATGCTCCTAGAAAAAGTTACGCATATTTGTCTTGAATAATTCCTCGAAAATGTTGAAGTGGCTGGTTAACCACCAAGACCCCGGATATTTCTTGTACCTTTAATAAATAATATTACTAATCATATAAGCTTAAAAATCCTGAAAATATAAAAGTAGCAAAATGCTCCTAGAAAAAGTTACGCATATTTGTCTTGAATAATTCCTCGAAAATGTTGAAGTGGCTGGTTAACCACCAAGACCCCGGATATTTCTTGTACCTTTAATAAATAATATTACTAATCATATAAGCTTAAAAATCCTGAAAATATAAAAGTAGCAAAATGCTCCTAGAAAAAGTTACGCATATTTGTCTTGAATAATTCCTCGAAAATGTTGAAGTGGCTGGTTAACCACCAAGACCCCGGAATTTTCTTGTACCTTTAACACATAATATTACTAATCATGTAAGCTTAAAAATCCTGAAAATATAAAAGTAGCAAAATGCTCCTAGAAAAAGTTACGCATATTTGTCTTGAATAATTCCTCGAAAATGTTGAAGTGGCTGGTTAACCACCAAGACCCCGGAATTTTCTTGTACCTTTAACACATAATATTACTAATCATATAAGCTTAAAAATCCTGAAAATATAAAAGTAGCAAAATGCTCCTAGAAAAAGTTACGCATATTTGTCTTGAATAATTCCTCGAAAATGTTGAAGTGGCTGGTTAACCACCAAGACCCCGGAATTTTCTTGTACCTTTAACACATAATATTACTAATCATGAAAGCTTAAAAATCCTGAAAATATAAAAGTAGCAAAATGCTCCTAGAAAAAGTTACGCATATTTGTCTTGAATAATTCCTCGTAAATGTTGAAGTGGCTGGTTAACCACCAAGACCCCGGAATGTTCTTGTACCTTTAACACATAATATTACTAATCATATAAGCTTAAAAATCCTGAAAATATAAAAGTAGCAAAATGCTCCTAGAAAAAGTTACGCATATTTGTCTTGAATAATTCCTCGAAAATGTTGAAGTGGCTGGTTAACCACCAAGACCCCGGATATTTCTTGTACCTTTAATAAATAATATTACTAATCATATAAGCTTAAAAATCCTGAAAATATAAAAGTAGCAAAATGCTCCTAGAAAAAGTTACGCATATTTGTCTTGAATAATTCCTCGAAAATGTTGAAGTGGCTGGTTAACCACCAAGACCCCGGAATTTTCTTGTACCTTTAACACATAATATTACTAATCATGTAAGCTTAAAAATCCTGAAAATATAAAAGTAGCAAAATGCTCCTAGAAAAAGTTACGCATATTTGTCTTGAATAATTCCTCGAAAATGTTGAAGTGGCTGGTTAACCACCAAGACCCCGGAATTTTCTTGTACCTTTAACACATAATATTACTAATCATATAAGCTTAAAAATCCTGAAAATATAAAAGTAGCAAAATGCTCCTAGAAAAAGTTACGCATATTTGTCTTGAATAATTCCTCGAAAATGTTGAAGTGGCTGGTTAACCACCAAGACCCCGGAATTTTCTTGTGCCTTTAATACATAATATTAATAAACATATAAGCTTCCTATCCTGAAAATATCAAAGTAGCACAATGATCCTAGAAAAAGTTACGCATATTTGACTTGAATAATTCCTCGAAAATGTTGAAGTGGCTGGTTAACCACCAAGACCCCGGAATTTTCTTGTACCTTTAACACATAATATTACTAATCATATAAGCTTACAAATCCTGAAAATATAAAAGTAGCAAAATGCTCCTAGAAAAAGTTACGCATATTTGTCTTGAATAATTCCTCGAAAATGTTGAAGTGGCTGGTTAACCACCAAGACCCCGGAATTTTCTTGTACCTTTAATAAATAATAGTACTAATCATATAAGCTTAAAAATCCTGAAAATATAAAAGTAGCAAAATGCTCCTAGAAAAAGTTACGCATATTTGTCTTGAATAATTCCTCGAAAATGTTGAAGGGGCTTGTTAACCACCAAGACAAAGGAAATTTCTTGTACCTTTAACACATAATATTACTAATCATATAAGCTTAAAAATCCTGAAAATATAAAAGTAGCAAAATGATCCTAGAAAAAGTTACGCATATTTGACTTGAATAATTCCTCGAAAATGTTGAAGTGGCTTGTTAACCACCAAGACCCCGGAATTTTCTTGTGCCTTTAATACATAATATTAATAAACATATAAGCTTCCTATCCTGAAAATATCAAAGTAGTAAAATGATCCTTGAAAAAGTTACGCATATTTGTCTTGAATAATTCCTCGAAAATATTGAAGTGGCTGGTTAACTACCAAGACCCCGGAATTTTCTTGTGCCTTTAATACATAATATTAATAAACATATAAGCTTCCTATCCTGAAAATATCAACGTAGCACAATGCTCCTAGAAAAAGTTACGCATATTTGTCTTGAATAATTCCTCGAAAATGTTGAAGTGGCTGGTTAACCACCAAGACCCCGGAATTTTCTTGTGCCTTTAATACATAATATTAATAAACATATAAGCTTCCTATCCTGAAAATATCAAAGTAGCAAACTGATCCTAGAAAAAGTTACGCATATTTGTCTTGAATAATTCCTCGAAAATGTTGAAGTGGCTGGTTAACCACCAAGACCCCGGAATTTTCTTGTGCCTTTAATACATAATATTAATAAACATATCAGCTTCCTATCCTGAAAATATCAAAGTAGCAAAATGATCCTAGAAAAAGTTACGCATATTTGTCTTGAATAATTCCTCGAAAATGTTGAAGTGGCTGGTTAACCACCAAGACCCCGGAATTTTCTTGTGCCTTTAATACATAATATTAATAAACATATCAGCTTCCTATCCTGAAAATATCAAAGTAGCAAAATGATCCTAGAAAAAGTTACGCATATTTGTCTTGAATAATTCCTCGAAAATGTTGAAGTGGCTGGTTAACCACCAAGACCCCGGAATTTTCTTGTGCCTTTAATACATAATATTAATAAACATATCAGCTTCCTATCCTGAAAATATCAAAGTAGCAAAATGATCCTAGAAAAAGTTACGCATATTTGTCTTGAATAATTCCTCGAAAATGTTGAAGTGGCTGGTTAACCACCAAGACCCCGGAATTTTCTTGTGCCTTTAATACATAATATTAATAAACATATAAGCTTCCTATCCTGAAAATATCAAAGTAGCAAAATGATCCTAGAAAAAGTTACGCATATTTGTCTTGAATAATTCCTCGAAAAAGTTGAAGTGGCTGGTTAACCACCAAGACCCCGGAATTTTCTTGTGCCTTTAATACATAATACTAATAAACATATAAGCTTCCTATCCTGAAAATATCAAAGTAGCAAAATGATCCTAGAAAAAGTTACGCATATTTGTCTTGAATAATTCCTCGAAAATGTTGAAGTGGCTGGTTAACCACCAAGACCCCGGAATTTTCTTGTACCTTTAATACATAATATTACTAATCATATAAGCTTAAAAATCCTGAAAATATAAAAGTAGCAAAATGCTCCTAGAAAAAGTTACGCATATTTGTCTTGAATAATTCCTCGAAAATGTTGAAGTGGCTGGTTAACCACCAAGACCCCGGAATTATCTTGTGCCTTTAATACATAATATTAATAAACATATAAGCTTCCTATCCTGAAAATATCAAAGTAGCAAAATGATCCTAGAAAAAGTTAGGCATATTTGTCTTGAATAATTCCTCGAAAATGTTGAAGTGGCTGGTTAACCACCAAGACCCCGGAATTTTCTTGTACCTTTAATACATAATATTACTAATCATATAAGCTTAAAAATCCTGAAAATATAAAAGTAGCAAAATGCTCCTAGAAAAAGTTAGGCATATTTGTCTTGAATAATTCCTCGAAAATGTTGAAGTGGCTGGTTAACCACCAAGACCCCGGAATTTTCTTGTGCCTTTAATACATAATATTAATAAACATATAAGCTTCCTATCCTGAAAGTATAAAAGTAGCAAAATGCTCCTAGAAAAAGTTACGCATATTTGTCTTGAATAATTCCTCGAAAATGTTGAAGTGGCTGGTTAACCACCAAGACCCCGGAATTTTCTTGTACCTTTAATAAATAATGGTACTAATCATATAAGCTTAAAAATCCTGAAAATATAAAAGTAGCAAAATGCTCCTAGAAAAAGTTACGCATATTTGTCTTGAATAATTCCTCGAAAATGTTGAAGTGGCTGGTAAACCACCAAGACCCGGAATTTTCTTGTACCTTTAATACATAATATTAATAAACATATAAGCTTCCTATCCTGAAAATATCAAAGTAGCAAAATGATCCTAGCAAAAGTTACGCATATTTGTCTTGAATAATTCCTCGAAAATGTTGAAGTGGCTGGTTAACCACCAAGACCCCGGAATTTTCTTGTACCTTTAACACATAATATTACTAATCATGTAAGCTTAAAAATCCTGAAAATATAAAAGTAGCAAAATGCTCCTAGAAAAAGTTACGCATATTTGTCTTGAATAATTCCTCGAAAATGTTGAAGTGGCTGGTTAACCACCAAGACCCCGGAATTTTCTTGTACCTTTAACACATAATATTACTAATCATGTAAGCTTAAAAATCCTGAAAATATAAAAGTAGCAAAATGCTCCTAGAAAAAGTTACGCATATTTGTCTTGAATAATTCCTCGAAAATGTTGAAGTGGCTGGTTAACCACCAAGACCCCGGAATTTTCTTGTACCTTTAACACATAATATTACTAATCATATAAGCTTAAAAATCCTGAAAATATAAAAGTAGCAAAATGCTCCTAGAAAAAGTTACGCATATTTGTCTTGAATAATTCCTCGAAAATGTTGAAGTGGCTGGTTAACCACCAAGACCCCGGAATTTTCTTGTACCTTTAACACATAATATTACTAATCATGTAAGCTTAAAAATCCTGAAAATATAAAAGTAGCAAAATGCTCCTAGAAAAAGTTACGCATATTTGTCTTGAATAATTCCTCGAAAATGTTGAAGTGGCTGGTTAACCACCAAGACCCCGGAATTTTCTTGTACCTTTAACACATAATATTACTAATCATATAAGCTTAAAAATCCTGAAAATATAAAAGTAGCAAAATGCTCCTAGAAAAAGTTACGCATATTTGTCTTGAATAATTCCTCGAAAATGTTGAAGTGGCTGGTTAACCACCAAGACCCCGGATATTTCTTGTACCTTTAATAAATAATATTACTAATCATATAAGCTTAAAAATCCTGAAAATATAAAAGTAGCAAAATGCTCCTAGAAAAAGTTACGCATATTTGTCTTGAATAATTCCTCGAAAATGTTGAAGTGGCTGGTTAACCACCAAGACCCCGGAATTTTCTTGTACCTTTAACACATAATATTACTAATCATGTAAGCTTAAAAATCCTGAAAATATAAAAGTAGCAAAATGCTCCTAGAAAAAGTTACGCATATTTGTCTTGAATAATTCCTCGAAAATGTTGAAGTGGCTGGTTAACCACCAAGACCCCGGAATTTTCTTGTACCTTTAACACATAATATTACTAATCATATAAGCTTAAAAATCCTGAAAATATAAAAGTAGCAAAATGCTCCTAGAAAAAGTTACGCATATTTGTCTTGAATAATTCCTCGAAAATGTTGAAGTGGCTGGTTAACCACCAAGACCCCGGAATTTTCTTGTACCTTTAACACATAATATTACTAATCATGTAAGCTTAAAAATCCTGAAAATATAAAAGTAGCAAAATGCTCCTAGAAAAAGTTACGCATATTTGTCTTGAATAATTCCTCGAAAATGTTGAAGTGGCTGGTTAACCACCAAGACCCCGGAATTTTCTTGTACCTTTAACACATAATATTACTAATCATGTAAGCTTAAAAATCCTGAAAATATAAAAGTAGCAAAATGCTCCTAGAAAAAGTTACGCATATTTGTCTTGAATAATTCCTCGAAACTGTTGAAGTGGCTGGTTAACCACCAAGACCCCGGAATTTTCTTGTACCTTTAATAAATAATATTACTAATCATATAAGCTTAAAAATCCTTAAAATAGCAAAGTAGCAAAATGCTCCTAGAAAAAGTTACGCATATTTGTCTTGAATAATTCCTCGAAAATGTTGAAGTGGCTGGTTAACCACCAAGACCCCGGAATTTTCTTGTACCTTTAATACATAATATTACTAATCATATAAGCTTAAAAATCCTGAAAATATAAAAGTAGCAAAATGCTCCTAGCAAAAGTTACGCATATTTGTCTTGAATAATTCCTCGAAAATGTTGAAGTGGCTGGTTAACCACCAAGACCCCGGAATTTTCTTGTACCTTTAATACATAATATTAATAAACATATAAGCTTCCTATCCTGAAAATATAAAAGTAGCAAAATGATCCTAGAAAAAGTTACGCATATTTGTCTTGAATAATTCCTCGAAAATGTTGAAGTGGCTGGTTAACCACCAAGACCCCGGAATTTTCTTGTACCTTTAACACATAATATTACTAATCATATAAGCTTAAAAATCCTGAAAATATAAAAGTATCAAAATGCTCCTAGAAAAAGTTACGCATATTTGTCTTGAATAATTCCTCGAAAATGTTGAAGTGGCTGGTTAACCACCAAGACCCCGGAATTTTCTTGTACCTTTAATAAATAATAGTACTAATCATATAAGCTTAAAAATCCTGAAAATATAAAAGTAGCAAAATGCTCCTAGAAAAAGTTACGCATATTTGTCTTGAATAATTCCTCGAAAATGTTGAAGGGGCTTGTTAACCACCAAGACAAAGGAAATTTCTTGTACCTTTAACACATAATATTACTAATCATATAAGCTTAAAAATCCTGAAAATATAAAAGTAGCAAAATGATCCTAGAAAAAGTTACGCATATTTGACTTGAATAATTCCTCGAAAATGTTGAAGTGGCTTGTTAACCACCAAGACCCCGGAATTTTCTTGTGCCTTTAATACATAATATTAATAAACATATAAGCTTCCTATCCTGAAAATATCAAAGTAGTAAAATGATCCTAGAAAAAGTTACGCATATTTGTCTTGAATAATTCCTCGAAAATGTTGAAGTGGCTGGTTAACCACCAAGACCCCGGAATTTTCTTGTGCCTTTAATACATAATATTAATAAACATATAAGCTTCCTATCCTGAAAATATCAACGTAGCACAATGCTCCTAGAAAAAGTTACGCATATTTGTCTTGAATAATTCCTCGAAAATGTTGAAGTGGCTGGTTAACCACCAAGACCCCGGAATTTTCTTGTGCCTTTAATACATAATATTAATAAACATATAAGCTTCCTATCCTGAAAATATCAAAGTAGCAAACTGATCCTAGAAAAAGTTACGCATATTTGTCTTGAATAATTCCTCGAAAATGTTGAAGTGGCTGGTTAACCACCAAGACCCCGGAATTTTCTTGTGCCTTTAATACATAATATTAATAAACATATCAGCTTCCTATCCTGAAAATATCAAAGTAGCAAAATGATCCTAGAAAAAGTTACGCATATTTGTCTTGAATAATTCCTCGAAAATGTTGAAGTGGCTGGTTAACCACCAAGACCCCGGAATTTTCTTGTGCCTTTAATACATAATATTAATAAACATATCAGCTTCCTATCCTGAAAATATCAAAGTAGCAAAATGATCCTAGAAAAAGTTACGCATATTTGTCTTGAATAATTCCTCGAAAATGTTGAAGTGGCTGGTTAACCACCAAGACCCCGGAATTTTCTTGTGCCTTTAATACATAATATTAATAAACATATCAGCTTCCTATCCTGAAAATATCAAAGTAGCAAAATGATCCTAGAAAAAGTTACGCATATTTGTCTTGAATAATTCCTCGAAAATGTTGAAGTGGCTGGTTAACCACCAAGACCCCGGAATTTTCTTGTGCCTTTAATACATAATATTAATAAACATATAAGCTTCCTATCCTGAAAATATCAAAGTAGCAAAATGATCCTAGAAAAAGTTACGCATATTTGTCTTGAATAATTCCTCGAAAAAGTTGAAGTGGCTGGTTAACCACCAAGACCCCGGAATTTTCTTGTGCCTTTAATACATAATATTAATAAACATATAAGCTTCCTATCCTGAAAATATCAAAGTAGCAAAATGATCCTAGAAAAAGTTACGCATATTTGTCTTGAATAATTCCTCGAAAATGTTGAAGTGGCTGGTTAACCACCAAGACCCCGGAATTTTCTTGTACCTTTAATACATAATATTACTAATCATATAAGCTAAAAAATCCTGAAAATATAAAAGTAGCAAAATGCTCCTAGAAAAAGTTAGGCATATTTGTCTTGAATAATTCCTCGAAAATGTTGAAGTGGCTGGTTAACCACCAAGACCCCGGAATTATCTTGTGCCTTTAATACATAATATTAATAAACATATAAGCTTCCTATCCTGAAAATATCAAAGTAGCAAAATGATCCTAGAAAAAGTTAGGCATATTTGTCTTGAATAATTCCTCGAAAATGTTGAAGTGGCTGGTTAACCACCAAGACCCCGGAATTTTCTTGTACCTTTAATACATAATATTACTAATCATATAAGCTTAAAAATCCTGAAAATATAAAAGTAGCAAAATGCTCCTAGAAAAAGTTAGGCATATTTGTCTTGAATAATTCCTCGAAAATGTTGAAGTGGCTGGTTAACCACCAAGACCCCGGAATTTTCTTGTGCCTTTAATACATAATATTAATAAACATATAAGCTTCCTATCCTGAAAGTATAAAAGTAGCAAAATGCTCCTAGAAAAAGTTACGCATATTTGTCTTGAATAATTCCTCGAAAATGTTGAAGTGGCTGGTTAACCACCAAGACCCCGGAATTTTCTTGTACCTTTAATAAATAATGGTACTAATCATATAAGCTTAAAAATCCTGAAAATATAAAAGTAGCAAAATGCTCCTAGAAAAAGTTACGCATATTTGTCTTGAATAATTCCTCGAAAATGTTGAAGTGGCTGGTAAACCACCAAGACCCGGAATTTTCTTGTACCTTTAATACATAATATTAATAAACATATAAGCTTCCTATCCTGAAAATATCAAAGTAGCAAAATGATCCTAGCAAAAGTTACGCATATTTGTCTTGAATAATTCCTCGAAAATGTTGAAGTGGCTGGTTAACCACCAAGACCCCGGAATTTTCTTGTACCTTTAACACATAATATTACTAATCATGTAAGCTTAAAAATCCTGAAAATATAAAAGTAGCAAAATGCTCCTAGAAAAAGTTACGCATATTTGTCTTGAATAATTCCTCGAAAATGTTGAAGTGGCTGGTTAACCACCAAGACCCCGGAATTTTCTTGTACCTTTAACACATAATATTACTAATCATGTAAGCTTAAAAATCCTGAAAATATAAAAGTAGCAAAATGCTCCTAGAAAAAGTTACGCATATTTGTCTTGAATAATTCTTCGAAAATGTTGAAGTGGCTGGTTAACCACCAAGACCCCGGAATTTTCTTGTACCTTTAACACATAATATTACTAATCATATAAGCTTAAAAATCCTGAAAATATAAAAGTAGCAAAATGCTCCTAGAAAAAGTTACGCATATTTGTCTTGAATAATTCCTCGAAAATGTTGAAGTGGCTGGTTAACCACCAAGACCCCGGAATTTTCTTGTACCTTTAACACATAATATTACTAATCATGTAAGCTTAAAAATCCTGAAAATATAAAAGTAGCAAAATGCTCCTAGAAAAAGTTACGCATATTTGTCTTGAATAATTCCTCGAAAATGTTGAAGTGGCTGGTTAACCACCAAGACCCCGGAATTTTCTTGTACCTTTAACACATAATATTACTAATCATATAAGCTTAAAAATCCTGAAAATATAAAAGTAGCAAAATGCTCCTAGAAAAAGTTACGCATATTTGTCTTGAATAATTCCTCGAAAATGTTGAAGTGGCTGGTTAACCACCAAGACCCCGGATATTTCTTGTACCTTTAATAAATAATATTACTAATCATATAAGCTTAAAAATCCTGAAAATATAAAAGTAGCAAAATGCTCCTAGAAAAAGTTACGCATATTTGTCTTGAATAATTCCTCGAAAATGTTGAAGTGGCTGGTTAACCACCAAGACCCCGGAATTTTCTTGTACCTTTAACACATAATATTACTAATCATGTAAGCTTAAAAATCCTGAAAATATAAAAGTAGCAAAATGCTCCTAGAAAAAGTTACGCATATTTGTCTTGAATAATTCCTCGAAAATGTTGAAGTGGCTGGTTAACCACCAAGACCCCGGAATTTTCTTGTACCTTTAACACATAATATTACTAATCATATAAGCTTAAAAATCCTGAAAATATAAAAGTAGCAAAATGCTCCTAGAAAAAGTTACGCATATTTGTCTTGAATAATTCCTCGAAAATGTTGAAGTGGCTGGTTAACCACCAAGACCCCGGAATTTTCTTGTACCTTTAACACATAATATTACTAATCATGTAAGCTTAAAAATCCTGAAAATATAAAAGTAGCAAAATGCTCCTAGAAAAAGTTACGCATATTTGTCTTGAATAATTCCTCGAAAATGTTGAAGTGGCTGGTTAACCACCAAGACCCCGGAATTTTCTTGTACCTTTAACACATAATATTACTAATCATGTAAGCTTAAAAATCCTGAAAATATAAAAGTAGCAAAATGCTCCTAGAAAAAGTTACGCATATTTGTCTTGAATAATTCCTCGAAACTGTTGAAGTGGCTGGTTAACCACCAAGACCCCGGAATTTTCTTGTACCTTTAATAAATAATATTACTAATCATATAAGCTTAAAAATCCTTAAAATAGCAAAGTAGCAAAATGCTCCTAGAAAAAGTTACGCATATTTGTCTTGAATAATTCCTCGAAAATGTTGAAGTGGCTGGTTAACCACCAAGACCCCGGAATTTTCTTGTACCTTTAATACATAATATTACTAATCATATAAGCTTAAAAATCCTGAAAATATAAAAGTAGCAAAATGCTCCTAGCAAAAGTTACGCATATTTGTCTTGAATAATTCCTCGAAAATGTTGAAGTGGCTGGTTAACCACCAAGACCCCGGAATTTTCTTGTACCTTTAATACATAATATTAATAAACATATAAGCTTCCTATCCTGAAAATATAAAAGTAGCAAAATGATCCTAGAAAAAGTTACGCATATTTGTCTTGAATAATTCCTCGAAAATGTTGAAGTGGCTGGTTAACCACCAAGACCCCGGAATTTTCTTGTACCTTTAACACATAATATTACTAATCATATAAGCTTAAAAATCCTGAAAATATAAAAGTATCAAAATGCTCCTAGAAAAAGTTACGCATATTTGTCTTGAATAATTCCTCGAAAATGTTGAAGTGGCTGGTTAACCACCAAGACCCCGGAATTTTCTTGTACCTTTAATAAATAATAGTACTAATCATATAAGCTTAAAAATCCTGAAAATATAAAAGTAGCAAAATGCTCCTAGAAAAAGTTACGCATATTTGTCTTGAATAATTCCTCGAAAATGTTGAAGGGGCTTGTTAACCACCAAGACAAAGGAAATTTCTTGTACCTTTAACACATAATATTACTAATCATATAAGCTTAAAAATCCTGAAAATATAAAAGTAGCAAAATGATCCTAGAAAAAGTTACGCATATTTGACTTGAATAATTCCTCGAAAATGTTGAAGTGGCTTGTTAACCACCAAGACCCCGGAATTTTCTTGTGCCTTTAATACATAATATTAATAAACATATAAGCTTCCTATCCTGAAAATATCAAAGTAGTAAAATGATCCTAGAAAAAGTTACGCATATTTGTCTTGAATAATTCCTCGAAAATGTTGAAGTGGCTGGTTAACCACCAAGACCCCGGAATTTTCTTGTGCCTTTAATACATAATATTAATAAACATATAAGCTTCCTATCCTGAAAATATCAACGTAGCACAATGCTCCTAGAAAAAGTTACGCATATTTGTCTTGAATAATTCCTCGAAAATGTTGAAGTGGCTGGTTAACCACCAAGACCCCGGAATTTTCTTGTGCCTTTAATACATAATATTAATAAACATATAAGCTTCCTATCCTGAAAATATCAAAGTAGCAAACTGATCCTAGAAAAAGTTACGCATATTTGTCTTGAATAATTCCTCGAAAATGTTGAAGTGGCTGGTTAACCACCAAGACCCCGGAATTTTCTTGTGCCTTTAATACATAATATTAATAAACATATCAGCTTCCTATCCTGAAAATATCAAAGTAGCAAAATGATCCTAGAAAAAGTTACGCATATTTGTCTTGAATAATTCCTCGAAAATGTTGAAGTGGCTGGTTAACCACCAAGACCCCGGAATTTTCTTGTGCCTTTAATACATAATATTAATAAACATATCAGCTTCCTATCCTGAAAATATCAAAGTAGCAAAATGATCCTAGAAAAAGTTACGCATATTTGTCTTGAATAATTCCTCGAAAATGTTGAAGTGGCTGGTTAACCACCAAGACCCCGGAATTTTCTTGTGCCTTTAATACATAATATTAATAAACATATCAGCTTCCTATCCTGAAAATATCAAAGTAGCAAAATGATCCTAGAAAAAGTTACGCATATTTGTCTTGAATAATTCCTCGAAAATGTTGAAGTGGCTGGTTAACCACCAAGACCCCGGAATTTTCTTGTGCCTTTAATACATAATATTAATAAACATATAAGCTTCCTATCCTGAAAATATCAAAGTAGCAAAATGATCCTAGAAAAAGTTACGCATATTTGTCTTGAATAATTCCTCGAAAAAGTTGAAGTGGCTGGTTAACCACCAAGACCCCGGAATTTTCTTGTGCCTTTAATACATAATATTAATAAACATATAAGCTTCCTATCCTGAAAATATCAAAGTAGCAAAATGATCCTAGAAAAAGTTACGCATATTTGTCTTGAATAATTCCTCGAAAATGTTGAAGTGGCTGGTTAACCACCAAGACCCCGGAATTTTCTTGTACCTTTAATACATAATATTACTAATCATATAAGCTAAAAAATCCTGAAAATATAAAAGTAGCAAAATGCTCCTAGAAAAAGTTAGGCATATTTGTCTTGAATAATTCCTCGAAAATGTTGAAGTGGCTGGTTAACCACCAAGACCCCGGAATTATCTTGTGCCTTTAATACATAATATTAATAAACATATAAGCTTCCTATCCTGAAAATATCAAAGTAGCAAAATGATCCTAGAAAAAGTTAGGCATATTTGTCTTGAATAATTCCTCGAAAATGTTGAAGTGGCTGGTTAACCACCAAGACCCCGGAATTTTCTTGTACCTTTAATACATAATATTACTAATCATATAAGCTTAAAAATCCTGAAAATATAAAAGTAGCAAAATGCTCCTAGAAAAAGTTAGGCATATTTGTCTTGAATAATTCCTCGAAAATGTTGAAGTGGCTGGTTAACCACCAAGACCCCGGAATTTTCTTGTGCCTTTAATACATAATATTAATAAACATATAAGCTTCCTATCCTGAAAGTATAAAAGTAGCAAAATGCTCCTAGAAAAAGTTACGCATATTTGTCTTGAATAATTCCTCGAAAATGTTGAAGTGGCTGGTTAACCACCAAGACCCCGGAATTTTCTTGTACCTTTAATAAATAATGGTACTAATCATATAAGCTTAAAAATCCTGAAAATATAAAAGTAGCAAAATGCTCCTAGAAAAAGTTACGCATATTTGTCTTGAATAATTCCTCGAAAATGTTGAAGTGGCTGGTAAACCACCAAGACCCGGAATTTTCTTGTACCTTTAATACATAATATTAATAAACATATAAGCTTCCTATCCTGAAAATATCAAAGTAGCAAAATGATCCTAGCAAAAGTTACGCATATTTGTCTTGAATAATTCCTCGAAAATGTTGAAGTGGCTGGTTAACCACCAAGACCCCGGAATTTTCTTGTACCTTTAACACATAATAT
The DNA here is from genome assembly GCA_958510855.1 of Rhagonycha lutea. NCBI lineage: Eukaryota > Metazoa > Arthropoda > Insecta > Coleoptera > Cantharidae > Rhagonycha > Rhagonycha lutea. Next base: position 22,962,692 of record OY294042.1, read on the forward strand.
TACTAATCATGTAAGCTTAAAAATCCTGAAAATATAAAAGTAGCAAAATGCTCCTAGAAAAAGTTACGCATATTTGTCTTGAATAATTCCTCGAAAATGTTGAAGTGGCTGGTTAACCACCAAGACCCCGGAATTTTCTTGTACCTTTAACACATAATATTACTAATCATGTAAGCTTAAAAATCCTGAAAATATAAAAGTAGCAAAATGCTCCTAGAAAAAGTTACGCATATTTGTCTTGAATAATTCCTCGAAAATGTTGAAGTGGCTGGTTAACCACCAAGACCCCGGAATTTTCTTGTACCTTTAACACATAATATTACTAATCATATAAGCTTAAAAATCCTGAAAATATAAAAGTAGCAAAATGCTCCTAGAAAAAGTTACGCATATTTGTCTTGAATAATTCCTCGAAAATGTTGAAGTGGCTGGTTAACCACCAAGACCCCGGAATTTTCTTGTACCTTTAACACATAATATTACTAATCATGTAAGCTTAAAAATCCTGAAAATATAAAAGTAGCAAAATGCTCCTAGAAAAAGTTACGCATATTTGTCTTGAATAATTCCTCGAAAATGTTGAAGTGGCTGGTTAACCACCAAGACCCCGGAATTTTCTTGTACCTTTAACACATAATATTACTAATCATATAAGCTTAAAAATCCTGAAAATATAAAAGTAGCAAAATGCTCCTAGAAAAAGTTACGCATATTTGTCTTGAATAATTCCTCGAAAATGTTGAAGTGGCTGGTTAACCACCAAGACCCCGGATATTTCTTGTACCTTTAATAAATAATATTACTAATCATATAAGCTTAAAAATCCTGAAAATATAAAAGTAGCAAAATGCTCCTAGAAAAAGTTACGCATATTTGTCTTGAATAATTCCTCGAAAATGTTGAAGTGGCTGGTTAACCACCAAGACCCCGGAATTTTCTTGTACCTTTAACACATAATATTACTAATCATGTAAGCTTAAAAATCCTGAAAATATAAAAGTAGCAAAATGCTCCTAGAAAAAGTTACGCATATTTGTCTTGAATAATTCCTCGAAAATGTTGAAGTGGCTGGTTAACCACCAAGACCCCGGAATTTTCTTGTACCTTTAACACATAATATTACTAATCATATAAGCTTAAAAATCCTGAAAATATAAAAGTAGCAAAATGCTCCTAGAAAAAGTTACGCATATTTGTCTTGAATAATTCCTCGAAAATGTTGAAGTGGCTGGTTAACCACCAAGACCCCGGAATTTTCTTGTACCTTTAACACATAATATTACTAATCATGTAAGCTTAAAAATCCTGAAAATATAAAAGTAGCAAAATGCTCCTAGAAAAAGTTACGCATATTTGTCTTGAATAATTCCTCGAAAATGTTGAAGTGGCTGGTTAACCACCAAGACCCCGGAATTTTCTTGTACCTTTAACACATAATATTACTAATCATGTAAGCTTAAAAATCCTGAAAATATAAAAGTAGCAAAATGCTCCTAGAAAAAGTTACGCATATTTGTCTTGAATAATTCCTCGAAACTGTTGAAGTGGCTGGTTAACCACCAAGACCCCGGAATTTTCTTGTACCTTTAATAAATAATATTACTAATCATATAAGCTTAAAAATCCTTAAAATAGCAAAGTAGCAAAATGCTCCTAGAAAAAGTTACGCATATTTGTCTTGAATAATTCCTCGAAAATGTTGAAGTGGCTGGTTAACCACCAAGACCCCGGAATTTTCTTGTACCTTTAATACATAATATTACTAATCATATAAGCTTAAAAATCCTGAAAATATAAAAGTAGCAAAATGCTCCTAGCAAAAGTTACGCATATTTGTCTTGAATAATTCCTCGAAAATGTTGAAGTGGCTGGTTAACCACCAAGACCCCGGAATTTTCTTGTACCTTTAATACATAATATTACTAATCATATAAGCTTAAAAATCCTGAAAATATAAAAGTAGCAAAATGCTCCTAGCAAAAGTTACGCATATTTGTCTTGAATAATTCCTCGAAAATGTTGAAGTGGCTGGTTAACCACCAAGACCCCGGAATTTTCTTGTACCTTTAACACATAATATTACTAATCATATAAGCTTAAAAATCCTGAAAATATAAAAGTATCAAAATGCTCCTAGAAAAAGTTACGCATATTTGTCTTGAATAATTCCTCGAAAATGTTGAAGTGGCTTGTTAACCACCAAGACCCCGGAAATTTCTTGTACCTTTAACACATAATATTACTAATCATATAAGCTTAAAAATCCTGAAAATATAAAAGTAGCAAAATGCTCCTAGAAAAAGTTACGCATATTTGTCTTGAATAATTCCTCGAAAATGTTGAAGTGGCTGGTTAACCACCAAGACCCCGGAATTTTCTTTTACCTTTAATACATAATATTAATAAACATATAAGCTTCCTATCCTGAAAATATAAAAGTAGCAAAATGATCATAGAAAAAGTTACGCATATTTGTCTTGAATAATTCCTCGAAAATGTTGAAGTGGCTGGTTAACCACCAAGACCCCGGAATTTTCTTGTACCTTTAACACATAATATTACTAATCATATAAGCTTAAAAATCCTGAAAATATAAAAGTATCAAAATGCTCCTAGAAAAAGGTACGCATATTTGTCTTGAATAATTCCTCGAAAATGTTGAAGTGGCTGGTTAACCACCAAGACCCCGGAATTTTCTTGTACCTTTAACACATAATATTACTAATCATGTAAGCTTAAAAATCCTGAAAATATAAAAGTAGCAAAATGCTCCTAGAAAAAGTTACGCATATTTGTCTTGAATAATTCCTCGAAAATGTTGAAGTGGCTGGTTAACCACCAAGACCCCGGAATTTTCTTGTACCTTTAACACATAATATTACTAATCATATAAGCTTACAAATCCTGAAAATATAAAAGTAGCAAAATGCTCCTAGAAAAAGTTACGCATATTTGTCTTGAATAATTCCTCGAAAATGTTGAAGTGGCTGGTTAACCACCAAGACCCCGGAATTTTCTTGTACCTTTAATAAATAATAGTACTAATCATATAAGCTTAAAAATCCTGAAAATATAAAAGTAGCAAAATGCTCCTAGAAACGGTTACGCATATTTGTCTTGAATAATTCCTCGAAAATGTTGAAGTGGCTGGTTAACCACCAAGACCCCGGAATTTTCTTGTGCCTTTAATACATAATATTAATAAACATATCAGCTTCCTATCCTTAAAATATCAAAGTAGCAAAATGATCCTAGAAAAAGTTACGCATATTTGTCTTGAATAATTCCTCGAAAATGTTGAAGTGGCTGGTTAACCACCAAGACCCCGGAATTTTCTTGTGCCTTTAATACATAATATTAATAAACATATAAGCTTCCTATCCTGAAAATATCAAAGTAGCAAAATGATCCTAGAAAAAGTTACGCATATTTGACTTGAATAATTCCTCGAAAATGTTGAAGTGGCTGGTTAACCACCAAGACCCCGGAATTTTCTTGTACCTTTAATAAATAATAGTACTAATCATATAAGCTTAAAAATCCTGAAAATATAAAAGTAGCAAAATGCTCCTAGAAAAAGTTACGCATATTTGTCTTGAATAATTCCTCGAAAATGTTGAAGTGGCTGGTTAACCACCAAGACCCCGGAATTTTCTTGTACCTCTAACACATAATATTACTAATCATATAAGCTTACAAATCCTGAAAATATAAAAGTAGCAAAATGCTCCTAGAAAAAGTTACGCATATTTGTCTTGAATAATTCCTCGAAAATGTTGAAGTGGCTGGTTAACCACCAAGACCCCGGAATTTTCTTGTACCTTTAATAAATAATAGTACTAATCATATAAGCTTAAAAATCCTGAAAATATAAAAGTAGCAAAATGCTCCTAGAAAAAGTTACGCATATTTGTCTTGAATAATTCCTCGAAAATGTTGAAGTGGCTGGTAAACCACCAAGACCCGGAATTTTCTTGTACCTTTAATACATAATATTAATAAACATATAAGATTCCTATCCTGAAAATATCAAAGTAGCAAAATGATCCTAGAAAAAGTTACGCATATTTGACTTGAATAATTCCTCGAAAATGTTGAAGTGGCTGGTTAACCACCAAGACCCCGGAATTTTCTTGTACCTTTAACACATAATATTACTAATCATATAAGCTTAGAAATCCTGAAAATATAAAAGTAGCAAAATGCTCCTAGAAAAAGTTACGCATATTTGTCTTGAATAATTCCTCGAAAATGTTGAAGTGGCTGGTTAACCACCAAGACCCCGGAATTTTCTTGTACCTTTAATAAATAATATTACTAATCATATAAGCTTAAAAATCCTGAAAATATAAAAGTAGCAAAATGCTCCTAGAAAAAGTTACGCATATTTGTCTTGAATAATTCGTCGAAAATGTTGAAGTGGCTTGTTAACCACCAAGACCCCGGAAATTTCTTGTACCTTTAACACATAATATTACTAATCATATAAGCTTAAAAATCCTGAAAATATAAAAGTAGCAAAATGCTCCTAGAAAAAGTTACGCATATTTGTCTTGAATAATTCCTCGAAAATGTTGAAGTGGCTGGTTAACCACCAAGACCCCGGAATGTTCTTGTACCTTTAACACATAATATTACTAATCATATAAGCTTAAAAATCCTGAAAATATAAAAGTAGCAAAATGCTCCTAGAAAAAGTTACGCTTATTTGTCTTGAATAATTCCTCGAAAATGTTGAAGTGGCTGGTTAACCACCAAGACCCCGGAATTTTCTTGTACCTTTAATAAATAATATTACTAATCATATAAGCTTAAAAATCCTGAAAATATAAAAGTAGCAAAATGCTCCTAGAAAAAGTTAGGCATATTTGTCTTGAATAATTCCTCGAAAATGTTGAAGTGGCTGGTTAACCACCAAGACCCCGGAATTTTCTTGTACCTTTAATACATAATATTAATAAACATATAAGCTTCCTATCCTGAAAATATAAAAGTAGCAAAATGATCCTAGAAAAAGTTACGCATATTTGTCTTGAATAATTCCTCGAAAATGTTGAAGTGGCTGGTTAACCACCAAGACCCCGGAATTTTCTTGTACCTTTAACACATAATATTACTAATCATATAAGCTTAAAAATCCTGAAAATATAAAAGTAGCAAAATGATCCTAGAAAAAGTTACGCATATTTGTCTTGAATAATTCCTCGAAAATGTTGAAGTGGCTGGTTAACCACCAAGACCCCGGAATTTTCTTGTACCTTTAACACATAATATTACTAATCATGTAAGCTTAAAAATCCTGAAAATATAAAAGTAGCAAAATGCTCCTAGAAAAAGTTACGCATATTTGTCTTGAATAATTCCTCGAAAATGTTGAAGTGGCTGGTTAACCACCAAGACCCCGGATATTTCTTGTACCTTTAATAAATAATATTACTAATCATATAAGCTTAAAAATCCTGAAAATATAAAAGTAGCAAAATGCTCCTAGAAAAAGTTAGGCATATTTGTCTTGAATAATTCCTCGAAAATGTTGAAGTGGCTGGTTAACCACCAAGACCCCGGAATTTTCTTGTACCTTTAATACATAATATTAATAAACATATAAGCTTCCTATCCTGAAAATATCAAAGTAGCAAAATGATCCTAGAAAAAGTTACGCATATTTGACTTGAATAATTCCTCGAAAATGTTGAAGTGGCTGGTTAACCACCAAGACCCCGGAATTTTCTTGTACCTTTAACACATAATATTACTAATCATATAAGCTTAAAAATCCTGAAAATATAAAAGTAGCAAAATGCTCCTAGAAAAAGTTAGGCATATTTGTCTTGAATAATTCCTCGAAAATGTTGAAGTGGCTGGTTAACCACCAAGACCCCGGAATTTTCTTGTACCTTTAATACATAATATTAATAAACATATAAGCTTCCTATCCTGAAAATATCAAAGTAGCAAAATGATCCTAGAAAAAGTTACGCATATTTGACTTGAATAATTCCTCGAAAATGTTGAAGTGGCTGGTTAACCACCAAGACCCCGGAATTTTCTTGTACCTTTAACACATAATATTACTAATCATATAAGCTTACAAATCCTGAAAATATAAAAGTAGCAAAATGCTCCTAGAAAAAGTTACGCATATTTGTCTTGAATAATTCCTCGAAAATGTTGAAGTGGCTGGTTAACCACCAAGACCCCGGAATTTTCTTGTACCTTTAATAAATAATAGTACTAATCATATAAGCTTAAAAATCCTGAAAATATAAAAGTAGCAAAATGCTCCTAGAAAAAGTTACGCATATTTGTCTGGAATAATTCCTCGAATATGTTGAAGTGGCTGGTTAACCACCAAGACCCGGAATTTTCTTGTACCTTTAATACATAATATTAACAAACATATAAGCTTCCTATCCTGAAAATATCAAAGTAGCAAAATGATCCTAGAAAAAGTTACGCATATTTGTCTTGAATAATTCCTCGAAACTGTTGAAGTGGCTGGTTAACCACCAAGACCCCGGAATTTTCTTGTACCTTTAATAAATAATATTACTAATCATATAAGCTTAAAAATCCTGAAAATAGCAAAGTAGCAAAATGCTCCTAGAAAAAGTTACGCATATTTGTCTTGAATAATTCCTCGAAAATGTTGAAGTTTCTGGTTAACCACCAAGACCCCAGAATTTTCTTGTACCTTTAATACTTAATATTACTAATCATATAAGCTTAAAAATCCTGAAAATATAAAAGTAGCAAAATGCTCCTAGCAAAAGTTACGCATATTTGTCTTGAATAATTCCTCGAAAATGTTGAAGTGGCTGGTTAACCACCAAGACCCCGGAATTTTCTTGTACCTTTAACACATAATATTACTAATCATATAAGCTTAAAAATCCTTAAAATATAAAAGTAGCAAAATGCTCCTAGAAAAAGTTACGCATATTTGTCTTGAATAATTCCTCGAAAATGTTGAAGTGGCTGGTTAACCACCAAGACCCCGGAATTTTCTTGTACCTTTAATAAATAATAGTACTAATCATATAAGCTTAAAAATCCTGAAAATATAAAAGTAGCAAAATGCTCCTAGAAAAAGTTACGCATATTTGTCTTGAATAATTCCTCGAAAATGTTGAAGTGGCTGGTTAACCACCAAGACCCGGAATTTTCTTGTACCATTAATACATAATATTAATAAACATATAAGCTTCCTATCCTAAAAATATAAAAGTAGCAAAATGATCCTAGAAAAAGTTACGCATATTTGTCTTGAATAATTCCTCGAAAATGTTGAAGTGGCTGGTTAACCACCAAGACCCCGGAATTTTCTTGTACCTTTAATACATAATATTACTAATCATATAAGCTCAAAAATCCTGAAAATATAAAAGTAGCAAAATGCTCCTAGAAAAAGTTACGCATATTTGTCTTGAATAATTCCTCGAAAATGTTGAAGTGGCTGGTTAACCACCAAGACCCCGGAATTTTCTTGTACCTTTAATAAATAATAGTACTAATCATATAAGCTTAAAAATCCTGAAAATATAAAAGTAGCAAAATGCTCCTAGAAAAAGTTACGCATATTTGTCTTGAATAATTCCTCGAAAATGTTGAAGTGGCTGGTTAACCACCAAGACCCCGGAATTTTCTTGTACCTTTAATACATAATATTACTAATCATATAAGCTTAAAAATCCTGAAAATATAAAAGTAGCAAAATGCTCCTAGAAAAAGTTACGCATATTTGTCTTGAATAATTCCTCGAAAATGTTGAAGTGGCTGGTTAACCACCAAGACCCCGGAATTATCTTGTGCCTTTAATACATAATATTAATAAACATATAAGCTTCCTATCCTGAAAATATCAAAGTAGCAAAATGATCCTAGAAAAAGTTAGGCATATTTGTCTTGAATAATTCCTCGAAAATGTTGAAGTGGCTGGTTAACCACCAAGACCCCGGAATTTTCTTGTACCTTTAATACATAATATTAATAAACATATAAGCTTCCTATCCTGAAAATATCAAAGTAGCAAAATGATCCTAGAAAAAGTTAGGCATATTTGTCTTGAATAATTCCTCGAAAATGTTGAAGTGGCTGGTTAACCACCAAGACCCCGGAATTTTCTTGTGCCTTTAATACATAATATTAATAAACATATAAGCTTCCTATCCTGAAAATATCAAAGTAGCAAAATGATCCTAGAAAAAGTTACGCATATTTGACTTGAATAATTCCTCGAAAATGTTGAAGTGGCTGGTTAACCACCAAGACCCCGGAATTTTCTTGTACCTTTAACACATAATATTACTAATCATATAAGCTTACAAATCCTGAAAATATAAAAGTAGCAAAATGCTCCTAGAAAAAGTTACGCATATTTGTCTTGAATAATTCCTCGAAAATGTTGAAGTGACTGGTTAACCACCAAGACCCCGGAATTTTCTTGTACCTTTAATAAATAATAGTACTAATCATATAAGCTTAAAAATCCTGAAAATATAAAAGTAGCAAAATGCTCCTAGAAAAAGTTACGCATATTTGTCTGGAATAATTCTTCGAATATGTTGAAGTGGCTGGTTAACCACCAAGACCCGGAATTTTCTTGTACCTTTAATACATAATATTAATAAACATATAAGCTTCCTATCCTGAAAATATCAAAGTAGCAAAATGATCCTAGAAAAAGTTACGCATATTTGTCTTGAATAATTCCTCGAAACTGTTGAAGTGGCTGGTTAACCACCAAGACCCCGGAATTTTCTTGTACCTTTAATAAATAATATTACTAATCATATAAGCTTAAAAATCCTGAAAATAGCAAAGTAGCAAAATGCTCCTAGAAAAAGTTACGCATATTTGTCTTGAATAATTCCTCGAAAATGTTGAAGTGGCTGGTTAACCACCAAGACCCCGGAATTTTCTTGTACCTTTAACACATAATATTACTAATCATATAAGCTTAAAAATCCTGAAAATATAAAAGTAGCAAAATGCTCCTAGAAAAAGTTACGCATATTTGTCTTGAATAATTCCTCGAAAATGTTGAAGTGGCTGGTTAACCACCAAGACCCCGGAATTTTCTTGTACCTTTAATAAATAATAGTACTAATCATATAAGCTTAAAAATCCTGAAAATATAAAAGTAGCAAAATGCTCCTAGAAAAAGTTACGCATATTTGTCTTGAATAATTCCTCGAAAATGTTGAAGTGGCTGGTTAACCACCAAGACCCGGAATTTTCTTGTACCATTAATACATAATATTAATAAACATATAAGCTTCCTATCCTAAAAATATAAAAGTAGCAAAATGATCCTAGAAAAAGTTACGCATATTTGTCTTGAATAATTCCTCGAAAATGTTGAAGTGGCTGGTTAACCACCAAGACCCCGGAATTTTCTTGTACCTTTAATACATAATATTACTAATCATATAAGCTCAAAAATCCTGAAAATATAAAAGTAGCAAAATGCTCCTAGAAAAAGTTACGCATATTTGTCTTGAATAATTCCTCGAAAATGTTGAAGTGGCTGGTTAACCACCAAGACCCCGGAATTTTCTTGTACCTTTAATAAATAATAGTACTAATCATATAAGCTTAAAAATCCTGAAAATATAAAAGTAGCAAAATGCTCCTAGAAAAAGTTACGCATATTTGTCTTGAATAATTCCTCGAAAATGTTGAAGTGGCTGGTTAACCACCAAGACCCCGGAATTTTCTTGTACCTTTAATACATAATATTACTAATCATATAAGCTCAAAAATCCTGAAAATATAAAAGTAGCAAAATGCTCCTAGAAAAAGTTACGCATATTTGTCTTGAATAATTCCTCGAAAATGTTGAAGTGGCTGGTTAACCACCAAGACCCCGGAATTTTCTTGTACCTTTAATAAATAATAGTACTAATCATATAAGCTTAAAAATCCTGAAAATATAAAAGTAGCAAAATGCTCCTAGAAAAAGTTACGCATATTTGTCTTGAATAATTCCTCGAAAATGTTGAAGTGGCTGGTTAACCACCAAGACCCCGGAATTTTCTTGTACCTTTAATACATAATATTACTAATCATATAAGCTTAAAAATCCTGAAAATATAAAAGTAGCAAAATGCTCCTAGAAAAAGTTACGCATATTTGTCTTGAATAATTCCTCGAAAATGTTGAAGTAGCTGGTTAACCACCAAGACCCCGGAATTTTCTTGTACCTTTAATACATAATATTAATAAACATATAAGCTTCCTATCCTGAAAATATCAAAGTAGCAAAATGATCCTAGAAAAAGTTAGGCATATTTGTCTTGAATAATTCCTCGAAAATGTTGAAGTGGCTGGTTAACCACCAAGACCCCGGAATTTTCTTGTGCCTTTAATACATAATATTAATAAACATATAAGCTTCCTATCCTGAAAATATCAAAGTAGCAAAATGATCCTAGAAAAAGTTACGCATATTTGACTTGAATAATTCCTCGAAAATGTTGAAGTGGCTGGTTAACCACCAAGACCCCGGAATTTTCTTGTACCTTTAACACATAATATTACTAATCATATAAGCTTACAAATCCTGAAAATATAAAAGTAGCAAAATGCTCCTAGAAAAAGTTACGCATATTTGTCTTGAATAATTCCTCGAAAATGTTGAAGTGACTGGTTAACCACCAAGACCCCGGAATTTTCTTGTACCTTTAATAAATAATAGTACTAATCATATAAGCTTAAAAATCCTGAAAATATAAAAGTAGCAAAATGCTCCTAGAAAAAGTTACGCATATTTGTCTGGAATAATTCTTCGAATATGTTGAAGTGGCTGGTTAACCACCAAGACCCGGAATTTTCTTGTACCTTTAATACATAATATTAATAAACATATAAGCTTCCTATCCTGAAAATATCAAAGTAGCAAAATGATCCTAGAAAAAGTTACGCATATTTGTCTTGAATAATTCCTCGAAACTGTTGAAGTGGCTTGTTAACCACCAAGACCCCGGAATTTTCTTGTACCTTTAATAAATAATATTACTAATCATATAAGCTTAAAAATCCTGAAAATAGCAAAGTAGCAAAATGCTCCTAGAAAAAGTTACGCATATTTGTCTTGAATAATTCCTCGAAAATGTTGAAGTTTCTGGTTAACCACCAAGACCCCAGAATTTTCTTGTACCTTTAATACTTAATATTACTAATCATATAAGCTTAAAAATCCTGAAAATATAAAAGTAGCAAAATGCTCCTAGCAAAAGTTACGCATATTTGTCTTGAATAATTCCTCGAAAATGTTGAAGTGGCTGGTTAACCACCAAGACCCCGGAATTTTCTTGTACCTTTAACACATAATATTACTAATCATATAAGCTTAAAAATCCTGAAAATATAAAAGTAGCAAAATGCTCCTAGAAAAAGTTACGCATATTTGTCTTGAATAATTCCTCGAAAATGTTGAAGTGGCTGGTTAACCACCAAGACCCCGGAATTTTCTTGTACCTTTAATAAATAATAGTACTAATCATATAAGCTTAAAAATCCTGAAAATATAAAAGTAGCAAAATGCTCCTAGAAAAAGTTACGCATATTTGTCTTGAATAATTCCTCGAAAATGTTGAAGTGGCTGGTTAACCACCAAGACCCGGAATTTTCTTGTACCATTAATACATAATATTAATAAACATATAAGCTTCCTATCCTAAAAATATAAAAGTAGCAAAATGATCCTAGAAAAAGTTACGCATATTTGTCTTGAATAATTCCTCGAAAATGTTGAAGTGGCTGGTTAACCACCAAGACCCCGGAATTTTCTTGTACCTTTAATACATAATATTACTAATCATATAAGCTCAAAAATCCTGAAAATATAAAAGTAGCAAAATGCTCCTAGAAAAAGTTACGCATATTTGTCTTTAATAATTCCTCGAAAATGTTGAAGTGGCTGGTTAACCACCAAGACCCCGGAATTTTCTTGTACCTTTAATACATAATATTACTAATCATATAAGCTTAAAAATCCTGAAAATATAAAAGTAGCAAAATGCTCCTAGAAAAAGTTACGCATATTTGTCTTGAATAATTCCTCGAAAATGTTGAAGTGGCTGGTTAACCACCAAGACCCCGGAATTTTCTTGTACCTTTAATACATAATATTACTAATCATATAAGCTTAAAAATCCTGAAAATATAAAAGTAGCAAAATGCTCCTAGAAAAAGTTACGCATATTTGTCTTGAACAATTCCTCGAAAATGTTGAAGTGGCTGGTTAACCACCAAGACCCCGGAATTATCTTGTGCCTTTAATACATAATATTAATAAACATATAAGCTTCCTATTTTGAAAATATCAAAGTAGCAAAATGATCCTAGAAAAAGTTACGCATATTTCTCTTGAATAATTCCTCGAAAATGTTGAAGTGGCTGGCTAACCACCAAGACCCCGGAATTTTCTTGTGCCTTTAATACATAATATTTATAAACATATAAGCTTCTTATCCTGTAAATATCAAAGTAGCAAAATGATCCTAGAAAAAGTTACGCATATTTGACTTGAATAATTCCTCGAAAATGTTGAAGTGGCTTGTTAACCACCAAGACCCCGGAATTTTCTTGTGCCTTTAATACATAATATTAATAAACATATAAGCTTCCTATCCTGAAAATATCAAAGTAGCAAACTGATCCTAGAAAAAGTTACGCATATTTGTCTTGAATAATTCCTCGAAAATGTTGAAGTGGCTTGTTAACCACCAAGACCCCGGAATTTTCTTGTGCCTTTAATACATAATATTAATAAACATATAAGCTTCCTATCCTGAAAATATCAAAGTAGCAAACTGATCCTAGAAAAAGTTACGCATATTTGTCTTGAATAATTCCTCGAAAATGTTGAAGTGGCTTGTTAACCACCAAGACCCCGGAATTTTCTTGTGCCTTTAATACATAATATTAATAAACATATAAGCTTCCTATCCTGAAAATATCAAAGTAGCAAACTGATCCTAGAAAAAGTTACGCATATTTGTCTTGAATAATTCCTCGAAAATGTTGAAGTGGCTGGTTAACCACCAAGACCCCGGAATTTTCTTGTGCCTTTAATACATAATATTAATAAACATATCAGCTTCCTATCCTGAAAATATCAAAGTAGCAAAATGATCCTAGAAAAAGTTACGCATATTTGTCTTGAATAATTCCTCGAAAATGTTGAAGTGGCTGGTTAACCACCAAGACCCCGGAATTTTCTTGTGCCTTTAATACATAATATTAATAAACATATCAGCTTCCTATCCTGAAAATATCAAAGTAGCAAAATGATCCTAGAAAAAGTTACGCATATTTGTCTTGAATAATTCCTCGAAAATGTTGAAGTGGCTGGTTAACCACCAAGACCCCGGAATTTTCTTGTGCCTTTAATACATAATATTAATAAACATATAAGCTTCCTATCCTGAAAATATCAAAGTAGCAAAATGATCCTAGAAAAAGTTACGCATATTTGTCTTGTATAATTCCTCGAAAATCATGAAGTGGCTGGTTAACCACCAAGACCCCGGAATTTTCTTGTGCCTTTAATACATAATATTAACAAACATATAAGCTTCCTATCCTGAAAATATCAAAGTAGCAAAATGATCCTAGAAAAAGTTACGCATATTTGTCTTGAATAATTCCTCGAAACTGTTGAAGTGGCTGGTTAACCACCAAGACCCCAGAATTTTCTTGTACCTTTAATAAATAATATTACTAATCATATAAGCTTAAAAATCCTGAAAATATCAAAGTAGCAAAATGCTCCTAGAAAAAGTTACGCATATTGGTCTTGAATAATTCCTCGAAAATGTTGAAGTGGCTGGTTAACCACGAAGACCCCGGAATTATCTTGTGCCTTTAATACATAATATTAATAAACATATAAGCTTCCTATCCTGAAAATATCAAAGTAGCAAAATGATCCTAGAAAAAGTTAGGCATATTTGTCTTGAATAATTCCTCGAAAATGTTGAAGTGGCTGGTTAACCACCAAGACCCCGGAATTTTCTTGTGCCTTTAATACATAATATTAACAAACTTATAAGCTTCCTATCCTGAAAATATCAAAGTAGCAAAATGATCCTAGAAAAAGTTAGGCATATTTGTCTTGAATAATTCCTCGAAAATGTTGAAGTGGCTGGTTAACCACCAAGACCCCGGAATTTTCTTGTGCCTTTAATACATAATATTAATAAACATATAAGCTTCCTATCCTGAAAATATCAAAGTCGCAAAATGATCCTAGAAAAAGTTACGCATATTTGACTTGAATAATTCCTCGAAAATGTTGAAGTGGCTGGGTAACCACCAAGACCCCGGAATTTTCTTGTACCTTTAACACATAATATTACTAATCATATAAGCTTACAAATCCTGAAAATATAAAAGTAGCAAAATGCTCCTAGAAAAAGTTACGCATATTTGTCTTGAATAATTCCTCGAAAATGTTGAAGTGGCTGGTTAACCACCAAGACCCCGGAATTTTCTTGTACCTTTAATAAATAATAGTACTAATCATATAAGCTTAAAAATCCTGAAAATATAAAAGTAGCAAAATGCTCCTAGAAAAAGTTACGCATATTTGTCTTGAATAATTCCTCGAAAATGTTGAAGTGGCTTGTTAACCACCAAGACCCCGGAAATTTCTTGTACCTTTAACACATAATATTACTAATCATATAAGCTTAAAAATCCTGAAAATATAAAAGTAGCAAAATGCTCCTAGAAAAAGTTACGCATATTTGTCTTGAATAATTCCTCGAAAATGTTGAAGTGGCTGGTTAACCACCAAGACCCCGGAATTTTCTTGTACCTTTAACACATAATATTACTAATCATATAAGCTTAAAAATCCTGAAAATATAAAAGTAGCAAAATGCTCCTAGAAAAAGTTACGCATATTTGTCTTGAATAATTCCTCGAAAATGTTGAAGTGGCTGGTTAACCACCAAGACCCCGGAATTTTCTTGTACCTTTAATAAATAATATTACTAATCATATAAGCTTAAAAATCCTGAAAATATAAAAGTAGCAAAATGCTCCTAGAAAAAGTTACGCATATTTGTCTTGAATAATTCCTCGAAAATGTTGAAGTGGCTGGTTAACCACCAAGACCCCGGAATTTTCTTGTACCTTTAATACATAATATTAATAAACATATAAGCTTCCTATCCTGAAAATATAAAAGTAGCAAAATGATCCTAGAAAAAGTTACGCATATTTGTCTTGAATAATTCCTCGAAAATGTTGAAGTGGCTGGTTAACCACCAAGACCCCGGAATTTTCTTGTACCTTTAACACATAATATTACTAATCATATAAGCTTAAAAATCCTGAAAATATAAAAGTAGCAAAATGATCCTAGAAAAAGTTACGCATATTTGTCTTGAATAATTCCTCGAAAATGTTGAAGTGGCTGGTTAACCACCAAGACCCCGGAATTTTCTTGTACCTTTAACACATAATATTACTAATCATGTAAGCTTAAAAATCCTGAAAATATAAAAGTAGCAAAATGCTCCTAGAAAAAGTTACGCATATTTGTCTTGAATAATTCCTCGAAAATGTTGAAGTGGCTGGTTAACCACCAAGACCCCGGAATTTTCTTGTACCTTTAATAAATAATAGTACTAATCATATAAGCTTAAAAATCCTGAAAATATAAAAGTAGCAAAATGCTCCTAGCAAAAGTTACGCATATTTGTCTTGAATAATTCCTCGAAAATGTTGAAGTGGCTGGTTAACCACCAAGACCCCGGAATTTTCTTATACCTTTAATACATAATATTAATAAACATATAAGCTTCCTATCCTGAAAATATAAAAGTAGCAAAATGATCCTAGAAAAAGTTACGCATATTTGTCTTGAATAATTCCTCGAAAATGTTGAAGTGGCTGGTTAACCACCAAGACCCCGGAATTTTCTTGTACCTTTAACACATAATATTACTAATCATATAAGCTTAAAAATCCTGAAAATATAAAAGTATCAAAATGCTCCTAGAAAAAGTTACGCATATTTGTCTTGAATAATTCCTCGAAAATGTTGAAGTGGCTTGTTAACCACCAAGACCCCGGAAATTTCTTGTACCTTTAACACATAATATTACTAATCATATAAGCTTAAAAATCCTGAAAATATAAAAGTAGCAAAATGCTCCTAGAAAAAGTTACGCATATTTGTCTTGAATAATTCCTCGAAAATGTTGAAGTTGCTGGTTAACCACCAAGACCCCGGAATTTTCTTGTACCTTTAACACATAATATTACTAATCATATAAGCTTAAAAATCCTGAAAATATAAAAGTAGCAAAATGCTCCTAGAAAAAGTTACGCATATTTGTCTTGAATAATTCCTCGAAAATGTTGAAGTGGCTGGTTAACCACCAAGACCCCGGAATTTTCTTGTGCCTTTAATACATAATATTAATAAACATCACAGCTTCCTATCCTGAAAATATCAAAGTAGCAAAATGATCCTAGAAAAAGTTACGCATATTTGTCTTGAATAATTCCTCGAAAATGTTGAAGTGGCTGGTTAACCACCAAGACCCCGGAATTTTCTTGTGCCTTTAATACATAATATTAATAAACATATCAGCTTCCTATCCTGAAAATATCAAAGTAGCAAAATGATCCTAGAAAAAGTTACGCATATTTGTCTTGAATAATTCCTCGAAAATGTTGAAGTGGCTGGTTAACCACCAAGACCCCGGAATTTTCTTGTACCTTTAACACATAATATTACCAATCATGTAAGCTTAAAAATCCTGAAAATATAAAAGTAGCAAAATGCTCCTAGGAAAAGTTACGCATATTTGTCTTGAATAATTCTTCGAAAATGTTGAAGTGGCTGGTTAACCACCAAGACCCCGGAATTTTCTTGTACCTTTAATACATAATATTACTAATCATATAAGCTTAAAAATCCTGAAAATATAAAAGTAGCAAAATGCTCCTAGAAAAAGTTACGCATATTTGTCTTGAATAATTCCTCGAAAATGTTGAAGTGGCTGGTTAACCACCAAGACCCCGGAATTTTCTTGTGCCTTTAATACATAATATTAATAAACATATAAGCTTCCTATCCTGAAAATATGAAAGTAGCAAAATGCTCCTAGAAAAAGTTACGCATATTTGTCTTAAATAATTCCTCGAAAATGTTGAAGTGGCTGGTTAACCACCAAGACCCCAGAATTTTCTTGTACATTTAATACATAATATTACTAATCATATAAGCTTAAAAATCCTGAAAATATAAAAGTAGCAAAATGCTCCTAGAAAAAGTTACGCATATTTGTCTTGAATAATTCCTCGAAAATGTTGAAGTGGCTGGTTAACCACCAAGACCCCGGAATGTTCTTGTACCTTTAACACATAATATTACTAATCATATAAGCTTAAAAATCCTGAAAATATAAAAGTAGCAAAATTCTCCTTGAAAAAGTTACGCATATTTGTCTTGAATAATTCCTCGAAAATGTTGAAGTGGCTGGTTAACCACCAAGACCCCGGAATTTTCTTGTACCTTTAACACATAATATTACTAATCATATAAGCTTAAAAATCCTGAAAATATAAAAGTATCAAAATGCTCCTAGAAAAAGTTACGCATATTTGTCTTGATTAATTCCTCGAAAATCTTGAAGTGGCTTGTTAACCACCAAGACCCCGGAAATTTCTTGTACCTTTAACACATAATATTACTAATCATATAAGCTTAAAAATCCTGAAAATATAAAAGTAGCAAAATGCTCCTAGAAAAAGTTACGCATATTTGTCTTGAATAATTCCTCGAAAATGTTGAAGTGGCTGGTTAACCACCAAAACCCCGGAATTTTCTTGTACCTTTAACACATAATATTACTAATCATATAAGCTTAAAAATCCTGAAAATATAAAAGTAGCAAAATGCTCCTAGAAAAAGTTACGCATATTTGTCTTGAATAATTCCTCGAAAATGTTGAAGTGGCTGGTTAACCACCAAGACCCCGGAATTTTCTTGTACCTTTAATAAATAATATTACTAATCATATAAGCTTAAAAATCCTGAAAATATAAAAGTAGCAAAAGCTCCTAGAAAAAGTTAGGCATATTTGTCTTGAATAATTCCTCGAAAATGTTGAAGTGGCTGGTTAACCACCAAGACCCCGGAATTTTCTTGTACCTTTAATACATAATATTAATAAACATATAAGCTTCCTATCCTGAAAATATAAAAGTAGCAAAATGATCCTAGAAGAAGTTACGTATATTTGTCTTGAATAATTCCTCGAAAATTTTGAAGTGGCTGGTTAACCACCAAGACCCCGGAATTTTCTTGTACCTTTAATAAATAATATTACTAATCATATAAGCTTAAAAATCCTGAAAATAGCAAAGTAGCAAAATGCTCCTAGAAAAAGTTACGCATATTTGTCTTGAATAATTCCTCGAAAATGTTGAAGTGGCTGGTTAACCACCAAGACCCCGGAATTTTCTTGTACCTTTAATACATAATATTACTAATCATATAAGCTTAAAAATCCTGAAAATATAAAAGTAGCAAAATGCTCCTAGAAAAAGTTACGCATATTTGTCTTGAATAATTCCTCGAAAATGTTGAAGTGGCTGGTTAACCACCAAGACCCCGGAATTTTCTTGTACCTTTAACACATAATATTACTAATCATATAAGCTTAAAAATCCTGAAAATATAAAAGTATCAAAATGCTCCTAGAAAAAGTTACGCATATTTGTCTTGATTAATTCCTCGAAAATGTTGAAGTGGCTTGTTAACCACCAAGACCCCGGAAATTTCTTGTACCTTTAACACATAATATTACTAATCATATAAGCTTAAAAATCCTGAAAATATAAAAGTAGCAAAATGCTCCTAGAAAAAGTTACGCATATTTGTCTTGAATAATTCCTCGAAAATGTTGAAGTGGCTGGTTAACCACCAAGACCCCGGAATTTTCTTGTACCTTTAACACATAATATTACTAATCATATAAACTTAAAAATCCTGAAAATATAAAAGTAGCAAAATGCTCCTAGAAAAAGTTACGCATATTTGTCTTGAATAATTCCTCGAAAATGTTGAAGTGGCTGGTTAACCACCAAGACCCCGGATATTTCTTGTACCTTTAATAAATAATATTACTAATCATATAAGCTTAAAAATCCTGAAAATATAAAAGTAGCAAAATGCTCCTAGAAAAAGTTAGGCATATTTGTCTTGAATAATTCCTCGAAAATGTTGAAGTGGCTGGTTAACCACCAAGACCCCGGAATTATCTTGTGCCTTTAATACATAATATTAATAAACATATAAGCTTCCTATCCTGAAAATATCAAAGTAGCAAAATGATCCTAGAAAAAGTTAGGCATATTTGTCTTGAATAATTCCTCGAAAATGTTGAAGTGGCTGGTTAACCACCAAGACCCCGGAATTTTCTTGTACCTTTAACACATAATATTACTAATCATGTAAGCTTAAAAATCCTGAAAATATAAAAGTAGCAAAATGCTCCTAGAAAAAGTTACGCATATTTGTCTTGAATAATTCCTCGAAAATGTTGAAGTGGCTGGTTAACCACCAAGACCCAGGAATTTTCTTGTACCTTTAATAAATAATAGTACTAATCATATAAGCTTAAGAATCCTGAAAATATAAAAGTAGCAAAATGCTCCTAGAAAAAGTTACGCATATTTGTCTTGAATAATTCCTCGAAAATGTTGAAGTGGCTGGTAAACCACCAAGACCCGGAATTTTCTTGTACCTTTAATACATAATATTAATAAACATATAAGCTTCCTATCCTGAAAATATCAAAGTAGCAAAATGATCCTAGAAAAAGTTACGCATATTTGTCTTGAATAATTCCTCGAAACTGTTGAAGTGGCTGGTTAACCACCAAGACCCCGGAATTTTCTTGTACCTTTAATAAATAATATTACTAATCATATAAGCTTAAAAATCCTGAAAATAGCAAAGTAGCAAAATGCTCCTAGAAAAAGTTACGCATATTTGTCTTGAATAATTCCTCGAAAATGTTGAAGTGGCTGGTTAACCACCAAGACCCCGGAATTTTCTTGTACCTTTAATACATAATATTACTAATCATATAAGCTTAAAAATCCTGAAAATATAAAAGTAGCAAAATGCTCCTAGAAAAAGTTACGCATATTTGTCTTGAATAATTCCTCGAAAATGTTGAAGTGGCTGGTTAACCACCAAGACCCCGGAATTTTCTTGTACCTTTAACACATAATATTACTAATCATATAAGCTTAAAAATCCTGAAAATATAAAAGTATCAAAATGCTCCTAGAAAAAGTTACGCATATTTGTCTTGATTAATTCCTCGAAAATGGTGAAGTGGCTTGTTAACCACCAAGACCCCGGAAATTTCTTGTACCTTTAACACATAATATTACTAATCATATAAGCTTAAAAATCCTGAAAATATAAAAGTAGCAAAATGCTCCTAGAAAAAGTTACGCATATTTGTCTTGAATAATTCCTCGAAAATGTTGAAGTGGCTGGTTAACCACCAAGACCCCGGAATTTTCTTGTACCTTTAACACATAATATTACTAATCATATAAGCTTAAAAATCCTGAAAATATAAAAGTATCAAAATGCTCCTAGAAAAAGTTACGCATATTTGTCTTGAATAATTCCTCGAAAATGTTGAAGTGGCTGGTTAACCACCAAGACCCCGGAATTTTCTTGTACCTTTAATAAATAATATTACTAATCATATAAGCTTAAAAATCCTGAAAATATAAAAGTAGCAAAAGCTCCTAGAAAAAGTTAGGCATATTTGTCTTGAATAATTCCTCGAAAATGTTGAAGTGGCTGGTTAACCACCAAGACCCCGGAATTTTCTTGTACCTTTAATACATAATATTAATAAACATATAAGCTTCCTATCCTGAAAATATAAAAGTAGCAAAATGATCCTAGAAGAAGTTACGCATATTTGTCTTGAATAATTCCTCGAAAATGTTGAAGTGGCTGGTTAACCACCAAGACCCCGGAATTTTCTTGTTCCTTTAACACATAATATTACTAATCATATAAGCTTAAAAATCCTGAAAATATAAAAGTAGGAAAATGATCCTAGAAAATGTTACGCATATTTGTCTTGAATAATACCTCGAAAATGTTGAAGTGGATGGTTAACCACCAAGACCCCGGAATTTTCTTGTACCTTTAACACATAATATTACTAATCATGTAAGCTTAAAAATCCTGAAAATATAAAAGTAGCAAAATGCTCCTAGAAAAAGTTACGCATATTTGTCTTGAATAATTCCTCGAAAATGTTGAAGTGGCTGGTTAACCACCAAGACCCCGGAATTTTCTTGTACCTTTAACACATAATATTACTAATCATGTAAGCTTAAAAATCCTGAAAATATAAAAGTAGCAAAATGCTCCTAGAAAAAGTTACGTATATTTGTCTTGAATAATTCCTCGAAAATTTTGAAGTGGCTGGTTAACCACCAAGACCCCGGAATTTTCTTGTACCTTTAACACATAATATTACTAATCATGTAAGCTTAAAAATCCTGAAAATATAAAAGTAGCAAAATGCTCCTAGGAAAAGTTACGCATATTTGTCTTGAATAATTCCTCGAAAATGTTGAAGTGGCTGGTTAACCACCAAGACCCCGGAATTTTCTTGTACCTTTAATACATAATATTAGTAATCATATAAGCTTAAAAATCCTGAAAATATAAAAGTAGCAAAATGCTCCTAGAAAAAGTTACGCATATTTGTCTTGAATAATTCCTCGAAAATGTTGAAGTGGCTGGTTAACCACCAAGACCCCGGAATTTTCTTGTGCCATTAATACATAATATTAATAAACATATAAGCTTCCTATCCTGAAAATATCAAAAAGTAGCAAAATGCTCCTAGAAAAAGTTACGCATATTTGTCTTAAATAATTCCTCGAAAATGTTGAAGTGGCTGGTTAACCACCAAGACCCCAGAATTTTCTTGTACATTTAATACATAATATTAATAATATATATATAATACATAATATTAATAAACATATAAGCTTCCTATCCTGAAAATATCAAAGTAGCAAAATGATCCTAGAAAAAGTTAGGCATATTTGTCTTGAATAATTCCTCGAAAATGTTGAAGTGGCTGGTTAACCACCAAGACCCCGGAATTTTCTTGTACCTTTAACACATAATATTACTAATCATGTAAGCTTAAAAATCCTGAAAATATAAAAGTAGCAAAATGCTCCTAGAAAAAGTTACGCATATTTGTCTTGAATAATTCCTCGAAAATGTTGAAGTGGCTGGTTAACCACCAAGACCCCGGAATTTTCTTGTACCTTTAATAAATAATAGTACTAATCATATAAGCTTAAGAATCCTGAAAATATAAAAGTAGCAAAATGCTCCTAGAAAAAGTTACGCATATTTGTCTTGAATAATTCCTCGAAAATGTTGAAGTGGCTGGTAAACCACCAAGACCCGGAATTTTCTTGTACCTTTAATACATAATATTAATAAACATATAAGCTTCCTATCCTGAAAATATCAAAGTAGCAAAATGATCCTAGAAAAAGTTACGCATATTTGTCTTGAATAATTCCTCGAAACTGTTGAAGTGGCTGGTTAACCACCAAGACCCCGGAATTTTCTTGTACCTTTAATAAATAATATTACTAATCATATAAGCTTAAAAATCCTGAAAATAGCAAAGTAGCAAAATGCTCCTAGAAAAAGTTACGCATATTTGTCTTGAATAATTCCTCGAAAATGTTGAAGTGGCTGGTTAACCACCAAGACCCCGGAATTTTCTTGTACCTTTAATACATAATATTACTAATCATATAAGCTTAAAAATCCTGAAAATATAAAAGTAGCAAAATGCTCCTAGCAAAAGTTACGCATATTTGTCTTGAATAATTCCTCGAAAATGTTGAAGTGGCTGGTTAACCACCAAGACCCCGGAATTTTCTTGTACCTTTAATACATAATATTAATAAACATATAAGCTTCCTATCCTGAAAATATAAAAGTAGCAAAATGATCCTAGAAAAAGTTACGCATATTTGTCTTGAATAATTCCTCGAAAATGTTGAAGTGGCTGGTTAACCACCAAGACCCCGGCTATTTCTTGTACCTTTAATAAATAATATTACTAATCAAATAAGCTTCCTATCCTGAAAATATCAAAGTAGCAAAATGATCCTAGAAAAAGTTAGGCATATTTGTCTTGAATAATTCCTCGAAAATGTTGAAGTGGCTGGTTAACCACCAAGACCCCGGAATTTTCTTGTACCTTTAACACATAATATTACTAATCATGTAAGCTTAAAAATCCTGAAAATATAAAAGTAGCAAAATGCTCCTAGAAAAAGTTACGCATATTTGTCTTGAATAATTCCTCGAAAATGTTGAAGTGGCTGGTTAACCACCAAGACCCCGGAATTTTCTTGTACCTTTAATAAATAATATTACTAATCATATAAGCTTAAAAATCCTGAAAATATAAAAGTAGCAAAATGCTCCTAGAAAAAGTTAGGCATATTTGTCTTGAATAATTCCTCGAAAATGTTGAAGTGGCTGGTTAACCACCAAGACCCCGGAATTTTCTTTTACCTTTAATACATAATATTAATAAACATATAAGCTTCCTATCCTGAAAATATCAAAGTAGCAAAATGATCCTAGAAAAAGTTACGCATATTTGTCTTGAATAATTCCTCGAAACTGTTGAAGTGGCTGGTTAACCACCAAGACCCCGGAATTTTCTTGTACCTTTAATAAATAATATTACTAATCATATAAGCTTAAAAATCCTGAAAATAGCAAAGTAGCAAAATGCTCCTAGAAAAAGTTACGCATATTTGTCTTGAATAATTCCTCGAAAATGTTGAAGTGGCTGGTTAACCACCAAGACCCCGGAATTTTCTTGTACCTTTAATACATAATATTACTAATCATATAAGCTTAAAAATCCTGAAAATATAAAAGTAGCAAAATGCTCCTAGCAAAAGTTACGCATATTTGTCTTGAATAATTCCTCGAAAATGTTGAAGTGGCTGGTTAACCACCAAGACCCCGGAATTTTCTTGTACCTTTAATACATAATATTAATAAACATATAAGCTTCCTATCCTGAAAATATAAAAGTAGCAAAATGATCCTAGAAAAAGTTACGCATATTTGTCTTGAATAATTCCTCGAAAATGTTGAAGTGGCTGGTTAACCACCAAGACCCCGGAATTTTCTTGTACCTTTAACACATAATATTACTAATCATATAAGCTTAAAAATCCTGAAAATATAAAAGTTTCAAAATGCTCCTAGAAAAAGTTACGCATATTTGTCTTGAATAATTCCTCGAAAATGTTGAAGTGGCTTGTTAACCACCAAGACCCCGGAAATTTCTTGTACCTTTAACACATAATATTACTAATCATATAAGCTTAAAAATCCTGAAAATATAAAAGTAGCAAAATGCTCCTAGAAAAAGTTACGCATATTTGTCTTGAATAATTCCTCGAAAATGTTGAAGTGGCTGGTTAACCACCAAGACCCCGGAATTTTCTTGTACCTTTAACACATAATATTACTAATCATATAAGCTTAAAAATCCTGAAAATATAAAAGTAGCAAAATGCTCCTAGAAAAAGTTACGCATATTTGTCTTGAATAATTCCTCGAAAATGTTGAAGTGGCTGGTTAACCACCAAGACCCCGGAATTTTCTTGTACCTTTAATAAATAATATTACTAATCATATAAGCTTAAAAATCCTGAAAATATAAAAGTAGCAAAATGCTCCTAGAAAAAGTTAGGCATATTTGTCTTGAATAATTCCTCGAAAATGTTGAAGTGGCTGGTTAACCACCAAGACCCCGGAATTTTCTTTTACCTTTAATACATAATATTAATAAACATATAAGCTTCCTATCCTGAAAATATAAAAGTAGCAAAATGATCATAGAAAAAGTTACGCATATTTGTCTTGAATAATTCCTCGAAAATGTTGAAGTGGCTGGTTAACCACCAAGACCCCGGAATTTTCTTGTACCTTTAACACATAATATTACTAATCATATAAGCTTAAAAATCCTGAAAATAGCAAAGTAGCAAAATGCTCCTAGAAAAAGTTACGCATATTTGTCTTGAATAATTCCTCGAAAATGTTGAAGTGGCTGGTTAACCACCAAGACCCCGGAATTTTCTTGTACCTTTAATACATAATATTACTAATCATATAAGCTTAAAAATCCTGAAAATATAAAAGTAGCAAAATGCTCCTAGAAAAAGTTACGCATATTTGTCTTGAATAATTCCTCGAAAATGTTGAAGTGGCTGGTTAACCACCAAGACCCCGGAATTTTCTTGTACCTTTAACACATAATATTACTAATCATATAAGCTTAAAAATCCTGAAAATATAAAAGTATCAAAATGCTCCTAGAAAAAGTTACGCATATTTGTCTTGATTAATTCCTCGAAAATGTTGAAGTGGCTTGTTAACCACCAAGACCCCGGAAATTTCTTGTACCTTTAACACATAATATTACTAATCATATAAGCTTAAAAATCCTGAAAATATAAAAGTAGCAAAATGCTCCTAGAAAAAGTTACGCATATTTGTCTTGAATAATTCCTCGAAAATGTTGAAGTGGCTGGTTAACCACCAAGACCCCGGAATTTTCTTGTACCTTTAACACATAATATTACTAATCATATAAGCTTAAAAATCCTGAAAATATAAAAGTAGCAAAATGCTCCTAGAAAAAGTTACGCATATTTGTCTTGAATAATTCCTCGAAAATGTTGAAGTGGCTGGTTAACCACCAAGACCCCGGAATTTTCTTGTACCTTTAATAAATAATATTACTAATCATATAAGCTTAAAAATCCTGAAAATATAAAAGTAGCAAAAGCTCCTAGAAAAAGTTAGGCATATTTGTCTTGAATAATTCCTCGAAAATGTTGAAGTGGCTGGTTAACCACCAAGACCCCGGAATTTTCTTGTACCTTTAATACATAATATTAATAAACATATAAGCTTCCTATCCTGAAAATATAAAAGTAGCAAAATGATCCTAGAAGAAGTTACGCATATTTGTCTTGAATAATTCCTCGAAAATGTTGAAGTGGCTGGTTAACCACCAAGACCCCGGAATTTTCTTGTTCCTTTAACACATAATATTACTAATCATATAAGCTTAAAAATCCTGAAAATATAAAAGTAGCAAAATGATCCTAGAAAATGTTACGCATATTTGTCTTGAATAATACCTCGAAAATGTTGAAGTGGATGGTTAACCACCAAGACCCCGGAATTTTCTTGTACCTTTAACACATAATATTACTAATCATGTAAGCTTAAAAATCCTGAAAATATAAAAGTAGCAAAATGCTCCTAGAAAAAGTTACGCATATTTGTCTTGAATAATTCCTCGAAAATGTTGAAGTGGCTGGTTAACCACCAAGACCCCGGAATTTTCTTGTACCTTTAACACATAATATTACTAATCATGTAAGCTTAAAAATCCTGAAAATATAAAAGTAGCAAAATGCTCCTAGAAAAAGTTACGTATATTTGTCTTGAATAATTCCTCGAAAATTTTGAAGTGGCTGGTTAACCACCAAGACCCCGGAATTTTCTTGTACCTTTAACACATAATATTACTAATCATGTAAGCTTAAAAATCCTGAAAATATAAAAGTAGCAAAATGCTCCTAGGAAAAGTTACGCATATTTGTCTTGAATAATTCCTCGAAAATGTTGAAGTGGCTGGTTAACCACCAAGACCCCGGAATTTTCTTGTACCTTTAATACATAATATTAGTAATCATATAAGCTTAAAAATCCTGAAAATATAAAAGTAGCAAAATGCTCCTAGAAAAAGTTACGCATATTTGTCTTGAATAATTCCTCGAAAATGTTGAAGTGGCTGGTTAACCACCAAGACCCCGGAATTTTCTTGTGCCATTAATACATAATATTAATAAACATATAAGCTTCCTATCCTGAAAATATCAAAAAGTAGCAAAATGCTCCTAGAAAAAGTTACGCATATTTGTCTTAAATAATTCCTCGAAAATGTTGAAGTGGCTGGTTAACCACCAAGACCCCAGAATTTTCTTGTACATTTAATACATAATATTACTAATCATATAAGCTTAAAAATCCTGAAAATATAAAAGTAGCAAAATGCTCCTAGCAAAAGTTACGCATATTTGTCTTGAATAATTCCTCGAAAATGTTGAAGTGGCTGGTTAACCACCAAGACCCCGGAATTTTCTTGTACCTTTAACACATAATATTACTAATCATATAAACTTAAAAATCCTGAAAATATAAAAGTAGCAAAATGCTCCTAGAAAAAGTTACGCATATTTGTCTTGAATAATTCCTCGAAAATGTTGAAGTGGCTGGTTAACCACCAAGACCCCGGATATTTCTTGTACCTTTAATAAATAATATTACTAATCATATAAGCTTAAAAATCCTGAAAATATAAAAGTAGCAAAATGCTCCTAGAAAAAGTTAGGCATATTTGTCTTGAATAATTCCTCGAAAATGTTGAAGTGGCTGGTTAACCACCAAGACCCCGGAATTATCTTGTGCCTTTAATACATAATATTAATAAACATATAAGCTTCCTATCCTGAAAATATCAAAGTAGCAAAATGATCCTAGAAAAAGTTAGGCATATTTGTCTTGAATAATTCCTCGAAAATGTTGAAGTGGCTGGTTAACCACCAAGACCCCGGAATTTTCTTGTACCTTTAACACATAATATTACTAATCATGTAAGCTTAAAAATCCTGAAAATATAAAAGTAGCAAAATGCTCCTAGAAAAAGTTACGCATATTTGTCTTGAATAATTCCTCGAAAATGTTGAAGTGGCTGGTTAACCACCAAGACCCCGGAATTTTCTTGTACCTTTAATAAATAATAGTACTAATCATATAAGCTTAAGAATCCTGAAAATATAAAAGTAGCAAAATGCTCCTAGAAAAAGTTACGCATATTTGTCTTGAATAATTCCTCGAAAATGTTGAAGTGGCTGGTAAACCACCAAGACCCGGAATTTTCTTGTACCTTTAATACATAATATTAATAAACATATAAGCTTCCTATCCTGAAAATATCAAAGTAGCAAAATGATCCTAGAAAAAGTTACGCATATTTGTCTTGAATAATTCCTCGAAACTGTTGAAGTGGCTGGTTAACCACCAAGACCCCGGAATTTTCTTGTACCTTTAATAAATAATATTACTAATCATATAAGCTTAAAAATCCTGAAAATAGCAAAGTAGCAAAATGCTCCTAGAAAAAGTTACGCATATTTGTCTTGAATAATTCCTCGAAAATGTTGAAGTGGCTGGTTAACCACCAAGACCCCGGAATTTTCTTGTACCTTTAATACATAATATTACTAATCATATAAGCTTAAAAATCCTGAAAATATAAAAGTAGCAAAATGCTCCTAGCAAAAGTTACGCATATTTGTCTTGAATAATTCCTCGAAAATGTTGAAGTGGCTGGTTAACCACCAAGACCCCGGAATTTTCTTGTACCTTTAATACATAATATTAATAAACATATAAGCTTCCTATCCTGAAAATATAAAAGTAGCAAAATGATCCTAGAAAAAGTTACGCATATTTGTCTTGAATAATTCCTCGAAAATGTTGAAGTGGCTGGTTAACCACCAAGACCCCGGCTATTTCTTGTACCTTTAATAAATAATATTACTAATCATATAAGCTTCCTATCCTGAAAATATCAAAGTAGCAAAATGATCCTAGAAAAAGTTAGGCATATTTGTCTTGAATAATTCCTCGAAAATGTTGAAGTGGCTGGTTAACCACCAAGACCCCGGAATTTTCTTGTACCTTTAACACATAATATTACTAATCATGTAAGCTTAAAAATCCTGAAAATATAAAAGTAGCAAAATGCTCCTAGAAAAAGTTACGCATATTTGTCTTGAATAATTCCTCGAAAATGTTGAAGTGGCTGGTTAACCACCAAGACCCCGGAATTTTCTTGTACCTTTAATAAATAATATTACTAATCATATAAGCTTAAAAATCCTGAAAATATAAAAGTAGCAAAATGCTCCTAGAAAAAGTTAGGCATATTTGTCTTGAATAATTCCTCGAAAATGTTGAAGTGGCTGGTTAACCACCAAGACCCCGGAATTTTCTTTTACCTTTAATACATAATATTAATAAACATATAAGCTTCCTATCCTGAAAATATCAAAGTAGCAAAATGATCCTAGAAAAAGTTACGCATATTTGTCTTGAATAATTCCTCGAAACTGTTGAAGTGGCTGGTTAACCACCAAGACCCCGGAATTTTCTTGTACCTTTAATAAATAATATTACTAATCATATAAGCTTAAAAATCCTGAAAATAGCAAAGTAGCAAAATGCTCCTAGAAAAAGTTACGCATATTTGTCTTGAATAATTCCTCGAAAATGTTGAAGTGGCTGGTTAACCACCAAGACCCCGGAATTTTCTTGTACCTTTAATACATAATATTACTAATCATATAAGCTTAAAAATCCTGAAAATATAAAAGTAGCAAAATGCTCCTAGCAAAAGTTACGCATATTTGTCTTGAATAATTCCTCGAAAATGTTGAAGTGGCTGGTTAACCACCAAGACCCCATAATTTTCTTGTACCTTTAATACATAATATTAATAAACATATAAGCTTCCTATCCTGAAAATATAAAAGTAGCAAAATGATCCTAGAAAAAGTTACGCATATTTGTCTTGAATAATTCCTCGAAAATGTTGAAGTGGCTGGTTAACCACCAAGACCCCGGAATTTTCTTGTACCTTTAACACATAATATTACTAATCATATAAGCTTAAAAATCCTGAAAATATAAAAGTTTCAAAATGCTCCTAGAAAAAGTTACGCATATTTGTCTTGAATAATTCCTCGAAAATGTTGAAGTGGCTTGTTAACCACCAAGACCCCGGAAATTTCTTGTACCTTTAACACATAATATTACTAATCATATAAGCTTAAAAATCCTGAAAATATAAAAGTAGCAAAATGCTCCTAGAAAAAGTTACGCATATTTGTCTTGAATAATTCCTCGAAAATGTTGAAGTGGCTGGTTAACCACCAAGACCCCGGAATTTTCTTGTACCTTTAACACATAATATTATTAATCATATAAGCTTAAAAATCCTGAAAATATAAAAGTAGCAAAATGCTCCTAGAAAAAGTTACGCATATTTGTCTTGAATAATTCCTCGAAAATGTTGAAGTGGCTGGTTAACCACCAAGACCCCGGAATTTTCTTGTACCTTTAATAAATAATATTACTAATCATATAAGCTTAAAAATCCTGAAAATATAAAAGTAGCAAAATGCTCCTAGAAAAAGTTAGGCATATTTGTCTTGAATAATTCCTCGAAAATGTTGAAGTGGCTGGTTAACCACCAAGACCCCGGAATTTTCTTTTACCTTTAATACATAATATTAATAAACATATAAGCTTCCTATCCTGAAAATATAAAAGTAGCAAAATGATCATAGAAAAAGTTACGCATATTTGTCTTGAATAATTCCTCGAAAATGTTGAAGTGGCTGGTTAACCACCAAGACCCCGGAATTTTCTTGTACCTTTAACACATAATATTACTAATCATATAAGCTTAAAAATCCTGAAAATATAAAAGTATCAAAATGCTCCTAGAAAAAGTTACGCATATTTGTCTTGAATAATTCCTCGAAAATGTTGAAGTGGCTGGTTAACCACCAAGACCCCGGAATTTTCTTGTACCTTTAACACATAATATTACTAATCATGTAAGCTTAAAAATCCTGAAAATATAAAAGTAGCAAAATGCTCCTAGAAAAAGTTACGCATATTTGTCTTGAATAATTCCTCGAAAATGTTGAAGTGGCTGGTTAACCACCAAGACCCCGGAATTTTCTTGTACCTTTAACACATAATATTACTAAACATATAAGCTTACAAATCCTGAAAATATAAAAGTAGCAAAATGCTCCTAGAAAAAGTTACGCATATTTGTCTTGAATAATTCCTCGAAAATGTTGAAGTGGCTGGTTAACCACCAAGACCCCGGAATTTTCTTGTACCTTTAATAAATAATAGTACTAATCATATAAGCTTAAAAATCCTGAAAATATAAAAGTAGCAAAATGCTCCTAGAAAAAGTTACGCATATTTGTCTTGAATAATTCCTCGAAAATGTTGAAGTGGCTGGTTAACCACCAAGACCCCGGAATTTTCTTGTGCCTTTAATACATAATATTAATAAACATATCAGCTTCCTATCCTTAAAATATCAAAGTAGCAAAATGATCCTAGAAAAAGTTACGCATATTTGTCTTGAATAATTCCTCGAAAATGTTGAAGTGGCTGGTTAACCACCAAGACCCCGGAATTTTCTTGTGCCTTTAATACATAATATTAATAAACATATCAGCTTCCTATCCTGAAAATATCAAAGTAGCAAAATGATCCTAGAAAAAGTTACGCATATTTGTCTTGAATAATTCCTCGAAAATGTTGAAGTGGCTGGTTAACCACCAAGACCCCGGAATTTTCTTGTACCTTTAACACATAAAATTACTAATCATGTAAGCTTAAAAATCCTGAAAATATAAAAGTAGCAAAATGCTCCTAGGAAAAGTTACGCATATTTGTCTTGAATAATTCTTCGAAAATGTTGAAGTGGCTGGTTAACCACCAAGACCCCGGAATTTTCTTGTACCTTTAATACATAATATTACTAATCATATAAGCTTAAAAATCCTGAAAATATAAAAGTAGCAAAATGCTCCTAGAAAAAGTTACGCATATTTGTCTTGAATAATTCCTCGAAAATGTTGAAGTGGCTGGTTAACCACCAAGACCCCGGAATTTTCTTGTGCCTTTAATACATAATATTAATAAACATATAAGCTTCCTATCCTGAAAATATCAAAGTAGCAAAATGCTCCTAGAAAAAGTTACGCATATTTGTCTTAAATAATTCCTCGAAAATGTTGAAGTGGCTGGTTAACCACCAAGACCCCAGAATTTTCTTGTACATTTAATACATAACATTACTAATCATATAAGCTTAAAAATCCTGAAAATATAAAAGTAGCAAAATGCTCCTAGCAAAAGTTACGCATATTTGTCTTGAATAATTCCTCGAAAATGTTGAAGTGGCTGGTTAACCACCAAGACCCCGGAATTTTCTTGTACCTTTAACACATAATATTACTAATCATATAAGCTTAAAAATCCTGAAAATATAAAAGTAGCAAAATGCTCCTAGAAAAAGTTACGCATATTTGTCTTGAATAATTCCTCGAAAATGTTGAAGTGGCTGGTTAACCACCAAGACCCCGGAATTTTCTTGTACCTTTAATACATAATATTAATAAACATATAAGCTTCCTATCCTGAAAATATAAAAGTAGCAAAATGATCCTAGAAAAAGTTACGCATATTTGTCTTGAATAATTCCTAGAAAATGTTGAAGTGGCTGGTTAACCACCAAGACCCCGGAATTTTCTTGTACCTTTAATACATAATATTAATAAACATATAAGCTTCCTATCCTGAAAATATAAAAGTAGCAAAATGATCCTAGAAAAAGTTACGCATATTTGTCTTGAATAATTCCGCGAAAATGTTGAAGTGGCTGGTTAACCACCAAGACCCCGGAATTTTCTTGTACCTTTAACACATAATATTACTAATCATATAAGCTTAAAAATCCTGAAAATATAAAAGTAGCAAAATGATCCTAGAAAAAGTTACGCATATTTGTCTTGAATAATTCCTCGAAAATGTTGAAGTGGCTGGTTAACCACCAAGACCCCGGAATTTTCTTGTACCTTTAACACATAATATTACTAATCATGTAAGCTTAAAAATCCTGAAAATATAAAAGTAGCAAAATGCTCCTAGAAAAAGTTACGCATATTTATCTTGAATAATTCCTCGAAAATGTTGAAGTGGCAGGTTAACCACCAAGACCCCGGAATTTTCTTGTACCTTTAATAAATAATAGTACTAATCATATAAGCTTAAAAATCCTGAAAATATAAAAGTAGCAAAATGCTCCTAGAAAAAGTTACGCATATTTGTCTTGAATAATTCCTCGAAAATGTTGAAGTGGCTGGTAAACCACCAAGACCCGGAATTTTCTTGTACCTTTAATACATAATATTAATAAACATATAAGCTTCCTATCCTGAAAATATCAAAGTAGCAAAATGATCCTAGAAAAAGTTACGCATATTTGTCTTGAATAATTCCTCGAAACTGTTGAAGTGGCTGGTTAACCACCAAGACCCCGGAATTTTCTTGTACCTTTAATAAATAATATTACTAATCATATAAGCTTAAAAATCCTGAAAATAGCAAAGTAGCAAAATGCTCCTAGAAAAAGTTACGCATATTTGTCTTGAATAATTCCTCGAAAATGTTGAAGTGGCTGGTTAACCACCAAGACCCCGGAATTTTCTTGTACCTTTAATACATAATATTACTAATCATATAAGCTTAAAAATCCTTAAAATATAAAAGTAGCAAAATGCTCCTAGCAAAAGTTACGCATATTTGTCTTGAATAATTCCTCGAAAATGTTGAAGTGGCTGGTTAACCACCAAGACCCCGGAATTTTCTTGTACCTTTAACACATAATATTACTAATCATATAAGCTTAAAAATCCTGAAAATATAAAAGTATCAAAATGCTCCTAGAAAAAGTTACGCATATTTGTCTTGAATAATTCCTCGAAAATGTTGAAGTGGCTGGTTAACCACCAAGACCCCGGAATTTTCTTGTACCTTTAACACATAATATTACTAATCATGTAAGCTTAAAAATCCTGAAAATATAAAAGTAGCAAAATGCTCCTAGAAAAAGTTACGCATATTTGTCTTGAATAATTCCTCGAAAATGTTGAAGTGGCTGGTTAACCACCAAGACCCCGGAATTTTCTTGTACCTTTAACACCTAATATTACTAATCATATAAGCTTACAAATCCTGAAAATATAAAAGTAGCAAAATGCTCCTAGAAAAAGTTACGCATATTTGTCTTGAATAATTCCTCGAAAATGTTGAAGTGGCTGGTTAACCACCAAGACCCCGGAATTTTCTTGTACCTTTAATAAATAATAGTACTAATCATATAAGCTTAAAAATCCTGAAAATATAAAAGTAGCAAAATGCTCCTAGAAAAAGTTACGCATATTTGTCTTGAATAATTCCTCGAAAATGTTGAAGTGGCTGGTTAACCACCAAGACCCCGGAATTTTCTTGTGCCTTTAATACATAATATTAATAAACATATCAGCTTCCTATCCTTAAAATATCAAAGTAGCAAAATGATCCTAGAAAAAGTTACGCATATTTGTCTTGAATAATTCCTCGAAAATGTTGAAGTGGCTGGTTAACCACCAAGACCCCGGAATTTTCTTGTGCCTTTAATACATAATATTAATAAACATATCAGCTTCCTATCCTGAAAATATCAAAGTAGCAAAATGATCCTAGAAAAAGTTACGCATATTTGTCTTGAATAATTCCTCGAAAATGTTGAAGTGGCTGGTTAACCACCAAGACCCCGGAATTTTCTTGTACCTTTAACACATAAAATTACTAATCATGTAAGCTTAAAAATCCTGAAAATATAAAAGTAGCAAAATGCTCCTAGGAAAAGTTACGCATATTTGTCTTGAATAATTCTTCGAAAATGTTGAAGTGGCTGGTTAACCACCAAGACCCCGGAATTTTCTTGTACCTTTAATACATAATATTACTAATCATATAAGCTTAAAAATCCTGAAAATATAAAAGTAGCAAAATGCTCCTAGAAAAAGTTACGCATATTTGTCTTGAATAATTCCTCGAAAATGTTGAAGTGGCTGGTTAACCACCAAGACCCCGGAATTTTCTTGTGCCTTTAATACATAATATTAATAAACATATAAGCTTCCTATCCTGAAAATATCAAAGTAGCAAAATGCTCCTAGAAAAAGTTACGCATATTTGTCTTGAATAATTCCTCGAAAATGTTGAAGTGGCTGGTTAACCACCAAGACCCCGGAATTTTCTTGTGCCTTTAATACATAATATTAATAAACATATCAGCTTCCTATCCTTAAAATATCAAAGTAGCAAAATGATCCTAGAAAAAGTTACGCATATTTGTCTTGAATAATTCCTCGAAAATGTTGAAGTGGCTGGTTAACCACCAAGACCCCGGAATTTTCTTGTGCCTTTAATACATAATATTAATAAACATATCAGCTTCCTATCCTGAAAATATCAAAGTAGCAAAATGATCCTAGAAAAAGTTACGCATATTTGTCTTGAATAATTCCTCGAAAATGTTGAAGTGGCTGGTTAACCACCAAGACCCCGGAATTTTCTTGTACCTTTAACACATAATATTACTAATCATGTAAGCTTAAAAATCCTGAAAATATAAAAGTAGCAAAATGCTCCTAGAAAAAGTTACGCATATTTGTCTTGAATAATTCCTCGAAAATGTTGAAGTGGCTGGTTAACCACCAAGACCCCGGAATTTTCTTGTACCTTTAACACATAATATTACTAATCATATAAGCTTACAAATCCTGAAAATATAAAAGTAGCAAAATGCTCCTAGAAAAAGTTACGCATATTTGTCTTGAATAATTCCTCGAAAATGTTGAAGTGGCTGGTTAACCACCAAGACCCCGGAATTTTCTTGTACCTTTAATAAATAATAGTACTAATCATATAAGCTTAAAAATCCTGAAAATATAAAAGTAGCAAAATGCTCCTAGAAAAAGTTACGCATATTTGTCTTGAATAATTCCTCGAAAATGTTGAAGTGGCTGGTTAACCACCAAGACCCCGGAATTTTCTTGTGCCTTTAATACATAATATTAATAAACATATCAGCTTCCTATCCTTAAAATATCAAAGTAGCAAAATGATCCTAGAAAAAGTTACGCATATTTGTCTTGAATAATTCCTCGAAAATGTTGAAGTGGCTGGTTAACCACCAAGACCCCGGAATTTTCTTTTGCCTTTAATACATAATATTAATAAACATATCAGCTTCCTATCCTGAAAATATCAAAGTAGCAAAATGATCCTAGAAAAAGTTACGCATATTTGTCTTGAATAATTCCTCGAAAATGTTGAAGTGGCTGGTTAACCACCAAGACCCCGGAATTTTCTTGTACCTTTAACACATAAAATTACTAATCATGTAAGCTTAAAAATCCTGAAAATATAAAAGTAGCAAAATGCTCCTAGGAAAAGTTACGCATATTTGTCTAGAATAATTCTTCGAAAATGTTGAAGTGGCTGGTTAACCACCAAGACCCCGGAATTTTCTTGTACCTTTAATACATAATATTACTAATCATATAAGCTTAAAAATCCTGAAAATATAAAAGTAGCAAAATGCTCCTAGAAAAAGTTACGCATATTTGTCTTGAATAATTCCTCGAAAATGTTGAAGTGGCTGGTTAACCACCAAGACCCCGGAATTTTCTTGTGCCTTTAATACATAATATTAATAAACATATAAGCTTCCTATCCTGAAAATATCAAAGTAGCAAAATGCTCCTAGAAAAAGTTACGCATATTTGTCTTAAATAATTCCTCGAAAATGTTGAAGTGGCTGGTTAACCACCAAGACCCCAGAATTTTCTTGTACATTTAATACATAATATTACTAATCATATAAGCTTAAAAATCCTGAAAATATAAAAGTAGCAAAATGCTCCTAGCAAAAGTTACGCATATTTGTCTTGAATAATTCCTCGAAAATGTTGAAGTGGCTGGTTAACCACCAAGACCCCGGAATTTTCTTGTACCTTTAACACATAATATTACTAATCATATAAGCTTAAAAATCCTGAAAATATAAAAGTAGCAAAATGCTCCTAGAAAAAGTTACGCATATTTGTCTTGAATAATTCCTCGAAAATGTTGAAGTGGCTGGTTAACCACCAAGACCCCGGAATTTTCTTGTACCTTTAATACATAATATTAATAAACATATAAGCTTCCTATCCTGAAAATATAAAAGTAGCAAAATGATCCTAGAAAAAGTTACGCATATTTGTCTTGAATAATTCCTAGAAAATGTTGAAGTGGCTGGTTAACCACCAAGACCCCGGAATTTTCTTGTACCTTTAATACATAATATTAATAAACATATAAGCTTCCTATCCTGAAAATATAAAAGTAGCAAAATGATCCTAGAAAAAGTTACGCATATTTGTCTTGAATAATTCCGCGAAAATGTTGAAGTGGCTGGTTAACCACCAAGACCCCGGAATTTTCTTGTACCTTTAACACATAATATTACTAATCATATAAGCTTAAAAATCCTGAAAATATAAAAGTAGCAAAATGATCCTAGAAAAAGTTACGCATATTTGTCTTGAATAATTCCTCGAAAATGTTGAAGTGGCTGGTTAACCACCAAGACCCCGGAATTTTCTTGTACCTTTAACACATAATATTACTAATCATGTAAGCTTAAAAATCCTGAAAATATAAAAGTAGCAAAATGCTCCTAGAAAAAGTTACGCATATTTATCTTGAATAATTCCTCGAAAATGTTGAAGTGGCAGGTTAACCACCAAGACCCCGGAATTTTCTTGTACCTTTAATAAATAATAGTACTAATCATATAAGCTTAAAAATCCTGAAAATATAAAAGTAGCAAAATGCTTCTAGAAAAAGTTACGCATATTTGTCTTGAATAATTCCTCGAAAATGTTGAAGTGGCTGGTAAACCACCAAGACCCGGAATTTTCTTGTACCTTTAATACATAATATTAATAAACATATAAGCTTCCTATCCTGAAAATATCAAAGTAGCAAAATGATCCTAGAAAAAGTTACGCATATTTGTCTTGAATAATTCCTCGAAACTGTTGAAGTGGCTGGTTAACCACCAAGACCCCGGAATTTTCTTGTACCTTTAATAAATAATATTACTAATCATATAAGCTTAAAAATCCTGAAAATAGCAAAGTAGCAAAATGCTCCTAGAAAAAGTTACGCATATTTGTCTTGAATAATTCCTCGAAAGTGTTGAAGTGGCTGGTTAACCACCAAGACCCCGGAATTTTCTTGTACCTTTAATACATAATATTACTAATCATATAAGCTTAAAAATCCTTAAAATATAAAAGTAGCAAAATGCTCCTAGCAAAAGTTACGCATATTTGTCTTGAATAATTCCTCGAAAATGTTGAAGTGGCTGGTTAACCACCAAGACCCCGGAATTTTCTTTTACCTTTAATACATAATATTAATAAACATATAAGCTTCCTATCCTGAAAATATCAAAGTAGCAAAATGATCCTAGAAAAAGTTACGCATATTTGTCTTGAATAATTCCTCGAAACTGTTGAAGTGGCTGGTTAACCACCAAGACCCCGGAATTTTCTTGTACCTTTAATAAATAATATTACTAATCATATAAGCTTAAAAATCCTGAAAATAGCAAAGTAGCAAAATGCTCCTAGAAAAAGTTACGCATATTTGTCTTGAATAATTCCTCGAAAATGTTGAAGTGGCTGGTTAACCACCAAGACCCCGGAATTTTCTTGTACCTTTAATACATAATATTACTAATCATATAAGCTTAAAAATCCTGAAAATATAAAAGTAGCAAAATGCTCCTAGCAAAAGTTACGCATATTTGTCTTGAATAATTCCTCGAAAATGTTGAAGTGGCTGGTTAACCACCAAGACCCCGGAATTTTCTTGTACCTTTAATACATAATATTAATAAACATATAAGCTTCCTATCCTGAAAATATAAAAGTAGCAAAATGATCCTAGAAAAAGTTACGCATATTTGTCTTGAATAATTCCTCGAAAATGTTGAAGTGGCTGGTTAACCACCAAGACCCCGGAATTTTCTTGTACCTTTAACACATAATATTACTAATCATATAAGCTTAAAAATCCTGAAAATATAAAAGTATCAAAATGCTCCTAGAAAAAGTTACGCATATTTGTCTTGAATAATTCCTCGAAAATGTTGAAGTGGCTGGTTAACCACTAAGACCCCGGAATTTTCTTGTACCTTTAACACATAATATTACTAATCATGTAAGCTTAAAAATCCTGAAAATATAAAAGTAGCAAAATGCTCCTAGAAAAAGTTACGCATATTTGTCTTGAATAATTCCTCGAAAATGTTGAAGTGGCTGGTTAACCACCAAGACCCCGGAATTTTCTTGTACCTTTAACACATAATATTACTAATCATATAAGCTTACAAATCCTGAAAATATAAAAGTAGCAAAATGCTCCTAGAAAAAGTTACGCATATTTGTCTTGAATAATTCCTCGAAAATGTTGAAGTGGCTGGTTAACCACCAAGACCCCGGAATTTTCTTGTACCTTTAATAAATAATAGTACTAATCATATAAGCTTAAAAATCCTGAAAATATAAAAGTAGCAAAATGCTCCTAGAAAAAGTTACGCATATTTGTCTTGAATAATTCCTCGAAAATGTTGAAGTGGCTGGTTAACCACCAAGACCCCGGAATTTTCTTGTGCCTTTAATACATAATATTAATAAACATATCAGCTTCCTATCCTTAAAATATCAAAGTAGCAAAATGATCCTAGAAAAAGTTACGCATATTTGTCTTGAATAATTCCTCGAAAATGTTGAAGTGGCTGGTTAACCACCAAGACCCCGGAATTTTCTTGTGCCTTTAATACATAATATTAATAAACATATCAGCTTCCTATCCTGAAAATATCAAAGTAGCAAAATGATCCTAGAAAAAGTTACGCATATTTGTCTTGAATAATTCCTCGAAAATGTTGAAGTGGCTGGTTAACCACCAAGACCCCGGAATTTTCTTGTACCTTTAATACATAATATTAATAAACATATAAGCTTCCTATCCTGAAAATATAAAAGTAGCAAAATGATCCTAGAAAAAGTTACGCATATTTGTCTTGAATAATTCCGCGAAAATGTTGAAGTGGCTGGTTAACCACCAAGACCCCGGAATTTTCTTGTACCTTTAACACATAATATTACTAATCATATAAGCTTAAAAATCCTGAAAATATAAAAGTAGCAAAATGATCCTAGAAAAAGTTACGCATATTTGTCTTGAATAATTCCTCGAAAATGTTGAAGTGGCTGGTTAACCACCAAGACCCCGGAATTTTCTTGTACCTTTAACACATAATATTACTAATCATGTAAG
Organism: Rhagonycha lutea; assembly: GCA_958510855.1. NCBI lineage: Eukaryota > Metazoa > Arthropoda > Insecta > Coleoptera > Cantharidae > Rhagonycha > Rhagonycha lutea. The sequence continues at coordinate 23,002,965 of OY294042.1, forward strand.
CTTAAAAATCCTGAAAATATAAAAGTAGCAAAATGCTCCTAGAAAAAGTTACGCATATTTATCTTGAATAATTCCTCGAAAATGTTGAAGTGGCAGGTTAACCACCAAGACCCCGGAATTTTCTTGTACCTTTAATAAATAATAGTACTAATCATATAAGCTTAAAAATCCTGAAAATATAAAAGTAGCAAAATGCTCCTAGAAAAAGTTACGCATATTTGTCTTGAATAATTCCTCGAAAATGTTGAAGTGGCTGGTAAACCACCAAGACCCGGAATTTTCTTGTACCTTTAATACATAATATTAATAAACATATAAGCTTCCTATCCTGAAAATATCAAAGTAGCAAAATGATCCTAGAAAAAGTTACGCATATTTGTCTTGAATAATTCCTCGAAACTGTTGAAGTGGCTGGTTAACCACCAAGACCCCGGAATTTTCTTGTACCTTTAATAAATAATATTACTAATCATATAAGCTTAAAAATCCTGAAAATAGCAAAGTAGCAAAATGCTCCTAGAAAAAGTTACGCATATTTGTCTTGAATAATTCCTCGAAAATGTTGAAGTGGCTGGTTAACCACCAAGACCCCGGAATTTTCTTGTACCTTTAATACATAATATTACTAATCATATAAGCTTAAAAATCCTTAAAATATAAAAGTAGCAAAATGCTCCTAGCAAAAGTTACGCATATTTGTCTTGAATAATTCCTCGAAAATGTTGAAGTGGCTGGTTAACCACCAAGACCCCGGAATTTTCTTGTACCTTTAATACATAATATTAATAAACATATAAGCTTCCTATCCTGAAAATATAAAAGTAGCAAAATGATCCTAGAAAAAGTTACGCATATTTGTCTTGAATAATTCCTCGAAAATGTTGAAGTGGCTGGTTAACCACCAAGACCCCGGAATTTTCTTGTACCTTTAACACATAATATTACTAATCATATAAGCTTAAAAATCCTGAAAATATAAAAGTATCAAAATGCTCCTAGAAAAAGTTACGCATATTTGTCTTGAATAATTCCTCGAAAATGTTGAAGTGGCTTGTTAACCACCAAGACCCCGGAAATTTCTTGTACCTTTAACACATATTATTACTAATCATATAAGCTTAAAAATCCTGAAAATATAAAAGTAGCAAAATGCTCCTAGAAAAAGTTACGCATATTTGTCTTGAATAATTCCTCGAAAATGTTGAAGTGGCTGGTTAACCACCAAGACCCCGGAATTTTCTTGTACCTTTAACACATAATATTACTAATCATATAAGCTTAAAAATCCTGAAAATATAAAAGTAGCAAAATGCTCCTAGAAAAAGTTACGCATATTTGTCTTGAATAATTCCTCGAAAATGTTGAAGTGGCTGGTTAACCACCAAGACCCCGGAATTTTCTTGTACCTTTAATACATAATATTACTAATCATATAAGCTTAAAAATCCTGAAAATATAAAAGTAGCAAAATGCTCCTAGAAAAAGTTACGCATATTTGTCTTGAATAATTCCTCGAAAATGTTGAAGTGGATGGTTAACCACCAAGACCCCGGAATTTTCTTGTGCCTTTAATACATAATATTAATAAACATATCAGCTTCCTATCCTGAAAATATCAAAGTAGCAAAATGATCCTAGAATAAGTTACGCATATTTGTCTTGAATAATTCCTCGAAAATGTTGAAGTGGCTGGTTAACCACCAAGACCCCGGAATTTTCTTGTGCCTTTAATACATAATATTAATAAACATATCAGCTTCCTATCCTGAAAATATCAAAGTAGCAAAATGATCCTAGAAAAAGTTACGCATATTTGTCTTGAATAATTCCTCGAAAATGTTGAAGTGGCTGGTTAACCACCAAGACCCCGGAATTTTCTTGTGCCTTTAATACATAATATTAATAAACATATAAGCTTCCTATCCTGTAAATATCAAAGTAGCAAAATGATCCTAGAAAAACTTACGCATATTTGTCTTGAATAATTCCTCGAAAATGTTGAAGTGGCTGGTTAACCACCAAGACCCCGGAATTTTCTTGTGCCTTTAATACATAATATTAATAAACATATCAGCTTCCTATCCTGAAAATATCAAAGTAGCAAAATGATCCTAGAAAAAGTTACGCATATTTGTCTTGAATAATTCCTCGAAAATGTTGAAGTGGCTGGTTAACCACCAAGACCCCGGAATTTTCTTGTGCCTTTAATACATAATATTAATAAACATATAAGCTTCCTATCCTGTAAATATCAAAGTAGCAAAATGATCCTAGAAAAACTTACGCATATTTGTCTTGAATAATTCCTCGAAAATGTTGAAGTGGCTGGTTAACCACCAAGACCCCGGAATTTTCTTGTGCCTTTAATACATAATATTAATAAACATATAAGCTTCCTATCCTGAAAATATCAAAGTAGTTAAATGATCCTAGAAAAAGTTACGCATATTTGTCTTGAATAATTCCTCGAAACTGTTGAAGTGGCTGGTTAACCACCAAGACCCCGGAATTTTCTTGTACCTTTAATAAATAATATTACTAATCATATAAGCTTAAAAATCCTGAAAATATCAAAGTAGCAAAATGCTCCTAGAAAAAGTTACGCATATTGGTCTTGAATAATTCCTCGAAAATGTTGAAGTGGCTGGTTAACCACCAAGACCCCGGAATTTTCTTGTACCTTTAATACATAATATTAATAAACATATAAGCTTCCTATCCTGAAAATATAAAAGTAGCAAAATGATCCTAGAAAAAGTTACGCATATTTGTCTTGAATAATTCCTCGAAAATGTTGAAGTGGCTGGTTAACCACCAAGACCCCGGAATTTTCTTGTACCTTTAACACATAATATTACTAATCATATAAGCTTAAAAATCCTGAAAATATAAAAGTAGCAAAATGCTCCTAGAAAAAGTTACGCATATTTGTCTTGAATAATTCCTCGAAAATGTTGAAGTGGCTGGTTAACCACCAAGACCCCGGAATTTTCTTGTACCGTTAATACATAATATTAATAAACATATAAGCTTCCTATCCTGAAAATATAAAAGTAGCAAAATGATCCTAGAAAAAGTTACGCATATTTGTCTTGAATAATTCCTCGAAAATGTTGAAGTGGCTGGTTAACCACCAAGACCCCGGAATTTTCTTGTACCTTTAATACATAATATTAATAAACATATAAGCTTCCTATCCTGAAAATATAAAAGTAGCAAAATGATCCTAGAAAAAGTTACGCATATTTGTCTTGAATAATTCCTCGAAAATGTTGAAGTGGCTGGTTAACCACCAAGACCCCGGAATTTTCTTGTACCTTTAACACATAATATTACTAATCATGTAAGCTTAAAAATCCTGAAAATATAAAAGTAGCAAAATGCTCCTAGAAAAAGTTACGCATATTTGTCTTGAATAATTCCTCGAAAATGTTGAAGTGGCTGGTTAACCACCAAGACCCCGGAATTTTCTTGTACCTTTAATACATAATATTACTAATCATATAATCTTAAAAATCCTGAAAATATAAAAGTAGCAAAATGCTCCTAGAAAAAGTTACGCATATTTGTCTTGAATAATTCCTCGAAAATGTTGAAGTGGCTAGTTAACCACCAAGACCCCGGAATTTTCTTGTGCCTTTAATACATAATATTAATAAACATATAAGCTTCCTATCCTGAAAATATCAAAAAGTAGCAAAATGCTCCTAGAAAAAGTTACGCATATTTGTCTTAAATAATTCCTCGAAAATGTTGAAGTGGCTGGTTAACCACCAAGACCCCAGAATTTTCTTGTACATTTAATACATAATATTACTAATCATATAAGCTTAAAAATCCTGAAAATATAAAAGTAGCAAAATGCTCCTAGCAAATGTTACGCATATTTGTCTTGAATAATTCCTCGAAAATGTTGAAGTGGCTGGTTAACCACCAAGACCCCGGAATTTTCTTGTACCTTTAACACATAATATTACTAATCATATAAGCTTAAAAATCCTGAAAATATAAAAGTAGCAAAATGCTCCTAGAAAAAGTTACGCATATTTGTCTTGAATAATTCCTCGAAAATGTTGAAGTGGCTGGTTAACCACCAAGACCCCGGAATTTTCTTGTACCTTTAACACATAATATTACTAATCAAATAAGCTTAAAAATCCTGAAAATATAAAAGTAGCAAAATGCTCCTAGAAAAAGTTACGCATATTTGTCTTGAATAATTCCTCGAAAATGTTGAAGTGGCTGGTTAACCACCAAGACCCCGGAAATTTCTTGTACCTTTAACACATAATATTACTAATCATATAAGCTTAAAAATCCTGAAAATATAAAAGTAGCAAAATGCTCCTAGAAAAAGTTACGCATATTTGTCTTGAATAATTCCTCGAAAATGTTGAAGTGGCTGGTTAACCACCAAGACCCCGGAATTTTCTTGTACCTTTAACACATAATATTACTAATCATATAAGCTTAAAAATCCTGAAAATATAAAAGTAGCAAAATGCTCCTAGAAAAAGTTACGCATATTTGTCTTGAATAATTCCTCGAAAATGTTGAAGTGGCTGGTTAACCACCAAGACCCCGGAATTTTCTTGTACCTTTAACACATAATATTACTAATCATGTAAGCTTAAAAATCCTGAAAATATAAAAGTAGCAAAATGCTCCTAGAAAAAGTTACGCATATTTGTCTTGAATAATTCCTCGAAAATGTTGAAGTGGCTGGTTAACCACCAAGACCCCGGAATTTTCTTGTACCTTTAACACATAATATTACTAATCATATAAGCTTACAAATCCTGAAAATATAAAAGTAGCAAAATGCTCCTAGAAAAAGTTACGCATATTTGTCTTGAATAATTCCTCGAAAATGTTGAAGTGGCTGGTTAACCACCAAGACCCCGGAATTTTCTTGTACCTTTAATACATAATATTAATAAACATATAAGCTTCCTATCCTGAAAATATAAAAGTAGCAAAATGATCCTAGAAAAAGTTACGCATATTTGTCTTGAATAATTCCTCGAAAATGTTGAAGTGGCTGGTTAACCACCAAGACCCCGGAATTTTTTTGTACCTTTAACACATAATATTACTAATCATATAAGCTTAAAAATCCTGAAAATATAAAAGTAGCAAAATGATCCTAGAAAAAGTTACGCATATTTGTCTTGAATAATTCCTCGAAAATGTTGAAGTGGCTGGTTAACCACCAAGACCCCGGAATTTTCTTGTACCTTTAACACATAATATTACTAATCATGTAAGCTTAAAAATCCTGAAAATATAAAAGTAGCAAAATGCTCCTAGAAAAAGTTACGCATATTTGTCTTGAAAAATTCCTCGAAAATGTTGAAGTGGCTGGTTAACCACCAAGACCCCGAAATTTTCTTGTACCTTTAACACATAATATTACTAATCATGTAAGCTTAAAAATCCTGAAAATATAAAAGTAGCAAAATGCTCCTAGAAAAAGTTACGTATATTTGTCTTGAATAATTCCTCGAAAATGTTGAAGTGGCTGGTTAACCACCAAGACCCCGGAATTTTCTTGTACCTTTAACACATAATATTACTAATCATGTAAGCTTAAAAATCCTGAAAATATAAAAGTAGCAAAATGCTCCTAGGAAAAGTTACGCATATTTGTCTTGAATAATTCCTCGAAAATGTTGAAGTGGCTGGTTAACCACCAAGACCCCGGAATTTTCTTGTACCTTTAATACATAATATTACTAATCATATAAGCTTAAAAATCCTGAAAATATAAAAGTAGCAAAATGCTCCTAGAAAAAGTTACGCATATTTGTCTTGAATATATCCTCGAAAATGTTGAAGTGGCTGGTTAACCACCAAGACCCCGGAACTTTCTTGTGCCTTTAATACATAATATTAATAAACATATCAGCTTCCTATCCTGAAAATATCAAAAAGTAGCAAAATGCTCCTAGAAAAAGTTACGCATATTTGTCTTAAATAATTCCTCGAAAATGTTGAAGTGGCTGGTTAACCACCAAGACCCCAGAATTTTCTTGTACATTTAATACATAATATTACTAATCATATAAGCTTAAAAATCCTGAAAATATAAAAGTAGCAAAATGCTCCTAGCAAAAGTTACGCATATTTGTCTTGAATAATTCCTCGAAAATGTTGAAGTGGCTGGTTAACCACCAAGACCCCGGAATTTTCTTGTGCCTTTAATACATAATATTAATAAACATATCAGCTTGCTATCCTGAAAATATGAAAGTAGCAAAATGATCCTAGAAAAAGTTACGCATATTTGTATTGAATAATTCCTCGAAAATGTTGAAGTGGCTGGTTAACCACCAAGACCCCGGAATTTTCTTGTGCCTTTAATACATAATATTAATAAACATATCAGCTTCCTATCCTGAAAATATCAAAGTAGCAAAATGATCCTAGAAAAAGTTACGTATATTTGTCTTGAATAATTCCTCGAAAATGTTGAAGTGGCTGGTTAACCACCAAGACCCCGGAATTTTCTTGTGCCTTTAATACATAATATTAATAAACATATCAGCTTCCTATCCTGAAAATATCAAAGTAGCAAAATGATCCTAGAAAAAGTTACGCATATTTGTCTTGAACAATACCTCGAAAATGTTGAAGTGGCTCGTTAACCACCAAGACCCCGGAATTTTCTTGTGCCTTTAATACATAATATTAATAAACATATCAGCTTCCTATCCTGAAAATATCAAAAAGTAGCAAAATGCTCCTAGAAAAAGTTACGCATATTTGTCTTAAATAATTCCTCGAAAATGTTGAAGTGGCTGGTTAACCACCAAGACCCCAGAATTTTCTTGTACATTTAATACATAATATTACTAATCATATAAGCTTAAAAATCCTGAAAATATCAAAGTAGCAAAATGCTCCTAGAAAAAGTTACGCATATTGGTCTTGAATAATTCCTCGAAAATGTTGAAGTGGCTGGTTAACCACCAAGACCCCGGAATTTTCTTGTACCTTTAATACATAATATTAATAAACATATAAGCTTCCTATCCTGAAAATATAAAAGTAGCAAAATGATCCTAGAAAAAGTTACGCATATTTGTCTTGAATAATTCCTCGAAAATGTTGAAGTGGCTGGTTAACCACCAAGACCCCGGAATTTTCTTGTACCTTTAACACATAATATTACTAATCATATAAGCTTAAAAATCCTGAAAATATAAAAGTATCAAAATGCTCCTAGAAAAAGTTACGCATATTTGTCTTGAATAATTCCTCGAAAATGTTGAAGTGGCTGGTTAACCACCAAGACCCCGGAATTTTCTTGTACCTTTAATAAATAATATTACTAATCATATAAGCTTAAAAATCCTGAAAATATAAAAGTAGCAAAATGATCCTAGAAAAAGTTAGGCATATTTGTCTTGAATAATTCCTCGAAAATGTTGAAGTGGCTGGTTAACCACCAAGACCCCGGAATTTTCTTGTACCTTTAATACATAATATTAATAAACATATAAGCTTCCTATCCTGAAAATATAAAAGTAGCAAAATGATCCTAGAAAAAGTTACGCATATTTGTCTTGAATAATTCCTCGAAAATGTTGAAGTGGCTGGTTAACCACCAAGACCCCGGAATTTTCTTGTACCTTTAACACATAATATTACTAATCATATAAGCTTAAAAATCCTGAAAATATAAAAGTAGCAAAATGATCCTAGAAAAAGTTACGCATATTTGTCTTGAATAATTCCTCGAAAATGTTGAAGTGGCTGGTTAACCACCAAGACCCCGGAATTTTCTTGTACCTTTAATAAATAATAGTACTAATCATATAAGCTTAAAAATCCTGAAAATATAAAAGTAGCAAAATGCTCCTAGAAAAAGTTACGCATATTTGTCTTGAATAATTCCTCGAAAATGTTGAAGTGGCTGGTTAACCACCAAGACCCCGGAATTTTCTTGTGCCTTTAATACATAATATTAATAAACATATCAGCTTCCTATCCTTAAAATATCAAAGTAGCAAAATGATCCTAGAAAAAGTTACGCATATTTGTCTTGAATAATTCCTCGAAAATGTTGAAGTGGCTGGTTAACCACCAAGACCCCGGAATTTTCTTGTGCCTTTAATACATAATATTAATAAACATATCAGCTTCCTATCCTGAAAATATCAAAGTAGCAAAATGATCCTAGAAAAAGTTACGCATATTTGTCTTGAATAATTCCTCGAAAATGTTGAAGTGGCTGGTTAACCACCAAGACCCCGGAATTTTCTTGTACCTTTAACACATAAAATTACTAATCATGTAAGCTTAAAAATCCTGAAAATATAAAAGTAGCAAAATGCTCCTAGGAAAAGTTACGCATATTTGTCTTGAATAATTCTTCGAAAATGTTGAAGTGGCTGGTTAACCACCAAGACCCCGGAATTTTCTTGTACCTTTAATACATAATATTACTAATCATATAAGCTTAAAAATCCTGAAAATATAAAAGTAGCAAAATGCTCCTAGAAAAAGTTACGCATATTTGTCTTGAATAATTCCTCGAAAATGTTGAAGTGGCTGGTTAACCACCAAGACCCCGGAATTTTCTTGTGCCTTTAATACATAATATTAATAAACATATAAGCTTCCTATCCTGAAAATATCAAAGTAGCAAAATGCTCCTAGAAAAAGTTACGCATATTTGTCTTAAATAATTCCTCGAAAATGTTGAAGTGGCTGGTTAACCACCAAGACCCCAGAATTTTCTTGTACATTTAATACATAATATTACTAATCATATAAGCTTGAAAATCCTGAAAATATAAAAGTAGCAAAATGCTCCTAGCAAAAGTTACGCATATTTGTCTTGAATAATTCCTCGAAAATGTTGAAGTGGCTGGTTAACCACCAAGACCCCGGAATTTTCTTGTACCTTTAACACATAATATTACTAATCATATAAGCTTAAAAATCCTGAAAATATAAAAGTAGCAAAATGCTCCTAGAAAAAGTTACGCATATTTGTCTTGAATAATTCCTCGAAAATGTTGAAGTGGCTGGTTAACCACCAAGACCCCGGAATTTTCTTGTACCTTTAATACATAATATTAATAAACATATAAGCTTCCTATCCTGAAAATATAAAAGTAGCAAAATGATCCTAGAAAAAGTTACGCATATTTGTCTTGAATAATTCCTCGAAAATGTTGAAGTGGCTGGTTAACCACCAAGACCCCGGAATTTTCTTGTACCTTTAATACATAATATTAATAAACATATAAGCTTCCTATCCTGAAAATATAAAAGTAGCAAAATGATCCTAGAAAAAGTTACGCATATTTGTCTTGAATAATTCCGCGAAAATGTTGAAGTGGCTGGTTAACCACCAAGACCCCGGAATTTTCTTGTACCTTTAACACATAATATTACTAATCATATAAGCTTAAAAATCCTGAAAATATAAAAGTAGCAAAATGATCCTAGAAAAAGTTACGCATATTTGTCTTGAATAATTCCTCGAAAATGTTGAAGTGGCTGGTTAACCACCAAGACCCCGGAATTTTCTTGTACCTTTAACACATAATATTACTAATCATGTAAGCTTAAAAATCCTGAAAATATAAAAGTAGCAAAATGCTCCTAGAAAAAGTTACGCATATTTATCTTGAATAATTCCTCGAAAATGTTGAAGTGGCAGGTTAACCACCAAGACCCCGGAATTTTCTTGTACCTTTAATAAATAATAGTACTAATCATATAAGCTTAAAAATCCTGAAAATATAAAAGTAGCAAAATGCTCCTAGAAAAAGTTACGCATATTTGTCTTGAATAATTCCTCGAAAATGTTGAAGTGGCTGGTAAACCACCAAGACCCGGAATTTTCTTGTACCTTTAAAACATAATATTAATAAACATATAAGCTTCCTATCCTGAAAATATCAAAGTAGCAAAATGATCCTAGAATAAGTTACGCATATTTGTCTTGAATAATTCCTCGAAAATGTTGAAGTGGCTGGTTAACCACCAAGACCCCGGAATTTTCTTGTGCCTTTAATACATAATATTAATAAACATATCAGCTTCCTATCCTGAAAATATCAAAGTAGCAAAATGATCCTAGAAAAAGTTACGCATATTTGTCTTGAATAATTCCTCGAAAATGTTGAAGTGGCTGGTTAACCACCAAGACCCCGGAATTTTCTTGTGCCTTTAATACATAATATTAATAAACATATAAGCTTCCTATCCTGTAAATATCAAAGTAGCAAAATGATCCTAGAAAAACTTACGCATATTTGTCTTGAATAATTCCTCGAAAATGTTGAAGTGGCTGGTTAACCACCAAGACCCCGGAATTTTCTTGTGCCTTTAATACATAATATTAATAAACATATCAGCTTCCTATCCTGAAAATATCAAAGTAGCAAAATGATCCTAGAAAAAGTTACGCATATTTGTCTTGAATAATTCCTCGAAAATGTTGAAGTGGCTGGTTAACCACCAAGACCCCGGAATTTTCTTGTGCCTTTAATACATAATATTAATAAACATATAAGCTTCCTATCCTGTAAATATCAAAGTAGCAAAATGATCCTAGAAAAACTTACGCATATTTGTCTTGAATAATTCCTCGAAAATGTTGAAGTGGCTGGTTAACCACCAAGACCCCGGAATTTTCTTGTGCCTTTAATACATAATATTAATAAACATATAAGCTTCCTATCCTGAAAATATCAAAGTAGTTAAATGATCCTAGAAAAAGTTACGCATATTTGTCTTGAATAATTCCTCGAAACTGTTGAAGTGGCTGGTTAACCACCAAGACCCCGGAATTTTCTTGTACCTTTAATAAATAATATTACTAATCATATAAGCTTAAAAATCCTGAAAATATCAAAGTAGCAAAATGCTCCTAGAAAAAGTTACGCATATTGGTCTTGAATAATTCCTCGAAAATGTTGAAGTGGCTGGTTAACCACCAAGACCCCGGAATTTTCTTGTACCTTTAATACATAATATTAATAAACATATCAGCTTCCTATCCTGAAAATATCAAAGTAGCAAAATGATCCTAGAAAAAGTTACGCATATTTGTCTTGAATAATTCCTCGAAAATGTTGAAGTGGCTGGTTAACCACCAAGACCCCGGAATTTTCTTGTACCTTTAATACATAATATTAATAAACATATAAGCTTCCTATCCTGAAAATATAAAAGTAGCAAAATGATCCTAGAAAAAGTTACGCATATTTGTCTTGAATAATTCCGCGAAAATGTTGAAGTGGCTGGTTAACCACCAAGACCCCGGAATTTTCTTGTACCTTTAACACATAATATTACTAATCATATAAGCTTAAAAATCCTGAAAATATAAAAGTAGCAAAATGATCCTAGAAAAAGTTACGCATATTTGTCTTGAATAATTCCTCGAAAATGTTGAAGTGGCTGGTTAACCACCAAGACCCCGGAATTTTCTTGTACCTTTAACACATAATATTACTAATCATGTAAGCTTAAAAATCCTGAAAATATAAAAGTAGCAAAATGCTCCTAGAAAAAGTTACGCATATTTATCTTGAATAATTCCTCGAAAATGTTGAAGTGGCAGGTTAACCACCAAGACCCCGGAATTTTCTTGTACCTTTAATAAATAATAGTACTAATCATATAAGCTTAAAAATCCTGAAAATATAAAAGTAGCAAAATGCTCCTAGAAAAAGTTACGCATATTTGTCTTGAATAATTCCTCGAAAATGTTGAAGTGGCTGGTAAACCACCAAGACCCGGAATTTTCTTGTACCTTTAATACATAATATTAATAAACATATAAGCTTCCTATCCTGAAAATATCAAAGTAGCAAAATGATCCTAGAAAAAGTTACGCATATTTGTCTTGAATAATTCCTCGAAACTGTTGAAGTGGCTGGTTAACCACCAAGACCCCGGAATTTTCTTGTACCTTTAATAAATAATATTACTAATCATATAAGCTTAAAAATCCTGAAAATAGCAAAGTAGCAAAATGCTCCTAGAAAAAGTTACGCATATTTGTCTTGAATAATTCCTCGAAAATGTTGAAGTGGCTGGTTAACCACCAAGACCCCGGAATTTTCTTGTACCTTTAATACATAATATTACTAATCATATAAGCTTAAAAATCCTTAAAATATAAAAGTAGCAAAATGCTCCTAGCAAAAGTTACGCATATTTGTCTTGAATAATTCCTCGAAAATGTTGAAGTGGCTGGTTAACCACCAAGACCCCGGAATTTTCTTGTACCTTTAATACATAATATTAATAAACATATAAGCTTCCTATCCTGAAAATATAAAAGTAGCAAAATGATCCTAGAAAAAGTTACGCATATTTGTCTTGAATAATTCCTCGAAAATGTTGAAGTGGCTGGTTAACCACCAAGACCCCGGAATTTTCTTGTACCTTTAACACATAATATTACTAATCATATAAGCTTAAAAATCCTGAAAATATAAAAGTATCAAAATGCTCCTAGAAAAAGTTACGCATATTTGTCTTGAATAATTCCTCGAAAATGTTGAAGTGGCTTGTTAACCACCAAGACCCCGGAAATTTCTTGTACCTTTAACACATATTATTACTAATCATATAAGCTTAAAAATCCTGAAAATATAAAAGTAGCAAAATGCTCCTAGAAAAAGTTACGCATATTTGTCTTGAATAATTCCTCGAAAATGTTGAAGTGGCTGGTTAACCACCAAGACCCCGGAATTTTCTTGTACCTTTAACACATAATATTACTAATCATATAAGCTTAAAAATCCTGAAAATATAAAAGTAGCAAAATGCTCCTAGAAAAAGTTACGCATATTTGTCTTGAATAATTCCTCGAAAATGTTGAAGTGGCTGGTTAACCACCAAGACCCCGGAATTTTCTTGTACCTTTAATACATAATATTACTAATCATATAAGCTTAAAAATCCTGAAAATATAAAAGTAGCAAAATGCTCCTAGAAAAAGTTACGCATATTTGTCTTGAATAATTCCTCGAAAATGTTGAAGTGGATGGTTAACCACCAAGACCCCGGAATTTTCTTGTGCCTTTAATACATAATATTAATAAACATATCAGCTTCCTATCCTGAAAATATCAAAGTAGCAAAATGATCCTAGAATAAGTTACGCATATTTGTCTTGAATAATTCCTCGAAAATGTTGAAGTGGCTGGTTAACCACCAAGACCCCGGAATTTTCTTGTGCCTTTAATACATAATATTAATAAACATATCAGCTTCCTATCCTGAAAATATCAAAGTAGCAAAATGATCCTAGAAAAAGTTACGCATATTTGTCTTGAATAATTCCTCGAAAATGTTGAAGTGGCTGGTTAACCACCAAGACCCCGGAATTTTCTTGTGCCTTTAATACATAATATTAATAAACATATAAGCTTCCTATCCTGTAAATATCAAAGTAGCAAAATGATCCTAGAAAAACTTACGCATATTTGTCTTGAATAATTCCTCGAAAATGTTGAAGTGGCTGGTTAACCACCAAGACCCCGGAATTTTCTTGTGCCTTTAATACATAATATTAATAAACATATCAGCTTCCTATCCTGAAAATATCAAAGTAGCAAAATGATCCTAGAAAAAGTTACGCATATTTGTCTTGAATAATTCCTCGAAAATGTTGAAGTGGCTGGTTAACCACCAAGACCCCGGAATTTTCTTGTGCCTTTAATACATAATATTAATAAACATATAAGCTTCCTATCCTGTAAATATCAAAGTAGCAAAATGATCCTAGAAAAACTTACGCATATTTGTCTTGAATAATTCCTCGAAAATGTTGAAGTGGCTGGTTAACCACCAAGACCCCGGAATTTTCTTGTGCCTTTAATACATAATATTAATAAACATATAAGCTTCCTATCCTGAAAATATCAAAGTAGTTAAATGATCCTAGAAAAAGTTACGCATATTTGTCTTGAATAATTCCTCGAAACTGTTGAAGTGGCTGGTTAACCACCAAGACCCCGGAATTTTCTTGTACCTTTAATAAATAATATTACTAATCATATAAGCTTAAAAATCCTGAAAATATCAAAGTAGCAAAATGCTCCTAGAAAAAGTTACGCATATTGGTCTTGAATAATTCCTCGAAAATGTTGAAGTGGCTGGTTAACCACCAAGACCCCGGAATTTTCTTGTACCTTTAATACATAATATTAATAAACATATAAGCTTCCTATCCTGAAAATATAAAAGTAGCAAAATGATCCTAGAAAAAGTTACGCATATTTGTCTTGAATAATTCCTCGAAAATGTTGAAGTGGCTGGTTAACCACCAAGACCCCGGAATTTTCTTGTACCTTTAACACATAATATTACTAATCATATAAGCTTAAAAATCCTGAAAATATAAAAGTAGCAAAATGCTCCTAGAAAAAGTTACGCATATTTGTCTTGAATAATTCCTCGAAAATGTTGAAGTGGCTGGTTAACCACCAAGACCCCGGAATTTTCTTGTACCGTTAATACATAATATTAATAAACATATAAGCTTCCTATCCTGAAAATATAAAAGTAGCAAAATGATCCTAGAAAAAGTTACGCATATTTGTCTTGAATAATTCCTCGAAAATGTTGAAGTGGCTGGTTAACCACCAAGACCCCGGAATTTTCTTGTACCTTTAATACATAATATTAATAAACATATAAGCTTCCTATCCTGAAAATATAAAAGTAGCAAAATGATCCTAGAAAAAGTTACGCATATTTGTCTTGAATAATTCCTCGAAAATGTTGAAGTGGCTGGTTAACCACCAAGACCCCGGAATTTTCTTGTACCTTTAACACATAATATTACTAATCATGTAAGCTTAAAAATCCTGAAAATATAAAAGTAGCAAAATGCTCCTAGAAAAAGTTACGCATATTTGTCTTGAATAATTCCTCGAAAATGTTGAAGTGGCTGGTTAACCACCAAGACCCCGGAATTTTCTTGTACCTTTAATACATAATATTACTAATCATATAATCTTAAAAATCCTGAAAATATAAAAGTAGCAAAATGCTCCTAGAAAAAGTTACGCATATTTGTCTTGAATAATTCCTCGAAAATGTTGAAGTGGCTAGTTAACCACCAAGACCCCGGAATTTTCTTGTGCCTTTAATACATAATATTAATAAACATATAAGCTTCCTATCCTGAAAATATCAAAAAGTAGCAAAATGCTCCTAGAAAAAGTTACGCATATTTGTCTTAAATAATTCCTCGAAAATGTTGAAGTGGCTGGTTAACCACCAAGACCCCAGAATTTTCTTGTACATTTAATACATAATATTACTAATCATATAAGCTTAAAAATCCTGAAAATATAAAAGTAGCAAAATGCTCCTAGCAAATGTTACGCATATTTGTCTTGAATAATTCCTCGAAAATGTTGAAGTGGCTGGTTAACCACCAAGACCCCGGAATTTTCTTGTACCTTTAACACATAATATTACTAATCATATAAGCTTAAAAATCCTGAAAATATAAAAGTAGCAAAATGCTCCTAGAAAAAGTTACGCATATTTGTCTTGAATAATTCCTCGAAAATGTTGAAGTGGCTGGTTAACCACCAAGACCCCGGAATTTTCTTGTACCTTTAACACATAATATTACTAATCAAATAAGCTTAAAAATCCTGAAAATATAAAAGTAGCAAAATGCTCCTAGAAAAAGTTACGCATATTTGTCTTGAATAATTCCTCGAAAATGTTGAAGTGGCTGGTTAACCACCAAGACCCCGGAAATTTCTTGTACCTTTAACACATAATATTACTAATCATATAAGCTTAAAAATCCTGAAAATATAAAAGTAGCAAAATGCTCCTAGAAAAAGTTACGCATATTTGTCTTGAATAATTCCTCGAAAATGTTGAAGTGGCTGGTTAACCACCAAGACCCCGGAATTTTCTTGTACCTTTAACACATAATATTACTAATCATATAAGCTTAAAAATCCTGAAAATATAAAAGTAGCAAAATGCTCCTAGAAAAAGTTACGCATATTTGTCTTGAATAATTCCTCGAAAATGTTGAAGTGGCTGGTTAACCACCAAGACCCCGGAATTTTCTTGTACCTTTAACACATAATATTACTAATCATGTAAGCTTAAAAATCCTGAAAATATAAAAGTAGCAAAATGCTCCTAGAAAAAGTTACGCATATTTGTCTTGAATAATTCCTCGAAAATGTTGAAGTGGCTGGTTAACCACCAAGACCCCGGAATTTTCTTGTACCTTTAACACATAATATTACTAATCATATAAGCTTACAAATCCTGAAAATATAAAAGTAGCAAAATGCTCCTAGAAAAAGTTACGCATATTTGTCTTGAATAATTCCTCGAAAATGTTGAAGTGGCTGGTTAACCACCAAGACCCCGGAATTTTCTTGTACCTTTAATACATAATATTAATAAACATATAAGCTTCCTATCCTGAAAATATAAAAGTAGCAAAATGATCCTAGAAAAAGTTACGCATATTTGTCTTGAATAATTCCTCGAAAATGTTGAAGTGGCTGGTTAACCACCAAGACCCCGGAATTTTTTTGTACCTTTAACACATAATATTACTAATCATATAAGCTTAAAAATCCTGAAAATATAAAAGTAGCAAAATGATCCTAGAAAAAGTTACGCATATTTGTCTTGAATAATTCCTCGAAAATGTTGAAGTGGCTGGTTAACCACCAAGACCCCGGAATTTTCTTGTACCTTTAACACATAATATTACTAATCATGTAAGCTTAAAAATCCTGAAAATATAAAAGTAGCAAAATGCTCCTAGAAAAAGTTACGCATATTTGTCTTGAAAAATTCCTCGAAAATGTTGAAGTGGCTGGTTAACCACCAAGACCCCGAAATTTTCTTGTACCTTTAACACATAATATTACTAATCATGTAAGCTTAAAAATCCTGAAAATATAAAAGTAGCAAAATGCTCCTAGAAAAAGTTACGTATATTTGTCTTGAATAATTCCTCGAAAATGTTGAAGTGGCTGGTTAACCACCAAGACCCCGGAATTTTCTTGTACCTTTAACACATAATATTACTAATCATGTAAGCTTAAAAATCCTGAAAATATAAAAGTAGCAAAATGCTCCTAGGAAAAGTTACGCATATTTGTCTTGAATAATTCCTCGAAAATGTTGAAGTGGCTGGTTAACCACCAAGACCCCGGAATTTTCTTGTACCTTTAATACATAATATTACTAATCATATAAGCTTAAAAATCCTGAAAATATAAAAGTAGCAAAATGCTCCTAGAAAAAGTTACGCATATTTGTCTTGAATATATCCTCGAAAATGTTGAAGTGGCTGGTTAACCACCAAGACCCCGGAACTTTCTTGTGCCTTTAATACATAATATTAATAAACATATCAGCTTCCTATCCTGAAAATATCAAAAAGTAGCAAAATGCTCCTAGAAAAAGTTACGCATATTTGTCTTAAATAATTCCTCGAAAATGTTGAAGTGGCTGGTTAACCACCAAGACCCCAGAATTTTCTTGTACATTTAATACATAATATTACTAATCATATAAGCTTAAAAATCCTGAAAATATAAAAGTAGCAAAATGCTCCTAGCAAAAGTTACGCATATTTGTCTTGAATAATTCCTCGAAAATGTTGAAGTGGCTGGTTAACCACCAAGACCCCGGAATTTTCTTGTGCCTTTAATACATAATATTAATAAACATATCAGCTTGCTATCCTGAAAATATGAAAGTAGCAAAATGATCCTAGAAAAAGTTACGCATATTTGTATTGAATAATTCCTCGAAAATGTTGAAGTGGCTGGTTAACCACCAAGACCCCGGAATTTTCTTGTGCCTTTAATACATAATATTAATAAACATATCAGCTTCCTATCCTGAAAATATCAAAGTAGCAAAATGATCCTAGAAAAAGTTACGTATATTTGTCTTGAATAATTCCTCGAAAATGTTGAAGTGGCTGGTTAACCACCAAGACCCCGGAATTTTCTTGTGCCTTTAATACATAATATTAATAAACATATCAGCTTCCTATCCTGAAAATATCAAAGTAGCAAAATGATCCTAGAAAAAGTTACGCATATTTGTCTTGAACAATACCTCGAAAATGTTGAAGTGGCTCGTTAACCACCAAGACCCCGGAATTTTCTTGTGCCTTTAATACATAATATTAATAAACATATCAGCTTCCTATCCTGAAAATATCAAAAAGTAGCAAAATGCTCCTAGAAAAAGTTACGCATATTTGTCTTAAATAATTCCTCGAAAATGTTGAAGTGGCTGGTTAACCACCAAGACCCCAGAATTTTCTTGTACATTTAATACATAATATTACTAATCATATAAGCTTAAAAATCCTGAAAATATAAAAGTAGCAAAATGCTCCTAGCAAAAGTTACGCATATTTGTCTTGAATAATTCCTCGAAAATGTTGAAGTGGCTGGTTAACCACCAAGACCCCGGAATTTTCTTGTGCCTTTAATACATAATATTAATAAACATATCAGCTTCCTATCCTGAAAATATCAAAGTAGCAAAATGATCCTAGAAAAAGTTACGCATATTTGTCTTGAATAATTCCTCGAAAATGTTGAAGTGGCTGGTTAACCACCAAGACCCCGGAATTTTCTTGTACCTTTAATAAATAATATTACTAATCATATAAGCTTAAAAATCCTGAAAATATCAAAGTAGCAAAATGCTCCTAGAAAAAGTTACGCATATTGGACTTGAATAATTCCTCGAAAATGTTGAAGTGGCTGGTTAACCACCAAGACCCCGGAATTTTCTTGTACCTTTAATACATAATATTAATAAACATATAAGCTTCCTATCCTGAAAATATAAAAGTAGCAAAATGATCCTAGAAAAAGTTACGCATATTTGTCTTGAATAATTCCTCGAAAATGTTGAAGTGGCTGGTTAACCACCAAGACCCCGGAATTTTCTTGTACCTTTAACACATAATATTACTAATCATATAAGCTTAAAAATCCTGAAAATATAAAAGTATCAAAATGCTCCTAGAAAAAGTTACGCATATTTGTCTTGAATAATTCCTCGAAAATGTTGAAGTGGCTGGTTAACCACCAAGACCCCGGAATTTTCTTGTACCTTTAATAAATAATATTACTAATCATATAAGCTTAAAAATCCTGAAAATATAAAAGTAGCAAAATGCTCCTAGAAAAAGTTAGGCATATTTGTCTTGAATAATTCCTCGAAAATGTTGAAGTGGCTGGTTAACCACCAAGACCCCGGAATTTTCTTGTACCTTTAATACATAATATTAATAAACATATAAGCTTCCTATCCTGAAAATATAAAAGTAGCAAAATGATCCTAGAAAAAGTTACGCATATTTGTCTTGAATAATTCCTCGAAAATGTTGAAGTGGCTGGTTAACCACCAAGACCCCGGAATTTTCTTGTACCTTTAACACATAATATTACTAATCATGTAAGCTTAAAAATCCTGAAAATATAAAAGTAGCAAAATGCTCCTAGAAAAAGTTACGCATATTTGTCTTGAATAATTCCTCGAAAATGTTGAAGTGGCTGGTTAACCACCAAGACCCCGGAATTTTCTTGTACCTTTAACACATAATATTACTAATCATGTAAGCTTAAGAATCCTGAAAATATAAAAGTAGCAAAATGCTCCTAGAAAAAGTTACGTATATTTGTCTTGAATAATTCCTCGAAAATGTTGAAGTGGCTGGTTAACCACCAAGACCCCGGAATTTTCTTGTACCTTTAACACATAATATTACTAATCATGTAAGCTTAAAAATCCTGAAAATATAAAAGTAGCAAAATGCTCCTAGGAAAAGTTACGCATATTTGTCTTGAATAATTCCTCGAAAATGTTGAAGTGGCTGGTTAACCACCAAGACCCCGGAATTTTCTTGTACCTTTAATACATAATATTACTAATCATATAAGCTTAAAAATCCTGAAAATATAAAAGTAGCAAAATGCTCCTAGAAAAAGTTACGCATATTTGTTTTGAATATATCCTCGAAAATGTTGAAGTGGCTGGTTAACCACCAAGACCCCGGAATTTTCTTGTGCCTTTAATACATAATATTAATAAACATATCAGCTTCCTATCCTGAAAATATCAAAAAGTAGCAAAATGCTCCTAGAAAAAGTTACGCATATTTGTCTTAAATAATTCCTCGAAAATGTTGATGTGGCTGGTTAACCACCAAGACCCCAGAATTTTCTTGTACATTTAATACATAATATTACTAATCATATAAGCTTAAAAATCCTGAAAATATAAAAGTAGCAAAATGCTCCTAGCAAAAGTTACGCATATTTGTCTTGAATAATTCCTCGAAAATGTTGAAGTGGCTGGTTAACCACCAAGACCCCGGAATTTTCTTGTACCTTTAACACATAATATTACTAATCATATAAGCTTAAAAATCCTGAAAATATAAAAGTAGCAAAATGCTCATAGAAAAAGTTACGCATATTTGTCTTGAATAATTCCTCGAAAATGTTGAAGTGGCTGGTTAACCACCAAGACCCCGGAATTTTCTTGTGCCTTTAATACATAATATTAATAAACATATCAGCTTCCTATCCTGAAAATATCAAAGTAGCAAAATGATCCTAGAAAAAGTTACGCATATTTGTCTTGAATAATTCCTCGAAAATGTTGAAGTGGCTGGTTAACCACCAAGACCCCGGAATTTTCTTGTGCCTTTAATACATAATATTAATAAACATATCAGCTTCCTATCCTGAAAATATCAAAGTAGCAAAATGATCCTAGAAAAAGTTACGCATATTTGTCTTGAATAATACCTCGAAAATGTTGAAGTGGCTGGTTAACCACCAAGACCCCGGAATTTTCTTGTGCCTTTAATACATAATATTAATAAACATATAAGCTTCCTATCCTGAAAATATCAAAGTAGCAAAATGATCCTAGAAAAACTTACGCATATTTGTCTTGAATAATTCCTCGAAAATGTTGAAGTGGCTGGTTAACCACCAAGACCCCGGAATTTTCTTGTGCCTTTAATACATAATATTAATAAACATATAAGCTTCCTATCCTGAAAATATCAAAGTAGCAAAATGATCCTAGAAAAAGTTACGCATATTTGTCTTGAATAATTCCTCGAAACTGTTGAAGTGGCTGGTTAACCACCAAGACCCCGGAATTTTCTTGTACCTTTAATAAATAATATTACTAATCATATAAGCTTAATAATCCTGAAAATATCAAAGTAGCAAAATGCTCCTAGAAAAAGTTACGCATATTGGTCTTGAATAATTCCTCGAAAATGTTGAAGTGGCTGGTTAACCACCAAGACCCCGGAATTTTCTTGTACCTTTAATACATAATATTAATAAACATATAAGCTTCCTATCCTGAAAATATAAAAGTAGCAAAATGATCCTAGAAAAAGTTACGCATATTTGTCTTGAATAATTCCTCGAAAATGTTGAAGTGGCTGGTTAACCACCAAGACCCCGGAATTTTCTTGTACCTTTAACACATAATATTACTAATCATGTAAGCTTAAAAATCCTGAAAATATAAAAGTAGCAAAATGCTCCTAGAAAAAGTTACGCATATTTGTCTTGAATAATTCCTCGAAAATGTTGAAGTGGCTTGTTAACCACCAAGACCCCGGAAATTTCTTGTACCTTTAACACATAATATTACTAATCATGTAAGCTTAAAAATCCTGAAAATATAAAAGTAGCAAAATGCTCCTAGGAAAAGTTACGCATATTTGTCTTGAATAATTCCTCGAAAATGTTGAAGTGGCTGGTTAACCACCAAGACCCCGGAATTTTCTTGTACCTTTAATACATAATATTACTAATCATATAAGCTTAAAAATCCTGAAAATATAAAAGTAGCAAAATGCTCCTAGAAAAAGTTACGCATATTTGTCTTGAATATATCCTCGAAAATGTTGAAGTGGCTGGTTAACCACCAAGACCCCGGAATTTTCTTGTGCCTTTAATACATAATATTAATAAACATATCAGCTTCCTATCCTGAAAATATCAAAAAGTAGCAAAATGCTCCTAGAAAAAGTTACGCATATTTGTCTTAAATAATTCCTCGAAAATGTTGAAGTGGCTGGTTAACCACCAAGACCCCAGAATTTTCTTGTACATTTAATACATAATATTACTAATCATATAAGCTTAAAAATCCTGAAAATATAAAAGTAGCAAAATGCTCCTAGCAAAAGTTACGCATATTTGTTTTGAATAATTCCTCGAAAATGTTGAAGTGGCTGGTTAACCACCAAGACCCCGGAATTTTCTTGTACCTTTAATAAATAATATTACTAATCATATAAGCTTAATAATCCTGAAAATATCAAAGTAGCAAAATGCTCCTAGAAAAAGTTACGCATATTGGTCTTGAATAATTCCTCGAAAATGTTGAAGTGGCTGGTTAACCACCAAGACCCCGGAATTTTCTTGTACCTTTAATACATAATATTAATAAACATATAAGCTTCCTATCCTGAAAATATAAAAGTAGCAAAATGATCCTAGAAAAAGTTACGCATATTTGTCTTGAATAATTCCTCGAAAATGTTGAAGTGGCTGGTTAACCACCAAGACCCCGGAATTTTCTTGTACCTTTAACACATAATATTACTAATCATGTAAGCTTAAAAATCCTGAAAATATAAAAGTAGCAAAATGCTCCTAGAAAAAGTTACGCATATTTGTCTTGAATAATTCCTCGAAAATGTTGAAGTGGCTTGTTAACCACCAAGACCCCGGAAATTTCTTGTACCTTTAACACATAATATTACTAATCATGTAAGCTTAAAAATCCTGAAAATATAAAAGTAGCAAAATGCTCCTAGGAAAAGTTACGCATATTTGTCTTGAATAATTCCTCGAAAATGTTGAAGTGGCTGGTTAACCACCAAGACCCCGGAATTTTCTTGTACCTTTAATACATAATATTACTAATCATATAAGCTTAAAAATCCTGAAAATATAAAAGTAGCAAAATGCTCCTAGAAAAAGTTACGCATATTTGTCTTGAATATATCCTCGAAAATGTTGAAGTGGCTGGTTAACCACCAAGACCCCGGAATTTTCTTGTGCCTTTAATACATAATATTAATAAACATATCAGCTTCCTATCCTGAAAATATCAAAAAGTAGCAAAATGCTCCTAGAAAAAGTTACGCATATTTGTCTTAAATAATTCCTCGAAAATGTTGAAGTGGCTGGTTAACCACCAAGACCCCAGAATTTTCTTGTACATTTAATACATAATATTACTAATCATATAAGCTTAAAAATCCTGAAAATATAAAAGTAGCAAAATGCTCCTAGCAAAAGTTACGCATATTTGTTTTGAATAATTCCTCGAAAATGTTGAAGTGGCTGGTTAACCACCAAGACCCCGGAATTTTCTTGTACCTTTAACACATAATATTACTAATCATATAAGCTTAAAAATCCTGAAAATATAAAAGTAGCAAAATGCTCATAGAAAAAGTTACGCATATTTGTCTTGAATAATTCCTCGAAAATGTTGAAGTGGCTGGTTAACCACCAAGACCCCGGAATTTTCTTGTGCCTTTAATACATAATATTAATAAACATATCAGCTTCCTATCCTGAAAATATCAAAGTAGCAAAATGATCCTAGAAAAAGTTACGCATATTTGTCTTGAATAATTCCTCGAAAATGTTGAAGTGGCTGGTTAACCACCAAGACCCCGGAATTATCTTGTGCCTTTAATACATAATATTAATAAACATATCAGCTTCCTATCCTGAAAATATCAAAGTAGCAAAATGATCCTAGAAAAAGTTACGCATATTTGTCTTGAATAATACCTCGAAAATGTTGAAGTGGCTGGTTAACCACCAAGACCCCGGAATTTTCTTGTGCCTTTAATACATAATATTAATAAACATATAAGCTTCCTATCCTGAAAATATCAAAGTAGCAAAATGATCCTAGAAAAACTTACGCATATTTGTCTTGAATAATTCCTCGAAAATGTTGAAGTGGCTGGTTAACCACCAAGACCCCGGAATATTCTTGTGCCTTTATTACATAATATTAATAAACATATAAGCTTCCTATCCTGAAAATATCAAAGTAGCAAAATGATCCTAGAAAAAGTTACGCATATTTGTCTTGAATAATTCCTCGAAACTGTTGAAGTGGCTGGTTAACCACCAAGACCCCGGAATTTTCTTGTACCTTTAATAAATAATATTACTAATCATATAAGCTTAATAATCCTGAAAATATCAAAGTAGCAAAATGATCCTAGAAAAAGTTACGCATATTTGTCTTGAATAATTCCTCGAAAATGTTGAAGTGGCTGGTTAACCACCAAGACCCCGGAATTATCTTGTGCCTTTAATACATAATATTAATAAACATATCAGCTTCCTATCCTGAAAATATCAAAGTAGCAAAATGATCCTAGAAAAAGTTACGCATATTTGTCTTGAATAATACCTCGAAAATGTTGAAGTGGCTGGTTAACCACCAAGACCCCGGAATTTTCTTGTGCCTTTAATACATAATATTAATAAACATATAAGCTTCCTATCCTGAAAATATCAAAGTAGCAAAATGATCCTAGAAAAACTTACGCATATTTGTCTTGAATAATTCCTCGAAAATGTTGAAGTGGCTGGTTAACCACCAAGACCCCGGAATTTTCTTGTGCCTTTATTACATAATATTAATAAACATATAAGCTTCCTATCCTGAAAATATCAAAGTAGCAAAATGATCCTAGAAAAAGTTACGCATATTAGTCTTGAATAATTCCTCGAAACTGTTGAAGTGGCTGGTTAACCACCAAGACCCCGGAATTTTCTTGTACCTTTAATAAATAATATTACTAATCATATAAGCTTAATAATCCTGAAAATATCAAAGTAGCAAAATGCTCCTAGAAAAAGTTACGCATATTGGTCTTGAATAATTCCTCGAAAATGTTGAAGTGGCTGGTTAACCACCAAGACCCCGGAATTTTCTTGTACCTTTAATACATAATATTAATAAATATATAAGCTTCCTATCCTGAAAATATAAAAGTAGCAAAATGATCCTAGAAAAAGTTACGCATATTTGTCTTGAATAATTCCTCGAAAATGTTGAAGTGGCTGGTTAACCACCAAGACCCCGGAATTTTCTTGTACCTTTAACACATAATATTACTAATCATATAAGCTTAAAAATCCTGAAAATATAAAAGTAGCAAAATGCTCCTAGAAAAAGTTACGCATATTTGTCTTGAATAATTCCTCGAAAATGTTGAAGTGGCTGGTTAACCACCAAGACCCCGGAATTTTCTTGTACCTTTAATAAATAATATTACTAATCATATTAGCTTAAAAATCCTGAAAATATAAAAGTAGCAAAATGCTCCTAGAAAAAGTTAGGCATATTTGTCTTGAATAATTCCTCGAAAATGTTGAAGTGGCTGGTTAACCACCAAGACCCCGGAATTTTCTTGTACCTTTAATACATAATATTAATAAACATATAAGCTTCCTATCCTGAAAATATAAAAGTAGCTAAATGATCCTAGAAAAAGTTACGCATATTTGTCTTGAATAATTCCTCGAAAATGTTGAAGTGGCTGGTTAACCACCAAGACCCCGGAATTTTCTTGTACCTTTAACACATAATATTACTAATCATATAAGCTTAAAAATCCTGAAAATATAAAAGTAGCAAAATGATCCTAGAAAAAGTTACGCATATTTGTCTTGAATAATTCCTCGAAAATGTTGAAGTGGCTGGTTAACCACCAAGACCCCGGAATTTTCTTGTACCTTTAACACATAATATTACTAATCATGTAAGCTTAAAAATCCTGAAAATATAAAAGTAGCAAAATGCTCCTAGAAAAAGTTACGTATATTTGTTTTGAATAATTCCTCGAAAATGTTGAAGTGGCTGGTTAACCACCAAGACCCCGGAATTTTCTTGTACCTTTAACACATAATATTACTAATCATGTAAGCTTAAAAATCCTGAAAATATAAAAGTAGCAAAATGCTCCTAGGAAAAGTTACGCATATTTGTCTTGAATAATTCCTCGAAAATGTTGAAGTGGCTGGTTAACCACCAAGACCCCGGAATTTTCTTGTACCTTTAATACATAATATTAATAAACATATAAGCTTCCTATCCTGAAAATATAAAAGTAGCAAAATGATCCTAGAAAAAGTTACGCATATTTGTCTTGAATAATTCCTCGAAAATGTTGAAGTGGCTGGTTAACCACCAAGACCCCGGAATTTTCTTGTACCTTTAACACATAATATTACTAATCATATAAGCTTAAAAATCCTGAAAATATAAAAGTATCAAAATGCTCCTAGAAAAAGTTACGTATATTTGTCTTGAATAATTCCTCGAAAATGTTGAAGTGGCTTGTTAACCACCAAGACCCCGGAAATTTCTTGTACCTTTAACACATAATATTACTAATCATATAAGCTTAAAAATCCTGAAAATATAAAAGTAGCAAAATGCACCTAGAAAAAGTTACGCATATTTGTCTTGAATAATTCCTCGAAAATGTTGAAGTGGCTGGCTAACCACCAAGACCCCGGAATTTTCTTGTACCTTTAACACATAATATTACTAATCATATAAGCTTAAAAATCCTGAAAATATAAAAGTAGCAAAATGCTCCTAGAAAAAGTTACGCATATTTGTCTTGAATAATTCCTCGAAAATTTTGAAGTGGCTGGTTAACCACCAAGACCCCGGAATTTTCTTGTACCTTTAATAAATAATATTACTAATCATATAAGCTTAAAAATCCTGAAAATATAAAAGTAGCAAAATGCTCCTAGAAAAAGTTAGGCATATATGTCTTGAATAATTCCTCGAAAATGTTGAAGTGGCTGGTTAACCACCAAGACCCCGGAATTTTCTTGTACCTTTAACACATAATATTACTATTCATATAAGCTTACAAATCCTGAAAATATAAAAGTAGCAAAATGCTCCTAGAAAAAGTTACGCATATTTGTCTTGAATAATTCCTCGAAAATGTTGAAGTGGCTGGTTAACCACCAAGACCCCGGAATTTTCTTGTACCTTTAATACATAATATTAATAAACATATAAGCTTCCTATCCTGAAAATATAAAAGTAGCAAAATGATCCTAGAAAAAGTTACGCATATTTGTCTTGAATAATTCCTCGAAAATGTTGAAGTGGCTGGTTAACCACCAAGACCCCGGAATTTTCTTGTACCTTTAATACATAATATTAATAAACATATAAGCTTCCTATCCTGAAAATATAAAAGTAGCAAAATGATCCTAGAAAAAGTTACGCATATTTGTCTTGAATAATTCCTCGAAAATGTTGAAGTGGCTGGTTAACCACCAAGACCCCGGAATTTTCTTGTACCTTTAACACATAATATTACTAATCATATAAGCTTAAAAATCCTGAAAATATAAAAGTATCAAAATGCTCCTAGAAAAAGTTACGCATATTTGTCTTGAATAATTCCTCGAAAATGTTGAAGTGGCTTGTTAACCACCAAGACCCCGGAAATTTCTTGTACCTTTAACACATAATATTACTAATCATATAAGCTTAAAAATCCTGAAAATATAAAAGTAGCAAAATGCTCCTAGAAAAAGTTACGCATATTTGTCTTGAATAATTCCTCGAAAATGTTGAAGTGGCTGGTTAACCACCAAGACCCCGGAATTTTCTTGTACCTTTAACACATAATATTACTAATCATATAAGCTTAAAAATCCTGAAAATATAAAAGTAGCAAAATGCTCCTAGAAAAAGTTACGCATATTTGTCTTGAATAATTCCTCGAAAATGTTGAAGTGGCTGGTTAACCACCAAGACCCCGGAATTTTCTTGTACCTTTAACACATAATATTACTAATCATATAA
This sequence comes from Rhagonycha lutea, assembly GCA_958510855.1. Lineage (NCBI taxonomy): Eukaryota > Metazoa > Arthropoda > Insecta > Coleoptera > Cantharidae > Rhagonycha > Rhagonycha lutea. The sequence continues at coordinate 23,030,904 of OY294042.1, forward strand.
GCTTAAAAATCCTGAAAATATAAAAGTAGCAAAATGCTCCTAGAAAAAGTTACGCATATTTGTCTTGAATAATTCCTCGAAAATGTTGAAGTGGCTGGTTAACCACCAAGACCCCGGAATTTTCTTGTACCTTTAACACATAATATTACTAATCATATAAGCTTAAAAATCCTGAAAATATAAAAGTAGCAAAATGCTCCTAGAAAAAGTTACGCATATTTGTCTTGAATAATTCCTCGAAAATGTTGAAGTGGCTGGTTAACCACCAAGACCCCGGAATTTTCTTGTACCTTTAATACATAATATTAATAAACATACAAGCTTCCTATCCTGAAAATATAAAAGTAGCAAAATGATCCTAGAAAAAGTTACGCATATTTGTCTTGAATAATTCCTCGAAAATGTTGAAGTGGCTGGTTAACCACCAAGACCCCGGAATTTTCTTGTACCTTTAACACATAATATTACTAATCATATAAGCTTAAAAATCCTGAAAATATAAAAGTAGCAAAATGATCCTAGAAAAAGTTACGCATATTTGTCTTGAATAATTCCTCGAAAATGTTGAAGTGGCTGGTTAACCACCAAGACCCCGGAATTTTCTTGTACCTTTAACACATAATATTACTAATCATGTAAGCTTAAAAATCCTGAAAATATAAAAGTAGCAAAATGCTCCTAGAAAAAGTTACGTATATTTGTCTTGAATAATTCCTCGAAAATGTTGAAGTGGCTTGTTAACCACCAAGACCCCGGAAATTTCTTGTACCTTTAACACATAATATTACTAATCATATAAGCTTAAAAATCCTGAAAATATAAAAGTAGCAAAATGCACCTAGAAAAAGTTACGCATATTTGTCTTGAATAATTCCTCGAAAATGTTGAAGTGGCTGGTTAACCACCAAGACCCCGGAATTTTCTTGTACCTTTAACACATAATATTACTAATCATATAAGCTTAAAAATCCTGAAAATATAAAAGTAGCAAAATGCTCCTAGAAAAAGTTACGCATATTTGTCTTGAATAATTCCTCGAAAATTTTGAAGTGGCTGGTTAACCACCAAGACCCCGGAATTTTCTTGTACCTTTAATAAATAATATTACTAATCATATAAGCTTAAAAATCCTGAAAATATAAAAGTAGCAAAATGCTCCTAGAAAAAGTTAGGCATATTTGTCTTGAATAATTCCTCGAAAATGTTGAAGTGGCTGGTTAACCACCAAGACCCCGGAATTTTCTTTTACCTTTAATACATAATATTAATAAACATATAAGCTTCCTATCCTGAAAATATAAAAGTAGCAAAATGATCATAGAAAAAGTTACGCATATTTGTCTTGAATAATTCCTCGAAAATGTTGAAGTGGCTGGTTAACCACCAAGACCCCGGAATTTTCTTGTACCTTTAACACATAATATTACTAATCATATAAGCTTAAAAATCCTGAAAATATAAAAGTATCAAAATGCTCCTAGAAAAAGTTACGCATATTTGTCTTGAATAATTCCTCGAAAATGTTGAAGTGGCTGGTTAACCACCAAGACCCCGGAATTTTCTTGTACCTTTAACACATAATATTACTAATCATGTAAGCTTAAAAATCCTGAAAATATAAAAGTAGCAAAATGCTCCTAGAAAAAGTTACGCATATTTGTCTTGAATAATTCCTCGAAAATGTTGAAGTGGCTGGTTAACCACCAAGACCCCGGAATTTTCTTGTACCTTTAACACATAATATTACTAATCATATAAGCTTACAAATCCTGAAAATATAAAAGTAGCAAAATGCTCCTAGAAAAAGTTACGCATATTTGTCTTGAATAATTCCTCGAAAATGTTGAAGTGGCTGGTTAACCACCAAGACCCCGGAATTTTCTTGTACCTTTAATACATAATATTAATAAACATATAAGCTTCCTATCCTGAAAATATAAAAGTAGCAAAATGATCCTAGAAAAAGTTACGCATATTTGTCTTGAATAATTCCTCGAAAATGTTGAAGTGGCTGGTTAACCACCAAGACCCCGGAATTTTCTTGTACCTTTAACACATAATATTACTAATCATATAAGCTTAAAAATACTGAAAATATAAAAGTATCAAAATGCTCCTAGAAAAAGTTACGCATATTTGTATTGAATAATTCCTCGAAAATGTTGAAGTGGCTTGTTAACCACCAAGACCCCGGAAATTTCTTGTACCTTTAACACATAATATTACTAATCATATAAGCTTAAAAATCCTGAAAATATAAAAGTAGCAAAATGCTCCTAGAAAAAGTTACGCATATTTGTCTTGAATAATTCCTCGAAAATGTTGAAGTGGCTGGTTAACCACCAAGACCCCGGAATTTTCTTGTACCTTTAACACATAATATTACTAATCATATAAGCTTAAAAATCCTGAAAATATAAAATTAGCAAAATGCTCCTAGAAAAAGTTACGCATATTTGTCTTGAATAATTCCTCGAAAATTTTGAAGTGGCTGGTTAACCACCAAGACCCCGGAATTTTCTTGTACCTTTAATAAATAATATTACTAATCATATAAGCTTAAAAATCCTGAAAATATAAAAGTAGCAAAATGCTCCTAGAAAAAGTTAGGCATATTTGTCTTGAATAATTCCTCGAAAATGTTGAAGTGGCTGGTTAACCACCAAGACCCCGGAATTTTCTTTTACCTTTAATACATAATATTAATAAACATATAAGCTTCCTATCCTGAAAATATAAAAGTAGCAAAATGATCATAGAAAAAGTTACGCATATTTGTCTTGAATAATTCCTCGAAAATGTTGAAGTGGCTGGTTAACCACCAAGACCCCGGAATTTTCTTGTACCTTTAACACATAATATTACTAATCATATAAGCTTAAAAATCCTGAAAATATAAAAGTATCAAAATGCTCCTAGAAAAAGTTACGCATATTTGTCTTGAATAATTCCTCGAAAATGTTGAAGTGGCTGGTTAACCACCAAGACCCCGGAATTTTTTTGTACCTTTAACACATAATAATACTAATCATATAAGCTTAAAAATCCTGAAAATATAAAAGTAGCAAAATGATCCTAGAAAAAGTTACGCATATTTGTCTTGAATAATTCCTCGAAAATGTTGAAGTGGCTGGTTAACCACCAAGACCCCGGAATTTTCTTGTACCTTTAACACATAATATTACTAATCATGTAAGCTTAAAAATCCTGAAAATATAAAAGTAGCAAAATGCTCCTAGAAAAAGTTACGCATATTTGTCTTGAATAATTCCTCGAAAATGTTGAAGTGGCTGGTTAACCACCAAGACCCCGGAATTTTCTTGTACCTTTAACACATAATATTACTAATCATGTAAGCTTAAAAATCCTGAAAATATAAAAGTAGCAAAATGCTCCTAGAAAAAGTTACGTATATTTGTCTTGAATAATTCCTCGAAAATGTTGAAGTGGCTGGTTAACCACCAAGACCCCGGAATTTTCTTGTACCTTTAACACATAATATTACTAATCATATAAGCTTAAAAATCCTGAAAATATAAAAGTAGCGAAATGCTCCTAGAAAAAGTTACGCATATTTGTCTTGAATAATTCCTCGAAAATGTTGAAGTGGCTGGTTAACCATCAAGACCCCCGAATTTTCTTGTACCTTTAATACATGATATTACTAATCATATAAACTTAAAAATCCTGAAAATATAAAAGTAGCAAAATGCTCCTAGAAAATGTTACGCATATTTGCCTTGAATAATTCCTCGAAAATGTTGAAGTGGCTCGTTAACCACCAAGACCCCGGAATTTTCTTGTACCTTTAAAATAAAATACCTTTAAATATTACTAATCATATAAGCTTAAAAATCCTGAAAATATAAAAGTAGCAAAATGCTCCTAGAAGAAGTTACGCATATTTGTCTTGAATAATTCCTCGAAAATGTTGAAGTGGCTGGTTAACCACCAAGACCCCGGAATTTTCTTGTACCTTTAACACATAATATTACTAATCATATAAGCTTAAAAATCCTGAAAATATAAAAGTAGCAAAATGCTCCTAGAAAAAGTTACGCATATTTGTCTTGAATAATTCCTCGAAAATGTTGAAGTGGCTGGTTAACCACCAAGACCCCGGAATTTTCTTGTACCTTTAACACATAATATTACTAATCATATAAGCTTAAAAATCCTGAAAATATAAAAGTAGCAAAATGCTCCTAGAAAAAGTTACGCATATTTGTCTTGAATAATTCCTCGAAAATGTTGAAGTGGCTGGTTAACCACCAAGACCCCGGAATTTTCTTGTACCTTTAATAAATAATATTACTAATCATATTAGCTTAAAAATCCTGAAAATATAAAAGTAGCAAAATGCTCCTAGAAAAAGTTAGGCATATTTGTCTTGAATAATTCCTCGAAAATGTTGAAGTGGCTGGTTAACCACCAAGACCCCGGAATTTTCTTGTACCTTTAATACATAATATTAATAAACATACAAGCTTCCTATCCTGAAAATATAAAAGTAGCAAAATGATCCTAGAAAAAGTTACGCATATTTGTCTTGAATAATTCCTCGAAAATGTTGAAGTGGCTGGTTAACCACCAAGACCCCGGAATTTTCTTGTACCTTTAACACATAATATTACTAATCATATAAGCTTAAAAATCCTGAAAATATAAAAGTAGCAAAATGATCCTAGAAAAAGTTACGCATATTTGTCTTGAATAATTCCTCGAAAATGTTGAAGTGGCTGGTTAACCACCAAGACCCCGGAATTTTCTTGTACCTTTAACACATAATATTACTAATCATGTAAGCTTAAAAATCCTGAAAATATAAAAGTAGCAAAATGCTCCTAGAAAAAGTTACGTATATTTGTCTTGAATAATTCCTCGAAAATGTTGAAGTGGCTTGTTAACCACCAAGACCCCGGAAATTTCTTGTACCTTTAACACATAATATTACTAATCATATAAGCTTAAAAATCCTGAAAATATAAAAGTAGCAAAATGCACCTAGAAAAAGTTACGCATATTTGTCTTGAATAATTCCTCGAAAATGTTGAAGTGGCTGGTTAACCACCAAGACCCCGGAATTTTCTTGTACCTTTAACACATAATATTACTAATCATATAAGCTTAAAAATCCTGAAAATATAAAAGTAGCAAAATGCTCCTAGAAAAAGTTACGCATATTTGTCTTGAATAATTCCTCGAAAATTTTGAAGTGGCTGGTTAACCACCAAGACCCCGGAATTTTCTTGTACCTTTAATAAATAATATTACTAATCATATAAGCTTAAAAATCCTGAAAATATAAAAGTAGCAAAATGCTCCTAGAAAAAGTTAGGCATATCTGTCTTGAATAATTCCTCGAAAATGTTGAAGTGGCTGGTTAACCACCAAGACCCCGGAATTTTCTTTTACCTTTAATACATAATATTAATAAACATATAAGCTTCCTATCCTGAAAATATAAAAGTAGCAAAATGATCATAGAAAAAGTTACGCATATTTGTCTTGAATAATTCCTCGAAAATGTTGAAGTGGCTGGTTAACCACCAAGACCCCGGAATTTTCTTGTACCTTTAACACATAATATTACTAATCATATAAGCTTAAAAATCCTGAAAATATAAAAGTATCAAAATGCTCCTAGAAAAAGTTACGCATATTTGTCTTGAATAATTCCTCGAAAATGTTGAAGTGGCTGGTTAACCACCAAGACCCCGGAATTTTCTTGTACCTTTAACACATAATATTACTAATCATGTAAGCTTAAAAATCCTGAAAATATAAAAGTAGCAAAATGCTCCTAGAAAAAGTTACGCATATTTGTCTTGAATAATTCCTCGAAAATGTTGAAGTGGCTGGTTAACCACCAAGACCCCGGAATTTTCTTGTACCTTTAACACATAATATTACTAATCATATAAGCTTACAAATCCTGAAAATATAAAAGTAGCAAAATGCTCCTAGAAAAAGTTACGCATATTTGTCTTGAATAATTCCTCGAAAATGTTGAAGTGGCTGGTTAACCACCAAGACCCCGGAATTTTCTTGTACCTTTAATACATAATATTAATAAACATATAAGCTTCCTATCCTGAAAATATAAAAGTAGCAAAATGATCCTAGAAAAAGTTACGCATATTTGTCTTGAATAATTCCTCGAAAATGTTGAAGTGGCTGGTTAACCACCAAGACCCCGGAATTTTCTTGTACCTTTAACACATAATATTACTAATCATATAAGCTTAAAAATACTGAAAATATAAAAGTATCAAAATGCTCCTAGAAAAAGTTACGCATATTTGTATTGAATAATTCCTCGAAAATGTTGAAGTGGCTTGTTAACCACCAAGACCCCGGAAATTTCTTGTACCTTTAACACATAATATTACTAATCATATAAGCTTAAAAATCCTGAAAATATAAAAGTAGCAAAATGCTCCTAGAAAAAGTTACGCATATTTGTCTTGAATAATTCCTCGAAAATGTTGAAGTGGCTGGTTAACCACCAAGACCCCGGAATTTTCTTGTACCTTTAACACATAATATTACTAATCATATAAGCTTAAAAATCCTGAAAATATAAAAGTAGCAAAATGCTCCTAGAAAAAGTTACGCATATTTGTCTTGAATAATTCCTCGAAAATTTTGAAGTGGCTGGTTAACCACCAAGACCCCGGAATTTTCTTGTACCTTTAATAAATAATATTACTAATCATATAAGCTTAAAAATCCTGAAAATATAAAAGTAGCAAAATGCTCCTAGAAAAAGTTAGGCATATTTGTCTTGAATAATTCCTCGAAAATGTTGAAGTGGCTGGTTAACCACCAAGACCCCGGAATTTTCTTTTACCTTTAATACATAATATTAATAAACATATAAGCTTCCTATCCTGAAAATATAAAAGTAGCAAAATGATCATAGAAAAAGTTACGCATATTTGTCTTGAATAATTCCTCGAAAATGTTGAAGTGGCTGGTTAACCACCAAGACCCCGGAATTTTCTTGTACCTTTAACACATAATATTACTAATCATATAAGCTTAAAAATCCTGAAAATATAAAAGTATCAAAATGCTCCTAGAAAAAGTTACGCATATTTGTCTTGAATAATTCCTCGAAAATGTTGAAGTGGCTGGTTAACCACCAAGACCCCGGAATTTTTTTGTACCTTTAACACATAATAATACTAATCATATAAGCTTAAAAATCCTGAAAATATAAAAGTAGCAAAATGATCCTAGAAAAAGTTACGCATATTTGTCTTGAATAATTCCTCGAAAATGTTGAAGTGGCTGGTTAACCACCAAGACCCCGGAATTTTCTTGTACCTTTAACACATAATATTACTAATCATGTAAGCTTAAAAATCCTGAAAATATAAAAGTAGCAAAATGCTCCTAGAAAAAGTTACGCATATTTGTCTTGAATAATTCCTCGAAAATGTTGAAGTGGCTGGTTAACCACCAAGACCCCGGAATTTTCTTGTACCTTTAACACATAATATTACTAATCATGTAAGCTTAAAAATCCTGAAAATATAAAAGTAGCAAAATGCTCCTAGAAAAAGTTACGTATATTTGTCTTGAATAATTCCTCGAAAATGTTGAAGTGGCTGGTTAACCACCAAGACCCCGGAATTTTCTTGTACCTTTAACACATAATATTACTAATCATATAAGCTTAAAAATCCTGAAAATATAAAAGTAGCGAAATGCTCCTAGAAAAAGTTACGCATATTTGTCTTGAATAATTCCTCGAAAATGTTGAAGTGGCTGGTTAACCATCAAGACCCCCGAATTTTCTTGTACCTTTAATACATAATATTACTAATCATATAAACTTAAAAATCCTGAAAATATAAAAGTAGCAAAATGCTCCTAGAAAATGTTACGCATATTTGCCTTGAATAATTCCTCGAAAATGTTGAAGTGGCTCGTTAACCACCAAGACCCCGGAATTTTCTTGTACCTTTAAAATAAAATACCTTTAAATATTACTAATCATATAAGCTTAAAAATCCTGAAAATATAAAAGTAGCAAAATGCTCCTAGAAGAAGTTACGCATATTTGTCTTGAATAATTCCTCGAAAATGTTGAAGTGGCTGGTTAACCACCAAGACCCCGGAATTTTCTTGTACCTTTAATACATAATATTAATAAACATATAAGCTTCCTATCATGAAAATATAAAAGTAGCAAAATGATCCTAGAAAAAGTTACGCATATTTGTCTTGAATAATTCCTCGAAAATGTTGAAGTGGCTGGTTAACCACCAAGACCCCGGAATTTTCTTGTACCTTTAATACATAATATTACTAATCATATAAGCTTAAAAATCCTGAAAATATAAAAGTAGCAAAATGCTCCTAGAGAAAGTTACGCATATTTGTCTTGAATAATTCCTCGAAAATGTTGAAGTGGCTGGTTAACCACCAAGACCCCCGAATTTTCTTGTACCTTTAATAAATAATATTACTAATCATATAAGCTTAAAAATCCTGAAAATATAAAAATAGCAAACTGCTCCTAGAAAAAGTTACGCATATTTGTCTTGAATAATTCCTCGAAAATGTTGAAGTGGCTGGTTAACCACCAAGACCCCGGAATTTTCTTGTACCTTTAATACATAATATTAATAAACATATAAGCTTCCTATCCTGAAAATATAAAAGTAGCAAAATGATCCTAGAAAAAGTTACGCATATTTGTCTTGAATAATTCCTCGAAAATGTTGAAGTGGCTGGTTAACCACCAAGACCCCGGAATTTTCTTGTACCTTTAATAAATAATATTACTAATCATATAAGCTTAAGAATCCTGAAAATATAAAAATAGCAAACGGCTCCTAGAAAAAGTTACGCATATTTGTCTTGAATAATTCCTCGAAATTGTTGAAGTGGCTGGTTAACCACCAAGACCCCGGAATTTTCTTGTACCTTTAATAAATAATATTACTAATCATATAAGCTTAAAAATCCTGAAAATATAAAAGTAGCAAAATGCTCCTAGAAAAACTTACGCATATTTGTCTTGAATAATTCCTCGAAAATGTTGAAGTGGCTGGTTAACCACCAAGACCCCGGAATTTTCTTGTACCTTTAATACATAATATTACTAATCATATAAGCTTACAAATCCTGAAAATATAAAAGTAGCAAAATGCTCCTAGAAAAACTTACGCATATTTGTCTTGAATAATTCCTCGAAAATGTTGAAGTGGCTGGTTAACCACCAAGACCCCGGAATTTTCTTGTACCTTTAATACATAATATTACTAATCATATAAGCTTACAAATCCTGAAAATATAAAAGTAGCAAAATGCTCCTAGAAAAACTTACGCATATTTGTCTTGAATAATTCCTCGAAAATGTTGAAGTGGCTGGTTAACCACCAAGACCCCGGAATTTTCTTGTACCTTTAATACATAATATTACTAATCATATAAGCTTACAAATCCTGAAAATATAAAAGTAGCAAAATGCTCCTAGAAAAACTTACGCATATTTGTCTTGAATAATTCCTCGAAAATGTTGAAGTGGCTGGTTAACCACCAAGACCCCGGAATTTTCTTGTACCTTTAATACATAATATTACTAATCATATAAGCTTACAAATCCTGAAAATATAAAAGTAGCAAAATGCTCCTAGAAAAACTTACGCATATTTGTCTTGAATAATTCCTCGAAAATGTTGAAGTGGCTGGTTAACCACCAAGACCCCGGAATTTTCTTGTACCTTTAATACATAATATTACTAATCATATAAGCTTACAAATCCTGAAAATATAAAAGTAGCAAAATGCTCCTAGAAAAACTTACGCATATTTGTCTTGAATAATTCCTCGAAAATGTTGAAGTGGCTGGTTAACCACCAAGACCCCGGAATTTTCTTGTACCTTTAATACATAATATTACTAATCATATAAGCTTACAAATCCTGAAAATATAAAAGTAGCAAAATGCTCCTAGAAAAACTTACGCATATTTGTCTTGAATAATTCCTCGAAAATGTTGAAGTGGCTGGTTAACCACCAAGACCCCGGAATTTTCTTGTACCTTTAATACATAATATTACTAATCATATAAGCTTACAAATCCTGAAAATATAAAAGTAGCAAAATGCTCCTAGAAAAACTTACGCATATTTGTCTTGAATAATTCCTCGAAAATGTTGAAGTGGCTGGTTAACCACCAAGACCCCGGAATTTTCTTGTACCTTTAATACATAATATTACTAATCATATAAGCTTACAAATCCTGAAAATATAAAAGTAGCAAAATGCTCCTAGAAAAAGTTACGCATATTTGTCTTGAATAATTCCTCGAAAATGTTGAAGTGGCTGGTTAACCACCAAGACCCCGGAATTTTCTTGTACCTTTAATACATAATATTAATAAACATATAAGCTTCCTATCCTGAAAATATAAAAGTAGCAAAATGATCCTAGACAAAGTTACGCATATTTGTCTTGAATAATTCCTCGAAAATGTTGAAGTGGCTGGTTAACCACCAAGACCCCGGAATTTTCTTGTACCTTTAATACATAATATTACTAATCATATAAGCTTAAAAATCCTGAAAATATAAAAGTAGCAAAATGCTCCTAGAAAAAGTTACGCATATTTGTCTTGAATAATTCCTCGAAAATGTTGAAGTGGCTGGTTAACCACCAAGACCCCGGAATTTTCTTGTACGTTTAATACATAATATTAATAAACATATAAGCTTCGTATCCTGAAAATATAAAAGTAGCAAAATGATCCTAGAAAAAGTTACGCATATTTGTCTTGAATAATTCTTCGAAAATGTTGAAGTGGCTGGTTAACCACCAAGACCCCGGAATTTTCTTGTACCTTTAATACATAATATTACTAATCATATAAGCTTACAAATCCTGAAAATATAAAAGTAGCAAAATGCTCCTAGAAAAAGTTACGCATATTTGTCTTGAATAATTCCTCGAAAATGTTGAAGTGGCTGGTTAACCACCAAGACCCCGGAATTTTCTTGTACCTTTAATACATAATATTAATAAACATATAAGCTTCCTATCCTGAAAATATAAAAGTAGCAAAATGATCCTAGACAAAGTTACGCATATTTGTCTTGAATAATTCCTCGAAAATGTTGAAGTGGCTGGTTAACCACCAAGACCCCGGAATTTTCTTGTACCTTTAATACATAATATTACTAATCATATAAGCTTAAAAATCCTGAAAATATAAAAGTAGCAAAATGCTCCTAGAAAAACTTACGCATATTTGTCTTGAATAATTCCTCGAAATTGTTGAAGTGGCTGGTTAACCACCAAGACCCCGGAATTTTCTTGTACCTTTAATAAATAATATTACTAATCATATAAGCTTAAAAATCCTGAAAATATAAAAGTAGCAAAATGCTCCTAGAAAAACTTACGCATATTTGTCTTGAATAATTCCTCGAAAATGTTGAAGTGGCTGGTTAACCACCAAGACCCCGGAATTTTCTTTTACCTTTAATACATAATATTAATAAACATATAAGCTTCCTATCCTGAAAATATAAAAGTAGCAAAATGATCATAGAAAAAGTTACGCATATTTGTCTTGAATAATTCCTCGAAAATGTTGAAGTGGCTGGTTAACCACCAAGACCCCGGAATTTTCTTGTACCTTTAACACATAATATTACTAATCATATAAGCTTAAAAATCCTGAAAATATAAAAGTATCAAAATGCTCCTAGAAAAAGTTACGCATATTTGTCTTGAATAATTCCTCGAAAATGTTGAAGTGGCTGGTTAACCACCAAGACCCCGGAATTTTCTAGTACCTTTAACACATAATATTACTAATCATATAAGCTTACAAATCCTGAAAATATAAAAGTAGCAAAATGCTCCTAGAAAAAGTTACGCATATTTGTCTTGAATAATTCCTCGAAAATGTTGAAGTGGCTGGTTAACCACCAAGACCCCGGAATTTTCTAGTACCTTTAACACATAATATTACTAATCATATAAGCTTACAAATCCTGAAAATATAAAAGTAGCAAAATGCTCCTAGAAAAAGTTACGCATATTTGTCTTGAATAATTCCTCGAAAATGTTGAAGTGGCTGGTTAACCACCAAGACCCCGGAATTTTCTAGTACCTTTAACACATAATATTACTAATCATATAAGCTTACAAATCCTGAAAATATAAAAGTAGCAAAATGCTCCTAGAAAAAGTTACGCATATTTGTCTTGAATAATTCCTCGAAAATGTTGAAGTGGCTGGTTAACCACCAAGACCCCGGAATTTTCTAGTACCTTTAACACATAATATTACTAATCATATAAGCTTACAAATCCTGAAAATATAAAAGTAGCAAAATGCTCCTAGAAAAAGTTACGCATATTTGTCTTGAATAATTCCTCGAAAATGTTGAAGTGGCTGGTTAACCACCAAGACCCCAGAATTTTCTAGTACCTTTAACACATAATATTACTAATCATATAAGCTTACAAATCCTGAAAATATAAAAGTAGCAAAATGCTCCTAGAAAAAGTTACGCATATTTGTCTTGAATAATTCCTCGAAAATGTTGAAGTGGCTGGTTGACCACCAAGACCCCGGAATTTTCTAGTACCTTTAACACATAATATTACTAATCATATAAGCTTACAAATCCTGAAAATATAAAAGTAGCAAAATGCTCCTAGAAAAAGTTACGCATATTTGTCTTGAATAATTCCTCGAAAATGTTGAAGTGGCTGGTTAACCACCAAGACCCCGGAATTTTCTAGTACCTTTAACACATAATATTACTAATCATATAAGCTTACAAATCCTGAAAATATAAAAGTAGCAAAATGCTCCTAGAAAAAGTTACGCATATTTGTCTTGAATAATTCCTCGAAAATGTTGAAGTGGCTGGTTAACCACCAAGACCCCGGAATTTTCTAGTACCTTTAACACATAATATTACTAATCATATAAGCTTACAAATCCTGAAAATATAAAAGTAGCAAAATGCTCCTAGAAAAAGTTACGCATATTTGTCTTGAATAATTCCTCGAAAATGTTGAAGTGGCTGGTTAACCACCAAGACCCCGGAATTTTCTAGTACCTTTAACACATAATATTACTAATCATATAAGCTTACAAATCCTGAAAATATAAAAGTAGCAAAATGCTCCTAGAAAAAGTTACGCATATTTGTCTTGAATAATTCCTCGAAAATGTTGAAGTGGCTGGTTAACCACCAAGACCCCGGAATTTTCTAGTACCTTTAACACATAATATTACTAATCATATAAGCTTACAAATCCTGAAAATATAAAAGTATCAAAATGCTCCTAGAAAAAGTTACGCATATTTGTCTTGAATAATTCCTCGAAAATGTTGAAGTGGCTTGTTAACCACCAAGACCCCGGAAATTTCTTGTACCTTTAACACATAATATTACTAATCATATAAGCTTACAAATCCTGAAAATATAAAAGTAGCAAAATGCTCCTAGAAAAAGTTACGCATATTTGTCTTGAATAATTCCTCGAAAATGTTGAAGTGGCTGGTTAACCACCAAGACCCCGGAATTTTCTAGTACCTTTAACACATAATATTACTAATCATATAAGCTTACAAATCCTGAAAATATAAAAGTAGCAAAATGCTCCTAGAAAAAGTTACGCATATTTGTCTTGAATAATTCCTCGAAAATGTTGAAGTGGCTGGTTAACCACCAAGACCCCGGAATTTTCTAGTACCTTTAACACATAATATTACTAATCATATAAGCTTACAAATCCTGAAAATATAAAAGTAGCAAAATGCTCCTAGAAAAAGTTACGCATATTTGTCTTGAATAATTCCTCGAAAATGTTGAAGTGGCTGGTTAACCACCAAGACCCCGGAATTTTCTTTTACCTTTAATACATAATATTAATAAACATATAAGCTTCCTATCTTGAAAATATAAAAGTAGCAAAATGCTCCTAGAAAAAGTTACGCATATTTGTCTTGAATAATTCCTCGAAAATGTTGAAGTGGCTGGTTAACCACCAAGACCCCGGAATTTTCTTGTACCTTTAATACATAATATTAATAAACATATAAGCTTCCTATCATGAATATATAAAAGTAGCAAAATGATCCTAGAAAAAGTTACGCATATTTGTCTTGAATAATTCCTCGAAAATGTTGAAGTGGCTGGTTAACCACCAAGACCCCGGAATTTTCTAGTACCTTTAACACATAATATTACTAATCATATAAGCTTACAAATCCTGAAAATATAAAAGTAGCAAAATGCTCCTAGAAAAAGTTACGCATATTTGTCTTGAATAATTCCTCGAAAATGTTGAAGTGGCTGGTTAACCACCAAGACCCCGGAATTTTCTAGTACCTTTAACACATAATATTACTAATCATATAAGCTTACAAATCCTGAAAATATAAAAGTAGCAAAATGCTCCTAGAAAAAGTTACGCATATTTGTCTTGAATAATTCCTCGAAAATGTTGAAGTGGCTGGTTAACCACCAAGACCCCGGAATTTTCTAGTACCTTTAACACATAATATTACTAATCATATAAGCTTACAAATCCTGAAAATATAAAAGTAGCAAAATGCTCCTAGAAAAAGTTACGCATATTTGTCTTGAATAATTCCTCGAAAATGTTGAAGTGGCTGGTTAACCACCAAGACCCCGGAATTTTCTAGTACCTTTAACACATAATATTACTAATCATATAAGCTTACAAATCCTGAAAATATAAAAGTAGCAAAATGCTCCTAGAAAAAGTTACGCATATTTGTCTTGAATAATTCCTCGAAAATGTTGAAGTGGCTGGTTAACCACCAAGACCCCGGAATTTTCTAGTACCTTTAACACATAATATTACTAATCATATAAGCTTACAAATCCTGAAAATATAAAAGTAGCAAAATGCTCCTAGAAAAAGTTACGCATATTTGTCTTGAATAATTCCTCGAAAATGTTGAAGTGGCTGGTTAACCACCAAGACCCCGGAATTTTCTAGTACCTTTAACACATAATATTACTAATCATATAAGCTTACAAATCCTGAAAATATAAAAGTAGCAAAATGCTCCTAGAAAAAGTTACGCATATTTGTCTTGAATAATTCCTCGAAAATGTTGAAGTGGCTGGTTAACCACCAAGACCCCGGAATTTTCTAGTACCTTTAACACATAATATTACTAATCATATAAGCTTACAAATCCTGAAAATATAAAAGTAGCAAAATGCTCCTAGAAAAAGTTACGCATATTTGTCTTGAATAATTCCTCGAAAATGTTGAAGTGGCTGGTTAACCACCAAGACCCCGGAATTTTCTAGTACCTTTAACACATAATATTACTAATCATATAAGCTTACAAATCCTGAAAATATAAAAGTAGCAAAATGCTCCTAGAAAAAGTTACGCATATTTGTCTTGAATAATTCCTCGAAAATGTTGAAGTGGCTGGTTAACCACCAAGACCCCGGAATTTTCTTGTACCTTTAATACATAATATTAATAAACATATAAGCTTCCTATCCTGAAAATATAAAAGTAGCAAAATGATCCTAGAAAAAGTTACGCATATTTGTCTTGAATAATTCCTCGAAAATGTTGAAGTGGCTGGTTAACCACCAAGACCCCGGAATTTTCTTGTACCTTTAACAAATAATATTACTAATCATATAAGCTTAAAAATCCTGAAAATATAAAAGTATCAAAATGCTCCTAGAAAAAGTTACGCATATTTGTCTTGAATAATTCCTCGAAAATGTTGAAGTGGCTTGTTAACCACCAAGACCCCGGAAATTTCTTGTACCTTTAACACATAATATTACTAATCATATAAGCTTAAAAATCCTGAAAATATAAAAGTAGCAAAATGCTCCTAGAAAAAGTTACGCATATTTGTCTTGAATAATTCCTCGAAAATGTTGAAGTGGCTGGTTAACCACCAAGACCCCGGAATTTTCTTGTACCTTTAACACATAATATTACTAATCATATAAGCTTAAAAATCCTGAAAATATAAAAGTAGCAAAATGCTCCTAGAAAAAGTTACGCATATTTGTCTTGAATAATTCCTCGAAAATTTTGAAGTGGCTGGTTAACCACCAAGACCCCGGAATTTTCTTGTACCTTTAATAAATAATATTACTAATCATATAAGCTTAAAAATCCTGAAAATATAAAAGTAGCAAAATGCTCCTAGAAAAAGTTAGGCATATTTGTCTTGAATAATTCCTCGAAAATGTTGAAGTGGCTGGTTAACCACCAAGACCCCGGAATTTTCTTTTACCTTTAATACATAATATTAATAAACATATAAGCTTCCTATCTTGAAAATATAAAAGTAGCAAAATGCTCCTAGAAAAAGTTACGCATATTTGTCTTGAATAATTCCTCGAAAATGTTGAAGTGGCTGGTTAACCACCAAGACCCCGGAATTTTCTTGTACCTTTAATACATAATATTAATAAACATATAAGCTTCCTATCATGAATATATAAAAGTAGCAAAATGATCCTAGAAAAAGTTACGCATATTTGTCTTGAATAATTCCTCGAAAATGTTGAAGTGGCTGGTTAACCACCAAGACCCCGGAATTTTCTTGTACCTTTAATACATAATATTACTAATCATATAAGCTTAAAAATCCTGAAAATATAAAAGTAGCAAAATGCTCCTAGAAAAAGTTACGCATATTTGTCTTGAATAATTCCTCGAAAATGTTGAAGTGGCTGGTTAACCACCAAGACCCCGGAATTTTCTTGTACCTTTAATACATAATATTAATAAACATATAAGCTTCCTATCCTGAAAATATAAAAGTAACAAAATGATCCTAGAAAAAGTTATGCATATTTGTCTTGAATAATTCCTCGAAAATGTTGAAGTGGCTGGTTAACCACCAAGACCCCGGAATTTTCTTGTACCTTTAATACATAATATTACTAATCATATAAGCTTAAAAATCCTGAAAATATAAAAGTAGCAAAATGCTCCTAGAAAAAGTTACGCATATTTTCTTGAATAATTCCTCGAAAATGTTGAAGTGGCTGGTTAACCACCAAGACCCCGGAATTTTCTTGTACCATTAATACATAATATTACTAATCATATAAGCTTAAAAATCCTGAAAATATAAAAGTAGCGAAATGCTCCTAGAAAAAATTACGCATATTTGTCTTGAATAATTCCTCGAAAATGTTGAAGTGGCTGGTTAACCATCAAGACCCCCGAATTTTCTTGTACCTTTAATACATAATATTACTAATCATATAAGCTTAAAAATCCTGAAAATATAAAAGTAGCAAAATGCTCCTAGAAAAAGTTACGCAAATTTGTCTTGAATAATTCCTCGAAAATGTTGAAGTGGCTGGTTAACCACCAAGACCCCGGAATTTTCTTGTACCTTTAATACATAATATTAATAAACATATAAGCTTCCTATTCTGAAAATATAAAAGTAGCACAATGATCCTAGAAAAAGTTACGCATATTTGTCTTGAATAATTCCTCGAAAATGTTGAAGTGGCTGGTTAACCACCAAGACCCCGGAATTTTCTTGTACCTTTAATACATAATATTACTAATCATATAAGCTTAAAAATCCTGAAAATATAAAAGTAGCAAAATGCTCCTAGAAAAAGTTACGCATATTTGTCTTGAATAATTCCTCGAAAATGTTGAAGTGGCTGGTTAACCACCAAGACCCCGGAATTTTCTAGTACCTTTAACACATAATATTACTAATCATATAAGCTTACAAATCCTGAAAATATAAAAGTAGCAAAATGCTCCTAGAAAAAGTTACGCATATTTGTCTTGAATAATTCCTCGAAAATGTTGAAGTGGCTGGTTAACCACCAAGACCCCGGAATTTTCTAGTACCTTTAACACATAATATTACTAATCATATAAGCTTACAAATCCTGAAAATATAAAAGTAGCAAAATGCTCCTAGAAAAAGTTACGCATATTTGTCTTGAATAATTCCTCGAAAATGTTGAAGTGGCTGGTTAACCACCAAGACCCCAGAATTTTCTAGTACCTTTAACACATAATATTACTAATCATATAAGCTTACAAATCCTGAAAATATAAAAGTAGCAAAATGCTCCTAGAAAAAGTTACGCATATTTGTCTTGAATAATTCCTCGAAAATGTTGAAGTGGCTGGTTGACCACCAAGACCCCGGAATTTTCTAGTACCTTTAACACATAATATTACTAATCATATAAGCTTACAAATCCTGAAAATATAAAAGTAGCAAAATGCTCCTAGAAAAAGTTACGCATATTTGTCTTGAATAATTCCTCGAAAATGTTGAAGTGGCTGGTTAACCACCAAGACCCCGGAATTTTCTAGTACCTTTAACACATAATATTACTAATCATATAAGCTTACAAATCCTGAAAATATAAAAGTAGCAAAATGCTCCTAGAAAAAGTTACGCATATTTGTCTTGAATAATTCCTCGAAAATGTTGAAGTGGCTGGTTAACCACCAAGACCCCGGAATTTTCTAGTACCTTTAACACATAATATTACTAATCATATAAGCTTACAAATCCTGAAAATATAAAAGTAGCAAAATGCTCCTAGAAAAAGTTACGCATATTTGTCTTGAATAATTCCTCGAAAATGTTGAAGTGGCTGGTTAACCACCAAGACCCCGGAATTTTCTAGTACCTTTAACACATAATATTACTAATCATATAAGCTTACAAATCCTGAAAATATAAAAGTAGCAAAATGCTCCTAGAAAAAGTTACGCATATTTGTCTTGAATAATTCCTCGAAAATGTTGAAGTGGCTGGTTAACCACCAAGACCCCGGAATTTTCTAGTACCTTTAACACATAATATTACTAATCATATAAGCTTACAAATCCTGAAAATATAAAAGTAGCAAAATGCTCCTAGAAAAAGTTACGCATATTTGTCTTGAATAATTCCTCGAAAATGTTGAAGTGGCTGGTTAACCACCAAGACCCCGGAATTTTCTAGTACCTTTAACACATAATATTACTAATCATATAAGCTTACAAATCCTGAAAATATAAAAGTAGCAAAATGCTCCTAGAAAAAGTTACGCATATTTGTCTTGAATAATTCCTCGAAAATGTTGAAGTGGCTGGTTAACCACCAAGACCCCGGAATTTTCTAGTACCTTTAACACATAATATTACTAATCATATAAGCTTACAAATCCTGAAAATATAAAAGTAGCAAAATGCTCCTAGAAAAAGTTACGCATATTTGTCTTGAATAATTCCTCGAAAATGTTGAAGTGGCTGGTTAACCACCAAGACCCCGGAATTTTCTAGTACCTTTAACACATAATATTACTAATCATATAAGCTTACAAATCCTGAAAATATAAAAGTAGCAAAATGCTCCTAGAAAAAGTTACGCATATTTGTCTTGAATAATTCCTCGAAAATGTTGAAGTGGCTGGTTAACCACCAAGACCCCGGAATTTTCTAGTACCTTTAACACATAATATTACTAATCATATAAGCTTACAAATCCTGAAAATATAAAAGTATCAAAATGCTCCTAGAAAAAGTTACGCATATTTGTCTTGAATAATTCCTCGAAAATGTTGAAGTGGCTTGTTAACCACCAAGACCCCGGAAATTTCTTGTACCTTTAACACATAATATTACTAATCATATAAGCTTAAAAATCCTGAAAATATAAAAGTAGCAAAATGCTCCTAGAAAAAGTTACGCATATTTGTCTTGAATAATTCCTCGAAAATGTTGAAGTGGCTGGTTAACCACCAAGACCCCGGAATTTTCTTGTACCTTTAACACATAATATTACTAATCATATAAGCTTAAAAATCCTGAAAATATAAAAGTAGCAAAATGCTCCTAGAAAAAGTTACGCATATTTGTCTTGAATAATTCCTCGAAAATTTTGAAGTGGCTGGTTAACCACCAAGACCCCGGAATTTTCTTGTACCTTTAATAAATAATATTACTAATCATATAAGCTTAAAAATCCTGAAAATATAAAAGTAGCAAAATGCTCCTAGAAAAAGTTAGGCATATTTGTCTTGAATAATTCCTCGAAAATGTTGAAGTGGCTGGTTAACCACCAAGACCCCGGAATTTTCTTTTACCTTTAATACATAATATTAATAAACATATAAGCTTCCTATCTTGAAAATATAAAAGTAGCAAAATGCTCCTAGAAAAAGTTACGCATATTTGTCTTGAATAATTCCTCGAAAATGTTGAAGTGGCTGGTTAACCACCAAGACCCCGGAATTTTCTTGTACCTTTAATACATAATATTAATAAACATATAAGCTTCCTATCATGAATATATAAAAGTAGCAAAATGATCCTAGAAAAAGTTACGCATATTTGTCTTGAATAATTCCTCGAAAATGTTGAAGTGGCTGGTTAACCACCAAGACCCCGGAATTTTCTAGTACCTTTAACACATAATATTACTAATCATATAAGCTTACAAATCCTGAAAATATAAAAGTAGCAAAATGCTCCTAGAAAAAGTTACGCATATTTGTCTTGAATAATTCCTCGAAAATGTTGAAGTGGCTGGTTAACCACCAAGACCCCGGAATTTTCTAGTACCTTTAACACATAATATTACTAATCATATAAGCTTACAAATCCTGAAAATATAAAAGTAGCAAAATGCTCCTAGAAAAAGTTACGCATATTTGTCTTGAATAATTCCTCGAAAATGTTGAAGTGGCTGGTTAACCACCAAGACCCCGGAATTTTCTAGTACCTTTAACACATAATATTACTAATCATATAAGCTTACAAATCCTGAAAATATAAAAGTAGCAAAATGCTCCTAGAAAAAGTTACGCATATTTGTCTTGAATAATTCCTCGAAAATGTTGAAGTGGCTGGTTAACCACCAAGACCCCGGAATTTTCTAGTACCTTTAACACATAATATTACTAATCATATAAGCTTACAAATCCTGAAAATATAAAAGTAGCAAAATGCTCCTAGAAAAAGTTACGCATATTTGTCTTGAATAATTCCTCGAAAATGTTGAAGTGGCTGGTTAACCACCAAGACCCCGGAATTTTCTAGTACCTTTAACACATAATATTACTAATCATATAAGCTTACAAATCCTGAAAATATAAAAGTAGCAAAATGCTCCTAGAAAAAGTTACGCATATTTGTCTTGAATAATTCCTCGAAAATGTTGAAGTGGCTGGTTAACCACCAAGACCCCGGAATTTTCTAGTACCTTTAACACATAATATTACTAATCATATAAGCTTACAAATCCTGAAAATATAAAAGTAGCAAAATGCTCCTAGAAAAAGTTACGCATATTTGTCTTGAATAATTCCTCGAAAATGTTGAAGTGGCTGGTTAACCACCAAGACCCCGGAATTTTCTAGTACCTTTAACACATAATATTACTAATCATATAAGCTTACAAATCCTGAAAATATAAAAGTAGCAAAATGCTCCTAGAAAAAGTTACGCATATTTGTCTTGAATAATTCCTCGAAAATGTTGAAGTGGCTGGTTAACCACCAAGACCCCGGAATTTTCTAGTACCTTTAACACATAATATTACTAATCATATAAGCTTACAAATCCTGAAAATATAAAAGTAGCAAAATGCTCCTAGAAAAAGTTACGCATATTTGTCTTGAATAATTCCTCGAAAATGTTGAAGTGGCTGGTTAACCACCAAGACCCCGGAATTTTCTTGTACCTTTAATACATAATATTAATAAACATATAAGCTTCCTATCCTGAAAATATAAAAGTAGCAAAATGATCCTAGAAAAAGTTACGCATATTTGTCTTGAATAATTCCTCGAAAATGTTGAAGTGGCTGGTTAACCACCAAGACCCCGGAATTTTCTTGTACCTTTAACAAATAATATTACTAATCATATAAGCTTAAAAATCCTGAAAATATAAAAGTATCAAAATGCTCCTAGAAAAAGTTACGCATATTTGTCTTGAATAATTCCTCGAAAATGTTGAAGTGGCTTGTTAACCACCAAGACCCCGGAAATTTCTTGTACCTTTAACACATAATATTACTAATCATATAAGCTTAAAAATCCTGAAAATATAAAAGTAGCAAAATGCTCCTAGAAAAAGTTACGCATATTTGTCTTGAATAATTCCTCGAAAATGTTGAAGTGGCTGGTTAACCACCAAGACCCCGGAATTTTCTTGTACCTTTAACACATAATATTACTAATCATATAAGCTTAAAAATCCTGAAAATATAAAAGTAGCAAAATGCTCCTAGAAAAAGTTACGCATATTTGTCTTGAATAATTCCTCGAAAATTTTGAAGTGGCTGGTTAACCACCAAGACCCCGGAATTTTCTTGTACCTTTAATAAATAATATTACTAATCATATAAGCTTAAAAATCCTGAAAATATAAAAGTAGCAAAATGCTCCTAGAAAAAGTTAGGCATATTTGTCTTGAATAATTCCTCGAAAATGTTGAAGTGGCTGGTTAACCACCAAGACCCCGGAATTTTCTTTTACCTTTAATACATAATATTAATAAACATATAAGCTTCCTATCTTGAAAATATAAAAGTAGCAAAATGCTCCTAGAAAAAGTTACGCATATTTGTCTTGAATAATTCCTCGAAAATGTTGAAGTGGCTGGTTAACCACCAAGACCCCGGAATTTTCTTGTACCTTTAATACATAATATTAATAAACATATAAGCTTCCTATCATGAATATATAAAAGTAGCAAAATGATCCTAGAAAAAGTTACGCATATTTGTCTTGAATAATTCCTCGAAAATGTTGAAGTGGCTGGTTAACCACCAAGACCCCGGAATTTTCTTGTACCTTTAATACATAATATTACTAATCATATAAGCTTAAAAATCCTGAAAATATAAAAGTAGCAAAATGCTCCTAGAAAAAGTTACGCATATTTGTCTTGAATAATTCCTCGAAAATGTTGAAGTGGCTGGTTAACCACCAAGACCCCGGAATTTTCTTGTACCTTTAATACATAATATTAATAAACATATAAGCTTCCTATCCTGAAAATATAAAAGTAACAAAATGATCCTAGAAAAAGTTATGCATATTTGTCTTGAATAATTCCTCGAAAATGTTGAAGTGGCTGGTTAACCACCAAGACCCCGGAATTTTCTTGTACCTTTAATACATAATATTACTAATCATATAAGCTTAAAAATCCTGAAAATATAAAAGTAGCAAAATGCTCCTAGAAAAAGTTACGCATATTTTCTTGAATAATTCCTCGAAAATGTTGAAGTGGCTGGTTAACCACCAAGACCCCGGAATTTTCTTGTACCATTAATACATAATATTACTAATCATATAAGCTTAAAAATCCTGAAAATATAAAAGTAGCGAAATGCTCCTAGAAAAAATTACGCATATTTGTCTTGAATAATTCCTCGAAAATGTTGAAGTGGCTGGTTAACCATCAAGACCCCCGAATTTTCTTGTACCTTTAATACATAATATTACTAATCATATAAGCTTAAAAATCCTGAAAATATAAAAGTAGCAAAATGCTCCTAGAAAAAGTTACGCAAATTTGTCTTGAATAATTCCTCGAAAATGTTGAAGTGGCTGGTTAACCACCAAGACCCCGGAATTTTCTTGTACCTTTAATACATAATATTAATAAACATATAAGCTTCCTATTCTGAAAATATAAAAGTAGCACAATGATCCTAGAAAAAGTTACGCATATTTGTCTTGAATAATTCCTCGAAAATGTTGAAGTGGCTGGTTAACCACCAAGACCCCGGAATTTTCTTGTACCTTTAATACATAATATTACTAATCATATAAGCTTAAAAATCCTGAAAATATAAAAGTAGCAAAATGCTCCTAGAAAAAGTTACGCATATTTGTCTTGAATAATTCCTCGAAAATGTTGAAGTGGCTGGTTAACCACCAAGACCCCGGAATTTTCTTGTACCTTTAATAAATAATATTACTAATCATATAAGCTTACAAATCCTGAAAATATAAAAGTAGCAAAATGCTCCTAGAAAAAGTTACGCATATTTGTCTTGAATAATTCCTCGTAAATGTTGAAGTGGCTGGTTAACCACCAAGACCCCGGAATTTTCTTGTACCTTTAATACATAATATTAATAAACATATAAGCTTCCTATCCTGAAAATATAAAAGTAGCAAAATGCTCCTAGAGAAAGTTACGCATATTTGTCTTGAATAATTCCTCGAAAATGTTGAAGTGGCTGGTTAACCACCAAGACCCCGGAATTTTCTTGTACCTTTAACACATAATATTACTAATCATATAAGCTTAAAAATCCTGAATATATAAAAGTAGCAAAATGCTCCTAGAAAAAGTTACGCATATTTGTCTTGAATAATTCCTCGAAAATGTTGAAGTGGCTGGTTAACCACCAAGACCCCGGAATTTTCTTGTACCTTTAATACATAATATTAATAAACATATAAGCTTCCTATCCTCAAAATATAAAAGTAGCAAAATGATCCTAGAAAAAGTTACGCATATTTGTCTTGAATAATTCCTCGAAAATGTTGAAGTGGCTGGTTAACCACCAAGACCCCGGAATTTTCTTGTACCTTTAATACATAATATTAATAAACATATAAGCTTCCTATCCTGAAAATATAAAAGTAGCGAAATGATCCTAGAAAAAGTTACGCATATTTATCTTGAATAATTCCTCGAAAATGTTGAAGTGGCTGTTTAACCACCAAGACCCCGGAATTTTCTTGTACCTTTAATACATAATATTACTAATCATATAAGCTTAAAAATCCTGAAAATATAAAAGTAGCAAAATGCTCCTAGAAAAAGTTACGCATATTTGTCTTGAATAATTCCTCGAAAATGTTGAAGTGGCTGGTTAACCACCAAGACCCAGGGATTTTCTTGTACCTTTAATACATAATATTACTAATCATATAAGCTTAAAAATCCTGAAAATATAAAAGTAGCAAAATGCTCCTAGAAAAAGTTACGCATATTTGTCTTGAATAATTCCTCGAAAATGTTGAAGTGGCTGGTTAACCACCAAGACCCCGGAATTTTCTTGTGCCTTTAATACATAATATTAATAAACATATAAGCTTCCTATCTTGAAAATATCAAAGTAGCAAAATGATCCTAGAAAAAGTTACGCATATTTGTCTTGAATAATTCCTCGAAAATGTTGAAGTGGCTGGTTAACCACCAAGACCCCGGAATTTTCTTGTACCTTTAATAAATAATATTACTAATCATATAAGCTTAAAAATCCTGGAAATATAATAGTAGCAAAATGCTCCTAGAAAAAGTTACGCATATTTGTCTTGAATAATTCCTCGAAAATGTTGAAGTGGCTGGTTAACCACCAAGACCCCGGAATTTTCTTGTACCTTTAATACATAATATTACTAATCATATAAGCTTAAAAATCCTGAAAATATAAAAGTAGCAAAATGCTCCTTATACCATTATAGTGAACGTGGTGGTCAAATAGAAGCCATCCCCAAACACAAGAGAACCACCACCAAATTTTTGACCAAATACGAAAAGGCAAGGGTTTTAGGTGAGCGTGCCAGGGATATTGTGAAGGGTGCACCTATAAATGTGGATACAAACGGAGAAACCGATGTTTTCGGTCCAATCGCCACCAAAGAATTGTATGCCAATAAATTTCCGTTTGTAATGAGGAGATACCTTCCGGACGGTTCATACGAGGATTGGCGCATTTCTGAATTAATAATTCGTCCTTATTAAAACATATGTTACGGTCAAAGATGTAAATCGGGCGCTGACGTCAATGGCCGGACAATGACGTTAATGCCCATTTATGCTGGACATTAACGTCATTGTCCGGTCAATGACGTCAACGCCCGATAACGGTGGGCAATGATGCAAATATTTTCATCTGATTGTAATATTTACGTCTTTGGTCTGTCATTGACATTATTGGCCAAAAAGATTCGGCAATGATATAGAATAAATACTATAAGGAACAGCAAAACGATTATTTGAATTTGACAGCCAATTATTGGCAAGTGACATTTAGGTGTATTGGATTCACTATTCATTGTAGTATGTATAATCATTTATTAATAAAAATAATAAAAATTAGCAAAAATTTTAAACAATAATAAACATTAAAAATAATTAATTAAAATTTATTAAATTAATCATTTTTATTCTTGCATGAGAGTGATCCATGGCACTTCGAATTGCAAGTTTGTTTGATGGCGCGACACGTACATTTATTATTTTTACATCCACCCTTAAGTGACAACGCTTATAACCCTGTACCCCTAAAACACTGCTTTGAGTTGCAGCTTGTCTAAGAGTAATCTCATTTTCTTTAGTCGTATCACTTATGTTTTCTAATCAAATTAACTTTTCAGTACAAGGGTTAAACTAAGATCGGGTATATTTATTCTTTAAAATACCATAATTTGTGCATAGTTTATAAAGACCATCTTTTACTGAAATAACAACAGCCAGTATGTTTCGGAGGGAACCGCGAGCTCTGTCTACGTCTGGTATTGGAATTCGAACCGTACTTCCAATTTGAACAACAGACAATTTTTCATTAGATAACTTTAGCATTTTAGAGGCTTGATTTTCCAATGATTCTCGACATCTTTAACGCTGTAGAGTAATGTTCTCCTGGCTTTCGCAATTAAAGCATACTCCAGCATGGTTAATTTCTTCGCCAAGAGGTAATACTATAGAGCACTGGCTGCAATCGTTTCTTTCTTCAAAAACGGGTTCTAACAAGTTTTTAGTGGTCTCTTCAGTTTCAGATATTAATTCCATATCATCCATTTCACCATTTGATTTGTATATATTGTCGTGTAACACGGCTTAATGACACCCCTATTTATAGTCAGGGATGAAACCTCACCTAATGTGTGCACTCGAACAATTGAATGCCGGCTAGCTTTTAGTTCGGTTTGCAAGTTTTTAGGCCACAAATATTTACAGGGTCGTGAATTCAGTGAATTTAAGGCAATCAAAGATCTCAATAAGTCAGAGGGCAGTTTATTTAAACTAAGCAAATTCAAAAATGGAGTAATTTTGATAATCTCTGACACAAATGTCAAGCAATGTGCAATATAGAGTGTAAAGTGTACAAACGATAAATAAAAAGTATCATTTACTACCAAAAACTCAGCTATACTTTTATTTATCGCTTGGTGCATGTAAAAAGTGTAACAATAATAAAAATAAATTTGTACAATGGTGTTTTGATATAAAAAGTTCAGATTTCTTACTCGAATTAATAATTTGGTGTTGAGGATAACTTGTGAAGCACTCTGTACATCGGCAATAGTTTCAATCTGTTGAACACACCCATACATCTAATGGCTTCCTGTTTCTATAAACGCGGTAGTGCGACTCCTGTGATTTTCCAATTCCAGTGATTTTATCCAGAAAATTAGTGACGTGACGTGTGAAATCGCTCCTGTGGTGGTTCCAAATCTCAAAGATTGATTCAGACAAGCATCTGCGACTTCCAAACCAAAATAGTAGTCGAAATGTGCGACTTTTCCATTAACCTCAAAATTTTCATGTGATATTTTATAATCGGCGATTTTACTGGTCATCGACGATAATAAGTGGTATAAAACTCGTCCATATAACAAATCACTTATTAATTATAATTTCCTCGCCGTATTTCAGGTTTTACGAACCCAAAATGTGCAATTTTAATATCGTGGTTAAATCTAATTGCGACCCACCAAAAACGTGTGAAAACTTCGTTCCACAGTAATAAAAATCGTTTTAGGATACTCACGATTTATTATCTCGTCAATATAATTGCTTTTATAACTCAAAAGCTCACTAAATTCGTCTTTTTGGGAATAATTGCGAAAAATGATCCGCAAATATCAAACGTGTCCCAAGACGGCTGGTTCAAGACAATCTTTACGGAAACGGCCTTATCAAAACCTCTCCATACCACCATAAACATCCAAAAATTCAACACAAAAATTGTAAGTGGTCACTTCCTAGCGCCATTTATTCAAAATTACGGAAATTTTCCAATTTCAGGTAACTAATTGATACACCTGCGTACACATCACAAATTCGCAAGAAGCACATCACACTTATAAGAAAATCAAATCTGTTACAGTTTTATGTGTTTAAAGTTACAATTTCATTGCTAGTTATTTAAAATTATCTCCATATTCGGTCTTACAAACGACAAATTTAAACTTTAAAAAAATTTCCTTAACCGACTTCTTTGATTGACTTTATGACATTTCAATATTGTAGTGTCCTCCGGGATTTGCTCGTTTATCCCCGAAGAACGACCACACACTTACCTCGTTTGTCTCGTCTTATCTGAGACAAAAATGCTTAACACATTTTTGCCCCAATCGTCTTATCTCCCGCTAACGTTGTTCTCCACTAGCAACCTTGAGTTAAGATCTTTTACTTAAGCAATGATAAATAATGGAACGGTTACAGGTTGATTTCGACTCGATTTATTTATGCAATTAACAATTTTGACCCCGTATACACTCCAATAATTTTTATCCCCAAATATTTTTAATACTAGCTACCTAGGTATCCTTAATTCCGGTAGTCTTCCCACAATGGCATATCCCCTTCGGCCTCAAATAAACTGCACCAAATACCATCAATGATTCTTCATTACTTTCTGCTCGTCCACCACAGTTCCACAAACCTTTGGTCCAATACTCCTCCAACGAATAACCACTTAATTTCCTAATCCAATTGTCCAATTTGAAATCCTAGACCACTAAATTATTAGCGATTCGTCCAATTAATTGTATTATCCAAATTTGAAATCTTCAGTTCAACCCTTCCAAGTTGCAATAATAATATTTTCTTCGACCCTCAAACACGTCTTCTCCGTGTGGGTGCTCTTTTCTAACTAATTTGTTTATATTTTTTGTTACCATCACGAACTTCGTTTTTCACTTGTTTTTATGTTTTATATTTCTCATCATATTTTCCAGGTTCATTCTTTTATCTCTCGACTACCGTAAATTAAGAATACCTATCTAAATTCATAGTAACAACATTAACAATTTATTTTACATATTTTTACAACAATTTAATTTAATTTTGTACACAGTACCCCGATCCGTTTTATTATTTTTAATTCGGGAAACATGCAATTTTTGCAATAATTGCACGTCCAATGACCACTCTTCCCAAAGTTACTTTTCCTCAGCTCAGATCAACTTAACTTCGTCATATTATGAATTTTGTTCCAAGTTGTCCTGAACTGAGTGATCCTCTCTTTGTCATGCACAGTCTGCAAGACCGTGACTTTGACCGGTGTTAAGCATTCTTATCTCAGGTTTCCACCGCAATATATTGGACTGCTTTTTTGCATTGCAAGGTAAATAAACACTTCACAACACATCAAGCTACAGCTAGTAACTATTTATCCGTTCCCATTTCCCAAGTCTCTTGCGAGGCTTAGTCATGGTTCAAAGCTTTTTAGTTTTCTTTACAGGCGATGAGGAGCTGGCCCATCGCCCCGACCCCCAACCTGAAGGACCAGAGAGACGGCCAGAATAAAGTTCTTACTTCACCCGGATTCGAACCGGGGATTTAGCGTTCGTAGTCAACTCGCGTGACCATTATGCTCCGACCATCTCTGTCCTTATTAATAATCCAATAATTAATAGGTCGCTCTTCAGGTCTCCCTACATATTTACTATAATTTGTATTAAATTTTTACCATGATGATTAATTAAAAATGTTAATTTTGAATAAAATAGTATTGTGCCAAAATAACTACCATCTTTTTGTACGGACTAACATAAATTGTAGTTAAAACTGCACTTCGTTCTTTGCAAATCGTTCTTTATTCCTCCTGCTTTTTATCGCGTATTTCTTTTTCGTGTCTTTAATTTGTTTATAAAAGTCTCTTGCGTTGTTATTCACATTAGCTCTATCTCTCTCATTTTCTCGTCCATCCATTCATTTTGTTTGCGTTTGCAGAGTTTATAAACTTCCTTTCGTTTTTTTCTGTATTCATCCAATTGTTCCTGTTCATTCGTTCTTAACTTTTTTCGTATTTTCAACTATATTCTGTTGCGTATACAATGTCAGCGTCAGTATAAGAGCCCAGGTCAACCCTTCAAAAGCCCTCGTATTACTAACGTAACCCTTAAAATTCTCTATCTATCACCCTAACCTCAAATTCTCGTGGTTTGTTTTCATTTACTTCTTCTCGCTTGCGGTTGATGTTATTTCAACACTTTTCTGTTGTTTATATTTCTCACTCCCTATACTTCGCTACATCTTCAAATCTATCACTCTATTTTCTCCAAATTTTCCAAAAATCTTTTTCTCTTCATTAGCGTTTTTATTTACATCCATTTTTGGATATACGCTTCTTCAAGTTCTCTCAATTTAGAACTTGAAGGTTGAGGCCTTACCATTCCACGCTGGCCTAATGCGGGTTGGAATAAATCATAGTCCATAGATCGATTTTGGACCTTTTTAGATCACAGCACATCCGACGCAGTCAGGATTAGAACCGCGGTTTCCTGCTCTTAGGTTTATCCGTGTTTGACTTACGCCAGACTGCTTGTTGGCAAAAATAACCTGCTCTAAATCTGTAAACACACTCAGGACCGTACGTCATACGTCTCCCCAAATTATTATTGAGTACACAAACATTAACGATAACAATTTCTTTGTAAGAGATTCTTGTAAAATCTTTGTAAAATTGAGTTTTTACCCATGAGCCAGTAAATCTTACGATGAATGAGTCCCAACTGCAGGCGTTTGTTTCAAATACGCTTGGCCCACGTCAACCGTCGATCACGGTGGAATCCCAGGTATTTTATTGATTGTTGCACATGTAGTAAATTATCGTACAGCATTGCACTTGGACAGTTTCCTCTTCTGCGGGTGAAATTAATGTGTGTCGACTTTGTGGTATTGACTGTAATACGACAGGTCTTTAGCCAAATTTCTATTTTATCTAGGTGATTCTGTAAATGAAGAGATGCACGGTATGGATCTTCATCAGATGCCATTATCCCTGTATCAACTGCGTATGTGGCTGATACAGTGTTTTCAGTTACCGGGAAGTCAAATGTGTATAGGAGATATAAAGGCGGTCCAAGGATGCTACCGTATGGTACTCCAGCTCCCACCCCCGTAGTAGTTTTTAATTTTGAAATAATACCTCCCTTAGGTGTCCATCTAAGGTCCCCTAAACAATTCAAGTGTGCACGAAGGCACTCGTGGGTACTCTATTTCCAAAGTCTAAATATATATGAATATTGCTCAAAGTATTTAAATGATTTTCATACCTATTTCGTAATTCAAGGATCCCTCTAAGGGATCTAATAAGGATCCTATTATTAATACAGAGCTATCATTATGTAATGGTTTGGAAATATTCGAAGAATATGTGGGTAAATTCTTGTTTGTATTAGTTTTTTTTAGACAAAAACGATCTTTTAACTTTATCAGCACGTATTCCCTTTGGTACCACGGTTAAGGTTTGATGAAAATCTCCTGCAAGCAATACTATCAAGTTTGTCACCCATCAAGTTGGGATTACCCCTTATGTCTTGTAGAGTCATGTTAAGCTCTTCGATGCCTTTCTTGGTGCCATTGTAATTTCATCCCAGACAATAATTTTGGTTTCTTGCAATACTTTCGGAAGATCACTCTGTTTTGTTATTCGGAGTTTCGGCATTTATCGTGTTGAGGGGCAATTTTAAGGCTGAGTGTGCAGTTCGTCCTTCTTGCAATAATGTAGCGGAAATTCCGGAAGATGATAGAGCTAAGGTAATCTCCTTACTGCTTATTGTTGCCAAAAGTAAATTTATAACAAAAGTTTTACCGGTACCTCTAGGAGCATCTAAGGAAAATATACGTCCTACAGTTTCGTCTATACTCGTTATTAATTCATCATATACTAACTTCGCTAACGCTCACTGGTAGTGTGGAATTTTCACCCACTAAATACCCCCTCTCGTACTTTGTTGTTCGCCGCCAATCACGACTGGCACGTGGTAAATCAAATCCTTCGCCGTGCCAGTCTATACGGCCTATGTCGCCTTTTGCCCCTTCTGGGGCCCGACCATATTTTCCCTATCGGGACTTGTGCCACGCTTTGACCTTGCGGCAAGTCGATGCAGCTTGCACCTCCAGTCTACCTCAGGGCGACTGGTAGTATGGTAAAATAAAGATGTTATGCCCCTTTGGCTAGCTCGATAGGGCACGAAAAGATGTAATAGGAGATCGCCAAACTTGTCTCTAGATGGTAGGTGTACGATATAGGGGTAAGTGCCGGTAGTGGTGCTTTTATACGCAAGGCTGCCAAGGATGTGATTTTGAGCGCCACGTAGTTTGACACCCTGTAAATAGTCGCTATTGTAGCCGCTGTAAACTACGAAAATTGGGCGTACCAGAATAAAGGAGGGAGAATCTGGCGAATCTCTTTGAGTGGCGGAGAGTAAAGCCTCGCTAAAATTCAAATTATATTTAACACAAAAAGTACAGTACCGCGTCGAAATAGTGGGCTTGCCCTTACCAATATCAAAATCGTAAACAGCTATAAAATTGCACAAATAAGTAATAAAGATGACTGTCGTCACTTTTGTACCCCGTATAGCTATACCAGGCGCACAGTTAGTACACACGTCACTGGGCAATAACCACAGTTGTTCAAACAAATAATTCTGAAATAAAATATACAAAGGGGTGGCAAGGGAGTGACCCAATATAAGCTCGCAGGTATGAGTATAGTTCATAAATATATAAAAAATAATTAAACAGTTACTACAGATTCGCTCGTTCAGGTGTAGTCCCACAGTGACCCGGTCGTTGTGTGGATTGATTGGGGCTGATAGGGAATGGTTGTACACGCTATTGGTCGTAGCCGTCAAACAAAAGGTAGCTGTAGAAATCTCAGCCAGATCAAGGTGATAGTGGAGTGAGGCCGTCACTCCAACGATACAATTACAGGTGTGGACCTTCTGGTAACTGTAGACAGTCCAAACAACAACATACAACATCGGTAAGCTGGCGAGGCGTTATGGAAATCAAAAACGGGCCAACGAAATAATACCAATAATAAACTGACACCCTACAGGTGTTCGAGGGTAATAAAAGAAATGAGAAAAGAATGTGCGTACACTTTTCATCCGGTAAATTACACTAGAAACGTTTCACTCCTTCAGTATGAAGCCAAAGACACTCCCAATACGAAAACTTGCTTCAAAGAGCCGATAAATATGGGCAGAATCATCCAAAGGTGGTGTGAAATATAATCCCAAAATAATTGGTTCGAACAAAACCGTTCGATAAAAATTTCACAAACACCAAACGTCTGTGTAAAAAAAAACCTTCTTGAAAAATTTGTTGTTAAAAATCGTGCAACCACAAAAATTCTTATCAATTCCCCTCTCTCCCTTCACTTACGTCAGGTGACTTAGTTCAAGAATACCAAAAATCGTACCTGTACTGACCTCTAATCGATAACAATAGAGGTTGCAAGGAAGTTTTCTGTACAATTAAACATGATTCAAAATTTTGGAAGGACCAAACTCGGTAGGTGAATTTACAACCGTAGCACTTGTATACGCCTTTTCTCCCTTTCGGGGTTAAAAACTTTCCGTGATTTCGGGACTTTTATCTTCTTTAGCGTTTGTCATACGGCAGCGCCAGCTATCTGTGGTATGTCCACCCATGTCGCACTCACCGTTACATGTCACCGCGAAGTGACCCTCGCGCTCGCACCGCCAATACCTTCTTGAGTTGTCCCGTCCTCTCTCTGTACACGACTGTAGGGAGTATCCAAAGGACCAGTATCCTCCGCACCTAGTGTAGTTCGTCACCTTGCACATATTGATCCAAAATCTAGCTTTAAGGGTTTGCAGCAGCCGTTCGGCAGTCTCCATATCAACCTCGAGAACTGCCACTTTTTCCTTTCTGGAGTGTTTTCAGGGGCTGAACGTCTACCTGTCCACTCCTGCCAGATATTCTTTCTACTTCTTCCATGACCTTCTCACTGTCCATAAGGAGATCAAGGGATTTGATAATTTACAAATACAAACATAAACATTGTTTTAACAAACAAAGGGGGAAAATTAATGATATAATGTTTCTTGCAACTTGGAATGTTTGCTTTTGTATTGAATGGGAACTTTTGTAGAGGAAGCAAGCACAGAAGCAGCGATGGTTGGGACATATAGAGAGGATGAGTGAAAAACAGAACTCCAGATGGCATTGGAGGTCTTTGAGTTGCTTCTTCCGTTGGTCGATCATTTAAAGTATCTCACACGGGACCATGGCAATCTCGTCAATGATAACAAATTCAACATACTTCCATTGAATTCTCATCCGCCTTAAATAATCTGTCCTCGTTTGGTCTTAGCGTGGTTTTCGTTATATCAACGTATAAGGGAGCAGAGTAGGTTAAGTTGCGCAAACGAGCGTCGTTTGGCATCATAGGTGCAGGGGAACCGTCATTTTCCCAATGTGTTGGTTTTGATAGGTAAATTTGTTCGAATTTCAACAAGTATTTGGTAGGTACTTCAATTTCGCCACTTGTGTGTTGAGCTTCGGCCTGCAATTCAATCTGTGGGGAATCTTCGACGATTCTCTGTACAGACATCTGAATGAATTCGTCGAAACTGTCCAGTTGTTGTCGAACACAACCTTTTTCATCGAAATAGGCGTTGATAACGATCCAACAGGCTTCTTGCCACAATTCTGAACTGATTTCTTGTCCATCGTCTTCTTCGAATTGATCTGGAACGAAATCATCTTCCCTTTCGTACATGTTGGTTTATTTACGACGGCTCGAAAGCCAGGGTAACGTTATTATGTCGATAAACTTTCGATAAAATTGATAGATTTTTTATAAAACACAATTTAAGACAACAAACGCATATAAACGTTCAACAGCGAACACCTTATATACGATTTAAAAAGAATAGGAGAGCGATTTTAAAAAATTCGAAGGAAATGGTCTTAAAAATCCGATCTTTTGGTGTCGAGCTTCCCGGTGCCGAGTTGTCAGTGTTTCCCGTGTTCGTCATCTTGGAAGGATCGAGTAAATCGCATACGTTTTTATTATTCTTCCAGCCGAGTTTGTCATTCTTCGGTAGATTCGGCCGCACGTCCGAATCGTTGCTTCTCCAATGTTTGTTGCCGCTGAAACTCCAATATTGGCTTTCGCTAAGTCCTCCTGAGCGCTCGATTTCATTGCTCAGCCTAGCCAAGATCAGTTTCTCGTATAACTTGGCAACGTTATCGAGGAGGCAAATCGGCCGATAGGAGCTATTAAATTTTAATAGCTATTCTCCCTTCTTAAATAAGACCAGTTTTGCCTTCTTCTTGATTCTCGGCAAGATTCCATTTGAGGCGTGCTTGTTTAGGACCCGAATCTCTGGGAATTCTTCTGCGAATTCCTTTTTTTTTCCAAAAATTGGTAAAAAATTTATTAACAATTAAATAACAAAAACAATCATTTGCCACTTTATTACTAAATTCTTCCATCGAAATTATAATACTTGTTGTAATTTTCATGAATTATTTTAAACCGTTCTGCCTGCGGACGCTATATTCAGCACTCGCTTCAAATACGCAATTGACTTATCATCACACAAAGTTAAGTGGATCTTAACTGAGGGGTATAATGACGTCTTCTCGAATTGTTCCAAAATATCGGCGATCAAGTAGTGCGCAATTCTACCCAAATCTTTATCGCAATGAGTTATTTTTATTGGTAACTTCTCAATTTATAAGCACAATGGGAAACCGACCTGATCATTTCCGAATCCACTCCTAAATTAGAACTGTTTGTGCATAATTTTCTCAGTATATTAACATTGCAAAAATGAAGGTAAATAGTCCATCGTCAAGAGTTTCCTAAACTTCAGTCGAGATTCCATTGATGCTATAATAGACAAATCAAAAACGTTCTCAAAACTGCAGTTTGCTCCAAAAACTACATCCATGGAAATGGTGACGTTCAATACTCTTCAAGCTTCGGCTAGTTGAAAGGGCACCGAAAACCGTCTATCCTAGTTTAGGTTTAATTGCAATTGGCTCCGTATCAGATCCTTCCCTTACTCCAAGTAGTAAGCAAGCTTGTAGTTGAACGAAATATAGACCAACATAATGGTTAGGAGCCAACTTTCCGATGAAATATTCGGGGGCGTTGGATAGTACAAGGTTCCTACAATAAGCCCCCTGACCGACATGAAATTGTTTAGACCTCTTGCACAGGTCGTAGGTCTTCCTATTCTTATTAGAGGCAGTTCTTAATTTTTGTTTCACGAGGCGGAAAAGTTCTCTCAACCCGTCCACTTTGCTGGCCTCCTCGATAACCTCGTCGTCCCGGAAGATATCCCCACGAGCGAAATCTGTTCTTGAGAGAATCATGAATCTCCCAAAGTTAACGAAATAAAGGGTTTGTTGCGTGGTCTCGCTCTTTGAGTTGCGTTTAGCACACGCGACTTTGGTCAAGTTTTGGTCCCATGTCCTATGATCCCCATCCACATACGACGCTATCATACCCTTTACCGTCCTATTCATTCGGTCGGTCGGGTTCGCTTGCGTGTGGTAGTACGGCGTATGCTTCGATTGTACATCATACCTTCGCAAAAGTGCCTTATTATTTTCTCTCTGGTGGCGTAAGAGAGCGACTGATATAAGAGATTACTTTCTCTCCGTCTTAACAACACTTTTCATACTTGTTGATAACTGATAACCAGCTTCCAATTCTTTTATAAAAACTGGATGAAAATTGTTAGAACTTGCCGGCGATAATAACTATAACAGTTGCTATTACAACTTTATTTAATAAAACTGTATCGTCAACAGAATCCAACAAAGTTATAATCGTACCGTGTCCATGTTCGTGTTTACATAATTCTACTGCATGTTCCTTAATTGCGTTCATTATTATTTTTTTGTCCTTATTATTTCCATGCCATATACATTCCATGGCAACTCTGACACCATCCTTGCTGTTACCGATTTTGTACGCCATATCGACTAAATTACGTATACGGGTCATTTCCTCTTTCTTTTTGCGTTGACGTTGAACCTTATTGATTTTATCGCATTCGCGCCTCTCATAACGATCTTCACATTGGGTCTTATCTTCTTCGTCTTCATATGAATATTCTTGCCACGATTCAAAGTTATACCAAAAGTTATTAAACCGATCAACATTGACACGCAAAGTATCACCATCACCGAATTCTGGTACCGGTTTTTTTTCGGACCAACGACTATTAAGATGAAAGTAATAGTCGAAAGTCTTGTAAAAATCTTTTTTAC
This sequence comes from Rhagonycha lutea, assembly GCA_958510855.1. Classification (NCBI taxonomy): domain Eukaryota; kingdom Metazoa; phylum Arthropoda; class Insecta; order Coleoptera; family Cantharidae; genus Rhagonycha; species Rhagonycha lutea. The sequence goes on from OY294042.1 coordinate 23,068,205, forward strand.
GCTCAGCGTCTGATGGAAGTGAATTGTCAAATTTAGGATCTACTGAATCAAATGATCTTCTTTTTTTCGGTTCGCTCAAGACTTCATACGCCATGGTGATGCACATGAAGTAATCTTCATCGGACTTAATTTCCCTACCGTTAGTTGGACGCTTATCTGGATTATGTTTGAGTACAATAGATTTATAAGACGATTTAATAACCTCTTCTGAAGCATCGTATCTCATATTGGAAATACCCAAAACTCGATAGTGATCTTGTTGCTTCCATTCAAGAGGTTCTAATTTTTTGAGGTACTCCACATCGTTAACAAAGATTAATTTTGGTTCCTCGATTTTATGCACTATCACTTTGTGAGGTACAAATGAAATTTGAGGTTTTCCATTAGTTAACTTAAAATCAAAATAAAACCGAACGGCAACGGTTTTACATAGGTTATTCGAGTTTATTCCGTTTTCTTGTGCGCGTTTTCCCCATTTTTTGTAGGTACCGTTTTAGCTGTTTTATTATAGTATCATTAAAAATTTTCTTGAGAAATGGAGAATACACGTGATGATTAAAATTTGTAGTTAAAAGTTAGTGTTTTAATTTAATGGCGTTTCAAGCGTACAACTATGTGAGGAGCCAGTTGACTTATAATATCAGTTTTATCCGCGTCGATACATTCTTGCATAAACTTGTAGAAAACCGATTGAGCAAGACCAGAATCTAACAAACTTTTATCCAAAACTTTAAGTACTAAGTTATCTTTAGTTGCACTTAATGTACCAATCTGTATGGCCTCAGAATCCCGATAGACGTCTCTCAAATGTTTAATTTGTGGATCTTTATTTTGCTTGTACATATCACCAAACAATTCTTGAATTAAAAATTGCTTCTGTTGTGATAATGTAAACGTCGAATAAGCATATTCAAATACTTGGGAACTTACAACATTCCTCGTCAGCTTAAATGCATGTCCATACATTTTTGTAATGGCTTCGGACCTAATCTCGGCCATTCCCATATTTTAATAAGTTCTTCAAACAGAAACGTGCATATTTTGATTGTGCCATTTTGACGGTCATGGGTAAAATTTCCTTTGCAATATCTTTTCTGATTGCTTCCGGAGCAAATTTTAACAAAAATTGTACAATTCGAGCAAAATCATGTGATAAAACGACTTTTTAATAATGTCCGGTTAAAAAAGTGTGCATTTTATTAACCAACTTATCGCGTTCTTCCTTGCAACCCTTTAATTCCTTTCTCCTGAAATTTTCATTTATTTTCTTAGCTTCAATCACGACACCGTATAATTCGTTGGTTTTCTTACGTTTTACTTTCAATTCCTTCTTTTGCTGTTTAAACTCCTTCCAACTTAAATCTGCCTTCATATCACTGGAAAACTTCGCCTTATTGAATTTATCTGATTTTTTCGACTGCTTTGGGTCAGTTTTTGAACTATTTTCGTATTTATCTTTCGGAGATTTTGGTTTGAAGGATTTATTTGGCTTCTTTTGTAAAGAAGTATCAATGTCGAGAGCCTGGTATTGTCGAGAGCCTGGTAATTGTCGAGAGCCTGGTCATTGTCGAGAGCCTGGTTATTGTCGAGAGCCTGGTACTATTGTCGAGAGCCTGGTACTGATTGTCGAGAGCCTGGTACTATTGTCGAGAGCCTGGTACTATTGTCGAGAGCCTGGTACCATTGTCGAGAGCCTGGTACTATTGTCGAGAGCCTGGTACTGATTGTCGAGAGCCTGGTACTATTGTCGAGAGCCTGGTACTGATTGTCGAGAGCCTGGTACCATTGTCGAGAGCCTGGTACCATTGTCGAGAGCCTGGTACTATTGTCGAGAGCCTGGTACTATTGTCGAGAGCCTGGTACTATTGTCGAGAGCCTGGTACTTATTGTCGAGAGCCTGGTACTATTGTCGAGAGCCTGGTACTATTGTCGAGAGCCTGGTACTTATTGTCGAGAGCCTGGTACCATTGTCGAGAGCCTGGTATTATTGTCGAGAGCCTGGTACTATTGTCGAGAGCCTGGTACTTATTGTCGAGAGCCTGGTACAATTGTCGAGAGCCTGGTACTATTGTCGAGAGCCTGCTACATTGTCGAGAGCCTGGTACGATTGTCGAGAGCCTGGTACTTATTGTCGAGAGCCTGGTACTATTGTCGAGAGCCTGGTACTATTGTCGAGAGCCTGGTACTATTGTCGAGAGCCTGGTACTATTGTCGAGAGCCTGGTACTATTGTCGAGAGCCTGGTACATTGTCGAGAGCCTGGTACTATTGTCGAGAGCCTGGTACTATTGTCGAGAGCCTGGTACTATGCCATGTCGATTACTGTATCACTGTATACTATGGAAATCTGACGGACGAAATAAGAAATATGCTCCAAGTACTGCAAAATGCTTGTCTCCGCTTTGCTTATGACGTCGGGTATAGGGACCATGTTACCCCTCATTATTCTGCCCAAGGAATAATGAAACTTGATTCTCGCTTCAAATTCCGATTCGCAGTGCTGATTTTCAAAATATTAAAGTTTGGTCAACCAGGATATCTTAAGGATCTCCTCATCAGAAGGTCGGAAGTACATAACCGAGATCTTCGCTCCAATTTGCTTCTGTCGGTTCCACAACACTATGGTTCCAAATTCGAAGGTTCATTACAATACTTAGCGTCACATATATTTAACAAATATGCTGACATAATACTCGGTGTCTCGGAATGTTGAGTCGTTCAAAGCGAGGTTGATGGTCAAACTATATTGAGGGTTTAGGTGAAAAACAGCTTTGCTGACCCTTCACCCTTTTAGGTAATATGTACTAAAATGTATTTTATGTATTTTAATATTGCCTAATAAAAATTAATAATAATAATAATAAATAATAAATTTTGCCTTATTTTTAGGCAACCCGACCCTTCGTCTTCCATAACTCTTTTTTATTTTTCCGTCATTTTTGAAGTACAACACGTGTGAAATAATATACGAAATCGTATTACTTTCTCTCTGTCGGGATGTGGCTGACTTAAAACAGCTGCAATACCCCACCCAGATGCGTCCGTTTGTACTTCGAATGGTAGGCTGTAGTCCGGACAACTCAAAATTGGAGCAGTTCCAATCGAGAACATCGATACACCACACTGCACCTGAATATCCCCAAACGCTCGCCGTTTAAAGAATACCAAACATTAGGTTTATTGTCTTTAGGTGAGGAAAACAATAAATCTCCTTCAAGACTATACTTAATTTGCGTAATAGCACGCTCGTTACCATGCAAAAGTAGGGATGGGTACGTTTCGCCCCCACCGTTTCGCCCCCGCCGTTTCGCCCCCACCGTTTCGCCCCCGCCGTTTCGCCCCCGCCGATTCGCCTCCACCGATTCGCCGCCAAGTTTGGTTTTACACTTTGTGTTAATTTCTACTATTGATCACGTTTAAGACCATTTTAAGCTTACTTTTAATAACAAGTAATATTATATTTAGTCAAAGATTAATTTATTGTTTTTAAGTTGGTAAATAAATTAATTCTATTGGTAAAAATTGAAATACTCAATTAGTATGCTGTAACTTTCTGTAATTGTCTATGTTGCCTATTGTTGGTTTTTCCAACTTGATTAAATTCAAATCCAACCTTTTTTCAACTTCCTAAAATATGCCCCCTTGGGCACGTCCCTTATTATAGCAATTACAAATTGACAAAATGACTTATGTCATCATTAGAGCACGGATTTTAGGTACTAACAGATTGGACTTGGAGAAAACATAACATAACTCACCAATAGAAACGTTTGTTAACGCTAATTGATAGACAGGATAGTTAGGCAAAAACAGATCTGACTTAGGAGAAGCCCTAACATAACTCACCAATAGAAAAAGTTAAGTTAGCGTATTAAGGGTCCTGTTCATAATGTGACTAAATATTGATGTAAAACGTTCTTTAAAAAGATTCGTTAAACATGTTTTTCAAGAAATGTTTAAATATTTTTGGAATTTTAAAAATTCAGCTCTTTAGCGCAATAGAATGATCGTTTAACTATAAGGTATTTCAATAATTCTCTTTATTATTACATTTGAAAAGAAATTTGACATTCCTTTTTTTTGAAAATTCTGAATATTGGAATTAAAGATTTCTTTAATATACCTATTACTAATAATAAAATTACCAAAAGTTGACAGTATCAAGAAAAAAATATTCTATTCCGCTATAGAGCTGCTTTTTAAAACCCAACAAGATATTTAAACTTTTATTGGAAAATATGCTTTATAAAGCATTTTGAAGGCCATTTTACACGGGCTTAGTTGGTATTGTTGTATTTTCGATTGTATCAATTAGAGGAGAGCGTAATTAATAAAAGTAATTATCACGAGTATCAGTCTTTATTGTTCTTCTTCGAGTGTAGTTTATATTAAATAAGGTTTAAGATGAGTTTTGTCTTTTCAAAGCGAGGTGGAAAAAAATTTGTGGACGAAGAAAACAACATATACGTTTTTTCGAAATACACGGCTGATAAGGAACACTCAATATGGGTGTGTGAAAAACGTAAGGAATGTAATGGTAGAGTTTGGACAATTGGCGACACTACTAACGTTGCAAGGATTGTTAACGGACATACACATGCAGCACAAGCAGGAAGACCAGCGGCAATTCGGGTATTGTCAGAAATAAAAGAAAAGGCACAGAGTAATCGAGAGAATCCACAGCAGATAATGGCAACTGCATTAGAAAATGTACATTCTAATGTGTCAACGCTGCTCCCAAAGAAAGATTCCCTGAGAAAAGTTATTCAGAGAAAAATAAAAGATGAAGGCATGCCCCCAATGCCCACAGAGTTGGAGAACTTAATTATCCCTGAGGTAAGTATAATTATCACAACGTTTCATTACTGAGCATGGATTCTTATTGTAATGTTTTTATTTTGTTTAATATTATAGGTCTATCAACAAATTGAAACTGATGGACAAGTAGAACAGTTTCTTCTCTATGATTCTGAAAACGAATTACTACCGCAGAGAATTTTAATATTTTCAACACAAGAAAATTTACGATTGCTATCTGCTAGTGAAAACTGGTACGTTGATGGCACATTCAGTACATCGCCAAGTCTTTTTGAACAATTATATTCAATTCATGTTAGCCAGTTCGATACTGTGCTACCTGTTGTATATGCCCTAATTTCAAATAAGACAAAAGCATCGTACAAAAAGTTGTTGCAAGAGATTAAAAATCTTCGACCAGGACTGCAGCCAAGGACAGTTCTAATGGATTTCGAACGGGCTGCAATATCAGCATTTCAAGAAGAGTTTCCTGGGATACAAGTGGAAGGATGTTTTTTTCACTTGTGTCAGAGTATTTACCGTCGTGTGCAACGAGAAGGTCTACAGGTTAGTTTTAGTAGTATATACTCCAAATTTTGAAAAATTACTCCGAGTTCTATGAATGAATATAAAAAGTAAGTAGGTATATAAGTCACGCCCGTAGCCAGGATTTCATTTCGGGGGGGGCACTTGTAAAATGCCTTATGTAAAATTTTCGGTTGTTCCCCTTCCTTTTTCTTTTCAACATTTCTGGAGGGGGGCCCTGGCTACGGGCCTGATATGAGTAGATACTCTTATAAAAGCATACCTACTTGCACTGAGCATCTACCTTTAAATTGTATTTGTATAATCTCAGTATTAATTTCAAAATTTTGAGTATACTTATACTTCATGCTCACTTTTATTCATATTACTCATTGTATGTATACCAATAATAATTCCAGAATATTAATTAATAATTATTCCAATTTTATTTTTCATTCTTAGGTACAATATAATCAATCACATGAATTCGCTCTATGGATTCGAAAAATTGCTGCGCTCGCTTTCATCCCAGTGGAATCAGTAGCGGACCAATTTGAAGCGCTCGTAGAAGATGAAAATTTTCCTCAAGATGCACTGCCTATTGTGGATTATTTCGAAGACTGTTACATAGGAAGGAGAAACAGAACTCAAAGACGAGCTCCTCAATTTTCCATTGAAATGTGGAATGTATATAACCGTACCATAAATGATCGTCACAGGACGAATAATCACGTCGAAGGCTGGCATCGCGGTTTTCAAAGAACTTGCGGAAATTTATTTCCAAATATTTTTCAATTCATTAAAAGTTTAAAAAAGGAACAGGCTCTAAAGCGATATGAAATTTCACAGTTATTATTGGGTGTTAGACCAAGAATAAACAATACATATAGTGTAATTTCAAAACGTATAAAAAATATCGCAGAAAGTTATGGAAGGATAGATAACATGGATTACTTGTTGGGCATTGCCCACAATTTTGAATTTTAAAATATTTTGTGTAAATTATTAAATATTATTTTAAAATTACCTGTTTTTTACTTTTAATTTCGGGGGCGAAACGGCGGGGGCGAAACGGTCGGGGGCGAAACGTCCGGGGGCGAAACGGCGGGGGCGAAACGTCACACAACCCAAAAGTATAGGTATAGGTATCATTTTAAAATTATATATGGATACGTAATACTGCTTTATATCCTATACGTAAATGAGACAGATGTAATTTTCGTCGCACCAAAATCGAGGATCCTTGGTCTTGCATTTTCGTATTCAGATACCGGCAGATTCTTGATATGTGGATATAGACAAGTTGATGAATCAAACTTGAGGGTTTGGACAGGAAGGTCCAAAGATTTAACAGTTCTAACATCCGAAAATTCAAACCTTTTATTCTCCGGTATGACGCTAGATATTCCACACGAATCCCTTCTGCTGTCTACTTCGCTTCTTGTAGTTTCTCCAGTCCATTTTAAATGTAACGGCATAATTGGACCTTCAATTGAATTTTAAAATTGGTAACATTAACAGTGTACGTACATAAACTTTTACATAAACTACATACATGGTAGAAAAAATTCTTTGGGTAACAGTTTTACTTCCTTCTTCTCTTAATGAACGTATTCGTTTTTTGTAGTTTTGAAATTTTGTTAACATGTTGGCCACGTAATCAACGTTTTGTTGCGTAATTTGTGGTTCATATTGGCATATCGAGAACCAATTGAGGAATTGTTGCCCATGATGGATGCCTTCGTTTCGACTCATCGTATTTTCGCGATTCTCGTCTATGTTATCGTCGTTGTTGTCGTTTAATATACTACCGGGAAATTCCTTATTGCCCGAAACTGACAAGTCCTGCGTTAGCTACACCATCTTCGTTTGAGGAGCTGGTTCAACGATTAAACAAAATTGGATCGCTCTCGGTGGTTTGGAGCGAAGTGGGTGTATAATTATACTAAATTTTATGTTATTACGATATTTTTGCTTGTAGGGCAGTTTACAGTTTATGGTCAAATTTGGAGGGCAGTTTACATAATCCCGCTCTAACTACTACAATCTATCGACAAAGTTTTGGACATCGGTTGACTGGGCATCAAAATACTGGCGTTGTACACTGCAATATCCGCACTTTTATTCACCAAATCGTGGTGCGAGAACTGTCCACTTGATTTCGAAGAAGTTAGATTGGATGGAAATACGCTTGGCATCAGCAGAACGTTCGATGAGTACGGAGACTTCTTTGGTTTTGGAAAACCGATGGTGAGACTTGGGCTTCGAAGATTTGTAACCGTTTTGTGGAGTTTGATAGGAAAAACCGTTGTTGTTATTTGCGAGCATCGACATGCTCGTCATTTTTAGGATTTGTTGACGCAAGGTGGATAAATTTGCCGAAAGTAACGGAGACGATGCAGACATATTTGCGTACATATTTTCTGACGTGAGTTGGTCCAAACCGATTTGCGGTGCGATGGATCCCAACGGAAAAACTGGTAGATTGGTGCCAGAATCTCCCGAATCACCAAGTTTGTATTAGTTTTGAACCGCCATTTGGGCACGAAAGACGGCGGCAGTGACGGGAGGAATTTTTAACAGCCGTTCGAGTTCATCTAATTTGGCGCGTTCGTATTCGTTTAATTCTTTTGTGGTTAAGTCCGATGGTGAAACTAGAGGTACACCATTGCTTGATCTGCCGATTAGCGTTGGAGATTGTGATGCGGTTTATTACTCTTCTTCTCTTTTGGTTCGAATTTGATGGAACGGTTCACTTTATTCACACTGTTATTGTAATCGTTCTTAATTTTTTCCTCACCTTTACACCACCCGCAAAGAGTTGATTCGGGGACACCAATATCGCGAGCGACTGAAAAAAAATTATAAAAATATTATTTTTGCCGTGCCAATTTGTTTTCTTTGATCTATTCAGATTATTTACAACACGTTTAATTAACAAGCTTTTATAACTTATTTTAGATTTCGGTGTTGATATCATAGGCGTTTTAACAATAAATTAGAGTATCATCTTTGAACCCTATGAAGTCCAACATACGTTCCTGACCTTTATTCTGGATATATACCTCGTGGGGACGACAACAGATGGACAAGAAAGATTTTGGAGTAGAGACCAAGAGAGGCCTGGAGAAGTATCGGTAGACCAAATACTAGGTGGAAGGATGACATCTGGAAAATGGCTGGAGTACGTTGGATGACAGAAGCGAGGGCAGAAGAAGATGGAACAAAATGGGGAAGGCCTACATCCAGCAGTGGACTGACAGAAGCAAATCGTGATCGAATATTTTAATGAAGCATTGCTTTCACCGTTGTGAACCCTTTGGATGGCCCTCAATTTTTCCTCCTGCGAAAGGACACGTTTTTCACCTTTTCCAGTCGAAATTGTTGATAAAAACTAAAAAAATAACGAAGGTTGTGAAACAATCCGCCACGTGCTAATGTTTATGTGCAATTAAGATTTATCAGCCAATGAAAACGGCGGTGAATGCGCAGTTTGAAAAAACCTATCAAGTACCACACTCAAAACTTCAAACAAACAAACAAACAAACACAACTTCCGCAACTTTTGACGAATGCAACATGTTGATTTTTAAATCTCGGAGCGACTTCTTTTACTCAGCGCCCGATAAATTTTAAAACATTTTAATGCATCTCACGTATTGCTAATATCGCTTCTGCTTGCGAAGAGTAGCAAACAAAACCAAACCCTTGGCTAGCTTCAAATTCGATTTTTGTTAGTTTGGCAGACTCAATGGTACCAAATTTCTGAAATTCTGCGAAAAATTTATTTTCGTCTACTTGGACTTAAACTAATATAAAGATTCCGATAGCGTCTGCTCATATTTAGTGTATTATATTCACGCCTTAATCTTGCTTCCCTGTCAATCTTCTTTTCAGTTCTACTGACATAATATGTCACACTTTGTTGTTTATTTCTTTCTCATGAAATTCATCCACCTCAGTTTTAACACAATCAAATTCTTTGAAATAAACAAACCAAAATTTGAGCAAATTCCGATTATGATCGATATGGGTTAGAATTTTAATGCTTCCAATTTCTCCAACTACTCCAAATAAGGTTTTTAAATCCTCTTCGGCATACTCTTTTGGCAGGTTTATTACGTTGATATTTTTAAAAACCACTTCAGTCTGTCGTTCACCGCGTGGAATAAATTTGCCTACGTAAATCTGGACATCTTTTAAAAGTGCTCCATTTACTCTTTCGATTGTGTTTTCCGCACCATTTTCCTCTTCAAAACGAATAAATCCAAACCCTTTACTTTTACCGTTGATATCCAAGGCAATCCTACAACTCAAAATATTGCCAAAAACAGCAAAGGTCTCATGCAACATTTTCATGGTTATGGTTTTCTCTAAATTTTTTATAAAAACATTTCCAACGTTTGATCTACAATTCCTTGAATCTTTGCTAAACCACATTATACGCATTGGAACACCAAGCAGCGGTTGATAGTTTAATTCTTCCATTGCATTCTTTGCATCATCATAATTGAGAAAATAGATTTGAGCAGTATAAACCATTGTAAGTTCTGAATAATTGAATTCGAACTACAGGACTAATTTTTGAAAATTCTTCGGCAAATTCCTCCTCAGTTGTAGTTGAATGCAAATCTCCCACGTGTAAAGAAATATTATCGTTGGCACTGACGCTATCCATTTTGATAACTTTTCGAATGAAATTAAAAAACTTCCCGCTTTCTTTTCTGTAGAACAAAGTTTGTTTTGTGTTCTTCCTTTTCTATTTTCAATCTATCTGTATTTCGTCGCGTGAGGATCGAACTATTCTATGTCCATTTTTAAAAATTTTACAGGAGAGCGTTTTTAAAGTTTGGAAGTTTGTAGAGTCTACAACTAATAAACTTTTGTGTTTTAATATTTTTGTTGAGTGTTGGTGTTAATTCACTATTGGAAAGCAACATCATATTTATTTTTTAAAACTCCTTTCTTAGCATAAAAAATTATTTATAATTTTGTGCTTGGACAAATAAATAAATTTTTTTATTAGAAAAATAAAGATGATAATTTTAATTTTTTCAAAATTTTTATTTGAAATGTATAATCAAGAAAACATACATGGTGCGGCAAGAAAACTTTTTTATTTGAAATGTGCGCCCTGAAGCGATAGTTATTCCGAGAAGGGTGAGGTGGCGCTCATTTGAAAGCATGGGACTTAACGTTTTCTGTCCTGTTGAATGGACAAAGAATAAAATTGCCTCTCTGTATCTACGAAACTAAGTGAGACATGTGAATATGGAATAAAATGTATAATAAAGTTCGGAACACACATAAGATTGGTGCAAAAATGTTATTTTGAAAAAAAAATGGACATAGAATAGTTCGATCCTCACGCGACGATTTGTCAAAGGTTGATCTTTTAATGTCCATGTAATTGTAGGAGCATGCTCTCCTGTAACATCGGCTTCCATACGTAGAAGTTATCCAGGTTTCAAAATTTTCTTGGTCAAGTTTTTAAGGTCAATGTGTGGAGCCACTAAAATAAAACATGAAGTATTTCATAAACAAATTTTATAGACCAAACTTACATTTCCTTGGTTTGGCAATAACAGGTTTAGATGCATCATTGGGTTCACTGGGTCCAGCTTTATTAACTTCTACAACTCGAAATTCGTAGGTACTCTTATTCAACAGTTCATTTAAAATTATTAGTCAGGGCCGTATTTTATTAATGTCATATGCAAGTCTGGGTTCAGGATTTATGGTTTGGTATGGTAAACCTCGCTTATTCTAGCACTAGCTGGAAGGTTCATCCACGGAGGGCAGTTCTCAAAGGTTGAAAACTCGATTGGTGTGCTGCTCGATCCCAGGGGAAGGTGATTTTAAGTTGTTACGACCAACGACCAATCAGAGTGGCCAGAGTGACCAGAGGCGGAGCTTGCTGGTCTTTTATATGTTTGTTTACAATTTTGTGCTGGAGGTTCGTTGCTTTCAATAGCGGCGCGGAGTCGACTATTGGTTGAGAAAACCCTTGAAGTGGACCTGGAAATACTTAGAAATGAATGCAATAGATAATAATAATAAGAAAAAGTATAGTTGAGAATGCGGTCTATTATATCTACAAGTAGATTTTAGTTTATCCTTCTTATATATCACTACAACAAAAATACCAACAAACAGGTCCGTCTTAAGGATCTGAAGTTCATCGAAAGAGTTAGCAAAAAATATTATAAAATCAAAGAATACCTTACCGGATTACATGTATCAATCTTATCCACGCTTCTACACGTGAAACTGATATCGTCAGACTCATACTGGATTTTATGAAACAACAATTTAATCAACTTTTCAAAAAACTTCATCCCTATGTGGTCTTGATTGTGCAACTACTCTTGTGATAATAATACGTAAGAAGTTTGCAAGTAAGCCCTTTATAGTATAATGCAATAAACTTGCAGCTTTGCCAACCTCAAAGAAATTGATAAAAATAAATGTTTCAGAATTTTGAATTTAAATTACAAAATTCCTAAAAACGTATTAGTTGACCTTCCATTAAAATAATAAGAAAAATTATATTTGAGAATATGAGAATGCGGTCTATAGTTAGCTACAAGTAGATTTTAGTTTATCCTTCTTACATATCACTACAACAAAACAGTAACAAACAGGTCCGTCTTAAGGATATGAAGTTAATTGAAAGAGTTGATTTTGTTTTCCTAAATTTCTGAAAAATAACGGAAAAATCGGGGAAAAACTGAAAATAATAAAACGCATGTTTTGCTGCGCGTTGAACGGTTTTATTATATATAGAGTAGTCAGGTAATGGAAAGTAACATTTGTAAATCGAATTTTAAATCACCAATTAGCGCGGCCCTGGGCCCTGGTTAGAGAAGCGCAATCAATGTCACGAAATTGAATTGGATGAATAAGTCCAGCACATTTTAGCTATTTCACATAACAATTACGAAGTTTGAAGAGATATTGTGATAAACTCAATACTTTTCTATTTACTGGATGTTATGGAGTCAAAATAGACCCAATTTCAAGACCCAAACTCAACCAAGGGTCACACTAAATCACTATTGTTATCTAATAGCAAATTGTTACTTTGACACATTGCCAAGTTTATGTTCATTGATCCTTCAAGGAGGAATTTCGTATGAAAAATACTTAATTACCAGAGCTGTAACGAGGGTAGAAAACTCATGCGCTAAGAGGTTGAATTTGTGTTGACCCCCCCCCTTGCCCTTGCCGCTAGTTCGAACCAAATATTTATTAAATTGTTAAATATTTACTTATTCAATTAAAAATATTGTTTGTCATGCCATGGGAAATTGGGGATATTCAAAATTAAATATTATGTTTTGTTATATGAAACTAAATAATGGTGGTCTTATAATCTTTTTGTGCACACTACAATTGATTTTTTTTTCTCGTTGCCTAACAATGTAATACAAACATATGTCAATGCTTAGGGGGGCTCTATATAAGCTTCTAAGCTAAGGGGGGCTAAGCTATAGCTTGTGTAGCTTACATGTAAATCCAGCACTGAGTTTGTCGAACAAGAATCATTATTGTAAAATTTACAACACTTCAATAAATTTTAAAAACTTCAAAGAGTGCCACGATTGTTATTGTTATTGTACTTAGGGGTCGATTGGCTGCGAGAGCCTTTCAGAACTGCCATCGGAACAAGTACAACCCAAGATATGTACGCTACAACAGAAAAAGATATAATTATCAGTTCCAACGTTATCGGCACAAACAATAAATCTACAGTCAAAATTGAAGTAGCTACAATTTCGAACTCAACCCTTAATTGTTGAGCTGTTACCAATTTAAAACGCTTATTAGCGCTAATAAATTTGTCTTAACAAATTGTTTATGGGGTGTTACCTCAAGACAGGTCTGTTGTGCATATAAATCCGCTCTCTACTGATAGCAAAATTAAGTGATTATTATGAAAATTAGATCTCTCATATCGATAAATAATTAATCATACAAATATAAATTGTTTTTTCAAGAAAAAAAAACAGGTATCTAATTACTGAAGATTGCAAAAAAATCCAGAGATAACTAACAATCTATGTGTTTCTGTCGAAGCAATCCATTTTGACAAGCGTCAAGTGATTTACTTGTTAACTAATTAGAAAACTTTTGCTGTCAAACTTCCAGCGGACGGGAAACTTCTTTAGGTAATATTGACTTAATCTCATAATCCCTCTTAAATTTCATTTAGGTTAGCAAAGGAATTGTCGAATCAGAAGAAATTAAAGAAGGATTTAACGGACGGATTGAAACTTACCTAACCAAATGAGTAAAATAAATCACTTACCAGGTAATTTCTTCGAGGTTTATTTATTCTTCTAAGATCCAACATGTTTAGTAAAAGCAGGGCCACCTCGTGCAGGATGCGACTTTAAAGTCGCCATGCTGATCTTGAGAAAAGAGAGGCTATATCTATTGCGCATCATTTCTCCCTGGGAATAAAATTTCTCCACCCCTTCTGTTTGTTTTTTGCATTTACAAAAAAAGATGTATTGTGTACAGCCGTGTGGGCACCTTTTACATAAAATAAGAAAATCCAAAAACTGAGGCTAGTTTCGTTTTAAATTATTACATTCGTTTCCGCACCACCAAAGAGGTAGAATGCAAGGCTTGTTTTTACATGGTTTCCCCTGTAAGCCTAATCCATGTTGATTGTTTTTTTACAGAAACAAAATAAAAACTGAGGCTTGTTTTTTGTTTTTTTAAGAAACAAAACATTCCAATCAAAAAACAAAACTGTAAGAGATATTTAGCTCTATTATTATCTATCTATATTGTCGTCTTCCGTTTTAAGGCCAAGAGATGTCATATAAAAATGTAACCCCTAACCCCAGTGCATGGATGTATAATAGATTAGGTGAAGTGACGGGCTATGATTTGATCGAAAAATATTGAAACAATTTTGTAGTCAGTGTGCGAGAGAGATTACCCATAAAGAATAGACGAGGCGCGTCACGGGCAGCGTGATTAAACACATAATGCATATGCATAACTGCATTTTATTGCAGATTTAAGTCGAATACAAATTAGTTCTGTGTTAATTTTTTATATCATAGACAAAAACAAGAGAAATTAACAAAACAGTCAACTGTCGATAAGAAAAAATCAAAATTAGATCGGTCATAATTAATTAAATTTTGTCTTGTACGAAATTTGTGTACGTTTTAGTGAATTTTTTCACTATTGATTCGTTTTACTCGTCTTTAAATAGACAAAATTAAATTATATCATTAAATTAATAATTATTATAAATTCCCATGCATATAAAATAATTATTAATTTGATGATATAATTTAATCTTGTCTATTAAAGGACCAGTAAAACGACTAAATTGGGAAATAATTCATTAAAAAGTATATAGTTATATAGGTAACAAATAAAATAATGTAATAAGAGTTCAAATAGTCTTAATTTCATGAAAGTATGTAAATTTCTTAACTTTTTAATATTTGTAATTAAATTGTTCCTACTACCACAATGCTTCAAACACGTTCAAACATAATATCCTCGGATATCCTTGTCTAACACAGCCGGCGACGTTCAAGGTCCATGCCGTAGGTAGCCGTCACGTCACCTAACCTATTATACATCCGTGCCCCAGTGTGAATGGATAAAATTAAATGAGACTTTTAGTTTTCGTATTTGTTGAATTTTTAGTTTTTGGTAAAAGACAAATAATGTTCGATAGTGTTTAAAGAAATAGAGGAACAAGGTGCACCTTTGAAATCCTTCAAGTGCTGACTGGGCACAGAGAATTTTGTTGAAAATAATGTAGACTGCAAAGAAGTCAAAATTTGATTTTATGTTTGAATAATTATTAATGTGTAAAAAGGTGAAGAGATTGCGCCACTTAAAAATTAATAGGAAATTTTGGATGGAAAAGTTTTGGAAAATTTTGAATAAGGAGGTTGGCAGGAGAAAATTGAAAAGGAGAGCCGATTGTGATTTGGTCCGAGTTGGACGTATTTTTGGTTGCGGCTCGAGAACTGTGCCGAATTAGTTTATTTTATTTTCAAAGTGCCTCTGTGTATGATGAAGATTCGGTAAGTCGTTGAATAACGATATAAATTATATTTGCGTATACGATCAGTATAATTATTTCCTCGATATTCGAAAATTTTTGTGATAAGGACGTGTCACATTTTGAAGCCAATTATTGCGCAATATTTCGTAAATTTTGGACACCAAATATTTAGTTTATTATTAATTACAATGTTTGTAATTATTGACCATTATCGACAATTACGTTTATCGGAATATTTTGAATATTAATGATGCAGATAGTTACTGGAATACAGAAGAAGTTTGGAATCTTGTCGATGGATGTTATAAGTTTAAGATTCGAGAACAATTTATGGTGAACTTAATTATTTCGCTTCCGTTTAATTTTAAGAATTAACTTTTATCAACGCGGTGTAACTTTTAAAGTTTGAATGATTAGTGGCGCCTATTGATAATCAACATTGCGTATTTAACAGTGACGTATTTATAGTTTGATTTGGGGAAAATTATTGTATTTATTTTTTGAATAGACTGGACGATTTGCAAGGCCAGAAATGAATTTTTGCGATTAAATATGCCTTGCAATTCGTTGCTTCTACATTTTGTTGGTTTGCGTACCAAATTTTCAACATAAAATTTGAAAGGTGTGCAGGTTTTGATAGTGTAAAGAAAATTGCATTGACGAACATTATTTGCTCTAATAGTAATAGTTTATTTTGTTTAATAAAATTTCGATTTTGTTTTTGATTTAAAAGAGTCTCATGTGTTTTATTTAATTTTCGCTGAGTTAGCTGACTGGGATTGCCATCCACCGTGTGTGTTACAGTAGCAGTTTTTCTTAATTAATTTTGATTTTTTTAAAACCTTTCGGTGGAGGACAATATATTATATTTAAGTAAAATTGCATTGGATGAGATTTCTTTTTACTAGAGGTAGGTATATATTATATCAGTATATAGCCATATTTAGCTGAAGTCGCAGCGTCCGTGAAAGATTGAAGAATAGCTTACAAATGGCGTTATCTTGGGTATCTCCCAAACCTCACGATTCTATTTTGCATGCGTATCAATTCAGTCAAAATTTCAGGAATATTTTCTTTGTCCACCATATAACCATCAGCTATATAGGTATATGTAAGTACCTATATATGGATAAGTTATGACTTATCGACATTATTGAATCGCCTTACCATGGTTAAATGCATTTGGAAGTAACGAAGGGAATTAGTGTCGTTTTCATCAAGATTTGCTCTATGCAGCTAATCATCCGCATATTATAGTAACTTCCAAATCAATCCCACTAAAAGTGTTTTTTGAATATTACCATTTTTGGTCACAATAATTCGATGGAATAATTTACGATCTAGTGGACACGTGGGTTTACGTTCTTCTGATTATTCTAATAGAGCCCAGTTCCTGACACATTTTGCGCAAAATTTGATTTAACTCTCGATTGTCTAGTTCACTTAAGCAAATAGTGCACATTTCACTTTCACTATGTGTGTTTCAGCCATCTTTCTGAGTTAAATGTTAATATAATAAATCGACAGCTTTATTTAAACTGTAAGATGTATTTAGCTCTATTATTATCTATCTATAGGGTCATTCCATGTGAAATCAACACACTTTTCTTGGTCACCATCTCAGATTTCGATAAAATTTGGTATATCGATAGAGTGTACTGAGACTAGCAAAAATACAAATTTTTATTTAAATATCTCAAACGGTTTCCAAAATATCGCTATGTAAAATTTTCAAAAATTGACTGCCGGAATATTTTCTAATTATTATAGCAGCTCTCCTAATTAAGTTACAGAGGTGGGCGTGATGTCATTTTACTCACTTTTTAATGCCCTTTCCGATGATATATAACATAATATGCATTTTTGTAAAAATACTTTTCAAAACTCAAAATCAAAATTTTGAATTTGATTTTCTCAAAAAGTAAATCTTCAAAAATTTTTAAAAAATTCCTGAGAATAGTCTGTACTTATGGTAAGTGACTGCCAAAATTTAAAAGTGGGACGGTCATGGCTTCATAGTTAAAATAATTTTTAAGTACAAGATGGTCTTGAAAGAACGATAGACTTTTATAAATTATAGTAAGTGAAGTACCGCAGAAATTGTTTGTGAAAAATGAAATTTACAATATTTTATAAAAAATATATGTTAATTTTACGGAAATGAGTCTTGCCGAATAATTTGGTGCATTAAATGAGGGGGGGCACACCTTGCCGGTAAAAATAAAAAGTTCAAAGTTACGAATTTTTTCTGAGAAAATGAATCCATTTAGATCAATTTGAGTTTTGACACATTATCATACAAGTCTTGAAAAACATTTAAAAAATTTTTCAAATCAAAATATTACAAAATGACTGAACTGAACTCCAAAATCACCTCTTAAATTGCTGTGGAAAATCTCCTAATAATGGTGTCGTTAGACCTACAACATAAGAAATAAAAAAAATTAGTTTAATATAATATGTTTTTCCAGTCCCCATCGACCCAGAATTTTTATATTTTAATTTCTTTTTGAGTTGTAAAGGTTCTAAGTCGAGAAAAATTTTTTCGACCAAAAATCGTCACTTAAACGGTAATAAAATATTTTTGAGACAAAAATTTATAAATTGCGTTACAGGCAGATTGGAAAAACATATTATATTAAACTAAATGTTTTCATTTCTTATATTGTAGGTCTAACGACACCATCGGGAGATTTTCAACCGCATTTTAAAAGGTGTTTTTGGAGTTCAGCTGCCATTTTGTAATATTTTGATTTGAAAAATGTTTTAAATGTTTTTCAAGACTTGTATAATAATGTGTCAAAACCCAAATTGATCTAAATAATTTAATTTTCTCAGAAAAAATTACCAAAGTAGGACTTTTCAATTTTGCCGGCAAGATGTGCCCCCCCCCACCCATTAATGCACCAAATTATTTGGCAAGACTCATTTCCGTAACACTAACTTATATTATTTGTTATAAAATATTGTAAATTTCATTTTTCACAAACAATTTCTGCTGTTCGTCGCTTACTATAATATAAAGTCTATCGTTCTTTCAACACCATCTTGTACTTAAAAATTATTTTACCTATGAAGCCATAACCGTCCCACTTTTAAATTTTGGCAGTCACTTACCATAAGTACAGACTATTCTCAGAAATTTTTTAAAAATTTTTGAAGATTTACTTTTTGAGAAAATCAAATTCAAAATTTTGATTTTGAGTTTTCAAAAGTATTTTTACAAAAACGCATATTGTGTTATATATCATCGGAAAGGGCATTAAAAACTGAGTAAAATGGCATCACGTCCACCTCTGTAGCTTAATTAGGAGAGCTGCTATAATAATTAGAAAATATTCCGGCAGCCAATTTTTGAAAATTTTACATAGCGATATTTTGGAAACCGTTTGAGATATTTAAATAAAAATTTGTATTTTTGCTAGTCTCAGTACACTCTATCTATATACCAAATTTTATCGAAATCTGAGATGGTGACCAAGAAAAGTGTGTTGATTTCACATGGAATGACCCTATAGTAGTATTTAGTCATAAGTATTTAGCTGAAGTCGCAGCGCCCGTGATAGGTCAACACCAATGACGAATTGAATATGGATGCCAAAGATTGAAGAATAGCTTTAAAATAGCGTTATCGTGGGTATCTCCTAAACCTCACGATTCTATTTTGCATGCGTATCAATTTTGTCAAAATTTCGAGAATAATTTCTTTGTCCAAAATATAACCATCATCTATGTAGTTACATAAGTTATCCACATTATTGAATCGCCTTTCCATGCGTCGCTTAAAGGCTTTATAAATTGTTAAATGCATTTGGCGGTAACGAAGGAAGTTAAGGTCGTCTTCCTCAAGATTTGATTTATGCAAGTAATCATCAGCATATTCCAGTATAGTAAGTTCCAAATCAATCAATCCCACTAAAATGGTTTTTTGAAAATTACCATTTTTGGTCACAATAATTCGATTGAATAATTTACGATCTAGTGGACACGTGGGTTTACGTTCTTCTGACTGTTCTGATATAGTCCAGTTGTTGACACATTTTGCGCAAAATTTATGATGACAACAATAAAAAATTACAATAAACTACATCATATTACCTTTAGGAGCTGGATGTTGAATGGATTTATTTGGCATAATACCCGACGTTGATAGTGGTAAAATTATGAAATGCAGGTGGGATATACAAAAATGAATAGTTAGATGCAAATTCAGTGTATAAATAAAATAATACAGAAGTCAGTAAATAAACCGAACACTCCTTAGATAACGGGTCGCTATCTCAATAATTGACAAATAAACAAACAACCGCAAAATTGTAAACAACCAAAGAAAGGCGAGAAAAACCACAAAACAGAACTACCTGTGCGACTTGGATTGGTGAACAATCAATAAACTCTTATAAAGAGTATTAATCTGTTTAAAGTCAGTGATTTTGTTGACATTACCACAATCCATCATGATATAAGCCGCTTCCAGGAAAGACAATCCAGTGGCATCCGAACCCTTAATAGCATCCCGTCTATGTCGCGCAATTCTGTTCGAGAGCAATTATTTCGTTTGACCGGTGTACGTACTACCGCACTCGCACACGACCCTATACACGACATTGGTCCTATCACTCGGCTTCACTTTATCTTTCATTTTACTGAACAAAATGTTACCTAAGTTAAACTTGTTATAAAAGGCGATGGTAACCTGTTGTTAATCAACAAATTGCTTTAGCAAAGTCTCAAGTCGGCCAGCCATTCTTGGGTGATAAACAACCCTGTGAAATTTCATAGCAACATCATCAGGCAACCTCTCGACAGGCGGACGTGTTGGAACACTATCGCCAAACAGAGTCATGTCCACCAATCTATCCGGGTAACTGTTTTTTATCAACTGTCTCTTGAGTTCCAGCAATCTCATACCTCTCCGATTAGGGCTCACGCACGTAAGTATGCGCCTCTTCAGCGTATTGATAACCCCCATCTTCTGACACATGGGGTGTGAAGAGTAAAAGTTCAGAAGCCTATCGCTAGAAGAGGGTTTGCGATACAAATCCGTGGACAGAGAACCATGAAGTTCCCTGCTTACCCGCATATCAAAGAAAGGGATAGCACGGTCTACCTCCGTCTCATAAGTGAAACTCAAAAGCTCCTCAAAGTCGTTGAGGATGTTGAGGCAATCGTCAATCCTATCGGAAGGCACCGATGTCAGCATATCATCAATATATAGCATGAGAAATGGAATCTCAAAATCCACGGCACCGAAAAAATTGCACAAAAGGTCATGCATGACAAAGTTCGCAAAGACCGGGCTACTAGGGTCTCCCATCGCCGAACCAACCCTCTGGGAGTAGAAGTCACCATCGTACAGGAAGTAGCTATTATCAAAAATGGCCGCCACCATATCCACAAACACATCCACCGGTATACCAGTAAACTGACAAATCAAATCCCAATTGTTCTTCAATGATTTAATGACCGCACCCTTTGAAACGTTGGTAAACAGGGACACAACATCAAAGGAAACCAGCAAATAGTTATCAGGTACATGCGATGCGATGATGGCGTCCATGGCCGATCTTGAACTCTTGATGTTAAAAGGGAACTCAGTGATGACGTTGCTGAGGATGGCTGTAATGTAGTTGGCTAATGGAATCGAAAGGGATTGGATGCAACTAATGGCCGGTCTGAGGGGCAAGTCAGACTTGTGGGCTTTAGGAAGGCCATAGGCTCTAGGGGCCCTTGTATTATATTGTGTAAGCGACTTTTTGGTTTTATCGTCAATATGTCCTTCTTCATGTAGACTTTTTGCCAACTTATTGAACTTGTCTTGTATGGACGTGGTAGGATCCCTCTTAAGGCGTTTATAAGTGACCAGATCATCAAATAGTGCAACCATCTTGGCCTTATACTCACTCAACAACATCACCACAGTAGAAATACCCTTGTCAGCTCTTAATACACGGACATCTGGGTTGTCCTTAAGAAAGCGCCTAGCGACAAGTACCTGTCTTCTGATGCCATCTTCACTCTTGTTATCCGATTGGTTGCAGAAATTGTGGACTATGTTAGCAAAACAGCTGCGGAGTTCAACTCTTCTTGAGTCCGTGGTTCTTAGTCCAGCCACGATGTACTCAAACTCGGATAACAAATTATAAATTGGGAAGCTCTCGAGAGAGAGGGAGTAATGGAGAACTTTGAACCCAAGGACAGGATTCTAGCCACCTCTTCGGGAATGTGGGTGCTGGTTCTATTAAGGACCCAAGTAGGGTCACCCAAGCATCTAACTATTCATTTTTGTATGTCCCACCTGCATTTCATAATTTTACCACTATCAACGTCGGGTGTTATGCGAAATAAATCCATTCAACATCCAGCTCCTAAAGGTAATCTTGATTATCTAGTTCGCTTAAGCAAATAGTGCACATTTCACTTTCACTATATATTTCAGCCATGTTTCTGAGTTAAATGTTAATATAATAAATCGATAGCTATAGATAGTATCAATTCAGTTAAAATTTCGAGAACAGTTTTTTTGTCCAAAATATAAGCATCGTCTATGTCTATGTTGTTACATAAATTATCGTTAATTATTGAATCGCCTTTCCATGCGTTGCTTAAAGGCTTTATAAATTGTTAAGTGCATATGGCGATAACGAAGGGAGTTAGGGTCGTCTTCCTAAAGATTTACTTCCTTCTTCTTCTTAGTACCATAACTTCTGTAGACGTTGGCTGTTAACCTGGCCCATATAACTTTATTAACCGCTGCCCTGAAGATGTCCGTTGATGTCATGCCAGCCCATTGATTGTCTTAAGTTCTTCAGTCACGAGTTTCTTCTTCTGCCTGGCCCCCTCTTTCCTTTAACCTTACCCTGTATTATCAGCTGTAGCAAATGATATTTATTGTTTCTCATTATGTGCCCGAAGTAATTCATCTTTCTTTCTTTAACCATTTTAAGAACTTCTTTATCTCTTCCTATTATTTGGAGAACTGTATCATTTGTTACGTGGCAAATCCATGGAAATCTGAAATATTTACTCTATGTAGGTAAGCGTTCACATACTCCAGCATAGTACGTTCCAAATCAATCAATCCCAATAAAAGTGATTTTTTAATATTACCATTTTTGGTAACAATAATTCGATTGAATAATTTGCAATCTAGTGGACACGTGACATTCTTCTGACATAGTCCAGCTCTTGACACATTTTGAGAAAAATTTATGATGACAACAATCAAGAGAGCCTAACTCTTGGTTGTCTAGTTCGCTTAAGCAAATAGTGCACATTTCGCTTTCACTATGTGTTTCAGCCATGTTTCTGAGTTAAATGTTAATATAATAAATCGATAGCTTTATTTAAACTGTAAGAGTTATTTACCTCTATTATTAATTATTATCTATCTAAATTAGTATTAATTGAATATGGATGCCAAAGATTGAAGAATAGATTTAAAATGGCGTTATCTTGGATGTCTCCCAAACCTCACGATTCTATTTTGCAGGCGTATCAATTCAGTCAAAATTTTGGGAATAGTTTCTTTGTCCAAAATATAACCATCAGCTATATTATGTAGGTACATAACTTATCGACATTATTGAGTCGCCTTACCATGCGTCGCTTAAAGGCCTTATAAATTGTTAAATGCATTTGACGGTAACGAAGGGAGTTAGGGTCGCCTTCCTCAAGATTTGCTCTATGCAGGTAATTATCTGCATATTCCAGCATAGTAAGTTTCAAATCAATCAATCCCACTAAAAGTGATATTTCAATATTACCATTTTTGGTCACAATAATTCGATTGAATATTTTTCGATCTAGTGGACCCGTGGGTTTACGTTTTTGTGACTGTTCTGATATACCCCAGTTCTTGACACATTTTGCGCAAAATTTATGAAGACAACAATCAAGGAGCCTAACTTTCGATTATCTAGTTCGCTTAAGCAAATACTGCACATTTCACTTTCACTATTATGTTTCAGCCATGTTTTTGCGTTAAATGTTAATATAATAAATCGATAGATTGATACCTAGTTTAGTCCATTAGATCCAACATGTTTTGTAAAAGCAGTGCCACCTCGTGCAGGATGTGACTATAAAGTTTCCAAGTTATTCGAGAGAAAAGAGAGGCTATGTATTGCGTATCAATTCCACCTGTGAATAAAATTCCTTGACCCCGTCTATTTGTTGTTTTCAGAACCAAAACAAGTGTATTGTGTAAAGTCGTGTGGGCACATTTTACATAAAATAAGAAAAACGAAAAACTAAGGCTAGTTTTGTTTCAAATGATTGCATTCATTTCCGCACCACCAAAGAGGTAGAATGCATGGAGCGCTTTTCTTTTATACATGGTTTTCCCTGTAGGCCTAGTCCATGTTGATTGTTTTTTACAGAAACAAATCGAAAACTGAGGCTTGTCTTATGTATTTTAAGAAACAAATAAATCCAATAAAAAATTGTTTTTTATTTACAGAAACAATACGATAACTGAGAAGAAATAGCGTCAAAGAATACAATTTTCGTTATGGAGCTGTATTTCTGAAGTAAATGGTGCATTCGATGTCATCTTGTAGTACCAAACGTTCGATCTCTACGAATAGATAACCAAGGGCCTGATAACGATAAGTACTCATCGCTTCGTGAAACTCCTTTCCGTTGTATGAAATACTTTAACAAAGAGGAGATCATCCCCCGGACGCATGGGAATCTGAACGACTCGAACGATTTTCTTCATGCGGTTATTAAATCTTACGACATCGACTTTAAAACCTTTCACCAAGATATCTATCGCATCGAAAGGAATTCTATCTATTGGACAACTCGGAACATTTTGCGCCCAATTTTTAATGCAAACGTAGCAAAATGTATTATTACAATCATTTGGTTTTCCCATTCGATTTGTATCGATAGGTTAGCGAACTATGGCACACTCCTCAGGTTCATGTTCGTTTCCTACTACTAATAATTTTGAGTGCTGATCCAACTTTTGAAAAATATTATAATCTGCAGGTGTTAAATGCATTAAAATTTCTATAGTAATTTCTCTAGGCAGTTTCATCATAATATCCATTTTTGCATCTAATTTACTAGGTTCTTAAAAAAATTCTAAAAATGGGAAAATATCCACGGTAACAGTTTTTTTAAAAGAGGTTGCTTGCCTACCGGTGCAAATCTCGGTAACAATTTTGCCGTCTAATGGACACGTTTTGTTTTACTTAACCCACAGTTTAATGCAATAGGCACAAAACGTATGGACGCAGTAATCAAGTGTAGCAATATCTTGGACTAAGTTGTCCAGGGATATATTATTATATAGTCGGTTTAAAACGTCTTGCGATGTTGTCTGATGCCTAATTTCCAACCTCGTCAGTCTTCGCAATCTTCATCTTTTAGGTTTCTTACGCTCATCGCCTTTCTTATTCCCTCACTCCATGACTTCCTTGGTTTTCCTCTTTTTCTTTTTCTTCTCGGAAACCAGTCCATGATCCTCTTTGGCAAACGACTGTTGTTCATTTTTTTTATATGCCCATACCAAATAAGTTGTTTTTGCTCTATATCTTGAATTATTGTGCCTTCAAAATATCCATCCTTCTTTTAACTTTCTCATTCCTTATTGAGTCATTCCATATGAAATCAACAAATCGGCAAAGCCAGCATATCTTAGATTTTGCTGAAACTTTGTGGAAATATTCTTTAGGGTTCTAACGACCAGAATCCACACGGATTTAATTTTCGCACGCGCCACATCCGGTCAACACAAAATAAAGCAATTGAAATTGCATGAAAAGTCTTATTTTTTTGCTTTGCGGTTTTAGCTGTAAAATTTTTTCTATTAGAGATATCTACTCGATCAAGGTGGCATTTTGAAGTAGAAACATGGTAGTTTCTAAAAAAAATAAAAATTTACATAATTTATATATACCTGAAAAATAACATGGCATTGAAAATACATGTATTTTATTGATTTTTTGTGATTTTCAATGGGCTCCAGTGTCTGCTCTGTCGAATATAAAAGTTTAATCATTCTCAGATCTTAAAGTGCTTATATCGTAAGAGAACAAAAATTTAAAATCGACTCGTTCATCATCCCGTTTTGAAAAAATCTTTGCTTGAAATTTTGAAATTGTGAGAATTTGCATATTTCAGGCTACAGTTTGGACGTGTTTAGGAATAGACATAAATTTGAAATTTACAGGATACTTAGTTCTTACCTTTAACTTCAAAAACCTTCAAAGTCCAGGTTGGTTATTTGTCCTCTCGCGGATATACAGGCGTTTAAAGAGAAGGCTTTTCTTGAAATTTTAAAAATTTGCATATTTCAAGCTACAATTTGGACATGTTTGGTAAGAGACAAAAATTTGAAATTTGCAGGATACTTAGTTCTTACCTTTAACTTGAAAAACCTTCAATGTCCTGGTTGGTTATTTGTCCTCTCGCGGATGTACAGGCGTTTAAAGAGAAAGCTTTGCTTGAAATTTTAAAAATTTGCATATTTCAGGCTACAATTTGGACGTGTTTGGTAAGAGATAAAAATTTGAAATTTACAGGATACTTAGTTCTTACCTTTAACTTCAAAAACCTTCAAGGCCCTGGTTGGTTATTTGTCCTCTCGCGGATCCACAGGCGTTTAAAGAGAAAGCTTTGCTTGAAATTTTAAAAATTTGCATATTTCAGGCTACAATTTGGACGTGTTTGGTAAGAGACAAAAATTTGAAATTTACAGGATATTTAGTTCTTACATTTAGCTTCAAAAACTTCAATATCCTTTTTGGGATTTCCAAAATAAAGAAAAATCATTTTAATAGTTTATATTATTTTTTTAAATTTATCACATGGTTTTACAATATTTACAGTTTCAAAATGATCAGAAGCTGAAAACTTTCGTACTCTTAATTGTTTATGAGACAGCGGAGTAAAACTGTGGTAGGTTCTAGTATTTTTAATTGTATCAATATCACTAAATCTTTTGGACAAAAAAGATTCTGTTGCATCAACATCAGAATTTGATACAAAAAAAAATTATATGCCAGAAATTTTATTACAACAGAAATCAAACATTTCTCTAGGCGTTAGTATGTGTACCCCTGCGGTTCGTTGGAGGCTAGCTTTCCTTACAGTGCGCTTAATTTTTATCTCTTACCAGACACGTCCAAATTGTAACCTAAAAACAAGCAAATATTTTAAATTTCAAGCAAAGCTTTCTCTTTAAACGCCTGTAGATTCGCGAGTGGACAAATAACCAACCAGGACCTTGAAGGTTTTTGAAGTTAAAGGTAAGAACTAAGTATCCTGTAAATTTCAAATTTTTATCTCTTACCAAACACGTCCAAATTGTAGCCTGAAATATGCAAATTTTTAAAATTTCAAGCAAAGCTTTCTCTTTAAACGCCTGTACATCCGCGAGAGGACAAATAACCAACCAGGACCTTGAAGGTTTTTCAAGTTAAAGGTAAGAACTAAGTATCCTGCAAATTTCAAATTTTTGTCTCTTACCAAACATGTCCAAATTGTAGCTTGAAATATGCAAATTTTTAAAATTTCAAGAAAAGACTTCTCTTTAAACGCCTGTATATCCGCGAGAGGACAAATAACCAACCTGGACTTTGAAGGTTTTTGAAGTTAAAGGTAAGAACTAAGTATCCTGTAAATTTCAAATTTTTGTCTATTCCTAAACACGTCCAAATTGTAGCCTGAAATATGCAAATTCTCACAATTTCAAAATTTCAAGCAAAGATTTTTTCAAAACGGGATGATTGAACGAGTCGATTTTAAATTTTTGTTCTCTTACGATATAAGCACTTTAAGATCTGAGAATGATTAAACTTTTATATTCAACAGCGCAGACACTGGAGCCCATTGAAAATCACAAAAAATCAATAAAATACATGTATTTTCAATGCCATGTTATTTTTCAGGTATATATAAATTATGTAAATTTTTATTTTTTTTAGAAACTACCATGTTTCTACTTCAAAATGCCACCTTGATCGAGTAGATATCTCTAATAGAAAAAATTTTACAGCTAAAACCGCAAAACAAAAAAATAAGACTTTTCATGCAATTTCAATTTCTTTATTTTGTGTGGACCGGAAGTGGCGCGTGCGAAAATTAAATCCTTGTGGATTCTGGTCGTTAGAACCCTATAGAATATTTCCAAAAAGTTTAAGCAAAATCTGAAACAGTGCAGCAACAATTTTTTCTTTTTTTCGGTGTTTTCACATGGAATGACTCTATTCTGTCCCGACGTGATATTCTTGCAGCTCGTCGCAATGCATCCTTTTCTGTTTCTTCTAGTTTTCTTTTAATTGCTTCGGTCATCCTCCACGTCTCAGATCCATATAGAAGGCCACTTTTTATTACAACCTCGTATATCTGTATTTTTAGTTTTTTTCCCATTTCTTTGCTCCATAGTACTCCATTGAGTGCAATCATTTTTCTTGCTTGGATATTGCGTGCTTTTATCTCTATTTCATCTGTGCCTTGCTTGTCAAATAATACTCCAAGATATTTATATTGGTTACATGGTGTTATCTTCTCTTGATTTTCCAATATAATATCCGTAGCCTCTTCCCCTATACACAAATACTTGGTTTTGTCTAGATTCATAGATAGTTCCAAATGTTCATACTCTTCTATCAGTTTGCGTGTCATATACTGTAAATCATCTTTGTCCTGTGCACATAAGATCTGGTCATCCGCAAACTGCAAAGTATACAAGCAGAGGTCATCGTCTATCTCGATGCCCATTCCTCGACATTTTTTTTCCATATTTTTAGAGCATGACGGATATATTTTAAATAATAATCCAATAAGTCCAGGGATATAATGTTATTAAAAAAATTTTCAATAGATCGTCTAACCTTTTAACTGGAGTCGGCGAGTTTGACCTCATTTAACGACAACTGGATGACGGAAGGTGCCCAATCGCTCTTCCGGGGGGTTTAAATTGGTGTTGTACCAGAATGGTCACCGGAGATAGGCTTGACAAGGATGAGTCGCATTGCCAGGTTTGATAGTGAGTTCTACGACTTCTCGAAGCAGCGTAAATTCAAAACCCCAAAAAACAACAAAAGGTGGAAGCCTCCAAAAATCAGATGTGGTATGATTACTCCACAGGAGCGGCAGCCATAAAATTTGAACCATTTGATCGGTTCATAACTATATACTTTAGATTAACAGTTTCAGAATTTTTATAGTTGCAATAAGTATTTCAACTGTCTTCAAAAATGGCTGACCAGGCATTAGCCACATTTTGCGTGAAGGTAGGCTGTTGAAGCATCCATAACCTGTTAACGCCTGAGTTAAATAATGGTAGTTGATTTCACCGTGACTTCTAGTGACCCATACTTCTATGTTTGGAATGAGTCGCTTTGTTCATAGGCCAACTTCATACTCCCGGCATCTACGCTGCCATAGAACCATGGTGTTCTTTGAGGTATTCACTCGTCCGGAGTAGGCTTTCGCTCTTTCTCCGACTTGAAGGTCAGCTGGTGGCATGGCGACCAGCACCGGCGCTGTCTCTCTAGACAACGTTCTATACACTACGCGAAGCGCTGCACGCCTTTGGACTTGCAGGATCCTTTCGCAATTCTTAATGTTGTATGCCAAACGAAAGCAGCATTATAGAGTTTAAAGTGGTCGCTAATATTTTTGAATTTAATTAAAAACCTAGAGGGTACGAAGATTTTTGAACAAACAAATTAAAATTATTGTAAATAATTTAAATAAAATTGTGTATAGATGACTGTTGGTATATGGATTCCTTATCGCTTGGTGGTTAATCTATTAATTTTCTGCAATGTTTAACTTCTCACATTTATAAGAACTTCCTTTGCACTGATCATTTTATAAACAAAAATGTTTATTCAAAAGATAAAAAAGAAATACAATCTTTTCACTAACTAAGAATTTATCACGTACAAAAATGTTATCAAATACGATAACGTATGTAGGTATCAACGAAAGACAAAATAAATAGTAGAAGCACATTTTCTAAAATGCCGAATAAAAATTAAATTATATGGACGAATTTAACACATATTTAACCTTATTATAATATAACCCTATTGCGATTGAAACAGTGATGAACTACAACAAAGAAGTTAAATAATATGTTTTAGGGATACATACTATATCGTATGGCAGGTTAACCCAAGAAACCAAAAAAACTGAAACACCCAAATTTATTCGGGCCGCAAAAGTATACACGGCGGGCCACCAGTTTGATACCCTTTGCATAGACGTGTAGATGGTACATGCCACTTTAAAAAAAATTCAGTTGGCTTCGGTTCCTTTCTGATAAAAAAGACAAAAAATCCTTCATGTCAAAATTTAGACATGAAATATCTAATTAATGTGATTCAGTATTTTATTATCGGTACTAATATAAAATTCCATGTATTGTATTCGACACGCGCATATGCTTCTTTATGTAACGGTGGAAACGTTGCTTAGCATTTGCGTAGTGAAAATTTACGTTTAGATCAGTCATTTACTTTTCGTCGACTCTGGCTGAATTACGCGAAAATAAATTGAGGTTAAATTTATTTAACTGTCGAATTTTAAAAATTTGTTAGTGTATATTTAAATTGTGTATAAGTTTGTTCTTATTTTGTTTTGTTTTTCGACAAATTTACTTTAATCAGCATTCTAAAAATGGTAAATATTGTTAATTATTTCTATCCCAAAACATTAGGAAATTAGATCATTTTCCCATAAATTCTTAACTTCATAATTACATAATTTGCCAAAACCCATTATTTTGGAAGTTATTTATGATCAAGTGTGTGCTTAAAAATGTGTGTAACTTTACAAAAGACGTCCGCGACCAGCAATAAAAAATTACTACATAATATATCCAAATTAAATTTTTGAAGGTGGGCTATTTTGGCATTATAATTATAAGTCTTGTAAACATTAGCATAACTAAGATCACTCGCCCCTAAGGCTTTGTCTGTATCTTGAGATCAATCGACCTCCACCTCAATCGTCGATTTGGCGTTTCGTTTAAATTTCATTTAAATGGATTAGAATTTTCCTACCCACTTCTAAGCCGTTTCAGCGAAAATCAACATGTCCTGTTTTTCATATTTTTGGGGAGCGTCTAAAGAACCGCAAACAAGAGCTTACAATTAGTCGAATATGCAGATCTGGGCAATTTCGATTAAAAAAACTACAAATAAAAAAAATAATGATATGGCTAAAATGTCATTTGTTTTCCCGACTTGCACTAAAATTGTTTTTGTCATTGTTATTTTGAAACTGGCGAATTTTGCTACAATCTGGCAACTTTTAAAATGAAATCTGCGAAAAAAATTTGTTTTGGCCTGGCAACGCCGACTAGTAACAGTAACACAACGTATCGCATTTAGCTTCATTTTTTAGCTTGATCTTTAAAAACAAACTAGCTAATTATTACATCCTGAATAAATTTGAAGTAATAAAATCAAAATTTAATCAATGTTTTTTAGGAAGAACTTAAACTTTCAATTTTGAAGTTATTGTTCTTATATCCACATCCAATAACTGTTTCTGATTTGGAAAACATGTATTTGGCAAAATATGAAAATCAGATTCGTTATGATGAGTACAATTACAGATCATTGGAAGATCTAGTTCATGATATTCCCGAAATACAGGTAAGTCCAAATTTTGAAATTTATAAAATTTGTAAACATTATTCGAAGTCCCCTACTTCAACAATGATGATAATATTTGATGAATAGATGATAAATTAAATCTTTACTCCTTATGTTCAATTTTCAAAACGTTTTCAAATATAATTTCAAATGCCAAAAGTGAGCTTTAGTGGAACGCACCCTTAAGAAATTATTCATTTACCTGAAAATGGTTATAAATGTAAACAAACCAATGTTTGGACCCATTGATGACGTCACTACTTGGCCAATCTATACTGATCGTTCTTGTTTTCTTTTTTTAATTAAGATAATTTATTTAGATTGTTGGAAGCGGTCCAATGGCAATGTTAACCTCATCGGAAACTTCACCTGACCAAAACCTTAGGTACGTACGTGCAAAATTTTTTCTTTTTCCATTATTTCTTAATAAATAAATTGTAATGTTTTCATCAGTGAGGAACTCAATGTTGCTGATTCATCAGTATGTGACACTAGCAGCAATGAAACTGTGCTGTCTCTGCGTTGTACTGCAATGCCGCAACTTTCGAAAAGTTTTTTGAAGGTATTTAATTTTGTTGTTTTTATACAGTATGGCTTCAAATTCTTCCTCTAGATTATTTGCCAATTTATATGACTGCTTAAAGATGTTCAGTCAAATTTTACATTGCATCATACGTTACTATCTTGTCTGTACAATACCAGCTCTAGTTTTCACTTTCTTTTTTCGATTCGTATTTTATTTCCGTAATGTGTTTGGATATTCCAGTTTTATTTTAATAAAATCTGATTCAATGTCAAATAATTTTGTTGAATTCATTTTAGCAAATCAGTAATTTTGATGAACATGGTTATCATCCAGATATATTGAAATTGAATGAAGTTATTCCACGTCAATTCATTCCCAGCGACAAACAAATAGGTGATGAAATGGAAGTATTTGTTACTGAAATATATGATATTTCGAAGTTTTGGCTAACTCTCGAAGAATATTATCCCAATTTTATAGAAATGCACTCTAAGATGCAGTAAGTTTTTTTAGTTGCTTCAATTGATTTAGAAAATCTAATTATTTTTTTATTTTAAGGAAGTGGTATGGAACATTTTTTAGCTATTTTAACATTCCAGAAAACTTGATAAAATGTGGATTATTTTGCGTTGCAATGTACGATAATGAATATTATCGAGGGTTAGTGGTAAAGCAGTTATATGCACGCCGCTGTGTAAAAGTGAGTATTTGGTTGTAGTCATAACCACGAGAGCTAGAGTATGACTCTCTGAGGCTTTCCTCCAATTACTCAAAATTGATAAACGATATCAAAAATAATTAAAACAAAAAATTATCGTATTTTTATGCTCCTCACTTTTGACCTCTTAAGTATTTTTATATCTTTCACCATTTAGAGTTATTGGTAAAAAACTGAGTTAACTTTTCTGAAATTTTATTAATTTCTACAATATCGCAGGTTTTCTTTATCGACTTTGGAACTTTGTCGACTATCGATGCAAGGCAGTTGATGTTTTTGCACAAACAATTTTCTGAATTACCTCAGCAAGCTATCCGAGCTAGCTTAAGTAATATAAAACCAAAACGTGTTGACACCTCATGGTCGGAAAAGTCCTTGTGTATATTTTATGATTTCGTTAGCCACAACAAAACGACAGCCAGGATTATAAAAAGAAATGATAAGGTCGGTGAATAGTCTTTTATATTCTATAATAATTTGTTATGTGACATGTTTGTAACGGAATATTACTACGCAAAAATTTAAAAAAAAATTTAAGTCCAATTTTATGATTTAAAATATATTTTTAGTTACAAGAAGTTGGTATCATTTTGGTGGCCTCAGAGGACGGAATTTGCGTTAACGAACGTCTAGTAACGTGGAGACACGCAGTACCAGATGATACGGTAATCATTTTGTTTTACAAAATTCGTATTTTTAGGTTTTCTTCAGTGCTATATTGTTTTCAATCTAATAACATCAAACAGTAAAATTTGTTTTATCCGGCATTATTGCGTTAAGCGGCACGATATTAAACTAACATATTTTAAACTAGGTATAGTTCCTTTCGAAAAGTATAAATATTACTATTAATTTATAAGTCTTAATCGACGGTCTGTTATGTTATAATATGCCGGTTCAGCAACTGCCGGATAATACAACTTTTTCTGTATAAATAATTGTACGAGGCGTAATTATTACGTAATGCTTTTTTTTAGACACAAAAAAGGATAACTTCAGATATTGTTCCGAAAGTAGATTCTATTCACCTTTATCCCCCTTTCCATGATATTGAAAATGGTTTAGTCCCTACTTCAGAAGAAACTAGCATACTTTTAAAATCAGGCATGGAATACCATTATATTTTTCCACAGTATTTTAAGAAGAACGTAACTGCAAATTCCATCAGGATAATAAGTGAAAATAACAATTTGGGAGTTGGTATTTTATCTCAAACATATGCAGATGCTGTCTGTAACGTAATTGCTAAAAATGCTGCTAATAATGTAAAAAATTTGAATATCAAGCGACAAATAGAAATTCTGTTATGTATAACTATACGCAGTGGAAATGCAGCTCCTCTAAATTATATTAAAAATTTGTTATGTGAACTTTCCTCAGTGTGCTTCCCACTAGACGTTATTTTCGATGAAATAAAAGAGGAAGTTCCTTCTTTAACATCTGATAAACTGGATATTTTTATTACTACGATCGTGAATTTTTTTGATACTGCAACATTATTGGAGTTGTACAGTTTTACTTACCATTCTATGGCAAATACAAAATTTATTAAAAAAGTACTTCTAGATGAAACAACCAACGGTAAAATAATTGAAAAATCATGTAAGTTTTCTACGTGAATCAAATATGCAAAGATTAAATATTATTATAATTTTAGACTTGAATGAAAAGCCAATATATTTGTATCGTATAAATGATAAATTTTATGTCGATACTCGTGAAATGCTGCAAGTAGTGAATTTGCATGAACTTTCATTGGAAGTTGTCAAAAATGATCTAGATATGATTGATTTTCTAAAATCCATTCTGATTATTTCAGTTATTGAAAGTCCACCGCTGTTAGAAGAGCTAAACAAGTAAGAACTTCTCTCCATCAATAGATTTTTTTGTTATAACTAATTTTTTATTTTTAGGTATAAAATTTCTTTTCCTTCGAAGCTAATTTTCTTAGAACTCAGTTTCATCCCTCGATTCGTCGAAATTTTTACGGGCGTCTGTTTTACAGAGCCAATATTTGAACCAATTTTATAAAAAGTTTCTAATGCTGAAAGTACAATATAAATTTTAATGGGATGACTTCTTGTAATATCTTATGTACAAGTTTTTTAATGTTTGAGTTTTAATAATAATGTATAGTTATGGTAACTAAAAGTTTGAATTACAATCGTTCTTAAAAAATTTTGTGTTAACTTTTTTTTAATTTAGAGAAGCATTGAGTGATAAGTTTACAAAGAGGCGCAATCGGCCGAATTACTTGCCCCGAATCAAAGATGGCATTAGTGTAACAACCAGGAAAAATGGAATTAATTTTTCCTGTTAAAGAAACAATGATGAGAAAATTAAATAAATGTTTTTAAGTTTAAAGAAATCATTTTAAAACAAAATGTTTAACTTATTTTGGATTCGTAACAAAACCCATTAGAAGAATTTGTCTTTTAACGCTCGTAACCCCAAATCCGGGTCAAATTTGACCCGGGTTTTGATAATTTTGTTTTTTTTCTGGTCCGATTTTGTTACTTCCTTGTGGTTCTAGATAATGCTATTCTTATGCTATCTATCTGAGGTGAATGTCGTATACAGAAATTACGAAAAAAAAACACTAAAATTGATATAGTTCTAGTTAAGGCTTGTTATTACCAACATCTGCGTAATTTTCTTGTCAGTGTTAGTTCTGTGAGTATATACATATTTTCCATCCATTATGTAGCTTGCTAGATTTGCCTTCAGATGTGCCATGTATCCTGGTTTTTATGTTAATGGTGGCAATTCACTAACCCAGAGGACCAACGGCTTAACGTGTCTTCCGAAGCACGGAGACTAGTCATAAGAAAGTTTGACTCTCCCCAGGTTTGAACCCGGTACCCCGCATTCGCATCCAACTGCGTTAGCTGCAAGGCAATGACAGACTCTTAAGATAATATAGAGATAGTACTATAGATAATTTTTATAATAATAATAATAAAAAAAAGGGTAGCAGGTAAGTAACCCGATCTCGAAGATATTAAATTTATTGAAGAAAACTCATTATTTCGATATTAGAAACTACTAGCCGTACCCCACAGCTGAACACCATATGACCAAATCGGTCTCAAGACAGTTTTATATAACACCTAACTTTCAATGGTTAATTGTGATTTTGGTCCAATCAGCCAGTACATCTTTCTGTATGTTATCCCCAGTTGCTTTCTCTTCATCAAAATATGTTGTTTCCATGTTAGCCTACGATCAGTGATGTAACAACAGGTTGTGCGAGTGGTGCGGGGCACCGGGCCCCGTGGGGGCCCGGTACACGGACAAAATTGATTTCTATTATTTACAGACATTTTTGTAAAAATTATCTATGAAAGTTTGTACATTATTGAACACAGCGAGGGCCCCAGAGCGGTGCGTCTGGACCGGTGGCCGGCGCTCTGAAGGAATGCCAAAATAAAATAATATTTGAAAAAATTGAATAATGTAATTCATTCAGTAAATATTATAGCTATATTTACGAGGCAACGAATGACGCAGTTGCAACATCAAAATTTCATGAGGAATTTCTAGTTAAATAGCAACATTTGGTGAAAAATTAATAGACCTGATTTTATGAAAAGTTATACTACCTATAATAGCTTTGGTATTAAAACAAGGTTTCAAGTGCAATATTCCTATATAAAATAGGTAGTATTTAAAAAAAAAAAACGCCTGCGGCACTAAAAGACGCTGCTTTCCCCACCCCATGTGCCGGAGGTTGAATTATTTAGAGTGGGGCCTCAAAATTGAATTGCGCCTGAAGTTTCATAAGTGCTAAATTTTCATTAGTCTCTTCCGGAGGGGGGGGGGGATTGACAGAAAATCTTTATAAAGAAATCTACGATGCCTTTTTGTCACTTACCTGTTTTTTGTGCAATAACATTGTTATTTAAATTTTTTTTTATAATAAAATAATGAAGAGGGCCCGCTGTGAATCTTGCACCAGGGCCCGGTCTTGACTTGCTACGTCACTGCCTACGATCAAGATCCATACCGAGGTATCTAGGTACATCTGCTTGGAGCAGTGTTTGTTCGTTATTAATTTAGGCTAATAATCGATTTTAAAGTTTCCAATTTTATACAAAAAGCGATTCTAATGACTACACCATTCTGTTACAAGTACGTGCAACGTTACTTGGGCTCGACGAGGCTGGGGGTGGCATAAGATCGCGAGAGTAATAGTAGTGTTTGCATCGTGGTACCGTTAACTTTATTTATTTTATTATTTTAAGCTTTACATTTCCGTAAGAATATTGCTCTCCTATTTCTAGGATTTACAGATCGATTTAAAGGGGAGGATCAATCCGCATATAACATATTACAATTTTACGCGATCGGTTTCTCTTTCTTGGTATGTTGTCTACAGTTTCGAGTGAGTCCACGCGTCCCCCATTATTCCTCTCCATGCTGTCCTGTCCTGTGCGCTCTCTCTCCACTCATCCACCTCTATATCTTCTTCTTCCATCTTCCAATTCTTATCAGTTCCCTTTTCCGGTTCCTTCCACTTCTCGTACTCTTTGTCTCTTCCTTATTTTCCCTCCTTCTGTCCATTCCGTTTGTCGTTTCACTTTCCTTTATCATAGCTTGGGTCGTCTTGGGGCAGTCCTGCTTTCTTATCGTTAGTTTCTTGGATCCTCTTGTCTTTCATTCTGTGTTTGGACTTCTAGGGACTGCTGGATCCTTCTCCATTCATATAATTTGTTGTTTATAGTTAGTTTCTTATATCCGACCCTAACCTTGTTCCCGTTCTCGATTTCTCTCCTTGCGACTTCCCTTATTTCGCCTTGTATCTGTAGTTTATTCCTGGTTAAATCGCTGTCAATGTGTATTCGTTCGCCTTTCAACTTGTTTTTGTTTCTCATAACCTTCATCTTATCTTCCCAGGTACAGAGCTTTACTATTATCGCCTTGTTTTCATTTTCTCTTCCTATTTCGAATATTTCCATTGGTTCAACTTCGACTTCCAGCCTACTTTTCATAAAGGTATTCACTTTTTGTTTCTGTTTTTTTCGATTTCTTCGATCCTTTTCTTCATCAGTCCGTTTTCATTTTTCCAGGATTCTTCCTTTTTCTTTAGTGTGGTTTTCAGCTCCTCTATTTTATCAGCGCTCCGTTCCGCTCTGTCCTGTATTTTTGTTACGTCTCTCCTAAGCTTGGTAACATCCTGTTTGATTTTGTTTTGACTTGATTTTATATCCTTCATAAAACTCATCAGCATTTCCGTAAATCGATCTATCTTTTCTTCCATTCTTACTGTATTCTCTGTTGGTTCCCTTATTTTACTGTAATCACCTTCTTCGCCTTCTGAACCTTTTCCGTCAGATTCGTCTGTCTTACTTTGGATCATTTTGTTCGGTGATCTATCAGTTTTATTGCTTCTTCTGAATATTTCGTGAGTAGCCCGTTAACTTACCAATTTAAATGTTAAATTTGCTGAAAGAAAAGAGATATCCATCCTCTTCCCAGTATAGCACACTTTGCGGAGTTGGACGGCCCTAGGGAATATTTTTAATTGATAATATTCACATCACATCTCGGATCCATCATCATTTATCTGGTTACATACTACTGAAGATAGCCAATAACCTTGAAATGACGTCATATCGTATTACTTTGTTAAGTGTTTTTTTTTAAATGTGAGCCATATTTGAAGTTTTCCATGATTCTTGACAGTGGAAAATTTTTAAATTGCAGTCCGGGTTACTTACCTACCACCATCGAATTTTTATGACCAAAACGTATATTAAAAATGATGCAAATCGGTGTGTGGAAGTGTTGGTGGTCCCCTGGTTAGATACGAGAATGATTTCAAAATTAGATTAGTTTACATCATCGTAGATATTTGTATGTTACTGATGGATATTATACGTCTTTATAACCATATACTAGAACACAATAATTATATACTATAGATAATAAAATATATTATATTATATTAAATAAATTTAATTTTAAAAATATGTTGAGTAATTGGAATGATATTTAAATTACTAAATTAATATACAAACACTAGCAAGTAATGCATATAATATCTAC
The DNA here is from genome assembly GCA_958510855.1 of Rhagonycha lutea. Classification (NCBI taxonomy): domain Eukaryota; kingdom Metazoa; phylum Arthropoda; class Insecta; order Coleoptera; family Cantharidae; genus Rhagonycha; species Rhagonycha lutea. The sequence continues at coordinate 23,106,492 of OY294042.1, forward strand.
ATAATATATTATTTACATATTATGTCATTATAATACCAAAGCTATTATAGATATATTACGAACTATTATAAAGTTCTTTTTAACATAAAATGTATATAAATTTATAATTAAATGCTTACGAAAATGCAACATAAAGCGTTTATATTAATATTAAATATACATTTTAAATCTATATTTAAGGTAGATATAATTTCATCTTTGGTATACTTTGTATGTTAAGAATAGATATATACTATACCTGCTGTACACACATACATATTATATGTGTATGAGCCGAATAGTATAGTATTTTATATTTCTAATTAAAATAAACATAATTAATATAATGATAATATTTTATTAAATATCACTTATTAATTCAAATATCAAAATTAAATTGTTTATTCTATGCTACGGTATAGATGCACATACATAGTACGTAAGTATATAATAATACTATATTATTATATAGTATTATTTATTTTATTATTATTAACTTGTTTATAATATAGTATTGTAAATAATACAATATATTATGAAAGACGTATTATTCTCCATTTATTCTCCACAATTTGAACAAATTATACCTACTATACTAAGAAAAATTACTAAGTTAATATATTAAGTTTACTATTGCGATGTATCAATATATTGCGAAGTGCTCTCTCTGACGACAGCGAGCCGCATACTTACCGAATTTTAACTCAACTTTTATGAGATTTTCGCTTATATTTTCCGCAACCACATGCAAAATAATGTCCCAATGCTCGGCAATAACCTCGAGAAGGATCACCAAGATTTGGGCTCATGATCCAAAGCAAACAAATTTAACAATTTTGTGGATATTGAGACGTGACAAAATACGATATAAAAATTTGTATAATTCAATAATTTATTTAACACCGTGTCCCAAAATACCTTGAAAACCACCCACAATTCTATCCTACACGCAAAAGAATATTAAAATTTACAAAAACTTGAAGCACCCGAATCGATTAGATGCGTAATTTTCCAATCAAAAAATGACTTCCTTTCTATTGCTCCCTGCACTAATTTTCTCGAACTTCTCCTGATTCACCGGAACTACCATTGCTCACTCCTTTACTTCCGAAATCTCAAAATACGCTGCTTTCTTGTCACCTTTCTCGAAGGATCCAAAACACAGTAACCAATTTATTTTGTTCGTTTGGTTCTTTCTTTTTATTTTTATCCGGTTCGCACTTTCACGAACTGTTCGTTTCAAATAACCAAAACTAAAGTGCTTGTTTATTGTTCTTCATCACCTAGGTCTCCATTTGTTTCTTTTGTTGTTTTTTTTTCCAGAAACATCCTCTTTCTTTCTTTATTGATAAGTATACCTAATCATTCGGGTGCCTAGATAAAGTTAATAATATAAATTAAACACATAACAAATTTTAAACGAATAACATTTTTTTTACATTTTCTTAATTTTATTTCACCAAATGGTCTACGTTCGCACCTTGTCATCCTTAGTTTCTTGGAACCATGCTGTTTATTTTCCTTTATAAATAATAAATTCTTTATTTTGCAATTTTGCGGCAAACAGCCTTGCGGTGAATTGATTTTGCGGCAAAATGCCAATTATAATTTCGGCAACGAAATTTTACTTTTTAAATTAAAAAAAAGATAAAGCTTTTACTTGTTTACTTCAAAAGAATAAAATACAGACTGAACTTATTATAATAAGTGCATGAGTTCATGTTAATGTCATCGGAATGCCGCCTTGGCATTTACCTCATAGGAAATATCGAGTATCGTTACATTTCCGGTGATGTCCAGACAGTTCAATGTAACTTGCCATTCCCATTACTTGGCGTAGGTTCCAAATTTAACGATTTAACGGGAGTTGTAACTCGAAGGTCCTGAGTTCTAATTCCAGTACCGGCGAATTTTTTTTTTTAAATTTTGTAATTTACCTACGAATTACCATTATAAATTTTTAACCGCTAGACCACCACAGTTTATTGTAATAATAGCTAATAGTAATAATAGCAGTTAACCCACCATGGTAATTTCAAAAATTCATAACTCAAAAACTAAGGGATAATTAAACTAAGTGAAAAAGGGATAATTTTTTTAGCTACTGGAATCACCAAATAATTGGGATTTTTTAGAATAATAAAAGATAAATACAAAAGGGAAAGCTTTTTGATGTAAAAAAGGTGTAGTCAAAGTAGTTTCTACAGTATCTGTGAGTAATGACTCAGGTTTTTTCGTGTATACAACATACAGGTTGAAGCCGGGCGAGATAAGTTCTACCGGACCCTTTCTGAGAAACAGCGGACTACACATATATGTTAAACTCGTTATTTTTGTATATATACAACAGCTTTTAATTCCACGTTAGTGAGATGTCTTACTTTGAATCATTATATTTAATGTAATCCTTCATTGAATATTTTTTAATGTAGAATTCAATTCTAACTGTTAAATATCAAGTTGTATTGTAGAAGGACTTAATAAAAAAAATTTTTGTTTCAAACAAGAATTTGAACCAAGCACACGACGGCGACGGCTGAATATCGAAGATATGAATCACATAGCCTGAATATAACCGGTTTGTATTGAGCTCTAACATAACCTAACAATTTATTTCTTAAAGATTTACAAATATTTTATGGAGGCCTTCGAAAATGGGCTTGTAGTCCCACGAATAATAACTATCCCTCCAGCAAAACTTCAAGTCGCTATAATTTATGGTGTAGATTTGTATCAACAAGCTTAGCAACATACAGGGTGTCCTGTAAACAGAAGGCGAAATTTTACTGTTATTATTTAATATCTATAAATTAATATGTAATCAAATTTTCGCAGAGGTGGTGTTTCTATATTTGTAACAGCATCTGAAGTCGAATTATTAATTTTGATGATCACAGAACTAATCATCTTGAACAATAATTATTGATACGTATTATCTATTTATAATAATAATCATACACCGTGGGAATGCTTTATGGTCCACCCCATGTTTTAGTATCGTTTAGTCAAGAGCTCGAAAAATCACTGTTCAAACTATCTGTTAAATTTGATGTAATTACACTGATGGGTGACCTTAATGTGGACATGCTCACCAACTCCAGTTTGGGATTCTCCATTAAGTCATTGTTTTCATCTTTTACTCTGGTGCTAATTTTTATTAACTTATTAGAATCACTCCGCATTCACAATCAAAACAATCCGCTTCCATTATCGACCTAAATCCTAAATCAGAGTGCTTTTGGTCGTTGACTAATGATTCCGGTAAAAATGTGCCTACCAAATAAGCGGCTGTCCAATTAACTATAGTTACAGCTAATCAAATTTTGGGGAAAAAAGTAATCTTTTAAATCATGCTTTTGGGTATTCAAATATCCCCCAAACTATTATTTTGACAAGACAAAACAATTTTGTCTGCCCATTTAAAACAGATTTTCTTTTTTACTCTAAGATGAATCAGCAAAAATTAAACCCAAGAAATCCTGCATGCATTAATTTTAGAAAATAACCGACACAAATGCAAAAATAATAGATATCTACCCATAAGCAAATTTTTATCCCACTCCCACTCATTATAGATTAAATGATATTTTTATGTCTAAAAGGGTTTGGTTAGGTAAAATCTTTTGGTTCAGTATTAAATAATACTATAATTTATGCAACAATGTATTTTTCCCTCAACACCTAAAACAAATTTTCTTTATAGAGAAACCTTCAGCTTACGAGAAAACAAAAACAAACGCAACTCATTATGAAACTTGGGTTTATTCAAAAAGTAATCTAATATTTTCAGTACAATTCATTTAAATTTTACATAATTAGAAATTTTCACGAGTCCGGGACATCAATTAATTGTTGCCATTTTGTTTTTTCTGGTTCATCCGTTTCCTTTGCGCTTGGTATTTTGCACGCCATTTGTTTATACTAAACTTCTCGTCGTCATTGAAGGAATTATTCAAATTCGCACGCAGTAGAAGTTGATAAAATGAGTTTTGACATTCTCTTTTCACCTCCAGTGGTTGTAACGAAAATATGCGGAAGTACACTACAATCAAATTTGGCGATTAATTCTACAATATTATAAAGTACGTAGACAAGAAATCTTACCGGTTTGCATTAGGTTTACAAATAAGGATGGTACTGGTCCAATGATAGCCGTAAATTGGCTGGGAAGAATGAGGTCCAATTTCACAAGTGCTTTTGGGATATTGTTTTCTGTGAAGAGTTTATTTTCTAGCTTTATACAACGCTCGTGGGCTTTTTCCACCACTCCGACATAAACCATAATATCTTCGATCAGCTCAGCGCATACTCCGTAAAATACCTGTCTTTCAGTTAGTTCGACTATTTGTTCAAAACTTAGGTTCCTAAAAAATTCGTAGTGCTTTGATAACTTATGCATCTTGAGCCAGTTTTGTAATCCTGCAACTTCTCTTACTTCTTCATGAAAAACAGGGCAGATGCGAGTCCTGATTTTACGTTTTACTTGTCTCTTCTTTCTGTGTACCTGAGGCATCTGAAAATTAAAAGAAAATTAATAAACCTTAACAAAAGATAAAATTTAAATTTCGAATTTCACTTAATAAGTTGCTATCAATTTTTGAAATTATAATCAAATGTATCATTTTAATTTCAATAATATAATCAATCAATTATGCAAATCGAAATTCGTCAAATTTATTTAAATAAGGTGGCGCCCTTAGTACACGCGTAGCGTCACACAATTTTTGCTGTTATAATTATTCTAGAAACCAAATTTCACAAAACAAATTAAATTGCCCAAATAAATTTGATAACGAACTGAAATATGAATAGTTTATTACCTTTGGTCACTTAAAATTTTGATTAAAATCAATCAAAATTGATTTTATAATAATAAAATAAAACTACAACTGGAATGGTTGAACCCAAGCTTCACAATGAGATTAATTGAATTGTTGGACCCCTCTAGGCGCAACGAAGTTGAGTTAGCTGCCACAAGGTGCTCTGTAATCGAAATTACTAGATCCCGCGTAATATTTCAATACAAATCTAAGGTTTGCAAAATTTAATCTATACTGTATATAATTAAGTTTTTGTTGGAAAAATTTTGTACAAGAGTAAGCTTCCCTTTTATTAGCAGTTTGCGATAATTTTAGATGGATCAAAATGAAAAGATCTGCTTAAATTATTTTTATTTTTTTATTCATGGACCAACTGCCTCTTAAATGACTCAATTTAATCTATGGATAAATCGAATGATTTATCAACAGTTAAGCGATTATCAGAGCGTATCATTCTACTAATTAGGTAGTAGAATCCGTAGTTCGTCCTATGGTGGCTGTCTTCAAAAATCTTCATCGATCCAGTGAATCTAGGTGCTTTCCAAATTCGAAAGTAATCTCGAATGTAATTTCAGTCAATTTTCCGAATCACTAATCTATGGATAAAGCATAAATCTGAAATGAAATGATGATGAAGTAATGTCAGTTATCCGTCCACTTTTCTTTCAAACCTTTGAAGTTTTCTTCAAAGTCTTTTTAATGCTCGTTACAAAGCGGAAAATGTGAAATTCAAATCGCGGACTACACAGAATTTCTTAGCTCGGCTTTTTAGTGAGTATTCACACGCTGTAGTGAAATCGGAAGTAGTGCAATGGGCCTGATTATTCTCCTACCTCCATAATTCCGTCACAATCTGATATGGAATGGGGTGCAATAGATCTAGATTCAATAGATCTAGAGACGGTCATTGCCTTGCAGCTAACCCAGTTGGATGCGAACGCGGGGCACCGGGTTCACACCCGGGGAGAGTCAAACTTTCTTATGACCAAGTCTCCGTGCTTCGGAGGGCACGTTAAGCCGGCGGTCCCCCTGAGTTGACGAATTGCCACCGTTAACAAAAAACATGTCTACAGGCACATCTGAATGCTAGCCTAGCAAGCTGCTACTAAAACAACTATAGTCCAAAAATCGATCTGCGGACTACTCACCAACCCGTCTGACCAGTGTGGTGAGTTATGGCCAAAAAAACCTCCATAATATGGAGAGGCTTATGTCCAGCAGTGGGCGAAAAAGGCTGATGAAGAAGAAGAAGATATAAATTAATATGTAATCAAACTTCCGCAGAGGGGTGCATGCCATTTAGCTATTTACTGTGTGGTTTTGTAACTTTGATCTCTCTAGCAAGACTTCTACATTGGAATTCTTGATCAAGGTTTTAAGTGTCGTTATACCGAAATATGGATAACTCCAAAATTATTTTTGTAACTCTCTTCGATTTTTGCAAGGTATGTGATGTGATTAACCATGAACTACTTATTGCCAAATTATCCTACTATGGATGTAATAATTCCGTATTGAAATTTTTCATTAATGATTTAAATGCAAGAACCCAACGTATTAAACTGGATGTTAATGTATCAGCAGAACTTGTAATGGAACGCGGCAGTCTTCAATGTAGTTTATTGGGTCAATTTCTTTTCACAATTTCACGCCAGACCTTCCCAGTGTGCTGCATGCCTGCTGTAAGGTTCATTTATATGTCTAGGTTTTAAAATACAAAACTACGTAGTTTACAACATACTAATGATTACGGTAAAAATGTGCCTGCCAAATTATAAAAGCAAAGTAATCGAATATGCGTACCTACTATTAATATACTTCAGGCTTCGCATTTCCAGCAAATTTCAAATCCCGGGATTTCCGGGATAACAATTTTCACACTCTCGGGATCGTGGGATTATTATTAAAATTGTTTATTTTATTTTGTTTGTTGAATATAAGATACTAGCATACGCGGATGATGTTGTCATAATTTCCAGAACAAAGCGAGGTATGATAGAGACTTTGAGAACCATAAAAAGGGAAGCAAAAATGATAGGATTGAATATTAATGAAAACAAGACAAAATATATGAGACTTTCGAGAAAAGAAGATAATAATAAAGAAATATCCATTGATGACTTCGTATTTGAACAGGTAGAAAACTTTAACTATCTGGGAGTCTTGATTAATACCAGAAACGAGAGACGATCAGAAATAGGACAAAAGATTCAAGCAGGCAACAGAGCATACTATGCAAATAGAAACTTACTGAGAGATAAACAAATAAAGAAGAAAACCAAGATAAAACTGTATAAGTCACTAATTAGACCAGTTCTCACATATGCGGCTGAAGTGATCTGCATCACAAAAAGAGAGGAAGAGGAATTAAGAATTTTTGAAAGAAAGGTACTTAGAACGATAATAGGCCCTACGCGACTAGACAATGGTGAATACAGAGTAAAAACAAATACAGAACTACGAGAAGTAATGGACGGAGAAGACATAGTAAAGTTCATTAAAGCCCAGAGAATGAGATGGCTGGGACATGTCATGAGAGCTGACAGGGAAGAAACGATAAATGCGATAGTGAACTGGAAGCCGAATGAAGATCGTGCTAGGGGCAGACCGATAACGAGATGGTGGGACGGGTGACGGGGAGTGACGGGTGATTTGGAGAAGATGGGAGTGAGAAGATGGAGACAACTGGTGATGGACCGTACAGCGTGGAGAGCAGTGGTTAACAACGCAAGAGCTCACAAGGACCTATAATGTAATGTACGTAAATAAACATGTAAAGTAAGAGGATTAATCCACCTCAACAAAGGGATTTTGAAAGTCTGCGGACAGCCGTATTCTTTAGAATGTAGCGCTAATTAAATAAAAAAAAAAAAAAATTTTATTTTGTTAAATTTATTTATAAAAGTTTAAATTTTAATTACAAAACCATAGTAAATTAACAAAATAAATTTATGTATCCATATTTCGCTTTACAGATGTTAAGTATTTTGAAAAAGGTAGAGCTTGTTTTCTCCGCAGTCATTATTGCGACGTAGAAACGCATATTCGTAATTTCGGTTTATATTCGGTTTATGTTGGTGTCAATTGGTGAAATTTTGTGTCACGCGTTCTGCCTCCACATTAACTGAGCACTGTCCAGTCACTAATAAGGATAAAATTCACTCTTATCACTTAATGATGACCGAATCTTTATAATAAATATTTTAGGCCGAATAATAAATGGAAGGAATTTTGGGTATTTTTTACTAACAAAACTCACATATAATTGTAACTAGTTTTTAATTTTTTATAGAATTAATTTAAATTAACTAGTGCTATGAAGCTATGAAGATCCCTCTCATATAATTATTTGTTTAGGTAGAAAATTTTTAAGATTTATTGCGAACTTGACATACAATACAGACTCGATAATTGTGACTAATAAGTTTTACATATAAAATATTACGTATGTTTAAAAAATGCGGATTATTAATTATGTGTTAATAATGTAATATTTTAAAATTTTAATTAGTGTAATAAAATTCAATAATATTTTTATGCGTTCTCAGCTAATATTTTTGTAGCAAACATTAACCAGAAATTTTTTAAATTTTGTATTATAATATTATATATTTAGATTAGGGGGGCTTCGCCCCCCTGGCCGCTGACGCGGCCCAACCCCCCAGGGCCGCTTTGCGGCCCTAATAACTTCAAGTTATAAAACTTATTTCCATACAACATTTTTTATGTTGCTTTCACTTTGAATTTGTATTCCATCCTTCGCTCGACATCTTGATACTGCTACATATAACTGTCCATGTGTAACCCTTTGGGTTCTCTCTGAGGGTTCTGGAAGGACCTTATGCCTTCCTTATCCTTCTTTAATTGACCTTTTATAATTTACTTTTCTTTCCTTCGGAAACGTTACCCTGGTCTATCGTAGCAGTCCATTAAATAAAATTCAAATATTAGTTAAACCTATTTATTAAATTAATAACAATTAAACATTTTAATAATTAAAAACCTGGGTGTAAGTTATTTTAACAATTTAAAACATGATATTAAGTTATCTGACCTTTTGCTTTGCAGTTTTTAGATTTTTCTGGACACACGACACACTTTCACTTTCCCGAAGCGCGTACCCGGTTCCTCTGCCCACTTTTTTCTTTTCCGCCTCGTGTCCTCTCTTTTTGCTTTTCTTTGCAATTTTATTTTACATATTATCATTTTTTTTATTTTTGCAACTAATTATAATATTTGTATGTACAGGGTGTTACACATGACTAAACAAAGGCCTATCGATGTATATACCAACTTTGTTAAAGCTCTGCTAGCATAACAACAGATCCTATTTTAAGTTTTGATTTGTGTACCGGAAAACCAGGGAAATTCAATGAATTTAATTATTCGACTTCATATTCCAACCGAATGTCCTCTTCTGTTTGATCGACCTCTCGATGTTTAGCTATATCTTGACTTAAGTAGGTATGAATCTCGCCCGAACATCATCATTGTGGCAGGCTAATATAATTCTGTCGGAGAGATCGGCATTAGAAGCATTTGAATTGCTGTAAATGTCCTGAATTATACGGTACAGGACAACTCGGTACCGGACAACTCGGCACCGGGAAAACTCGGCACCGGCGACTCGGCACAGGACAACTCGGCACCGGACAACTCGGCACCGGAAAAACTCGGCAGCGGCGACTCGGCACCTGACAACTCGGCACCGGGGAAACTCAGCTCCGGGATAACTTGGCACCAGTTAAAAACTTTTAAAAAATGTATGAGGATCATTATTAAAAGGTAGATCCCGGTCGAGGCTAGGTTAGTGTTAGTGTTAGGAAACGACTTTTTTTTAAAAGAGAAGGTCACCTCGGATTTTTAAGACCATATCCGTCGCAAAGTCACGTATGATAACTTCGGTAGCGTTTGTTCCGGAAAGTGAATTATAAAAAGATATATAATTTCTTTAATATAATAAATTTTTTATATTTTAATTTTTTTTAAGTTTTTCAACTGGTGCCGAGTCCGCTCCAGAGCCATTTTTGCAGCACTAAACTCCTTAAAAACATCCCCTTATGGCCTTCCAACTCGGCAAATTGTGCTACTGGGAATGGGGTGAATCTCGCATTTTTTTTCGGTACCGGACCATATTATGTCACACATTCAAATATTCTTTATTAGTAATTAATCTACCTTTTAATGACTTTCTCTTTTAAAAAACAAGTCGTTTCCTAACACTAACCTAGCATCGACCGGGATCTACCTTTTAATAATGATCCTCATATATATTTTTTTAAGTTTTTCAACTGGTGCCAGGTTAGCCCGGAACTGAGTTTCCCCGGTGCCGAGTTATGCCGGTGCCGAGTTTTCCCGGTGCCGAGTTGTCCGTGTCCCTGAATTATATTTGTAGATTTCCAGCTATTCGGTACTTTCAATAATATAATGCTGCTTGGCCAAATTGATGTTGACTTTAAAGTATAATTGACTATCTCCACAGGTGAAGCGTATTTTATAACAGGTAAAACTTGACGAAAGTCACCACCGAAAATAACAAATTTGCCACCAAACGCATGTATGCATGTACATAAATCTTTCAATCTTTGTGTTTTTGCGTCGCATGGTTTTGTTGCCTTGCTTTTGCTTTTGCTTCTTTGCTTTGCATATTTTTCTTATCTTTTTATATATATAGAGTAGATAATATAATGTACGGCTTGTTATACGCCATTGTATGTTATGAATGAGAATATGTAGTAGGTATACAAAGTATATTGTATATAATATTATAATTTAATAATCTATAGTTCTATATCTAATCTACTCTATTATATATATAAAAAGATAAGAAAAATATGCAACGTTTTTATGCAACGTTTTTGTGCAACGTTTTTATGCAACGTTTTTATGCAACGCTGAGAACAGCTATTGGACGACACCAAATCAACATTATAATCACATCAACGGACGAATCAAAGCAAAGCAAAGCAAAGCAAAGCAAAGCAAAGCAAAGCAAAGCAAAGCAAAGCAAAGCAAAGCAAAGCAAAGCAAAGCAAAGCAAAGCAAAGCAAAGCAAAGCAAAGCAAAGCAAAGCAAAGCAAAGCAAAGCAAAGCAAAGCAAAGCAAAGCAAAGCAAAGCAAAGCAAAGCAAAGCAAAGCAAAGCAAAGCCAAGCCAAGCCAAGCCAAGCCAAGCCAAGCCAAGCCAAGCCAAGCAAAGCAAAGAAAAGAAGCAAAAGCAAGGCAACAAAACCATGCGACGCAAAAACACAAAGATTGAAAGATTTATGTACATGCAAAAATTCGTTTGGTGGCAAATTTGTTATTTTCGGTGGTGACTTTCGTCAAGTTTTACCTGTTATAAAATACGCTTCACCTGTGGAGATAGTCAATTATACTTTAAAGTCAACATCAATTTGGCCAAGCAGCATTATATTATTGAAAGTACCGAATAGCTGGAAATCTACAAATATAATTCAGGGACACGGAAAACTCGGCACCGGGAAAACTCGGCACCGGACAACTCGGTACCGGACAACTCGGCACCGGGAAAATTCGGCACCGGCGACGCGGCACCGGACAACTCGGCACCGGGAAAACTCGGCACCGGGGAAACTCAGTTCAGGGCTAACTTGGCACCAGTTGAAAAACTTAAAAGAAATATGTGAGGATCATTATTAAAAGGTAGATCCCGGTCGAGGCTAGGTTAGTGTTAGGAAACGACTTGTTTTTTAAAAGAGAAAGTCATTAAAAGGTAGATTAATTACTAATAAAGAATATTAATTTGAATGTGTGACATAATATGGTCCGGTACCGAAAAAAAATGCGAGATTCACCCCATTCCCAGTAACACAATTTGCCGAGTTGGAAGGCCATAAGGGGATGTTTTTAAGGAGTTTAGTGCTGCAAAAATGGCTCTGGAGCGGACTCGGCACCAGTTGAAAAACTTTAAAAAAATTAAAATATAAAAAATTTATTATATTAAAGAAATTATATATCTTTTTATAATTCACTTTCCGGAACAAACGCTACCGAAGTTATCATACGTGACTTTGCGACGCAAATGGTCTTAAAAATCCGAGGTGACCTTCTCTTTTAAAAAAAGTCGTTTCCTAACACTAACCTAGCCTCGACCGGGATCTACCTTTTAATAATGATCCTCATACATTTTTTAAAAGTTTTTAACTGGTGCCAAGTTATTCCGGAGCTGAGTTTCCCCGGTGCCGAGTTTTCCGGTGCCGAGTTGTCCTGTACCGTATAATTCAGGACATTTACAGCAATTCAATTGCTTCTAATGCCGATCTCTCCGACAGAATTATATTAGCCTGCCACAATGATGATGTTCGGGCGAGATTCATACCTACTTAAGTCAAGATATAGCTAAACAGCGAGGGGTCGATCAAACAGAAGAGGACATTCGGTTGGAATATGAAGTCGAATAATTACATTCATTGAATTTCCCTGGTTTTCCGGTACACAAATCAAAACTTAAAATAGGATCTGTTGTTATGCTAGCAGAGCTTTAACAAAGTTGGTATATACATCGATAGGCCTTTGTTTAGTCATGGACAGTTATATGTAGCAGTATCAAGATGTCGAGCGAAGGATGGAATACAAATTCAAAGTGAAAGCAACATAAAAAATGTTGTATGGAAATAAGTTTTATAACTTGAAGTTATTAGGGCCGCAAAGCGGCCCTGGGGGGTTGGGCCGCGTTAGCGGCCAGGGGGGCAAAGCCCGCCTAGTAATAGTATAATATTACAATGATGTTTAATAATTTAGTAGATAATACATAAGTTACCAAATAATACATAGTATATAATATATCTGTAACATCTTATACCGCATTGAATATATAGGTTACTTATTAGTATACCATCAGATATAGATAGTATATTATATTTCAAGCCATACCTACCAAATAAAATCTTTTTTAACACAATATACATAATATATTTATTATATAGTAATTGCTAATTAGTAATATACCAGGCGTATACTACTCTCGAGATTATATTATTGACGTCCATGCTTTATATATTTATATTTAAAGTAGCGTCAAGTTTTACTTCCCCTTTAAAATAATTTCTCTAGATGGTGGTAGTCCCTAGGTTACTTAAGCTACGTTTAGATCTGAACTTTATTCCAGAAATATATATAAAGTGTCAGACATAAAATTATTTTGACCGTTTACATCACACGTAGAAATTCCTTTGAAGTTTAGCCGGACACTTATTTTCAGAAATATAAATAAAGTGTCTGACATAAAATTGCTTCGACCGTTTACATTAGTATGTCAGACACTTAGAAATTTCCGACATTTTATGTCGGGCAGTCACTGTCGCTAATGTAAACGATGCAAAATTTCTGTCGGACATATATATTTGAATTTTCGACAATAAGTGTAGACACTTATAAATGGTCAGATGTAAACGCTGCACTTTAATAGGCAAAATTTCTGTCAGACATTTATTTATCAACTTCTGTGGATAAATGTTTACACTTATAGATGATCAGATGTAAACGCTGTAAATACATATTCCGAGTTGCTTGGAATAAATTGCAAAAGTTGATCACTCGTCTACTTTTATGGAAAGTGTCGTACATTTTTATATGTACTTTTTTGATATATTAAGATTTTTACAAAATAATTTTAATTACGATCAGATGTTCATTTTATTAAAAGGATATAATTCGATTAATTTCTTTTGTATTTTGTATTTTCAATGAGTTTCTAAATGTATGTTTGTAATAAATTGTATTTAAATACAATAAAAATGTATTTAAAAATTTACCGTCACCACGTGGTTCAAAATGCTTCTGGCGTAGGTCTGCTTTTTTAACTAGGTTGGTAAAATCATAGAATAAATACTAAAATGATTAATGCCTGTTTTCACCAACAATTTATTTAAGAATTTCCTAGTAAAGAATTACTTAGCTAGGAATACATTAATGTTTGGTGAAATTTAACATAGTATTAACAAAAAAAAACTCATGTCAAATTTGACCAATCACATTAATGGAATTCTAGCTAAGTAATTCTTTACTAGGAAATTATTAAATAAATTGTTGGTTATATTGGTTATAAATTACGTCTTTCATTGGTTGGAAAGAATGAAAGGCCAAATTTATTTATTTATTTTATTTTGTATTTGTATTTTAAATACTCGATTTTCAAGTCATATTATGGGGGGGGGGGGCTCATTATATACGGCCCTGCGTGGGATTAAATAATATAAACTCCTAATGCCCGATTGCACCAACATTTATTTAAGAATATCCTAGTAAGAATTCCTTAGCTAGGTATTCCTATATTCCATAAATGTGATTGGTGAAATTTGACATAGTATTGACATAAAAAACTCATATGTCAAATTTGACCAATCAAATTTATGGAATCCTAGCTAAGGAATTCTTTACGAGGAAATTCTTCCTGTTGCTAAAAATCGTAAAGTTACAGCAAGACGTTCTCCTACGCTAATGGCTTTTCTGAATTTGGTATCTTGCTTTGTTATAAGAGGACCCACTTTACAAATCAACTGCTCGAAATCGGTTGGTTTCATCCTTATAAAATTTGAAAATTGCACTGGATTCTCCAATCTAAGTTCAGACATTAGTTGTTTATAAGCACCTTGTTCTTCACGTCTTAAAATCCACTCTCGAATCCATACAGAACGATTTCTCTTCTTTTTTCTTAAATGAATAATAATCAAACTAGCAGCAATTTTTTTCTTCAATATTTTCATTGTGAACTGTGAACTTTTCCGGTCAAATAATCTTTACAGAATGAAGGAATCAAGGAACTTCTACCTGTTATGTAAACGCTCAAAGCAAGTTTATGGCAGACACTTTATAATAATATATTTCTGGAAATAACTGTCGTACTAAATTGTTACCTGTAATGTAAACGGTCAAAGCAAGTTTATGGCAGACACTTTATAATACTTCTGGACATAACTGTAGTACTAAATTTCTACCTGTAATGTAAACGGTCAAAATGAATTTATGTCCGACCCTTTATACATATTTCTGGAATAAAGTGTCAGATCTAAACGCATCATAAATGTCCGACAGAAATTTTGCACCGTAAAATTTTGCGTTTACATCTGACCATCTATAAGTGTCTACACTTATTGTCGGAAATTCATGCGTATATGTCTGACAGAAATTTTGCATCGTTTAGATTAGCGACAGTTGGTGTCCGACATAAAATTCGTGGAATAAGTTTCAGATGTAAACGTAGCTTTAGGTATCAATGTCAAATTAACTTATATTGGTAATTCAAGGTTATTTTTAATATAGTACACAAAATTAATACTTTCTTTCCAAAGGTTATCATTTTGGCACCCATGGGTCCCTGATATCCGGCAACACAGCAATTAGATAAGAGAGAACAATAATTTTTAACCATAATTTTTGTAATGATTATTGCAAAAAAATTGAAAAGTATTAAAATAAAAAGAATAATTATGTAAATTCTTACTCTGAAAATAGCTTTTATTTTCTTCATATTATATAGTAAAAATAAATTGTTGATTATCGTGTCATGATTAACTTTTTTTTTTAATTTTATAGAATACAGTTTTTTTGGGGGGTTATAATGTAGTTTTGGCATAGTATTCAATTATTAAAACAAATTTCTTGGAATAGTATTTATTTTATCCATAAAATTTAAATTTAAAATTTACACGTCGGCGTCGTATTAAATTATTGTATTATTAAGGATTATAAGGACGTTTATATAAATTTCTTATCAGAATGACATATGCATGCATTTACGAACCTTTTAAACATATTGAGTAAGAGAGGAAATGCGTCACAGGAATGAGATATAAATAATTTTTAAAAACAATAATGTTTTTTGTAAAATTGTGAACAATTCATAATGAATAATTTATTAGACATGAAACAAAATTGAGCACACTACAACACCATATCCCTTAAAAGGTAATGATATAGCTTGTCTCCATTATAATCAATTTTTCGTTTTCTTTCATAATTATGAAATCATCATTATGATTATTTTGCTTCTTTGGTAAAAAGTCTTTAGCAATCAAGGGAAAACTATTAATTTTGCAATGTGTGCACTATTGCTTCCTATTTTGTCAAGTTGAACACAAAAAAACTTTAGATGAAGTAAAATAAATAAAAGATAAATACAAAAGGGAAGTTAATTTATGCTTATTAATGCAATTCCCTTTTTCAAAAATTCTGACGAACGGCTGCTTGCTTTTCAGCGTCGGTATTTTGTATCAAAGTACTGTAGGTGTCTGGTCGTTTTAAATCTACATCTTCACTTGCTTCCGGACGTTGAGGAATTCTGATCCCAGCAGAACGAATTATTTCGACTGGATTATTATTATTAATAATCTGTAACAAAAGTAATTTATTTATATAACCCCTTAAATATTCTGGTGTCTGTACTTTCGTCTGTATAATTTTCTGTTTTGTGGTCTGTACCCTTTTCCGACAAGGCTCTGCTTGCCTTTTAGCATCAATAGCTGTATTCATGTGAATGAGTCTCTCCATTCCACTATTTTCATGCTTTTGTGGAGGTGGCGAGTTAGGAACCTAAGTGCAATTTAATTTATAAGAACAATAAACTTTCATAACTTAACAACTTACACGTAGATGTGTGGACATTACGCTTAAGTAATCTAAGTTATTATATGAGAAGGAACTCTTTGTCACGGCTGTTTGGCTATTATCTCTGGTATTGTTGTTTCTTCTTTCCCAATCAGTACTAAGTGTGGACCATCCTGTTCGTGTCACGGTTGTTTGGCTATTATCTCTGGTATTGTTGTTTCTTCTTTCCCAAGCAGTACTAAGGTTGGACCATCCTGTTCGATATGCTTCTCGAACTATTTCTGAATTATGTCCATAACCCTTTAAAAATTTTTTAGTGAGTTTGTCTACACAGGACACCTGTGGTGTCTGTACTTTTGTCTGCGCAATTTTCTGTTTTGTGGTCTGTACCCATTTCCGACAAGGCTCTGCTTGCCTTTTAGCATCAATAACTGTATTCATATTAATGAGTCTCTCCATTTCACTAATTTCATGCTTTTGTGGAGGTGGCGAGTTAGGAACCTAAGTGCAATTTAATTTATATAAGAACAATAAACTTTCATAACTTAACAACTTACACGTAGCTGTGAGGACATAGAGTTACTATGCGTGAAGGAACTCGTTGCCACGGTTGTTTGGCTATTATCGCTTGTATTGTTGTTTCTTCTTTCCCAAGCAGTACTAAGTGTGGACCATCCTGTTCGATATGCTTCTCGAACTCTTTTCGAATCATCTCTATAGCCCCTTAAATCTTTTTTACTCAAGTTGTCTACACAGGACACCTGTGGTGTCTGTACTTTTGTCTGTACTTTTGTCTGTCTAATTTTCTGTTTTGTGGTCTGTACCCTTTTCCGACGAGGCGCTGCTTGCTTTCTAGCATCAATAATTGTATTGATGTTAATGAGTCTCTCCATTCCACTAATTTCCGGTTCTTTCGGAAGTGGCGAGTTAGGAACCTAAGTGCAATTTAATTTATAAGAACAATAAACTCTAAGAGTCAAACTAGACGAGCGTTATTTCCGTCGCGTATTTATCGTCGCGTAGTAAAAGCTACACCTTTTTCAAAGTTGGAAATTACGCTAGTGTAGTTTACTGTATTTAAATGTGGGGTTTGCGATCCGGCGGAGAATACGCGACGGAAATAACGCTCGTCTAGTTTAGCACTAATAACTTAACAACTTACACGTACCAGTGAGGACATAGAGTTATTACGTGCAATGAAACTCGTTGCCACGGTTGTTTGGCTATTATCGCTGGTATTGTTGTTTATTCTTTCACAAGCAGTACTAAGTGTCGACCATCCTGTTCGATAAGCTTCTTGATCTCCTTTAGAATCATTTCCAGGCTTTGGTGTTCGTGTTTGTTTTGACATATTATTATTTTAATATTTTATATAATAAAAACGTAAAGAGATACAATCACTGAACAGCTACAATAAATAAACGTTTAAACGTCAACAACACTAGACGTCTGTGGATCTTTGTTGTTTGGTTGTCATGGAAACTCACAGGTTAAACAACGGAGCATCGGTAGAGTTTTATTCTTTCAAAATTGCTTTTTTAAATACATAATAGTTCTGTTTTTATTTTTATCTTAAGTGCATTCAATATTGTGGTCTTATTTTGACGCCTTATTTTATTTGAACTGCTACTTCCGCTTTTAAGATTGTCAATTACAATGTTACCGGCCGGAAATATAGACGAGGACAAGGGGACCTCAACTCCGCCAATCAACAGTTCCCTAAATATTTTATTATAATCTTCTTCTTCTTCTTGGCCATTTTCTTTCGTCCACTGCTGGACATAGGCCTCTCCTATTTTTTTCCATTCCGCCCTATTCTGTGACACCTGTTGTCAATTTTTGCCTGCAGTTTGTTTGAGATCGTCTGACCACCTCTTCTGGGGTTTCCCGACGCCGACGCTTCTCTTTGTGGTTACCGGACGCCACTCGATTACTCGGTTTGTCCACTTTCGAGATCCCTCTCTTGCTACATGTCCCGCCCATCTCCACTTCAACTCCGCAGCTCTCCTCATGACGTCAATTATTTTTGTTCGTGTCCGAAATTCCATAGTCACGTAGGCTCACTCTCAACATTCGTCATTCCATTGCCCGTTGTGTTACTTGCAGTGTCTTAGCGCTCTTACTTGTCAATGCCATTGTTTCCACTCCGTAGGTCAGTACTGGTAGAATGCAAGAGTCGAATACCCTTCTTTTCAAGCAGGTAGGTATATCACCGTCTTTCAGGATCCATCCCAGCTTTCCGAATGCTACCCATCCCAGTCTGACTCTTCTTGAGATTTCCGCAGTTTGATTTGGTTTTCCCAGTCTCATTAGGTGTCCTAGGTACACATACATATTCGTCTACTGTTTCCAATTCTTGCTGGTCTAGTTTGAATTTTCTGTTGCATTTTGAGATGATTTTTAGTTTTTCTTATGTTCATCTGCAAACCTTTCTTTAAGGATGCCCTATCGAGCTCGTTTAGCATTTGTTCCAGTTCTTCGTCACTTGTGCTAATAATAACGATGTCGTTCGCAAATCGGAGATGGTTTAACCGCTCGCCGTTGATATTCACTCCCTTTTCATCACATTCCAATTCCTTTAATATGTTTGCTGGGCTAATGTGAATAGTTTTGGGGATATTGTATCTCCCTGTCGAACGCTTCTATGTATGGGGATCTTTTTTGTTATTGTCTCCTCGTCTATCTTTACGTGCATTGTGGCATTCCTGTATAATATCCATTAATAAAGTCGTATATCTCGAGTCCACCCGAGCGTCATTTAGAGCTTGGAATACCGCCCATAACTCCACACTCCACCGTGTCAAATGCCTTTTTGAAGTCGACGAATCCGAGATGGAGAGGTACGTTATACTCCTCGCATTTCTCGATTAAAGTCCTGACAGCCTGCAAGTGGTCACTGGTACCGAACCCCTTTCTGAACCCTGCCTGCTCAATTAGCTGATAGAAGTCCAATTTATTTGTGAGTCGTCTAGTTATTACCTTTGTTAGCAGTTTGTATAGGTGTGATAGAAGGCTTATAGGTCTATAGTTCTCAATATCTGCAGCGTCACCCATTTTGTGTATAAGAATTACTTCTGCATTTCTTCAGTTTCTTGGTATTTTCACCTCTTCTATGCAGCGATTCATAAGGAGTTGGATGGCATTCATTGGCGTTTTTCCACCTAGTTTCAGCAATTCAGTTATATGGTCTTCTCCCGGAGCACGTTAGTTCTTTACCTGTTCAAGTGACGCCTTAATTTCATCGACTGTTACTTCGGGTATCTCTTCCGAATTCACGTTCATGAAAACCTCGTCCCCATTAGCGACATTTGGCTCTTTAACTCGTGAAGAGTACAAATTCGTGTAGAAGTCTTTAATCGTTGCTAGTAACTGCGATTTCCCCGTAACTATGTTACCATCCATACTTCAGATAGAATGCATACGTTGTCTACCGGTAGCTATCTTTTTCTTAACACTCTCATGTTTTTTTATACTATAGGATCGAATCCCAAAAATCTATTGGTTTTAAACATGTTCTGTATAAAATTACATTCTTTTCATTATATTTATCTTGCTTAAGTACGATATCTTCTGTGGAACTAGTCCGTATTTTTTATCTGCATAAAGTCGACGTCATATTGTTTGAGTAGATACTTTAATTTTTAATTAGGGACTCGATTTCAAGTTTAGCACGAATTTTTGGAGCAGATAAATTTTCGTTAGTAATCTAAATTGCCTGGATTTTATTATCTTGCCTTTTTGTGGTAATTTTTGGCCGGCCCTGTTGCTTTATCGGTGCTACTCTACTTTCCATTCGAAAAGCATGAATTAACTACTTTAAAAATTGAAGTGGTAGATTTACTTACAATTTCTGGTATTTTTTTCTTTTGAATATACAACTTGATGATCAATTGCCTTTCTTCCGTAGTTAAATGTTTGAATTTCCCTATTTTACAAAAACTTCTATTACAATAAATTTAATTTGAAGGAAGAATAGCAAAGTTGTAAGTTTGTCAAAAAAAATTATACTACTTTTCCTTAGTAATACAGTGTACTTTTACTTATGGCACCCACATTAAAATAAGGTAAGTGTACTAAAACTTGCAATATCTTTTGTTTTCCATATTTGCTTCTTTTCTATATCATATTGGAAGATTTAGAAAGTCAGAAAATTTACGTAAAATTTACGAAATACGTAAAAATAATTTAAATATCGGGAGATTGAAGATTGTGTAGTAGGGAAAGGTACATTTCGCCGAGAACGATTCGCCGACAGGTACGATTCGCCGGGAACAATTCGCCGAGAACGATTCGCCGAGAACGATTCGCCGAGAGTAATTTTATATATTACATTTTTAATATTATGGTAAAATATAAGGTTTAAGAAGCAAAAAAAAAAAAAGATTTAATAAAAGGAAACTCAAAGTTTTTTTTATTTTAAAATCAAATAGTAGTTTTATAATTAATTTCAAGGTATTAGATAGATTAGTTAAATGTAGATTATTTAAAATTTTATTTAAAATAATAAAAATAAATTTACAGTTTAGTTACAGTTATTAATTCAAATATCCATAAAGTCCAAATATTCATTTTTTGTTAATGAGGGGACCGTGAAAAGAGATATCCACCGGCCGAACTTAGGTTAGTGTTAGGAAACGATTTTTTTTTTAATGAAGAGACCGTGAAAAGAGAAATCCACCGGTCGAACTTAGGTTATTATTAAGAAACGATTTTTTTTAATGAGAGGACCGTTAAAAGAGATATCCACCGGTCGAGCTTAGGTTAGTAGTAGGTTTTGACTGCGGCGAAATGGGTGGGCGGCGAAATGGTGTGTATTCAGATTAGATAGGTCGTAGATACATGTGGAGGGAGAACGCTTGACACCCAATCTCCCCAAACATAAACCCGCATGTACGAGTTTTCGTTACTGCGCATTAGCTCCAATTAAGAATTGAAATTTCATCACAAAATTCAGTCTTTCAACCGCCTAATATATTTCATAAAAATTTTAAAGAGCCGTTAAAAGTAAAGGTGGATTTCTATTGGCTTGATAGAGTTAACACACGTTTTCTATTGGTTAATTAGGAACTCTTAGATAACGCTTTTATTATAAAACCGGCATAAGCGCTAAAATATTAGAATTTTAACTAATATGTAAAGAACAACATACAAGAAATTATATTTAATGTCACTTTAAAAATTGTGTCACGGAGAATCGTGCTTCGGCAAATCGTTCTCGGCGAATCGTTCTCGGCGAATCGTACCTCGGCGAATTGTTCTCGGCGAAATGTACCCAACCCTGTGTAGTATATCAAATTTAATTAATTTATACCTAGTTCTATACCAAAGAATATTCATAATATTAGAGTGCTGTTTAATAATTTATATAGGTATAATGGATAGATAGAAATAAGATAGACACGGAGTAGGAGAGGGAAAATGACACAAACAATTTTTAAAAACAGAATCTATTTTCATTATTAGTTACAAAATTATATTACACGATGTTTCAAATAACATGTTTAATTGATCCCATCTCCAATTCTCTGCTCTGATACAAGAGCAGCAGGGATTTTAAAAATTCTAACGCGAGTTTCGGGTAAACTTTGCGTCACAAGATGTTTAAAGTGTTCAAAAGTTAATATTTCCACTTGCTGTGGACCTTCTGCCGGCGGGACTTCCTCGATCAATCCATCCCTTAACATCGGCAGAGGCATCTGAATGGGTAGCTTCTCACCGGCATTTTGGTAGTATTTTGCCCTTGCGAGAAGCGATTCCACTGTTATTCCCCAATAGAAGTTTGTTAATGATGAGCAAAGGCGTAAAGCTCCCCCAAAAATCATCCGATTGCTCATTGCATGAGAGTATGAAATTGGGATGATCATCAATTTCTTGACATAAATACATGCCCCTAATGCGAGATCAAACCCTGTGTAAACTATTTCAAAGTTAATCAGCTCCAGTTGCGTTAGATATTTCATATTTTTAATTGCTTCTAAAATTTCAAAAGTGAAGCAATTACCTTGGCACTCTACCAAGCGAAGCTTTTCCAATTTTTTCAATTTGCTTAAAACTTTGCTGCCAAACATTTCTGGCAGGTCAGTACAATCGCCCAGCTCGAGGGACTCTAAGTTAAGTAAATCACCTATTGAGTCAACTTGAACATCTTTCAAATTGGTTATCGAAATAAGCGAAAGATGTTTTAAATTATCGAGCCTAGAAAGAGCCGTTAAGGAAGATATCGTGAAGTCGGGATGAATTGACTTTAACCTGAGCTCTTGCAAATTTAGAAAAGATGAAATGGGCGAGATGTTAATTATTTTACTTGAAATTTTCATGGCGTTGAGCACTTCTAAATTTCGGTTATACCTAATCAGTTGCAGAATAAGAATAGCTGGGAAACGACCCATCTCAAACTTTTTTAAGGTTTTTACTGTTCTAATATTATTCACAAAATTTTGCCAAACTCCATCGTTAATGCCAGAGTAGCACATTTTTGTTAAATCCAAGTGAATAGATCGGTGTTTTTTTAGCATTTTTGTTAGATCTTCAAAATTTAAGCCATTGGTATCCGTTATTCGAATCGTCTTCCAAAGAGATGGGTGCTCGGATATCTTGCGCCACTTGTTGCAAACACGGCCGGCCTTCATAAGTTTGTTTACCGAGAGGTACTTAAATTCCTGCAATAGTCTTTGATGACTACGACCCACACATTTCTTCTTCGCGTCTTCTTCTTGGAAGCCGTTTCGTTCTGAGCTAGCTTCAGCTGCTGGCCGTTCCATCTCTTCTGGACCTGGGGATTTACAACAAAGGAAAATGTTAATATTGAAGTTTGAAAGGAAAAATTGCACAAAATAAAATAATCCCAAATGATTTAAAAGATCGCAGATTTAAAATGTGGTGATCAACTAACTGTAAGTAGAATTTATTTGACGTACACGCGAATTGAGCGTCTAAACCGCTAACTGATTCCCAGACGACTATTTCAAAAAGAAAATAATAAAAAATTTCATTTTTAATGAAAATTTCCCCCCCATTGTACAAAATATGTTCTACAGAAATCGGTTTTCCTTAAAAATGTCAAACGAAGTTCCCAAAGTTTCCAAAACATCCGTTAAAACGTCAAATTATAAAAGTACACATGACACTAAAAGTTTTTTTTTGGTTTGTTTTGCCCTAAATATAGGGTTAATTTTAATTGATAAAATAAAATTTAGATTTAAGTATAACGCCTGTATGACAAGACTTTAAATTTTGCATAAAATTTAGCGTTGCCATGGCAACATACACAAATTTTTTAAATTTGAATTTGAATTGTTGTAATTAATGTTTGCAGGTTACCTTATTTAAGAGATCACAAAATATCTAAACAATATATAAATAACTTTTAACAAATTAACATCAACTAATTATCACAAGCGCACAAGCTTTTTTCCATAAACTGTCAAGCTCAAAAACAAATGGTTATTATTCAAGCCACGCCAACTAGTAACGAAAAGATTGTCATCTAATGGGCGGTTTTAAAACTGAACTCTATTAATTTATTGTCTTTCTTCTCACTAACTTGATTTTCAATTAATCAATTAAATTAATCATCCCACTATCCCAATTTTTGTATCAAAATAATGTTAAGCTTCCAACTTCATTTCTTTTCTTTTCTTTAACTTTTCTTCTTCGTTTTTACTTCCTTGGGAATAATTTCTTCTGATGATTTTTCTTCTGGCGTTTCTTCTATTTCAAGAACTTTATTTTTAGTGTCTTGCCTCTCCAAGTATACTTACTTCTTCATTTATTTTCTTCTTCTCTTTTAGTTGCTGTATGTTTTCATTTAATTGTTCATTAATTCAATCAAATCCTTTATTCATGTTTTCATTCTATTGATCAAATCCTTTATCCATCATTTCGTTCATTCGTCGCGTTTTTTCCTCCAACATAATTCTATAGAGATGGATCAAAAACTGTTTAAGCTCAACATAATGTTCCCCTTCTGCATGAACTTTTATTTACATTTCCTTCTCCGGTATGTCACCCTCGCCAACTATTTTTTTACTTCTCGTGTCCATATTCTTCTAATTTTTAATTTTGACGTTTAAACTTTTTTCTCTGGTCGTAAGGTTCGACGATTTTTCTTTTCGTCTTTTTAAGAAGTAATACCATCATAGGCGCAACTAGGGTCAAAAGTTTGGGGGGGCTAAAAAAATGTTTTCAAACAATTTTTTTAAGGAGGGGGTAAAAATAACGAAAAATTGGGATATTTTGGGGGGGCTAACTTGAATTTGGAAACTATAATATCTACTCTGGAATTTAATTCTTCCTTTTTTACAGTTGAATGTTCAAATTTGGCAAGATGAATACAAGATTTTCCCATGTGATAAATTTAACTCCTATAAAAGCATCTTTTTCATAATAAAAACAACTTTGTTTGATGAAACTCGTTAATCCATTCAAGTGCTTCCTTTGGCTTCCTTCATTTTAAAATTGCAATCCCTGCCAGCGGAAAATTCTTTTAAGGAAAAATGGCAAGATATCTTTTTTGTTTGTTTGTTTGTTTGTTTTTTTTGAAGAACAATACTTTAGTTTTGATATCAATGAAAAAATTAACAGCATTTCCTGTTGATAAGCTACTGCAGTTTAAACGCCTTTTTGTGGCAGAGAAATTTAGTCGACACGAGTAGCTTATGTTCGTGTGTGGAGAACTCGAGACTTGGAAACATGTTTTACTTATCTTAGCCCCCTGGAATTTGACGGTCCAAGAGAGGACTTAGGATGATTAGTGAAGGACACGGAGTCCTGCCGGCTGCTCTCTACCTTTTCTGTCGAAGTATTTAGGCGAAGGACTGTAAGACAGCAGGTATAGCTGAAAGTCCGTTTGCCGCCGGAAAGGTTGTAAAGCGGCTATCCAAGGGAATGGTGAATCTACATACCCGCTATGTTAACTAACCACGAGTCGTAGGGCAAGCTACAATCGTAGGGAGACGTCAAACGGTGTAACCAATGGGGCCCTGCATTAACTGGTACTACGGGGGTGGCAGCCCGGGGAGGGGTATGCTTCTCCTCGCCGTCAAGGATTTGGACTCGTATTGGCTGTGGTAGGCTGTATGCGAGCCAGGGGAGTGGGGTTGGATTGCATCAACCCCTTTTCCGACGTGTGAGTTGAGAGACAACTCGGGTGTATTACCTGCAAAGTAATGTGGAGTATGGCAACGGCTCAACTCGAGACCCAGAGTGGGGAGGTCTTGCCAGCCAAACCTAAAAAGGAAAGGTGTCCGCATATCTACCTAGCCCCGCGTCCTGGGGGCCGTATTTGGAATGTCTAATGACCCAATCGAGCATGTTAAATAATACTAAATGTATGTGCCCCCCAAACTTCTTCTGTGAATTTGTTCCGTGAAGAATGGAAATTTAATAAAATATTAATATTACATGAAAATAATTAATATATAAATCATTTTGGTTGCCTTTAATGTAACATGATAATATGTATTTCCGACAATGCACTTGTAATTCTGTTACAGGAAAATTTTGAAATTACCTAATAAGCCAAAAATGTTTAGTAGGGTGTGGTGTAAGCGCTGTTTGTAAATGCACAAGTCAATTTACTAGGGTTGAATATATCGTTGGTTTAAAGGTAAAACTTGTCCACAATAAAGTAAACATATCGATAAAAAAATTTAATTAACCTTTGGACGGTCGTACAATAAAAAATATATATATTTAATGCTAGCTTAATAATTATGTAAAAAATACTATAAATATTTATTTTATTAAACATCAATATTCATATGAAAATATAACAAAAACGAAATTTTATATTTTCCGAGCAAAATTAATGATTATAATTCGGTGTTGTTTACGTATCAATGTTAACATATTAATAACTTTTTATGATTGTAATACAATAAAATTTAAATTTTACGTACTGATTACAAAAACTATAAGAAATATAACACATACGTACGTACTAACAATCCATCAATTTAGCCAACTTTTAATTAATTTTATTAGCCTTCATTACAAATACTTTGCAAAAAGATTACTAACTAAAGCACAACTTAATATCTACTAATTCACAACATTTTATAATACTATAATGAACACTTCATGATTAACATAGCATTTGTTTAAAACTCAAATTTACAATAATATATAAATAAAACAACAACTGAACAAAACGTAAAGAAATTTAAGTTGAAAAATTCTTTTTTCACTAAGCCTCATCATCAGCTTCATCGTCAAATTGCATTAATTGATTTTGTAAATGCACTTGTTTTTTTATTAATTCATTTGCTTCTTCTTCATAACTTTTTATGATATTATTCGGATCATTCATTATGAGAGGATTACGTTTATTGGCTAAAATTTTATTATACATTTCCAGTACCTAAAAAAAAATAAAAAAATTAAAAAACAGTGAATTAGGAACAAAGCCGTTTACTTTTTTGTCAATTTCATCCAGAGAAGCTTTTAATTTTTGACGCTTCATATTATTAGAGGCAGCAGTACGCAGCTTGGTAAGTTCAAGTACATTATGCTCTTTCACTACCTGTAGCTCTTGAACACATCTGTCAATCTCTCTTAATATTTCATCATTCTGCTCCTAGAAATTAAAATTAGAGTTAGTGCCTACAACTTCAAAATGAATGCACAAATTTGGATGGATTTTTCTATAAACATTAGATAATTCTTCCAAATATGTTCTTAGATACTGGTCAACGCATCCAATCACCATAAATAACCCAGATAACTTCGTAATGGTAACCACAGCTAGTAATAAAATAATAAAAATATAATTTAAGAGCAATGTCCAGTGCTAACCCCCCATATACAGTGTGAATATTTGTGTTTTATGTCATTTATTTCCAGGACGTTACAAAAATTTAAATAATTGCTAGCATTGCAAAATATTTCAACTTTTTTTATGTAAAAACGCTAAAAGAAATTGATTTACTTATTTGAACATCGCGTAATTCTAAAACTACGGTTGGAAGGGGGGGGGGAGATTCCCATGTTCTAATTTTCGAATAACATAGTTTTCCAATAAATAAATCAACTTCCTTTAGCATGTTTATATAAAAAAGTGTTGAAAGATTTTGTAATGCTAGCAATTATTTAAATTTTTGTAACGTCCTGGAAATAAATGACAGAAAACACAAATATTCACACTGTATAGTGTAGCACTGGACATTGCTCTTAATAAATAAAAAAACCCGACTACGAAAAAATATAAAAATAAAAATGTTACGTGAGTTATGTTATGCTTTCTCACAGGTTTGATATTATCACAATTGAAAGAGTTTTAAAATCATTAAACAACATTTCTATTTTTTACCCCTCCCCCTTAAAAATTACTCCAAGCGCTTAGAATTTTTTCATTCTTTTTGCAGTGTTCACAGGTTTAATATTAATATAATTAAAAAGTTTCAAAATATTTATACATAACTTTTATTTTTTACCCCCTTTAAACATTTTCCCTTAGCAATTAGAATGTTTTAATACTTTTGGTATTTTTACAAAATTAATATTAAAATAATTAGAAGTTTTCGAATTTTTTAATGCAATTTAGTTTTATTTACCCTTGAGAAAAGTATAATTTCTTTTACTATTTTTGAAGATCTTTATAAGACTGAATTATCGTTTCTTAACTTTTTTTTGGGTCGCGACACCCTAAAGACAAGTTCGCTATCCCCTCAGGAACAGGATGATTTTTTTTACCCTTTAACTCTAAAAAAGTCAATAAAATGCAATTTTATCCTTATACCTGATCGCAACCCCCAGATTGAAAAACGATGAACTACTAAGACATTGTTGGCAGATGAACAAATAATTGATGAAGTTGATGAAGAAGTAATTAAAATAATTAGAGTTTTCGAATTTTTTAATGTAATTTAGTTTTATTTACCCTTGAGAAAAGTATAATTTCTTTTACTATTTTTGAAGATCCTTATAAGACTGAATTATCGTTTTTTAACCTTTTTTTGTGTCGCGACACCCTAAAGAGCAAAAGACAAGTTCGTTACCCCCTCAGGAACAGGATGATTTTTTTTACCCTTTAACTCTAAAAAAGCCAATAAAATGAAATTTTATTCTTAAATTAATTCTTTTTATTTTTTAACCCCCTCGAAAATTTCTCTAAGCGATTAGAATATTTTTGCTATTTTTGGAGTATTCAGAAGTTATATATAAATATAATTAAAGAGTTTTAAAACTATTAAACACAATTTTTATATTTTACCCCCTTCCCGCAACAATGAACCCCAAAGTGATTAGAAATTTCTCACTATTTTGGGAGTATCCACAGCTGTAATGTTAATATAATTTAAGTAATTAAAATTTTTTGTTTTAGTTTTTTGCCACCCCCTCATAAATTATCTCCTAGATAACAACATTTTCACGCACTTCCAAAAATTAATGCTTAGCACAGCGATTTCCAAACTGGCAGACGCGTACTGATGTACAAAATTCAAGAAAGTTAATTATTTTTATAAATGGGTGGTAAAAATGAAAATTAGCAAATTTTAATAATTCGAAATTGAAAGAAATACAAGAAATGAAGTAAACACAAAACATTCGTTAAATTCTAATATAAATAATAACCTAAAACTTAAATTTGAAAAGGTTAAGTAAAAGTAAATTGTAACAAATTAAATTTTTTAATTCCCCCTCCAGCGCTGGTCATTCCGTAGGTGCGGGCCTGCTTTGTTTTCATTGATCCTTTATAGAAGATATCTAATAATTATTAAAATGTTTTCCAAGATTTGCATAAATTCTGGAATTTTTTTCATAAAGTTATTGCAAATTATGTTCTTTTTTTTAAATAATTTAACAATCTTCCGGGGGGGGGGGGCAGAAACGGGTGCAAAAATCGGATTAATAATTTTTTGACCTTCTACAATATTGTCCCAAAATATAAAAACTTTCGGAATTTTTGTTTAATTTTTCACTTTTTATGTCCCTATAATGACTGGCCTGATGTGACACAACACATGACTTTCCCATTTGAAAAGGTTAAAGTAACAGTAAATAGTAACAAATTAAATATTTTAATTCCCCTTCCGGCCCTTAATAATATCATTCTGTACATGTGGAGGTGTTTTGTTTGGGAAACAAAGGAAAATCCTTTGAAAAAAATTACTTTGAGACATTTTATCCCGTTATATTATAAATGACCAAGAATCTGCTATTTTTTATAAAAGAATTTTTAAGACGAATAAATCTCGTTAATCAATTCATGCGCGTCATTAAAATAATTAAGGTTTCAGCGAAGAGATTTCAATAATCAGTTCTTTACACCAGGGCTCGGCAACCTTTTGTTGTACGGGGGCCAAATATTTTACTTTGAGATTAGTGCGGGCTGCACTTCTTGGAAAATCCACTGAAAGGAACTTTTTTTTTCAAAACAGAAGTGTAAATTCGTTAAAAAGAGCAATTTTTAAACAAAAAAGATTTGTTTTACATTCTGCGGGCCGCATCAAGACCCTTTGGGGCCGTATGCTTTCCTTTAGTGAGTAAATGAAAAAGTAAAATTGGGGGCCCACCTAAAAAATAGTATAAGCGCTTAGGGATTAAAATAAAGTAACTTTTGCATTAATCAGGGAGTGATTATTGCTCTCCGCTTCTATCGGGTTCTAGATCTTTAAGCAGTCTTTACGGTCTTTTAAAAAATCCAGCATTTTTGAAAAAACTAAATAAAAGTGTCTAAATAGTGCAATATCAGTGAATAAAGTGACCAAGTTAATAATAAATGATCAAAATAAACCAAAAAATGTTTTTACCGAAGCAATATCCTCCATTTTCAAAAGTCCTTCTGCCATTAAGTCCTTTTGTAATCTTTTGTACATGCAGGAACGCTTCTTCAATTTAGGTGGAATTCGTTTGGTAGTAGCTTCCTTTGCTAAAATCACAATACGTTTATATACATATATATTTATTTACAAACGGAATACCTACAATCAGTTCGTACATTGACATCCACTAAAGATTCAAATAACCGCTGACTTAGTGGACTAGTAAACGTGTCGACCATTCTAAAAGAAATCAATTAATAAAAATAATCACAGATTTTAAGTCTACGTTACTTGTTAAAATCGAAAGACTCTACTTTGTTACCAACGACGTTGTTTTTGTTTTTCAATTTTTGCCTACCACGTAAATTCTTTTGTTGTGTTAACATTTCGCAGTTCCACTTTTTGGCATAATGATTATCAATCGGAGGAATAACTATTTCATCTTTCTCGGAAGACTCGTGAATTAGATCATCTAAAAACTTAAAAAGAAGGTTACTTTAAAAGAGCATGCAACTTATAAGTAATGACGATTAATAACATGTAATTAAGGAATAGAATTTTTGAACTTAATTAGTTGATTAGAAATTATACAGATTAAATAAAATTACTAACGGCAACATCATCCTGTGAAATTTCAGCACAAAACGGTTCGGTAGATAACCAAAATTTATCGGAAGAGTCGTTTTTGGCAAAAGCTACTTTTGGTACATCTGATGATTTAGACGGTCCGTTTATCAAGGAATCATTAGGTAACGGATTGTGATTTCTTGTTGGACGAATTCCACTTTTCAAGTTTCTGCGTTTACCTTTCCCTTTCATCTCCACTTTCTTTGGTTTTACTATTAATTGCTGTTGCTGATAACAAAAAGTAAATGAAGTTTATTTTTTTATGAATGTTTAAACGGTTACCTTATTCATATCAAATAAACAAATTTTATTCCGTTTATTCTTTTTAGTCCGCTGATATTGTTGCAAGGTTTCAAGCTTTTCAAGGAGAAGTCTCTTACGTAACTCACAAGTAGACAACATCTTTTCTAAATCGCCTTGCAAGGGTGTTATATCATCCATGGTGATTCCATCCTGAGTTAAAACTACAAAATATAAAATAATAAGTTAGGTGCGGAGGAGCTATATTTAGAATTGCACTAACATGAACTGTAAACAGGCACGATCTCATCTAAGTCAGCTGCTCCGACAAGGGGAAAATTGGGTGCTGGCAGATTGTTAACAACTGGCACATTAGCAACTTTGACTTTTTTTGCGACTTTCGGAGGAGACTTGGATTCAATAGCACTTCGTGACCGCTTAACTGCTACATTTTTACCCTTAGTTGTAAAAACGGCGGATCGCTTAGTTCCATTCCTGGTTTTATGCATGGTTTTTAGGAATTCAAAACAAACTTAGAAAATCAGTTGCAGAATTTTGAAAAGGTTAACCTGAAATTCGTAAAATTCTTCTATTAGTATTAATTTTCTAACGAATAACTTACAAACGTTACGGTTTTATTAAAAGAGATGAACATACCGTTTTGAAAATCATTTAATTAATTGGTAAATATAACTGAGAATGTAAAAAGGTTTTCAACTCAAACAAAACAAAAATCTTTATAATGTTAAGGTTATGTTGCAGTTGAACGTAAAACAAAAATAAACTGTGCGTGAGGTGCTGCACCCACCGTGCAATTTAAAAACGAATGCAAAATCGCGGGTAAAAGTTTTATTTCAAAATGTGCTTTATAATATTTTTGTATTTGAAAATTCCTAAGAAAAATTCAAAAATTTAACCATGTAATAAACCACTGCAAACCATAGCGTTTAATTTTAATTATGTCCATATAATGCAGGGAGACCGGGGCTAATTGTGTTACGGTAGGTTGTTCCATTGCTCCTTCTAGCAGCTGTCGGAATGTTTTTTATCTATTGCGCTTATTATCAAATAATATTGGTGACAAAAATTTTGTAGAGTGTATTGTTTCCATAGTGAGTAGGAGGAGCTAATATGCAGAAACGAATATTCGTCATTTCAGGTTTATGTAGGTGTCAATTGGTGGAATTGGGTGTCACGTGTTTTCCCTCAACATCTACTGCGCAAGATTTTGACTCCTCCTAGTCACTAAGGAAAAAATTCACTATCCATTAGAAATCTAGATAGTTTATGCACGGTCCGGACAGTGGGGAGGTTCATCCAACCCTTTTACGAGCAAGTTTAGAAATGCACGAGAGGTGCGGCGGCGCTAATCGAACCCCGAATTTCAAATACTCATAGTTTCAGCAGTAAAGTCATCAAGCAAGAGTGTGTGATATTCAATACCGGTAACTCGAAAAACCACCAGGACATGGAGAGGAGAAATAGTCTATACTAGAGAAGAACATGGGATGGAAAAAATCGCGTCCCGCGGGATATTTAGTCCCGCGCGGGACAAGATGTCAACTCAGTCCCATATTTGATTTATTTTATACAATGCGGCTTGAATGAACTTCGCTGATTTTTTGTCGACGCATATTGCTCGGAACCATGACACTAAAACTTTAGAGATTATGCTCACGCGCACGTTGTAGGGTATCTTGATGACGTCAGTCCGAAGCCCAAGCGTACGATTGGTAGTAGTACGGTTGCTAGAGATAGTGGACATTTAAATTATATTATATCCCTTTTTATATTAGACTAGCTGAAAGGCCCATCCACGGACGGGCAGTTCGCCAAGGTTGAAAACTCGATTGGTGTGCTACTCGATCCCAGGGGGAGGTGATTTTAACTTTTAAATAGGTACTACCAACGACCAATCAGAATGCGTTGTGTGTCCTAAAAAATGACACGCTGGAAGCGGAGGAGGCGGCGGCGGAGCGTGCTGGTCTTTTATATGTTTGATTAGATACTTAGGCGATTGGCTATTAGGCTATGTTAAGTCACTGGTGATGTCATGCGCGGCAAAGTCAAATGTAGGTGAAGGATTCACGTTCAATTATGAAAAGGGTTAAAAAAAAGATTATTTCAAAAAATATTTGGGAAAATTGAAAATTGTTAGGTTTTAAAGCAACGTCATATAATCAGAAAAATTTTAACCAAATCGAACCAATTATGCGCTGCATCAAACATCTTTAGGCGCGATCAAACGGGCGATGTATGTTGCTCGGAGCAAATGTAGGCGAGTGATTCACCAAATTAAATAAGTTTTAAAAAAATGTAATTTTTTCTAAGGGTGTTGTATCACTTCTTGTGTTAACATGTTGTGGGACCCGCAGAACGTGCGGGATCCGCGGGACGGGGCGGGATGGCACAAGAAAAAGTGGACAATTACGGACTGCACCGATGGTAAAAGGGTCTCATAATCTGACATGTGCATTGCACCGGGTTCGGTTAGGGTACGTATGTGGACTGCACCGATGGTGCGTAAGCAATTTTTTTTTAATTCCATTAAAGCAGGAAGGCATTTAATTTATTACAGAGGTATGTAAATAATCCATATTTTATTTCCATTTTCTGTTTTTCATTATAGGTAGATGATTTAAAAAGTGTAATGTAAAAAAAAGAGAGATCCATCCCTTTCCCAATAGCACACTTTGCCGAGTTCGACGGCCCTAGCGGATATTCTTAATTGTAAAGTGGCGCGAAGCGGAGGCGCGGAAGAGTCAGTTTTTGACAAGACAACTAAATCTTATTCAGATCCATATTTTTTAAATCAATTGAAACCCTTTCCAAGTATTAACTATTTATATCGGCGCAATCCACATCTGACCATCGCATCGGTGCAAACTACATTTGACCCTCGGTCGAAACCCAAAAGAAAAGGATTTATTTCTGACCATAAGTGCAGTCTACATACGTCCTAAAAAGTAGTGCCGAATTCTTCTCTGTATAGTAAAGTATAGACTTTTACAGTATTATTTGGAACAAAAGAAAACAACTTTGGGGCAAATGAAAACAAATTTAGAACAAACGAAAACAGATTTGGCGCAAACGAAAACTGAGTCGCGAGGCTTTTTTTTTATAACATTTATTATACTTACTAGGGGACAGCACCGTGAGTACATCGTCAATCGAGATCCCAATTTTTTTGGTGATTCTAGGAGCTAAAAAGATTATCAATTTCCTGGCGTTTAGTCGATTGCCCCTTAGATTTTGAGTTATGAATTTTTGAAAATAGACAGGTTTTCCATAGGCATAACATATTTATATAGGAATTGTAATGCGTAGGTCCTGAAGTCAATCCCATTACCGGCTAACTTTGTTTTTTGAAAATTATGTAATTTATTAGCGGAATTAATAAATTAACGATCTACGAATTACTATTCCAAATACTTAACCCCTAGACCACCACGGTTTCTTGTAATATTAAATAATAGTAATAGGCAGTTAAACCACCATGGTATTTTCAAAAATTCATAAATCAAAAACTAAGGCGAAATCGACTAAACACCGAGAAAGTGATAATTTTTTTAGCTCCTAGAATCACCAAAAAAATTGGGATCTCGACTGGCGATGTACTCACTGTGAAGTCCCATTGTTAGTATATTGTCGTGTTTCAATATAGCTCGGTTTTGTTCAGCGTAGCATCAAGTTTTGCATCAACACTATGAAGAATTTATTGAAATATCTAGAGATCTTAAATCTGTTTAATTTCAACTTGATCTCACAATAAAGTTGATATATTATGACATCCTAGGGGTCGAAACAAATATGTAAATTTGTGCATTAAGACCCAGCAAAGTCAAATTAATGTTAGAGGTAGGTTTTAGTTACTGAGGTTGGTTTTTGTAAATTTTAAATTAGAGGTGCTTTAGCGTTCAGCTAAAGCGTTTCTTAGCGTTCTTGAAAACTGCGTTTTTATGATTTTGAAAGTTGTTAGCATTTCCTTTATTATTTGATTTGAACATTGTAAATTTAATAAGTTCGATATCAATTTGTTTCAACGATAAAAGATATTTTTATTACAATTTGGTGTTGCAAAGATTAATTATTTAGAAAAGAGATGATTGCGACGACATAGAACCGACTGAGCTAGCATAATATATGGTAATCTTAAAATTTAAATCAAGTTATTACCTTTAACAACTCAAAATATTTGAAGTAAATCATTAGTTTGGATTAACAACTTCGTCTAACAGCTTACGTAGATATGTACGTAGTTTACTGCATAAATAAAATACAACAAATACTTCTGATCACATTGTTTTCATAAATATTTTTTGCCCTTGAAATGACACTAACGTCAAGACCTTCAGTCTGTTGACATACACATTTGTTTCTAACGAGTTGTGTCCCTATGAAAATTACGTAGAGTGACGTATCAATCTAAAAATCCGAAAATAATCAGAAATAAATGATCAAATTAGAAATTAGTTTCTTAACATACGAACAGAAGAAAGCAGGTTCCCTGCTCCTGTTTGCCGGTGTCGAAAATCTCTACATGATAATAAATAGATTTGCACAAAAAAGAAGCAAATAATCGACAAAATATTTAAGCGCACCGTTCGGTGCCGTTAGCTTAAATGCAGGAAACCTGTTTTCTTTCTGTTCATATATTTAGATCAGTTTACGTCTTTCGCGTATGATTTTTGGATTTTTGAACTGGGAATACATTGTTTAAATTTCATCTCATTGTTTCAAAACTTCAATAAAAATAGTAAAATAACAACTGACCTAGTAAATTGAAACACTGCACCATATAGAAGTAAACATAAGTTACTGCATCGGGAACTAAGGATTGAACTATTAATTACTGCCATATCCCCTACCTTTGCATGTCGTATAATCAAGTCAATAAATAATATTATTTATTATTATCAAATCCACATTTTTTATTTATTTCGTCTTATATAACAATCATAATCACGATGCAAGTTTTTATCTTTAGCTTTCCTGTAATACAATCTGTAACAAATGTTAAACAACAATAGTATAATCTTATAAATTCTTCAAATATTGTAATCATAAGTTATATTATATGTATGAATCATCAATACCTAACAATTATTGTTAGTTATGCTGTTTATATTGTTTTGTATACAACGAATTTAATATCTTGCTCAGAAAGGAAAACGCGGTTATCGCTAAATCAAAGATATTGCGATGTGATGTCTCTAACGACATATTTTTAATGAGTTGAACTGTTTCAGATATCCACACTTACTAAGGTACGGGTTGAGGAGTTCTGTGGATCTAGACTGATATTTTTAATGAGTGAACTATACCTCAGAGACCCACATTTTCAAAGATTCCGGTTAAGGAGTTGCATGGGCTACAGGAATTTTTTAATGAGTAAATTGTCTCAGATATTCACATTTTCAAAGCAAAAATATTTATAAACTTCTGCAAGGGCGTGGTAAACTTGGGGGCAGCTAATCTCATAGGAATAGAGACATTTGTGGCAAAAATTAAGGCCAATTTGCAAGCATCTACAAATATTTTTTTGATATAATTGCTTTTTAGACCGTTTACTACATCATCATTTACCTCAGAAATTTTTAAGTTCGTATTCCGGGTTATCGTCCTATCCCTGACCGATTTTACGCTCATTTTTCCAAAAATAATGTTTTATTTTGAAAAAGTGTCCCAATATATATGTGGGTCTCCTCTATCTTTATTTTCTAATATTTTATATTAATATTTATTTTATAAATTATTATTTGGCGTGATTTAAATTATTTACAAAAATAAAACGATTTTCGTTTAATTATAAACGGAAGCTTGAATAATTAGCAGATCATAATGTTGTAAATTATTTATGGTTAAAACGGAGTCTTGTTCACAAACGTTTTCAAAATGAAAATTTTAAATTTTATTGTATAGATTTTGAATGCATTGCTCTGTGTGAAATTTACCGCTGTATGCTTCATATAATTTTTGTTTAATAAATGAACGAATTTAATAATTATTGTTCACTTAGGCGGGTAGCCATAAAATGGTGAAGATTGATCGATTTATGCAGTGCCCATGTAATAAAAAATTACATTAAACATTAGTATGTATATAATATATAAATTGTCAAATTTTTTTTAACTCTTGCTATTATAAGTTGCTTATCACCGTATGCCTTCATAGAAATATTTCAAGCATATTCCTTGTAGATATTCATGATTGCATATTGCGATGTTAAGGTGCTTATGTCTTAACATCACATACTTACCGTTTTGTTATCACTCGTAGATAATGCTCGCTTATATTTTCTACGATCTCAAACCACAATCAAATCAATCAATCGCCTTCCATAATAAGACCAGTCTTTCCTCTCCTTCTAGAAGTTGCAGAGATCAGACCACATGGCAGTAACTGGTGCAATATGAACGATTTTCTCCACTGGATTTTTATTGAGGAGCAGGCGGTGTGGGTTACCCTTAAAAGGCTTATGTTTTGTATCACGAAATTTAAATAAAATAATACAGAAAGTAATTTTAAATATAAATAAAAATAAAATATTTATTTAAATAATAGATTATTATCATTAATATAACATGTGAATTTTTACATAGTATTACACTAATTGTTAGTTCTCGTGATTATTTTCCAATTATTGAAAAATATGTTTTTCGTTTAATTATAAACGGAAGCTCAAATCATTAGCAGATTGACATATATCCTACTTCATTGAAGTTATAGTTTACTATTAATACTTGAAACTTAGCAAAGCTCACATTGTGTCTTTAAAATGAAAATTTTCAAGTTGGTTGTATTGGTTATGTTGATTTACGTGGAATTTACTGCTGTAAGATTTACATAAATTTTGTTAAACAAATTGACGAATTTAATAACTGTTCATTTAGACGAAGGTCCGTAAAATAATGAATCTTCAACGAACAATCCAGTGTCCAGGTTATAAAAATTTAACTGTTCTGGTCGAAAAAGTTGGTCTAGCCCATTTTGGAAAAACTTTTGCATTGTCAATGAAACTCAAAGTTACCAAAACAACTTCTAGCCAACTAAAAGTAAGTTTTTGAATTAATATAAAATATCTAAATGTATAATATAGATTAAATTATAATATTTAAATTTGTTTTAATTCAAAATCAGCTGATTGCTAATTTTAGGATTTAGGAATATTCGTGCTACGATTTTGTGTACATATTCTATTTACACATAATGTGAATTTCATGAATACATCTGAGATATTCAATGCCCAATCAGAAAACCTCTGAATTCAGAATTTCTTTTTACAATTATGTCAAAAAAGTCTTTAAAATGCAATTATTTTTACATTTTTTAGTTATTTGTGTAAAGAAATTGAGTGCACATAAATAATTAATGGTTTAGGTAGACACTGCTATGTATTGCAAAATATCTGTTATATTGTTGAAGCGCCTAAAATATTGATGAGTCCAATATAGTGAAATGTAAACAAAAATAATTTTCAACTTGTGATTATGTAAAATCTGTATTTTGCCTTGTTAAAAGAACATTAAAAGGTAAAACTAGCAAGAAAGATGTCTTGACCATTTCTCGTAAAAAATTACTTTCCAAGTTATTTCAATTCTAAAATTGAAGATGCGCATGAATGAATTAACAAGATTCCCGTTGTCAACTCAAAATACTTAGCTTTTATTAAACAAATACAAATACGAAAGAATGCTGAACCTATCAAAACATAACAAAATGTTTAAATAAATTCTATAACTGGTTTAAAAATTAATTTTTTCAATTTTTCACGATACAGTGATTACTTCTACAATGGACATTGAAAAAAAAGTCAAGTCGCCAAGGTAACTATGAAACGAACAAATATGATATCGTATCTTGTCTTTTTATTGTAAAAAAAAAATATATTTAAAAAGAATTATAGGCACGCATGAAAGGATTGACAAGATTCCAATATCCGCACTAAAAAAGTTAGCTTTTATTAATGAAATGTACCTAATTATTAGAGAGGATAGTTAGGCAAAATAAAACCTCAAAAAAGACAGGCAAAAAGGCATTAAAAACAAGCAAAAAAGGCAAAAACGTCTTTTCGACAAAAGTCATACAAATTCAAATTAATTCTCTTTATTTTTGTACCAACTTGTTACCAGAAGTTTTTCGATATTATCTACAGTTAAATTTGTTCTCCTGTCACTCAAAATTTGTTTGAATGTGGAGAACGATCTCTCTAAATCGCAAGACGTGATAGGGGCAAATTTCAATGAACTTATCTGATTTGGAGTTAGCTCTAAATCAATATCGTCATTCGAAATTCCTTGATGTCTTTTAGAAATTTCCTGTATAATTTTATACGATGGATTTTTTTCTAAAAACAATATTATTAATTTTTCTTTAAATTTTTTCCCTAGTGTTGATTCTCTGCTTCACCAGAAAGCTAACAATAACAATAACATCCAAATCAGTTTGCAATTCGTCAAGTAAGCATAACCGCCGCACAACGTTGCCGAATCGTAATTTGATAACGCGCGCTTCATAATAGAATGCAGGAGAGGTTTTGTTTTACTAATTACGTCTAGCATAACCGGATTATTTCAAGAATCGGATTCTACCGATTAGTAGAATTTGAATTTAAAAATTTAAAATTTTTATAATTAAATATAATATTTAGAAATTTTTAAATAAAATTAAGAAATAAATTTTAAAAAAGCAAAAACGAAATATTTTGGTTCAAAAAGCACAAAGAAAGGCAAAAACTACCGCAAAATTGGTGAAAAAGGCAAAAAAGACTGGACCCCTCAAAAAAGGCAAAACAAAAAATGAATTTTTGAAGAGTACATGCTCTGAAACGGATTTTAAATTGGGTCTGCCTGAAATATTTCAATTTAAAAAAAAGACATTTTGCCTATCCTGTCTCTACTAATTATAACCGGATCACGAATGTATCAATGTAAAACAAATGTGTAATTTAATTACAGAATTGGTTTGAAAATTAATCCTGCCAATTGAATGTTTGCTTTTGCAATCCTAAAATTAAGGGCGTGCTTATGAACGATGGATTAACGAGACTCCGCACGAAAAATTTTGTTTGATAAACATTTTGCATTTTTGGAGTTTATTCAATACAAACCCCGAATTCCTTAGGAATTGTTGTCCCTTTGAATAATTCTAGATACAGCCTGGTTAAGGTGTTTTATAGAAATCCGTATTCACATGATTGTATTTTAAATATTATCTATTAATGAACTAAAAAATTTATTTTTTACAGATGCGTTTCGAAATCACTCGATGCAAAACCAGAGAAGCTTTGGATTCGTGTGAACCATATCCTGATATGGTATTTTCCACAGTATGTATGGTAATAAATTTGAGGGTACCACCTATGAGAAGCTCGCTAAATAAAATTCAGCCTACAGTCAGATGTCCAGTAGAAAAAGTAAATATTTTCAATAGT
Source organism: Rhagonycha lutea (assembly GCA_958510855.1). Taxonomy (NCBI): domain Eukaryota; kingdom Metazoa; phylum Arthropoda; class Insecta; order Coleoptera; family Cantharidae; genus Rhagonycha; species Rhagonycha lutea. Next base: position 23,146,917 of record OY294042.1, read on the forward strand.
TTTGAAATATTATTAAAAAATATTAAAATAAAATTAAATTTAAATTATTATATTAAATTAAAAAATATTATACATTGTTGTTTCAAACTCATAGAATCTAAAAAATAGACGAAAATTTGAGTACATTTTTTATAATGTCATAAAATCAAACAAAGTAAGAAGTTGAACTTGTAAAAAAATAGTATTGGGTTTTGCTATCAAAATTTTCATTTCTAAATGTGTCAAAATGAGACTGCTTTGGTTGGACGTTTTAATATACGATAATGCAACACCAAAGTTCCATGAGAAGAACTATATTACATTTATTTTTATTTGTGTTTTAATTATAAACACAAAAATATTCGATTGAATTTTAACAGTTAGAGAAGAATTTGTTAAATTTGTTTATTTAAGATTATCAAATTGTATTATAAACTATGATAATGTATTATTTTAGGGAACATATGTAATGACAAATTCTACCATTGATGAAGCCTCACTGGCGTTATTTCCTGCGGGAGAATGGTATTTTAAACTGCATACTATAATATATGATAAAATTGATGGTGAAGAAAAAATAATAATGTGTGTATATTCAGAATGCTCTGTAAAAACAATTAATGATACATAGGCAATGGCTTATTACATGGCATAATCAACCAAAACTTCACCAGTTCCAAACAAGAAAGAACAAACAAAATATGAAGTGTAGAAAATGTGTATGTTTTTAGCTTGTAAAGGCCATAGCAGGATATCTAAATTGTTTCCGAATGGTATTTGACCTATCATTTCCTTACCGTGAATAACATTTACCACAAAATTTCAGTTGCCAGATCTTATTTCACATGAACTTGTTAAATAAAAACTACCATTTCGTAATCGGTAACGTAAATAGCCATAAGTATATTATTTCAAATTGCATATAAGCAATAGTAATTTCACAAGTATTTGTGATTATTTCATTTATTACTGTTATAATGTTTACTTGCTTCCCATCAGAACGCATAAGAATGAAAATGGTATCAATTTGAAGAGATTTTTATTCCGCTTCTAAGGATACCTAGCACTTGATATTTTGTTCTTTAATTACTTTTAAAAACTGACTAATAAAATGTAAAATAGCGCATCAAAAACAATTTTTGTTGCCTTGTTTGAATTTTATTGCAATTGTTTTTGCTTAAAAACTAATAATTTCCAACAAGTTAAGAATAACTTGTGTTTCCGTTCATTGTTAACCAAATTTATTGTAATATGTCAAAATAACTTATTGGAAATTATTGGTTTTCAAGCAAAAACTATTGCAATAAAATTCAAACAAGGCACACTGCCCTGTGGTACTCCCGATAAGATAGGATAGACGTCTGTATCCATTTTTCTTTTTTGCCAGAAAATGCCTATTTTGTAAGTAGGATTGTAATATTAAAAAGTGCTGATAAGGCAATGCCTTTTTGATTTTGTAGCACAGCCCCCTATGCCAAACCTTATCAAAGCCTGAATCACATCCAGGAATGCTGCTGAGTATATCTCGTTTTCTCAAAATCATTATTGATAATGTTAACCAATCTATGTACTTGTTCGATGGTGCCATGTTTGCTTCTGAATCCAAACTCATGATGGGGTATAAATATTCAGTTTTCCTATTAAGGGTTTAAGTCTCCTGAGGTATATTTTTTCGAAGATTTTTGAAAGCAGTGGCAGTAAACTTGTCGGTCTGAAGGATTTAGGGAAGCAGGAATTAAAGAAAAATAAATTTCCCATGTTAATTTCCTATGTTCACATCGGCGCGGCGGCCGGTAACCCTGTATAAATACTTAGACATAGTTATATTAATAAAATTTTTGTTCCGGGTTTTCAAAGAAAATTGTTTTTAATTACTAAACATCTCCATCAGCCTTTTTTTTCCGCCCACTGCTGGACATAAGCCTCTCCATATTATGGAGGATCTGGCCATAACTCACCATGCTGGCCAGACGGGTTGGTGAGTAGTCCAATCGATTTTGGACTATAGTTGTTTTACATCCGTTAGCAGCTTGCTAGCCTAGCATTCAGATGTGCCTGTAACCCTGTCTTTTGTTAACGGTGGCAATTCTTCAACTCAGGGGGACCGCCGGCTTAACGTGCCCTACGAAGCACGGAGACTTGGTCATAAGAAAGTTTGACTCTCCCACTACATAATAAAATGATACAATTAATTAAAAAGAAAAGAAAATGGAAAAACTAATTAAAACAGAAAACAATAAAGAAAAACTGTCGATGGAATACTAACCTAAAAGGCGAAAAATGAAGATTGAGACAACATATTTCCGGACAACCCTAACCTAAGCCAAATTTTCAACAACGTGGTGTTTTTACATTCAAAATTTTCAAAAAAGTTCAATCACTCGACCAACCTAAATAAATAATCACTTAAGGGTGCCATTTTAAAGACTGTTTCAAAACTTCATTCACAATTCAAAATTGGTTATAGATACAGTGATGATTTTTTTAACGGAACGAGAAGAATTTTACGAAGAACATGATATAACTTTTAATCTGTTTTGATAACGGATTAAGATTTTGATTAAGTTATATACAGGGTGAATGAGAGCACCCGTATCAGCAATTTTTTTTCAAAAACGGCTAGTCGTAGAGAGTTGGGTTAAAAAAATTTATTATAAAAGCTATAATAAAGAATCGAATGGTGATATTATTATTTCTCGGAAATAACGCAGGGACGCATCTATTTTGACCTTGCAAACATCCAATCGCAATTACAGGTGCAATAAACATAATGCAATCACGTGCATGTCACGCGTTGATCACTGTTTACATCCACTGCATGAGATAAATAAATAGACTATAGTTTCTTGTGGGGCTCAGTGATCTCTTGTACCATGCAAAGGCCTTGGTAGGTGTCGAATGGCCTGCTCGGAATCCAATCTGCTCATCTTGAGTTCAGCTACTGTTTCGTTAAGGCGGTTGAGGATTATTCGTTCCACTATTTTGGCCATATTGTATGAATTATTATTTACGGTTGAATGCCGGTCAGACCAAATTTTCTCATCTTGTCATTTTATATGTTCTGGTAACTGTGGTAACAACACACTTTCCAACTTCAATTAACGTTTATTTATCCAAAAACGAATCAATTTTTACAATTTTATTCTTGCAAATCAAAAATTCACGACCGTTCATGCTTGAACGTCGTACGCTCCTCTCTTTCCACCTTCTGGCGCTCGACCCACAGTTGCTGCGAAATTTAAATTCAAAATTTCTAAATTAAACTTTTTTTACAAACCAAAATTTTAAAACAACTTTATTCCCAACCAGTTAGTAATCGACACATTTCTGACTTTTAAAAAGTTGGGAAGCAGTTTATTATTTACTTTCACTTGCCAACCAATCAGAAAGCTATTTTGTTTTACTTTCAAACCTTAGATCGGGAAGGAATCACTTCTCGACCTGCAATGCAATGTCGCAGTGTGGCAAGAAAAGGAACTAACAAAAATTTTATTTTTAAATAAATAAAATAAAATTTGATGAGATTTAATTATTTACAAATTGATTGTGAATAAAATTGTATACATACCTCGGTGTCAAGCTTCATTCCAGCGTCGCGCTTACAGTTGACTTCGGCGCTTCGCACCTCAGTCAACTAACTTAGCGCTCCGCTGTAATGAAGCATTTTCCACCTTGGTATGTAATATACTATTGTGTGTGCCTTATCCAAAATGAACACGACAGTATTATGTATTAGCAACATCGCATTTTACAGTTATGCGCCTGAGGCAAAATGAAATAATAATTCTGAAAAAGATTATAATAACTTATTATGAAATAATAAACGATCATAATTTTTAATTAATTACTTTGATATCAACCAAATTTTAGTGTTGTTAAAGTTATGCAAATAATTTTGCATCCGGTGGTCGGATTTCTTTTCCAACTGTGTCAAGTAGATTATACTAACTGAAACTTACAAGAGGACACTACAGTGAGGTACCCACCAATAGGGATCCCAATTTTTTTGGTGATTCTATGAGCTAAAAAAATTATCACTTTCTCGGTGTTTAGTCTAATGGCCCTTAGTTTTTGAGTTATGAATTTTTGAAAATACCATAGTGGGTTAACTGATATTACTATTAGCTATTATTACAAGAAACCGTGGTTGTCTAACGGTTAAGAATTTGGAATGGTAATTCATAGGTCGTTAATTTTTTAATTCCGATAATAAATTACATAATTTACAACAAAAAAATCTCAGGACCGATGCGTTACAACTTCAATAATGCTGAACCTATGGTAAAACCAGCCCATATCAAAAATTCATAACTCAAAAACTAAGAACCATTGGACTAAACGCCGAGAAAGTGATAATTTTTTTAACTCATAGAATCACCAAAAAATTGGGATCCCAAAACACCGCTATAGCCAAACATATTCTAATCGATGGGCATGATGCCGATTTTAATAACACCAGAATCATTAAATCTGTTAGCAATTACAAAGATAGTCTTTTACAAGAAATAATGATTTGCATCAAGAAAACGAAAAATACCATGAACCATCAAACCGATATAAAAGGCTTGAGTAGCATATACAGCCAATTATCTAATTCTATTTACGTGTTGGAGTTAGGTTTTCCTTTCTTGCCGGAACACAATTCAGTATTTTCTTAACCCACGGTTATGCGATTGGATCCAGTTACTATTCAAATGACAATACAATTTATACGTTTCCATATTTAATCATTATTATGTATTATTTTGATGAAGGGTGCGACAGCACTAGAAAACTCATAAATATAATATTAATTTAGTTAATTTAATTCGTAAAATTTAATAATCTCTATTATAGCATCGTAAAATAGATTTAAAATTAATCATTTGTATTTAATTTCAACAAGATGATTCGGCAAAGTTATTGCTTACACTAATTAATTAGTGTTACTAGCAATTACTTTGCCGAATCATCTTGTTGAAATTGTATTCAATATGCTTCACATCAAACGTGTCACGAATAAATTCGTTGATTTCATGTGTATTTTATTTTTGTATGTAATATATTATTATGTATCAAGAAACAGAAAAAAAATCGGCCACATTATTATTCGATCTACATTTCACTTGAAACGCTTTTCTCTCGAAAATGGCTGAATGTTGCACCTTACTAGTTTCACAAAGTAAAGTCGGGGTACTGATGTTTAGGTAATTTTAATACACTTCTTCTTCTTCTTTTGTAGCTCTACAACCCCGGGTGGGTCTTGGCTGACTTCACAATTGCCTTCCATACCTCTCTATTTGTCATTAGGTTCAGTGCCTGGTTGTATTCTATTCCCATTATCTCCAGATCCGACCTGATGTTATCTCTCCATCTTGTTCTTGGTCGTCTAACGGGTCTCTTACCACCTGGAGCCCTCTCCCATGCCAATCTGATTAATCTACTTTCAGGTTGTCTCTGTATGTGTCCGGCCCATCGTAGTCGTTGAGCCTTTATTTCCTGTACTAAATCTGGATCGGCATATAGTTCTTTTAGTTCTCTATTTGTTCTTATCTTGTATTGGTCGTCTACGGGATCATATTTAGGGCCAAGTATCCTCCTTAGAACTTTTCTCTCAAAGCGTCTGAGTCGTTCTTCATTTGCTTTGGTCATTGTCCAGGTTTCGGAGCCGTACATCACAACAGGCCTCACCACGGTTTTATATATTTTGATTTTAGAGGTTCTTTTTAAGTTTCTCGAGCGGAGCAGCTTTTCCAGGGAAAACGTACATCGGTTACCGCTCTGTATGCGTCCTTTTATTTCTTCGGTAATATCATTGTCTTCAGCTATTGTTGACCCCAAATACTTAAATTTTTTGACTCTTTCGAAATTGTACTGGTCTATGGTGACGTTTTGTCCCAGTCTATCTCTGTGTGATTTTCTATTCATACACATGTATTTAGTCTTTTCTTCGTTTATTACAAGACCCATTCTCTCTGTCTCCCTCTCCACTCTCTGGAACATCTCTTTCACTTTTATTACGCTATTAGCCACTATATCCACGTCGTCCGCATATGCCAGTAGGAGTTTGGATCCGTCTACTGTAAATAGTTGTAGGTCAATTTCGGATAGTTTTATGGCTCTGTCCAGGATGATGTTAAATAGCAGAGGTGATAGCGCATCCCCCTGTCTCAGTCCGCTGCCCACTGGAAAAGGTTCCGACATTCTTCCGTCTACTTTTATTCTAGATCTTGAGTCTTGTACGCATAATTTGGTCATTCGTATTAGTTTGTTTGGGATCGATATCTCCGCCATGGCATTCCAGAGCTCCGCTCTTATGATGCTGTCGTATGCTCTCTGGAAGTCGATAAATAGCTGGTGTATAATTTTATTGAATTCCCAACTCTTCTCTAGTAGTTGTCTTAGTATAAACAACTGGTCTATGGTGGATCTATTTGGTCTGAAACCTGCCTGGTAGTCTCCTATGCTATTCTCTGTAAATGGAGTTAGTCTTTTCAGCAGAATGTTCGCTAATATCTTGTATGCGGTGCTAACTAATGAAATTCCCCTATAATTGGAACACTTTAGTCGGTCCCCCTTTTTGTGTATTGGTATTATTACACTTTCCAACCATTCGTTTGGTATTTTCTCTTCCCTCCATATTGAGAGTATCAATAGGTACAGTCGTTGGTGGAGACTATGTCCTCCTTGTTTTAACATTTCAGCAGGGATGTTATCTATTCCTCTATTTTTAATATTTTATCTCTATTCTATTTTATATATCTATTTATATCTCTATTTTAATACACTGCGTTTCAAAATTATAAAGTCAATCAAAAAAACGTATTTTTTTCTCAACTAAATTATTTTTCATCAAAATACAGTTACTATCAAAACAATGAATAAAGCTAATCGACGACAACGCAAATCTTACATTAAATATTTTAATTCATATAGAAGAAAAAATGAAAAGTTCAAAATCAAAGCGTTTCAAAATTATAAAGTCGGTGGAAATTTTCCGAACTAGTAGTCCCCCAAAGATTCTCAATAGGGCTTAAGTCAGGTGAACAAGCTGGCCAGTCGAGAACATCAATATTTCTATCTGCAAACCATTTCTTTATGCTCCTGTTGACATGCATACTTGCATTATTATGCGGAATGATAAAGTATTGATTGAGATGGATGAGATGGATTGATGGATAATGGAATCAGATGTTGATCCGAGTGGATGGAAATGACAAATTAAGTTTTCCAAATGCACTAATAGCTTCCCATACCATAAGTGAACCCCCACCGAATTTCTGTTTGAAAAATATCTTTCCTGTTTCAAATCTTTCAAATATCTATTGAAACCATCTAGCTGACCAAAATTAAACTATTTTTCGTGAGAATAAATAACCTAAGAAAAAAATAATATCTTGTAAAATAAATGATTTTATCAATAAATTTTCTTATTTTATCACAGTTGGTACCTATTCATATTTTTTAAACAAATTTTAAGCGATTTTCTTTGCGAATTGATTTTAATTGCGGTGTCGTTTTCATTTTTGAACGTTCTATATACATACGAGATTTTATTGCCCTCCATAGAGTGGATTTTGAAACATATAAACCAAGTTCCCGTATGATATCCTTGCAGCTCTTGGTTGAATTTGAGGCTATTTTCGAAATTAGTTGGAGATTTCGAGTGGAAATAACCTTTGGACGTCCAGTGGACATTTTTTTACCATAATCACCAGGACTAGTTACATACATAATTTTGGATGACACTTAAAGATCTACTTAATCTTCAAGCGATTTCCCTCATGCTCAATCTGTTAGACCTGAGAACATCTACACCACCTTTTTCATTTTCGGTTAATGGTTTACCATATGCCATGAGGTCTTAAAATAAAGTTTCATTAAAAAATGTTTAAAAAAAATTAATGGAAGGAATTAATTCTTTGGATTTAACAGTTTTATGTCATGAAACTAAAATAAAATAATATAGAACGTAATTTTAACTGCAAATAAATAACAATAAAATATTTTTTAAATAATAGATTAGAATTAAAATAAAATGTGAATTTTTACATAATATTATACTACTAATTGTTATTTCTCGTGATTATTTTCCAATTATTTAAAAAAAATTTTGGTTTAATTATAAACGGAAGCTCAAATCATTAGCAGATCAACACTTATTCCACTTTTGTAGTTTTAACAAATTACTAGTGGTTGAAACGTTATAAAGCTCACATGCGTTTTTAAAATGAAAATTTTAAAATTAATTGTATTGATATTAAATGCGTTGACTTGTGTGAAATTTACCGCAGTAAGATTTACATAAATTTTGTTAAACAAATTGACGAATTTAATTACTATTCATTTAGGCGGCTGGCCATAAAATAATGAAGATTGATCGAGCAATCCAGTGTCCAGGTTATAAAAATTTAACTGTTCTGGCTGAAAAAATAGTTATAACCCGTTCTGGAAAAAATTTTGCAGTTACAATGAAATTCAAAATTACCGAAACTACATCCAACAAACTAAAAGTAAGTATTTGAATTAATATAAAATATATAAATGGTTATCGATTAAATTTTAATTATTTTTAATTTTTTATTAAATTCATAAATCGGATGACTGTTAATTGTAGGATTTAGAAATATCTCTGCTACGATTTTGTGTATATTCTATAATGCACATAATGAGAATTTTATGAATTCATCTGAGACATTTAATGCCCAATCAGGAAACCTCTGAATTCGAAATTATTTCAATAATTTTTTCTTTATCCATTCTCAATTTACGATTTATAAAAATGAATAAATAAGAAATGGTAAACCCATCTCTACCTCTGCGTCTATTTTTTATTTGGTTTCCATTCTGTGAGACTCTTGATCGGATCATTCTTGTTCTTTCTCATAATATAACCCAGCCACCCTATCGTGGTACGACCCTAACATCTTCATTTTCGATCAACTTTATTATTTCACAGTTCTTTATCATTCTTATTTCACCATCGCTTATTTTCTTGGGACCCAGGAGCCTTCTCAGAATTCTTCTTTCGAATGCTCAAAGCTTTTCCTTCTCTCCTTTATTTTTATAATTATTATAATATTATTTATTTTGAACAGATGCGTTTACAAGTTACTCGATGCAGAAGCAGAGAAGCATTGGATTCGTGTGAATCTCTTCCAGATATGGTATTTTCTTCAGTATGTATGGTGGTAAATTTGAGGATGCCACCATTCAGTAGCCAAATAAATGCAATTCATCCTGCAATGAGATGTCCAATAGAAAAAGTAAATATTCACAATCACAATTAATCGTTTTCATGAAATATTATGCATTGTTATGTTTCAAACTCATAATATCTACAGAATATACCGAAATTTGAGAAAATTTATCATGTCATAAAATCAAACAAAATAAAAATTTGATAACTTATCAAAATATATAAGGTGAAAATAATTATCAATACGGATTATCCAAGTAACGATAGAATTGATTCATTGAAGAATGGCTTCTAAATATATAGAACGTCCAAATAGAATCCTATAAATGGAAGAGGATTGAACTAGTAGAAAAACAGAATTGGATTTTGCTAACAAAACTATTTTCTGCATAGATATGTTGTGTAATTTATAAATTAGTCAGTAGACTGACTTGGTTGGACGATTTAATGTTACGATAATGTAACACCAAAGTTCCTTGACAAGAACTATATTATATTTATTTTTATTTACTTTGTAATTATAAACAAAATTATTCGGTTGAATTTTAACATTAAGAGAAGAATTTGGAAAATTAGATTATTTAAGATCACAAATTGTATCATAAATTATGACAATCTATTATTTTAGGAAACATATTCATTGACAAATTATACCGTTGATGAAACCACACTATCGTTATTTCCTATGGAAGGCTGGTTTTGGAAAATACATTCTATGCTATATGATAAAATTGATGGTGAAGAAAAACTAATAATGTGTTTATATACAGAATGCACTATAAAAACAGTTTATGTTTCATAGGTAATTGCCTATTACTACATAATATAATATATTTTCTGGTAGCACCAAATTAAATTAAAATATACTGCAACGTCCACCCGTGATGCCTGTGGACATTACATACTTACCCCAAAAATCTCAACTTATATGGGTCTTATATGGGTCTAACGTTACCGATTACGAAATAGTAGTTTTTATTTAACAAGTTCATGTGAAATAAGATCTGGCAACTGAAATTTTCTGGAAAATGTTTTTCACGATAAGAAAATGATAGATCAAATATCACTTGGAAACAATTTAGATATCCTGCTATGGCCTTTACATGCTAAAGACATTTTCTACACTTTATATTTTGTTTGTTCTTTTTTATTTGGAACTGGTGCAGTTTTGGTTGATATTGCTATGTAATAGGCAATTACCTTGTATATTTAGGCAGTATATTTTAATTTAATTTGGTGCTACCAGAAAATATATTATATTATGTAGGTACATAATATATTTATAAATATCGTAGTTAGTTTGTAAATTTGATTGATTTGATTTATAAGATTTATATTGCTCTAGTAAATTTGTTAATTGGTGTAATTATAATCTAATGATTAACCCTTATGGAGCCATACAAATTTACACCTTATATCGGCCATACGTAGTACCCGGGTACTACCATATATTTATATGCAATTCCTGTTATGCTCAGTCTTTAAGCGGATTTTTAATATTCTTATAAGCGTTTTTAATAACAATTATATTTATATCGAGTTACATTTATGCATAATGTGATTGTGACTCATGGTTTTTGCAAAATTTTATTAAATTGTAAGCAATATTCTCAAGTAACGCTCATTAGTTAAGTGTAGATGTTACCTTCTCGATTGCACTAGGTGGTTTTTCAATAACATAATAAATACTAATAAATTTAAAGTAGCAGTGAATCTTAATAATTTATTATTTGGTGCAATTCGTGATTTTTTTTTCACCAGTAATTCTACTTCCGCATCGACATAAACGCGGAACCTAGACTAGACGTTACTAGCCACATGAAAGTAACATGATACTGTTTTTTATGTTTATTGAATGTTTCGAAAAGGCAAAGGCCCGAAAAAGTTGCCAGAAATACCAGAAACCTGCGTGACCTCATATTAATGTTCCTAAAAAAATTTGTAGAGCAGAATATAATGAAATATAACTTGATTTATTTTTTATTTCAAATTGCCTCTATTCTAAAGTTAATTTTAACTAAAATGTGAAAAAAGTTATATTTTAACACATCATACTATGTTAAATTGTTATCAATAAATATTATAACAATTTTGAATTAATGGAGCTATTCTGTAGTATTTATATCCCATATAAAAGTAATGCAGTTACTACGTATGGCCGGATTACGTATAGTTTTAAAAAATTTCAAAAATTTTTGACTTAATATCACTATTTCTCCGTTTTATATTTTTTATGTGCAGAAAACCAACCGTTTTTGTAGAGATGTCACCGAAGCTAAAAAAAATCGGCTCGGTAGAAAAAAAGTTGTGTTGTTTTAAAGTCAAAATAGTACCCGGGTACTAGGTATGGCCGGATAAGGTATAGTTTTAAAATATCTCAAAAATTTTTGACTTAAAATCACAATTTTTCCGTTTTATAATTTTTTGTGTACAGAGAACCGTTTTATTAAAGATGTTTTAAAGTCAAAATAGTACCCGGGTACTAGGTATGGCTCCATTAGGGTTAAACAGGTGTTGGAAAATTTTGAAATAAAATTTTTATTCCAGGTGTTCCAAGAAAACTTTTCTTCATTCACTCTTGTCTTCTGCTGTTGGGTTCCACTCTATCTCAGTATATTCTTTCATAATCATACCTTCATCACTTGCAGTGTAATTTAGTAATTGATTCCATCAGTGATGACATCGAAATTCGAAACGCCTATAAATAGGTCAACCATACTACGTGAATCGCCTAATTGTTAATTTGCCGTAAGAATGTGAATATGAAAATTAAAATAATAGTCTGACATTAGTTGAACTTCCATAATATATTATAAGTAGTAGAGGAATTGTTGAGGAAGCGGTCAATGGTGCATTTAATGACCCATTTTCAAGGTTACATAATAAAATGCTAAAATTAATTTAAAAAGGAAACAAAATAAAATGAAAAATCTAGTTAAAAAAGAAAACAAAATGAAAATTGATAATAAAGGAAAGCTATGAATGGAATACTAACCTAAAAAGCGAAAAAAAGGTGGTTAAGACTAGTGAGGACATAATCGGAATGTTGGTCTTCGGAATATTGAAATAATCGGAATATTATCCAATTACTATTTCATATTCCGTTCCGTATGGAAACCGTCTCTGCTTAACGAAAAGTAATTTTGACAACAGGTCAAAAATGGACCAATTTAAAAAGAAATCGATTATCCCCAAAAAATTTAGACAAAATAATATTGCTCAATAGTTATGTCACCGATTTCTTTTAAAACAATATTAAATTTTTATATTACTTTAAATTATTATAGTGTGTAATTCGTAAGAGTTTTGTTTTGTAAATGAATAGTTTCCTATTTTATCTTTTATTATAACCACATTATATTTGTTTTTCAGAGTTTGTTGTTTTATTGATAACTTCCTACATTAATATTATACCAATCAGAATAATGCATTTTTGATTACGTGAGTTACATTGACTATTCCAAACAACTTTACATGGTAACCACCCTCGAAGCGATAAGTACCCGCTAAATGCGGGCAATTTGTTAAAATTGAGCTGATAACTACCCGCTAAATTAAAATTCAATAGTTACCTATGAAATAAAATTTTGTACTGTCAAACATACCTAAAATAGACATAGGTTTGACAAACCCAAATTTTATTTCATAGGTAACTATTGAATTATATTTGATAGTAACTGCCTGTGATGTAGAAATATAATTCATTTACTATTCTTTTTCTAAATTATTGTACATTACATTGCTTATTTAAGAAGTTATCTCACCGAATGTACTTCGGTCAATGATAAATCCTTATAATTGTGGTTAATAATTTACGAAAGTGTGTTGCTTAGTAATTGTCAGCCTATGGCGTCGGGCAATTACTAAGCAACACACTTTCGTAAATTATAAACCAAAATTATTGCGTGATTATCATGCGCCCTCATCGCAAAATGCCTTTTTTTAAAAATTAAAATATTTCAGGCAGACCCAATTTAAAATCCGTTTCAGAGCATGTACTATTTAAAAATTCATTTTTTGTTTTGCCTTTTTTGCCTTTTTGGGGGGTTTCCAGTCTTTTTTGCCTTTTTCACCTATTTTGCGGTTGGTTTTGCCTTTTTTGTGCTTTTTGAACAAAAATATTTCTTTTTTGCTTTTTTAAAATTTATTTCTTAATTTTATTTAAAAATTTCTAAATGTTATATTTAATTATAAAAATTTTAAATTTTTAAATTCAAATTCTACTAATCGGTAGAATCCGATTCTTGAAATTATCTGGTTATGCTAGACGTAATTATTAAAACAAAACCTCTTCTCCATTCGATTATGAAGCGCGCGTTATCACATTACTACGATTCGGCGACGGTATGCTTATTTGACGAATTCCAAACTGACTGAGATGTTATTGTTATATTAGCTTTCCAGTGAAGCAGAGAATCGACACTAGGGAAAAAATTTAATGAAAAATTAATATAATGTTTTAGAAAAAAATCCATCGTATAAAATTATACAGGAAATTTCTAAAATACATCAAGGAATTTCGAATGACGATATTGATTTAGAGCTAACTCCAGATCAGATAAGTTCATTGAAATTTGCCCCTAGCACGTCTTGCGATGTGGAGAGATCGTTCTCCACATTCAAACAAATTTTGAATGACAGGAGAACAAATTTAAGCTGCTGTAGATAATATCGAAAAATTTCTGGTAACCAGTTGGTACAAAAATAAAGAGAATTAATTTGAATTTGTATGATTTTTGTTGAAAAAACGTTTTTGCTTTTTTTGTACCTTTTTGCCTTTTATTTTGCCTTTTTTGCTTGTTTTTAATGCCTTTTTGCCTGCCTTTTTTGAGGTTTTATTTTGCCTAACTATCCTGTCTCTAATTATAGCTGATAATACCTACATACGTATAAACAATAATTTCGTTCAAATTTCGTTTTATTAAAATAACATTAGCCCAAAACGAAATTACAAACGGTTGTCAAGTTTTCCAGTTTCCGTGAACTACGCAATCCAGTAAATATTCCGATTCGTGAAATCAACCGATTATTTAGTAGTCGAAAATAGGGCTGGGTAATATCCAAATATCGCTATCGAATATCATTAATTAAAAAACTATTAATCGATATTTGTCCATAATTATCCAAATATCGAATGATAACATCAATATATCGATAATTAGCGAAATATAGATTAATCTATATTTCAAAAATATAATATCGTCATTCGATAAAAAGTTCCAGCCCTATTGTAGAATAAGTTTTACTCCAATTCCGTTTGCAAATTTGAGAATGAGTGGCGATGAAACAAGAATCGAGTTGCGAGCGCATTCGAAAAATCTTCAGATTATTTTGCATTACCATTTGGACATAATCGGAATCATCGGATTATTTTAAGAATCGATAACTCTCCGATTATGTACTCTTCGGAATACGGTTTATTATTATCCCTCAACATCACGTTGATGAAAGCTTGGTTAAGGTTAGGGTTGTCCGGAAATATGGTGCCTTAACCTATATTTTTCGCATTTTAGGTTAGTTATCATTATCGACTGTTTTTCTTAATTATCAATTTTTAATCTTGTTTTCTTTTTTTTTAATTAGTGTTTTAATTTTATTTTGTTTTCTCATAAATTAATTGTATAATTTTATTATGCAGCCTTGAAATTGGGTCATTAAATGCACCCGAAACGAGGGACAATTTTAATTGTTTCATTAGCCGCTTTCCCATTAGGTAAAATAGCATTGTCACAACGTTGACGCGATATCAAAAATTCAAAAATGTGATGTTGGTTAAATTGTTGAGGCGATGTTGTAGCAACATTGCTACAACCGTTGAATGTTCGCCCATACAACGTTAATTACAAAAGTAATAATACACCGTAAAAAAAATTTATTAAATTTACTGCTACCTAATGGTAATAATAATAATAATGACCATATTATTTAGGCTGTGTAGGCCTAGCATGGTCATAAATACCTTACAAATACCTTAGTAATCCTTAGGCATTAACATAAGGTAAAAACAATAAAAAAGATTTTGCATGATTATTTAGCGCTTTGCAGTCACTGATCCCACACAATTTTACAGAAGCTTAAAAACTAAAAAACAAAATCGTGTCAAATGGTGCAAAGAAATTCCCAAGAAATTCAACCGAGGTCTTTCAAATTTGGTGCACAATATCTCTGCTGGTGATGAAATTTGAATTCATCTTGTGAACCCGAGAATAAACAACAGTCCACCATATGGCTATTGTTGAAACATTTCAAACACTTTACCTTTAAATGTACCTGTCAAATGTATCTTTACAAGTAACGAAAGTTTAGTGAACGAAAATAAATTTTATCTTTGAAAAAATGCATTCAAGAAAAACCTTGACCGGACTAGACTCCCCCCTTAACGGCATTGGGTTTTGGGGTAAGTATTTGATTGTGATACTTGTAACAATCCATTTGTTACATGGCTTCTCTCGTCTGGTTTTTTATTAGCTCCGTTTATATTTTGTAAACATTTTTATTTTCTAGTGATAAGTTATTTTTAAGAAACAGTTTGGAGTTTTCTAATGTAGACACCAAGAGCCAATGAGAGCGCTCGAGGTTTTAACGCGCCTTTGCGCAGAGCGCAGCTACAGGGAGTCGAATACCAAGCAAATGCATAAAGACAAAATTTTTAATGTTACTACACAAAAATCACAATTTTTAAGTTAATAAGTGCGTTAACAAGTGAAACTGTGTTTCAAAACGAGCGCCATAATTTCCTACACACGGGCAAATGTTGTTTTTCGTGTGGTAATTTTATAAACCCACGATTTTTGAAATTTTACCAAATTGTCCTAGGGACGCTGGCAAACGCCATTTTGCAAAACCAATTTTAAAAGTTGAAGATCGAGCAGTTGCGGTCAATGGTCCATTTTTTGTGACAATAAGTCAATGGAATCGACAATTGTATTAATCAAGAACGAACAAAGTCCTTTTGAAAGAATCCGAGTGTGTGCCAACCAATTTCAATACTTAGACGAATCGACTACCATCTACGAAAGATTCAGTTTGTAGTTAGCGCAGTAAAATTATTAGTTACTAGTTATTAGTAATTCTATGTTTTAGCTATCAACAACACGTAGGCCGTAACGATTTCCAAGAGTGCACTTTTGGCGACCTAACGAGCAACCACGTATTACATAATTTTACCATCACAATCGTAAGTAATCTAAGAATTGCTTATTATAGAGACTCTGTATTCTACGTTTGTTGTATCGATAACTTTTCTGCTAACTATTTCTTCGTCAATGCGAATGCTATCGCATTTTGTGACTAACATTGACCGTTTATGCAATTTGTATTTTAAAAGCTTGTTAACCGCTTTGAATCTTGGCTATGCTTTCAAGAACCAATTTATAATAACGTTAACAAAGAAAATGTCAAACTATGTGTAAATATTTATGTAAATTATCGTCAATCTTAATGTTAGTAGTGCTCGAATAAGAATTTTGTAATATTTTTTAGTCTTTTAAGTGTGACTCAATTTATTCTTTTTAACGTATGTGTATTCATACTTATTATTTCCATTTTATAATAATTACAAGCTGTTACAAACAAAGAATAGTCTTTTAATCATTATTGGCGCCCTCCGAGTTATTCCTATTGGAGAAGAATCATCTACAAGTGAACCCACGATACTCGACAACATCAAGAGTAGCCTATTATCTCCGACGCTGACTAAACCCTACCCAAGTAACACATAATGGAATATTAGACGTATAAAATTCGTCTAGACCAAACGGTAAAACCGACTATAATACGTATACTGTATACGTATACGTATTTATGGTCATGACGTATCCCAATATATAGACGTATATTGTATACATATATTATACATATTTCACATACGTATATTATCCTTAATAATACTACGCATATAAACCGTATACCGTATACGTATTCGTATACGTATTTTTGGTCATGACGTATCCCAATATATAGACGTATATTGTGTACATATATTATACATATTTCACATACGTATATTATCCTTAATATTGATACGCATATAAACCGTATACCGTATACGTATTCGTATACGTATTTTTGGTCATGACGTATCCCAATATATAGACGTATATTGTATTCATATATTATACATATTTCACGTACGTATATTATTCTTAATAATGCTACGCATATAAACCGTATACGTATTCGTATACGTATTTTTGGTCATGACGTATCCCAATATATAGACGTATATTGTATTCATATATTATACATATTTCACGTACGTATATTATTCTTAATAATGCTACGCATATAAACCGTATACCGTATACGTATTCGTATACGTATTTTTGGTCATGACGTATCCCAAAATATAGACGTATATTGTGTACATATATTATACATATTTCACATACGTATATTATCCTTAATTATGCTACGTATATAAACCGTATACCATAGACGTATATTATCGGTCGTTTTATATCACAGTTATAGACAAAAAAAAATGTTTTAGTAGCACACACTTTCCTGTAGCGTTCTAGGTCCGTTAAAGATCCATTGGACATGACGTTCCTACTTGGGTTTTATACTGTTTTAAATTTAATTTTTTTATCACGGTTTGATTTTAAGCAGCCTTGTCTTTGTATGTCATCTGTAAAATTCTGATTAAGTTTAAATTTATTATATTATACTTACAATTTTTTTGGCATCTGCGGGAATCGAACTCATGACCTCAGGATCTGCAGGCGGGTACTATAACCATCTAGCTATGAAGGTTATATTAATTTTTAGTTACCTTACCTGCCATAAACTATACAGGTATTAAATACTTGACTAATTAAAACGGTAACTGAAAAATAATTTTTACAAGATAATACAAATATTATTATGTCCTATATATTTTATATAGGTATATAATAATATTTTTTATACCTATATAATATATTGAAGTCTAATAAAACCAGCCTCGAAATATTGGTATAATTTTTTAAAATTTTAATTTTAATAAATTTTTAATCAGGCGGAGAATTCACTTCTTTACCCGGCTTGCTCAATCATCTTCGTCCAGAGTCGCCCACTATCAAGCGACCTTGCAAATTTGTCTCTTCAAAAAATCAAAAATTTTACGTTTTTTTATATTAAATATTCAATTACCAGAATAATACACTCGTTTTAATTTTCACTCATATTTATTCAAACAATTCAAAAAAAAACTCTCCTGTCCAAATTTTAGACATCAAAATCAAAACGCACTCGCACCTCGCAGGTAAGCGGCGAGTGACCACTTATCGTCCCCTTATCATTCCGATTTATAATTCTTAAATATTCATAAATCATCTAAATAAATTTTTTTAAATCACCTCAGGATTCGACCTTGGTATTAACTGCCAACAAGCCAGCGTCTTATTCTATGCGCCACCCGTCGCGTCGTCGCACCAACATCAAAATTTTACAACATTTTTGTAAAAATTTTAATTTTCCAAAATGGCCCCTTATTATAAAATCGACCGGCTACTTTATTACAAAAGAAATATGACAATATATACGTCTGCCACCAATTTCACACAAAAATTCAAACTAAGAGATAAAATAGAAAAGATGTCTACCCCCCCCCAAGATTTCACGAATAACTGCGCCAAGGTTGAGGCTCAAACGAATAAATGGAAGTTCGTTTAAGCTATAACGAAGCTCTAATAACGTTTGACACTAATTCTACCCCAAAATTCGACTTGGAGAGTGGAGCAATTCGACTTTTCTACTTTAAGAAATGGCGTTCAATTTTACAGTTGCCGTAGACACGCCCCCCCCCCCTACAGCTTGAATTTTGTGGTGAAATTGGTGTTAAACGTTAGAGCCTAAATGAGCTTCCATTTTTTTCGTTTCATCATCAACCGTCGCAAAGTTATTCGCGAAGTCTTTTTGGGAGGGGGGGGGGAGGTTATAGACTTGTTTTTCTATTTTCGCTGTTATTTGAATTTTTGGGTGATATTTGTGTCAAACGTTAGAGCTTCGTTAGTATAGAGTCTGAATGAGCTTCCATTTCCATAATTGTAATTTCATTTTCTACAAAGTTACGGGTATTTCAAATTTTCTAGTTCTCCGAGCAAGTTCTGAACGATAATCTTCAAGTTTAAATCTATTTGACGAGATTAAAAGTAATTTTCCGTCATAGGTGTGAAAAAATAGACATTTTCAAGAATTTTTTGAACTGTTGTATAAAAAATTCGTTAAGTAACTTTTACGAAAATTAAAAAAAAATATTTATTCTGCACCTGATATTTAATCAGGGGTGCAAAAATCGGATTTCACTTTCGGGTCGGGTATCGGGTTAAAGTTATACCTGTCGATTACCTGACCATTAGTCATATTTAAAATTGCAAGTCATTTATAATATTATTTAATAATAATATTTCAAAAAGGTATGTCTTTTACAACATCAGAAAAAGGTATACATTTTGTAAAATTATTTTTGATAATTCTATGATAATAAAATTACGTCTTCATTTTGCAAAATGTTTCTTTCTCGGATTGAGAATTTCTTTATGGAAGATCATTCGAATAAAGAGCATAGAAAGCAAGTATAAACTAAGAATAATCTATACTGAGAATAAGTCTCTATGTCCTCTCTCTAAATTGCTCTAAATTAATTTTTTCAAGCACAACTTTTTGAATTTCAAATTTCTATTTATCTACACAAAAGACAAAGGTCCAAACCTACTAGCCTTTCTATTTAGTGCATATCTGGACATTTTATAAAACCCCTGTTTTTAGTATGACTTTATTTGATAATTATTGTGCAAGTAAAGTAATAAATTATAAGTAAATAATTGTAGTTTACTTTGATGATTTCTTGCAACGCCATTAAAACGCCCGGTTTTTAATTGATTGCAAAATCCGTTACCCCTATAACTCTAACTTCTGGTTGCATTAAAAGTAAACATAAAATAAACATTTCAATAATTTTGAAATTTCAGCAATAAATTATTATTATCAATTAATAATTGCCTACATGATTGGTACTTTCTCGGAGCTTCAAGTGCTTATTTCACAATTTGCACTGTCCTAGTTGATAAAATGCTTTAAAAAATTTCATTTTTGGAAAATATAAAAAATCGTAATTCAAAGTTACAGTTAAAATACGTACAAAGTGTTACAAGACAGAAATCGTCAACTGCAAGTTTTGTCTTTGAATTTTATCTTATCATAATTATTATTCTTTAATATTATGTAGGTGAGGTGCCAAAAAACATTATACGGTTCAATTAAAATTGAATTTTTATGCATAATATCGTCCAAATGGCACCATCGTGATATTTCGTAGTTATGATAAGCCAACGCTCCAGCACCTAAATATGAAGTAAAACGTTCTGGAATATTCAATTGGTGCCACACTTCGTCCATATACATAGGAATTTGGTGCCTAAACGTTGCATTTTATATATTATATTGGGATACATAATAACAAAATATACGTATACGGTATACAGTTTATATGCTTAGCATAATAATTATTAAAGGTAATAATATACGTATGTGAAATATGTATAATATATGTACACAATATACGTCTATATATTGGGATATGTCATGACATAAAATACGTATACGTATACGTTTACAGTATACGTATTATAGTAGGTTTTACCGTTTGGTCTAGACGATTTTTATACGTCTAATATTCCATTACCCATGTGTTACTTATATTATGCATACTTCAGAACTTATAAAAAAATATTATTTTTAATTTACGTTTGTAAAAAGCGTTTATTAAACGTATATCGTAGTCCAAAAATATATTATAATATTATGTATGGTAAATTTATACGTATAATATCCATCTATAACACGAATTCTTTAGTTCAAAATCCTACTAATCATACTTCATAACTTATAAAAAAATATTATATTTTTACGTTTATAAAAAGCGTTTGTCAAACGTATATCGTAGTCCAAAAATATACTATAATTATGTATGTTAAATTTATACGTATAATATCCATCTATAAGACGAATTCTTTAGCTCAAAATTCTATTTGTCATATTTCATAACTTTATAATAATATTATATTGAATTAATGTTTATAATAAACATTTATTAAACGTATATCGTAGGCCAAAAATATACTAGAATATATATGGTATAATATATACATCTATTAAACGTATATCCAAGATCAAAATTCTGTCTTTCAACTGTAAGTTAATTTTAAGTCTATAATAGACTTTTAATATACGAATATTTTAAGTATGGTATATGAAGCGTATATGAAATACGTATATTTCATATACCAAAATTAGACGTATACCAATAATGTTTACAATAAACGTTTATTAAACGTATATCGTAGGCCAAAAATATACTATAATATATATGGTATAATACATACATCTATTAAACGTATATCCAAGATCAAAATTCTGTCCTTTAACTGTAAGTTAATTTTAAGTCTATAATAGACTTTTAATATACGAATATTTTAAGTATGGTATATGTAGGGTTGCCAACTATTTTAGAGGAAAATAAAGTAACTTGTCGTTTAAAGACAAAAAAACATGAACATAGAAGTAGAGGACTGGTAACTGCCTTTGAATTTGCGTGCGCTTAACCGTATACCCCCCAAGTGGAACCACTAGGCGGCGCTGCAGAAGAAGATGGTTATTCTGTTTGAGTTTACTATGATTAGGTTACAATAAAATAACATATTAATAATTTAAAAATAAATTAAACAGATAAAATAAGTGTGTTATAAAAGAGAGCAGTTTAATTTATATTGTGTTCAAAAATTGACATAAAATAAGTGATTTATAACATTTTAGGAGTGTAAATAAGAGGTAAGTAATTTATGTGTTGCAACTTGAAAAAACTTGTTTTTATTAATTTTTCTTTCTACTAGATTAAAAATGGGTTATGTGTGTATAGTTCATAATGGTAAAAGTGGTTACAAAAGTGAAGAAGACAAACAAACACAATTTTACTTCGATAATAATTATTATTACCAATTCTTTGTCGAATAGTTCCAAACAATCTCTAAAAAATACAGAATACAAATTAATATCATTTCATTTAAAATAATTTCGTTGTTTTCAAGGGCTTAATTGTGATTGCTAACTAAATCGTTTTCTTCGATAATTCATTCTTCGATAATGTTGGTATAGTGTTTTCGGTTAAGAGCAATGTCCAGTGCTACACTGAATAATTTGTGTTTTATTTAGTGTCATTTATTTCCAGGACGTTATAAAAATTTAAATAATTGCTAGCATTACAGAATCTTTCAACATTTTTTTATGTAAAAACGGTAAAGGAAATTGATTTACTTATTTGAACATCACGGTTGGAAGGGGGGGGGGAGAGATTCCCATGATCAAATTTTCGAATAACGTGTTAGGTATACCAATAAATAAATTAACTTATTTCCAGGACGTTACAAAAATTTAAATAATTGCTAGCATTACAGAATTTTTCAACATTTATTTATGTAAAAACGTTAAAGGAATTTTATTTACTTATTTGAACATGATGGTTGGAAGGGGGGGAGATTCCCATGATCTAATTTTCGAATAACGTGGTATTCCAATAAATAAATCAAATTCCTTTAGCGTGTTTACATAAAAAGGTGTTGAAAGATTTTGTAATGCTAGCAATTATTTAAATGTTTGTAACGTCCTGGAAATAAATGACAAAACACAAATTATTCAAAAAGCAATGGATATTGCTTTGAAATACGACCTAGGTAATAAAACCTAAAATTATTATTATTATAAGACCCTTAAAAAATATTCGTATCCTATTTTCCAAAAAATATTACACAAACTATAATTTTATACACTAAAATACAAACAATTGGTAATAATAATATTATCGAGGTAAAATTGTGTTTGTATGTTTTCTTCACTTTTGTAACCACTTTTACCATTATGAACTATACACACATAACCCATTTTTAATCTAGTAGAAAGAAAAATTAATGAAAACAAGTTTTTTCAAGTTGCAACAAATAAATTACTTACCTCGTATTTACACTCCTAAAATGTTATAAATCACTTATTTTATGTCAATTTTTGAACACAATATAAATTAAACTTATCTCTTTTATAACACAGTTATTTTATCTGTTTAATTTATTTTTAAATTATTAATATGTTATTTTATTGTAACCTAATCATAGTAAACTCAAACAGAATAACCATATTTTTCTGCAGCGCCGCCTAGTGGTTCCACTTTGGGGGTATACGGTTAAGCGCACGCCATTTTAGGTAATTTAACAAAGGAGATACCAGTCCTCTACTTCTATGTTCATGCAAAAAAATAAAGTATTTGTAAGAAAAAAAAAGTATTTTTTAAATTTTAGTTCTTATTGTCTTAAATACATATTTATTTGAACTTTTAGCACTAGCTAACAATTGTTGGCTGTTCTTGAAAGTGTCATAATCAGAATCAGAATTACTTGCCATTTTAGTAAATGTAAAAGAAATAATTATAAAGAATATAATAAATTATGAGTAGAGAACGGATTTTAGGCACTAACAGGTCGGACTTAGGAGAAAATATAACAACTCACCAATAGAAAAAGTTTATTACCAATATAA
Organism: Rhagonycha lutea; assembly: GCA_958510855.1. Classification (NCBI taxonomy): domain Eukaryota; kingdom Metazoa; phylum Arthropoda; class Insecta; order Coleoptera; family Cantharidae; genus Rhagonycha; species Rhagonycha lutea. Next base: position 23,170,639 of record OY294042.1, read on the forward strand.
AACGTTAATTAGCGTTAATAAACGTTTCTATTGGTGAGTTATGTTATTGTATGTTTTATATATGTTTTCTCCTAAGGCCGATATGTGAGTGCTTAAAATCCGTGCTCTAATTATGAGGAAGAAGTTATAAACTATAACCTTTAATCAAACAAACACAAATCACAAGCACAATAATGAAGATTCTGAAGATAAAGAAGATTTAAAAAAAATTTAAGTAGATTCCTATACATTAGAATTAGACAGACCTGGAGATCACTGTTCAAATGAATGAAGAGGTTGGCCACCTAGGTATAGCAATATAAAGTAGTGTGTACTTAGGTTGGTACCTAATGATACATAGTACCAATATAAATTTAAAAAAATTAATTTGAAAAAAGTTTTGGAGTAAGATTTTATTACAGTTTGCAGTCAAAGCTCAAAATAAAGTATTTTCGCATACTTTATTTCAATTATATTTTATAAAGTATATTTGTCTAAAATAAAGTATATACTTTATTATAAAGTATGGTTGGCAACCCTAGGTATATGAAGCGTATATGAAATACGTATATTTCATATACCAAAATTAGACGTATACCAATAATGTTTACAATAAATGTTTATTAAACGTATATCGTAGGCCAAAAATATACTATAATATATATGGTATAATACATACATCTATTAAACGTATATCCAAGATCAAAATTCTGTCTTTCAACTGTAAGTTAATTTTAAGTCTATAATAGACTTTTAATATACGAATATTTTAAGTATGGTATATGAGGCGTATATGAAATACGTATATTTCATATACCAAAATTAGACGTATACCAATAATGTTTACAATAAACGTTTATTAAACGTATATCGTAGACCAAAAATATACTAGAATATATATGGTATAATATACTATACATCTATTAAACGTATATCCAAGATCAAAATTCTGTCTTTCAACTGTAACTTAATTTTAAGTCTATAATAGTCGTATAATATACGAATATTTTAAGTATGGTATATGAAGCGTATATGAAATACGTATATTTCATATACCAAAATTAGACGTATACCAATAATATCCCAAATATCCCAATGATATACGTCTAATATACGATCGTGTGTTACTTGGGTATGAGCTAGCCGTTCCGTACAGTAGAACTACGAACGTGAAAAGCGGTACCTCTGGCCATCCAGCCATTTGGCTTTGTTTTAAGGTGGTACATACTTGATAGGAAACTTAATTGGGGAAAGGATATCATCTCAAAATTGAACAAACGGGTGTGGTCATTTGACAGTGCCTCTTGACAATGGGAAGATCTTGATGTTTTCTTGAAAGATCGCCGTTTGGAAGTACACAATCACATTGAGAACAGTCATTCCTCTCCTTTTAGCAGTTGCAATGATCAGTTCATCCCTGCAGTAATGGGTTCAATATAAACGGCTTTCTCCACTGGATATTCTTTATTGAGGAGCAGGCGGTGAGGGCTACTCTTAGCATACGACTAAATGGCCGATGGACCTATAGGCAAATTTCTAACAGTTTTATGTCATGAAACTAAAATAAAATAATAAAGAACGTAATTTTTACTGAAAATAAATAACAATAAAATATTTGTTAGACAATAGATTAACATTAAAATAAAATATGAATTTTTACGTAATATTATAGTACTAATTGTTATTTCTCGTGATTTTTTTCCAATTATTTAAAAAAAAATTTTGATTTAATTATAAACGGAAGCTCAAATCATTAGCAGATCCATACTTATTCCACTTTTGCAGTGTTAATAGATCAGTAGTGGTTGAAACATTATAAACCTCACATGCGTTTTAAAAATGCAAATTTTAAAATTAATTGTATTGATATTAAATGTGTTGACTTGTGTGAAATTTATCGCAGTAAGATTTACATAAATTTTTTTAAAAAAATTGACGAATTTAATTAATGATCATTTAGGCGGCTGGCCATAAAATATTGAAGATTGATCGATCAATCCAGTGTCCAGGTTATAAAAATTTAACTGTTCTGGTCGAAAAAATTGCTCTAACCCGTTTTGGAAAAAATGTTGGATTTACAATGAAATTAAAAATTACCGAAACTACATCCAACAAACTAAAAGTAAGTATTTGAGTTAATATAAAATATCTAAATGCTTATAGATTATATTTTAATTATTTTTAATTTTTTATTAAATTCATAAATCGGATGACTGTTAATTTTATGATTTAGGAATATCCGTGCTATGATTTTGTGTACATAATCTATATGCACATAATGACAATTTCATTAATACATCTGAGACATTTAATGCCCAATCAGGAAATCTCTGAATTCTAAATTCTTTTAACAATTTGTTCTTCATCCATTCTCAATTTATGATTTAAAAAAATTTAAAATAATGAATAAATATGAAATGGTTAACCCACCTCTACCTCTGCGTCAATTTTCAATAGGTTTCCATTCTGATGTGAGACTCTTGATCGGATCATTCTTGTTCTTTCTCATAACATAACCCAGCCACCCTATCGTGGTACGACCCTAACATCTTCATTTTCGATCAACTTCATTATTTCACAGTTCTTTATCACTCTTATTTCACCGTTGCTTATTTTCTTCGGACACAGGAGCCTTCTCAGAATTTTTTTTTCAAATGCTCAAAGCTTTTCATCCTTTCCTTTATTTTTTATAATTATACCTAATATTTATTTTTAACAGATGCGTTTACAACTTACTCGATGCAAAACAAGAGAAGCATTGGATTCGTGTGAATCTCTTCCAGATATGGTATTTTCTACAGTATGTATAGTGATGAATTTGAAGATGCCACCATTCGGTAGCCAAATAAATGCAATTCATCCTGCAATCCGATGTCCAATAGAAAAAGTAAATAGTCACTAACACAATAGTTTTCATGAAATATTATGCATTGTTATATTTCAAACTCATAATATCGAGAGAATATACCGAAATTTGAGAAAATTTATCATTTCATAATATCAAATAAAATAAAAATTTGACAACTTATCAAAATATATACGGTGAAAATAATAATTATCAATACGGATGATCTAAGTAAAGATAGAATTGATTCATTGAAGAATGGCTTCTAAATGTAAAGAACGACCAAACAGAATCCTATAATTAGAAGAGGGTTGAACTATTTAGTAGAAAAACAGCATTGGATTTTGCTAGCAAAATTATTTTCTGCATATAAATGTTGTGTCATTTCTAAATGAGTCCTTTGGTTGGACGGTTTAATGTATACGATAATGTAACACCAAAAGTTCATTGACAAGATCTATATTATATTTATTTTTATTTAGTTTTTAATTATAAACACAAAAGTAATCGCTTGAATTTTAACAATAAGAGAAGAATTTGGAAAATTTGTGTATTTAAGATTATCAAATTGTTCCATAAATTATGACAATCTATTATTTTAGGGAACATATTCAATGACAAATCATACCTTTGATGAAGGCACACTTTCGATATTTCCTATGGAAGGATGGTTTTGGAAAATATATGCTATGGTGTATGATAAAATTGATGGTGAAGAAAAACTAATAATGTGTATATATACAGAATGCACGATAAGAACAGTTCATGATACATAGGTAATGCCTATTACATGGCAATATCAACCAAAACTGCAACAGTTCCAAATTAAAAAGAACAAATAAAATATAAAGTGTAAAAAATGTCTTTAGCTTGTAAAGGCCATAGCAATATTTCTAAATTGTTTCTAAATGGTATTTGATATATCATTTCCTTACCGTGAATAGCATTTTCCACAAAATTTCATTTGCCATAAATTTATATTTCACATGAACTTGTTAAATAAAAACTACTATTTCGTAATCAGTAACGTAAATAGCCATAAGTATATTAAATTATTATTTCAAATTGCATAATATAACCATGTATAATAGTAATTTCATAAGTATCTCAAATTGATTATTAATATTAAAATGTTTATTTTAATTTATTTTGGTACCACAAGAAGATATATTCACACTTAAAAGTTAATAGTTAGTTGGTAAATTTATTTGATTTGATTAATTTATAAGATTTATATTGCTCTAGTAAATTTGTTAATTATTGGTGTAATGATAATCTAATGATGTTAAACAGGTGTTGTTAAATTTTGAAATAAAATTTGTATTCCAGGTTATCAAAGAAAACTTTTCTTCATTCAGTTCTGTCGTCTGCTGTTGTGTTCCACTCTATCTCAGTATATTCTTTCTTATCATATCTTAATTAAGTTAAAAAATCTCAGGTTATTGGAATTGCAATAAAACTAAACGTTTGTTAGTCAACTGTTTCGGTCATTTAATATGAAACCATCATCGGGACTGAAAAAAGGAAGAGAAGAGAAGATATTACCGGAAAGAACATTAAAAATTAATATAATCTCACACTTACCAAACAAAATAAGATTTGAAAATGTTATTAAATTAAAAACGCGAATTAGAAATCGAAAATTAAAATAGAACTAATAAATAAAATTTGATTATAATTATAAAACTGTGAGTAAAAATTAACTAAATGTCAATTTTGAAAAATAAATTTTGACTGAAAAAATAGTTGAAAAATCTAATGTAAAATAATCATTAAAAATGCAAAATAAAGTGAGTGTGAGACCAACTAACAAAGCTCAACAATAAACTGAAAGAAACAATAGAAAAGGGGATACAAATTAAATATACATCAAGAAAACATATTAAAATTAAACAATGATACCTTATAAAGAACAAACAGTATATTAAAATTAGTTACAAAAGGGGGGGGGTTAAGGAGGACGAACCTCTATTTTCCGTAGGTAAGATTTTAGTAAGTTTTTATATCCGACATTGATATAACCATAATCAGTTTGCTTATTCATGTTGTTCTCTGTAGTTGATATGTAAGCAGCTTCCAGAAATGTTCTTTTTTGATAGTTAGGTTCAAGTTTCTCTTCTCTTCCTTTTTTCAGTCCCGATGATGGTTTCATATTAAATGACCGAAACAGTTGACTAACAAACGTTTAGTTTTATTGCAATTCCAATAACCTGAGATTTTTTAACTTAATTAAAATTGCATTGGATGAGATTTTTTAACTATTATCATATCTTCATCACTTGGAGTAAAGGTGTAATTTAATAATTGATTTCATTAGTGATGACATCGAAACGCTTTATAAATAGGTCAACTATACTACTTCGCCTAAGTATTAATTTGCCATAATATGAATGTGAATATGAAAATTAATATAGTGTAATATTAGTTGACTTTCCATAATATACCGGGTGACCGGCCGCCGATGTGAACATAGGAAATTAATTTTTCTTTAATTCCTGCTTCCCATCAGAACGGATAAGAATGAAAAAGATATCGATTTAAAGAGTTTTATTTTCCGCGTCTAAAGACACCCAACACTTCGTCGCTGGTTTGTAGTAAGGGCGAATAAGCCATTTTTTCGAAAATGGGATTTTAATGAAAAAATAATATTCAATACACTAATATTGTTGTGTGAAAATATCACATTTGTATTTTCACAGGTAAGGCCAATATGACGATGTCATAACGGCGAATATCCAAAAGTGGTTACGTATTAAAGGCGATGTAGGATATTCGCCCTTTCATAACAGTGTTGTATACTAGACTTGATAAAATTTTTGTGATGTAAGGGCGATTATACCACATTTGCTCATTATTTCGTTTTCTTATTACAGGTAAATAAATATAATAGCTAACAGCAAACTACAATCATAGTTATCATTGCATATAAAATATAATAAATTATGCATGTAGGTATATTGCAAGATGCAATTTATTGACTCGTGAAGTGTTCATAGTTGTTTCTAGTATTCTGTAGTCATTCATTTTCACAAAGTTTTCATAAATGTTCTAATGGTAAAGCAGAATGGTTCAAAATAAAATGGCTTCATTATCAGAAAAGCGAACCAAACGTAATTTTATTTCGTTACAATAATTATAATGAAGAATTTAAAAAAATTATGTTGCTGGCTGCCCTGCTTTAATACGGAATACAACAACCGATTGCCAAACACTTAAGCAAAATATGATGATTTGATATCATTATGCAAGGTTGGTGCAATTTCTCGAAATTTCCATAAATATTATTTACCCTCCGTTAGGCGCGTAATTTACTCTTGTAGACCAGCCCTGTTTCAGAACTAATAAAACCAATAATTTACTACTTTAAAAGTTCAAAAACTACTGCATCCGAAAGATTGACTAATTTTTGTCAGTTACTCAAAGATGCAACCAATATAATTCGAACTGTTATGAGCTATGGCGGTTTAAAGAAGGCTTAAAAAAGCATGGGCTTCGACCGTAGACCACGCGACCACTGGAGGGTTAAGGACTCCCCCTCATACAAAAAATAGTAGCAACAGACGACAACGATAATAAAATTAATATTTTATCTTCTACTTCTTCTTCCTCCTCCACTTTCTAGAAGCAATTCTAAGAGAATCCTCTTCTAGTAGGCCAAATCCTATTATTTTTCAAACAACTACCTCGTTTCATCGGCAGTGTTAGAAACTTTGAGCATACTTATAAATGGTTTTACATCATTAGGTAGCTTGCTAGACTTGCCTTCAGATGTGCTATTTTATCCTTGTTTTTATGGTAATGGTGTGCAATTCACTAACCCAGGGACTACCGGCTTAACGTGCCTTCCGAAACAAGGAGACTAATCATAACATAGTCTGATTACAGTACCCCGCATTCGCAGTTGATCACGTTAGCTGCAAGGTAATGACCGTCACATAATATTTTTATGCTTTAAATTTGTAGTATTTTACCTTAATTTAATATTTAAATTTTTATTTTTGTAAGTACCTAGGTACCTAGTACCTACATTTCGTAATTTTCAATAAATTCTGTTCAAATTATTTGTTTTTATTGTTAAAATTGCAAACCCTTTGCATTTTATTATATTTAATAATCATATCCATTATTATTTAAATCTAAATAATGAGATTTTTCATTTAATTCACTTTATATAAAGGCGAATATCCAATTCAGTCCAAGTTTAAGATACGTATAAAGGGCGAATATCCATTTACACATATTTTTCTCTTTGCACAAATAAGCTGAAGCATTATTATTTTTTTATTTTTATATTTTATAGTAAGTAATACCCCTAGGCTTTAATATTAACATTGAACAACTTTTAAATCGTTAATAGATAACTCGCACAATAATGTTAAAAGTCATAAACGCTCCTCCTGTAAAATTTGCAATATGGTTAATTCGCCCTTACTACAAACCAGCGACGACTTGATGTTTTGTTCTTTAATAATGTTAAAAATGTAGAATTAAAATAAGCAATTTTCTAAAAATCAGACCTGCTTTGGATGGTTGAACTGTCAAAACTTGCGTTTAAAATTAGTTTTCAAACAAAAACAATTGCAATGAATTAAACAAGGCATCTAAATATCTATTTAAAAGTGCTACTTTGTCGTTTTATTTTGAGTTTAACAATGATCAAAGAACAAACCATCAAGTGATTGGGTGTCTTTAAGCGCGGAAAATAACCTCTTTAAATAATTGATACTCTTTTCATTCAAATCCGTTATAATGGGAAGCAGGAATTTAAAAAAAATCAATTTCCTATCACATCGGCGGCCGGTCACCCGGTATAAATAGTAAGGAATTGTTGAGAAAGCGGTTAATGAAGCAATTAAAATTGTCCAACGTTTCACGTGCATTTAATGACCCATTTTCAAGGCTATCATAATAAAATGATAAAATTAATTTAAAAAGAAAACAAAATGAAAATGAAAACGGAATGCTAACCTAAAAGGCGAAAAATGGAGGTTAAGACTAGTGAAGGGCATAATTGGAATGTTGGTATAGGGAATATTTAATTAATCGGAATATTATTCTATTATTTCATATTCCGTTCCGTATGGAAGTAAGGTACTTGGGGTAATAAGGCCTTAGTCCAGTCATTATATCCAAAAAACCGACCCTACCCGTGAATAATTTCTTAGTGGGTTTTTTTTTTGCAGCTGTCTCGGGGGGTTCACTGGGAGTGTAAATTGAAAATCTCGACCAAATTATGCTTTTGCGTATATTCGAAAAATGGTATTTTTCGTAAAAATCGGTTTTTCTTGAATAACTCGGCCATTTTGGATTTTACATAAAAACCGTGGGGACAAAAATTGTACGAAATTTGATTCTCTACAAGTTTGGTCCTCACAATTTTTCTTCTAGGATCGATATTTTTGGAATTGGACCCGAAAAAAGCGACAATGTTCGCCTTATTAATTATTGTACCTGTAAAATTGAAAATAAAGGGCATAATGGGAATATTTCTAAATGGGTACATATTTTTAGGTTAAATTCCGAAAATATCGATTTATGTAAAAACAGGTGGAGACCAAATTTGTCCAAAATTTTATTCTCTACAAGTTTGTTCCTCTTCATTTATGCCGTTAAGTTGAAAATAAAAGAGATAATGATATTATTTTGAATTTGTCGCTTTTTTCGGGTCCAATGCAAAAATATCGATCCTAGAAGAAAAATTGTGAGAACCGAACTTGTAGAGAATCAAATTTCGTACAATTTTTGTCTTCACGATTTTTATGTAAAATTAAAAATGGCCTAGTTATTCAAGAAAAACCGCTTTTTACGAAAAAAAAAACCATTTTTCGAATATACGCAAAAGCATAATTTGGTCGAGATTTTCAATTTACACTCTCAGTGAACCCCCCGAGACAGCTGCGAAAAAGAAACCACTAAGAAATTATTCACGGGTCAAAATCTATAATGACTGGACTACCTAGCTAAGGGAGATTTTCAATAAAATGAAAAATATCCAGTTTAGTTGGCAGATTTTAATAATAATTAATCATTACTTTAATACAGTTTCTATAAAATATGAACGAAAAATGGTCACTTGTGCCATAAATAAAGACTAAATTAAACATTTAAAAAAACGTTGCCAGTAGGCCTTATTTTACTATGGTAGGGTAATAAGGCCTACGGCTTTAACATACTTAAATAATCAAACTACATGTAATATAGGTATTTGGTATTTCACATAAATAATCACATGAATACACTAATTAGAATTAAAATTTTTAAAAAAGTTTTAATTGTCTCGCCTAGCAGCACTCAAAGTTATCAGTATCATCCACTGACAAACCGACGCACTCCTCATGATCCCATTTGCCGCAATTAGTGCATTGCCTCATATCAGCTATCTCGTCCTCTTCACAGCCATGACAGTACCACTTCCTTTTCTTTTGTGAAGTACCACTGTTACCTTTGTACGAAGGCGTCCTGAGGACATATGGTAAAGAAAAAATTTTTAATTGTCAATTGACACTTCGATCTCGCAATTGCGACTTTCAATTGGCAATTGACACTTCGATCTCGCAATTGCGACTTGCAATATTGGCAATTGCGACTTTTAATTCGCAATTGACACTTCGATCTCGCAATTGCGACTTGCAATTGGCAATTGCGACTTTTAACTCGCAATTGACACTTCGATCTTGCAATTGCGACCTGCAATTGGCAATTGCGACTTTTAACTCGTAATTGACACTTCGATCTCGGAATTGCGACATTGCCACTTATAATTGTCAATTGGATGCGTTAGTATCACATTATATGACTTGATTCAACCACATGCAATGCAGAATTTAACAGAATTTTTGAATGAAAGAGGAATTCTTAAATTAATTATTGAAAAGATTAAAATTGAGAAAAATAACTAATATAATATATTTCAAATTATCAATTATTAATAATTGATGATGAATTGATTAATAATTGAATTATCAATTATTAATAATTGATAAGTACAATAAATTTAAAGCACATAATATAGCAAATACAATTTATTGAATCGTGTAAATTGCGACTTCGTAAATAATTAATAATTGCAACTATAGCCATTGTAGGTTCGGAAACCTAATTGACAATTGTAAGTCGCAATTGCGAGATCGAAATGTCAATTGCGAATTAAAAGTCGCAATTGCGAGATCGAAGTGTCAATTGCGAGTTAAAAGTCGCAATTGCCAATTGCAAGTCGCAATTGCAAGATCGAAGTGTCAATTGACAATTAAAAATTTTTTCTTTACCATATGTCCTCAGGACGCCTTCGTACCTTTGGAAGTAGATATTTTTAAGGATGCGGTCTTTTTTTTTTCTGGGGTTGAGATCTTTTTCATTTTTATCTTTTCTTCATTATTTTTGTCAAACAGATCTTTCGTGATAGGAGTTCCTTTGTAATTAATGGCTTTTCTTCTAATTTTTGGTGTTTTCTTTGGGGCCTTAACCGGCGTAATCATTAACTTTAATTATTTAATTATTAATTAATAATTAATTATTAGTCTATAACAATTTTTATGGGTTCACACACTTGAAAAATTAAAACGGTGTGTTATCGTCTTATCGTCGCCTTTGAAATTGTTTAGTGAGATCATTAAACAATTCTTAGTATAATAATTTAAAGAAATGTTTTGAGAAAAATAGAAATAGTATTTTTTTTTAGTTATTAGTTTTTATGGTTCACCGTTCACACATGTGAGAAAGCAAAAAAGTTTAGAATCAAATCCTATACTTGACCGTAAGATTTATCATCGTAACAAGGTAGTAGGATAATAAGGTCTATAGGTAAATTTAGTAGGCCTTAATAACCGCCGACCATATAATATGTAAGAAAAGCCAAATAAAAAATATTTGGACCACGATACAATAAATATTCAAATTTTTAATATCATCAAAGCATGTATTAATAAAGATAAGATTTCGATTTTACATGACTAATAAGTGTGTAATATTACAAAAAATATTTACGATTTATTTGGAGCGATTTTTATTATTTGTGTTGGACGCCTGCATCTTTTGATGAAAGATTTAATATTTTTGGCGGGGAGCGGGGTATTGCACAGCCACAAACTTGTAGCAACATCTTTGTGCAACAGGCGTCTGTCAGTGTAGACTTGAGCGAAAGGGGTTACTCTATAAATATGATTTTTGGCACTTAGGCCTTATTAGCCGACAGGCCTTATTACCCCTAAGTACCTTAGTCTCTGCATAAACGAGAAGATATTTTCGAAAACAGGTAAAAAAATTGACCAATGTATAAAGAAATCGATTATCCCCAAAAAATTTAGACAAAATAATATTGCTCTATAGTTATATCACAATTTTATTTAAAACAACATTAAATTTTTATATTACTTTCAATTATTATTGTATGCAATTCATAAGAGTTTTCTTTTGTAAATAAATAGTTTCCTATTTTATCTTTTATTTCGCCACATTACATTATATTTGCTTTTCAGAGTTTGTTGTTTTATTGATAATACTTGCATATAAACAATAATTTTGTTCGAATTTCGTTTTATTAAAATAACATTAGGTCAGAACGAAATTATAAACGGTTGTCGAGTTTTCCAGTTTCCGTGATCTACGCATTGCAGTAAATATTCCGATTCGAGAAAGCAGCCGATTATCAGTGGAGAATAGGGCTGGGTGATATCCAAATATTGCTATCGAATATCATAATTAAAAAACTAAAGATTACTGCGGTTAATCGATATTTGTCCATAATTATTGAAATATTAAACGATAACTCTCGATAATTATCGAAATATCGAATGATAACTAGCAATAATCGATAATTATTATCAAAATATAGATTAATCGATAATTTAAAAATATAATATCGTCATTCGATAAAAAGTTCTAGCCCTAGTGTGTAGTTTTACTCCAATTCCCTTTGCAAATCCGAGAATGAGTGGTGACGAAACAAGAATTGAGTTGCGCGCGTATTCGAGAAATCTTCCGATTATTTTAAGAATCGATAACTCTCCGATTATGTATTCCGATTTATTTATGCCTGAGGGCAGGATAGATTTTTTGTTGTAATTGTATGAAAAAATTGCATCCTCGAAAATTGGCGGGGTGCTTGTCTCCGCAATTGATGCACTATACATTGTCATCCCTGATCTTTCTACAGCAGTTTATGGTTTCATGATAGCCTGTACATTTCACACAACGAGGTGATCTTCGACAGAAGTTCCTGGTGTGTCCGTAATCCTGACATCTGGTGCATTGCCGGATTATTCTCTTGGCATTGGAGGTTCAAATCTAACTATATGGTTTCCGATTGATTTTAGTTTATTAACATCTTTGTTGTTATCGTTTGATTTTAGGTCAACATAGTGCATTGGCTAATCAGTAATTTAGATACGAGACCGAAGATATGGTCTTTGCCTTGCAGCTAACGCAGTTGGATGCGAATGCGGGGTACCGGGTTCAAATCCGGGGAGAGTCAAACTTTCTTATGACCAAGTCTCCGTGCTTCGGAGGGCACGTTAAGCCGGCGGTCCCCCTGAGTTGACGAATTGCCAACGTTAACAAAAAACATGGCTACAGGCACATCTGAATGCTAGCCTAGCAAGCTGCTACTAAAACAACTATAGTCCAAAAATCGATCTGCGGACTACTCACCAACCCGTCCGGCCAGTGTGGTGAGTTATGGCCAAAAAAACCTCCATAATATGGAGAGGCTTATGTCCAGCAGTGGGCGGAAAAGGCTGATAAAGAAGAAAAAGAGTGCATTAGCAACGGTACCTTGGTCTCTCGATGTCTAATGTTCCATAAATTTGTAGTCTCGTGACCGGCTTTCAATAATGATTCTTTAATTGCTTCGGTTGTAATGGAGGGGTGTATCCCTTTGAGGACAACTCTGAAACTTATTTCTTGTTTAGATTTATAGGTGTGGTATTCTGTTTTTTTTTTCATCAAAAATTTTTATTACCGGGTTGAAGTGTTTCGCTTTGTATATTTGTACTTTTACCTTATTGTCACCTAGTATTTTTATTTGATATTCGCCTTTCGTAGTTTGTAATAACGCTTCGTGTAAGGGTTTGATTTCCTGTACGTTATAAATGGTTCTTTGTGGTGTTTTTGGTTCTTTGCTTTGTTGTTCGTTCTCTACTTCTGAGTTTGTATCATCTTGTGAGAGTGCTTCGTAGCGATTTCAGATTGGTATGGGGTTGACCAGCCAATAATCTAATAACTTTGGCTGCTTTCGTGTGAATCATTTTTCTGAACTTCGTATTCTCTTATTATAATAGTAGACAGTTTGAAATACTTCAGCTACCTGTTGAGATGTTTGGTTAGTTTCAGTGAAATCGACATAATACTAATCTGTTAAGGGTGTCTGCTGTTGTTGTATTTTCGTATTGTCGTATTTTCATAATGTAAAAGAAAGCCGTACGAGCACTAGAAGGACTACCTAGCAGGGAACACTGCAATCCATTATTTCAAGGTCTTAGAATAATGTCACCTACCCCCTCATTAAGATGAACCCTACGACACACGCCACTGGTAGTCACACCCATGACACAAGACAAAGGAACCAACTACAGATAACGCGGGTCAGGCTTAAATGTAGTGAAGGCAAGAACCTAGGCGTCAAATTATTTAACAAGCTGCCAGAAAATATCAAAGACGTTCCTTTGATGCCGTTCAAAAGGAAAATCAAGGAACTTCTGATCGGAAGATCACAGAGCGTGCGAAGTCTCGGAATTTCTCCAATGAGTTGAGATGAAAACCAGCAGCATACTGCAGCTGATCTCCACTCTTTTAAACAAAATATTGTTGTATTCTATGATTTTATTTTGTTTTAATAAAGATTGTTATTATTTCTTCTTCACTATTAAGCAAGGGTGAATTTGAGGTTTTGTTTTCGTTTATACAACTCAGGAAGTTCCACTGGTGGAAGTGTCCGCTTTGATGAATTTCATTTAATGTAGTCATGGTCATTCCAATGCACTCGATGTGATAATTAGACTTGCACCTCAATTTACACTAGATGCAATCTTGGTATTTTGCCGGAAATCGTTTACAAACGCCGGCGCCGCACGCATTCATTTTGCGCCACGATAAAAATTTCTTTGCATATAAAGGTACATTTGAACAAGAAAAAACACTATTGAAAATTTGATTTGTAGATCTATTCTTGTACATATTTAAATCTATTCATATAATATTAGGTATGCTAAAAAGTTTCGGGCCTAATTAGATAGTTTTTCAAACACCAAATTTTTATGTTTTGAAATTCTTTATTTAAACTAAATATGCTCCATTTTGTTCGGTAACCTTTTGCCACTTTTCGGCCAAAACCATTATTCCATCACTGTAAAACTTCTTTGGTTTATCGGTGAAAAACTTAGCCAAGTGAATTTCACAGGCTTCTTTTGAAGCAAATGTTACACCATTGAGGGAATTCTGGAGAGACCAAAACAAATGATGGTCTGATGGTCTGGTGCAAGGTCCGGGCTATACGGTGGATGCATCAAAACTTCCCAGCCAAGCTCTCCCAGTTTTTCTCGGGTCACCAAAGATACGTGTGGTCTGGCGTTGTCATGATGGAACACAACACCCTTCCTATTGATCAATTCTGGCCGCTTTTTTTGAATTGCTTGCTCTAATCTGGTTAATTGTTGATAGTGGCGTGCAGAATCAATCGTTTGACCAGTTGGTAAGAGCTCATAATAGAGGATACATTTCCAATCCCACCAAACAGACAGCATCACCTTTCGAATGGTCCGGGCTTTGCCACCGTCTGGGGAGCTTCACCTCGCTTCGACCACGATCTTTTGCGCACAACGTTGTCCTATGTAATCCATTTTTCATCTCCAGTAACCATCCGCTTCAAAAATGGTTCGATTTCATTACGTTTCAGCAACGATTCGCAGATGGAAACTCGGTCGAGCAAATTCTTATGCGTCAAATCATGCGGCACCCAAATATCGAGCTTCTTTTTGAACTCAGCTTTTTTCAAATGGTTTGCAACTGTTTGGCGATTGATGTTTATACTCTTGGCGATCTCTAGAGTGCTTACATGACGGTTTTGTTCCACAATTTCTAGCATTTCCTCAACTTTTTCAATGACTGGCCGACCAGAGCGTGGTGCATCTTTGACATCAAAATTTCCAGAACGAAAACGCGCGAACCATTGTTTTGCTACTGTTTTCGATAGAGCATCTGGACCATAAACAGCACAAATTTTTTCACAAGTCTGCGCAGCGCTTTGTCTTTGATCGAAGAAAAATTGTAAAATGTAACGAATTTTTTCTTTATTTACTTCCATCTCTAATCAGCAATTTTTCACAACTGCATGAGCCGAATCGAATGATTCTACTTTTGCTTTTTAGCTAAAAGTGCCATTTTTCCAATGACATTATATGATTATGCGATCAGATAAGTAGTTTTAGTGATAATCGACTTTAATGTCATTTATTGTCTAATTAGGCCCGAAGCTTTTTAGCATACCTAATAGATCTTCAAATCAAATTTTCGATAGTGTTTTTTCTTGTTCAAATGTACCTTTACATGTAACGAAAGTTTCGTGAACGAATTTAAATTTTATCCTTGAAAAAATGCATTGAAAACAAAACGTTGGCTGGACTACTAGACTTCCCCCTTAACGGCCGGTTCGAAGTTTGAAGAATTGGGGGTAAGTATTTCGTTGTGACACTTGATAGGAAAGTTAATTGGGGCAAGAATATCTTCTCAAAATTGAACAAACAGGTGTGATCATTTGAGAGTGCCGTTGAACAATTCGAAGATCTTGGTGTTTTCTTAGAAGATCACCATTTGGAAGTATACAATCACATTGAGACCAGTCATTCCTCTCCTTTTAGCAGTTACAGAGTCCATCTGGCAGTAATGGGTTTAATATGAACGGTTTTCTTCATTGGATTGATAGATTGATAGATTTTTTTCAAATTTCTAACAGTTTTATATCATGAAATTAAAATAAAATAATACAGAACGTAATTTTTCTGGAAATAAATAACAATAAAATATGTTTTAGATAATAGATTAACATTAAAATAAAATATGAATTTTTGCATATTATTATACTAATTGTTATTTCTCGTGATTATTTTATTATTATATAAAAAAAAAAAAGTTTTGTTTAATTATAAACGGAAGCTCAAATCATTAGCGGATCAATATTTATGCCACTTTTGCAGTTTTAATAAATTAGTAGTTGTTGAAACGTTATAAAGCTCACATGCGTTTTCAAAATGAAAATATTAAAATTAATTGTATTGATATTAAATGTGTTGACAAGTGTGAAATTTACCTCAGTAAGATTTAATTACATAGATTTTTTTAAACAAATTGATGAATTTAATTGCTCTTCATTATTAGGCGACTGGCCATAAATTAATGAAGATTGACCGAACAATCCAGTGTCCAGGTTATAAAAATTTAACTTTCCTGGTCGAAAAAATGGTTCTAACCCGTTCAGGAAAAAATTATGGAGTGACAATGAAATTCAAAGTTACCCAAAGTACTTCCAACAAACTAAAAGTAAGTTTTTGAATTAATATAAAATATCTAAATATTTATAGATTAGATGTTAATATTTTAAATTCACAAATAAGTTGACTCTTAATAATTATGGATTTGGGAATATCTGTGCTATGATTTTGTGTACATATTCTATTTATACATAATGAGAATTTCATGAATACATCTGAGCATTGCCTCCTATACTTACAAGCCGTGAAGTCGCAAATTTGGCAACGTCGCCGGTGGTCCTAATTTTCAAATTCTTGTATTGATGTTTATGTGATTTATGCATATTAAATTTGTGTAAAAACACTTTGTTAGTAATAATTAACAACTAAAACTAACTACAATCATAGATAAGTGTACAAGAACTGTATTAAATAGTCTGTAGCCTAAAAATTGATTCAATTCCTTATTAAATAGTTGAAAGATAATACGTTACTTTTTGTAATTCGTTGCATATTGAAGAAAATTATTTATTAGTACACTTTATTGACATTGTTAATAGAAATTACCTAGAAAGGATCCGGAACAAGGAAGAAATGAAGAGTTAAAAAGAACTACAAAAATTTAAGAATTTTTAAAAACGACAAAATAGAAAATTATAATTCGTTACAAGGTTTACAAACAAGCTAAAGTTTGAAAACTGGAATTATAAAATTTATGAAGAAAAGTTTACGATATTTTATAGAATGAATATCAATTGTGAAATTTCCAACACTTCTTGTCATGTTGAAGATGAGACAATATAGTGATAAGTGTTTCAGTTTCTTAAAATATGACTGTCAAAATTCTGCAATTTTCAAATTTCGCAAAAATGCGAAAGGTAAATGTTAATATCTATGATAATTATTATCAAAGTCGATTTATTTGCAGAAGGTGAGGGGTGCAATTACTTTACTATGCTATTCATATGGAAAGTGATTTAAAAATTTAATTATTCAAATGTACAAATCGTTTTGTTATATTCACTTAAATAATAACAGAAAACTTACAAATGATCAATTTAAAACTGTTGAAAATTTAACAAAATAGAGAAAATTACATCCACTTTCACAAACCTAGAAATTGCTTTTATTAGTTATATTTGTGTTTATATTGTAAAGTAAGTACTTTTTTATAATAATTAGTTTAACTTTTTGATCATAAAATTGTATAATTTATTAAAACTATTTATTAACATAAAATAACAAATAATTTGTATATGAGACACTTTGCAAGTAGGACCACCAAGTGCTGCAAATGCGACGTTGCCAAATGTAACTTCACGGCTTGTAAGTAAAGGAGGCAATGATCTGAGACATTCAATGCCCAATCAGGAAATTTCTGAATTCGAAATATGTTTTTCATCAATTTTCGATTTAAAACTATTACATTGCACATAACTAAAAAAAAACATAACTTATATTATATTAAAAATAATTATTTTGCGCTTTTAATACTTTAAAAAATTTTTTTTCATTGTAAATTTTATGCTATAAAATATAAAATTTTCAAAAAAATATTAAAGAAATGGTAAATTAAAAATAGTATGGGAGTAACCCTGCGTCTTGTATCATTTGGTTTCCATTCTGTGACATCTTGATCGGTTCATTCTTGTTCTTTATCATAAAATAACCCAGCCACTCTGTGGTAGTATGACTCCAGCATCTTAATTTTTGATCTATTTCATTATTTCGCAGTTCTTTCACCAGTATCGCTCTCACAATCTTAGTTTCGAAGACTCAAAGCCTTTACTCCTCTCCTTTTGTCAAGCTTGAAGTTCCAGCGTGTATTTCTTATCCGGTCTTATCAGTGTTCTGTACACTTTTTATTCTGTACAGTTATTTGTGTAAAGAAATATAGTGCACATAAATAACTAATGGCTTAGGTAGACATGACCATGTATTGCAAAATATTCCGCTTTTAGATAAAGTGATGGTCATAAGCCCATCAAACATATAAATCAAACATATGAAAAACCAGCACGCTCCGCCTCCTCCGCCGCCGTCTCCACTTCCAGCGTGTCATTTTTTAGGACACACAACGCATTCTGATTGGTCGTTGGTAGTACCAACTTAAAATTTAAAATCACCTCCCCCTGGGATCGAGTAGCACACCAATCGAGTTTTCAACCTTGGGGAACTGCCCATCCGTGGATGGGCTTTTCAGCTAGTACTAAATAATATGATAGGTGGTTAGTTTAAATCGGGGGGGGGGGGGTGAGAATAAAAAGATAAAACATACAATATCATTCATTACAAATCATTGTGCAATCGTTTACGGCTAACTTTTACAAAATGAAAATGTAATAATAATAAAAAAAGCAGCTTTTCCTAAGTTCGCCATACGGACATGTTTTGGGTTTAATTAATATAAAGTCCAAATTCCTTAGGAACTGTTATCCCTGAATATTGTTTGTTTCTTCCATAGTGCCTATAAGAGGAGCTAATGTGCAGAAACGAATATTCTTCCGTTCGGTTCTATGTTGATGTCAAATGGTCGAATTGGGTGTCACGCGTTCTCCCTCCATATCTACTGCGCATGATTTTGGCTCCTCCTAGTCTCTAGGAAAGAATTCACTCTACCATGATTAGATTACCATTAGTTGATACTAATTCTGGATATAGTCTGGTTAAGGTACTTTGTAGTACTTCGTATTTACGTAATAGTATTTTAAACTGTTTTTTAAATATTATATCAATGAACAAAAAAATTTATTTTTAACAGGCGTGTTGCCAACTTACTCGATGCAAATCCAGAGAAGCATTGGATTCGTGCGAATCACTTCCAGATATGGTATTTTCTACAGTATGTACGGTAATGAATTTGAGGGTACCACCGTTCGGTAATACAATGAATGCAGTTCATCCTCCAATCAGATGTCCAATAGAAAAAGTAAATATTTATAATAGTTTTCATAAAATATTATACAATGTTACGTTCAAAACTCATAATCATCATATAAATGTTGTGACATTTCTAATTAAGTCAGGATGTATGCTTCTTTGCTTGGACGTTTTAACGTCGTACGATAATGTAACACCAAAGTTCCATGAGAAGAACTATATTATATTTATTTTTATGTAGTTTTAATTATATACCTACACAATAATATTTGGTTGAATTTTTACAGTAAGAGAAAAATTTGGAAAATTTGTTTAGTTAAGATAATCAAATAATTGTATCATAAACTATGACAATCTATTATTTTAGGGTACATATTCAATGACAAATTATACCGTTGAACAAGGCACACTTTCGTTATTTCCTCTGGAAGGATGGTATTGGAAATTCCAAACTATGCTATATGATAAAATTGATGGTGAAGAAAAAATGATAATGTGTATATATACAGAATGCAGTGTAACTACTATAGTTAATGATAACTAATGACTTATTACGTCCCAATATCAACCAAAACTACACTAATTCGAAACAAAAAAGAACAAACAAAATATAAAGTGTACAAAATTTACAGTGTTTCTAGCTTGTAAAGGCCCTAGCAGGATACCTAAAAATATATTTTTTCCAAGTGATATTTGACCTATCATTTCCTTACTGTGAAAAAGATTTTCCACAAAATTTCAATTGCCAAATCTTATTTCACATGAACATGTTAAATAAAAACTATCATTTTGTAATATAAAATTAAATATAAATTATTATTTCAAATTACATTATAGATACATAGTAATTTCTCAAAATTGGTGGATCGATTTATTACTGTTACAATATTTACTTTCATTTACACCCATTTTTGGTGCGACAGAAGATATAGTAGGTACTTACATACTTACTTAAAAATACTTAGGTTGTAAATTTGGTTGATTTGATTTATAAGATTTATATTGCTCTAGTAAATTTGTTAATTATATTGGTAATTATTGATAGAATATCTAGGCAGTACCTTAACAAGTGGTACTGACAGCCAAACTGAAATTAGATCAAGGATTGAGCAGGCTCGCGCGGTTTTTGGGAAGATGAGTAGAGTGCTATGCTGTAGAGAGTTGAGGTTGCCTTTGAGAGTTCGTTTTCTGAGGTGCTACGTGTTCTCTACCCTTCTGTACGGGGTGGAGGCCTGGACAATTAACAGCAGAGAGATGAAACGTCTTGAAGCTTTTGAGATGTGGTCCTACAGGCGGATGCTAATGGTTCTGTGGACAGAGAGAGTTCGAAACTCCGAGATACTCTCGCGTTTGCAGAAGGACACCGAGATTGTGGTCACAATTAAGAAACGCAAATTAGAATATTTTGGACATGTGATGAGAAGCAGAAAGTATCGGCTGCTGCAAAACATAATGCAGGGAAAGATAGCGGGTAGACGAGCTCCAGGTCGAAGGAAAACATCTTGGTTGAAGAACCTCCGAGTCTGGTATGAGGTGAACTCCAGCACACTGTTTAGACTTGCGGTTGACAAGATAAAAATAGCCATGATGGTGACCAACGTTCTGAAAGGACATGGTACTTGAAGAAGAAGGAATTTGTTAATATTGGTGTAATTATAATCTAATGATGTTAAACAGGTGTTGGAAAATTTTGAAATAAAATTTTTATTCCAGGTTTTCAAAGAAAACTTTTCCTCATTCACTTCTGTCTTCTGCTGTTATGTTCCACTCTATCTCAGTACATTCTCTCATAATATCATACCTTTATCCAGGCCCGGTCTGGCTCCTTTGGGGTGTAGTATATAGGTAATTTCATAATTTTCATATTGTTAAGTAATTTAAGAAATGTACTTGTATTTACAATGTTAAAATAATTCACCACTACTTTGTTGCATTTTATGACTGTGTGAAAATGTAAGTTACAAAGATGCGTCATTCTGCAAAGTATTGCAATATATTAAATATTGCACATACAAGCAGTTTAGTTTATAGGATAATTACAATAAGTGTTAAAATTTAGTTTAGTCAGCGGAATACATGAACTTGGATGACCATTAGAAGAACAATGGAACAATGAAGAGATTTCATATATAAACACCCCACATCCACACCAAAAGTGCATTATCGTTCTGAAGTCAGAACCCTTCACTGCAAATGTAACAGCTACTGTTGTTTCGATGCAAGGCGTAGTCCTGCTCGTCATCGATTGTAATAACATGTAAATGTGCAAATATTAAACGTATTAAATAAATGTAAATAAAAGGTAAAAAGACCAAGTTCACAAGTTTATTATAAGGGGCCCTCGGCTAGAGACTGATGATGAGAGGCCCCCTTAGCAATAGGGGAGATTTTTGAAAATCACATTTTCCGCTATTTTGACACTTCTAAATTATTTGAGTAGTATAAACCACTTTTTTGAGGCCCTTTCGGGGCCCCCTTAAGTCGGGGGCACTCGGCGATCGCCGACTAGCCGACCTAGCCAGTCCGGGCCTGCAGTTATCACTTGGAGTGTAATTAGTGTAATTTAATAATTATTGATTCCATTAGTGACGACATCAAAACGCCTATAAATAGGTCAACCATACTACGTAAATCGCCTAAGTATTAATTTGCCGTATGAATGTGAATATGAAAATTAAAATATTGTGATATTAGTTGACCTTCCATATTATAAGTAGTGGAGGAATTGTTAAGGAAGCGGTCAATGAAACAATTAAAATTGTCCAACGTTGTAGATGCAGTTAATGACCCATTTTCAATCTGGAAATTCAAGTGCTTTTATTGGTGAGATTTCGTGTTGAATTAGTCTGATTAATGCCCTTTTTTTTAAATCTTATAATTGGTTGTTCTGATTGACAAGGTGCATTGAGCAACTGTTATATTGGTTCTTCATTTTCGATGTCGCACTCTCTTGCTAAAGGTGTGAACACTTTCTTGAGGAGTTTAGCAAACGTGTTAGCCTTTTCTTCATCACTTTTCGCCTATTGGTCATTTCCCATTTTGATAGGTGGGATATGTGTTTGTGGTCTTGTAACTTTCTTGGTAGCCTTCCACAATGAGTAGTCGGTGTCTTATTTAGGTAGTTTTGTATCTCCTCGTTTTTAAGTTCATTTAGGGTATTCTTTAACTCTCTGGCGGCACGATTATAGTATATAGTTTTATCTGTGGGATGAAATGTTGTTTGCCACCTTTTTCGTAGTCTTAGTTTGTTGAGAATAATTTCCTTGACGACCATAGGGCACTTATTTCTGTAGGAATCATCCTTCATTTCAGGTGTGAGTTCTATGCGGCTTCTTGGAGCACCCATGTGAGATTATCCACCAAATAATCGATATCTCTTTCCTCCTTTATGGAGATTTGTTGATCGAGGACCTGCGTAATGGAATATCTAAAATGAACACAATTAGTTTTATTATTATGGAGAGTAATTGGTTTGTTCCTTGTATTGAATTGGGTCGTCAGGGTGCCGATAATAGGTGTATGATCCAAGAAGGATTTAATGGAGAGGTAACCTGGGGCGATTCCCTTTTCACACAAAAGTCAAGAAGATCTGGGATCTTGTTTCGGTCTGTTGGCCAGTAAGTTGTTTGATTGGTCGATATTTGGTGAATATTTTGAGCTTCCATCGCATGGTATAGCTGTCTGCCTCTTGGGTTTGTTAGTCTGGAGCCCCATGTTTCATGTTTCGCATTGAAGTCTCCACCTACGATAAAACGATGCCTTTCCAGTCCTGAACTTTAATGCTGGTTGCTTGAAGGTAGCCCCTGGAGAATGATTCAATTTCATGGTGTCTAATTGAGCTCCTTATTATTATTGCTGTTCCCCCTGGCCCTCTCAGTAGTACATGATATAGTTGTGGATTTTGAAATAGCTTCGATTAGTAAAGTGGAACTCCGAGATTTGAAACACGTCGATATTTTCATCAATTAGGAAGTTTTTAGCTTCAAGGCTCTGTTGTTGTAAACCATTGGCGTTCCTGACAGCTATACGAAGTGCGCGCCCCATTACATTAGTTTAGAAATTAGAATGGTTAGGAGATTTAGCATGGTATCCAACCTCTCCATTAGTTTTGACATCATGAGCTCTATGTTGACTGATGCGCTGAGGCATCTGACTGGTTTGGTTCGACTGAGTGCTCAGTTTTGCCTTTTCAGCATATTATGATATATCAGGTGAGGTATTAGATAAATGTTAATGTTATTTCTTTGTTGATCTGTATTAGTTTTCCAACACCAAAATATACTGTAATCGTTTACGGTACTCAATTTGTAATAATCAATTATTTCTCAAAATATGTCTCTAATTTAATATTGTATATTTCATATTTTCACAGTAAAATCAACATTGCAGTATTGATAAAAAGTTCTCGTTATCGATCGCGCTATGCGGCAAATTGGCAGCAGTAAGACACTTAGGGTAGTTTGTGGCTGTGCTGAGCCGGCTGGTAGAACTTTTTTTATCAGAACAAGGACATGGTTTAGTAGAGGAGATACTAATTAAAACAAATACATACGATTTTGAATGATTATTTTAGCTGGACCCCGCACAATATGACAGAAGCTTAAAAACTCAAAAACAAAATCGTGGCAAATGTCGCAAAGAAATACTAAAAAAATTCAACCGAGGTCTTTCAAATCTGGTGTACAATATCGGTACAACATGTTATGCCCCCCCTTCATCCGGCATTACGCTCCGGTTTACTCAATCGTGAACAAAAGACTATCTCAGGGTGGAATTTTCGTTGAATACTTTTTCTGATATAAACTTACTAGGCATTCCAATAATGTTTACAATCTGAAATTAAATTAGTACTTATTCGTACTGTTTCTTTTCATAAAAAGTCAATAATAATTTTAAAGGATATAATAATGAATAACAATGACTGTGTATTTAAAACACAATAATTAAACAAAAAGGAAACTTAACTACTTAAACCTATGATTCTAAATCGATCGATATCAAACTTAACACTAGATAAATCTTAATAAATGTAACATTCTTTCAAATAAGAATTTACTAATTTAGTTAATTATTAAAATGAACAATTAGTTAAAGTTGCCATAATAAATAGGCAACGCCAAAGTTATATATGGTAATTGAAATACTTTGGTCGATTCTTACTAATAAATAATTTACAGTACCTCAATAATTGCTGTAGTAAGCTTAGATAGAATTGGTTGTATGCTTCTAACCACGTGAAGAATTGAAGAAACACGAATTGGTAGTTTCGCCATAATATTTGAACCATCATTGTTGATGTTTTAGGAAATAGGTTGAATTCCATATTAGTTGGATTATAATTTAAATAGTTCGAAATTAAATAATATCCGATAACACGTTAATTAGTACACTTTTTATATTTAGTGAATCGACACTGCAACGAAATTGATTATTATAGTTTGGGTGTTAGAACACCCTACCATTTTGATAGTTTATTCATCACAATGTTTAATTATAACATTAACATAAATCACGTAATTAGATAAATTATTAAGTTACTTTACTGTGGCATGATAATTATAACATGCGCGTCTACTCCGTCTTAAAGCTAAACGGATTCTAGATGCTTCTGACTACTTGCACGCACGGAAGTGAATAATATTAAAGTAGGGATAGTGCTGTTTACTTGCGCGTATTGACCAATAGAAACGCTGAATATAAAGCATTACCTTATAAGGAATGGTATTTATGCTGGTAACTTTACTGGAAGAAATATCTTTGTATTACTCGACTTAAAAAAGTAGATTTAATTCTTAAATGAAATAAATTTGATATATAAAAATGTGAAGGTGATTCATAACCGTAACAAACATCGGTAATATTGGCTATTGTTGAAATATTTCAAACACTGGTTTCTGAGGTATCAGCTTCAGAATGGAAAAAATGTTTTGCAAATTGATTCTCAAGTTTGCAAAAGAGTAATAATGTCCAAGGCAAATACTTCGAAAAGCAATAAAATCAATTTCTAAATTTTACATGTGTTCTATCATAGCGTTTTCATAAACTTTTCCAGCAGCCTACTTATAAATTAATTTTTAATTTTAGTTAAACGTTATTACAACATTTAATTTATGTTATAAATAACATTTGCGCCATGTTATAACGATGTTTAAATTATATCCCTACCACATCGCATTAATATTAAACCGATGCCGCAGATGTAATGTTAATCCAATGTTGTTACAACATTGCAGATTTTAAAAGCAACATTGACGCAACGTTTTAAAATAATGTTGTATCAACATTGAAAAATCTAACATCGCTGATGTAATTTAATATTACATGTCTAGTGATTAAAAAAGTTGCTTAAATTTTCTTGCAATATTTCATAAGGTGGTATTCTGGTATAGCCGAGGCTTTTTTTAATGCGTTTTTTCAAAGATAAAATTTATTTTCGTTCAGAAAACTTTCGTTACATGTAAAGGTACATTTAAACAAGAAAAAAAAACTATTGAAAATTTGATTTGAAGATCTATTCATGTAGATATTCAAATCTATTCAGATAGATCTTCAAATCAAATTTTCAATAGTGTTTTTTCTTGTTCAAATATACTGCGGTGATTACCTGGGAATAAGAATGCTTAACACCGGTTAAAGTCACGGTCTTGCAGACTGTGCGCGACAAAGAGAGGATTACTCACTTCAGGACAACTTGGAACAAAATTCATAATATGACGAAGTTAAGTTGACCTGGGCTGAGAAAAAGCAACTTTGAAAAGAGTGGTAAATGGACATGCAATTATTTCAAAGATTGCATGTTTCTATAATAATTAAAAGATAATAAAACGGATCGGGTATACTGTGTATAAATTAAATTAAATTGTTAAAATGTATTATAAGATATTAATGTTAATTTGTTGTCATGAGATCAGATAGGTATCATTTATTTACGGTAGTCGACATCAAATAATGAACCACGAAAAGATGATAACAGGATTCAAATAAAAAAACAAGTGAAGAGGAAATTCGTGATGGCAACGAGGAAAAATAAACAAATTAATTAATAAAGAACACCCAAACTGACCAGTCGCGTTTTGGGTGGAACAATAATTCAATCAAGAAAACTCACCCGAGGTGAGCAGTCGTTGTTGGGGAGAAGAAGTGAATGAATATAAATCACCAGATGTGATCAGTCGCATTTTGGGAGAGAAGAAAATATAATTGGAATTTGGAAGTGTTGAACCCATGTTTGGAAGAGACAATTAATTGGATGCATAGTGAATAATTTGGTGGTCTGGCAATTCAAGTTTGGACGGAAACGAATCAAAAGACACATGTTGTAAATGATTGGACAATTGGTTAATACAATAATTATTTGGATTATTATTGGAAATTGGATGTGGTGTTTGAACAAGTAAATGTAATTAAGTGGTGTATATTTGGACAAGAATTGGACCCAAGGTTGGTGCAACTGTGGTGTAATAGCAGAGAAAAGGGGAGAACCATTGGCGGTGGTGGTGTGAAGTCTATTTGTTCCGAAGTGGATATGCCTATGTTTGGAAGACTACCGTAGATGAGGATACCTAGGTAGATAGTTTTGTAAATAATATTTTGGGGATAAATTTAATTGGTGTACAAAAGGGGTGAATATTGTGGAATTAATAAATCGAGTCGAAATTAATTTTGTAACCGTAGTGTTATTTAGGGCAATTGCGGACTGCACCGATGGTCAAAGGGTCATATAATCTGACATGTGGATTGCACCGGGTTCGGTTAGGGTAAGTATGTGGACTGCACCGATGGTCAGTAAGTAATCTTTTTTAATTCCATTAAAGGATTGAGGTATTTAATTTACTACAGAGGTATGTAAATAATACAGATTGTATTTACATTTTCTGGTTTTCATTGCTTAATAATGTAAAACTTATAGCAATAATTTATGGAAAACCCTCATTTCATCCATGATTTAGGTTTAGGGGACCGCTAAAAGAGGGATCCACTGGTCGAGCTTAGGTTATTGTTAGGAAACGATCTTTTTTTAATGAAGGGACCGTTGAAAGAGAGATTCACCGGTAGAGCTTTAGGTTAGTTAGTTAAAATTTTACGATTTGCTACCATTCCTTCTTCTTCTTCTTCTTCTTTTGGGCTAGGATATCTCCTGTTTGCCTTGACCTCGGACTGTCTTCTGTCGAAGAGGAAAACCAGCTTGGGGCCCATCGTTTGGGTGGTCGACCCGGAAGTCTTTTGCCTGGAGGTCGTCCATCTCTGGACGCCCGTGTTATTTTTTCTTCGCCCATTCTGCTAACATGATCATTCCATTCTCTTCTTCTGGTTTTCATCCACTTCACGACGTCTTGTACGTTAGTCCTGTCTCTAACGCTTTTGTTTGTTTGCCTGTCTGACCATTTTATCCCAAGCAATCCTCGTAAGATCTTCATCTCTGTGGATCTCACCTTTTGTTTTGTTCTTTTTGTATCCGCTCTTGTCTCACCCGCGTAAGTTAAAACGGGTCTCACTATAGTTTTGTATAACCTGACTGACGCATATATCTGTTTTTCCAAATACTGTGACTAAGACATCCAGCAATCTGGGCTGCTTTTGTTACTTGTGAGTCTACTTCTTCGTTTAGGTCCCTAGATGAAGTTATTTCGGTTCCCAAGTATGTAAATCTCATGACTTGTTCGATCATTACACCTTCCAATTCCAGTTTACAGCGGGATGGCATCTTTGATATTACCATAGTTTTAGTTTTAGCTGCAGAGATTTCCATGTTAAATCGCTTTGCAATGATGATAAATTGGTGTAACAGCCTTTGCAGGTCGTCCTCATTGTCAGCTATCAGTACTGCGTCATCAGCATAGCATATGATGTTAAAATTCTTTTTTCCTATTTTATATCCATTGAGATTTTTCACGCTTGCAATTATTTCATTCATTATTAAATTAAATAGTAGCGGACTTAAGGAATCTCCTTGTCTTACTCCAGCTGTTATCGGTATTGGTGCTGTTAATCCTTTGTCGGTTATAACCTTTGTGCTGTTGTCTGTGTTAATGTCAAATATGATGTCAATAAGATTTTGATTTACGTTCAGTTTCTTTAAGATTTTAATTATATCACTTTTCCTGATTTTATCGAAAGCTTTTTTCAGGTCTACAAAACAAATGTACGCTGGCCGGTTTCAAATTTCTAAAAGTTTTATGTCATGAAACTAAAATAAAATAATACAGAACGTAATTTCAACTGGAACTAAATAACAATAAAATATTTTCACTAAAATAAAATATGAAGTTTTACATTATTATTATACTAATTGTTATTTCTCGTGATTATTTTCCTATTATTTAAAATTTTTTGTTTGGTTTAATTATAAACGGAAGCTCAAACCATTAGCAGAGCAACATTTATTTCACTTTTGGAGTTTTAATAAATTAGTAGTGGTTGAAACGTTATAAAGCTCTCATGCGTTTTCAAAATGAAAATTTTAAAATTCATTGTATTGATGTTAAATGCGTTGGCTTGTGTGAAATTTACCTCAGTAAGATTTACATAGATTTTGTTAAACAAATTCATGAATTTAATTGCTCTTCATTTATTAGGCGGCTGGCCATAAAGTAATGAAGATTGATCGAACAATCCAGTGTCCAGGTTATAAAAATTTAACTTTCGTGATCGAAAAACTTGTTCTAATCCGTTCAGGAAAAAATTTTGGAGTGTCAATAAAATTCAAATTTACCCAAAATACTTCCAAGCAACTAAAAGTGAGTTTTCGAATTAATATAAAATATCTTAATATTTAGGGGAGAGTGGTCCTGAGTCGGCCCAGTAAGTCTTTTGTCCGAAAACGAAAGGTAAATCGGATTTTATAGCACTAATAAGAGTGTAGTTGCGTACGGAGATCATTTGCCTATAATTCTATGTAATTTAGGGAGGTGCAGTGTGGCTTTTGCAGTCGCAATGCAGTGAAAAGTGAAAAACAACATTTTGATTGTTTATTAAAACAGTGTTCCTTAGTCGGCACCCCCCTGGTCTTGAGTCGGCACCCCATTTTTTTTCGTTCGAATGCAGGAAAAAGCGTAGATTCTCTAAGTTGAAACAGAAAATGGACGAATTTGAACCATTCAGAAGAATAAAACATGCATTTTTTGTCAAATTTTTTATTAAAACATTTAACATTAACATAAAGGATGACCATTCGCTATCGTCGTCAGATTCATAATATGTAGGGCATACTGAGCTCTGTAGCGAATGCAAGTACAATCCACTTTAGAGGGCTGGGGAGAATGGTGTTCTTGCTTTTTGGGCGTTTGTTTGACCCTGTTTTGCTTTTTGACGGTCGTCCTTGTGGTCTTTTTCCTTTGGTATTGCGTTGACGCCGCCGTTCTTCTTCCTCAGCGATACGGCTGATTTAAGCTTATATAGCATTTTATTAATAAAATTAATTGGAATTATCCGATATTCATAGTTATCCAAAAAATTGAATCACCTTCAGCCACTTTGACCTCGCGAAGGGTCTTGATTGAAGGTTTATCCTCAACACATTTAGTACTGTCGTAATGACATATCTTCACGACCTATCGGAAAAGTGCTTCCACAACACATCCGTGTGTTTATTTTATTGCAGCTGAAAAGATTAAATACCTGAAACAATGCAAAACAGCGTCAAGATCAAAAAAATTGGTGCCGACTCAGGACCACCCATTTAGTGCCGACTCAGGACCACTTCGACTTTCTAAAGGTTTCGCGTGATTTCTCACGCGAACAAATCCAAATGGAAAATCGACATGACCAATAAATTACAACATTGAATAAAGAAACCAGCGCACTCACTCATTTTAAATTTCGGAAATATTTACATACCTGTAGCTGCTTCAGAATGCATGACAAAAATGAAATTGTGTCACAAATGAAAATTATAAACGCGCTCACAACTCACAGCACAATCCAAACTGACAACTGCAAGCGTAATTTACGTCAGTGGTTACCAACATGTCAGACGACAAAAAATTGAGCCGACACGTGCGCCCATCTCTGAGAAACACCATGGTGCCGACTCAACCCGCAGTGCCGACTAAGGACCACTCTCCCCTATCTATTAAATTTTAATATTTGGGTCATTACACTAATTAAAGTAAATTTTAAAGTCTCACCCCCGCTGATTGTTTTCAAATTTTGTGGAGTTAATCTCTATATAAATATAATGACTCACAGAAGATTTTGGCTCTTAATATTACTTACGTCGTAATGATTTTTTGAATTTAGAAAATTTTTTTTTTAACTTCTTCGTTAATATTTTTGAAGTAGAAACATTTTTCATAAAAATATGAACAGTACAGTTTCGTTTGTGAAAACTTCTCAGCTTTTCAATGAAGATATTCATATTTTGTTATAAGCAACATAAGACCCCTAAAAATTCAATTAAAGTGAAAAAAGCGATTTCCTTGACAGTGCGGCAATTTTTTTTTTCAAATTTGATATGTTTCTCTTAAAGCTGAGAATTTTTTACATAAAATATGTCATTTTCACGATGTGCATATTTTTTGTTTAATTACAAATAAATAAAATGTATGCTGTCTAAAATTAAAAAATTTTTAATTTTGAAATTATTTCGGATGTTGAAGTTTTCTTTCAAATTTGATATTATTTTCTGAAAGCTGAGAATTGTTTACACAAAATATGTCATTTTCACGCTGTGCTTACTTTTTGTTTAAATGCCAATAAATAAAATGTTTATGTTTTTTTTTATAGTAGTAGGTATAACCCTTTAATTCTTTCAGGTTAGTAACTAATAGAGTTTCTTATTTAAAGGCAATGTATTTGATTTGTATTTTTGTGGAGTCCTGAAGAAGAACCAATTTCATCCTTTCGAAACATGATGTAGAAATTTTTAATATGTTTAATTATTAATAAATTACGAATTAAGGAATAATTATAATGTTATATTTGAGCTTTCGATCTTGCATTAAGACCTTCGTCAGAAAATTACAAATAATAAGTGGGTAAACATGGAAACATATATATGTACATTAATGCAAGATCGAAAGCTCAAATATAACATTATAATTATTCCTTAATTCGTAATTTATTAATAATTAAACATATTTATTTTCACGAATTAATAATAAACCAATTTTAGAAATTTTTAATAAATTATATTAGCATTGAGCAAAATAAGCCGATATAATAATATAATATCAATCAAATTTTTGATTTTAATTTCACTCTACCATGATTAACATTAGGTGATACTAAGGGGGTTATTCTGTAACACTTAAGGAATCCTTTAGAACCGTAAAATCTGGTTTACACCCATAATATTGCCGGATTATCGGTTGTATTTAATTCAATTGTGAGTGTAAACCATACTTTACGGTTCTAAAGAATTCCTTAAGAGTTACAGAATAACTCCTTTATTCTGGATATAGTCTGGTTAAGGTGCTTTGTAGAAATCCGTATTTACACAAATGTATTTTAAATTATTTTTTAAATGTTATCTATCAATGAACAAAGAAATTTATTTTTAACAGCTGCGTTGCCAAGTTACTTGATGCAAATCCAGAGAAGCATTGGATTCGTGCGAATCACTTCCAGATATCGTATTTTCTACAGTATGTATGGTAATGAATTTGAAGGTACCACCGTTCAGTAGCTCAATAAATGCAATTCATCCTGCAATCAGATGTCCAATAGAAAAAGTAAATATTTTTAATATTTTTCATAAAATATTTATTATACAATGCTTTTGTTTCAAACTCATAATATCGAGAGAATCGACTGAAATTGGAGAAAATTTAATTTTAATAATATAATTAATATTAATAATATCAAACCAAATAGGATATTTTATCATACGGCAAAATCGATAATCTATACGGATTATTCAAGTAAAGGTAGAATTGATCCATTGAAGAATATCCAAATAGAATGCTGTAATTCAGAAGGTTGAACTTGGAGAAAAACAGCATTGGCTTTTACCATCAAAATTATTTTCAGCATATAAATGTTGTGTCATTTCTAAATGAATCATGTAGACTACTTTGGTTGGTCGTTTACACACCAAAGCTCCATGACAATAACTGTATTACTTTTATTTAGTTTTTAATTATAAATAAAAAAAATACTCGGTAGAATTTTACCAGAAAGAGAAGAATTTGGAAAATTTGTTTACTTAAGATATTGAAATTGTAACTTAAAATGACAATCTATTATTTTAGGGAACATATTCAATGACAAATTATACCGTTGATGAAGCCTCACTTTCGTTATTTCCTCTGGAAGGATGGTATCTTCAAATGCATATTATGCTATATGATAAAATTGATGGTGAAGAAAAAATGATAATGTGTATATATACAGAATGCAGTATATCTATGGTTAATGATAAATAATGACTCATTACG
The DNA here is from genome assembly GCA_958510855.1 of Rhagonycha lutea. Taxonomy (NCBI): domain Eukaryota; kingdom Metazoa; phylum Arthropoda; class Insecta; order Coleoptera; family Cantharidae; genus Rhagonycha; species Rhagonycha lutea. The sequence goes on from OY294042.1 coordinate 23,203,176, forward strand.
TGCCAATATCAACCAAAACTATACACTAATTGCAAACAAAAAAAAAAAAACAAAATATAAAGTGTACAAAATTTACAGTGTTTCTAGCTTCCAAAGGCCATAGCAGGATACCTAAATTGTTTTCAAGTGATATTTGACCTATCATTTCCTTACTGTGAAAAAGATTTTCCACAAAATTTCAATTGCCAAATCTTATTTCACTTGAATATGTTAAATAAAAACTACCATTTTATAATTGTTAACGTAAATAGCTATAATATTATATAAATTATTATTTCTAATTGCATAATATAAGCATGTACAATAGTAATTTCTCAAAATTGGTGGATCGATTTATTACTGCTACAATATTTAATTTCATTTACCCCCATTTTTGGTGCGACCAGAAGATATAGTACATACATACTTAAAAATACTTAGGTTGTAAATTTGGTTGATTTGATTTATAAGATTTACATATTATATTGCTCTAGTAAATTTGTTAATTGGTGAAATTATAATCTAATGATGTTAAACAGGTGTTGGAAAAATTTGAAATAAAATTTTTATTCTGGGTTTTCAAAGAAAATTGCGTTTATTTACTAAACATAATGGATATGAAATATAGGCTTAGCCAACTTTTCCTCACTCAGTTCTGTCTTCTGCTGTTGTGTTCCACTAATCACTATAATATCAGTATATTTTCCATATCTGATTCCAAATTCCAAATTTGATTGTACTGCAAAAATGGGTTAATAGACTACATGGGCTGGTTAATATGAGTAAATTTTGAAAAAGCCAGATGCGTGCAAAAATTGACGTGCACATTAATAAAACTTTGGAGGTTCAAAGAACGCAGTTAGTTCGATTGCAACCTTGCATGGTTGAGAATTAGTTTAATATGGTAATTTTTATTTTTGGATTCTAAAGTTTTACAAAGATATAATTTTTGTTACGAAAAAGTTGTTTATGGTTAATTTACATTTTATCCACAAGTACAAAAGAGCTTTACAATAACCATTATAAGGTTTTCTCTTTGTTTAGCTATTGGAATTAAATCAATTCTATTGTATGCTTTTTCGATTTTATACTAAGGACTTTAGTGTAATCCTTTTCATTGGTGAGATATATGGTGGTCTCAAAGTATTGAAAAAGAAATATTACAATGGCTTAATAAAATACTATAATATATTGTCATGTTTCTAACTCAAAATATCATGGGGATAAATCAAAATTACGAAATAATCATAAATTATAAAAAACAAATTAAAATAAAAGAACAAAATACCATAAAGCTGATGAGGTAATAAAATATTCAATTGGGATATCCAGCTAAGGAAGATGCCATCTAGTCCTAAATTTAGAACTTGAGCAAGAAACAACATTTCAATTTAAATTCAATAATAGCAGTGAAGAGTTTGAGCAACACAATAATCAGTTCGAAAACGTACATGATGAATCTGAATGGAGAGAATGGAAACTTTGGGCAACAGAATGCGGGACATTGAATTTGGGACAGCCAATGATGTGGGACCAAGTCATTGCAATACAGAAGAATCACCAACGATTTGTGCTTTGTTCATCGGTTGCTGAATGGTCGGATCAGTTGCGACAATTTACTTGATCGTTTCAAGTTTCGTGTGGCCGTATATAAAACGAGGCATGACGACTTATTTCTGATCGACTATCATGGAACAAATTATAGAATGCACAGCCCCTTAACTAGGATGTGCCGCTTTGCCAATAAATTTGATAGTCGTAATTTGTTGAGCAGTTCAAATCTTCAGTTTAAGTGGAATATCATGTGGAATTTAAATGCGTTGGAATGTCGTATAATACATTGGCATCCTTATTATTCCTCTCTGTTTCATTATTTTGAATTTGTAAATTGGTTTACCCGTTAATTAATTAAATAAAATAAAATAAAAATAAAGAACAAAGATATTATATTATATTGTAGTGTTTTAAACACAAACTTAAGTTCCACGGTCGCTATTTTGTCGGTAGAGCATAAAGAAACTCAACTCAGGGAAGACTGGATTCAACTGAATTAAAGACTCCGTTGTTGTTCAGAAATTTGTTTAATTAAATTCAAACGGCGTTGGGAATAATTCAATTTAGGACAACACAATTTTGTCCTGAGCCGTTTGTGTATGATGGTGTGATCATCACATCGCAAGAACAGTCTTGCGGCAAATTGATTTTACGGCAAACAGTCCTACGGCAAATTAATTATCCATGCGACCAATAAATTTTGCGTTAAAATGGCTTTGCGACGAACTGGCTGCGTCGAACCGACTCGACTGCGGCGAAACAGCTGCGACGAAACGCTCGCGACAAACTGGCCCATTCCCGAATTTATATGAGCATTTATGGCGTAGTAATTTGATTTAGTTACCCATTGACCAAATAGCAAAGCTGACCTATATTGTTGCAACAGTTTTCTGAGTGCCGATTTGGAGTGTGTCTAAGCATGGTTTTGGTTTAACGACTTCCGTTATCGTGCCAGTTTCGTATGTAGCAAGTTTTTTCGGCTCTGGCTAATGTTTTTGGGGCCACTGAATACATCTGGCTGTGAATTGGGTAACTCAATAATATGGCAATCTACTTCAAGTTCTGGTGCGCAACTTGTACTACCATTTTGGATTTTCTCGAGTTGGTAACATCCTATTGTTGTTTGTTTTGGATGATCACTTGGCGAGTTTCTTGATTATCTGGATGGTCCAATCTTGTTAACATCTCTATCACCACTTCTCACTGGTCCAGTTTCCGCTACTGATCTGCAAGCAGCGTTTTTTTTTGTCGCGAATATCAATCAAGTGTTTTCTTTTGAAAATTATAACTAGTTACAGATTTTCATCTTTGAAGCCCCACGTTCTACAGCAATTGGAGACGGAAACCTGTCACCATTATATTGTAAAAGGTCATTTAAAACTGAAATTTTTATTGGCTTACCTATATTGAAAATAACATAATAAAATTAAAATAAAATCTTAATTGATAGTTCAGATGATTATCTTAATAAAAAACAGAAATGCATCACAATGCAATATTATTTTTATAAAAAAAATGTATTTAATTACAAACGGAAACTAGGATCATTAGGATACCAATAGTATATTATCCTTAATTGCAGCTACATTTATATTGATGGTTGAAACTTGGGAAACTTCAATGCGTTTTCAAAATGAAACTTTTAAAGTTAACTTTATTCGTATTAAATGTTTTAGTTTGTGTGAAATTGACCTCAGTAAGATTTATATAATTGTTCTTAAATAAACTAAATTATTTAATTATTATTGTTTACTTAGGCGGGTGGCCAGAAAGTATTGAAGTTTGATCGAGCTATGCAGTGTCCAGGTTACAAAAATTATACTTTACTGATAGAAAAGCTTATTTTAACCCGTATTGGGAAACTTTATGGAATTTCAATGAATTTTAAAGTTCTCCAGACTACATCCCGAAACTTAAAAGTAAGTTTTAGAGTTGATAAAAATATGTAAGTGCTTATATAACCTTACTTAGATTTAAAAAACCTGAATTTTTGTTGCTTAAAATTGTTAAAACAGTTTAATATCAGGTCATTCTATGTAAAATTGTTTGGTAAATCCAAACAATTTAAAAAGATGGAAAAGAGTAGGCATTGATTTTTAATAAAATTAGCTTTTCACAAATTGTTAAAAATTCAATATTTTGAATTTTATAATTTAAATATAATTTTTTTAATAGATGCGTGTGGAACTTACTCGATGCAGATCTAGAGAAGCATTAGATAGTTGCGAATCAATTTCAGATTTGTCATTTACTACAATATGTATGATAGTAAATTTGAAGCTTCCACCGTTCACCAGCACAATGAAGTCAATTCAGCCTCCACTAAAATGTCCAATGGAAAAAGTAAATAATATTTAGAATGCCTTTAAGAAAATATTACAATATAAATTATTTTAGGGAGCTTACGTAATGAAAAATAACACCATCGATGAATCCACACTTGCGGTATTTCCTCTGGACGGATGGTATTGGAAAATTCATACTTATACGTATGATAAAATTGATGGTACAGATAAAATGATACTGTGTATGTATTATGAATGTAGTTTAGTTCATATAGCAGAATAGTAAATAGATTGCTATACCAAAATCAACTAAAGCTGAATTAGTCCTAAATTGGTTGATGTGACCATGAGGATTTAATTAATTTGTTAATTGTTGTAATAATAATCTGTGAAATGTTAAATAGGTGTAGTAAATTTTTTTATGGTGTTTTAAAGAAAATGGTTATAAATATAATTTTCCATAATTTTAGGTTAGTAATTAAATATAGTATACTAGGAAACCCCCTTTTCATAGTAATAATTATTGTTAAGGGTATTATTATGTTAACCATCTGGAGTAGAAAATAAAAATTTCTTTGTGTGATATTTATGAATGTTTTATTATTAACACAATTTTTACTTTCTGTTGGGTCTTACTTTATTTATTTGTAGATGTATAGGCTAACCCAACTTCTCTTCTTTGAGTTCCGTCTGTTGTTCTTCTTCACCTTAAGCCAAATTTAATCAAATCAAATAATTCAAATTTGGTAAATCAAATTTACAATCCAATTCTTCCTGATCATCTCCATTTCCATTGCGGTTGTCCGTTTATACCAAAAAAAGCTTCATCTTCCTTATCTGAAATTTTCATCTTTTTCTGCCTTCCACCTTGGTCTGTAGAACTGCCATCTGTAGTAATGCCTTCGGTGACCTCAAAAATTTTCAAATTTGTTATTTTCCGATGAAAAATTATTTAAGGTAATTCCAATTAGTTTCATTCGGTGTGGAAAACTAAAAGAAAAACAGCACTTTTCACTTTGAATAACTTTACTGTCAATCAAATATACCGATCAAAAACTTTCACCAAAATTCGCTCTCTCGAAATTACGGAAATTAAGTCCACTACCTAACATCAGGCGCTCTGTCGGCCTCCCAAAGAGCCACAGCCGCCGCGAAAATTCAAAATTTTATAAAATAAAAATACTACTTCCTCTTAAATAACAAATTGGTTGCTTCCTCATTCGAAAAGCCAGATCTGTTTGAAAAGCCTTGGGATATCATTCCAAGAACTTTTACCTTTCAGAAGCCGCTTGAGGTTGTTATTCAGGACCGCAATACGGCTAGAAGTCAAAAAATACAAGCGGATACTAAATCCTCCAACTGGTACACAGATGGATCAAAAACTGAACAGGGAACTGGAATAGGCATATATGGCCCAAATTACTCGGCATCAATAGCCTTAGGAACCCATCCCACAATTATGCAAGCTGAAATACTTGCGATTGAACTGTGTGCCCATGAATGCCTTCGAAGGAATTTAAAGGGAAAGCAGATCAATATAATGTCGGACAGCCAAGCTGCGATCAAGGCACTCGAAGCAAATAGCTTTGAGTTCTTGTCTACATGGGAATGTAGACAATCTCTCAAGAAACTGGCAATGGGCAACAAAATTGCCCTACGCTGGGTGCCAGGTCATGAGGGAATTGAGGGTAATGCCGACAGACTGGCTAGATCAGGCTCAAAAACGCCCCCGATTGGACCTGAACCATACTGTGGGCTAACCAAAGCACACAGGGGGTTAGAGATCCAAAAATGGGAGGCAGAGAACAAGGAAACTCTCTGGAATAATACACCAGGACAAAGACAGGCGAAGAAATTTATAAAGTACTCGACTGCAGAGGCTAAAAAGCTTCTTCTTTTGACAAAGAATGAAATTAGACTCATTACGGGGCTGTTCACCGGACACTGCCCGGTGAGATATCACTTCAAAAAAATGAGACTAGAAGATAATGACAGGTGCAGACTTTGTGAATCGGAAACGGAGACGGCCGAGCACATCCTCTGTAACTGCGATGACTTAGGCCGACTCAGGCTTAAACATCTGGGACAGTTACAACTGACGCCCAAAGAGGTAAAAAGCAAACCCCTCAGGAGCATTCTGTGTTTCGCTAGCGAAATTGAATTCCTGAACACCTAATTAGTAGGGTTATGAACAAAAGATCAATACTGGTCGCAGTTCTGAAAGGCTCTCGTAGCCAATCGACCCATAAGTACTGTGGCGACCGGTACTGTAATTTAAATTGAAGACTAGTTCACCAACCACACAGTAGAGGTCGCTAGGATCCATCATCCTATGGCACCTACTGTGGTTGGACTGAACATTAGTCATCACAGTCGTCACTGTAGTTATTACGTAGTACCATCACCACATCGTGTTATGTTTTGTTTAAAGTGAAATAAATATTTATACGTTCACCTGTCAACTGATTTATACTCAAAAGAATAGGCCAACACACTTGCCTATAGTACCAATACCAATGTTAACCATCTGGAGTAGAAAATAAAAATTTCTTTGTGTGATATTTATGAATGTTTTATTATTAACACAATTTTTACTTTCTGTTGGGTCTTACTTCATTTATTTGTAGATGTAGGCTAACCCAACTTCTCTTCTTTGAGTTCCGTCTGTTGTTGTTCTTCTTCTTGTTCATTGTTCTCAAGAAAAGCAAATTACAAACACAATCATCTACATTATTTATAAAGCATTCTTTACTTCAAATTTCACATTCAAATGGTTTTTCGCCGGTATGTGTTTTACAATAGTACTTTTGCACTACTATAATTTCTGATGTTTCATATCGCAAAGTTCGCTGTGAAATCTGATCTGAAATGTTTTTTCCGTCTCATTTGTTCTTGGAATCGGTGAGAAATTAAAAAAACTTGCAAATTTCCTTATCGTAGCAATTTGTAACTACGAAACCATTATGTTAACTAGTTAGTATTTGTAAAACGTACAGAAAGTACGATAAATTAATTCTCAGTAATTGTAACATGTCTAAGTAACATATTAACTAGTTATTTGCGTGATTTTACGAGAATTATTATAATAATTATGTAACAAAAAGTGAAGTTAAATAGTTGAAAGAACCTTTTTAAATTAGATAATAACTTGGACGCAGTTCGCATTAGACCTAATTTATAATACGAATTTATTGGATTTTTAAAATCGATTTAATCAAAATTTATTCAAATCCGGGTTCTGAAATTTTAACCTGAAGTATAAAAAATTATTTCCTAAAAGGTATGTTAAAAATTGTGTCAATCGGGGAAAAGTCGTCGACAAGGTCCCCTTGTTAGTACTGGCCCAACAAGTGACGTGGGATTCGAATCCGTAACAACTCATTCGTAGTCACTTACGTTTCACTCCATGCCACTCTGTTAGGTTACGTTATTATTTAATTAATTCTAAACGGATATTCGAATCGATTTACTTAATTATAGTTTTATAATTATTTACATAATAGTTGACATTTTTGCAGCGCTTCTATACGTTTAAAAACAAAAATGTTTTTATTGATTGTATTGGTATTAAATGTTTGTGTGAAAATCCCTGTAAGATTTATAAAATTGTTCTAGAATAAATTGACGAATTTAATAAATTATTATTCACTTAGGGTGCGAGTGGCCAGAAAGTGCTGAAAGTGGATCGAGTAGTAATGTCTAGGTTATAAAGATTTCACTTTTTGGCGGAAAGAATTACTTTAATCCTTTATGGCAGAATTTATGCAACATCAATGAAATTTTATATTTTTGGAAATACTTCCTTCCAATAATAATTAAAAATAAGTTTTCTTGATATCAAAGGTATGTAAATGATTATATTTCGAGGGGGTCACTATCAAGTGACTTTTACTAATTTTATTCATTTTAATTATATGTTTATACTTGTGTAGGTCATGATTAGAATTTCAATGGGTACAAATTGTAAGCAGTGATTTTTAATTGATTATGAGAAAAGCTATTTTGAATTTAACAATTTAACACTCAAACTATTATGGGTATTGCGTTGAAAACTTACCAAAAGGAGGGCTTGCAACCACAATCAAATCTAGGTCAACACGCGGAAATCTGCAAGGCTAAGAGCGGAAACGCCAATCACATAAAGGATTTATAATGAAGCAAGTGATTTAGCAAAGTTCAAAATAAATATAGAAAAAATAAAGCCTTTATATGAATGATGTGTCCTTCCGAAAAGGGTTCGTTATCGAGGACATGCTTTCATTGTAACGAATAGCATGTTTCCAAGAAACAAAAATGATCAGACGTGAATGGAAATAAGATAAACTATGTGGTCAAAGATAACTTTTATGATGTAACAAAAAAATAAAAAAAATTGTTAAAGGTCGAATTATAATTATTTTTATGTATTTGTAAACGTAACCAAGGGTATCCCGAAGACGCACAGTGGTTTAAAATGCCAAAAACCTGGCCATAATATGAAAGCGTTCTTCAATTTGAATGAAATTTGGTATACTAAGGTTTTAGAGGTCGCTGATTACGAATAAAAAGTCGAAATTACAAAAAACAAAATGGCGGATTCAATATGGCGGACGTATGTATATAAAAATTATCAGATATAGCCAAAATTTGGTGAGTAGGTGTTTCTGAGATCGCTGATAACGAATTCAAGATCAAAATGACAAATAACAAAATGGCGGATCCAATATGGCGGACTTTGTATTTCTAAATTATCAGATATAGCCAAAATTTGGTAACTGGGTGTTTTTGAGGTCGCTGATAACGAAACCAACATTATAGTGACAAATAACAAAATGGCGGATCCAATATGGCGGACGTATGTATTTAAAAATTATCAGATATAGCCAAAATTTGGTGACTGGGTGTTTTTGAGGTCGCTGATAACGAATTCAAGATCATAGTGACAAATAACAAAATGGCGGATCCAATATGGCGGATATATGTATTTAAATATTATCAAATATAGCTTAAATTTGGTGACTGGGTGTTCTTAAGGTCGCTGATAACGAATCCAAGATCAAAATGACAAATAATAAAATGGCGGATCCAATTTCGCGGTTATGAATGTTAAAAAATCGAATAAATAGGAAAAATCGGAAAAATAGATAAATTTTTGTTAAAAAATTCGAAAATAAGTCAATTATAACCAAAATACAATAACGACAGACATGTTTCGATCGTATTAGATCTCATCAGTGACGTAAAGCTGTAAATTTGGTTACAATTGACTTTTATGTTTTACCTATATAGCATTTTATTAATAAGATTAAATGTATTATCCGATATTAAGAGATATCCAAAAAATTAAATTAATAATTCGCGCAATGCTAATTGGTATAAAACGACCCGTTTATATAATAAAATAAACACACGGATGTGTTGTAATAATAATAATAATAACAAAAATAAAATTACGGTTAATGTAACCGTTAATAATTATACCCGATTGAACAATAATTTATTATACACCTTATATAAAATACTACTCGGAAAATGCCTTGCGACAACATTTTTTAAAAGGCAATAAAGTAATTTTTGCATTTTTCATCATAAAAAAATACAAAGAAACCGGAGGGGCAGCTAGGGGCACCTGGTTTTTAATTATTTTATTAAGAAACAGTATAGGCTACATTGTACAATAAGATTTTTGGTGGAACTCTACAGACAAGGGCGGATCCAGGATTTTTTTCTGGGGGGGGGCACAAAGGGGCGGACGGGCAAAAAAGTCAACAATAACTGTTATCATATCACACAAAAATATAAAAATATACATAAAAATACACCGTCTGGGGGGGGGGGCACGTGCCCCGTGCCCCCCCCCCCTGGATCCGCTACTGTCTACAGATTTCATAACATTTTTTCTAAATTTCTACACGTGTCTAATGCAATTCTTGCATTTTTTATCACAAAAAAATGCAAAAATACCGGAGGGGCAGCTAGGGGCACCTGGTTTTTAATTATTTTAATAAGCAACAGTATAGGCTACATAATGTACAATAAGATTTTTGGTGGAACTCTACAGATTTCATAACATTTTTTCTAAATTTCTATACGTGTCTAATGCAATTTTTGCATTTTTCATCAATAAAAAATGCAAAAAAACCGGAGGGGCAGCTAGGGGCACCTGGTTTTTAATTATTTTATTAAGAAACAGTATAGGTTACAATGTACAATAAGATTCTTGGTGGAACTCTACAGATTTCATAACATTTTTTCTAAATTTCTATACGTGTCTAATGCAATTTTTGCATTTTTCATCACAAAAAAATACAAAGAAACCGGAGGGGCAGCTAGGGGCACCTGGTTTTTAATTATTTTATTAAGAAACAGTATAGGCTACATTGTACAATTAGATTTTTGGTGGAACTCTACAGATTTCATAACATTTTTTCTAAATTTCTACACATGTCTAATGCAATTTTTGCATTTTTTATCACAAAAAAATGCAAAAATACCGGAGGGGCAGCTAGGGGCACCTGTTTTTTAATTATTTTAATAAGCAACAGTATAGGCTACAATGTACAATAAGATTTTTGGTGGAACTCTACAGATTTCATAACTTTTTTTCTAAATTTCTATACGTGTCTAATGCAATTTTTGCATTTTTCATCAATAAAAAATGCAAAAAAAAGCGGAGGGGCAGCTAGGGGCACCTGGTTTTTAATTATTTTATTAAGAAACAGTATAGGCTACAATGTACAATAAGATTTTTGGTGGAACTCTACAGATTTAATAACATTTTTTCTAAATTTCTATACGTGTCTAATGCAATTTTTGCATTTTTCATCAATAAAAAATGCAAAAAAACCGGAGGGGCAGCTAGGGGCACCTGGTTTTTAATTATTTTATTAAGAAACAGTATAGGTTACAATGTACAATAAGATTCTTAGTGGAACTCTACAGATTTCATAACATTTTTTCTAAATTTCTATACGTGTCTAATGCAATTTTTGCATTTTTCATCACAAAAAAATACAAAGAAACCGGAGGGGCAGCAGGGGCACCTGGTTTTTAATTATTTTATTAAGAAACAGTATAGGCTACATTGTACAATAAGATTTTTGGTGGAACTCTACAGATTTCATAACATTTTTTCTAAATTTCTACACGTGTCTAATGCAATTTTTGCATTTTTTATCACAAAAAAATGCAAAAATACCGGAGGGGCAGCTAGGGGCACCTGTTTTTTAATTATTTTAATAAGCAACAGTATAGGCTACAATGTACAATAAGATTTTTGGTGGAACTCTACAGATTTCATAACTTTTTTTCTAAATTTCTATACGTGTCTAATGCAATTTTTGCATTTTTCATCAATAAAAAATGCAAAAAAAAGCGGAGGGGCAGCTAGGGGCACCTGGATTTTAATTATTTTATTAAGAAACAGTATAGGCTACAATGTACAATAAGATTTTTGGTGGAACTCTACAGATTTCATAACATTTTTTCTAAATTTCTATACGTGTCTAATGCAATTTTTGCATTTTTCATCAATAAAAAATGCAAAAAAACCGGAGGGGCAGCTAGGGGCACCTGGTTTTTAATTATTTTATTAAGAAACAGTATAGGTTACAATGTACAATAAGATTCTTGGTGGAACTCTACAGATTTCATAACATTTTTTCTAAATTTCTATACGTGTCTAATGCAATTTTTGCATTTTTCATCACAAAAAAATACAAAGAAACCGGAGGGGCAGCTAGGGGCACCTGGTTTTTAATTATTTTATTAAGAAACAGTATAGGCTACATTGTACAATAAGATTTTTGGTGGAACTCTACAGATTTCATAACATTTTTTCTAAATTTCTACACGTGTCTAATGCAATTTTTGCATTTTTTATCACAAAAAAATGCAAAAATACCGGAGGGGCAGCTATGGGCAGCTGGTTCTTGTTTATTTTATTAAACAACAGTATAGGCTACAATGTAGATTAAGATTTTTGGTGGAACTCTACGGAACTCATCAACTTTTCTCTAAATTTCTATAAGTGTCTCATATAATTTTAGATAAATTTTAACAAATTAAATGTATTTTATCTTAATTTATATATTATAAAAAAAATATTTTAAATATATGTTCATATTCTATGAACTTTCAACTAAACGATCCATTTTATAAAATTCAAATAGGTAAAACGTGCAAATTTTTGTATGCTTCTAAACACAATGATGTTTTATCCTTGCGTGCATCCTAGATGCTACTGGTTCGACAGTTACTTTGTGCTGGCTGTATAAAAGTAAATATAAACAATTCTTCCTACCTAACATCGTTTAATGACATTTCAATCTTCCCTCTACACAACCCAACAGTCAAAATTCCTTAAATTGAAACTTTATTTCTGGACTTTTGGCCAGGTTTTTGCCATTTTAAACCACTGTGAGACGGTTGTATGAACCAGAAGAATAATTGAAGAGAAGAAGTAGACAATTTTAAATAAAATCAAGAAGTTTCTATGGAGATGAGGTTGTTAGGAAAATAGTTAATGTTGAGAAGTAAATCGATGAGGGTAGTTAGTAAAATTTTGTCCTTCCAAGAAGAAGGTGGTACGAAGAGAGTCACAGATCATCTTTCCAAGATGAAGATGGTTCGAAGTCGTCACAGATTATCCTTCCAAGGTGATGGTGGTGCGAACTTAGTGGTCAATAATCCATTCGACTGGAAGGTTCATCCCTTCACAATAGTTAAAAAATTATAAGTACACAACGAGAAAGTTTATGGTCCATGGTGGCTCATAGTTTCAGAAAAAGGGAAATAAAAGCTTTTGGTGAAGAAAATTTGGATAAGAGGTGAATATTAGAAAGGTAAATAAAATTTAAATTGGAAAGTGTTGACGAGGCAAAAGAAAATTAGGGGCGAAGGAGGTTGGATCATTGGTGGGGAAATCGTTGCTGGAAGAAAACTAAACCGACTCTGGGATACCAGGTTATATTCTTTCTTATTTATTTGTATGTGTTAGAATTCAGAAAATTTTGTGTTGAACTATTAATTATTTGTGAAAATTTTGTATAATTGTATTACCTATTACGCGGGCAAGATTTTTAAGTTCGACAAAATAAATTATTAAATTAAAACAAATAAAAATTGTTATTCAATCGCGTATTGTCATTCACAAGATTGAAGTTGTTTTTGCATTGGATCAGGAGGACACAATCTTGGTGTTTTTTTTTTAAGTCTTTGCAGAACGTGGAGGCAAACGGAGAAGGCGATTGATTTGAGTGTGGTCGGAGCTAGTAGAATATACCTATAAGAGAACGTTATCTACAAGTGATAACAACACAGTAAGTATGAGATGTTGATGCTTGAACACTCTAACATCGCAGTATGTACTAAAAATTTCGTTAATATGTTGATATTAAATTTGTTTTAATTTTTATTGTACTGAGTGCATAAAAGTAGCACAGACTATGGAAGATAGTTTCACAAAAATACAAATATGGCATCGGGTAGAGAAATAAGCATTATTGCAATCTATAAAAATTATTAGTTAGAATTTAAATTTATTTTGGCAATTACCAATCAAGAAGTAAGAAATATATAATTTATTTAACTTGCTTCGCCGAATTACGATGTTAGAGACAGGCAGGGTATAGTTCAGTTTGACGCAGTCGTTTCGATGCAAGCGTTTTGGCTTTCGGGTCAATTAATTATTATATAATTGACTGTGATTAGTTGGAGAATACATAGCCAAGTTATGTTTTCCTATCTTTCTTCGGTTCTAAATAAATCACTATTTTTTTCTCCTACTGGGTGTTTTATTTTGACCTGGCGCCCCTAGAGCATTTCGTTTTTCCAGCAGCTGATACAAGGTCTCTTGGAGTTAGAACCACCAAGTATAAGGCCGTACGAAGTAAGTACCCACGAACATCTCCCGCTCTTAGAGCTTAGTGTGAAAAACACAGAGTGAGCTGCCTTTCAACCATCAGGCATAAGCGGCACACTTGTGGCCAAAACGCAATTTGTTATTACAGTGTGCTACTGGAATGGGGATGGATCTCTCTTTGTTTTTGGAACATTTAAGTCAAAAATACCTCATAAAGGCTACGCAATGGCATAAAAGCATGCGCGTAGGTCGCAAATGCTCATTAGTAGCATGTGTATACAATGTTGCTATTAAAAATTTGCGATTAAAAGCGCATGTCACTGAATACACATGCTACTTACCTTGCGTTCGGTTAGAAGCTACTTTCGATACCACACATTTCTTTTTTTCCTTCTTTCGAGCTTCCAGTCGTTTCCAAACACTCTGGCTACTCACCAACATTTTTGAGCATTTGTAGCGACTGAAAGAGGCGGAGCCAAAGCGTTTGGAAGCGACTGGAAGCTCAAAAGAGGTAAAAATGAAATTTTTGGTAGCGAAAGTAGCTACTAACCGAACACAGGGTTAGTGGCACGCAAGCATGCGCCTAGGTAGCAAATGCTCATTAGTAGCATGTATATACAAGGTTGCTAAATTAATTAAAATTCATGCGACTAAATAAGTATGCCATTGATTCGCAAAGCATTATTTGATTTCAACGGTGCTACTTCTTGATAGGGGGGGCGGGACGTTGTGCAAAATGCATGCAGTTCTGCATGTGGCTGCTGATAAGCATTGAAATGCGTCACCTACCACTTGATTACGATTTTGATTACATTTAAATAATATTGTCTTTGTTTGTTATGGCGTTTCGTATTTATGCTTTAAAATGTCTCAATGGGGTGACAGCAAAACTTTAACTTTTAATATGAATTACCAATAAAATTGCACATGAAAATGCCTACAAACAATTATTATTAGAATTGATTTCTCATTTCTGCAAGCAAACAATAATTGCTTGCTCCAATTGCAATCCAGGTAAGGGATTACACCCCCGTGCAGTACAAAGAGCTGGGTCCAACGCAAGCGGTTCCTGGGTTCTTTTGTTGTGACTCATGTGATCGTTTGGGAACGAACTAATAAAATTGTCACTATGCTGGTCTTCCTAAATAAAATTCAGGAACAACAGTAAATTTGGTTTTATTAGAAAAAAAAAAGATGACAATAATATTTGATTCCAAAATCAAGTATAGGAGAAATACAAAAACAAACAACATACGAGTATTACAATATTGTTACAAATGTGACATTTTTAGGTTTATTGGTTGAGGCCTTCACAAACGATAATTGGTGCCCTTGTAAATCATTGTTTTCTTATAGCAACTGTTACCAGAAACTTCCCCGATTTCACTTTCAATATTTTTAACATTTTTTTCATTGTTTTGTATTAGGAACAATATTTGATATTTTTAAAAATTGATTACGATATTTTTTCGATTGCGAACAATCGATTTAAATATAAATGCATGAAATTTTATAGAAGAAAATTTTTTATAACAGAAATTAAACCACGAAAACCATGAGAATTTTCCATTTGCTTACTTATATTAAAAATAAAACAATAAAATTAAAATAAAATTTTAATTGATAGTTCATATGATTATCTTATTAAAAAAAAAAAAAATACATCAAAATGCAATTTAAATTATTTATATAAAAAAAATGTATTTAATTACAAACGGAAACCGTGATCATTAGAATATCAATATATAATCCACTTAAATGCAGCGATATTTAATTATTTGTTGAAACTTTGAAAACCTCACATGCGTTTTCAAAATGAAACTTATATTTTTGGTATTAAATGTTTTAGTTTGTGGGAAATTGATCGCTGTAAGATTTATATAATTGTTCTTAAATAAACTAAATTATTTAATTCTTGTTTACTTAGGCGGGTGACGAGAAAGTACTGAAGTGTGATCGAGCTATGCAGTGTCCAGGTTACAAAAATTGCACTTTATTGGTAGAGAAGATTACTTTAACCCGTATTGGCAAAGTTTATGGAATTTCAATGAAATTTAAAGCTCTCCAGAGTAGTTCCAGAAACTTAAAAGTAAGTTTTAGAATGGATAATGCTTAATATAACCTTACATTTAAGAAATCTGTATTTCTGTTGCTTAAAATTGTTAAATCAGTTTACTGTCAGGTCATTCTATGTAAAATTGTTTGGTAAACCCAAATTTAAAAGGATGACAAAGAGAAGGTATTGGTTTTTAATAAAATGTGTTTTTCAAAAATTGTTAAATATTTAATAATTTGAATTTAATTTTTTTAATAGATGCGTATGGAACTTACTCGATGCAGTTCTAGAGAAACATTGGATAGTTGCGAATCAATTCCAGATTTGTCATTTACTACCGTATGTATGATACTAAATTTAAAGGTACCACCGTTCGCCAGCATAATGAACTCAATTCAGCCTCCATTAAAATGTCCAATAGAAAAAGTAACTAATTAAAATGGTTTTAAGAACATATTATTACATATAAATTATTTTAGGGTGCATACGTAATGACAAATTACACCGTCGATGAAGCTACACTTGCGGTATTTCCTTTGGATGGATGGTACTGGAAAGTTCATTCTTATGTGTATGATAAAATGGATGGTACAGATAAAATAATAAATTGTATGTATTTTGAATGTAGTTTAGTTCATATAGCACAATAGTAAATAGATTACTATACCAAAATGAACTAAAGCAAAATTAGTCCTAAATTGGTTGATTTGGCATGGAAGATTAAACTAATTAGTTAATTGTTATAATTATAATTTGTGAAATGTTAAATTGTGTTGTAAAATTTTTTTTTGGTATTTTAAAAAACATTGCTAGTAATTTTAGCAAAATCAATTTTTTGAAGTTTCTAACTTAGCATACCCCCTTAATTAAGACTAACTTAAAGTTACCCCTAAATAGATATTTATATCATTGATATCAAATTAATGCTCTTTTCACAAGCTAACAATGTAAGTATTGAAAATTAAAATATAAATTTCTCTAAAGAGGGGGGCAAGCTAAATATTTTTCCAAAATTTGAATTATTATTGGTAACTGTAAACTATTGTGTTTAAAGAAATGATACAAAACGGGATTTTTAATCAAAATTAAAATAAAATGCAAATTGATAGTTCGCGTGTTTATTATTGAATTGTTTGCAAGAAAAGCATAATAATTAATTTAATTTTTAACGGAAATTCAAATCATTAGAAGATCAAAATGTATTCCACTTTATAGTAAATTGTTATAGTTAATTTTATTAATGGTTGATATTTTGGAAGTTTACGTGCAGGTTCAAAATGACACTTTTAAAGTTAATATCGCATGAAAACTGCCCCAATCTTGATACGGAATTACGGGAGTTTATATACGAAGGACAATGGGATTTCTTTAGTGGGGATTTATTACTAAATTTTAAGTTATTACGATATTTAAAAAAAATTTATCGTTTTGTAACCTTAACTTACCGACGGCGACGGATCCGTTTTTAAAAAATATCTCACTTATTACGCAGATCATAAAAAATTAAAAAATAGATCAATTCGTATATTATCTGATGTAAATTTTCTCCTGCATTTTTTAACATTTCTCTGCATATCTCATCTTTTCCCAATGTTTTTTCGTTCTTCAACTTCTGCACTATCGTTTCTACCTCATTGAATGTTGGTTCCAACACTGTTTCTTATTCCTTTCTTTCTCCCGGTTTTTCTTAACATTCACTTAATCATGCTGATTTAGCAGCTTCCGAAAGTGTCTCTTCCATATTTATTTCACATCTTCCTCATTGTTACCCTGTCGTCCGTTCTCGTCTTTCATAGTTCTACTCTTTATTCTGCTTTTTTGTTGCTGTTTGATTCCAAGGTAGAATTTCTTAATGTTATTACTTCAACAATCTTCTCCTATTTCATTCATCATATCATTTAACCATTTGTCGTTCTTCTCCTTGTACTTCTTGTACGCCTCTCTCTTTCTCTCTCTGTATAAGTTCTGATCTTCTTCCCTTTTTGTTTTCAGCGATATCAATCTCGCATTTCTCTTGCTTTATGATTTCTCTTCACATTCTTCATCGAACCACTTCTTAGTTTTGGTTCGGCTTTTGAATCCCACTGTTCTTTTAGCAGTTGTCTGCAATACTATTTTAATATTCGCCCATTCTTTGTCCATGTTTTGCTCTACTTCTATGTTGTCAATTGAACTGTTTATTTGCTTAGTTTTCTTTAACCTTATTGCTTTCTTCTCTTTTTTTGTACATAAAGTTATACCAGATTGCGCCTCTTCGACATATTTGATACATTTCGCTGTTTATATTATAGTCGGTTTTGAAACGTCTTGCGACGTTATCCGATACCTCACTACTAACCGTGCGAATTGACATTTCGCTGTTTACTATGAGTAAATTTGGATTGAGTCATACTCGATCTCTCACAGCACAAAAGATATAAGATATAAAACTGATATAAAACTGCTTAGTTATCGCATTCTGTTGACCGTACGTGCGCTCGACGTGAATACTTAGAGCAAGGCTTATTAGGGGGTAGGACCAAGTACCTAAAAAATAAAATAAAATGTACTGCTATTCAACTGCAACTGTTAGTATCTGCTTCTTCAGGTGCCTATCCGATCCCGGATGTTGGAGATCCTCCCTTGCCAAGCCAAAAATACTTTACCAGGGAAATGTTAATAGTCGACAGATTGATTTTAGACTTTTTAGATTACACTACATATCTGAAGCAATGGGAATTAGAACCGCGGTTTCCCGCTCTCTAGTATATCCTTTATTGAATTACGCCAGACTGCTGGTCTTCATTTTAACATTAAAGGATGTAATCCTTAAAGAAATGCAATTTAAAATAAAATTTTTAGTTGATATTGTCACTTGTACAAGTAATCGTCAACTGCAGTAGTGACACCCATGGACCTCTTAAACAAAATATGGACTGCTATTCCTTACGGTAGTGAATCCAAAAAAGTGAAGCCTAATATGAGCGCCGCCATTTTTGTGGTGCAATTCTAGGAAATTTCAAATATTTACAGTTTTATGTTGGTACTAAAATCAGCGTACTTCTCATTCCAGCTGCAAGATAAACTTATTCTTTATTATGAGCAGTTTTGATTTAAATTTCCCTCAAAAATCCTAAATTATTATTGGCTATAATAACAGTGAGGCGATCGGAGCGTAGTGGTCTCGCGAGGTGACTATGAACGCTAAATACCCTGTTCAAACCCGAGTGAAGTAAGAACTTTATTTTGACCGTCTCCCCTCGGAAGTCCATGGTAAACTACCGAGGGTATCCCAGTTGTGGAGTAGCGTGGGCTACAGGGATATTTTACCAAGGGAGCGGGCTTAGAGATTACGGTTTTCAAATTCCGTGGGCGCAAACATCCAGGATTTCCAATCTAAATATTATGTTGATTAACTAACTGTTGATTTTTAACATTTTTGTGTAGTAAATTTCGAATTATGATGGTGACATAAATAAGTAATATATTGTTATATTTTGAATTCCGTCATCAGGATTTTGAATTGAGAACAAGATAAATAATAAATTTTCATTCTCTAAAAGCAAAATAGTTGTACATAAAACTTGAATTGAATCGAACAATCAATGGTTTGCAAAGGTGCAAAATTTTGAAATCATTTTTATTATTCCTTGTTAGGAAGTACATGACACCTGTAAACATAAACAGGCAAGATTGTATGCTTCGCAAGGGTTGGATCTTCTTCTTCTTCATCAGCCTTTTTTCCGCCCACTGCTGGACATAAAGCATCTCCATATTATGGAGGATCTGGCCATAACTCACCACGCCGGCCAGACGGGTAGTTGAGTAGTCCGCAGATCGATTTTGGACTATAGTTGTTTTACATATGTTAGCAGCTTGCTAGCCTAGCATTCAGATGTGCCTGTAGCTCTGTTTTTTGTTAATGGTGGCAATTTGTCTCCGAAGCACGGAGACTTGGTCATAAGAAAGTTTGACTCTCCCCGGGTTTGAACCCGGTACCACGCGTTCGCATCCAATTGCGTTAGCTGCAAGACAATGACCGTCTCATTTTGGTTGGGTAAATAATCTAAAACCTTGTTAATTGCACTGCTTTAATTGGTAAATTGAAGGTTTTGTTTTAAAAATCTAATATAAATAGTGACAATTTGATCACGTTTTAACGTTTTAATAAAAACAATAAAAATTAGTGGCGATTTTCATCTTAAAAGAAGAAACCTGAACAAAATGCGGCTATAAAAGTATAGAAGTATTAGTAAATATAAAATATTAAAATTACAATGAAATGCAAATTGATAGTTCGCGTGATTATTGTTTAATTAATTATAAAAGAAAATAATTTCGAACATTTAATTAAAAACGGAAATTCGAATCATTAGAACAGTGGTTCCAAACTTATTTTGACACGGAATCTTTACACAATTTTTCAAATTTCCAAACCCCATTTTAGCTAAATTAATAAACAAGAAAAAGAAACGAAATATAAGAAACTATTGAAAAAATAAGTAACTTTTAAGATCAAATTTTTATTAAATTATAAACAGTCTTATTTATTATTAAAAACACTTGGTCTCGCGGAACACCACGGGTCCACAGAACAAAACTTTGAAAACCACTATACGAAAACATCAAATTCTGTTCCCCTTAATTGTATAGTTTTAGGTAATCTCATTAATAGTTAAAATTTTGTAAAGTACACATGAATTTATAAAATGAATTTTTTAAAATTAACTTTATTGGTATTAAATGCTATTGCTTGTGCAAAAGTTACCGCTGGCGCTGTAAGATTTACATGATTTTTGTCCAATAAATTGACGAATTAATTATTGTTTAATAGGGTGCAAAAGGCGAGAAAACGTTCAAGTTTGATCGAATGATACAATGTCCAGGTTACAAAAATTTAACTTTTATTGTAGAAAAAATTACAATGTTCCGTGTTGAGAGGATGTATGCAATGACGATGAAATTTAAAATTCTCAAGACTACTTCCGATAAATTAGTAGTAAGTTTTTTAATTATTGATCCACATATTATTATGTAAGTGTTTATAATTTTAAATAATAGATTTTAATGAAACTTTTATTTACCGTACCAGAGAATAATCAGAATTATTTTGAAAAAAGTATAATAAAATATAACAATTATTATAATATTTAATTTTATAAAATTATTATGGTTGAATATCATTTAATATATTAAATTATATAAACGATTTTTTAACACTCATAAGCTCCAAATAGGATCCGATACTTTGTTATTTGTCATTTTGATCTTGGATTCCTTATCAACTATCTTAAAAACATCCAGTCACCAAATTTCGGCTAAATCTGATAGTTTTCAAATAAATATCCGCCATATTGGATCCGTCATTTTGTTATTTGTCATTTTGATCTTGAATTCTTTATTAGCGATATCAAAAACACTCCGTCACAAAATTTCAGCTATATCTGATATATTTAAATATTTATATGTCCGTCATATTTGAACCGCCATTTTGTTTTTTGCAATTTCGACTTCTAGTCGCAATCATCGACCACTAAAGCCTTAGAATACCAAATTTCATTCAAATTGAAGAACGCCTTCATATTATGACCGGGTATATGGGATTTTGAACTATTGTGCCTCCATTTTAAAATTGATTTGTGGAAAAGCTATAACGGCCGGCGCTAGCTTTTATATTAGGGTGCTAGCTATAAGGATTCGGGAGCTAGCTTTTTGGGAAAAAATATTAACTTGGGGGGGGGACAAGTAAACGGACCCAATGTTCAGGACCTTTCAGAGGAAATGCGAGGTCTCGAGCAACTGATATTTTTTAGTCCCTTAAGCCAGTGTCTCACTATCAAATAATTATCATCAAAATTATTATAATAATTATTATACAAACGATGTGACGTCATTTACGTAAAAATATGTCAAAGCCATGCAGAGGCATGTCTCAGTATCAAATCAAGTTTGTATAATAACGATGGCAGCCACAGGTCAGCTGTGAAAAGTAAGGTTAGAGTTGGTTTTATACGTTCAAATATACTGGTTATACTGGTTCCAACTGATACAAATCAATTAGCAAACTGATTTCACGTACCAGCCATAATAATTGCTAACCTTTTAGACCTAATTAAAAACCGCGTTAAAATTAAAAAATAAAACTGAAAGTATGGTTTATGTCCACGTTATGTCAAAGTGTCAAAGATATAAGAGTGGGATATCGAACAGCCTATGGGAAGCCTGATAGCATCAAAATTATAGAAACTGTTCTAAATTCTTTTTATCAAAACGTTTGTATCAAATCGAATCCGTGACGTCATGAAAATAGAAGCAGCATATAAAAGTATGTAGCTTACGTCATTTTGATACAACTACAGCGCAGTCACACTATCAAAACCGTTTGTATACTAAATATTATGATAATTTTGACGAAAATTTGATAGTGAGACACTGGCTTTAAGTTTGCTTAAGATTGTAAGGCCAGGGGCAACTACCCCTCTTGTTCAATTTCTTCAAAATTTCCAATAAAGAGTTATGTAACTCAACTAGTACTAGCAATGTAGATAGAACTTTTAACAATATTTTAAATACATTTTTTTAACAGTTACGTCTAAAACTCAGTCGATGTAAATCTAGAGAATCATTGGACACGTGCGAATCCATTCCAGATTTTGTATTTTCTACTGTGTGTATGTTAATAAACATTAAGTTACCACCATTCAGTGACTCACTCAGGGCAATTCAGCCTACATTAAGATGTCCAATGGAACAAGTAATAGTTTATATTGGAATTAATACAATGTTATAATATAAATTATTTTAGGGATCTTATGCGTTGGGTAATCATACAATCGATGAACTCACACTTAAAGTTTTACCATTGGAAGGATGGTATTGGAAAATTTATTCTTATATGTTTGATAAAGGTGATGGAACAGAAAAAATGATGATGTGTATGTATACAGAATTTTCTGTAGTATAAATACAACATAATTATTAATCGATTTTTTACATGCCAAAATCAACCAAAACTGCACCAGTTACCACAAACCCTTGTTGAGTGAATCAAAATAAAAAAGATTCAGTTAAGAAAATCAGTAGAATTAATCAGAGAATTATTCAGATTAACACAATAAAATTATTTGTATGTTGTAGATTAATTCAAAAAATTATACACAACTACTAATCAATTTTGTAAATAGCCCCCCCCCCTATAGTTTCGTAATTCTAGAATTTTAATTTAGAAAAGCAAAAGAATAACTTTTTGTGAACAATGCAAGGATCTTTAAATTGTCTATCGCTAGGGCCGACAGAAAAAGTCTTGTTTGGTCGCCCGTAAAAAGAAATATAACATAAAGTGATCTGGTTGTCAGTTTAGTTGATTTAGCATGAAAAACTTATAATTTTTTAATACATGTTTTAATAGGGTTGTTTCATGGATTTTGAAGTATTTTGTGTTTTAAAGTTTGGCTATTGTTATCAAAAGTCTATAAGATCTTTAACTTTCTCAAAAACATTTTTTTTTAAATATTTATTTGAAAGCTGGGTTTTGGCGGCAGTGACGTCAAACTTGGTAAGCTCGCAGTGATTATAGAATTAGTATTGTAGTAATCTATGGTATAAATATGTTTCTTTTTGTATTATGCTAATTTATTATAAATTATAACCAAATATTTTCACGAAATTTAGTTAAAAATCTAATATTGCGTCTAATAAAAATTTAAACGAAGAATTTTTGAATTTAAAACTCGATTTTCGCCGTAGAACGATATTTAAAAAAATTTTCTTTTTATTATA
This sequence comes from Rhagonycha lutea, assembly GCA_958510855.1. Lineage (NCBI taxonomy): Eukaryota > Metazoa > Arthropoda > Insecta > Coleoptera > Cantharidae > Rhagonycha > Rhagonycha lutea. The sequence continues at coordinate 23,226,649 of OY294042.1, forward strand.
ATTTTCTTTTAACATTATCTTTAAGAAATGATAGGAGTTATTCCTAAATTTGATTCATGCAACAACCATATTGAGCGTAAGCATATAATGTGTAGAATATTTGTAAAACAGGTACCTACACGGAAAGAATGAAATGTGACTGGTTACTATGCTACATGATAATCGACGAAAAGTATATGAAAAATTTTTTAGCACTATACTAGTTCGTATTATAATAAGAATGTGTAGTTTTTACATACGACTGAGTATCTTTCAACATAGTAACCATTACTATGTTGCATAACATGTCGAAAATGCGAGTGATTATCATGTTAACAGTCGCTGTTCGTTTTTAGGATAATACAGATTCCCTTTAGCAGTAGAACCCTTACTATATAAAATAAGTATAGGTGTTGTGTAAAGAAACGAATGATTCACTTAATAACACGTCTCACATTCGCCTCTAGCATAGTAACCAGTCCTATGTTACATAGCAATTGGAACTGTTTATTAACAAGGGGCCATTAATATGAAAATAATAAATAAATAAATAATATGAAAAATCGAGTTCCCAATTTTTTTGGTGATTCTAATGAGCTAAAAAAATTATTGTATTTTTTAAATTTTCGTCCATTGGGCCTTGGTTAGAATGAATTAGGGGTAACCACCGGCACCGTGGCGAAAACTAATTTTGTTGCCTATGTGACTGACAGCAACAGTTCCAATTGCTATGTAACATAGGACTGGTTACTATGCTAGAGGCGAATGTGAGACGTGTTATTAAGTGAATCATTCGTTTCTTTACACAACACCTATACTTATTTTATATAGTAAGGGTTCTACTGCTAAAGGGAATCTGTATTATCCTAAAAACGAACAGCGACTGTTAACATGATAATCACTCGCATTTTCGACATGTTATGCAACATAGTAATGGTTACTATGTTGAAAGATACTCAGTCGTATGTAAAAACTACACATTCTTATTATAATACGAACTAGTATAGTGCTAAAAAAATTTTCATATACTTTTCGTCGATTATCATGTAGCATAGTAACCAGTCACATTTCATTCTTTCCGTGTACTTATATTGAGAATGATATTAAATAGCACTTTTTATTGTAAAGGTCGAGTTTCGTCGAAACTATGGGAAATGATGTAGTATAACTCAATTTCGATCAGTTTGTTAGTACTTGACCTTTCTGCACTTCTGTTACTTATAAATAGGTGATGGAAATATTTGAAATAAAATTTTTTATATGGGTTTTCAAATAAAATTGTTTGGTTAGGTTTTTTTTGTATTTTCAAAAACCTACAGGATACTAAACCTTTTCTCTCTAGTACTTGATGGCAAGGGTGGATCCAGCGAGGGACGATGGGGGCAATTGCCTCCTCTTTGAAAAAGTTAAGGATTTATATATAACATAAAAACTAAAATTATTAGAAAAAAGTATAGAGGGATTATAAATTTTTGTATTTTCCTTTTAAATCTATGAAATCGCCCCCTCCCTTGAAAAAGTTGCTGGATCTGCCCCTGCTTGATGCTACGATATTCCAAATACGCCGTAGTTAAGATAAAATGAAATAATATTATTTTTATGACGGGCGAAAATTAGTTCAGTTAACCGGTGAATGCAATTAAAACTGTTTTGAAAATTAATAAAAAATCTATAAAAACAAAATAACTTAATATTGATAAACTAATTTCGAGAAATTATGTTTGAGAATCCATATAATGTTGCTTTTTATAGGTGTGGGGGTAACTTATACAAAATATTTTTTGTCTGTGCAAGTTTCTTTTAACTTAAAAAAAAATGTGTGAAATAAATAATACAAAAATCAAAATATATTGATAAAATAAAATAATGGCGTTTATTATTTTGCCCACTATAAATATCATGAATGATCAGTTAACTCCACCCATCATAATGTTCACTTAATCCCGTCATCAGAACTTGAAGTAAAATATACATCTATATACGTGCGACTTGTACCTACCAATTATTATCGAGCATGAAAATGAACAACCATAAAAAATGTCCTTTGTAAGATTGGCAAGTAAAATATTCCAAAAGGCTGTGTCCTTCAACATTGTTTCAACTATATGATTATGAATAGATTTGTATGCCTAAATCGCGATTGTCGGGAAGACAGGAGATGGGTCCTGTTGTGAGACAGGATACCATCTGGGACCCATCCAAATTAACAACTAGAGTTGCATTGTAGTGCCATTGTGCGGTGATTATTTATTTGGGTCCTGCCCCAGACTATTATCTCTCTGGATTTGGGTCTCTGGATTTAGTGTTATATACCAAAACTAACTGAATGTGGCGAAACGACAAGGTCAGGTAAAGACCTTTTCCAGCCACCTAAATAGGCCAGTACACGATGAACGTTTGCGTAGCAGTGGGTGTGGGTATGTGTACACGTTAAACGTGCCTAAGGTACTGTGCCGTGGTGAAATGCCTGTTAACAACGGTTATCTGGTGCAATAGATGATCGATTAACAGGAAGCATGAACCCTGGTCCTAAAAGGCAAAAACCATGGTGTACCGACAGCTGGCCCTAAGCCACTTGGCCCTGCGACAACTCGCCTCGGACAACTGGCCTTGGCGACAAGTGGCCCTGGTGACAACTGGACCTGGTGACAACTGGACCTGGTGACAACTGGCCTAAAAATGTTCACTGAAATATATTATTTCGCTGTTCGACCTCCGACAGAGTTGAAGAAAAAAGCGAGATTTACCCCTTTCCCAGTAGCACAATTTGCCGAGTTGGAAGACCCTAGGGGGATGTTTTTAATGAGTTTAGTGTTGCCAAAATGGCTCTGGAGCGCTGCAAAGCGGAGCGTAGCGCGGAAGAGTCAATTTTGGCAACACATCCACCTACGACAGAGTTGAAAAAAAAACGAGATACAGGGTGGATGATAAAACAAAAAATTCGAAATTATTACTGTTACCAACCACACAATATGTGAAAAAGTTAGCAAATGGTTGTATTGATGAATGATGATATTGATGAGTAGAGCACAGAATTATATGCAACAACAGACCGGTCTTAAGGTAACCCTAACAAACTAACCAATAGAAAATGTAAATTTCCAATTTAAAATGTTTATTAGCGCTAATAAACGTTTTATATTGCTTAGTTTGTATAATTCCCTGCTCTACTTATGAGTAATGATGACCCTGTTTATGAGATTATTCTTGGGTTGGTATTTAACGTAATGAAATTAATTATTGTCTTACTATATAAACAAAATAACTGTACATATGTGTAAAACAAAGAAAAAAGCTAATTAATTAATTAATTAAAGTAGCCATTTAGTAGGTAAGTTAAGTAAGTTTAGTTTAATATTTCTCCGCTGGTAAAACAGTATACTACTGGCCAAGGCCAGTTGTCATCAGGGCCAGTTGTCACCAGGGCCACTTGTTGCCAGGGCTAGTTTTCGCCAAGGCCACTTGTCACCAGGGTTACTTGTCGCCAGGGCCAGTTTTCGCCAAGGCCAGTTGTCCGAGGCGAGTTGTCGCAGGGCCAAGTGGCTTAGGGCCACCTGTCACCAAATCAAAAACCATAACTCATGACTTATCAAGATATGAAAAGTTAAGAGGCTAAGAGTTCACATTCCCCAAGGTTATAGCCCAGGTACATATTCTTGATGGCGCAGATTACTATATCTTGGTGGTGTGTGAAGGAGCCTCTTGAACGAACACTGACAGGTCATTGAGTTGAGCAAGGGAAAACAGCCACCTCCTGTAAGGATCTAGACTGTTTGGGTGACTGTTTAGGTGTTTTTCTGGTGTATAATAGTGTATTCGAAAACCCAATAGTGCGAAAGTTATTGCGAGAACTAGGATTCCCTAACAGGCTCACTTTAACCCATGTTTTTCATGGTGCAGTAAGTCCAAGCTCTATAGGAGTGACTTTCGCATTTATTGTGGTACTTAGAATCCAAATAGGCACAGAGCTTAATGAAGATCAATCCTACGAGGTGACTAGGGTTGGCTAGGACTTTAACCCATACACTCAATGATGCTTGAGGTCAGTCTTCAAAGAGAACTGCCTGGAAGCTTGAGCATGAACTGCGTTATGCTGCTCGTCCTCGGGGGACCTTAGATGGACACCTAAAAGAGAACGGTATTAATTTGTCGAAATCTTAGTGGGCTCCAAAGCAATAGGTTAAACTTGAGACGGTAGTCTCTATGGATGTTTACGAATCATCTTTGAAACATTTGGACCTAGAGAGGTCGCGCTTTCAAAATCAAAAGTTATCACGGGGGTGGAAGCCCCGGAATTAGGTTTACCTGGTTTCGCCCACCATAGAGGTTGGAATCGTAGTGACACCTGTTTCCGGTATGTTAGTCAAAAAGAGTCCTTCTATTGTAATGATTGTTTGGACCTCAGTATGACCTGTCCGTCAGGATCCCTCCACCTAACGCGCAGTTCGCCGAGGACCTTGATTAGTCTTGAAAAGTCAAATCTAATAAAAATAAATCCTGATGATATAGTACACGTTTTTATATATTTTTCTAACGGAAGAAGATGATGAATTTATTGGATATTATTATTGTCGTTTTTCTTGTGCGGCAGTTATAAATAATTTATTTGTTGGAATTAATATTGTAGATTTTTTAGTTCTCAACTAAGATTAAATAAGCTTTAACTCTGTTTAAACTAAAAATATATAATTTATTATTAAAGTTGCATATTCCTATAGTTGAAGTTATAAAAAGCAATTAGCAAGAGAAAACAAAAGGTTTTTGCAAGCATAAATATTACTTACCACCAGTTAAAATAACAAGTTGAATAAAATTTACAATACAATTTTGCAAATTTTCATTCAAATCCGCTTAATGAAACTAACAGACCGGATGTAACGTTTGCTTAGAATTTACGTGCTTAATTATTAAAGCGGTTAGTTAAAACTTACAAGTCGTGAGTTAAAAATGAAAACTGTTGGTAAGTAAATTAATGGCAAAGTATCGTTTATTACACTAGCAAATATGTATATTATATATATTGTTTTACTAAGAAAACATTAAGGCGTAGAATTTAGTAGATAAATAAAAAAAATTTAACCTAAAATATCTAGAATTATCTAAATAATCTGGCTTACAAATAATGTACTAATACTAAATACCTAAAAATACATAATTTATATTGGCGCAGTCGGTAGGTCTACAAAAAATGCTAGTTTAACAACTTAATACCTATCAACATTAATTAAATATAATGTGATAAAGTTACTTAAATGTAACAATTATTTTATTTAAGTTATAGGAAATAGAATCTATAAAGAAAAACCATAAACCATGACAAATTTGTTTCGCTTTTATTTAAGCTCTTCGGATGGATATAATAATGTCTTTAAATTATAAATATCTATTAAAAGTGTGTAATAATGAAATTTGAAAAAATATATTTGAATTAAAAAATTTTAAAACAATTTTAAAAATTAAAAATAATAAAAAATAAAAAATTATAAAAAATTAATTAAATATAGGCAATAATTAAAAAGTAAATTTAGTTGTATTAAAAATGTTCGTTTGCCAGTTCTTTTTGTATTATTATTTATAAGACTGAAATAAGTCAATATAATATAATGTAATACAAAATATGACTAACCATTTATCTACTTTATTTTTAAGATTTCAGCAATAAAATAAAAAGCGTATTTTCGCGAGGATCCCGGTTAGTACCGCTCGGTTACTTTTGGTCAACTTTGGTTAGTCCCCCACCACAATTTCTAATTTAACATAACCTAAAATCCTCGTCTTTAGAACGTTTAGAATCACTTCCAACTTTAAAATTTAAATTGTGGCGCACATTTGTACTAGCAAAGCAACCGCAAAAAGTAACCACTGATTTTGAGCGGTCGTCTTTGGTTAACTTTGGTTGGGTAACTTTTTAACCAAAAACTACCTCCCCTCTAACCGTTCATCGCAAAAATACGCCTAAAATGGCGCTCAACGTGGGGCTTGATTTTGTTGTTGTTAAGTTCTGGACTGCAAGAGACTGCAAGGACTTCAAATGTAAGTGTTTTGCTTATATCCTTGATCGAGTATTGAGCAGACGTTCGGAGTTGCCTTTTAGTACCTAAAATAGTAGTAAACTAAATAACCAAAAAATGCAAATTCTCTCCAGTAACACAAAGCGCCTGATAGCTCTATTAGTTATCGAGAGTAAGTCATAGGTTCTATGAAGCTAAATTAATGCTTCCTATTTAATGATTTTTGGATACATGTAGATATTTAAAGTCTCCATTTTCCTTTTGATAGCGGTTGAAGTCGATAATGCCATATTGGTGCCACCTTGTTTCGTTATCACCACTACAGAGAAAAGTTATGGATCATTAAGTAGGCCTTATTACTGGTACTTACCTTAGGTGAGAACATATTATTATATAGCTGCCATCAGTTAAGTTTACTTAAGGAAATTATGTACTAAAATTTGACCTTACTGATGATTGATTAATGTTGTAGAAAGGTGGGCCAAACTTACACACTGGTTAGTAATATGTCAACTTGATTGACTGCTCAAAATTATTCATTTATTGTGCGTTAGATTCTGATATATTTTTATCCAAAATTACAATTATCACATAAATATTTTACGATTTGAATTTGTCACAAAATAATAATAGGTAACAGTGGCAGGACACCAGAACTTTTGTGTATACTTACCTGAAAGAGACTATAGAATCAGGATATTAATAAAAAAATTCAGTACACACTCGCTTAGGATTTGTTTTGGGTAAAAATCTCATAAATTTTTATTTTCACCTTGGTGAAGTTTAGTTGCTCTTTCCAAGCTGCAAGCATTAAACTAGCCATCTGGTGTATCATATTAAAACGCATGTCCGAGGATATTACTAAAGTGCATGTTTTCTAATAATATACACCAGGTGACTGGTTTAATCAATTTACTATAGTTTGTGATGTGAAATTAAACTTGATTGTAAATTAAATCGATGTATTTTCCATATATTTGCAAGAAAACAATGCCAATAATGGTTAGCCTACTCAAGAACTTTTCCTTTTTATTTAAGAGTTTTTGCACGGGTAATTCTGAACTATGACAACCACTTCGAATCAGGAACACTTTCAGTTCATGTATAGTGTAAAGGTACGAATAGAACAGGTTGCTTGTTTCGGGTAGCAAGCGCTGAAATCGCCACATGTTAATAAGTGTAGCCGCACAGAAAGGAAACAGGTAATCAAAAAGACATTTCAATGAATGGAGCGGCGCTGGCAGACCAGCGCATGAAATGTACATGTCTGAAGACGAGGATGTCGAAAGACGCCTAAAGATGGAAGTCGCGAGGTATCATTGGGGGAGAGTGAGGTAAAAATACTGACTGTCCTGGAGGGATTGCAGATTAAGAAAGCGATTTTAAATAGGAAGAATCGAACCAACCTACAAAAGGAGCTAGAGAACATCACCTTATCATTAGCTGCCTTTACACACACGGGATTCCTGACGCGATTCATGACGTTCCAAGAACGACGCGAAAACCGACGTGCCGGGAACGCCCCGTTCCAAGAACGTCGTCCTATTTAAACACACACACCAGGCGTGTCGGCAGCCCTTTGTGAATTGGAGCGTTTCAAAACTTTGCCTTTAGACACACGCTCCAAACCCGCACGACTAGTCGCGTCCGCTCCAATCGCGTCAGGAATCGCGTGTGTCTAAAGGCAGCTATTGTTGTTCCAAGCCCCTTAGTTGGGTTGTACGATTGGATTGATTCATTCTTGTTTACCTTTTAAGTTTTTCCAATCCCTCCTACAGTTATTTAGCAGCTTATTGCTTAATCCTTTAGCATCAACGACTAAAGTCCCTATGTAGTGCCACCCTATCTTTGTGGTTTTGTATATTAGATAATGAAGCCCTTCGAAATAATATTGTCGTATTTCAAAAATTACATAAGCATGAGCAAATATTAGTAGAAGTATTTTCGTAATATCAAGAAATTTTGAAGATGCAGGTCAGCAAAAAGAAGGAATATAGTTGGCGGATGTTAATGATTCATGGGATCACAATTCCTCAGGAGAGAAAATAGCGGGCCATTTAAAAATATTTCGCTGGTGGATGGTTACACAAAGCTGAATTAAACTATCATACTCTTTTGCATTAGATATCTGATTGGATACAATTTATATGTCGGTTAATTAGCATTTGCAGGCTTAATCGAGTTTTATTTTTGTTTATGATGTGATAATTAACAAGAACTAATTTAATTGGTAACTAAATAAAAACGTTTTATAGGTACAATCTAAGCATAACTTTAGTTTTAGTTAAAATTTTCTAATAAGGCCATTTATATTTATTAACCATTTGTAAAACCGAACATTGACCTATGATGGTAGTAGGAATGTATGTTACGGGGACATAAAGAAATGCGAAATACGATGGGTTAACAAGTTATACAAGAATAGAAGTAGATTGCTTACACCTGATGCTGAATCAATTTCATTCATTTAATAGTTAACTATATTTTAATGTATTATTCATCTTATAAATTTCTTTGTTGTTTGTAGTGAGAGTGAAACTATATCCGTAGGCCTACATTTTTTTGGGTTTTACAATTTATTCCAGGTACATCTACTTTCTTATTTACACCTATAGAATGGAATAATTTCAGATTCATACTTATACTCTCAAGTTCACTCAAGCATAACGAATCTTGCTCTTACAAAATTGTGCGTCTTATATTATTACAATTTCTTTACACGATTTCCTATTTTCCCACATCAAAATTATTAACAACATTACATTTTAATTAAGTCATCCTTGAATAATTTTATGAGTTTTGCAATTAACACCTTTTATTGTTGAAATTTTCTACAATTACATAGTATGTAAAATATTTCACTAAAATATAAGAAGTTAAGCAGTTCTACTTCTTGGATGTAATATCCAGTTGTTTGCAGTTTTAGGTTATAATGCAGTTTAGGAGAGTATTTGCCTTTTTGTTTTTTTTTAAATTTTATTTACCCTCATTGCTGTGATGCTTTTTTTATCCTAACAAGGAGAAGCGATAATTAGGATAATATTTTATTTAACACCAGACTGAAGGTAGGATATAGTTGGAAAATCTGAAAGTTTTACCTTAAAGAAAGATTTATGTAAGGTCAAGGTGAAGTTCTCTAAAATCTGTATATGAAAATCAAACAAGAAGATCTAATGATAGGCAGAGAAGAATGAGAGTCAAGTGCTGCTTTGAGTCCAGCGCACTGATATTTTAAAATTAAATGGACTGCTAAAGTCTATTGTTCTGAACTTAAAAAGTGTTTCCGATATGGAAGCTCCATCCGCATACTCGGTCCTTTTACCCTAAAAAGGTGAACCATTTTAATTTGGGGACGATTTATGTAGGGTCAAGTGGGGTAAATATGAAACAAAATGTAAAACTTTCTATTTTTAAGGCATTAAAATGGATAAATTAACATTTTTAGCATCACTATCTGATGTAGTTTTACGACATCTTGTTAATTATGTATGATTTTTTAAAATTAAATGCTGAGTAAGTACTAAAAAAATAAAAAAACAGTGTACCTTGATTACGGGAAAAAATGAAACAGTTACGGGAAAATGTGAAACAGGTCTGTTACTCCCACGCTATAAGTACTATTGAAATGTTTGTGACAAAAATGAAAAAAGTGGAAAAAACTGCATAGAAAATATACGCTGCAAGCCCTCATTTTTTATATTTCCGCACAAAATAATATAAAACACAAAACAAGGTAATGAAAATTATAACAAAGCTGAAATTAGGTAAAACATACTTTACTCTACATTTGTCAAAATAATCAACCATTCAAAAACTATGAAAAAAATTTAAAGCCAATCAACATAAGATAATTATTTACAAAAAAAAAACAAAAAAAAAAACAAATAGATACGTATTATTTAAATAAAAATTTGAAATATGACAAACAACGGGAAAAAATGAAACAATTTAATGGTTAGTTACATTTCAATCACCGGCATTAACTTCGAAAATAAACTTTTTATATTAAATTATTTTGCCTTATTTTTCACTTTTTTATAATTTCGTACCATTTTTAAATATGAACTAAAATTACTTTTAACGATATAACACTAATTTATTATTGTTATCACTTATAAAGTGACAAGTTAAACAAAAATTCCGAAAGTATTTATATTTTGGAACAACATTGTAGAAGGTCAAAAAATTATGAATCCGATTCTTGCACATTTTTCCGCCCCCCGGAATATTATTAAATTATTAAAAAAAGAACGTAAATTTGTAATAATTATGAAAGAAATTCCGAAATTTATGCAATTCTTGGAGACATTTTAATAATTTTTTTTTTTTTTAATTATAGTTACTAAATTGTAACTTAATAATTATTACACATTTTCTATAAAGTTTCCACCCTGACAATGACCGGAACACTGCAAATAGTTGGGATTATTAATTTGCCTATTTGACTGCATAAGCAATTATTTACATACTTTTACAATTTTTTTCAACAGGATATATACCAAAATGAAATTGATAAGCTACCATTTGCTATGTTCCGGTCATTGTAGCATGGTGCAAAACTTTATTGAATATGTGTAATAATTATTAAAATGTTTTCAAAGGTTTGAATAAATATCTGAATTTTTTTCAAAAAGTTATTGCAAATTCACGCTTTTTGTTAATTTAACAATGTTCCCGGAGGCGGAAAGGGGTGCAAAATCGGATTTATTATTTTTTTACCTCCTCCAATGTTGCCTCAAAATTGGAAAACTTTCGGAATTTTTTCATACCCATTTTGCTACAATGACTGGCCTATAAACTTAAGACTATTCAATGTATAAAATGCAAGTCAAACTAATTGGACTGTGCTATTGCAAGCAAGATAATGTACTTACCTACCTAGTAGTATTCTAGTATTTATTGGATTTCTAAGCAATTTCTAAGCAAACGTAGGCGTAGAATATATCACGATATGAATGAAAACATGCAAGTTAAGGATTACAATGCTACCAAATTTTACATTGAAGTACAGAAAGTGGTTTATATTTTCCCTGCAGCTGTTTCATATTTTCCCTGATTGCTGTTTCATATTTTCCCAAAAGTTTAATTTAATATTACAAAAAAGGACTTTATTAAAAAAATAAAACAAGTAAGGCATTCTTATCTTTCATCTATTTTCTGTGTGCAAAATTAATATAAATCCAAAATTTCAATTTATATTGCAGTAATAGAGAAAGTTATACAACAAGAAATGAAATTAATTTTACATATTTTTAGATCGTTTACGAAAAGGCGTTATCTACAGTACTCCTAGGAAGATATAATATTTCAAATTTTTATATAATTGAAAATAAACTTTACAGAATATGATAGCGCTTTCGATTTTGTAATTAAGTCATATTGTTTATTAATTACATGCCTGTTTCACTTTTTCCCTTATTTTTAGGTGTTTAATTTTTACCCCACTTAACCCTACTTTATATGTTACGTACTAGGTCCTTTTATCATAAGACAAAGGCTTCTCATGGCAGATTGCACCCCGGTGGTTTGCCATTGCTTGCCGAGGGGACACGGCCATCATATGATTCTTACTTATTCTTACTTAGATGGAAGCTCCATACTGTACCTAATTCTAGTAAGTTTTGTATCTCTACTGGTTTATGTTGGTACTAAAGTTAATGAGTGGCCAGGCCCGGAGTGGCTCATTTGGAGGCCATCAGCTAGAAACTGAGAAGGGGTCCCTTTACCAAGAGGGAAGATTTTTGAAAATCACATTTTCCGCTATTTTAACACTTGGAAGGTACATATATAAAAAATACAAACCACTTTTAAAGGCCCCGGGTCAGAGGCTCTCCATTGTCGCCGACTAACCGACCTAGCCAGTCCGGACCTGTGGATTTCGCTATAGTGTGCGGTCTACCATAAAATGTCTGCTATAGTGTGCGGTCTATCATACAATTTCAATAACCGAAACAAAACTTTCCCAAAAATATAAGCTCTGTACTTATTGATTTTAACGATGATGTATCCAAGATTTGCCGTGGTTGCGTTGTCAAAATTGACTCTCCGCGCCCTGTGCTCCGGTCCCCTACGTTCCGGATGCTCCGATCGGATTTTGACTAACGCTGTAATAACTAAATATATCCCTAGACCGGCCCTACCCGGCAAAGTGTGCTACTGGGAAGGGGATGGATCGTTTTGGGAAAATTTTGCTTCAGCTATTGAAATTTTATGGTAGACCGCACATGTAGCAGCACTTTAATTACGTAGAACAATTAAGTGAATTTGACATGTGACATAACCTTATACTTTGATCAAACAAATATTCTTCTTTATTTTTTCTGATCCTACTATTTTCATTTGATGTTTAGTGCTTGTATTCTATTATGATGTTAAATTTTTTACTTTATAAATGTATTTCTAAATATATCAGTTAAATCAGATTATTCTAAATTAAAAATAAGGTTACATGTTTGGAAATGTATCAAAATATTATCTATAGTCCATTTCAAATACTCATTTAAAAATGTTGAAGTATCTTCAATCAAAATTATTAAAATTAAATTGCCGGCATCTAAGTTTCTTCAGCCAAAAACATTTGCGCATAGTATAGCTTGCCTCTTATATTGAATTTCAAGTATATTTAAGTATAGTAATCCATTTTTGTTTAAGAGGACCGTGGCCCAGTGTAAAGAGGATAGGGGAGCCGTAGTTAAGGATAAGTTTGACATTAGCAGTACAAAACCAAGAGATGATTGTAAGGAAAATCCTATAAATTCATCTTCAAGTTTTCTAATTTAAATATTTTCTGTAGTTCACCTTTTTTTCAAGTACTACTGATTATTATTTCCACATATGCCACTTCGCTGGCTAATTTTTGGGAAACTCCTGTTAAGGTAGGTAATAACATGAGCTGCAGCTTTTTTCATGCGTCTACTAGATTACATGAAAGAGAAATAATTCCTCTGAATCTTTAACAGTTCCATTCATGAGTAAAGTTGATAAGGCATTCCCAAAGTCTATCCCCATCTCTATCCCATTATTCTAGGAAACTGCAAGTGTTGGGAATTATTGTAGGAGTTGAATACTACATTAATTCCCATTTTCATGCGAAGCACTGTGCACTTGGATGCAAACAAAGGCGACTTACTAGGAAAATCCAATTAAAAAGTATTTTTTCTGATGCCTCTCCCCATTTCTAATAACATATGGATTTTGAACTTAGAAAAATCTTGACAGGGCAGTCTAAGCGATCAGAAATAGAATTGCAGTTTTACGCTTTATAACCTACCAATGTATACTTTAAACCTCACGGTTGGTTCTAATTGTTCAAATCCAAATATTGAAAAAATTAAGAAAAAACTTTCTTAAACGTAAAGTAAAAAATAACAATTGAATTATTTTGAAGGAATAAATTTGAATTAAAAATAGATTCAGTACTTGAATGACTGGCAACGCTTAAATGCTCGTCGCAAAGATACTGAATAAAAAATGTGCAGTCATGAGTTACTTTCTAAAGTAATTTTACAAACGAAACTTGTAAAATGCAACTCACCTCACAAATGCAATTAGATGCTAAGATTGAAGAAAGTACTTATGCATAATATGTAATTTAATCCAATTTGTGGATGCAGGTGGTATCAATTCATCGGTTTAATTCAAATTTGTTGAAGCGACATCTTCTACATCAAATAAAAAAGTAATAACAGCCGCTTGCCTTAACAAATTGAGACTACTATTGGTAAATTAACCAGGTGATGGCGTTAGATTTCCCAACCTACGTTTAATAAAATCATTTTATGGAATATTTGTGGGATCGTTAAAAAGATGGACAAATGATAAGAGTTGTGTAGTCAAATGGGAAAAGGGTGATGTAAAATGGAAAACTGGGTGCATTTTTTGATTTTCATCATTCATTGCTACTGTGTGTTTATTTACCACAGTAATTTACATTTCAATTGTTGGAACTGTAATAACCACTCTTGGTTCTGTATCTCAATTAAAGCATTTGATTACTATTTGCGTTTTTTTTGCATTTCCTCAAGCTACCGGTCTGTTTTTCAGAAAACCACAACCTACGCCTTCGCGTGAATAAAAGGCTAGTCTATTAACATCGTTGCCAAAGAAAGTGATTGTGACGGACTCAGACTACAGACTTTACATCCCTGAGACCGGAGGAATGAAGAGAGAGTACCTCCTGGTTTTTGAATCGAAACCAACAGACGAAACACCAGCTGTGAGAGTGAATTTTGACTTACTACACCTGTACTGCACTGCTGCACTATTACACTTGCAATTAGTTCCAAACACATCCTTGTAAAATTGGTTAACCTGGTTTAGCTGCATTTTGATTTTCTATTTTGTATTATGTTTGGGCAAGTGAAGTCTTTGCTTTGGCTTATTTTATATTGATTAGTATCCCCAACATCAAGGACCTAGGAAGTTTGTACCTATATGGGAAAAATTGATTTAAATTCTTATATTAGTTATATTATAAATTTTTTTCCAAAATGTTGCTTTTTCTTGGGCCAGACCTAAGGTTGACATAAAAAAATGAAATTAATAGCACACATTTTATGAAAATTACGTCAAAGTAAAAAAACTTCGTCAAGTCCGCTATTCAAAGCAGAATTGAAAAATTACCGAAAACTTATGAAAATAGCATCCCTCTATGTAGGGCAATGCTCTGGAAATTCGCACAGCTTCCACCTTCTTTACTAAAATCAACTTTCTATAATTAATAGATCTTTTATTTATGTTTCGCAATTACGTCATCTTTCCAGGAAGATTTTCTCTTCACATCAGGTGACTTGGTTTTCAAAAAGCTATTCATGTGATTTTCCTAAAGGTAGCAAAAATAACATATTAATACAGTAACAGAGTGGAGGGCGCTCATATATATCGCGACCCTAGGGTTCGAATCTAGATCGAGGAGTATCGCCAGAATATCTTTTATTTTATGATTTTAAATATAAATTGTTCCCATTATATAAATCGCAAAATGTAATGCAGATAAATAATATCTTAGCAAATAATTATTATACAAACCGTATTTATTCAGAAAATAATGAAGACTACAGTAGCAAAGCAAGTACTTGATGATAAGCAAGTACTTCATGCTACTATTATTATTGTTATATAATTGAATGAAATGCGTGTACGTTTTTTGTTACACGTGATTTACCATTCTTTTTAGATAATCAGTAATTTAAATTTATGTATTTAATTACTACCACGATGAGACCCACACCTGTCTTAAGAATGTCGATTCTAAGTCAAGTTCAGCATACTTCTTGCCGTTTTAAAAACCTGCTTTCTCCATGCTCAAGTTGTTTACTTCAAGGATCGATTTTACCATTTTAAGTGCACCAGTAAATTCCATAGGTAGTAATTTAATACCTTTTAACGAACAATTTTTTTAACTCCACATACCAAATTTTTTTTAATGCAGTGTCGACAATGCATCATAAATATTTAAGATTTTATCACATTATTAGCTTAAACTGTCTCCGTTAACCATTTGGTCAGCATCGAACTTTCCACTTTCATTTATTTTTTAATAATTGTGCAATATTATTACAATTATTATGGTAAAAAGCCAATATAATATAATTAATAACAGTAAAATAAACAGCTACTAAAGTGTGACTAATTTTTGCAAAAACTTTTTCCCGGTTCGAATAAAAGTAATTAAATTAGTATTAATTTAATAGTTCACTTTCTTATATTTAGATATCATCAATTTGTATAAAATTATAATAATTAAGAATTTAATTAATATTTATATAGTTTATAGTTGGTTTTTCTTATTTCTTCAAATAATCCTAAAATCCTCTGAAGTGTGAAAGTACATCTTTAAAATATTATTTTATTAAAGCAGGAATGATGGAAAATTAAGAAGAACTCAGTATGATAGGTATCTTCTGGATTGGGAAAATGTTGACCATGCTATGTTAAATTTTGCAATAAAATCACGGCAGGTGGATGGAGCTCAAAGCTCAAGAGTATCATTTTATTTCTACCTGATTTGAATTATCACCAAAGCTGTTGTCGGTGGAGATTATATTTAAATTATTTGTCTGATATTATCATATTGGAGGACATAATAAGAATGGAAGAAATTCAAATTTCGATATAATAGGGTGAATATCCTAATTGAAGTGAACCTGTGTGAAAACAGCGACTAAAGTCAGCGACAAATTTTTCCGAAAATGCCCGAAGTTATACCATCAAGCTAATAAAACTGGATAGTTATTTTTTCTGCGCATGCGCACAAATTAAATAAAAACTAAATAATTTTAATACTATTATTAAAAATTATTATACTATTTGCTATAATTCAATAATAGTTGAGAATAAAGGAACACATTAATATAGGTAACATGAACATAATAACACAGAATGAAATTAAAAATTTATATATACTCTGTATATTTATAACAGTGGCAAAATATTTATTACTCCAAAATGGCACATACTATCACTATTCAACTGATACCACAGGTACTTGCTAATAAGGGCTACATACCCTAGAAATTTCATCGATTTGCAAAGGGGACTTGGGGGGTAGCAACTAACTTATATGAAAATATTCAATAATTTTGAAAATACAAAAAAAATTATTACTCCAAAACGGCACATACTATCACGATTAAATTGATTCCACAGGTACTGACTAATATGGGCTACATACTCTAGAAATATCATCGATTTGCAAAGGGGACTTGGGGGGTAGCAACTAACTTATATGAATATATTCAATAATTTTGAAAATACAAAAAAATTTATTACTCCAAAACGGCACATACTATCACTATTAAATTGATACCACAGGTACATGCTAATACGGGCTACAGACCATAGAAATTTCATCGATTTTCAAAGGGGACTTGGGGGGTAGCAACTAACTTATATGAAAATATTCAATAATTTTGAAAATACAAAAAAATTCATTACTCCAAAACGGCACATACTATCACTATTAAATTGATACCACAGGTACATGCTAATACGGGCTACAGACCATAGAAATTTCATCGATTTGCAAAGGGGACTTGGGGGGTAGCAACTAACTTATATGAAAATATTCAATAATTTTGAAAATACAAAAAAATTTATTACTCCAAAACGGCACATACTATCACTATTAAATTGATACCACAGGTACATGCTAATATGGGCTACATACCCTAGAAATTTCATCGATTTGCAAAAGGGACTTGGGGGGTAGCAACTAACTGATATGAAAATATTCAATAATTTTGAAAATACAAAAAAATGTATTACTCCAAAACGGCACATACTATCACTATTAAATTTATACCACAGGTACATGATAATATGGGCTACATACCCTAGAAATTTCATCGATTTGCAAAGGGGACTTGGGGGGTAGCAACTAACTTATATGAAAATATTCTATAATTTTGAAAATACAAAAAAATTTATTCCTCCAAAACGGCACATACTATCACTATTAAATTGATACCACAGGTACATGCTAATATGGGCTACATACCTTAGAAATTTCATCGATTTGCAAAGGGGACTTGGGGGGTAGCAAGTAACTTATATGAAAATATTCTATAATTTTGAAAATACAAAAAAATTTATTCCTCCAAAACGGCACATACTATCACTATTAAATTGATACCACAGGTACATGCTAATATGGGCTACATACCTTAGAAATTTCATCGATTTGCAAAGGGGACTTGGGGGGTAGCAACTAACTTATATGAAAATATTCAATAATTTTGAATATTTTACAAAAAAAATATACAATATACAAAAAAAATTATTACTCCAAAACGGCACATACTATCACGATTAAATTGATACCACAGGTACTTACTAATATGGGCTACATACTCTAGAAATATAATCGATTTGCAAAGGGGACATGGGGGGTAGCAACTAACTTATATGAAAATATTCAATAATTTTGAAAATACAAAAAAATTTATTACTCCAAAACGGCACATACTATCACTATTAAATTGATACCACAGGTACACGCTAATATGGGCTACATACCCTAGAAATTTCATCGATTTGCAAAGGGGACTTGGGGGGTAGCAACTAACTTATATGAATATATTCAATAATTTTGAAAATACAAAAAAATTTATTACTCCAAAACGGCACATACTATCACTATTAAATTGATACCACAGGTACATGCTAATACGGGCTACAGACCATAGAAATTTCATCGATTTGCAAAGGGGACTTGGGGGGTAGCAACTAACTTATATGAAAATATTCAATAATTTTGAAAATACAAAAAAATTTATTACTCCAAAACGGCACATACTATCACTATTAAATTGATACCACAGGTACATGCTAATACGGGCTACAGACCATAGAAATTTCATCGATTTGCAAAGGGGACTTGGGGGGTAGCAACTAACTTATATGAAAATATTCAAAAATTTTTGAAAATACAAAAAAAAATGTATTACTCCAAAACGGCACATACTATCACTATTAAATTGATACTACAGGTACATGGTAATATGGGCTACATACCCTAGAAATTTCATCGATTTGCATAGGGGCCTTGGGGGGTAGCAACTAACTTATATGAAAATATTCAATAATTTTGAAAATACAAAAAAAATTATTACTCCAAAACAGCACATACTATCACGATTAAATTGATACCACAGGTACTGACTAATATGGGCTACATACTCTAGAAATATCATCGATTTGCAAAGGGGACTTGGGGGGTAGCAACTAACTTATATGAAAATATTCAAAAATTTTGAAAATACAAAAAAATTTATTACTCCAAAACGGCACATACTATCACTATTAAATTGATACTACAGGTACATGCTAATATGGGCTACATACCCTAGAAATTTCATCGATTTGCTTAGGGGCCTTGGGGGGTAGCAACTAACTTATATGAAAATATTCAATAATTTTGAAAATGCAAAAAAATTTATTACTCCAAAACGGCACATACTATCACTATTAAATTGATACTACAGGTACATGCTAATATGGGCTACATACCCTAGAAATTTCATCGATTTGCGTAGGGGCCTTGGGGGGTAGCAACTAACTTATATGAAAATATTCAATAATTTTGAAAATACAAAAAAATTTATTACTCCAAAACGGCACATACTATCACTATTAAATTGATACCACAGGTACATGCTAATATGGGCTACATACCCTAGAAATTTCATCGATTTGCAAAGGGGCCTTGGGGGGTAGCAACTAACTTATATGAAAATATTCAATAATTTTGAAAATACAAAAAAATTTATTACTCCAAAACGGCACATACTATCACTATTCAACTGATACCACAGGTACTTGCTAATAAGGGCTACATACCCTAGAAATTTCATCGATTTGCAAAGGGGACTTGGGGGGTAGCAACTAACTTATATGAAAATATTCAATAATTTTGAAAATACAAAAAAATTTATTACTCCAAAACGGCACATACTATCACTATTAAATTGATACCACAGGTACTTGCTAATACGGGCTACAGACCCTAGAAATTTCATCGATTTGCAAAGGGGACTTGGGGAGTAGCAACTAACTTATATGAATATATTCAATAATTTTGAAAATACAAAAAAATTTATTACTCCAAAACGGCACATACTATCACTATTCAACTGATACCACAGGTACTTGCTAATAAGGGCTACATACCCTAGAAATTTCATCGATTTGCATAGGGGCCTTGGGGGGTAGCAACTAACTTATATGAAAATATTCAATAATTTTGAAAATACAAAAGAATTTATTACTCCAGAATGGCACATACTATCACTATTAAATTGATACCACAGGTACTTGCTAATATGGGCTACATACCCGAGAATTATCATCGATTTGCAAAGGGGCCTTGGGGGGTAGCAACTAACTTATATGAAAATATTCTTAAAATTTTGAAAATACAGAAAAATACAAGAAAATACAAAAATACTTTTAATATTATTCCTTATTTCGTTATTTATTAATAAATAAAACATATTTAGAAATTAACATGAGAATTTAATTTTTCTTTAATTACTGCTTCCCATCAGAACGGATAAGAATGAAAAAGATATCAATTGAATGAGTTTTATTTTGTGCGTCTAAAGACATCCAACACTTGATGTTTTTTTCTTAATAATGTTAAAAATGTAGAATTAATATAAGCGATTTTTTAAAAATCAGACCGGCTTTGATGGAAAAAGAGTTGAAATTTTTGATAGTATTGATTGTAATAAATTAATATTATTTTCTAATAAATACTAATGCATGAAGGGTTGTTATATATTTTGTAATTACATGTGAAAATTTATTGTGGATGTTAGTGTCTTATCTCGACAGAGATTATAAACAATATCAGATTTTAACGCATAACATTTGTTTGAACACTTTTATTGGACTCTTTTCATGATAATTACTAACTTGTTATGCCTTGATTGTGGTAATACCTGTGACAGTTAAGCCTTCGATTATTATGGGCCATTATAAGGAGCTCGTGCTCCTTAATATTACCTGGTTGTTATACCAGGTGACCGGCCGCCGATGTAAACATAGGAAATTAACATGAGAAATTAATTTTTCTTAAATTCCTGCTTCCCATCAGAACGGACAACAATGAAAAAGATATCAATTGAAAGAGTTTTATTTTCTGCGTCTAAAGACATCCAACACTTGATTTTTTGTTCTTTAATAATGTTAAAAATGTAGAATTAAAATAAGAAAAAATTGCTTATTTTTAATTCTAACTTCTAAATTCTTAAATTGATAAAAATCTGAACTGCTTTGGATGGAAAAATGAGTTGAATTTTTTGACAGTATTGATTCTAATAAATATTATATTCTAATAAATACTAATTCATGAAGGGTTGTTATAATATGATTATTATTCGATTTATTTAATAATAATTATAAAATTTTTATTTAAAATTCGTTTTATTTTTTAAACTCATAAATGAAACTGTTAACATTTGGCTGATATTCTTTACTAAACCTAATAATAAATATTTTTTTATGAGCTTTAAAACCTTCCCTTAAAAAATATTTACTATTTTTCGAGTCACGTTTGTGTCCTACACAGGTCATCTAAATTTGTTGTAAAAGGCCACATGTTTAAAATTTGTCTAGATACCGTTTTTCAGTTATGACTCCATTGATAACTTTTATGATTTAATTACATTTACTAGTAAACTAAAAAAAGGGAAAAAGAGACTACTTCACATCAAATTTAGATCTCGCCTTGTGCAGTCTATATTTTACTGAAAATTGCAAGTGGTTACTTTTATCACGAGAAAGAGTACTTTACAATTTAATATAGTAATATAACAGTGAGATCGGTATATCGCAGAGAAAAGTGAATTTCCAATCAATTTCCTAGTGAAAATTTGTGATGTGAAATAACCACCAACTACAGGTAAATTGGTAATAAGTAGCAATATTTATTATAAAATTATCCGACTAGTTGGTAAGTACAATTATTATTGTTTTATAATAAGGGTCAATAATAACGTAAAGACATTTGAGGGGTCAAATTACTTAATATCCATTAGGGGTTCCAACTCAAAAAAATTCAATGGCGTTTTCCAAAAACGAAGATAATATTTTAATTACTATGGCTAAAGCTATAAAACTTAAATTTCCAAGATTTTCAATGAGTGATTTGGAAGAGCTACATATCAATCATTTATTAATTTCTCATATTGCACGTAAATTTAAAAACAGTAAATATGGTTACCCGAGTAATAAATTTTTTTGTATTTTCAAAATTATTGAATATTTTCATATAAGTTAGTTGCTACCCCCCAAGCCCCCTTTGCAAATCAATGAAATTTCTAGGGCATGTAGCCCGTATTAGCATGTACCTGTGGTATCAATTTAATAGTGATAGTATGTGCCGTTTTGGAGTAATAAATTTTTTTGTATTTTCAAAATTATTGAATATATTCATATAAGTTAGTTGCTACCCCCCAAGTCCCCTTTGCAAATCGATTAAATTTCTAGGGTCTGTAGCCCGTATTAGCAAGTACCTGTGGTATCAATTTAATAGTGATAGTATGTGCCGTTTTGGAGTAATAAATTTTTTTGTATTTTCAAAATTATTGAATATTTTCATATAAGTTAGTTGCTACCCCCCAAGTCCCCTTTGCAAATCGATGAAATTTCTAGGGTATGTAGCCCTTATTAGCAAGTACCTGTGGTCTCAGTTGAATAGTGATAGTATGTGCCGTTTTGGAGTAATAAATTTTTTTGTATTTTCAAAATTATTGAATATTTTCATATAAGTTAGTTGCTACCCCCCAAGGCCCCTTTGCAAATCGATGAAATTTCTAGGGTATGTAGCCCATATTAGCATGTACCTGTGGTATCAATTTAATAGTGATAGTATGTGCCGTTTTGGAGTAATAAATTTTTTTGTATTTTCAAAATTATTGAATATTTTCATATAACTTAGTTGCTACCCCCCAAGTCCCCTTTGCAAATCGATGATATTTCTAGAGTACGTAGCCCACATTAGTAAGTACCTGTGGTATCAATTTAATCGTGATAGTATGTGCCGTTTTGGAGTAATAAATTTTTTTGTATTTTCAAAATTATTGAATATTTTCATATAAGTTAGTTGCTACCCCCCAAGGCCCCTTTGCAAATCAATGAAATTTCTAGGGTATGTAGCCCGTATTAGCATGTACCAATGGTATCAATTTAATAGTGATAGTATGTGCCGTTTTGGAGTAATAAATTTTTTTGTATTTTCAAAATTATTGAATATATTCATATAAGTTAGTTGCTACCCCCCAAGTCCCCTTTGCAAATCGATGAAATTTCTAGGGTCTGTAGCCCGTATTAGCAAGTACCTGTGGTATCAATTTAATAGTGATAGTATGTGCCATTTTGGAGTAATAAATATTTTGCCACTGTTATAAATATACAGAGTATATATAAATTTTTAATTTCATTCTGTGTTATTATGTTCATGTTACCTATATTAATGTGTTCCTTTATTCTCAACTATTATTGAATTATAGCAAATAGTATAATAATTTTTAATAATAGTATTAAAATTATTAAGTTTTTATTTAATTTGTGCGCATGCGCAGAAAAAATAACTATCCAGTTTTATTAGCTTGATGGTATAACTTCGGGCATTTTCGGAAAAATTTGTCGCTGACTTTAGTCGCTGTTTTCACACAGGTTTGAAGTGAAAGGTGGGACACATGACAAGTCAGGCCATTCAGGCAAGATGAATCCATTAAGTTATTCAGTGGTGCCCAAAAAATCCAGAAGGTCTCAAATAAGAAGTTTATATTCAGAAGTAGATAAATATGGGTTCTATTTATACAAAACAAAATAATTTTTATTTATTCGCTTGATATCGTGTAAAACGAAAATTGGAAGAATCTCCACCGGCTCCTAGTTTTCATTTTGCGCGATGTTCTAATGATGACATTAAATTAGTATTACAATAAAGAAATTAGCAATTATTTCAATTTTTGCACAATTTGGAAGCAAATTATTTAAAACATGGTACCTAACTTAGCATAGTTTTTATTTTCATCAATTTAGAAATGACGAGTCGCTACTGTCTTATATTTTCTCAATAATGTAGTAATGTATTAAATTAAATTGGTATTTTTTCAATAATATGATAACCGTCAAATTCTATTTTTGTTTAACTAGAAGTTATGAAACGTTGTTTGGGCTTCCCTTAAGAATAATAACTCCAAGACCCGAAATAGGATTTTGTTATTGACATTTGCCGACATTTCAAAAGGTAACACTCCCAATTTTGTACACTCATGGGCTTATTAAAACACGAGTTTTCTTTTTCACATTGACCGTTTAATAAAATTAAAACGTGTTGACCATCGAAGAAAGCCTTGCCCTTGAGGGGAATTTCTGTCTGAGATGAGAGAAAGTAATGCAATACGCACTAGCCTACACCTACTTGACGATTCCGTGTTACTAATTCTTAAATTGTTTTAGTTTTATTGACCAACTATAAAAATTCGAAAAACTTTTTAAGTAATTCAAAACAATTTTAATTTCATTTATTCAAACTAAATAAGGTACATAAAATTAATTATAAAAATTCTAAATAATTAGATAAATTATTATTTTTTTCATTGCATCATGAAAAATTATTTTTTTTTTATAATTTTTATATTTAAATTACTGAAATAACCCGGTTTTGGATTAACTACAATAGTTTTTGTTACATTTCTAAAAGTTTTAAACCATTTTAAATAAACAAATTGTGATAATTATTGTTTATTTAGTCAACAGGTGCATCTAAATATTTGTTTTATTTGAATTAATAATTTTTTTTATTATAATAAGTTTTATTATGTAATTTAAAAAATTATTATTATTATAAATAACGGAAGAGATTATTTAAATTTAATTGATGTTTAAGCCTGACTTTTCTTTACTAATCTTCGCCACATTTTAAAATCTTAATTAAACTGTTTTTGTGGTTTGCTGCTGTTAACTTTTTCCAATTTTAATTATTTTCAAATACAGGAAATTAAATTTTAAACTAGCGCAAGTTTACAAGGTTAGGGTAGCAT
This sequence comes from Rhagonycha lutea, assembly GCA_958510855.1. Classification (NCBI taxonomy): domain Eukaryota; kingdom Metazoa; phylum Arthropoda; class Insecta; order Coleoptera; family Cantharidae; genus Rhagonycha; species Rhagonycha lutea. The sequence goes on from OY294042.1 coordinate 23,251,193, forward strand.
TGATAAATAAATGTACCTTGTAAATATGTACGGTCGCAAATACATCCATTTTTAGTGTTATTTTAATTTTTTTGAACATTTGGTACAAACATGATAATATGTGCCATTTATTCCAAAAATATTGAATTTTATGAAAAGTTTAATCATTGTCTTAGAAGTTTATATTAATAAATCGATGTATAAAAAATATTGGTCGCTTATTTATATTATTACTATTTAATGTGTACGATATTGAACTTTAAACAAGTCCTGCTGGAAAACTGCACTTTGTCACAAAAACTACCCTCTGAAATCGCAACCCCTAATGGGAGGATTAATCCAAACAGAGACCAGAGTTTGAAACAATCCGGAGATCACTCTCCAGTTTGTTTTTCCACGATGGTAATAAACTGCTCACAATTTGTGCGGAGGTACGGACCGTGGGTTTCTGAAAAAGGCAGGTAGCTGGGGGCACTAAAGAAAACACCAATGGAGGTAAAAGTGCTATAATTGAATCTAAAATCGGAGACTTACTTTCGCTATTCTCCAACAATTGCAATGTATTGTTATGATTATTCTTGCTTTAAGAATTATCACCCCAAAAAGGCCCCAAAAACTAGTGTTTTATCGGAGTAGAGTTTTTCTCTTGCTCAAAGTCAGTGGATTCAATAGACGAAATAAGAGGGCAATTCATTGTAGACATAATTTATTGAATGATAAAAAGAAATCAGTAGTAAAAATTTGCATCAAATTACTTTAGACAATAATTTTGTCTGAAACCAATGTGTTATTTTATGTGTAATAATTAAAGCATCCAAATTACATTTAAATCCTCGATTTTAGGAACTAAATTTGGATATTTCATTATTGGTGTAGTCATGTAAACAATTTATAATTATCAATTTTAATAAAGTCCTTTAATCAATCTAAAATCAACACAAATCGTTGATTCACAATTTAGATTCATTAAAAATAAAAAAACAAATCTTGTACCTTGTTATTTTCTACTTGATCTGGTGTATTTCCATCAAACAGTTGGTAAGCACCATGTTGCCTATTCTGTCAGGAGCCATTAACGTCGTTACAGCTACCGGTCAATGCGTTCCAAATTTGTTGATTAAAGTGCTGCTTCAATCCTTTTTCTTTCGTTAACCAACTTTTAAACTGTTGGTTAAATAATCTTCGTGTTTACTTACACTTCGGTAAGTAATCAATTAATTTATCAATCTTAACCTGTCCACCACGTGTGAACATAACCTGTAGTTCGTACCGATTGTACAAATATCTGTAATCCGCTTTTATTTCAGATATTCAATTCACGAATATCCAATTATGCACGCAATACACAACTTTCATCAAATACTCCAATTCCGTAAATTTACGACTCCGCTATTCATTTACTTCCGCTTAATTAAGTAAATTAATGCTTTGGTCTTTTGTGTACCAAAGAACCGCAATTGAGTTCCTTAATTGGGATTTTATCGAGAAATTTACACACTTTCTCAATCGACGTCTCCCCAAGAACTCCACGTGCACTCAGCTTGAGTTTCACCAAGGAACTCTTCTCCGCTTGGAGGTCACTTAGGAACTGCCGTGTTTCTGCTCCTTTTCCAGTTTTCGAAAATTTGATTTTGTGGTGGGAATCTTGTTGCTGGTAACTAAAATGGTCTTTCTAGCAGGTAACACAACGTTGTTAATTGCTCGCGCACCAAACTGATATTAACACTTTATTTGCAGGAATCTGTTGTTGTTTTTAAAATTAAAATTCACTTACAGGATGTTACAAAATTTTTGTATTCCACAAATAAATTCAAAATTGTGTTTTATGTGTAATAACTCGTTACATGTGATGGTTTTTTGTTTTTGATGCAAATTCCACTTTCTTGTCAGTCACATCAACTGACTACTGAATTAAAAATTAAATAAAATCAAATTACTCTCTTATTTGCTTGCTGTCACTCTTAATTGATCAAAATACCACAACAGTATATGGCTGCGTTAACATGCACAGCAGCAATGAATAATAAAGCGTCACAATCAAAAAGTGTTTCCAATATAAATATAAACAAGCGCCTAATGAAACGCAACAACCACCATGGGCTGTTCAAAATGAAACACAAAGACACAACACACATCGGTGCATACGAACTGGATAATAAAATTGCTTACCTCGGGCTCGGGTAACCTTACAAGATAAATGTCGACAGGTACTTCCAATCGCAGTCCAACGTGGTACTTTCAAAGATGAAAATCAGGAACTTGTTATGGATCTACACAGTAGCACTCGATCGGCGGTACGCGGCACAATATAAAACACTGCCTGTAGATTGATGACGGTAGATTGAGAGAGCAGATACAGATGTGATGCTGCAGATACGGGACTTCTTCTCGACGTTCGAAAGTTAAAAATAATACGAACTCGTAAAAGGTTAGAACATCAGCGGCCAACGAGAGATGGTTCCAAAGAACGGCACGATGAACAGGAGTCGTTGCACCAAAAATAATTGGCAACGCTCAAAAAAATCGGCACTGAGAGGTGTTATACGTTCTCACCGTACAAATTTGACCGCTTCGCTCTTTAGTCTCTGCGTAACTGATCACCTATCGCACGCTAGCAAGTCACGTGCGTTCAAAAATGCACCAAAGTTCGCAAGGTCAAAAGAAAACGCAAAATGATAAATGTAACCAAATATGACCCGTGCTTTAGGGATATTGAGATGATATGAGGGTCCGTAACAAATTGCAAAAATTCGTTACAACGATGTTTCTTCCAAACTCCACGGATATTTATTTGCGATCTAGTAGATGCCAAGGTATAGCTAGTCTCCGCAGATAAGTCATGCAATTAATTGAGTTAGTATTTGTGGTTGTATTTCTCTTGTAGATTTATTTAGAGATAGCGACCCAAGAACAGATAACGTACAAGTGAGGCATAGGACTTGGAACAGTTTATTAGTAGGCTCAATTTGCAATAAAATTTTGACTGCACTTTGAACTTATTGCTGTTATTGGCGAATGGTATTTGTAATGATTTAACAATATATCTATTTGAAACAAAAATTAATTGTAGACTACCTTCAAAATATTGTTATGAAAATAATTAATTCAATCTATTGCGGTGAAAACCTGGGATAAGAAAGCTTAACACCGGTCAAAGTCACGGTCTTGCAGACGGTGCGCGACGTAGAGAAGATTGCTCAGTTCAGGACAACTTGGAATAAAATTCATGATATGACGAAGTTAAGTTGACCTTAGCTGAGAAGAGTGGTAATTGGACGTGCAATTATTTCAAAGATTGCATGTTTCCATAATTAAAAATAACAAAACGGATCCGATACTGTGTATAAATTAGATTAAATTGTTAAAATGTATTATAAGATATTAATGTTAATTTGTTGTCATGAAACCAGATAGGTATCCTTTATTTACGGTAGTCGACATCAAATAATGAACCTGGAAAAGATGATAAGGAAAATTCAAACATAAAAAACAAGTGAAGACGAAATTCGATATGGCAACGGGAGGAAGTAAACAAATCAATTAAGCAATATCACCCACACTGAGCAGTCGTGTTTTGGGTGGATATTAATTCAAATTAAGATAGATCACCCAAACTGAGAAGACGTGTTTTGGGTGGAACGTTAAGTAAACGAATGTAAATCACCAGATGTGACCAGTCGCATTTTGGGAGAGAGAAAAATATAATTGGAATTTGGAAGTGTTGAACCCATGTTTGGAAGAGACAATTAAGTGGATGCAAGTGGTAAAGGATTGGACAGTTGGATAAGGAAGTAATTATTTGGATGAGCATTGGAAATTGGATGTGGTATTTAAACAAGTACATGTAATTAAGTGGTTGATATTTGGACGAGGATTGGAGATAAGGTGGTGCAACTGTGGTGTAATAGCAGATAAAAGGGGAGAACCGTTGGCGGTGTTGATGTGCAGTCTATTTGTTCCGAAGTGGATATGCCTATGTTTGGAAGACTACCGTAGAGGAGGATACCTAGGTAGATAGTTGTATAAATAATATTTGGGGATAAATTTAATTGGTGTAAATACGGGGAATATTGTGAAATAATTAATAAATCGTGTCGAACTTAACTTTATGACCGTCGTGTTATTTATCAGTTTGAAAGTAAAAGATCTCAACTCAAGGTTGCCATTTGAAAACAACGTTTTCTGCAATTGAGACGAGCTGCAGGATCGGGGCGAACGAGTGTTGAGCATTCTTGTCTCATATAAGTTGAGATTAAGGAGGTAAGTGTGTGGTCGTTCTTCGGTGACAAAAGAGCAAATCCCGGAGAACACTACACTATATAATTGAAAATAATAATTATATTACTGAAATTATTAAAATATTTAACCTTAAATAGAGATTTTGTGAGCAGAGGGAATCGAACCTGTGAATATTGGCTCGAGAAGCTAATATGCTTACCGCTAAGCCATTCACTCACCTTATAAATGTGTACACTATTGAACATATAATTTGTTTGGACAAATTTTATTAGCTTTTTACATCCTAACGCAAGGAATCGTTGCTGGGTAGAAATGTGCAGAAACGAAAATTAGTCCGTTAAACTTTATGATGGTGTCAATTGATGGAATTGGGTATCACCTGATACGATTCCTTGTGTTAGCTTTACTTATGCTCAGATCAAATCAGGACAAAAATAAATATTCCTGAATTGGGCCCAATATTATTTTTGTAACCATACAATTATTTATATAGGTTAAAATTTGTCAAATTTGAAATGCTGTAACGAATTTTTGCACTTCGTTATGCGGTGCTACTTTCTCAATTAATTTCAATATTTCTAAGTACGGTCCATGCATTTTATTTAAAAGCTTGAATTCACTGCATTTTGCTAGCAGATGGGGGGATAGCGTGAACCTTTTGGCCTATGAATACCTGAATCTAGAGTTTCGTGAGCTCGACGATAGTCAGCATACATAATTTCAAAGAGATTTGGGTAATAATATCTAACATTTTGCTTGGACAAAAAGGTTAATTGGTCCAATGTCACCATTTTTGTTGTGGATAACTGTCGTGATAACTGATAAGAGAGTCTCTTAATGCGCAACTTACTACGCAGTTTTTGGTGCGGAAGTTGTGGACCTCCCCTGTGAACATTCTACCAATACCTGTGCAAAGACTAAACAAAAAGCATAAATACCTCCGGCAAATAAATTCTACTCAGTAATACCCGACTCCTCTTCCGCGACGGTCATTCAAAGTAAAAAAAACAAAAAATCAAGATCACCGAATAAATCAATCATGTCAAAAATTTCTCTTTTATACAACCCCGAGGCACACCTCGGAAAACATGTACGACCAAAAAACACTCTGATGAAGCAGCTTAAAGGGACGAAAGTCCTATTACTGCGTGACAGCAAGTAAAGTCAAAAGGTCAAAAAGGAAGTTGTGGAATCATTTTGGATTTCCTCCATTTGGCAAAGTCCTATTGTTGTTGGTTTGGATGACGCTTGGGGAACTCTCTCGTTGTTTGGATGGTCCAGCGTTACGTAACTGCTACATATCTGCAAGCAGTGTTTCGTTTCGCGAACGTATCAAGTGTTTTCCTATGTAAATTAACAAGTTAAAGATTTTCATCTCTAAGCCGCACGTTGGACAGCGATTGGACACGAAATACACCTGTCACCATTATATTGTAAACTTATATAAAGCGCTGGAGTAAGTAAATTTTATCTTTTCTAATTCGTATGAACCGACGTGTTTCTGGGCTTTGTGTTCGATTTTGGGTAACCGTTAGAGGTTGCTCGTTTTACTGGGTACTTGTTTATATTTAGACTGGGTGCACTTTTTGATTGTTAATATCATTGGCTACTGTGTCGTATGTATTGCACAGCCATATACATTGCAATTATTGGAACTGTGATAGCATCTCACACAGTAAACATCATGGTTTACTATGCTGGTCTATTGACATCGTGGCAAACAAACTGGAGAGGAACTCTCCGGATTGTGACGAACTCTGGTCTCTGTTTGGGGTTAACCCTCTCATTAGGGGTTGCGATTTAGAGGTTAATTTTTGTTACAATGCATTATCTTGGAACAGTTGGAACATGACATGAAATGTAAAGGACCAAACTACTGTTGTACGTAGTGTCATGCACTTTGGTTTAAATATGTACCGTGGTTAGAATTCCACGTTAAGCTAATTGTTCATGTTAGCTTTATTAAGACTTCCAGAATTGCTATTTTTTTTGTAAAATCTCGAAAAATTTACAATATTGTTTCACAAATTAATTTCGTCATTCAAATTAATTTCTAAAATAAAATTCAAAGGGAAGTTGATAGTATAGACAAACATCTAATAAAATATATTAGGAAAACACTCACCATAACATTTTTTTAAAACTGGTAATTATCTAAATCGAATAAAGCAATAATGCGAAATTGGGATCTGATATTTGGATTATATCAGGCGTATTATACGCGCTCACATATCAAAAATATATTGAACATACCGGAAGATTTTTCCAAATGCGTTTTGACAAATATGTCGGAATGTAGAGATTAAACGACGGGACATCAACATTCGCAAAACACCTTTTAGAAAATTAACGACCGTGTAATTAAAAACGCAATTCGAAAAAAAAACCAGAATGTAAATGTAGCAAACTACATAATAAATACCCATATTGTTCATCAGTGAACAAACATTTGTTAAATTTTAATGCCTAACAATTAAAAGCTTATAGTACAAAAACAGCATCACAACAAATGCTTGTTACTAATCCAGAAAGTGACAATGTGCCTTTCAAATAATTTTCCGAATTAACAATTAAATTTTTATTAACTAATGCTTTGAATTAGCGCGTCTAATTGCACACGGGTTATTCAGGATCATGCATCAGTGGAGAAACATGCAATTTACATTAAAGATTGTGAACTGTACACCAAATCCGCTTGTAATTAAATTCGACAATTACGTCAAGTGCGTTACTGACCTCAAAGTATTATAATTAATTCAAATATCCAAATCACCATTTTTATCGTAAGTTTAATTTTTTTTATATAAGTTTATAAAATATGATTGAAAGTTATATTGGATGTTATGTTTAAATTTGAATTTAAAAATACGAAATTCTTTTTCACTAATATAATAACGAATTTTAGTTAAGAACGCGGTCTTTAATAATCTACAGGTAGATTTTAATTTAGGTACACTTCTTAAAGATCATTATTAAGACAAAAGCAGCAACAATCAGAACCGTCTTCAGGAATCGACGATTATTGAAAAGATTAGTAAGGAAAATTATAAAATCAAAAAATACCTTGACGGATTACATGTTTCAATCTCATCCACGATTCTACTCGTGAAACTGATATCATCATACCCGTACTGTTTAAATGAAAATAAATTTATTGAAAAATTCTTACCATTTACAAAATGATTACAAAAAACTAATTTTTTTGCTAATTGCTAAAATTTTTTCAATTACCGTCGATTTCTGAATACGGTCCTGGTTGTTGCTACTTTTGTTATAATGATTTATAAGAAGTATAAATTAAAATCTCCTTGTAGATTATTATTAGACCTCATTCTCAACTATAATTCTTTATTATAAAAGTTATATTAGTTTTTCCAATATCAAAATTTACTCTTTTATAATAACAAAGTTTTATTATTCTGTAATACATTTTGATTTAAAAATCCATTTTGAATTTTAATTTAAAAGAAAATGTTTCATCAAACATCAACCGAGGTTTTGCCTAAAGCAAATCGAATCAATATAGCATACATAATATAAAGTTGCTTTTTATTTATAAACAAATTGAAAATTCAAATTTATTTGTGCTTGAAACTGTTTGCATTTTTTTATATTTAATTTAACCTCTATAATTCATTTGCATAATTTAATGGAGGAAATGTTACTATAAATCGACAGTTTTAAATGAAATTCTTTGTTACAATTGCAATAACAAATTATATAAATTAATTCTAACTTTATACTATATTTATGAAAATTTAATAAAATCTAAATACTTTGAAATAGCACAAAAACTGGGTTGAGAGTCGCCAAATTATTAGCTGTAAAATAAACATTTATTTTAAAAATCCAAATAAACTTTTTATAGGAAGATAAACGATCAGATTAACAATAAGCAACCAAATATGGGAAAGCTGTTATTTAAACAAAAATTTAAGAATATAATTTAATTCTAATACAAATTATATATATTTTGTATTCATTATTATTAGAACTTTACTACACAAATAAATTTTCTGGATCTTATGATCCATCCTTCGATAACTTAAAAGTTGATGGATTTTGATAGAAAAAAATTGGATGTTGCAGTAAGCAAATAGAAGAACAAGTAAGCAGCAAAAAAACTATAGCTGATTTGAAGTCACGCATTGCATTATTTGTTTCATTGTTTGTTAGATTTCACCACAGCGTGTGAATATCCACTGGAAGGTCGAGATACGAAACTCTGTGAAGTCCGGGATTCGAACCCAGAATTTCCGCTCTCTAACTTAACCAGCGATCACATCACTCCACTGATGTGGCTTATAATAACAGGCAATTGAAGTTCTACCTATATTTTCTTTCGAGAAACAGCGGATTACACTAAAACATGAACGCCAAATGGGATGATATTAAGATGAAATAGAGAGAGAATTGGAAGAGGATCTATCTAACGACAGGAAAGGATGCCGATTTAGTATGGGAAAACTTTATAAATCAATGTATAGACCGAATTATTGGGTTATTAATATAATATATAGGTAATATATTATAATTATTAATTACAAAATCCAAAGTATTGAGGGTTACTGACGCGCGTTATGGATTAACAAGGTTTTAAATTTGTAAGGGATAAATGGATAAGTGTTAAGCTTAGAAATTGATAAAATGACGCAATTATTTTCAGAATAATAATAAACTAATGAAAACGATTTAAGAGATAGAAACATGCAACAGACAAAACGAAGCAAAAATGTTCTACAGACTCATCAAGAAACAAAAAATAAAAAACAATATTAAGCAAAGAGGAATGAAAGACGATAAAGGAAAGATAGAACACAATACAGAATACTCATTATAGCTAGATCACGAAAGAAATTGATAGAGATGTTTAGAGAGTTGGAAGAGGAAACGAAAGGAAATGGACTGTGGGTGAATGAAAAAAAGACGAAATATATGAGGAGTACCAGAAGCAAATCATGTCTAAGATATAACCTGAATATGGAGGGGAAAACATTTGAAGAGGTGGGATAGTTTTGTTTACCTGGAGTATAAATGGACAAAACGGTAATAGAGGAGAAGAAATGATAAGAAGTGAGCAAATAGGTAACGAAACGTAATAAGCTAACAAAACATTGTTACAGGACAAGGAGCTGACAAGATCCACCAAGATGAAGATATATAGGACTATGATAAGACCGCGCTGACATACACCGCGGAGAAGCTATGCTTATCACAGAGCGAGGCCGAAAGAATGAGAATCTTCAAGAGAAAAGCAATGCGAACTATATTAGGTCCATTGTCCGAAAACGGAGAAAAACGGGCAATAATAAATCAAGAAATACTACGGGAGTGTGGAGGAGAGGATGTAGTGAGGTTTATGAGGTCGCAGCGTTAGGGTCAGGTGACCGGAGATTTGGAGATGATGGGAGTAAGCAACTGGAGGTTCAAGCTTCATGATAGGCAGGAATGGAGGAGGACTGTGAGAGAGGCCGCGAAACACACAAGGCTGTGAGGAATCTGAAAGCAAGAGAAGAGGTGATGGTAGATGAGGAGGAGCTAGGAGTGGGTAGGAAGAATAAAGTTTTTTTATGCAATGTATTATGTGGGGACTAATCCACCCTGTTAAACGGATTTGTAAATACCTAGAAAGGGATAGTATTTTCCAAGAATGTTAAGCTGTAATAATAATAATAAACTTGTTCAATTTGTCTGCTATTCGGAAGTTTTATGAATAATTAACTATTTTGTGATTTTTAATATTATGAAAATACTATAGCTGCAAGTTTGTATCCACAATAACAGCTTGTGCATGCCTTTACCTCATGAGATTACCAGTGCCGCGCATGTATCACTAAGGAGATCCTGAGTTTAAAGCGAAGGAATTGATTTTTATTCAATATCAATTGTTAATACGAAGTTTTCTACCGATAATAAGTTTATAAAATTACTATAGCATTCGTTGAGTTCCCTTTGCACATTCTCGGATGAATTGATCTGTTAGTTGGATCATGCTTTTATTACTTTTCATTACTCTTACGTCTTAGAGACGGTCGGAGTGTAGTGGTCACGCGAGTTCACTAAGAACTCTAAACACCCGGTTCGAATCCGAGTGAAGTAAGCACTTTATTCTGGCCGTCTCTCTGGTCCTCCAGGTTGGGGGTTCTTCGTCGGGCTGGCTCCCTGTCGTAGGTAAAAAATGCAATGCCATGAAACCCATTTGATATTAAAAGTTAATATTATAATGGTCAGCCAAGACCCACCTCAAGGTTATAGCGCTGCATGATAGATAGATCATACCTTCACATAAATGGGAAGACAGTACGTAGTGATACCATCGAACTGTTTTTAGCAATTTTACAGCATCAGGTCCTCTGCCGTCTTTTTTAGGTTCAGTTTTACTTATCTTCGATAACTTGCTTTGGTAATCATCAGGATTTACATAAGAAGAAATTTTGTTGGAATCTTTAGTCTACCTAATGGATGCTCGAGAGGTTGCTTTCTTAGCTGACCAACATTTGGATCTTCATGTATCTCAGTTGTACTTGTACCGGCAAACGCTAAAATTAATATAAAGGTATTATTTACTTAATTTTGAAACTACAAACAGAGAAAAAAGAAGAAATTTAGCCCTTGTATTATTAAGATGATGGGTAAAGAGCTGATGAAAACCATTTGCAAGTGACATTTACTTTGAAGAGGTACATGTCCTCCAGTTAAAATAAATAATCAACAAATTCCTCAATCCAATAATGCGAAATACTTGGGCATTCACCTAGACAGACGCTTGACTTAGCGCAAGCACATTTTCATGAAGAGAAATCAACTTCTGCTTAGTATTGGTATAAAATTCAAAATTAAGATTATTTTTTGTTAATCTACAACTTCTTTTAATTTTTCTTAAATAAATGTTGGTGAAAAACTTCATTAACCTATTTACTCAATTTTCTCATTTATAAGTGATTCAAATTTTAAAATAAAATAATGTATTTAAAAAAACTGTTAATTAATACATAAAACTCTCATTAAGTGGTAAGTTTAACAGTTGAATTGGTTTCTATTTAAGTATTTCCGTTTTTAAGTGTACATGTGTTTGTAATAACAATTTTCACAATAAAACACGTAAACTCTCACTAAATAAAAATTAAGTATCCGGACATGATTTCACTTCAAGTAGATTTTTTAAATTAGAGTCAGTATTGTGTGGCTTGTGGCTTTCCTTCTACGTCACTTTCTTACACCTACAGAAAAAGTTTTTACTTATATCGTCATTCGTTTATGGTGAAATTTCTGCAGATTTCAACACGTAGGACTAAAAATTGTTATTAATTTACTTTTAGGTATACTGCAAAAAAAATCATATATTCGTCATGAAGTTCTTTTTATAGATATAAATAATTAAACTTCCACTTATGGGAGGTGTATTATTATAATTTTAGCAATTTGCGGTTACTTTTTCATTAGACATAAGAAGTAAGGTGTAATGCATTTTTAAGTGGTGCTACTGAAACTAATAAGTGAAAAGACCACCATCGACTTATTTATGAAAAAACGTTTGTTCAATGAACTTTTATTCTGTCATATTTTCACTTTCAATATCATAGTCAAGTAAAATTACATAGCTGAGTCTTTTAAACCTACAATGGCTGTTTGTTGTGCTAGCTATTGTAAACTTTAGGGTTGCTTGTTTTGTAATTAGGATAACCCTGAATATTTGTTATATAATAGTAGTAAATACATCAAATCATACAATAAATGCTCAATAGACTAATGAAATTATAGCAATGTATCCGCTCACTGCAAACGAGACAGCTTCATTTTTTGTCGTTTAACATCTTTTGTTGTAATTTGTTTTACAATATCTAACAAATTTCTTTTCATTACCTTAGGAATTGTCCAGAAAAATAGAAATATCAGGTAAACAACGAGGAAATTAAGGACATTTTGTTACATTGGCGCCCAACATGAGCCCCAGAATAATTTTTTCCTTATCTTGACCAAAAGGAATTCACGGTCACATCTGATTTAAAAGCAGTTGAAAATTAAAGAAAATATCAGATTATTTAACACTATCGTTTTCGACTTAGTGCCTTTTGCTTGTAAGCCCATGGATATCTAACTATTCCAAATAAATGTGACTTGATTTGATTGCTCGTATTTCGAGAGAGTGAGATTAATAAACCACCCTATATATACTTGCAACCTTTAAAATTTAAACCATATCGAATTTTCAAGACATATACTATATTATTATTTGTAACAATTAATGGTACATTTTAACACAAACTGCAAAAATTGTTTTGTTTTTATAACATAACAAAGCATGTATCTCGTTACTCTAAATGGCAAATATAAAAACATTTTTATGACACATAAAAGTGTCACATTCCAAATATATCGTTTTGAGTAAAGAATTGGGTTTATAACAAAAGAAATGACTATTTCACATAAAATTCCTTTTAAAAAATTATTGTGTTATATATAACCTGTCAAGCAATGATCAATTTAGTCATCTAACTTTGATAAATAATATCTACAACCACGTATTTTTGTTTTGTTTCTTAAACAAAAACTCCCAAGTGTTTATATTAAAATTAGTCAATCAATCAAAAATCAAAAGGAAAACTCATGCACCGGAAAATTTTTCTTTTCGATTTTTATTTATATAGATTTAGAACTCCAGTATCCGTTGCAGTTTCAGTTCACAGATAAATATGCTAAATTACTTGTGCCGATATATAAATTTGCAATAGTAATAGCAGCCACAACCACAGCCGCAAACAACTTGCTGCGTAAATTTATAAACTGGCAGATTTACAACAACTGTTACTACTATATCAACTGCTGCTGCCGCGACTGCGTTTTGGATCGATAAATTCTACTTTACAGGATCCACATTGTAACTATTTTTTGAATTACTACTAAACGTTGCATGATATTTAATTAACTTTTAATAACTTAACTTACTAGGTTCTACAATTGTACTCTATGCAATTCAATGCAAGTCGAGTTACTAAAAGTAAATCGTTATAATTAGCTTTTACTAACGTGACTTACTAGGTTTTACAATTGTACACTGGTTTGATGAAATTAATTCTGATTAACTCAAAAGTGAGGTTAAGATTTTCTTTTTGGCTTCTATTGGAAGTAGGCTCCCGAAAGTAATAGTTAGGTAGGAAGTGCATCTGATGCGTTTCTTTAATCTTTTAAGGCATTTCTGTCACTTGAAGTTCTAGTATTTGGAACCACCAGCATTATTAGCTTTGAACTAAAAAATTAATGTTTGTAACTATAAAGACATTAATTCATCAACAATTTATGCTAAAATGAAAAAGTGTAGATGTCACGTTTAATACTTGTATGCATATGGTGCCAACAATAAATATTATTTTTATCTACCTTCCATTAAAACACGATCAATAATCATAATTAATGGTGTATACATTAATTTATGACTTTCATGTCCATTTAAACAATAAATAATTTATAAAGCCTCAAATTTATAAATGGCAAAGGCTGTGATTTTAGTAACAAATCAGTTAAAATATTCAAACTTACTTCAAAATTTACTGTTTCACTAGAAGCATAATATAAAAAATCTGAAGCGTAATCACCAAATTATAATAATAATTAATTAAAATTTAGGATAAACCATTTTTTATTTAAGAAAATTCACAAGTCAAAATATAAGGGACCTACAGTTTAACGTGGAGTCGAAGGCACACCACAAATAATTTGTTAGTAAAACTACCTGGCACCTTTTAACAATTTTTACTTATTATTTGGTTTAAAAACGCAAATAAAAGATGTTTATCTGGAACTGTTCATCTTGATTTATAGAAAGCGGTTGTATAGTATGGCAGATTATTTCAGAATCACTTTGTATAATTTACGTATTATAAAAGAAATTTAATCACTAAGAATTCAATTCCATTTATTGGTAAACTAATTTGCTTTTGGGATAGACCTGCAAGACTAAATTTCAAATTAATGCGTTAACGTGGAATCCTAACCACGACAAAAAATAAATTTGGCCTTGGATGGGGTTCGAACGCTGGACTCTTTGATCTAAAGTTCATTACCCAACAATTACCCTAAACTGCATGGACATAATTCCCTGAAAATGAATGATACATGGTGATAAAAATATTAAAATGTAGGTTAAAATTAGTAACCCAGCATTATAGATTATTTTAATTTATATTTTTTGTTAAATGAATTTTTGTGATATAATTTTTTGTCAGGTTAAAAATGAACTTTCTACGGTCCACCTTTCTTCAAAAGAAAAAAACAAATTTCTTGAACTTGATTTTTTGAAGAAGTACTAAAAAATACGAAAATAAATTGCCCTACAAAAAATTAGTTGCATTACGTGATAACTAACACTGTCTATTTCAAACGAACTTGAAGTGCATCGAAACCGTTTCCAAAACTAATTTAGTAGATAAATTAAAGTGCAAGGTCACTCTTGTGTTCCTTACCGCAAGGAATTTTAAACCTAAAAACAAGTTGTATATAAAACGCACACAGTAAGTTATTGTATAAGATGATGAAAATATTAACATATTTTTAACCTTGTTAAGGTCAACAAGTTTCTCTTGTGATGGACATTAATATGAAATGGTGAAGATGTATATCTATAGTAAATATGTAATTATTAATCTCATTCATACTCACTGTATTAATGTATTAACCAAAAGCTGATTAAATTACCTTTGTTTAATGTCACTCATTCGTAAGCGACATACGAGATTTCGCAAAATTCTTGAGTTTCTATTGGGCGGTAGCAAACATAACAGATTTTCAGAATGAGCTATTGATAACAGGCACCGCGATTAAATTGGCTATTTGGACCATAATGGGTGGTATGTTAATACTTCAAGTAGATACTGCCTAAATGAAGTATATACTAAATCGCATAGTATATACTACAACAATACTGTCGAGTACCTAGATCTATTTACTCATGTATGGGCACCAGTTACTCTATTTGTAAAGTACAGTATTCATATACGGAAGTATCTACTTCATAATTTACATCTGTTAATAGAATCAAAGTAAGTACTACACTTTTAGCAAACTTTTGGGTTTGTTTTAGTCTGTGATCTTAAAGGAGGCAATATTTTTAAACTGTGGTGAAAGTTCAATATTTTTTATATTGCATTATAATGACCATTAAATATTAAATTAGAATTAATAAACGATTTGATCAAATAGTATCGCAACCTGTTTAATTAAAAAACTTGTAAAATAATTAGATTTAATTACATCGCTAGAGATAAGCTTGAATAAATCTCCAAATTGAATCTATAAAAGAATAACGTAGAACAATATTTAATTACATAGAAAAAGTGTAGCATCAAAAATAAATTTTTTGGTCACCTTGGTCAACAATGCTGTTGGTCTGGCACAATTGGGTATGGCTGACCGATTCATCTTCAAGCTGGATTTGAACCACTTTAATTTTACCTCCCCACATATCATGTAGGCTTCGTTTGGTACACATAATATTCCTATGTATATTTTTTAACGGTTTTCAAAATTTTAAATATTATCGTTTCTTTTTACAAGTTTTCTTTAAAAAATCCACCTTTTACTTTTATAACAGCTCGGCACAAACGAGACATTCTTTGAGTAAGTTAATCGAAAGTTTCAAATTGAAACTTCGATTTCCAAGCATATTAAAAATGTGTTTGTGATTTCGGACTCTTTAGTCGGACCTTTCATCAATTTATCAACCCAGGGGAACCGCCGACTTAACGTACCCTCTGAAGCACGGTGACTAGCCATACGAAAGTTTTTGGCTCTCTCCTGATTTAAACCCGGTACCATATTCGCAGTTGATCGAGTTAGTTGTAAAGCAAATTGTTATCTTCTAGAAAAGCAAGACTTTTCCTAATTAAACGTTGGCCTGATGGCAGCACATTGTTCTCAAACATCGTTTTAAAACCTTCTTTTTTTTAAAATTCGTTCTATTTTAATGATATTTCCGAGGCAGTTATTCTCGAAACATCCCCAAATCATAACGAGACCCCCGCCGTGTTTGATCTCACTTCGAATGTTTATGAAACTACAAACTAATATAATGTTTTTACTTTCAATAAGAAAATATACTGATGAGATGCCAACTTATTTTGTATTTTGATTAACTGATGAAAATTGAGGTACTTACTTTTGAGCTATGGAGCGGGAAACCTTGGTTTTATACCCGGTGTCGCATACTATTAGTTTTTGACTTTATTAAATAATTAAATTGTCGCTTAATGAATTTATTTTCTAAAAGACTGTAAAGTAAACTTGGATACGATCCAATAAAACGGTCAAAAATATTGCCCATAATATGCTTGCATTTTGATATTGACTAGAATCTATGCGAGACAACTGAATGGTGTTTTCTTTAGAGGCTACTATTTTACTAATAGTAGTAAAATTTATTTACAGGAAGAGTACGACAATGTGACGCCCTGTCGGGTGTATTATTCAATCTAGTGCTGGAAATAGTTACCAGAAATATAAAAGACTATATAAGGACACCATACAACCATACACATAAGATCAAAATGCAGATATCAGCCTACGCTGATGATATAGCGATTATATGCAGAACAAAGAAGGATCTTATAAGGGCGGCAGGGGATATACGTGAAGCGGCCGCGAAAGTAGGACTAAAATTAATGAAAATTAAACGAAATATATGAAATATGCAAGAGGCAGCAAGAGCACCGTCCAAGGTCTACAAGTGGATGAACAGAACTGTGAAGAGGTGGAGAAATTCTGCTACCTAGAAGAAGGGGTAAAAACTGGAATACATGTGGGATACAAGGCCTACCACGCAAACAAGCACTTATTGAGAAACCCACAAATAGCCAAAGGTACCAAAATACGAATATATTTTATGAAACACTAATAAAACCAGTGACAACTTACGGACTGGAAATCAGTAGTTTGAGAACGGGAGATGAAGAGCAACTGCGTATATCGCACCTCCAGTTCAATAGGGTTGCAAGTGCAAAATTGGTCTGTTTTTAGTTATTGATGTATTGCAGTTGTTTGCAATCATAGCTATTGTAGAATACTGCCATATCAGCAAAATTTTGTTTAGAAACGAACTGAGGTAAAAGATAAGTTCCTATGAACTCATTAAGTGTTAAGTAACTATAAAACTGTTTTCTTGATTTCTCAACAATTACTCCTTTTGTACTTGCAACCCTATTGAACTGGCGGTGCGATATTTGAACGTCGAATATTGAGAGGAATATGGGGTACAGTGGAGTCGGAAACGAACGAATACAGGCGCTTGATGGATTTTGAAATCGTGGACAAGATAAAGGTCAAGGATATTGTGAAGTTTGTTAGAATTGCTTGGATGGGATATGTATTGAGAAATCCAAAGACAAGAGAGATTAAAATGATGATGGATTGGAGGCCAATGGGATGAAGAGAGAGCAAGACCTAGAACAACATGTGTACATGTGGATGTGTACAGAGACCTGAGAGTTATGGGCACACAATAATGGAGGAAGACAGCGTGCAACAGAAAAACGTGGAAGGAAATAGTGGAAAGGGCAAAAACATCACATAGATCGCTGTGAGGCAAACATAACCGCAAACCAGGGGATTAATCCACCCCGAGAAAAGGATTTAGAAAGTTCCAATGAACGGTCAAAACCCACTTGGGTTGTCGAACCATATATGAATGAATTATGAGTAAAATTTATTAAAAATAAGTAACAAAAATTACAATAATAATAATTCAATAAATAGCATTTATTGAAATCCTAACAGACTCACGAAACTCAAACAAGCGATAGGGATCGCAGTATCACCCTTGGAGCAACATTGGCATTTGTTTCTTTGATTGAGTTTTTTAGAGATGACGTCAAACCGCCTGAACGGAGGCCACCTATGCTACTCAAAGTGACTCAATGCTTTATGTCCATTTTAATCTAAGCAATTCATTGGATACAAAGCATAGAGTTACTTTGAGTAGCATGGTTGGCTTATCTTCTAGACAGTTTTTGACATTAATACTAAAATAATGCAGGGAAATTGTTTGTAATTAGTTGAGGTATTAATTTCAACAGAGATCAAACTTAATGTCTTTACCACTGGAAATGATTTTTTAAAGTAATTTTCAGATATTTCCTTATATCGTGGTTCAAATTTCACGTCAAATTTTAGGTCCTGTTATGATAAAAGCTCATAGTTTCTGAAGCACTCGTTGCAAGTTTTCGAACTTTTAACATGTACATGGATAAACTTGCTAACAAGTTTTTTTGACATGTAAATATTTAAAACCTAGCGACGAGTGTCAGAAATCGAACTTTTTTTAAATTACACATGGTTATACGATTATTTATGGTATTTAAAAATAAAAAAAATCAATTTTTCTAATACCATTTTATTGCTAAGATTATAACGATTAATTTGGTATATGATTTATTTAAAATGGACACGCTAAATTCTTACATATGGCTTTAAACGTCGCGGGCAACCATCAGTTGCGGCACGCTTGACTTAAATGGGAATAGAAGCTACTGATTTCACCAAATCTCGCTTAAGGAGCTCAATATTTTTATGTGGCCTACCCCAAGGCATGCCTTCAAGTCTGACCATAATTTAAGTCCAAAGAATGTAAGTCTGTTCTTCCAAATGGCCTATCTTCTGCCGCAATAAACGCAGGTAAATTGGATTTTAACTACCTGACCAGGTAATTTCAAACGTATGACCGCGTTTTGTGAATTTTGCTAGAAAATATATTTTTTATTTTGGAATAAGCTTTTCTTGTGAGGTGTAACAACATCATTTAACATCTTTTGGTACACAATTGCAGGTGTTTTAACCCTTTTTTCACAAATAATGAAGGTGAGTTACACCGTCATACGATGATTCTCAGCACACCGTCACTAAAGCAGGGTAGTGAACCCTTTGCACCCTCGAAATTTTTTGAAAAGCTTCTTACGAACTCGGACCATACACACACGAACATTTTGTTTCTTAAATATTTCTCATAAAGTAAAAATGTTTTCATCTGTAAACAAATTTCTGCGATGATCGTCATTAGCGTGCTTCTGCAAACGCTATTTTGATCTCACCCTTGTAATTTTTTATAAAGCATCGGTAAGTCCTTGTTCTGTTACAAGAAGATATGCCCCAAGGGTCAGGTCATCTTTAATACGCAAGATATACTTCTTTTTAAAATTTCAACTTCTCTGAGCCATCATTTTCTGTTTTTTTAACGATTTTTAAGAATTTTTTAAGGGTCCTTAAAATTCGTAAACCTCCGCTTTTATGGTCTAAAATCACTGTTAATAATTGCATATATCGCTCTTTAGGTCGATACACAAATTTTTGTGACATTTTTAGCGGTTTTATTAATTTGAAAATTTCACACTCTGATTTACCACAGCTATTCAACTCTATCATTACAATTCTATTTTCATTTACGCCCCAATCCATGTTTACTTGATTATTACAAAATATCAATTATTGTAAGTTTATTTACTAACCAGTAGTGAACCTAAAAATAGCAATTTTGGCTACGCCCACGCTTTAAAAAGGGAGAAACCTGATCTTATATCGGTGTGACAGAACTTATGGCTAGACTAGGTATAGCTCTACTCCCTAACCAACACACCAAACTACCTGTACAAAGTCATAACAAAATGTGTTCTATCTATTTAATTATTTTAATCAAATTGAAATCAACTGAGTTAAGTGTTTACAGCAAACCCAATATTATTTGGTTTAAGCTAATTTTTATTCTGTGCGAAAAGCTATCAAAGAATGAACTAAAGCAGATGAAAACATTAATGGGAAATTTATAGCAAAAGCATATTAAATTTGTGGTTAGGTAATTGAGCGACAAGTTAGCAAGATGGAGCTGACGCAAAATCACATATTTCTCGCATAAAATCTTAAATTCGGTTTTAGATGGTTTGCTAATCAACCAGTACAAAATTGGAATAAATCGTTTAGTACGCCATATACAACACGTGAGGAAGTTTAATAATTTAAACATGAATATATTAAATTTTACTTGCATTTTCTTATTAACAGTATCCGATTCCATTAATCTATCTTCAACCTACATTAAACCTTATGTGCTTAGTCATTCGTGTTCTTCATTTGTTTAGCTAGAGTATAATAATTACATAATACTGTAGGTAATAATTATATTGGTCCGCATTCCTTTATCATTGACTGAATTCCAAAGCGGGCCTAATTTATTTATAATTTTGTAAAATTTCACAATTTTAATTTATATTCAACCATAACTCAATTTTAACAATTGATTTTCCATTTTTATAATTATTTAACCTTCACTTATTAAATATTTAACCTCAAGCAATAAATGATAATAAATTTTCTATTAAAATCTACAATGGTTTTACTTTACCGCAAATTGTTCGTGAAAGAAAAGGTATTAGTGAAATTCTTAAAGGGGAGCTTTTATTATCAAGCAAGCTAATAAAATTTTCTTAAATGTTCTAGACTGAAAACCAACACTTACAAAGGAAGATGAGGTTAAAGAGTTCTTGCATGAATTCACTTTAAAATTGCAATACAAAATACAATAATGATATTGCAAAATAATTCTTGCTTAATTAATAGCGCACTTCAGTTTTACTAATCGTGCAATAAATTTTGTTTTCTATAATGCACTTTTCAATACCGATTAATTTTTAAAAACCAAAATTATATTCATTTTATCAACTCTTGTTTATATGGAAGTGAGAGTTACACTACTTTCCATTAAGAGACGACTGGTCTTCTTTTAATTTTAGTATTTGCATGTTGTATAATTTATGTAAACTATAAATAAATTTAAATGTTATAAAATTGCAATATAAACTTTCTATAACATAATATATACATTATTGGTTAAACCTGAATTTTGGTGAACTTCATTTTGCTAACCTACACATTTGCTAATTTATTGGCGTAACACAATTGTTGGCTAAATAAGCTTTTGTATTTTAAATGGAAGGCTGAATTAAATATCAGTCGAGGTGTCAAAATTGAAACTCCTACCTCCGATATTAGACAGGAAATTTACATCGTTTTCCACTAAATATTTCATTTCGTTAGTTTTTGGCACTTAAACCGTTATTCCATTCAATCCTTTTATCATATATTATATTATAGTATACCAATCCAAATTAACTCCTATCCGGTTAACATATTCTTATATTATCATAATCTTTTGGATTTTCACGTAGGAAAGTTTCCATTTACTTAAAAAATAACGTTAAAATGAAGATAGTAAATCGAAAAATTTGCCAACTTCATCTATTTTTTCTTAGACATGACCAATTTGTAGGCCAGCCATTGTTGTAAGTAAAAGGGTCTGAATAGGGTATGCAATGCGCTGAACAAAAAATCGATGTTAATCCAAATCTACCACTATATCAAAATCAAATTTTAACATAATTTTGTGCTGCATTCATCAATGTTGTGCTCCGATGGATTTGCGGTACAATAAATAATTGATGTGGTGCACATGGCCAAATGATTTAGAAATCTTGAAAAATGAAATCATTTCTTCTTCTCAAGAAGAAACGGAATCGTTTACTATATTCTGAACCAGATGCACCCAAATGGGTGAATTAAAAGATAAAAATTTCTATATTAATATTCCAATTCGTCACCAAATCTTAACCGATTGAATTTGTTTTTCTTTCGGAATATTTACATTTCCAAGTTTATACCGGACTGATGAAATAATCTTACAATGGAAGCCCACAGCTGATTATTCGTAAATTTTTTTATAATTTTCTTTTAAATGACAGTAAACCGAAAATTAAGAGATTTATTGTAATGCGTCCTATTTTTTAAATAAAACTGATTTAAAGTTCATTCAGCTACTGTAATTAATAGAAATTCCAACTACTTATAACATTCGTTTAAATTTTTGTTTTAATTGGTGATTCATCAACTGTAGGATTCCTTTGTAAGAGAATTTAGAGTTCAGGATTATCGTTCATTTAATTGAAGAACTTGTTATTAGTAATTATAATTGAGGAATATGTCATTATAATCTACAAGCAGATTGTGTTTCTAACCCATCGTTGTTACGTTCACTTTTTAATTGACCATTTTGTTAAATTTAATGCCCAAGCACGATGCTGACATTCAGCATGCTCATTGATAATAATTTTAACCACTAGGAATCAATAAAAATGTCATCATAGTTAGTTAGTTATAGTTAATTATCATAGTCATCTTCATGTAACGAATTTTTGCACTTCGTTACGTGGTACTACTTTCTCATTTCATTTCAATATTTCTAAGTACGACCCATACATTTTATTTAAATGCAATCATTAAATTCAATGCATATTTTTCTTGAGTCTCGCAATAGCTACGATAGTGAGCGTGCATAATTTCAGAGCGACTTTGGTAATTTCCTATTATAGTGCTTAGATAAAAAGGGGTTTTTGTTCCAATGTCACCATTTTTGTTGTGCCAGTCTTGAAATAAGTAGCTCAGCTGTCGCATAGTATCTAAAGCTCCTGCCTATAACATCTATTCGAGAAAAAGTAATAAGAGAGTCTCTTAACGCGCAACTTACTATGCAGTTTTCGGTGCGCAAGTTGTAGAACCATTTTGGATTTCCTCCAGTTGGCGACGTCCTATTGTTGTTATTTTTGCTGATTTTTCTTTCGAATTCTTTCGTCATCTGGATAGTCCAGCATTGCGTAACATCTCCAACACTATCTCTCACTAGTTCACTTACAGTTACATATCTGCAAGCAGTGTTTTAATGTCGCAAACGCCGATCAAGTGTTTTCCTGTGTAAAGTAACAAGTTGCAGATCTTTTAAGCCGCACGTTGGAGAGCGATTGGACACGAACACCTGTCACCATTATATTGTAAACTTACATAAAGTAAGTAAATTTTATTATTTCCCATTCGTATGAACCGACGTGTTTCTGGGCTTTTTTGCTCAATTTTGAGTATCCGTTAGTGGTTACTGCTTTTATTGGGTGTCTATGTTTTGCACAGCCATACACATTACAATTACTGGAACTGTGATAACCACTCTCAGGTTGTGTATGTCAATTAAAACATTTGATTACTATTTGCGTTTTTCTGAGTTTCCTCAAGCTACTGGTTATTTTTCAGAATCCACGGCCTGGCCTCCGCACTTAATTAGGAGCTAATCTATTAACATCGTGGTCAAACAAACTGGATGATATTGTGATAGCGAGCAGCAGTATAGAACAACTACGAGCTAAGGTAGAAAAACTAGATTAAGCTTCGCAAGCAGTACCTAAACCCAAAAATGAATATGAAAATAAATAGGATGTTAGCAAGTTCTGTTCCAGAATTATCCAGAGTTATTTGGGATGCACCATTATAATGATCTAGAAGTACACAACAAATGATGAGAAACGAATGTCATGAGTCAGCCTGAAGAAGTGGATAACGTAACGGATATAATTTAAAATAATAATAACAATGTTGACATGCAACCAGAGAAGAATTCATTCACTAGAAATCGATAACTACTCAACGGATGTGGGAAAGCAACAAAAGAGTCATCTAGGATGACATCAAAAAGTGCACATGTAGATGTAGATATCGGTTGGAATTGACCCAAGACAAAGAGGATTTCATATCATCATTACCTTAGGTTTAATGGTTTAAAAACAGTGATTTCATAAAATTAAATATAATAAATACTATGAACAAACTAATAAATCCAATGAATTGCTTTATACATATCATGAGTTTAGTTCAGGGGTCGGCAACCCGCCGCCCCCGAAGGGTCTTGGTGCGGCCCGCGGACTCTAAAATAAATTACCTTTTTTTAAAAAATAAGCTCTTTTTAGCGAATTTCCACCTTTTATTTAAAAAAAAAGCTCTTTTCAGTTGATTTTCCAAGAAGTGCAGCCCGCACTAATCTCAAAGTAAAATACTTGGCTCGCTTACAACAAAAGGTTGCCGACCCCTGGTTTAGTTCATTGGTTGAAATTCACTGATTCAATAAAACTTTTCACTATGTATAGTCTTCTACAAACGGAAGTAGATAGTAAATTTAAAATTTAAAATGGGGAATATTACTGTTATCTTCTAATTTGTAAATTCTTTCCTTGTTTTGAATAAAAAACTACGCCTAGCCGGATTGATATAGATAATATCTTAATACTGTGATATGAATAAAAAATTACTCGTTATTAATATTAATAGAATTCGTATGATTTGATCAAATACCTAGATTAGTATTGAATAAATTGCATACATTTGTCACCTTTAACTATTCAGTTTTATTGAACAAATGGATCGCAGATCCAATTGAATAATTCCAGACAAATAATACAGGAATATTTAGTTATTTAGTATTTATTACTTATACATGCTGATTGCCGTACAAGTACCTAACAATTTTGAAAATTACATATGAACATTTCCAACATGAAAATCCTCGAAAATAGTCACTTAAATTGCAGCATTCTTACTTATAATCTTTGCAGTGATGACTAAAGAACTAGAAATTGAATATAACTTTGATTGAATAATCCGCAAATATCACTTTAGGTTGAAAATATGCAGGAGATGATTACATTCGACCTGCCTGGACTCTGACTTCACCCAGAATGCCGTATTGAATCAATTGGGAACAAATATTTAACATTCAAGAAGCGTACAATCCTGCTTATTTGTTCAAAGGTATCGTATCATTCCTATTAAGAAATAATTCAAAATTATTGTGATTTAAAAATTTACTGTGAAAAGAAATGCAACTTCAAAGTAAGATCTGTTTAATCAACTATTATTTCCAAATTACTAAATTAAATTTTCTCTTTTAGAATTTAAAAGAAATTAATACCATGGATCACGATCTAGCAAACAAGGCCTGTGGCTCATTGACCCGCGCATGTAAAAATTTGATAAGTTAGGCAACCCGCTGGCATATGGAAGCTACCACCATCTTGTTTATTTTTACACTACTTGACATCACATCATATACCGGGTGACCGGCCGCCGATGTGAACATAGGAAAATAACATGCGGTTTAGGTAGAACCTTGTAAAACACGTTGCACTGGCCAAAACATCGAACTCATAATATAGATTTTCTTTTTTTATTAAAGGGGTCCGGGAGCCATCGAAAAATTTTAAAAAGTTTGAAAACTGCTGAGATCTTGTTTACTAGATCGTACCATGGATCAACTTTGTATAAACAATTTTGGGGTAGAAATTAGAGGATGATTTTAAAATATGACAGTATAATTGTGGCAGTAAATCATTCGTTAAGGTTATTTTTGAATTTAAGTTCTGAATTATTTTAGATGCTGATTTCAAGTACGGTATTACTGATTTTTCAGGAGCTCATTCGTCATAAGACCGAACTGTTCGGCTTGTGGGTGTGGTTGACTCTTATTGACTTTTAATTTTAAATGAGAAATGCAAATAATATTGTTACAGTAAATATTTAAATCGGTACAAGTTGGCTTATTATTTATGAATTGCGGCAATTATGTGGTTCTATTTTGGGAAAAGGGATATCAGCTTTGATTCACTTATCAGAATGGTATAAAGAATAAAATATTATTTGTATTTTTTAAGACGTGGTTTCCAGTGGATTTTCATGTGTGAGGCCGAATACCTAGCTGTTGTTGCTGACAACCACAACAAAAATAGTTGTGGAAGTATAAATTGTGAAAATGTAACATTAGGTACTAGTTTATGTTAGTTTGTGCCTAAGTCTTTCTCTTCTTCATCAGCCTTTTTCCGCCCACTGCTGGATATAAGCCTCTCCAAAATATTATGGAGGATCTGGCCATAACTCACTACGCTGGCCAGACGGGTTGGTGAGTAGTCCGCAGATCGATTTTGGACTATAGTTGTTTTACATCCGTTGGCAGCTTGCTAGCCTAGCATTCAGATGTGCCTGTAACCCTGTTTTGTTTGTTAACGGTGGCAATTCGTCAACTCAGGGGGACCGCCTGTTTAACGTGCCCTCCGAAACACGGAGACTAGGTCATAAGAAAGTTTGACTCTCCCCGGGTTTGAACCCGGTACCCCGCATTCGCATCCAACTGCGTTAGCAGCGGTAGGTACGCCTAACGTAGGTTGTTTAATTTAACTATTTGTAATTCTTTGTAATTAATTTTAGGAGTTAGAATTAGCGTTAGGTTTAAGAGAAGTGTAATTTGGATTTTATTAAATTTTTGTTGTACTGGTATTGATTACTTTGGATAGTGGTATTATTGGTTTTTTGGAACCTAATTGTTTCAGCACAGATGAGCTTGAATCAAGCTTCTTGTAATAGTGTATCTGAATGGTTATTGCATTAATTATTTATTCTCATAAACACAACAAAATTGAAGCACAGCAAGTGATTTAATCTCAGTTAATTTACGTGAAAACCTAAGAACTAAAATAGAAGCAACCCAAATAATGCAAGTTGGATTAACATGGAAGACATTTTCAGGAGGATAAATAATGTGACATAAACCTCCCCATCCTTATCAAAATCAATTGCGTCAGTATTTCGAGTAATGCCCCAAGGTCAAAGACAAGTACAAATTGGAATCCGGATTTCTGGATGTCGAAATAATACCAGACATTAATACAAACGACGATATCGATGAGGCAATTGAAGAATTTACGGACCAACTCAACAAATCATTTAAAAAAAATATACGCGACACCCCAAGATTGCCGTACAAGACAATCTTAACTTCCTAAAATTTACTGCCACGACTACGTTCACATATTATAGAAAAAATCAAATTACGGCTCCAGTTTAAATTCAATGGACGATAGACGAAAGACATACATTTAAGCCCCAAGTTTGGGGGGTGTGGATCGTATGCATTTGCATACCTATTTGTCCCCGTTATCATTAGGAGGCATTTGTTTTCGGCAACTTATAAAATTTAAATATTGGTCCGAGCAGCTTTGCTCCAGATGGGTCGTGTGTACAGTAGAATTGGGAGTATTATGCCCAACTAACATTTTTATTTAGGAAATGGCTGTAAGTTACTTGCTAGGATCTGGTAGGTAAAAGTTGGTTAATTACCTATAATAATAATCTATGGATGAGGGAATATTAAATATTTTTCAGCCTAGTGGAATATTTATATAACCCCAAATCAGAAAGCTGTCAAGTTTGACTGTAAAAAAACTAACTGGAATGTTCGATTTCCGCTATTAGAATCAAAATTTTATGTTTTCGTCTAGACCTAGAAAAACTGTGAAAAATGGTCGTTATACATAGTTTCAATCTGATTAAAATTCTAACTAATTTGGAAGTGTGAATTATTTTGTGAAATCTATTTCCGCATTATCGTGTTACTTAAATCGATACCTTTCAAAATGTTTTTAATAGAGATAGGAGTTATTTTGATGTTTGCTAAGGTCAAGTGTAATATTGGAGAAGAGCGAGCTGCCAATAATAATTACAGGTAAATATTGGAAATTCAGTAGGTCATCGACTTAGTTGAAACTTAACGAATTTTTATTGATATTGGGTGAAGTAAATCACGAAATATGATATTATTTTTAAAATAAATTAAATATTGTAATTTTATGTAGTAAATTCATCAAGGATATGGTAAAATGTTGGTAAACAACAGAAGAAAATTAATTTATTGAACGAAATTGAATTAATGTGCAATAAAAAATACAAGGCGAAAATTTAAGAAAAAGGTAAGAGCAAACGACATTATTAATGTTATTAAAGAAAAAATAATTCTACTTTACGATCACATCGCACCTCAATGTGATACTTATTTTCTTCGTCTACTTTCTTTGAGTCAGTCCAAGTTGTACCCTACTTTCTCTGCTCAACCTAAGCCTTCTTCCATTCTTGTAATATTCTTGTGGTCCTCAGATTTTAACATCCCTTCTCTTATTGCACATTTCATTAACCAAGTGGGGATTTTTATCTTCAACTTAACACTGAATGTATATAACTACTATCTCTTAAAACATTAAAGTTATTTTTTAATTTTACTTTGCCATGACCGTATGTAGAAAATAAAAGTGTTTTGTGAAGTGCATCAGCTAAGTTTTTGTGATATATTGGTGACAAAAAGGATATTATTTGGATTTAAACTATGAATACACGACAGGTTAGCAGGATAATTTCATTATATTCGGTAGTTTTTGGACCACTAACTAAAGGAATTCATAAGCATGGCCCTTTTGTTAGTTGTTTTTTTTTACTTACTAGAAAAACAATGTAAACTTTATTTTTTTAACTTTTATTTTTATTGTATTTTTGTTCAAAATTGAAACGTTTAATTTTAAATTATTTTTGTAAAATATCTAGCAATTAATTTTTTTTCTATCAAATTCACTCCTAATTAAAATAAACAAGAAATTAATCGCTTATATTACAATTAAATAATGTAGTAAGCTCTGAGAATTTCCATCTGATAAAATATTATAAGCACTTCATGTTAATGTCACGAATTCTATTGCCTATTTAATTTACCTAGTGCAGGAAGAAGAACTAATTGTCATTATTAATATTTCCTTGATTATATTTTAATATTTGATAGTTTAGTTATCTCTGCCATTCATTTACTTTTTATTTTTGCATAGGCAATTAACTTTAACAACCGTGTAAACTTTTGTTAGTATTGCTGTGAAATCAATTAATTTTATTCAATTTATTTACATGATAATTAAAATTTAAATCTTTTGAGTTAATTAAATGTTGTAAAACAATATAAAATGTTTGAGCTTTTAGTTCAGGTTTAGCCGAGGTTTAGCTAAAGACTTAAAAAAAATAATATTATATTGATTTAATTATGGTTTAAATTTTAATTATTATTATTTATTGCACAAGTTGCATAAATAATTAATTTACATAAAATTAAAAAAAATTTTGTTTCAGATGATTGTTGCATATTTCTGCATTTTAATTGCATCGCAACAAACACTAGCTGTCGTTAATAATGGGCAAAATGCTGAAGAAAGCACAGCAGATACAAATACAAAGACTGCAAATAATGAGAATGAAAATAGTGCAAGTAATGCCAGCACACCTTCCGTCCCTGATTCATTAGCAGATAGTTCCGACACCGTGCGAAGAGAAGCACCGTTTACTATAAGTACTTCCTATGAGCTACCATTTCAAGGAAATTCCGCCGGAATTGACAATTATCAAGCTTTACCTTCAAATAACATAGGTCTTCCCGTTCCAGTGTACGGAGTTCCAGATGCTCCCTCAAACAACTTCATCTATCCGGCACCACCACCAGACATACCACCTGCTAATAACCTACCAATAAATAACGTCTACGGACCTCCAGTTGCCATACCTTTACCACCTGTTAAATTTCAATCAACATTTTTTTCAAATCCTTCCAAACCCTTCAATTATCCCAAACCACTCTACGGTCCTCCACAATCATATAGCCACGGGCCACAATTTGGATCATCGTTAAAACCACAGTATGGACCTCCAAAACCATACTACCCATCGTATAAATTGCCGAAACCTATTTATGGGCCACCATATAAACCATCGAAACCCTACTTTGGATTATCGAAACCAATATTTACATCAAACAAACCATCAAACGCGTATGGACCACCAAACGGTTACTTTAACATTCCAAAAGATAACTACGGACCGCCAAAAGATATCTACGGTCCACCAAAAGACATCTACGGTCCACCAAAAATAAATTACATACCAACAAAACCCATAATATCGATACCAACTGTGCCAATTACACCATCTTTACCTCAACCACCACCAGTACAATATGGACCTCCTGAACCAATTCCTCACGGTCCTCCTCATCCAGGTGCACCGGCACCACCAACTCCTCCAGATATAAAGTATGATGGATGGCAACCAATTCCAGGGTTAGTATCGCGACCACCATCAGCTTCTTACGGAGTACCTAAAGACCAAGGAGCAGGTCTTAACGATCTACAGCAAAACATTGATTTCCTTCCACCCATCGAAGGAATACTAGGTGATTCTCTTAAAGGAGAAGGTCTCAGTGATTCATATGGCGCTCCATTAAACGCCGTAACTGGTTCCGGAGGTGTCGTAAGTTCTTCAGGCGATTCTTTAAGAGACAACGGTGGTACTCGAAATGAACTATCAGTTGTTAAAAGCTTAGGCTTCGATCTTTCTCCACCCCATAATGGCGGAGGAAACTTGAATATAAACAACAATTTCATAGCCGATTCGTACTCCTCACCTCCGTTAGATTCTTACTCTCCTAATGGACCATACGCTGCAGCACACTCTTACAAAACAAACGACGTTTTATTATTACCTTCATTGGACAATTTTGCATCATCTTTAGCAAATACCTTTGAAACAACATTAGGAGGAAATCAATTTGGCAATCAATTTGGAAATCAGTTTGGAAATCATTTTGGAAATAACTTTGGAAATCAATTTTCTTCTGGAATTGGATTAATCCCGCCTTCTGGATTGTACGGAGTACCACCAAATGGAAAATATGGTACTCCTTTAATTCATCCTCCAAATAAGTATGGTCCACCGATAAATTTCAAACCTCCAAAACATCCGGTAACATTTAGAGATCCAGTTCCTAGTGGATTAATTCAATCAATTGGAAAAGGTGTAGCTCAGAAAGATGCACACGGTATCATAGAAAATATTCACTCCAACAAATTTGCTGGACCAGCTTATGTACCACCACCAGTACCAGATGTGGGTGATTATAATAAACCTTATAAAAATGGACCACCAAACCCATCGACCTTCTACAGCCTTCCAATTAAAAATTCGTTATCGTTCCAAAATATTGCTCATGGATCCCCAAGTGTTGGATTAAATAATAATTTTAATAGTGATTTTAATTTCAATGGTGCGAATTTCGGAAGTCATTACGCGTTACCACAAACATCTTCACATTTACCAGCATACAACGGCGCTTATTCAAACTATCAGAATGTTGGTTACGATTGTTCTCATAAATCACAAATATTTGGAGTGCCTCCAAATAATGGTTATACAAATTCAGTGCATTCTCTTAACTCTAACTTTGGAGGAGGAATATCTGATTTACATATATCTCATTCTCAACCCAATAGTATTATCAGTGCACCAACTTCCAACTTTGTAGATGACAACAAATTATTGAATATTAATGGAAAAGCACTTGCTGATAGTTTTGGTCCGGGTGGCGAATTAATAAAATCCGAAAGTATCGATTTAAATAACATACCCTTGCAAGGAGCTTTAGGAAGTTACACCCTACAAATTCAGTCGGCTAATGGAGACGGAAGTGAGAATAAAATTCCTCATAATCAAGTATTTAACGACCAACTTTTCCATTCCATCTTGAATGCGATTGAACAGCCTCAACAAAATTCCCAAACTATTCTTGGACAATCGGTGTTCAATGGTCAACAATTGCCTGCTCAGCCACAAACTGATTTCCAGGTACCTCCTCTACCTCAAGGTTATCAATTGCTTCCTCACTCTGATTCATCTTATTCATCTGGAGATTTCTCACAATTTAATTTGCCAAACATAAACTTACAAAATAATTTCCATCACGACGATTCGGATAGTCAAAATTCTCTTATCAAAAATGTGGTTGTGTCTCCTCCACCTTCAGAAATGGCAAGTGTAAATAAGGAAACGGTGACAAGCGAACCTCATATCGATGACCTCGTCGAGGTTCCACAATTAGAAAATAACGAAATTGCGATCTATTTTAATAAAACAAATACTGAGAATGAACTGAGCTCTAAAAATCAGGTTCAACTAAGCAATGAAATGAATCAAAATAGAAATGGGCAACAATACGGTAGTTATGTCTCATTTAAAAGTGAAAATACAAATTTTGAGTATGGAGATGTAAATGTAAAGAATGCCACGGTTATTAGTGATTCAAAATCTTCATTGACAACATAGCCAAAAAGTGAAAATTTGTTAATGATTCGTATTTAAATAATTTTTCCCACGTTCATTCGAATCGAGGAAAATAAAGGTGCTACAGAACATTTAATTCACAAGTTGAATTTTAATTTATTATTTAAATTTGTAGAATGCCGTATTAATTTATTATTACCTTTTTGAATACAATTTTATATTATCTTAAACATATTGATAAATGACTGAATTTATAGAAAGCAGTTGTAGATGATAAATGGACGTTTGATCGACTGGTTTATTTACTTTTTATTGCCAAAGTAAGTAGTTTTAAGAGTTTGTAAATTAACTAAGCACGGCAATAAAATTATTCATAAATTAATTGATGAAATGCAATTTTTATTGATTTTTGTAAAAAATATATTGTATGACTGGTTCTTTAGAATTCATTAATTTATTGTTTTATTTTTAATTTGACTTATAAAAGTTATTAATAATTATTGTTTAAAGATAAAAATTGTAAAATTTGTACAAATACTATAAGAAAATAAACCATAAATAAATAAAAATATTGAAACAATTTTTTGTGTGTAGTATAATACTTAATTGAATCAATTGCTAGGGGAAATGAGACCAAGTTTTATTTATAAGCTCAAGGGAAAGAAGAATTTATAATAGATAAATTGTTTAAAGAATTGCTGGTACCGAATCGACTAAATCAATTTCTCCTCATTGTTTTTCATTTTTCATAATTAATCATGGTCAACTATCGAAAATTAATTATCCATCTTCACCAACTACCTAAACAAAACCTAAGAATAAATTATACTAATCTTCGAAGTTAGAAGAAACTTTCTGAATATTTACGAAGTATACTCTCAAGAAGTAAGGTGACATTTTACATATTATTATAGTAATTTTGTTTATTGCTATAATAACGAAAAAGAATGAAATCGATTTGTATAATTTAAAAAATCATATTAAAATCGCTAAATCGGTCCAGGAGAAAGTTGCTACTTAAAATTAGTTGATTATAATTTATCAATATTAACATTAATTATTTATGCTTAATTTAAAACAACGCGACGTGACATTTTTTGATTTATTTGCACGCCACTTTCTATTTTTATCCAGTTATATTATATTAAGATGTTTCCAAAAAAAAAGAAAAATTTAATGAAAGCTTTTAAAGTTTATTTGGCTTCTTAATGTCCATTATCAAAGTGCATCAGTTGTTAAGATTTGATAATAATTCACCATGTTCCATTGTTGTTGGAAGTCATCCATTGTTTTGTTTTCCTGGATAATTATATACCGACCATTCATCTGAATATCTATATCAATCATCTATATCGTGCAAATGCTTATCAGACTACCCCTTGTCCTTTATATCCTTACTTTATCCGATAATCACCCGAAGAGGGAGGGAGCAAGGAAGAATAAGACTAAAAAGCACTGTAATGCAGTCCGTTACCTAATTTTTAGTAATTTGTGCCAAAGAAGATTGTATGAAGGAAGATGACTTTTGGACTACATATAATATTCTCAAAAAAAGAGTTGAAAGGTCTACAATAAACCAAATGAAAATTATTTTCTAAATCCTAAATATTGCAACAGAAGTCACACTATCACTCCACAAAATTACCCCGTATCACATTAAAATAAAAAATTGCGAAATGAAGCACTAATATGGAGTGCTCAACTAGATACTTAGATGAAACTCTGATTAAAAATAACGAACAAAATATGCAATATGGTAATCCCAGTTTGGTGCTATCTACCAGTGCTAATAATGTAAAGTTATAAAGTCATTCTGCACCCAGGTCCTTCAACCCTCCAAAATATAACCACGCTTATCTTTAGCCCATTTACTATTAATTTATATTTTGAAAACCACTTTATAACCTAAGAATCTCCAGTTTCCATCCCTCAAACTCTAGCTTATTCGACTAACATCCTAAAACATCAATCGTCCGGGGATCAATGGTCCGGATACCTCCAATGTTACATCCCAAACACATCCTTTGCAGGTCTCACTTGTTTTGTCATCTTCTTCCCTTTCGGGACATTTTTCTTCTAGTTCCAATTGGGATCCGCTAATAACAAGGTATAACAACTAATTTGTTCTGTCGCCATTTGTCTTTTAAACAATAAGGGCATGATGTTTCTTCCCTTTATCATATTTCGCTTTGCGAAACTTTGCTTCATCCTGAGTGATGAGTATTTCTGCGAGAATACTCTGCTGCCTACTGAATAATCCTTTCTTACCACAATCCATGCAGAACTACCTAAAATCCAATAGCAATTCCAGCATCCGCTTGACTTGCTATCTCCGTTATTGCGTTTTATAGTTTTGTGGTTCAAAGTCCAACATTTGCAGAATTTGTGCATCATCCGGACACTGAAGGCTGGATACTGAATCAAGCCAAAATTGTTTTCAAAACTGCCTTTCTGCTCTTCTCGTTTAACTTAACTGTTCCCACTTGTATATTTGGTTAGAGGGGGCGCATAGGTCTATATATATTTCCAGTTCGACAGTCTTCCTTATTTGTAATTTGCAAATTGACCGTGTCCGTCCTTCCTAGTGCTTCTATCCTTCCTAGTGCTTTCATCCTTCTGCTCTCATTATGGAACATTCCAATTGAGTCTCGAGTTGCAAGTTGTAACAAATTTTTGCAATTTGTTACGCGGTACCACTTTCTCATCTCAATTTAATATTTCTAAACGACCTATGCTGGTAGATGGAACTTGATCGTTTGAATTTATATGAACATTTCTGGCGTAGTAATTTTTAGTAACCCAGGTGCGATATAGGAGAGCGGACCTATATTGTTGCAACAGTTTTCTGAGTGCCAAATTGGTCTGAGCTTAAACATGCCGTTGGTTTAACGACTTCCTTTTTCGTGCCAGATTAATTTGTAATAAGTTGTTCCTGCTATGGCTAATGTTTTTAGGGCCACTGAAAACATCTGGCTGTAAATTGGGTAACTCAATGTGGCGGTCTAGTAAGTAGTTCTGGTGTGCAAGTTGGATGACCATTTTGGATATTCTCGAGCTGGTATCATCCTATTGGTGTTTGTTTTGGATGATCACTTGGGGAATTTCTTGACCATTTGGATGGTCCAGTTCCTGCTACAGATCAACAAGCAGTGTTCAGGGTCGCGAATATTAATCAAGTGTTTTCTTGTATGAAATTATGACAAGTTACAGATTTCATCTTTTAAGCCGCACGTTGTAAAGCGATTGGAGACGGAACACCTGTCAACTCGAGGTAAGCAATTTTCGCATGAACTTACGTGTTTATGGGCTTTTCGCACGTTGGCCGGAATAGTGGCACATGTGTAAAAATTTCGTGTTCATGTTTTATTTATTGATTTAAGTAGATTTTTGGGTGCTTAGTTGAACTAAAATAGTGGAACAATTCAAAAATTAACAGAAAACCTTTTACAGCAAAATATACCTATATTATTGTGTGGCGTTACTAAACTCTCAGCTCACAAAATTCCAATTTATTAAACCTTTCGATCTTACCTGCACTCCTGGATCTCTAAAGCGGCGCTACGGCTCAGCTCAGTGTAGAACACTTTGTGGGGGGGTTGCAAGCCGAGGAGATCCTCGACTCTATCAAAAAACCTACACAAAGAAAAATAAAAGGCGCCACGTGCTTATCGCCCCTTATCAGATGTTGGTGAGGCCTGAAAGCACGAAAGTAAGAAATAAAACTCCAGTGCACAGGTAGATGGTTTTAATAAAAGGAAAACAAAGAATGGTCAAACCAATACAATTATTTTACTCCACAGTAATCTTTGTCAGGCGCAGCTGATAATAATTAAATACCGCGTCAGATCTGATTCGGCGTACAAAAATCATATAATCGGAACCTTCGTTCCGATTTTATCAAACAAGATGGTAATTTAGGAAGATAGCAAATCTTCTATCTTCTACGCCGAAAAATCGCCCGCGTACTTAAGTGCACTACATGTAGTACCGAAACTCTCAAAGCAATTCGCTTCGTACAAACAGGAATAAATGTGAAAATTTGAACGCTCACCCTTTTCAAGTCGCTGCGCCTCTATAATGCCCCTGCTCCACTAAATACATCCAACTGTAATTGAATAAACGGTCGCTCCTTACGGAAGATGACAAGGTGGAGTACAGTTGTTGATTGAGCTCGTATCCAGGGTCGCACTCGAACGAAGTACAGGTGTTCGTACTTAGGAGGTCGATAGGAGAATAATCTGACAAAAGATTGCAGCACACTAACTTTTGAACCAAAATAGCAGCCTCGAATTTACTGAATTGAACCCACACCAGGTGGAAAAATACGTGGACGTCCTGTTGAACTTTTGACGGCCCCTCGTAAACAATGACCGATACGATTATGTAATCCGAAAACCGGAGTTAAATTGGTTACGTTAATTTAACTAAATAAATCGATATCGATTGTAAAATTCGCACTTTTCTATATTGGATCGTCGTAAATAGCAAAAATGCAAAATCGCTTGCTTATTCTTATCAGCGCTTATCAACCAACTTGACAAAGTTCGTGAAGCCCCATATCCGTTTTGTTTAGTTCCAAATCAAAATTACCAAAATTTTGTTATAAACAATAAACGTAAACAAAGGTATATAGGGTGCTTCGAAATCTTGTAACCAATAAATTGGTAAATTTAGCTTATAGCTGTTAGCGCTAAATTTTTGATGTTACAATTGCTTTTAAAATAACACCTAAATTTGTGCTGTATATTCAAAATCACATATTCTGACTTGTGTCAGGTCAACGTGCGTTTTGTGTTCAATTTTTAGTAACTGTAGAGGTTACTGGTTTTATTGGGTACTTATTGTTTGTATTTAGTATGGAGTGCACTTTTTGATTGTAATCATTCATTGCTACTGTGTGTCTGTTTACCACAGTAATATTACATTGCAATTATCTTTCAAGTTCTGTATGTGTCAATTAAAGCATTTGATTTCTATTTTCGTTGTTTGTTTAGTTTTCCCAAGCTACCGGTCTATTTTTCAGAAATCCACGATCCATGCCTCCACGTGAATTGCGAGTAAGTCTATTAACATCGTGGCAAATAAACTGGAGAGGTCCTCTCCTGATTGTTACGGACTCTGGTCTCTGGTTGCGTTAACCCTCTTATTAGGGGTTGCGATTCAGAGGGCAGTTTTTGTGACAAAGTTACTATTTGTCCTCTCTATCTCTTCATATTATGGATTCCAGGACTTTGTCATTCATAACTTCCCCAATCTGCTTCAGTGTATTTGGATAATAGAGCTCTGGAGGAATCTTTATTACCATTTCCGGAGACCTTCGTTGTTTTCTTGTTGCAGCATTATTCATCGCTATACTTGTCCTTCTTTTTGGCTTTTTCTAAACCTCAAATGGTGTGGAAATCATTCAAGAATATGAAAGAGGTGGTAAAAATGGGAGTAGAAGAGAAAAGTGTTTATGCGATCTATTTCCTCGACTTATTCGCTTTGTACTCGCCCTTTGCATTCTCAGCACTCTCACTTGGCCCTTTGCCAAAAATTTGCTCTTCCATGTGTAATTTTGATTTTCTTGCTCGATTTCTTTGGTTCTGTCAAGCATTTCAGTCGTACCTATTTCACAGCATCATCGTATCTTTGTACTTGCCTTGATTACTTGCGCCATGAGCTTCCTCTCGTTGTTTTTTTCCTCTTCGAAATGGGAATTTCCCTGCGCTTATTCAATGCCGTTCTTGAGAGTATACAAAAATAATTTTCACTGTAATTTTACATCACATTCATCGAAGCAACCCAATAAGCCCATTCCAGTTGCTCAAGTTTGATAATAGCTGTTCCAAGCCAGCAGCATGGTGTTAATATAAAGGCAGGCTAGGAATCGGAAAACCGCGGTTATATCTTACAAGGGGAAGGCCAACTTTGGTCGTCACAGATCTGCACCACTATCTTTATATCTTTACAACCCAATTAGAACGTCACTTCATGAAAGTTTAACGACCCGGAATTCAGAAAATTTTGTGAAAATAATTTTTAAGGAGCAATGTAAAATTAAAGCATTGGTAGTTCAAATGCATTTCATTATTATTTCCTTCCTAAAAAATCAGTCGACAACTGCTCGACATAACCTTAGATTTACCCATTATTTTATTTATTAATTTGAGCATTATATCTTTGCTTTGTGATGTAACAGCTTGCAATCCTTTTTGTAACAGCACAAAGTTTACAAATACATGTAATAATGGTTACACGATAAATGAAAAAAGAACATTTAAATAACTCATACTGGTGAGAAACCGTTTGCCTGTAAAATTTGTGACTATAAAAATGTGCTCAAAAATCATCTTTAAAGGATCATTTAAGTACTCACACAGGAGAAAGAAAGGTCATGTGCTTGTGAGTCTTGTGCCTATAAAATGTGTACACAAATCAAATTTAAAACGACATTTAAAAACTCATAATACCATAACTGCGATATAAACAATATAATCAGTAATACTTTGATTGTAATTATAATTTGAACCTCGTTCTTGAAACATTCCACTTCTTGATTATCAATATCTTTAAGTGTGCATTCAGATTGTATGCAATGTGCATACAGTTAAACCAAAATTAAGCATTATTTATGTCACAAATCTTACAGGCAAACGGTTTCTCACCAGTATGAGTTTTTAAATTTCTTTTTTCCTTTATCGTGTAACCATTATTACATGTTGTATTTGTAAACTTTGTGCTGTTACAAAAAGGATTGCAAGCTGTTAC
The DNA here is from genome assembly GCA_958510855.1 of Rhagonycha lutea. Classification (NCBI taxonomy): domain Eukaryota; kingdom Metazoa; phylum Arthropoda; class Insecta; order Coleoptera; family Cantharidae; genus Rhagonycha; species Rhagonycha lutea. The sequence goes on from OY294042.1 coordinate 23,289,974, forward strand.
ATCACAAAGCAAAGATATAATGCTCAAATTAATAAATAAAATAATGGGTAAATCTAAGGTTATGTCGAGCAGTTGTCGACTGATTTTTTAGGAAGGAAATAATAATGAAATGCATTTGAACTACCAATGCTTTAATTTTACATTGCTCCTTAAAAATTATTTTCACAAAATTTTCTGAATTCCGGGTCGTTAAACTTTCATGAAGTGACGTTCTAATTGGGTTGTAAAGATATAAAGATAGTGGTGCAGATCTGTGACGACCAAAGTTGGCCTTCCCCTTGTTAGTCGCACCACATACGCTTCCGGGAAAGCAAGAACATGTACTAATTGATTTGACCAAGTTTTCTAAGTAATTTAATCAAAATTTCATATAGGATAATAATGTGCCTATGCTAATTTCGGATTCGCAATAAACTTTGATATTGATTAAACTTTTATTAGCGAAGAAAACTTTGAATTGTAATCAGAAATTCATATGGTACATTGTAATGATATAATCCTTTTGGATTAAAACCATACGATAAATGCTGAGAAGACTATCGCCAAAAAAAACACTACAATGTTTAGAAAACACTTTCAGGTAAAATTCTAAAACACATTCTAATATCACACCGATTCTTGAAAATTCAATTTTGAAATTTATTTCTTTTCGCATCCTACTAATAAATTTGTAATTTTAATAAACTCTCACCCAATTAAGCATTCTTATTTTGATTATGTATATTCCCTGTAGCAACAAATTATCTCAGCACTTAAATTGGTCTCGCTTGTTTAGTTTTTTACGCTCTTTAAAATCAAAAATTGCCACACTTTCCTTCTACTTTGTTTTCAATTTCATTTTTTTCCTAAAAAATTAAATAAATGAATAATGCTTAGAACCTACTATGTTTTACAGTTACCAAATTTGGGATATTATTTGCTATTTTTAGTGCACGAAGTATATTAATTTACTTGTAATGGGAAATTAGGACAAGACCCAGCGGCTTCCTGATAATTATTCTCATTGTCAAATTAAATTACAAGTTACATTTGATGCGCATGAGTAGGTATACAAGCTCGGCTTGAATTTAAGCCCCTTTCAATTGGGGCCTTAGGAATATTTCACACATTTCTGTTATAAAATCGAAGTAATCTTAATGTAAATTATAAAATGAGAAAAATGTAATTGACTTATAGTTGGGCCAAATGGGTCAAAAAATAGAAAGAGATACGAAGTTGTAAAGAAACATCTTGAGAAGCATTGAAGAATTTTTGGTCAATTTGGTCATTAGGTATAATCGTTATTTCTAGACACATACCTATTTGCCCGAGGTATTTGGGATGATAATGGACCGGCCTCTAACAATTTGTTTCTGTAAAATTCAATAAAGTTTAATTTGCTCTCGTTATGTAGTATGTCTAAAAAAATTGATAGTTCTAAACTTTCACTAATTCAAGATAATTAAAATTCCTGTTTTTAGAACATCTGCAGCATTTAATTTGTCAAATATGCCTAATTAGTAGAAATTGAAAGTTACCTAAAGTGTTTTTTTTGATAATTGCAGAATTCATAATACGGTGGCGATTACTATACTTGAAAAACGACAGCGGTTTGATATGTTACTGTTGTTTCTTTCAGGAAATGGAACATAAGAAGTTATTTTTATTTTATTTAATACCAAAAATAATTATTAAAGTTTTTGTTCAAATTTGTGCGTGATTGAGGATTTCAGAAACTACTTGGCGCAGTCGAACCCAACTGCGGTTTAGCATCGTTTTTATTTATTAAATAGCGTGTAAATTTTAAATTAACTGCAAGAGTAAGTTGCTAATAAATTTGTCAAAACAATTATCTGGTAATTACTTTGTAATAAAGCGAGAAGTTTTTTTAAATTGTCAAAGTATGCCGTCAAAACTAAAATAAATGTTTATATCCATAAGGTTTATCGAAAGGTGAGAACTGTGAACGAGAGATAAACTCTAATATGGATGCCTAGGCCTTAATATATTGAAGTGTCCATCAACAGTGTTAAATTTAATATACTTTTTATCACTTTTAAAGGCTTTTCTTACTTTATTTTTATTTATTTTTGTTTGCGCTCCATAGAGCACAAAACCTAAAAATTACTTTTAAAATTTTTTGATTTCTTTTTAAAAAATTTCTGAAAGGGTTAAAACTTTGATATAAAGTTCATATGACTGCTAAAGTTACAATTGCATAAGTGAAGAAAGCTAACATTTTAAATTTGGAAATTTTAGCTATAATATATCAATTAATAGTGATTGGCACGTTCCAAGTTAATTGAGCTTTCATGACATTTTTTACAAATCTTCGAGTTTCTTCTTTGTTTGTTAAGTAAATATGAAACAAATTACATTTTTTTATGCACTTTCTTTCATTTTTTTAATTAGTTTTATTTACTATAAACTATAACTTAATACAACAAACAATTTCTAAAATTAGGTATGCTGTTAACATATTTGTCGTTTGTTTTTGCACTTTCAAATCAAACAAAGGCTTGTTTCTGTTCTAAATAATTTTAGTAATTTGTAAAAAAAACCTTCACTTAATTATAATTTAACATAGAACACCTTATATGCAAGAAATTAATAGTGTTTCGTTTCAAGAAGGTTTATTAATTAAAATAAAATTGCTTATTAACTCCAATATTTGTAAGAGAACAAAACTTTCAATTTTGTATTCTTAAAGGGATTTTCAAATCAGTGACCAATTGAATGTGCTTTTATTTCTATCAATTCGTTTACAATTTGATCCTTCGAGACGGATCAACCCTAAATTGGGGTCCTTCGAGCCAGATCATTCGCACTTACACTACTAATCAGAAATTTGAAATTGAAAAGCTCCCGAGAAACGAAACTATTTTATCAGTTAGGTAATTCTCTGAGGTTCTTTTTACTTAATTAAAAATGATTGATAAATCAATTTTACTAATTATCTATTATTTTGGCGCAATTTAAGATAAGTAAATATATCGGTAGCACTTTCTAAACGTGCAAAAGTGTGGTCATTTAGATAAAGCTTGTGTATTACGTAGAAGGTGTGAGTGACCGCAATTTCAATGCCAAAGTTGTAACCCAAAGAAAGTATATTTCATTTACGTGTCAGCAACTTTGATTAATCATGAGCCATGCCCCCATACCTTCCTACTAATTTTATGATATATTGAAAATTTTTATTATAGAATTTCTATTGTAATATAAAATTTGTCGGATACTTTAGTTTTATGATCTTTTAGCAAAATTCTGTCCTAAAAAATATTATCCTTGATCTGGATTTGAACTCAAGCGTACTAGCTACGAACTCGAAAACCGCTACATTGCCCTCTCCTCATAACTATTTCGACTGAAGTAGTGTGAAAATGAGGAAATACAAATCCTTAATCTTATGCGCTCAATTTTTGGAAATAATCGCATTTTAAATTAATTTTATTTAATGATTTATTATATAACCAATCGTTGATTAATCCATGATTAATAAATTTCGATTTTTTAATGAGATCTCTTTGCTTTAGATGTATATGCACAAGTAGAAAGATAATAAATAATAAAACTGTCAGAGTTATTGCGTTTCCTGAGGTGTCCAACGCGACTCACAATCGCTGAGATTTTTTGGCATAAATGTTTGTGTTTCCATCGATCACACGTAGGGTAAAAGGGGTGACAAAGTACAACTGTATCCCACATTTAAGAATAAATAACTTTTGTTAAAAATTTGTTGGTACTTCCGAAAATTTTAAAATGGTTTTTTCAAAATCTTATTAATTAACAAACAAAAATTTTACAATATAAATTAAGTTATTATGATTTTTCGCAGTTATTGAAACATTAGTACTAAAATATCTTTTATGTTAATTATTGTAGGTTTTATAATTAGGTAAAAAATTGAGCTATTGTTTTGCAATACATTAACAACTAAAGCCCTTAAGCACTAAATACATTAATTACGTTTATCTATGAACAAAATTATAATGGCAAATTAATGTTACATGAGTTATTTTTTTTTATATAAAAATACAAATTCCAGCTTCAATCTTCAATATTATAAAAAATTTTATTAATGATCTATGTACCTTGAAGCAACAAAACTTGTGCAATATTAAATTATTGCTTTATTCTGCATTTGAATTTTTTATACTATTATCATGTGAAAGTTCACAGCCAATATTACATAAGTTTAATTTAGTTAAAAATTCATTACATGTATGTATTTAAATTTAAGCGAAAATTATAAAAAAAATGTATTTGTTGTATAAAATAATGCAATAACAAGTGGGCTTTTAAAAATGAGTTACTTTACACAATTGTTTACATTTTGTAACAATATTTAAACAATCTTAAAATTCAAATTGCCAATTTCACACCCACTAATAATCCAGAGTAATTAGCATTTTGTTGGAATTAATAATTAGGCTATTATCAATTTGTTTGTTGGAACTTTGCTTCTCTGAGATTTTTGAGCGGATCTTCGTATGTCGGGTTACATTATTACATATTATATTTTATAACTTATTGCAATATTTATTGTTTACTATTGTTATTGTTAAAATTTGAAAGTGAAGTTTCAAATCAAGACCGTTGAAGCATAACGGTCAATCGAGTTGACTATGAACGCTAAGATTGTAGGTAAAATAGTCTAAGAAAAAATAGTCTACGGTAAATTGGTCTAGTTAAAAAGGTCTACGGAAAAAAAGTCTACGAGTAAAAAAGTCTAGGTAAAAAAGTCTAAGTAAAATGGTCTAGGTCAGTCTAGGTAAAATGGTCTAGGTAAAAAAGTCTATATTTCCATCCAAAGGTCCCCCCCCCGGCGTGGATCCGCACTTGGGAAAATATATGTCTACAAGGTTAAAACAAAAAATCAATATTATTAAAAATTATTATGGATTATCTCATAAACAGAGCCATCATCAGTAGAGCAGGGAATTATATGCAACAACAGACCGGTCTTGAGGTAATACCCCGGAGAGATAAATAATTAGTTAAGAAAATTTTATTAGCGCTAATAAACGTTTTCTATTGGAAACAAATTTTTTTTACCAAATTGTTTATCGCCGGGGTGTGTTACCTCAAGACCCGTCTGTTGTGCATATAAATCCGCTCTCTATCAGTATCATCAATACAACCATTTGTTAACTTTTTCACATAGTGTGTCAGGCCCGTAGCCAGGATTTTATTTCGGGGGGGGGGGGGGGAGGCATTTGTAAAAAGCCTTTTGTAAAATATAAAATTTTCGGTTGTTCCTCTTAATTTTTCGTTGTCTTTCAACATTTCGAGGGGGGACGTGTCCCCCCTGGCTACGGGCCTGTAGTGTGTGGTTGGTAACAGTAAATCTTTCGAATTTTTTGTTTTATCATCCACTCTGTATCACATCCATTTTACCAGTAGTTACTCATTGGTTGCAGACTCTAAAATTTTTTGTAAATCACATTTTCGTTGTTCCGGCCGTAAAATGAGTGGTTTACGGCCTCATTTGAGGTACAAAAAGTGCCTTTTTACTTCCTAGGGAGTAAAAAGGGGGGGTTAAATAAAAAAATCTTCGTCGACTTTGAAAGTAATAAAATACTTTTCGCCTCGCTGGCGGCTTCCGCAATAGTTTTACTTGCCACACAACCTTCACTTTCAACCTTACACCACAACGTTACAAATAAAAATGACCTAGCCTCCGCTCCGCTCCCGACGCTCCCGAGCCATTTTTACAACAAAATGGATTCCAAAATTGGAAATATAGACTTTTTTACCTAGACTATTTTACCTAGACTTTTTTACCTAGACCATTTTACCTAGACTTTTTTACCCGTAGACTTTTTTTCCATAGACCTTTTTACCTAGACCAACTTACCGTAGACTATTTTGATTTAGACCATTTTACCGATTACCGAACGCTAAATACCCGGTTAAAACTTTATTCTGGCCGTCTCTCTGGTCCTCCAGGTTGGGGTTCTACGTGGGGATTACTCCTCGTCGTAACTTTTTAATTTTGATTCAAAAATATTTTGTTCACCCATGTATTTTAAAACAATAAAATTTTAACAGTTCTGAAAATTAAAATTTACGATTCCGAACTTGAGAATGTATTAATTCTAAAAATATTGCGATATTAAGGTCTTTCGGTCGACCACAATAAAATCAATCGGTTTCTCTAATTTGTAAAAACCTCAAGAGAACCGACCAAGATCGTATCGTCCTGATACAGTTTAAAAATAATTTCAATTTTGCCAATAACACGTGGTTGAATAACAAATTTTTAAATTAACAATTTATTTAAAAACAAAATCTCCCCCAAATTTATAATCCAATATAAAAAAATTCCAAATAACACAAGAATGGATAACAAAGAATATCATCTGGTATGCAAGGATCAGTTGGGTCCGTTAAGTTGGCCCCCCCCAGTTAATATTTTTTCTCCAAAAGCTAGCTCCCGAATCCTTATAGCTAGCACCAGATAGCACCCAAGTATGAATGCTAGCACCATTATAGTTTTTCCACAAATCGATATTGAAACCGGGGGGGGGCCAACTTAACGCTAGCCCCCCCCCCAGTTAATATTTTTTCTCCAAAAGCTAGCTCCCGAATCCTTATAGCTAGCACCAGCTAGCACCCAAGTATAAAAGCTAGCACCGTTATAGTTTTTCCACAAATCGATATTGAAACCGATGCTTTCGGTACTGACGGACGCGCATGAGTGGATTAACGAGATTCCATTTGTTTATAGGATAGGCTGCCGACAAACTGCACGAATGTGTAGATAGCGAGTTATTATTGTGGGTAAAATGTTACCTTACTATAGAACTACGGAGGAACATTTGAAGAAGCATTACAATACATACTTTACAATACTTTGCATAATTCTAGCGCATTTCGTTACTTAAAAAATGAGTTTATCTGAGGTGCATGTCGCTGCCCCCCCCCTGATCGAATTTTGGGTTGAATTTGGTGTCAATCGTTTAGGCTTCGTTAGAGCCTAAATGAGCTTTCATTATTGGTTTAGGATTACTTTTTGTAATCGAAACAAAAATTTTACGCTCTAACGTCTGACCCTAATTTCACCAAAAACTTCAAAAATATAACGAAAATAGAAAAACACGTCTACCCCCCCCCCAAGATTTCGCGAATAACTCAACTACGGTTGAGGCTCAAACGAAAAAATGGAAGCTCAGTTAGACTCTAACGATGCTTTAACGTTTGACACCAATTTCACCCCAAAATTCAAATAAAGAGGGGAAAATAGAAAAACACGACCCCCCCCAAAAAAAAAAGATTACCAGCAAGAAGTTAATCGTTTGTGGAAGGAGGCAAAGCTTTTGCTGCATATAGAGCATTCTTATCGGTGAACTTCAAGCTTTGCCTCCTTCCACAAACGATTAACTTCTTGCTGGTAATCTTTTTTTTTAGGGAGGGTCGTAGTCTTGTTTTTCTATTTTCCCTCTTTATTTGAATTTTGGGGTGAAATTGGTGTCAAACGTTAAAACATCGTTAGAGTCTAACTGAGCTTCCATTTTTTCGTTTGAGCCTCAACCGTAGTGGAGTTATTCGCGAAATCTTAGGGAGGGGGGTAGACGTGTTTTTCTATTTTCGTTATATTTTTGAAGTTTTTGGTGAAATTAGGGTCAGACGTTAGAGTGTAAAATTTTTGTTTCGATTACAAAAAGTAATCCTAAACCAATAATGAAAGCCCATTTGGGTTCTAACGTTTGATACGAATTTCACCCCAAAATTCGACTTAGAGAGAGGGAAACGTGTCTACGTCCTGTAAGTAATGAAAAAGATATAATATAATGTAAAAATACAATTATACCGTATTAGGCCCTTTTAGTTTTTCAGAAATGTGTGCAGTTTGCGTGTATACTTTACAATAGTGGGAAACAGAATTGAAACATAAAAGTATGAAAACTTTTGTAAAATTAATTTTTCCATTTTTATTTATTATGAAGATTATAATGGCAAGGAGGATTAATTTTTTTAATCTAAACAAAAGTTTTAATCTGGTAAAATAAAATTAAATGTGAAGATTATCGGACGCAACTTGCTCGGAGGAATCAAAAATTTGCAATGCCCGTAACTTTTTAGAAAATGAAATTAGGATGTTGGAAATGGAAGCTCATTTAGGCTCTAACGAAGCTCTAACGTTTGACACCAAATTCATCCAAAAATTCTTAAAAATAACGAAAATAGAAAATCATGTATGTGGCCTCCCCCCCAACTATTTCGCGAATAACTCCGCGACGGTTGAGGCTCAAACGAAAAAAATGGAAGCTCATTTAGGCTCTAACGAAGCTCTAACATTGACACCATTTTCACCCCAAAATTCGACTTGGGGGGGCCAACGTGTCTACAGCCCCCCCAAACTTTTTCGCGAATATCTTCGCGACGGTTGACGCTCAAATGAAAAAAATGGAAGCTCATTTAGGCTCTAACGAACCTCTAACGATTGACACCAAATTCACCCCAAAATTCGATCAGGGGGGGGGGCAGCGACATGCACCTCAGATAAACTCATTTTTTAAGTAACGAAATGCGCTAGAATTATGCAAAGTATTGTAAAGTATGTATTGTAATGCTTCTTCAAATGTTCCTCCGTAGTTCTATAGTAAGGTAACATTTTACCCACAATAATAACTCGCTATCTACACATTCGTGCAGTTTGTCGGCAGCCTTTCCTATAAACAAATGGAATCTCGTTAATCCACTCATGCGCGTCCGTCAGTACCGAAAGCATCGGTTTCAATATCGATTTGTGGAAAAACTATAACGGTGTTAGCTTTTATACTTGGGTGCTAGCTGGTGCTAGGTATAAGGATTCGGTAGCTAGCTTTTGGAGAAAAAATATTAACTGGGGGGCCAACTTAACGTTAAGTTGGCCCCCACCGGTTTCAGTTGCGGTTTGTGGAAAAACTATAACGGTGCTAGCTTTTATACTTGGGTGCTAGCTGGTGCTAGCTATAAGGATTCGGGAGCTAGCTTTTGGAGAAAAAATATTAACTGGGGGGGGCTAGCGTTAAGTTGGCCCCCCCCCGGTTTCAATATCGATTTGTGGAAAAACTATAATGGTGCTAGCTTTCATACTTGGGTGCTAGCTGGTGTTAGCTATAAGGATTCGGGAGCTAGCTTTTGGAGAAAAAATATTAACTGGGGGGGGGGCCAACTTAACGGACCCGGATCAGTTTGGTCTTCTTCCAATATTATTTTGCACAAAGTTTCTTTACATTTATTCACTTTTTTCCATATCAGCACTTTCCAAATTTAACTATGATTAGTTAACCCCCAAGTTGGGTTTTAAATCGGACTTGCTCCTCGTCATAGGTAAAAAATAATGTAAACTGTTAACAAAGCAAACGCCAATTTGAAAAGGCTGGTAGTTTGTGGATTCAAAACCGTTGTAATCACGAAATGTTTTCTTTTGACTTTGACTCAATTTTTCAAGTTCATGGGCATCTGCACTTACATCATACGGATGTTTGACATTTTGCTCCTCAAGCCAGGCCCTCAAACTGGAAGCATCATCGTGATGTAGCTCTTCTAGTGCATCTGGTCGTTATAGTTCGTGTTGTAAATTTTCAGTCACGATCGAAAGATTATCAACATTTGGATCGTCATGTATAGGTTCAGGTATACTTTAATTGACAGACGCTAAAATTAATATAAAGTTATTATTTACTTTATTTTGAAAATATAAACAGAGAGAGAACAGAAAAATTTTAGCCCTTGTATATTAAGATGATAGGTAAAGAGCTGGGTATGTACCTACATTAAAGGAAATATAAATTTAACAAGCAAAAACGTGAAGAAAAATAGGTAAATGTGTACGGAAAATCTTGAAAAAATAACATATACCTCTACGTAAAATCGAATGCTTTTGTAAGTCTGGCTCACTAATTATTTACAATGGGCGATTGTAATTCTTGTAGAAAATCTGCACTTATAGCATGTAAGAATTGCTATATTATAGTAATTTATTGTTATACTAACTTTCCACGGGTTCTTTATCAGGCTACTTATATAAACCTAACCACCTACCAAAAGTTGAATGAGGATCCACAAGATGGTAACCCATGGTGAACTAAAATAGTCAATAGACCTTAACCCATCCAGTTAGGACCTCGAACCACCTTGATTATGAAGATCAAGTTAAAAGTGGAACCTGGAAACCAAACCGTCTTGGTGCAGTAGATCTGACTCTGTTAGGGAACCAACCCTCAAAGGTCATTGACTTTTTTATTTAGTACTATTATACATTTAATACTATATAGCCCAGGTACACATTCTTAACATCGCTTTAACATCTGGTAGTATCCGGATTTTTGGTCCCCGGACGATTGATCCAGGGGACGATTGATCCACGGGTGATTTCATTTTCTATTAGACTGTTAGTGCCATGCGTACCTAGGATGTAGCACACTTTGCCGAGTTGGATGATCTTAGGGCATATTTTTAATTAGTACAGCGTTCATCAAAACGGCTTGGAGCGAAGGGCGCGGAGAGTCAAATTTGATAACGCAACCATGTCACATCTCGGATCCATGAAAAAAAGAGATTTCCACATCTCCTTTTCAGTAGCACATTTTGCCGAGTTGGATGGCCCTAAGGGATATTTTTAATTAGTCCAATTACGTCACATCTTGGATCCATAAAAAAAAGAGAGATTTAGAGGTTAATAAATAAAGTTATAACTATACTTTATAATTTTTGCTTATAAATTATGAACATTGAATCGTCAGCTGGGCGAATCGTCGGGGGATCAAACGTTCTAGAATCGGTAGTAGCAATCGGTCAATTTTAAAGCCAAGGGTGAGTACAATTTTCGAGTAATTATTCCATGTGCTGGGATTTGGCTTTATTCCAAACGTTAGTTTTTATCTATCAATCCAGAAGCTTTGGGATTCCGCTATAAGCAGACAATTTTGTTTGTGGCTTTCGGGTCAATTAATTATTCAATAAACTGTAATTAGTTGGGAAAATTTTGATACAAACTGTGTTGTGGCGCTACCATAAGTGGGATCTCAAGTACATTTGAATTGTTCCAAGAAACCTTAGATGAACGCCGAATGAACGCCTAAAGGACAAGCGCCTTAATTTGTACTTGTACAATATGAAAGGTTGGAATCCTGGTGGACTCCAAAGCAAAATCTTAAACATGGGACAGGAGTCTCTATGAGAGTTTATGAATCTTCTATGAAATATTTGGACCTAAAGAGGTCATTCTTTCAAAAGCCAAAATTACTACAGGGGCGAGAGCCCTGTGACTAGGCTTGCTTAGTCTCACCCACCATTGAGGTCGAATTCGTAGTGGTCAGTGGCCATTAGAAAGTAAGCGAAAAGTGTCCTTCTATTAGGACCTCAGCACAACCTGTCTTAGATTCCCTCACCTAGGGTCGTTATCTAAATTTGCAGCTCAGATAATGTAATAGGTAAACTGTAATGGGGACCCTCAACGAGGTACTATATTCTATACCACTCTCCGGTGAGGGAGGATGCAGGATAATACTTAATTGAACATCTAGCATCTAAAACTAACAATCATTAACATGTAATTAGTTGGAAATACTTAACCAAGCAATCTTTTACTATCTTTCTTTGGTTTATAATAAATCACTACCTTTCTCTGACTGAGTATTTTATTTAAACCTGGCATCCGTCTAGCACTTCATTTTTCGGTTGTTGATACGAGGTCCTTTGAAGGTAAGACAAACTAGCATAAGTCTGTTCGAATTTGGAACGCCGTTCTCGGAGCTTGATGTGAAAAATATAGAGCGAGCTGCCTTAAGACCATCAGGAATAAGCGGCATACTTGCGGCCATAGCCGCAATTATTGCTACAATCACTATGGATGTTTGAAATTTTGCTCTTAAATCCTATCCTCAAAATGGAAGGACCATCGCGATGTTGGTCTTCTAGTGCATCGGGTCGTTATAGTTCGGTTGTAAATTTTCAGTCAGGACCGGAGAATTAACTGGGGCGTAGGGAAGAGTAGAAGAATGGGGGTATTTTCCGACCCTATAAAGATATTGTGCCCTTGCAAATCTTGTAAATTCATTAATGCAAAACGAGTAAATGTGGCTCTTAACGAATTATACGGAATGCTGTCAGAAGTCCATCCTTACCAATAAAGTTAAGTAACTGACTAGAATCACAGCATTGAATGTTTGGGGAAAAGGAACAGAAAACAAAGAAAAATGTAAATTGGAACAATTCCAAACCCATCCACTCTGTGACCACCAACCTTCAGTAAAATAACCAAAATCTAGGAAAAGCTTTATTGGTAGCTCAACCATATCTCAACTCAGATAGACTTGGATATCGCTCAACAGTTCTGTGGAGGGGTCAGTCGAACAACACAGACAGATAACAACTGATAGAACAAATTTGGGTAAAACCAATTTTGGTTTAACTTTTAACAGATTTCAGTAAGCGTATACATAATTATTAATAATTGCTATTAATTTAATTTAGTTGAACTGCTACTAATTCTATCAAATAAATTACACGTTGAAATAATTTGTAGGTATTTATGATAAAAATTGGGATTAACTTTTTAATAAAATTTCCTACCTTTTCTTTTACAAGATGTAAAAGTGAAGTAATCAATTACATAGTTAATTATGAAAACTCAATTTTAACTTAACTCCTCCATTTACTTAGTCCGCACGAAAACTTTTTAATTTGCCTTGCATACGGCACGCAAAAATAAAATTATTCTTTAAGAATTTAACTGAAAAACTTAAAATATTTTGGTCGTAAAGCCTCGTGATTAATTGGAACTAATCTTAGGGATGAGTCGTAGACTTTTGTCCATTCGTTTGACAAACATTTCCCTGATAATTTAAGATAATTAAATTTTTTATAAAATGCTGTGCTTTATTATGCAAAATTTTATGTATAGAAATGTTAAAATAAGAAGTTAACAAATTGTTATTCGTCTAAAATATGTTTTATTTGAAGAATGCATGACGGCTTATCAAGTTTTAGTAACTTATAAAACGTATTCTAAAGTTCCCTTTTAGGGGCGTCTGTGACAAATAGTATTCATTTTCTCTTCTTGTTAGACAAAACTTGGATCTCAGAAACTCAAATTAATGGCCTTCTCATTTATTCGTATTTGTCTCAACTTCACTCCAAGTCATTACTTATAAATTTCAATAAAAATTTATAAGTGAGTATAACTTTTAAACGTTTTTTTGAATATTTGAATATTCCAACTGTTTTAATAATAACAGGAGCTTATAGTAAATTACGACTTTATTTTATTATACAACATTTTGTTAATTAATTTTATTAAATTTTTTTGGATCACAGCCTTAACGTCATAGTTTTGCAGCGTACATTTTAAACGTATGTAGCTTTAAAGGCACAAAGTACTGCATGGCACATACCCGATTAATACCACACATATAAGGTCCTAAAACATCTAAAAAAAAGTACCGGTATCCATGGACGACTCAGTCCCCTAGTATGGAGAGAAATCAGACTACATTTTAGAACCTACGTCCTAGCTCTCCACAATTATGATTAAGGGCTGGTCTATACCCACTCAAAATTGCGACTCATTCTAGTATCTTTGCGTTGGGCAACCCTCTCGGTTCATAGGGACAGTTAGTGTTTTATGCTGGAAGTTTCCTCAAACTTTTGCAAAATATAGCTACAAATATAAAATTGATTACACATCAACCCAAAGTCAATTATTGTGACCAGAAAAATCTTCTAATATAAAAAGATAACGTATTAGTTCTGTTATACTAATTTTAAGGTTGTGAATGTAACTTTATACTAATCGAACGGAAACCTAGAGATTCCAATAATTGGTCGTGTAATCAAGTAGCAGATGGCCATTACGAGTAGTTAATACTTTAATTAATATATTTCATTGTATTGCAATTTGTTTAAATGAAATGGTTTAATTAAAATCTTTAATCATCAATATTTGTAACTTTTTCAAACAAAACTGTTTGAAATTGAAATTACGTAAATAATGTAATTTCTGAACATTTAAAATCGTACCCAATATTGATTGAATTTTTTGCTTGTAATTACTCGAGGAAAGGAATACACCCTTGACATTTGTCAGATTTATACTGAAACTCCCTTGTGTATCTACGATAAACAGCAAACAATAACTTTTTTAAATTTTCAGATTTTTATTTTGTTTGATTAAAGTTTTGAATAATATCTAAAACTCCAACCACAATAATAATAATTACTGCATTCAGTTTTAGAAATTATAAAGTGGTTTTGGTTTTATTTTTCCCTGATCATTTCATTATTCGCTGGCATGTTATTAAAATTAACAAACAAACAAGAATTTAATAAAATTGAATGAATTAGCGAAATCTAATTAATGTTATAAATTATAATTTATTTTACCAACTGCACTGCTTTCTTATAAATTTCAAATAGGCATCTTAATTAAAAACCAATTAATTATTTTAAAATTTATTAAGAATATCTAATAAAGTGTACAAATTTTAAAATCAATTAAGCTAATTTTGCGGTTGTTATTTAAAACTCCTCAAAATTGATTTCTCTAATTAATATTAAGTAAGTGAAAATTTTATAGGTTTATGCGTATACGAATGTAAAACACCGACTATGGAATTCCAACTTTAGAAAATATTAGTGATGTTAATAATAAAGCCGGTAGTTGTATTATTAAAGGGGAACTATGGTAAGATTAATATTGGTTATATTATAGCCGGCATTGGCCTACTTTGAAGAAAGCATTTATGAAGATGCGGTTTCTCTCCATTTCTGTTTAGTAGCACAATAATATTATTGACTTTTAAAATACACACATTTTATAAAAAAAATTGAATAGCTGCACCGTAACTTTTTACATTAATTTAAAGGTTTTTCCAAATAAAAAGTTTAAATTACCCCAGTATTTTATTGGTAATCTAACTTTATAATAGTACCAATGATCAAGTTAGTAGGGCTGAATGTATTAATCATTATCAATGGAATTCCATTCAACAAGATAACCCAATTACAGAGATATATTTTATTTTCATTAGTTGGAAATACCCTAAAATCTGCCAATTCCTCGTATATATGCAGACTTTAGGTCGCCCTAACTCAGCTCCAGCTTGTTAGTCCTTTCATACATACACTCAGGTAAGCCAAGGGTAATCCGACTAACGCTATAGATCGACCTTAGTTAGACCGAGCTAAAAACGTGAGTTAGGAGATTAGGGCGATCTTAAAATTGAAGGTAGAACTATGCGCCCCTGTTTTCAGTTCGAACTAACTAAATGCATGTATACTAAGTAAAGAGGATATTCCGTAATTGAGAGCATAATGTGCGTAGTGTAAATGCCAGTTTGATTTAAAAATCCTACTCAAGTACTATCTCAATAATCCTAACTAATTTTCATTACAAAAGAGCTATGAATTGGAAAGCCACGTTTATAATGCTCGTCATGCCAAATAAACAAAATCAATAGTGGTTTGTTGCTTTATGAATTTTGTTATAATTTGAGCCATAGTTATAATTTATTGCATATAAATTCGCATGTGCGGATATCAGATGGACTCAAATTGATTGCAGTTATGCTGAAACTTTCGAATTGCTTATTCGCAAATCACAAACCTTATTTTGTTTAATTTAATGTAATAATCTTCTGTGCAAATTATGTATATTTTCATAGAAACAATACCCCAAATCCAAACTAGATAATGGAGTCAGTCTCACTATTGGAGTTATTCCGAAACACGAAATGAAGTTAATCTAAGATGAAAAAGAAAACATACACCGAATGTTACTCAAATACTGTCCAGAGTCAATGTACAGTCAATTTCAAGGATCTTATATCCGTTATCTGTATAACGATACATCTGATAAATCTGTACATTTAATCAACACTTAAATATACCTGGGATTATAGATGACTATTATACGTATGTCTAGGGAGCCGTAGAGACGGTCATTGCCTTGCAGTTAACGTAGTTGGATGCAAATGCGGGGTACCGGGTTTAAACCTGGGGAAAGTCAAACTTTCTTATGACCAAGTCTCCGTGCTTCGGAGGGCACGTTAAGCCGGCGGTCCCCCTGAGTTGACGAATTGCCACCGTTAACAGAAAATAGGGCTACAGGCACATCTGAATGCTAGCCTAGCAAGCTGCTACCGGATGTAAAACAACTATAGTCCAAAATCGATCTGCGGACTACTCACCAACCAGTCTGACCAGCGTGGTGAGTTATGGCCAAAAACCTCCATTTATGGGAGAGAGCAGTGGGCGGAAAAAGGGCCGAGAAGAAGAAGACATTATGTACTACCTAGGTTTCCAAGCATAACAAAGATGGAAAAGCAGTTGAGCATGTACTTGATTACTGCTGGCCGTAATATAAACGAAAGAATCTATGTTGTGTGGCTTGTGGTCCAACATGGCCGAAATCAGAGTCACCTTACGTTCATCTTCCAGGTAGTAAAGCTTGAGGACTGGTAAGACTGGAGACCGCTGTAACTGGAGAGTAGTATAGTTGTATTTTTACTTAGTGGTTGAGAGTGGCTAATGTGCAGAAACGAATATTCGTAATTTCGGTTTTATGTTTGTGTCAAGCTTTTTACCGTTTCTGACCTTCACTCACATCTGGTCATTCTTTGATTTATGGAAACAATGCTATTCGTTGCAATGAAAGCATGTCCTTGATGACGAACCCTTTTCAAAAGGACACCTCCTCATATAAAGGCTTCTCCAAATTAAATCACAAGTAATTCTGAACCGTTTATGTGATTGGCGTCTCCTCTCTCGGCCGTTGCAGATATGCACAGGATGACCTATGTTTTGATTGTGGTAGCAGATCCCCCTTTAGGTCAACTATATCACCGCAATATGTATCAATCTTTAATTTAAGTATAATTTTAAATTTTAATTATAAATATTTAACGTTATAAAAAATGAATGTTGAGGGTGATGAGTTAAGGGGTTGGGGGATAATTCAACGGTTTACGTGTTTGATTAGTATTAGAATTATGTAGGTAATTATTATTTGATAGATTTTAAATGGCAATTTGCTTAATTATTATGGAGCATATACAATTATTGCATTATTATTATAATTATGTGCATACCTACCTACTATGTATGTGAATATTATTAATATTATGATTTATGTGAAACTGACGTTATTATTAGGCACCCGTTGAAATCGATCCCGAGTTATACAATGTGAACCAATATTTCAATTTTTTAAATTGAATATTATATAATATTGTTTCTTTCATATTCCCAAGTGATTTAGATTGTAATTTTACTACCGATAGAATTTGAGTTAGTTTGGCTTACTCATATTGTCCTGCTAATTTTGGATAAGGAACAAACAAAATTGTTTTGAAATTAGTTTTGTGTAAAAAGTTTGAATTTGAATTTCGCGGCGGCTGTGGCTCTCTGTGAGGTCGGGAGAGCGCGGAAGGTAGGAAGGTTAGAAAGTTAGATTTGCGTGCGACGTCCGTGCGTAGACGGTCGTATTTGATTTTGTACTTATGGGAATTAATTTATTGTATATTAAAAAGTTTGATTTCTGTTTGAAAATAAAAGAGTGTTATTTCTTATAAAGTTATAGGTTGGAAGAGAAAATTTGTTGAAGGTTGGATTTTGTAAATTATTGTTGAATTTACAAGCAAAATTAATTTTGTAGAGTGAAGTGCGATAGTCCCCAGGTGATAACAAGGTGACACCGATTGAGCAGCTGTGGTAAGAAGGGAATTCTCGGCGCGATAAAAAAATTTAATTTGAAGGAGTATTGGAATTTTGTAATAATATTTCGTGGGAGGATAATTACACACTATTATTTCCTGGATGTCGAAAATCACACTTCAATATTCCTGCACTTAAAGATGCAGGAAATTCATCATGACTTGGCACGAAGATAACATGGACCTCTTACTCTTTTACCTACAACTATTAAGTTTATTTTTGGAAGGATTTTATTTAGCTGGACAAGGTGGCGTGAAATTCAAACCGGGAAACGGTACTTCAATTATTTCGGGGGGTTTCTAGTTACTACATTCACATTTTCATTAGATGTTTTTTTTTATTAATTATTTAGTACTTTAGCGTTGTTACATCAAACAATGCAAATCTCCGAGCAAAAAGTGACTTAGTCTTGATAAATCGCAACGTAGTACTGGTTGGCAAGTACAACTTGTACTTACACCCAAGTACCTACGGATGCAGGGTTTAACTGCTGTCTTAAACTGATATTTTTCTAGCATACATTGTGTACCAAAGAATCCGTTGCTAGTGGACGTAGTGAAAGTCGCTGGCATCGTCGTAGATCGAAGGACCATGTATAATTCCCCCTTATGAAATTCTTTGCAGTTGCGACTCTCTTCTTAGTGAGCATCAGTCTCAGTGTCCATTGTGGGTTTTAGACTTTCAATTAAGAATAAGCCACTTATTATAAGAGTTATCTATGTCCATTCTATTCTGTATCTTTCTATATACATTCATACGCGTCATCTACATATGTTAATTTACAATTTATATGTTAATTATATTAACAATGTAGTAGCTGCTCCTTACCTCACGGATTAGGTAGCTCACTGTTAGCACTGTGTTACTTACTAATAAAAGATCTATCAATCAGTGAAAGTTGCGTGAAAATTGGTTTAGTATTTCAAGCTATATAGAGGCCACAGGTGTGCAACTTAATGTTAAATTTTTGTTCGCTAATGACGAAACAACGAGGAGAACTTGCAAAGATGGCGTGGCAAGCGCCAACCGCTGAACGCGGGAAATTTGAGTAGAATATATATTTAATTTAAAAAATATAAAATGTAGTAGATTGATTTAAAATCGATAGATTCGTTTTTTTCTTTCTTGATAACCAAACTATGAATATCAAGAAAGTCAAAAACAAAATCTAATCGATTTTAGATCAATGTACTACTCATGTAGTTGAAAAATCTTCGGTTTTGATAAAAATAAACAATAATAACTCTGTTGTGATTTTTATTCAATCTTTGAAATTATGCATTTACAAAATAAAATAACAAACATAATTATAACAAAATATAAGGACATTAATGTTCAACGAAAGAACCCTTTAACAAGTGGGATTACAGAATACGATCTCCAACGAAGTTCGTTTGAAACTTCATAACAAATCCAAACAAATATCTTATACAATAACGAAAAGGTTACAGAATAGGGGTGCAATCGTCTTTTTATCAAAGACGTGCAATTTTATCTAAGAATAACAAAAAAGTTCACTTACCGACTTATTCGACAAACAACCACCAACAAAAAAAACAATTTACTACAATTCAAAAGTTCATGAAAACGTAACCTAACAACGAAACAATTACTTTGGTATTTTGTGGAAACCAGATGGTGGTGGAAACAACCCAAGGTAATTCTAATTTCCAGTGTTCCCAATATGATAATGTTTTCATATAATAGAATAAGTACATAGTTAAGTACTCGATTTGATCAGATGGAAAGTAATGCATATTTTCTACTTCATTTTCTTCACTTCTACAAACTAAACAAATGATTTACCTCATTTGCTTTAAACGATGGACCCAGGATAAGTTAACCTTTAAAATATTAAAAGTTAATGTAAAACAAAATTTAAAAAAAACTCGTCGTACTTACCTAACAAATATACAATACATTCGGAGCCAGAATAAAGATAATTTTTATTTAACCCTTCAGAGAACCAACGTTTAGCAACACGTGAATAGAACAACTAAGGATGTTTTTAAGGTTTCTAAGACGTCCTTTTAACTAAAATAAGCATTTTTTATCTAAGAATAATATGTTTGTAGGAATTGTTAACTTACCGACTTATTTCAAAAACAACCACCACGAAAAGAAACAATTTACTGCAATTCCAATGTCCATAAAAACATAACCAAAGAAAATATAGCGTGAACATAACCATACAAAACAACCTAAGAAAACAACCAAAGCCGCCAAAATCGGAATTAAAATTGACATGACTGACACCTATTGACAGTTGTTGTAAGGGAAACTGCGGAAACTGTAAATTGCTCCAATGGTGTCATCTATGCACCTTCTCCTCCTCAAGTTGAGGAAGACAGTGCGATTGCGCAAATATGGGTTAGAGAGAGATACATAAAAGTTGATAAAAGCGATCAAATTTGCTATATGAGTTACCTACCCCTGATAGAGGCACAAATAATGAAAATAATAATAGTAATAAATAAAACTTGGAGGAGGCGGTCGGAGCATAATGGTCACGCGAGTTGACTATGAACGCTAAATACCCGGTTCGAATCTGGGTGAAGTAAGAACTTTATTCTGGCCTCTTCTCTGGTCCTCCAGGTTGGGGGTTCTACGTCGGGCTTGCTCCTCGTCGTAGGTAAAAAATGTAAAATGCTAACAAAATCCAAAAAAACACATTGGTTAGTAGTAGATTTTTTTAAATGCATAATATACAAAATTATTATACCTGCTTAGTCACGCTATTCTTATCTATGAAATGAAATACTTTGCAGTACTAAATGAAAACTCAATTAAGTGAAATAATAATATTTAAAATTGTTTGAAATATTACAAACTTGCAAATATACTGTTTTTATTATTGTATTCTTTTTAATTTTAGAAATGCGAACAAAAATTTATGATTGATATACGAGGATTTTTGTTCTAACAAATGATGATTTATTGAATGTGTGATCCGATTCACATCAATAATACTCAAAATATCTGATGCGCACGTATTGCTATTTGTGAAAATTGTATCATGGCTTTCAACTTTAATGTGCGTCTCTTTGTAAAATACAAGAAGTAATATATCAATATAGTTGAGATTGTAATCGAATTTCTAAACAACTTTGTTATTATTTAGTGCAACCTACAAAGTTTCGAATTTGTCATAAATGCATTTAAATTCCTATACGATAAAAATAGTACCTACCGGATAGGTAATATCTTAAATAGTAAATTTAAACATATTATCTAAATTTATTGTTATATAATTACTTAACATGCCAACCCACTGTAACCCCAATTACACAGCAATCAAAGCAAGAGGTTCCTATCCGATTGGGGTACCCTTGCTCGATGTCCATCATAGCGAACTTCATGTTGACAACTTTTTGATTTGATTTCAAGTTTCAATTGAATTCAAAAAAGATTTGTAATAATAGAAGTTATAAAAATTAAATTTAATTAAAAGAAGACAATACAAATTATAGAACAAAATGTCCTGTTTAGTGAAAGACGCGATGCAAAGACGGAGGTTGTGTCAACAAGCGTTCAGTAAACGACGTAACAAAAGGAATCAAAAAGTGATATTCCTTTAACGAACCTAACATCAGAATAGAATCCAATAAAAGTTAACAAAAGCGGGTCCCCAATCTATTTGCGGCAGACGTTGAAAGGCGGTAGAATGTCTCTAGGGCAATCAGCCGATCACCAAATCACTATTTTAGATGTCACTCAAGTTAAGAAAAATACAAATGATATCACTAGAATACGACAAACGAGAAAACGTTTAACGTAGATCAAGTTTTCATATAATAATTGATATACATATTATATTATGTAGTGTATAATTTTCGGTAGTTAAAACAGTCTTAAATTTTATTAAAATTTTTAGTTTAATTTTGACATGAAGGTTTTTTAAATTAATGAAATTACGACCAAAACGGACAAAATATAACATATTTTTTTTTTAAATTTCATTCAATTGATAAAAATATTTTAGGTTAAATAATAAAGTCTGCACTCTTTTCATTTAACTTGTTATGAAAAGCGTGCAGACTTAATTATTTCAAGTTTTATCCTAATATACCATAAATAGAGTACTAACATTTTCTTTTCTACTAAAAATGTTCATCTAAAACAATTTCCTTTCCAAGCTGCCATAATACCAACGATTGGTCGTTAGACTTGTTGAATAGTAGGGCTGTTCTATTCTTTGATAACAAGTCGATCGGTAGTTTATCCAACTTATTCGTTTGATAATTAGTAGATGATTTGGTCCTTGATAAAAATTAACGTATAGAAAAATTGTTCCAGAAGGTTCCTAAGCAGAAATGGGAGATTGAAATGACAAAATAGGGCACGACGAAGTTTCTCAGCCCACAATAGGTACCTAAATATAGTTTACATGGGGAAAGCAACGAAAGTGGAAGATTTTTGATAGATTTAGCGATAGGAAGAGATATGAGAATAAAACGTACATGCTGTGAACGTAAGAATGAACACAAGGGGACAGGGATGAGCCCAGACGGTCGAAATGTTAACCAGATTGACCATAACACCGGTAGAAAAAAGATACATAATCCACATAAGAGCATACCGCGGGGCCGATGTGGACACAGCCCATTTCATGGTTAGAATGAAAATGAAACAGACAAACCTATTAGCAGTCGAAAAGAAGAAGGAAGGTATGAAAATGATGGGTAGGAAGATACAACTAGAAACAGTCCAAGAACGGATCAAATTGTAGAAGAGATGGCAAATAAAGATGGCACTAATAGCGACGGAGTAGACTAAATATTGACGGAGATTCAAGAGAGCACAAACAAGGTAATAAATAAGTAGACTAGGGGGGGGGGACGTAGAAAGGAATGGTACCATGAACCATGTGAGAAGCAAATGAAGAAACGTGGAGCAGCAACAGAGATTATGCTAAAAACAAATTCCGAAAACGACAGAAAAAAATACGAAGAACAACGTAAACGGCGTAAGAAAATAATAAGAGAAAAGAAAAGAGAATACAATATGCAAAAACTGGTGGAAATAGAAGAAAAGTACAGAAGTAGAGAAAATAAAAATTTTTTACTAGGGGATGAAGAAAGTAAAGAAAGGATACCAAAAAAAACCAATCTTCTGTAGAGATAAGGATGGAAATTTGATTGGAACAAAAGAAGAAATAACTGAAATATGGGCAGAATATTTCCAGGAACTCCCAAGGACATAGCAAATGAATAGTAAAGATCGAAATGTTAAACAAATAAACTGAGAAGAGGAAAATATTAGTAATGAGGTGCCAAAAGTAGAAGAGATTTTGGATGTAATACGAAGCATGAAAAATAACAGAAGTGTAGGCGAAGATGGAAATCAGGCAGAAATATTCAACTATAGACGGAAAAAATTACAGGAAATTATTGTGAGACTGATACAAGAGATTTGGAAAAATGAAGATAGGCCCAAGTCATGCAGAGTGGAGTAAACGGCGAAGTATCTAGATTTCTAGAAGATTTAGTGCAGATGTAGGATTGAGACAGAGAGATCTGTTGTCATAAGTCATGTTCAACCTAGCCCTTGAAAGAGTGATAAGAAAAGCGAACCTGAATGAAAATACCAGTATTTGGCCTTTGCGGACAATATGATAGTTTTGACAAGAACAAAAAGTGAGTTGAGTGAGACATTCAGAAAATTGTTAATTGAGGTAAAGAAGATGGAACTCGTGGTAAATGAGAGCAAAAAAAAATTTATGATGTGGTAAAACAAACCTTTTAGACCAGGACAGACTCTGAAGAACAATTTGAGAGAACGGCAAACTCTACAATTTGAAGAAGTTGAGTTTTTCAATTATTTGGGAACGGTCATAACGAGAAAACCTAACAATGAAAAGAACTAAAAGCGAGAATTTCGGCTGGGACAAGGAGCTCTTACTCAATGAAAAATAATATGCTGAATAGCAAAATATTCTTACGAACACTGAAACTGAGACTGTACAAGACAGTTTACAAGACCAACAGTAACTTACGGATGTGAGATATGGAACCTAAGAAAGCAAGATAGAACAAGATAGAACAATGCTAGAAGTTTGAAAAAAAAAGATTCTCAGAAGGATTTTTGGAGGAAAAGAAGCGAATGGTTATTGGATTAGAAGAACAAATGACGAACTAATGGAATTATATGGCGAACAGAGTATAGTGAGTTACGTCAAGATGCAAAGACTGAGTTGGTTGGGTCACTTCATAAGAATGAGTGACAGGAGAGTGCCAAAGAGGACATATGAAATGTATTTTGGAGGTACGAGGAGAAGGGGGAGACAAAGGAGTAGATGGTGGAGAGAGGTACAAGAACATTTCAATAGTATGTGAGATATTGGGAACGGAAGGTGAGAAATAGGAAGCAAAGGAACCACGTGATTCAACAAGCCATGGGCCTGCTAGGCCTCTAGTGATAATAATATATAATTCCCCCTGCTGAGACAGATGGCTAAACAACTGTGGCCTGCACATAATATGTATGATTCATTTTTTATTGTGTCCGAACGTTAAACAACCACATCAATCACGCAATAGATGACACGATGTTAATGATATAGGTTATTTTGTAACCATTTACTAGAATAACTGAAGCTTTTAATGTTGTTATTTGAGGACACTGAGTTTTGCAGGTAATCTAAAAAAACATGCAATCCAATTGCGTTGCAATTGCTGAATTGTTGCAAGTATGAGGTGAGTGAAAAAATTTAAGAAGGAATTTAGGAATTAAGGAAAATACATCGAGCCGAATCGATGTACCATCTCCTTTGACTGGCAGAGTAGAGGAAAGGTGGGACTTTTTATCCTTATGGAGACTTGTTCCTGTGCTTTAACTTGGCTTTTTAAGTTATTACGCGTATTTGTGTAAATGTGATTTGCTTCCATAGAAATAAGTCGCATTTAGAATACATGATTATGTTTTTAAGGTTGTTTCTATGGTCACTTAGGGAGACTTGATCACTTTCTTTTTTCTAGTTCCTTATAGGAATTCTAATAAGGTTGTAACTAAAGTAAAAGTTCATTATTATGTTGTTGAGATTTATTTGTAAATAATTATTGCCAAGTTATTTACATACTATGTATAACTTAACACCTTATAACGACCACGGGTCCGTAATGCTCTGCGCTTAAATCGTTTAACTATAATATTTAGTCGATTGTGTCTTGTTTTATTCTTTTTTAATTACACTATTATATATTTTTATTTTCTATTGTGTGTACACGAGAGTTAAATATATAATTAGTTTTATGCTCAAGTAATACATTGTAATATTATGTTGGTACAATGTCACCTTTTATTTCTTCAGTGTTTTATTTACTGGATTAGCGCTCAGTTCACATTTTTTCTCAGTTAGCTTCCGGACAAGTATCTTAACTAATAATTCATGAGCTCCCTAGTCCCTCTCGAAGCTGACAAAAAAAAGTTAGCCACCACCCTCTTCCATCAGAGGACCTGTGACTTGGTGTAGAGTTAAACTTCGCTTGTTGCAAGTTTCACTCTATCCTTTTTAATTTAAATTTTGAAAATAGAAATTAATATTTATTATAACATGCACTTTTTGTAGGTTAGAAATCTAAATTTTTAAATTTAGAAAAAATATATTGAAATGAACTTGAACTTCATCCGTCTGCAGTGATTTGTCTGTCTGCATTTAAAGATATTATTTGAAAATTTCATAAAAAAGACACGCTAGAATTGTACACTTTTCGTGCCAACACGTTTATGTAATTTAATTCGTCCAGATTGCGCGTCAGCAATAATAATACAAGCGTCAGATAGGGATGATATAGCTATAGTAACCCTCTTTCTTGCAATATGTGCACAGCCCTGCAAAAATATCCAATTCAAACGATTTTGGTTGGTCTGGAACGCGTCTCGAGCGTCGCGCTGCGCCTCAACTGTTGCATTGTGGTCAAGTGACGCTTGGTTACCCTTCGCAGCGAGTTCACAAAGCTTCTCTTTCTAAATAGAACCCAGAGTTCTAATTAAATATATTACTGTTTATCCTTTGCGATACTCTACATTCAAGTTGCGGTTTTGCCATTTTAGCTTTACTACCCATAATGAGATTAATATCTCATTTATGAAGCGTGCGGTACAATTATAAGCGAAAATTAATATCACAATTGTAAATATTAAATACATATATTGTCAACTTATATTACCTTCGATTATACAATAATAGGATTATGCAATATGGAAATGTTAGCTTGTAATATTCATAATAATTGAAGTGGACTCAATTAGTTTAAAACACAATTCTAATCGGATTAGCATTAATTTATACCTACATCTACGCATTATCTTTAAATAACCGAAAAACTTTTTTTTTGTTTTACATCTTTGCAGGTTCTACCAATATAATATAATTTGATTATGCTATTACAGTTTCGAAAAGTAATAATCTAGAGATTTAACAACTTTATCACTAAAATTGAGTAAGCGATGCACTCATCATTGCCTCTGAAAGGAACTTTCGAGCTTTACAACTTTATCTATAACTAATAGATCCTGGTGATGGAAGCCCTTCCACTGTCAAACTTTTTATAAAATACTTACCACACGCTTGCTGTATATTTACTCAAAAATTACTTCTATCTACAGTTCCAAATCCTAAAATTTATTTTTTCAGCTGGAGCTTTTTTCTATTTATGAGGTGATTATCATGTATTATGCTGTATGCGGTGGTCAACTGAAACGCATTGGCAGGGGTTGCAGTGATGGTCAGCAGTATGCAGTGTAAAATACACATGTGAAGCGTGTTAAACAAATCAATAGTCGTCGCGACCCTAGCTTTAACCACATTTTTGAACACTGACCACATTCTGTTCTTTTAATCCGCTAAATTTAAAAAAATTAGATACAACAAATGAAATAATATGCTTAAAGAAGAGAAGAAGTAAAATAATTAAAGAAGATTATCTTAATTGGGTAAACACATAAATTTTAATTCTTTCGAAACAACCCTTACTTTCATTCCGGAACTAATTGCTAAGTATTAAATTTGTTTATTAAGGACAACGTTTTCAAATTTTCCAAAAAAGAATATTTTTTATCATTGATTAAAGACGGAAAGAAAACGAACAGCTGTAAATCCATAGTTGTAGATTTACAAATATTTTAAGGGTTGTATAACTATTTTTGTTCAGCATACCATAACTAGCCTTTATTTTCTTAGTTTTACTCTACGATTAGATTTGACCAATCAACTTGGCTGAAGCTAAGATGACAATGATGATTTCCCGTTTTCTTCTCCATTTAGATTCAGCCTAAATCATCACAATAAAATATCCAGCGTTATCTCGGTTGGCGGTCTCTATCTGTTTAAATAAAAGCAGTACGTCACACCGAAGTGTATATTGGAAAATATTATATTCCGCCCGGTTAAGTTTTGATTTTCTTCCAGTCTGAATCTTGCCCTTGGTGTTCAAGATTCAATTACGTATTTCATTCGAGTAACTGCATTTGAATTTAATCTCGGATTAAGTTAATTTAAAACGAAACTTTGAACAATTTTATTATATTTGTGGTTATCCTAGAATTAGTAACAAATCTGGAAGTTTCAAGTAAATGAAACTAAAATCTCTTCGGTAGTTGATTTTGCATATTCACAGCTACTACGCCCGAATTCGAATCATGCTGTTTGCAGCAATAAGAAGATATTCTTCAATATCGGCCATATTGAAGAATATTTTTGAAATATCAAATTTTAATTTATAATTTATCATGCTCTGCACAAAAAGTGCTCAACAATTTAACTTCCTTAAATAAAAGAAATTAATATACTGTTGTCCTGATTTAGGCACTATATTATATTTATTATTTAATATAAGTTTTTACATTAAACTATTATTATTATAATTATTGTTATAATTTTACATAATTGTCCAGATGCTCCGATACAAATAAAATATAATCGCAGTACGTTAATATAGGCAACCAAAATAACTAATAGGAACGTTGGACAATTTTCACTACGAATATTATTGTCTTGTGCTTAATTTTGGCCACACTATGAAAATGGTCTAAACATTTTTCTGATTCAGAATAAAATTGTAGGCCCCCACGAGTACGTCACACACCAAAACTAAATAAAAAAAAAACAAAAAGAAAAACGGCACAACATGGCCCACAACGGGAACAATCGCATGATGGCATACTTTGAATTATGTTTTATCTCAGAAGAATTATAAAAAAATAATCAGTATAAATTTTGAGTTAAAAAAATAATTCGTTATAAAACAACTGCAGCCCGTAGCGCGACTAGGAATAGAACCGCGGATTTCCGCTCTATAACCTGCCAGTATATGCTCAACGCCACACTTTGGCATTAAATAAAATGTTCAATTAAAATTTCTTGTTTAATGGGGATGATGTACAGATGTTGCAATTGCATCCCAAAGAAAGAAGTCTAACATTTAACGCTAATGCAAAAACATGCAATATTGCATAAAGGAACAAATGACAACGGACGGAGACTATGAAAACTGATAGAAGTAAATAATAGCAAGTAGCACACGGTCCAAACGTGAATCAATATCCAAGATGACATGACTACAATCAGGAACAACCAATAGAATTAAAATTCCAATTACCATCGCCCATACATTGATATCGAGAAAAATTTAATAAGAATGTCAGATATTATAGAGAGGCGAATCCAGAACGTTTTCAATATTTGGTTAGAGAATTGGGCACTCAACAAGAGCTGATAGAGATAAAGGAAGAGAAGGACTGTAGAAAAATTTAGAAACAATAAATATAGTACTGAAAAAGTGACAGAAAATATCGATAGTGAAACTAACAAATACAATACAATTGATAGAGAATAAAAAAGGTAATAAAAGACATAGAGACATTTCAAGTCTTCACGCACTAAAGAACCAATAAGATATAAAGAGGAAACGATAAGTAACGAAAAAAAGTAAAGTTTTATGGAACACAATGGCAATGCTCCATATCTCCTTCATCTGATGGATTGCTGTGGAGCTGCAGTGGAAGGAATGTTTGCTGAGGTATTATCTCGGAAGAGTAGCTCTCAGGCTAAATTGTACTGGTCGTATTCGCAAGAGTTTGACCAGGAAAAACTCAATATCAAAATAATGATCGGGAGGTAAAGCTTGATCCATAAGTGGGCCAGCGAACATGTGCCTTTTTTCGTTTACTAGTTAAGCATGAGGTTCTGGGAATCGTGATGGGTGAAGACGATTTTCAGAATATGAGCAGGCGCGGCGGCCCAACTGCATTAACTAAAAATTCATTTGCTGTAAGGGCCTCTTCTGTGTTGTTAAGGAAAGCCTCACGTCACCCTTCGATTCGAAATTAGCGTTTGTTATCAGTAAGTTTGTAAACTTACAAGAGCTCGAAGTAAGTACTTTTATTCTTCTCTACTTCGTGCATACTGAATTGTCATTTTGGGCTTTTACATTCAATATTTGGGTAACCGTTAGAGGTGACATTGCGGGTGTACTTGGGTTTTTATCGGAGGGAACACTTTTTGACACCGCCTAGTCAATTATTAACAACTGTGTGTTTTGTTTTGCAAAGTTTTCATATAATTGGAATTGCTAGAATTGTGCTACATCACTCATTAGTAGTAGTTTTACTTGTTAATTAAAGCAGTTTTACCATCATTGTACTAGTTCCCCAAACTATTTTTTTTTCGAGAATTCACTACTCTGCTTCTCAAACTACACAAACTGAAGAGATTCTTTCTGGATTTTTGTTTTGGAAATCCCTCTCATTAGGAGTTAAGTCACGGAGGGAAGATTGTGTTTCAAATATAGTCGTATAGTAGTATAGTTGTACAAAAATATATTAACCAACAGAGTGGCATGGAGTGAAACGCAAGCGAGTACGAATAAGTCGTTACAGGTTCGAATCTCCAGCCACTTGCTGGGTAGCTAGTATTGCAAATTGTTATTTCTTATTGCGATATCTTAATTAATAAATACAATCGATCATGAACTCAAATGTGTTTAAGATAATGAATTACGCAGGTAGTTTTTTACTCTTTTGAGAACTAAAAATGTGCTCTCTCTACTTGTGTTGCAAATGGGAATGGTTAAAAATATATTCAACATAGTTTTTACGTTGGGAAATATGGAATCAAGTCTCTCACTGTTACATACAAATCTTGAGTATTGCATGAATTCTGTGCTGAAAAATACTTTGAAAATTAGTTTCCTTCATCTCTGAACATGGTTGAATCAATGTCGTTTGCATATCTTTTCAATAAATTTTTTTACTCATTTATTTATTCGATCTGGTTGAAGAAAACGATTCAAAATCTGTTTTGTTGTTTCATTATCATTTGCTTCTCCATGCTGAAGTTTTCGCCTTTTAATTATTTTCTCTCAATCCTGTAAAGTTAAATTGCATTTCACATATTCCTAATTGCGGCCCTGCGATTTATTTCAATGCAATATTTTATTGCAGGAAATGATTGATAGGCTGACATGAACAAAGCATTGGAATCAAGTCTCATAACTTCGACGATAGCGGAAGAACATTATTTCATAACGATTTTGTTAAGTACTGGTAGTATGCCCGGACAAATTTCTTTTTTGGTACAACGTCACTATTTGTTCGTGCCAAGTCGTTTAAGACAAGTAGTCCGGCTGTGATGTAGAGTTTTTGAGCTCCTGTGTAACTATCTTGTGTGCTGGGATGATAGGAGAGGCTCTTTTATGCGTCAACTACTACGCAGTTTTGGTGAGCTAGTCTAACGACTATTTCTGATTCCTTACGGTTGACAACGCCTTTTGTGTTGTTTTTTTTTTGACAACCAGATCCTAACCTATAAACTTCATTCTCTGTTGAAAACGAATCACTTGGGGGGGGATATTTTATTATCTGGATGGTCCAGTTTTCCTTTGCTTCTCCAATATCGACTCTCTCAATGGTTCCAGTTACATCTACAGTGTTCTGTATATTCGCGAGCGTCTGTCACGTGTCGCATGCTGATTAGTGATAAGATTTCCAGTTTTTCGCTTTCAGGGCCGTACGTCGCCTCACAATTTGAAGGGAATTTCTGGCTTTATTTAAGTTGTAAGCTTATTAGAGCTCGAGGTAAGTAATATTTATCTCCTCCAATTCGTTTAGATTGATGTCACTGTTGGCTTTTATATTTAAATTTTGGGGAAACCCTTAGAGTTTACTGTGTGTGGGAACTAAATTATTTAAAGGTGGCTGCACGTTTTGATTGTGACACGTATGTAATTATTTATTTGTACTGTGTGCGTTCCAACAGTCATTTACAATGCAATTGTTAGAATTGATTGCATCTCTCAATTATTTTTTCGATACCTGCGTTTTATTGGAGTTCTTCCAACTTACTTCTTTTATTTCAGAATCAACGGCTTTCGCTTAGGCAACAAATCGAGGGCTAGTCTACAACATCGTGGCTACACAACCCTGGATAGGTTCTCTCCAGATTTCGACAGACTCTGGTCTGTATTTTGGTCGACCCTTTCATTGGGGGTAGCATCTCAGAGGATAGTTTTTTACATGTAAAACTTAATATAATCCAACACTCCCCTCTAAGGGAATCGATCATTGTCGCACCGCGATGGATGTTAGTGATGACTCAAGTGCAAGAAGTGTTTTCACTTCAGTATCGGGGTTTATCGAGAATTACTAATTCACCTCCGACTAAAAGGCCGTATAATACGCCTAGGTGTATGGGCTGGCATTTTCTAATTTCCAGTTCACAAAAGTCGAGACGCTCTGAAGCTTACTGTCGAGAATCCAGCTATTATTAAGCACAGAATTCTTCACGAAATATTTTCTTCAAAACCACAGCTACTACTAGTCCGGAATCCTTGGTGGGCAGGGATATGTCTACGGATTTTAAGTTAATTTAAGTTCAGTTATTGTTAGTATTTTAAATTATTTTAATTAAATTATGGATCACAAAGATGATTTGCTCGCTGTTCAGTATAAAGGTTTCTCCCTTTTGGCGAGCTAACCCACGCATTTGATTTCTCAGATTCAAGCTCAATTGGGTAATTCTAGAGTTTCTAGCGATCGTACTAAATATAATAAGGTGGTTTAATCTCTAACTAACTTATTGGAGAGATTTGAAGAGTATGAGCAGTCGTAACTAAATGCATTGTTAATATCTTTAACTTTGGGTGACAGAAAAGCCACTCAATTACTACACCAAATGCGTAACTTGACAGTTATATTGCAGACCGGGCAGTAAAACGTTTATTTTTACGTCTACCACAACAGGTACAAGCTCAATTGTTAATAAGCCATCAATCATTAGATCAACTTGCCTATTTGATAGACAGATTTTAAGAAGTAAAAGTATGTAAATTGCCACTGTAGAAAATTCAGATCATTCTTCCTATTCCAGATGCAACTGAAGAAACTGTAACATCAAATTTTGTTTTCCGGTTAGATTTCTATATTAAGCGTTTTTTCAAAATAACTACTGATATAAGTTGTCAATTCTAATCTGTTGTATTCAAACAATTTTCAGTTTTATTTGGTGTTAAACGTAGTCGAAGTTCTCCTTATCACCCGACATGTAATGGAATGATAGAACGCCTGCATAGATCATTAAAAAATGCAATAAATTATTGCTATCAGAGAATCTATTATTCATGTTCTGTTACTAGGAAATAAAAAGGGATTATTGATTTTTCATTAAAAAAGTCAAGCTTCTAAAATTGCACTTAGAAAAAATTTATATAATAATTTAAATACCCTGTATATTATCGTATTGATAGGATATTACTTTCTAGTAATTTTTGGGATTTGACAAAAACAATTTCATGCTAATTATTTACTAGTTTTCTAAGTATCTGACTGAGTTGCATAATATTTATATCAGAAGAAAATCGCACATTTACATCAATTAAGTGGAATTTGTATGTCAATGCGATGTCATTAAAGTGGACGCTATAACGCTTAATTCAACGTGGTTGAGAGTATCGCAGTGATGTCTACTTTATAACAGAATTTTGTCGAGTGCGATATTGCAGTAACAAAAATGCGGTGTCTGGGGCACTGCCCTCCAATATCCTCGAGTTAGTCCTGAACTTGGGGTGGTTTGTGAAGTGGGAAGGTGGATCGTCGGCGTTTTTTATGGCTTCTACTGGGATTCACTCCATGACTAACTTAATTCCTCATTATCGGGGGTTTAAAAAACTAAAAATACCGAAATAAATAATAACTCACACCCAAGGCTACTACATTGC
Source organism: Rhagonycha lutea (assembly GCA_958510855.1). NCBI lineage: Eukaryota > Metazoa > Arthropoda > Insecta > Coleoptera > Cantharidae > Rhagonycha > Rhagonycha lutea. The sequence continues at coordinate 23,322,868 of OY294042.1, forward strand.
AGTAAATAAGTTGTGAAGAGAATCCCTGTAGATATCCTTTCGATGAGTTTGATAGATACATTATAAAGTTGTGGAAACTGAATCCCGGTTTGTTATAAATTCATTTCTCGTACTATATTCATTGCGGTAATATAAGTGTATTTTAAAGTAGTTGTTTTTGGAAAGCGAAATGTTTTGTACAGCTTTATCCGGTATAGATTTAATTATTTTTAAAATGTCCTGTTGTATATAGACGAAATTATGGTGTTGTAGGAAGGAAGAGGTTTATCAATGACGTAACCAAAACAGGCCACATTTGCGACACGTCTAATTAGTGTTCAAACTAAAACTACCACGATATGTCATAAAATCAATCGGTCCCTAGAGCTTCCCGTGTCAGTTCAACCTCATCGTGCCATGCGAAACTAAATTAAAACAAGTTTCAAAGGCTCGTTTTTCATCGCTCTAATTAAAGTGTCAGATACACATATTTTACAATTCACCAACAGTTGCCATTGCTGGACTAACTTGCTAAGTTTTATTTTGCTTCCCTCGGATCTGTTATTTCTGCAACCCTTTCTCTGGGCCAGTGTTAGTTTAGCGGCCGAACGCCTAGCGGTTTTGCACTTATATTTTCTCTTCCATCTCGTTCCAGTTTTCGCGACTCTTCAACTCTAATTACTTTTAGATTAAAGCCATCATTTTACGTTACGAATTTAAACGACTGTTTATTAGTAAAAAAAATAAGGATGCGCGGTTTAATTTGAAAACTAACAACATGACCACTAATAATATCTAATTAGTAGCGATTTGTTTAAGGAGCCTCGTGGAGGTATTTATAAAGGTAATAAATAAAAGCGTCCCCTTTTTTCTCATTTTATATTTATTGAATTTAGGGTAGATTCTTAATTAGCAAGTTTTAATGATGTCTATCTAGACGAAAGAGTTTTTGTAAACTTTTGAATGACGACATTTTCACAAGTTGGGTTGTATATCAATATCAAGAATGGCCACAAAAGGGTGCACCTGACGCTGTGCTACATTTTACGTCAATGGTGCTATAAGCTTGATCTCGTGGTGTGACAACGAACGTGCGCTTTATACAAATGGCTTATAATAAAGAAGCATTCATAAAACACAAACTACACATGAATAATAGTGAGAATATCTCTTATGATATCTTTTCTCTTTGCTTATATAGCGGTAGATTCATTGACTTTTACGATACGCATGATTTGCTTTCAAGATATTTAACGCAGACGGATAAAAATGAGTTGTTGAAATGGCTAAGTTTAAAGAAGGGTGCGGGCGTGCTTCGCTAGCAAAGACGCTCATTAAGACATGCAAATGAGCCCTATTTCAATTCTTAGGGCATTTTCACAGTGAATTGCGATGGGCATAACCGCAGATAGCAACGAAAGCTTAACTGTTAAACTAACTTTTAAGAAGATTTTACCCCCAACATAAATTTCCCTAACAATTATATATTTTTAACTATTGACGTATACCTCTAAATTGTTGTAAACAGTTAATTGTTGCAATATTATTTAGAAAATCGTTCGAGCGCCATAAACTTAGTGTGCTGCTGCATAGCTTCTAGCGCTACGTGCGCTAACTCGATTTCAATTAATTTAACTGTAATGAGTTTTGGCTCGTTCGCTTGAGACATTACAGGTCCCTCTTGAAAAAATAATTTTTTTACGTGCTTATTCTTCCACAAATATTAAATCTATGTAATTAAATCTAATTATAACAATTACTTATTATTTTTTTAATTCGCCATCATTAAGTTCGGTCTTTAATACTTGCACCATTGTTTTAAATGTTCCGTAATTAATGGTAAGAACCTAATACAGTAAAAACTATAAAGAAGTACTTTAAGTTAAAGATGTTGTCTTTAGTGTTGAGAAAGGGCGGTTCAAAGACGTAATGTCGCTAATTAATTAATAGCATAGACCTTGAGCCAGAGTGCTTCTGGCTTCATATCTACTTCCCTTGAGGGCTATTGTGCGCCCACCAGCCTAAACCAACTGTGTAAGTGAATTAAAATATTTATTAAGGAATTCACATATACACGCCTCTGGGGATTCATGCTTAATTAGCCAGTAACCATCTTAGATACTCCTTGAATAATTAAATTTTACACTTAAGCGACTATCTATATATATAGGGTTCATATTTTACCTACTTAACTAATATAATATATTATAAGTTTATAATTACCCCATTTCTTATTTTCGCAAACCTGCTTTTTTGATTTTGTTTATTTTTAATTGCCAACAGTTTTTCTTTTCAACCTTCTTGGCTTAATAATCAATTTGGTGGGCAAGGAAGAATTCTTTAATTAAGGGGATGCTTAATTAAGCACATTCTTATTATAATGAATTAGCACTTAATACTCTTAGTTCCGCTATTACCCCAAGCATCAGTAAATGAACAATACTTCCAATTTTTCCGACACAATTGAACAATTTTAATGCTTAATCATTAATATACACATAACTAAAAAAGCGCAACGCATATTTGAAACAACAAAATGTAATTTTCATCAGTTTTTCTGGGTCACATACGCAATACCATTATTATTTGTAAATTTTTCAAAAACTAATATTTACAACATGCTAATTTACTTTTTGTTTTAGAGTTGTGTATATCAAAAATTGTATATTTGCATAAATGCGAGAGATATACAGTTTAGGTGAACCGTATTAAACTCCATGAAATTTATGAGACAAGCCCAGGCGTATTCGATCATTATACGCTGGATGGTTGTTGCAATTTCCTCAATGTTTGTTTTCGACTGGAAATGTATATTCCGCTATTTTGCACTTTTTGTATTTTCCTGTTTTGGTTAAACAATATCACAAATACAATTTTGATTTTTATATTCCAACCCAATTTAAATTGCATATTTTATGTGTTCCAAAATAGCACCCCGTGCTTCCACTCCTAAATGTCTACCTAGTTTACCCTCATGGTTTTCTTCGAAAGTTTTGTTTCAGACGATGCGACATAAAACGATACAAAAACGTAAATAAGAATGTTTATTTTTGAAATTCAATCAAAATAATATTAACTATCGCTAAAAAGGCAGGTTCCCACGTTGTAATCACCGATTTGATCGTGCACATTATATTTGAAATTTGAAATTCAAATTTTAAAACTTACCATTCAGTCAATTTGGAAAAAATCAAATTTAAAATTTTTTTTTATCTAGATAGTGAAAATGACGCGCATGAATTGATTAACGAGATTCTTGCCTTTCTATTAATTTTCTGAAGAAACGCGACCGACCGGTCCACTAATCTATCGGGAATTTCGTTAATCTGTTGCTAATAATCCAATACATTATAAGATACAATTTTAGGATTTTTACATTATCTTCTTTTTAATTTCTGTTATAGCCTGTGCGGGGCTTTATCATACAAGCAGAAATTAGCAATTCGTTTTATTACTGTAATATAAGTAATTAGACGAAAATAACAAGGAATACTCCTAGTTTTCAGCAGTATCTAATATTTGTGTGAGTAAGAATTTTCTGTTCGATCAACAATCATAATTGCTTGTAAAATTTCAGTTTGTCTGTTAGTAGCACAAAAAGTTCCATATAACCATATAAAACGATCTTTATCAATGCAATATATCAAAATTTGCTTTTTGACTTCACCTCCCTAATCTACAATATCCCTCATCATCTGACTTTTGCTTACCTTTTCAGATATAGGATACGCAAATATAGAGGTTGAAGACTATTATCAGATTATACTCTGCTACTATACCAATTCACAGCGAATCTTGTTAATCCATTCAAGTGCTTCATTTCTACTGTCATAAAAATAACTAAATGAAATTATTCAAAATTAATTTTCTCGAAATTGACTGAACAGTTTGTTGTAAAATTTGAACTTTATGAACTTAAAATAATTAAATCAGTGATTTATATATTGCAGTGTTTAAAACACCAACAAGCTAAAGGTTCGGTAAGCAATAATTGAAACTCTTCAAACTTAGAGAGACTAGGTTCAATTCAAAATTAAGAGAATAAGTTCAGGCTAATAAATTTAATTCTGATTCGATAAAAATAATCGAACATAAATCTTTATTGCGACAATAAATCAATAAAAATGTTTATATGAATTTTATTTACCATGTGTGGCGCCTCACCGTTTCAGGACTGCAGATGATGTTAAGCTTCTGGAAGTTGTTGCTTCGGATCCACTTTCATATATGGTTGACAGACGCTTCTACCACATGCGTTCTTGTTAATGATAAGCAAAATTCGTTGATTGTTCTCCAAATCCCACCAGATACTCGCTTCTGTGTACATCTTTATCGTCCACGGATTTTTGACTACATGCTGCGTATAAATCTCCAGCGGTTGGATAGGAATTACCATTAAAACATAAGCTAACCTCAAAATTTACGACTTTCGCATTTATTTTGACTTTTTCCACAACTAAAGCGTTATCCACTCGTGGTTGGATTTCGTTTTACTTTTCTTCTTCTTAGTCGTTGTTCGTATTCGAACGTCGTGACTTGCATTATTTCCAGTTAGTCAGACACCACTGTGCGCCAGCCTTCCTTATCCTCGGCCTTCCTCATCATCTCTGGCACTGGTAGGCCAGTAAGATTCGCCAGTTGGTCAATATATTTGTTGGGTGACCGCCCCCTCCTTCTTCTGCCATCACCTTTTCCTTGTATGACAAGCTTCTCCATTCCATCCCGTCTGATGACATGTCCAAAGAAACCCATTATGCGTCTCTGAATTGTTGGTAACAGCCGTTCAGTAGTTTCTATGTTAAGCTCTCGCAGAATTGATATATTAGTCCTGTGGGCTGTCCAGGGAATGGCAATCATTCTTCGATAGCATATCATCTCGAAGGCCTCTATCCTCTTCCGGCACGCCGCTTTCACTGTCCAGGTCTCACATCCGTATGTGGCAATGGTGAATATCAGTGTCTCAATCAGCCTTTTCTTGATATTTTTTCCTATATGATGATCTTTCCATATCGTTGTCAGTTTGTTAGCGCCGTCTTAGCCATTCCGATTCTCCTTCTAATTTCACCCTCGGAACCTCCCGTTTCCGATATGCGTGCTCCTAGGTATGTAATCTCGCTTTTTCTTTCAATATCTCCTATATCAGTCATTTGAGGTGGTAGAATCTTTGCTCGGTCGACCACCAGCAGTGCACATTTAGTTCGATTAAGTTTCAGACCCACTTTTAAGCTTTCAAGTTCTATTCGCCGTAGGAACTCAGCCATTTCTTCCTCTGATCTGGCTATAATAATCGTGTCATCCGCGTATCGTAGGTTAGATATTCTCCTCCCCCCGATGGATGGGCCCGCTTCAAAGCCCTCCATTACTTTCCTGATTATCCATTCCCCATATATGTATATTGAAGAGCAGAGGCGATAGGATGCATCCCTGTCTTACTCCTTTTCCTATTTGAAAGCTCTCCGATAAGTTGTTATCCACCCTCACGTAGGCCTTATTGGAGTTGTATAGGCTTTTTATCAAATAGATTAAGTGTCTGGGAACGGCCATCTCCCGTAGTGTGCGCCATAGATGTTTCCACTTTCCACTTAACAGTATCAAAGGCCTTGGTGTAATCCAGGAAGCAGAAAATTGCTGGTACATTGTATTCGTAGAACTTTTCTATCATCTGCCTCACATTTGTAAGTTGCTCTATGGTTTCCCGACCCGGCATGAATCTCGCTTGCTCCTGAGGAATTTGGGGGTGTAGATACGATTTTAGTCTCTCATGAATTATATGGAGGAGAACTTTATTAGCGTGGGACATAATTGCTATTGTCCTATAATTTGCGCAGTTGTCTCTTGCGCCCTTCTTGTGTATAATACCTTCCTTTTTCAGACCTCTGACATTCCATGTGGCTATCTTCATCATGACTGGTTTTCTTTTACGGCCGGTCGCATATTTTCCATGGAGTGCCCGGTTGTCCACTCCTCCATGGCCAGTAATCCATTTAACACATACAGCCCTGGAGCCGCAGCGCCGATCGCTAGTCGGGTCGCCCGGCACATCAACACTATCATTTTCTAAATTCATCATACAAGTTTTCTTGGGATATATGTCGCCCGGTAGGTTCCCACTTCTTTCCGTGCTTAGACTATTCAGCCGCTCCTATCATGGAGCTTTTATTTTTCTTGCATTGCATAAATTCGTGCATATATGCATTCTGCAGGGGGAGGAAATCGCGTCTGAGACACGGTAATGTCAGTAAATTTTCTCCCGCAAGCCCCTTAACCGCAAGGAGACCGTCGTTAGACATTACTTTTACAGCTAATCCAAGCCACGGTTGAAGTAAATTTGGGCTAGGGCGGAATTTAAACATTAGATGGATCCTTAGATTCGAAGTCTAGTATCGATACTGAACTTATAGATAGAATAATTTTTTTTGAGAAGCGTATAAACCGAGTATAAATTTTGTGCACAAATTACCATCAAATTTAGGACAGAAGCAGGAATTGGAGAGGTAGGGGTAGGTAGGAGTTACTTGAAGAACCATTCTAGAACTGTACTAATATTTTTCATCGGAGTTGATTGCTCAACTGTACATTTGGATCTCATGTACCCTTCTTAGGTCTCAGATAAAATAATCCAAGTTTTCAGATTGGTTTCCCCAAAATGATAGGTTGGATTTTTACAACCTTATCCTGAGTTTTTGTTATAATTTTTTAAAAAATATATGGTGTTTTTACCAATTTAGACAGAGGGGAGAATTTTATAGGGTGATGAACTTGTGATCGAATCCCATCCGACCCCACATATTTATTTGTGTCGTGGCTTGGATTCCACGTTAAGCTGCAGGCCCTTGTTCACATTAAGCATGAGGACTTGTAATTGCGATTACGAAATGGTTGATCCTTAAATTAAAATAATTAAGTAGCAAATGGAGAACGTTTATAAACTTTTTAAATTTTCGTGGAAAAATTCTTAAATAAGTAATGTACAAAGTTACAAATTAAAAAATCTGGAAATGGTGTTATTTTTAAGGATTCTATTATACTTTTAAAATAAAAACTTTACTAAAATAAGCAAACGACTTTAGCATAATGATCCATAAATATCCTAATATTATTTGCTGGGTATTATTTACATCAAGTTTTTGCCCTAAGCATAAAATTAAGTATGCAAAATGCTGGATGTCGAGATAAGTAAGATAAATAAATAAATGTATTTATTATATTTCTTTATGCCAACATTTAAAACTTGAAAAGGAAGTTTTCTCATACTAATTCCATGCTGTTACTAATTTTCAAGTTAGGTTTTGGATTACTGATGTTTACATTAATTTAATAAGTTGTGTATTTAAGAAAGTTAAATTTCATTAATTTATATAATGTTAAAACTCAACGCCGTAATTGGTGACCCCGACGTGACTTGTGAACACCGATGCTAGAACAATTTATATTATTTAACGATTAATTGTTCTGTAACACGCAGAAACTTTCAGACAAAATAAACATTTTTTTTTATTGATGTAAGTAATTTGAAGTAATACAACCCTTTATAAATAGGTACAACCGAAATTGTTATAATATTTGAGTCATCAAATAATAATTAGTAAATTTGTTGCTAATATCGCGAAACGTCTGAAGCAACATAGAAAATGTTAAAATTATCGTAACGTGAAATGTATTCGAACGTGGTATTTACCCTGTGTATAATCCTGAATAATTTCATAGACCTTAACACTTTCTAGGCAATTAAAGGAATATACAGACAAAATGTTAGCGATTTTGCAAATAAACATTTAATAGTGAAGCTCAAAATTATATTAGCGTAAAATTAATAATTACCAAATTTTAATAACATACGAAATATTATCAATAAATTATAATTTCCATTATATATAAGTATTATTGTGACGACGATCTATGTGCACATGTGCTGAAAATCAGCATACAGTTAAGTAAACTGCAGATAGCTGCCTGCAGGCTATTTAAAATAAGTGGCCACTATTAAATTTTTTTCGCCAACCAGAATCGTTTCACGTTTATTTTTGAAGCTGCTTGTTCAACTTGTTATCATCATGTACACTTTCGTGATGTAATTAGATTGTAATTAGTAGAGATGTCTACGTGCTCAATTGTAAAATTCTAAATTATTAAAATAACAAAAATTACACTCAAGGGAAATTAATTTACCCAAGTCGATTTAAAGAAAAATCAATAATAAATGTAATATTTAAAGCTCATTTTACTTGATTATCTTTTTGGGATCTGATTTTGATTAATTGAATTTTCCGTAAAATTTTTAAGTAAAACTTTCACGTAAGGAATTTATGTGAAAATGTTTTTAAGGTTTATTTAAGATTATTTTATTTTTGTTAATTAAATTATACTTTAATCGGTATCGGCAGGTGCATAATATCTCCAATGTCATTTCTCAAATGGAACAACAAAACGCATATCAAATTACATTCAGTAGCGTATAATCCTACATCTCAATCACGGCACAGATAAATTTTGGGAGCTAATGGAATTTGAACTCGGTACCCTTGGTCCCGAAGTCCAGAACCTTTGCCACTAAACCAAATTACCTGTGCAACAAATATAAATTTTATAATGTAGATTTGTAAATATTTTCACTACCCTTACAACCTATAGTGTGCCTTCTACGCGCACGTTTGTTTACTCTGGTACAACTAGTGGAATGGGGTGGTTTGACCTGGGAAAATTTTAAGGACCGTTAAAAATAGTTATCGTTTGATGTTAACGCGGTACCACGGTATCATACCGTGGACCGTACCATGGATTGTACCGTAAGATACCGCGGTAACATCAAAGGATAACTATTTTCCCAGTCCAAACCGCCGCCCTATTGTAACCGCATCTATAACATGTAATAAATACAGCTATAATTCAACATTGACGTCATAGATGACATGATGACACGATGACATGATGTCATCACAAACACGTACTAATTTACAGTTACCAGTTATCAGCCGACTTGTTCGACAAATTTTACAACGCCACCCTTTTGCCGATTACCGGAAGAGGTTCGGTAAAGCTCAGCTTACTAAGGAACATAAAGTAGGCAGGTGGGCATTTGGCAAAATGCACATGTTATGGAGTATAATCGAAAAATGTACTCTTTAGCGAAAAAATGAAGTTGAACTTGGATGATCCTGATGGATGGCAGTAGGTACCACTAACACGATATGCGTTATGAAACGGAGATACCTATTAGTCGTAATTTTGCAGGAGGAACGTTGATGGTATGGGTTGGTTTCCTCTTCCTCGGCACTATCTCGTTGGCTTCTTTTTCGATTAAAATGAACTTCGACAAATATATAAAATTGTTAGAAGTCAGCTTTCTGCAAAATTCAGATGGAGTACTTGAAGAAAACTACATTTTCCAACAAGACAATGCTACGACTCATAATTCCAGGACCACTAGAACATGATTTACTGCAAACAATATTGAAGTATTGAAGTGGCCAGCGTGCAGTCAAGATCTTAACTGCATAGAGAACCCATGGCGTATTATTTTTAAAAAGGTTTACCACAATAGGATACAATTTCAATCATCTGAAGAGTTAAAAAGCAGAATCTGGAAGTTTAGCTAAATTTATCAAGAGAAACTATGGATATTTCGTATTATCGATGCAAGATCGTTTATATGATGTTGTCACAGAAAGGAAGGTAGTCATACCAATTATTAAATTATATAAAATTATGTTTTTTATACAAAAATCTTGGCAGGCAGAGTGTCATAAAAGTCCCCTAACAGGCAACGCCGGACAGTCACAAAATACAGGTGTTTTCCTTTCCTCCTTATTATCCACGAAATATAGGATCAGCTGCGTGAAGGATAAACAAAAAGAAAAGTGTTTTATTTTTCTAAAATACAGTCGTCACCAAATGTCTGAAGCACTCTGTGTTTATATTAGAATAACAGATAGTTTGGTGTAGTGGTTCGGGAATGGAGCTATAGATTAAAGGTCATAGGTTCGAATCCCGATCGCTCTCAAATTTATCAGTGCAGTAAGAAACGTACTATTATCAATACCTTTTTTAAATCTTTTATTAATTAACATAATTACAAATTAGTTCGACCGTTCGACGCAGAGCGCCGTTCGGTCTTACATTTACATTATCTATTCAATATCTATACTGAATAGTATTTAATGCCAATTTTAATGTAAATTTTTTGGGATTATACTAAATACGTGGAATGTATTGTTAGCTTAAATGCTAGATGTGCAATTAAGTTATATCCTGCATCTTGGCCCACGGAAGAGCGGCTGCGATTTATACCTCGCAGAGGGTCCTCGGCGAACCAAGTTACCTATCAACTTCACTGTCTAAACAATCATTACCGTAGAGGACAACTTTTGCCTAACATTTCAGAAACCACGTGTCACTACGAGTCAAAACTCTATGGTAGGCGAGATTAGGTAAGCTAAATCCCGGAACTCCCACCCCTGTAGTAGTTTTTGTTTTTGAAAGCTTCTCCCCCTTAGGTTCAAATGTTTCAAAGATGATTCGGAAACATCCATAGAGACTTCCGTTTCAAGTTCAAGCTATTACTTTGGAGTCCACCAGGATTTCGACCTTTCAAATTAAGGCCGTCCTCCCTTAGTTGTCTATTTAACCCTTCGAGACTGACTTCGATTCGGTTAAAGTTATTAGATCATCCTAGTGTCCTCCTTGATTTGATCTTCCGAAAGATCTGTGTCTATTTGGATTCTAAGTAGTTCAATAAGTACGTGAGTCACTCCTCCAAAGCTTGACCTTCCTTGTTCTTGCAAAAAGCATAACCTTTCACGTAACTGTTTATTTTTAAGAAACGAGTAAAAAATTTCTATTCCACGTGGATAACGTGAATGTTAACGAATGAAATTGGTTGAAATTAAATTTCAAGCAATTTCATTGGTTAACATTCAAGTTATCCACGTGGAATAGAAATTTTTTACTTGTTTCATAAAAAAAACAGACTATAGTTTACATCAAAGGAGGAGTGGTAACCTTAAGAAGTCGATCTTCTAATGGGTTGCGATCATTGCTTTCAGGTTAACAGTTCATTCAGAAGCTAATCCAAACTTCATCAAGGTAATAGTTATCTCCGCCATCAAAAATATGTACCTGGGCTATCACCTTGTTGGAGTATGGGTTGTAGTCAACCTTCATTCAAGAGGCTCATTCAAATTCCTTCAAGGTTTAGTCATAGAATATGTGCCTGGGCTATAATCTTAGGAATGTGAATTTATAACGAGATTCCACCAGGTTCCTTAAAGTTATATTCATATGCATCATATGCGTGTGGATTTATAATAAATAAATTTATAATTTATAACCTCCAGGGTCATTAGTCTTTCATATCATGATCAGTAGCTAAGGCCATAAATTCCTTTTGGTTTTCCTATTAGAGTATTTGTGCTGGTGGTTATTATGTTGCATCACATAACCAGTTGTGGGTTAAGTTCAATTCTTTCGGACGTTGTGGGTCAATTTCAGACATAGCCTTTCATATTTAGACAAGTCAAGAGTTAAGGTTTTTTTAGACCTTTTGGTCCTTTTAGTAAAAGGTGCCTTTTAGGACCCGGGTGGCTATGTGAAGGTCGTAGTGACAGATATCTATTATTGCCCTTACTAGATTCCTACGTCTTTCGTCCTTCCTTTTAATCAATAATCTATTGCAGCAAATGACTGCTGTTGACACACTACCTTAATTACGCGTTTTAGGGGTACACATACCCACACCCACTGCTGGCGTATACGTTCATCGTGTACTAGAGTCTATTTGGTTGGCTGGAAAGGTAGCAGTGCCAAATTGTGTTATTAAATTAACAAGATACAGGGTGCGGCAGGGAAACTTACTTATTTGAAACGCGTACCCTGAAGCGACTGTTATTCTGAGAAGGATGGGGTGGCGCTCATTCGAAAGAGCGAATCTTAAAGTTTTCTGTCATGTAGGTTTAGTAAATATTATGTAGTGGACGAGGGAGGAGCGCGCGTTTGCCTTAGAGAGGTACTTTTCAAGCGAGCGTTCAATCGTCCCCACACAAAGTGCATTCAGGATTTACTTTAATATCGCGCCCGCGGGTCGTGTTCCTGATCGGAAATTGATTATTTTATGGGTGGACAGCTTAAGGAAAACCGGTGATGTGTAGAAAAAGATCTTGGAGGTTCAAGAACGGTCAGGATACCCGAAGACATCGAGCAGATTAGGCAGTCAATTTTGCGATCTTCTAGGCGATCAGGGCGCAAACAAGCAACTGGTGTTGATGTCTGATGATCATTCTGTAAGACGAATTCTTCATAAAAAACTGCAATTTTATCCATACAAATTGGTACTGGTGAAAAAATGTAATTTACGAGATTTGTTTAAGAAAAAATGCATGCGAAGCCGTTCTTGACAGTATTTGTGGCCCTTGTGCCCTTGTGTTCTTCAGCGATGAGTATCATTTTCATCTTTCTCAACTCTCAGCTCAACTGAAGAAGAATATTCAAGCTGTTATCGGCAACATACCCGTTGATATGCTGGAAAGAGTGAAGAGACGCTTCAAAACTCGACTATCTAAATGCATTGACCGATATAATTTTTAAAACATTGTAAACAAAAACTTTAAATATTTCCCTGTGATATGGAAAAATAATTAAACACTTATCTCCTATACTGTTTGTGTTATTCATTTTTAAAATAATGTAGTTGCCCTGCCGCACCCTGTATGGGCTAGGTTAGGATTTTCATAAAAATCGGGTGTTTAAGAAGGGCAGTGCATTACATAATTGAGCGATGCTAGGATACTACTAATTGATGAAAACGAGTTACATCTCCTAGACAAGATCGATTTTTAAAGAGTTTATCTTTTATTTTAAAGAGAGGTGGTCGGAGCATAGTGGTCACTCGAGTTGACTATGAACGCTAAATACCCAGTTCGAATCCGGGTGAAGTAAGAACTTTATTCTGGCCGCTTCTCTGGTCCTCCAGGTTGGGGGGTTCTACGTCGGGCTTGCTCCTCGTCGTAGGTAAAAAATGTAAAATGCTAACAAAATCCAAAAGCCAATTTGGCGTTTGAGAACCGGGAAGCTGCGTATTGCGGTATAAACCGGATATATAAAATAATCTCCAAAAAATCTTAAATCGACTACAAAATATGGCTAAGGAGTTAATGTATCAGGGCAAAATCAATATTTAATAATTGCTGAGTGTAGCCCACATCAAACGAAGCTTAATTCGTCAAAAATATATAGATATTATACCATAGACGAATGGGATCAAAGACGATAGATATTTATAACTGGCTACTGTTGTTAAGTTGTAGACTTTTTATTTTGTAGATGAGGTAATCGTTTATTCGAATTTATTCCTCAACTTCCATTAATAATAATGATTTTAGAGGGTGTAATGGAATCATTATGTCGAGTGAATTAGTTGAAGTATCTACCATATTTCTGCGCGTGGTAAGGTCATGAAGATACGCAAAGTTATTATTTTATTGTTGTATATTTCTTTGTTTTTTTGTGCCTTATTCTAGATTGTAGTATTCTTTCAGCAAGTTCTATATAATTGAATTATTGAAATCAGTGTTCAGTTTAATGACTGAAGAAGAACTGCATAGCAAGTTGATTACAAGCACTTAATTTCTAATGAAAACAATCATAATTTGCCGGTGGCGAGATATACAATAATATTATATAGTGCGCTAAATGACTGCCTCGGGCCGATTGGATGGTTAATGGAGCGGTTGCGAAGAGTTTGAATCGTGAAAGTGTATTTTTTAGAATAATTTCTAACATTCATTTGCTTTTCAATTTAACAGTATGTTTTAAATGAAATCGAACATTTTAATTCAATTTTGGTAATGGGTGGAAAATTTGGACGTAAAGATATGGAATTACTTGAAACCTGTTGTGAAATTATATTGTTTAGAAAATAGTTTAAAGTTTGCTATAGTTGACTTTGTTTTACTGGTTTACAAATCATAAGTTAGAAAGTTATTATTTGTAAAGTTCTATACAGATTACAGTCATGACATTGTTCACTGTTTCACGCCCTAATCTTGGTTTTTGACTTAAATCGTGCAAAGTTTACGAGCATTCAATTTTTCAAGATATCCAAGTTTAGACAAACATATTAAAACTGTTAGTTAAACCAGCAGCAATTTTGACGTAATAATGTTTTTATGAGAATAATTTTGTGGGGATCACTATAAAGCTTACTCTTCATTTAATTAAATAAGTTTATTTGTACAGCAAAATAATTCGTTGCGGCAAAATCACATCTACGATTACAAACCTTTATTAAGCAAATTTATTTTTTATTAAGCACAATTTTCTCGTTTTCCTTAAATTTTTGTGTCTAATAATTTTATTTTAATTTATAATTAAAAAGTCTTTTGAAGGGGATTATGCCATGCAGCATATAATTTCCCGAGGAAATTTTGTTCACATTGTGAATTATTCATCACATTCCTAAATTACTAGTACCAAAAATATAAATTTGTGGTTAAAACTCAATATAGCATAATATTTACTTAAGACTATCAATATTTTAGAACATGAAACTTTCTTGAAATAACTTCAAGTTAGCAAAATAAAAATTCGTTAGTATTTACTTTTGCTGTTAAAAGTTGTATGAAAGAATTTTAATGTAAACTGGAGAATGCTAATAAAAGTATATTTTCAATTCTAAATGCCTAACGGTTAGCAAATAATGAAACTCCTAGTTTTTTTTTCCATATAAAAATTTATTTAGACTTTTGTTTTATACATCTTCAAGTGTCGCATATTTTCGTAAATAAAAATTATAGTGAGAGCTAGTACCTTTAATATTCAATATAATTAAGAAATAAAATCCATCTGAAATTTTTTGTGGTGTTTTGCTTTTATTAAAAATATTTCAATAGCTGCGCAAATTTAAAGTATCCAATATTAAATAAAAAGCAACATTCTTTTCATTTCTTATATAAAAAAATAATTATTTTTTGAATTGCTATTCTTTGTTTGGAAATTTAATTATTACTACATATTGAATTTTGTTGTTTTTTAACATAATACGCATAGAAATAAGAGAAAAATGGATGTGCTACCCTAACGACGAGAAAACAAGTAAACATGCATGTGTTGCTCGGAGGAAAAAGGTTACCTTGAACTACAACGAGCATCTGACGAGCTGCATCAGTATAAAGCAGCATTATAATTTATACCTACTAATTTTGGATACGGACCTAAATTGTTTTTCCCTATAACTATTGGTCTAAATTTGAATCATTTATTATAACTTTTCTTTGCTGTTTACTTGTACAAGTGGTTTGGTGTGGTGGTTAGGTAGTGAACTTTGACCGAAGAGTCTAGTGTTCAAATTCCGCCCAAACCCAAACTAATTTGTGCCGTGATTCGGATTTCACGTTAAACTGTCATTCTTCTGTCAACATTTTATTATTTCAATGGAAATAGAAGACGGAAAATAACTTTTGTACAGTAAACGCATTTTCAAAATTTAACGTTTTTCTCATAATTTTTATTTTCAAAAATATAGTAATCAAGTTAGTGAATTCTACTAACTGATATATCCTAAAAAATGTAAGTTTCGTTGTTAAACACTTAAAATGGAGTAATTTATTTAAATCAGAATTGTGTTTTAATACTAACGACGAAATCTTCAATTTTAAACAAGTTAAAATTATTTGTTTCGATATACGATATAAATTTATTAATTTTAAGTTCTCAGGTTATCGAAATTTTCCTAAAAATGAGCACTGTCATCAAAATTTCCTTAATGGTATTTTAATTAAAAATGACTTGGCAAAAAATACCTTTCCTCACTGATTTGAAAACATCACCATTAACGGTTACATCGATTTTTTCAATTTTGTGATAATCGAAGTAGGTATAAGATAATGAATTAATTATTCTTAATTTTTATAGTTTCTAAATTTTCATTAAATTATTCATTAGTCAACATAGGATAACATTATAACGAATTCTTTTATAATCCCCTTCATCTTCAGCCGCATAATATCGTCAATTGCTGAATATGGCCGCTTTCCTCGGCGATGCTATGTCGACTATAGTAGACCTGAAGTTGATTATAACCGGAAAATATTTTTGGCTTTAAACGGTTTTATAAAATAAAAGATTTTGATATTTTTAGGCCCAAAGCAGCCAATTTTGTACGCCGTTCTTCTTCTTCTTCTCAGCCCCCCTTTTCCGCCCACTGCTGGATATAAATCTCCCCCATTAATAGAGGTTCTTGGCCATAACTCACCATGCTAGCCAGATGGGTTGGTGAGTAGTCCGCCGATCGATTTTGGACTATAGTTTTACATCCGGTAGCAGCTTGCTAGGCTAGCCTTCAGATGTGCCTGTAACCCTGTATTTTGTTAACGGTTTTTTCCACGGAAATTCGTCAACTCAGGGGTCCGCTGGCTTAACGTGCCCACTGAAACACATTTTTATTAGCATATTTTGTCGTATTTTCGTAGCTGTCGTTGTCTTCCGGTTTTCCGGTTTTCAGCCATTGTTCTCTTGCTTGCATTTTAGTTGTACTGGCTGCTACACAATCGTCATCAAACCACTCTTTATACCTTTTTCTTTGACTGTACCCTAGCTCCTCTCTCGCACATCTCTTGATTCCATCTGCTATATTCTTCCATTCGTGCTCTAGGTCTTCGGAATTTTCTTTCCTCATGATTTCTCTCTCTATTCTATCTTCATATTGTTTCCTTGTTTTGGTTTTGTTCAGTTCTTCCGTTGCTATTCTTTTGAGCGCCTTTCTACACATCTTGACTTTCGGTACATTTATTTTTATCTTTGCTATTACCAGGTAGTGATCCGTGTCCGGGTTCGCTCTTCTGTATGACCTCACATCCGTTATCACATTATCTCTTCATTTAGCAATCAGTACGTGATCTATTTGATTTCTGACACTTACCTCCTCCTGGCCATACCCAAGTTATTTTATGTAACTTCTGGTGCTTAAATTTTGTACTACTTATCACCATGTTGGTTGCCTCTGCTTGATCACACAATCTATTACCATTATCATTTGTTATCTCGTGTACCGTTTGTATCCCCCCCCCCACTGAACTTACATAATTCTCCCTCCCAATTTCTGCATTGAAGTCTCCTACCATAATCATTATATCCTGTTTGGGCACCCAATCTCACACCACCTCAAGTTCTTCGTAAAATTTATCTTTTTCTCTCGCTTTCTTCTGTTGGTGCGTACGCGTTCACAAACTTGGGGGCTGGTACCCACGCTGGACAAGTATAGCATATTTATCTAATATTATTGTAAAAATATTTTTAATGTACATTAAAAATACTAATATTGTTATTTATTATCATTTTAACCTTGAAAATATGCCAATGGGACCGAAACATCGGCAATTTAAGATCGTTTCATTAAGACCATTACCCAACAAAAACATAATAAAATTACAAACTCCACAAATTATTATATATTTCTACATCTCGGAAATAATTAATCAAATTTTATTATAATACATACTTTTGGTAATTATAATAATGAAGGAATTTTAACTATAGGCAATTAAAAAGTAAAATACTGTAAATAATAACTAAATTGTTTTCAATGGTATTATAACTTCTTTCCTAAGGCCACGTACCCTCTACCATTTATTATTACTTTGCAATAGATTCAAATATATTATTTAAAAAGACTTTCTGTTTAAAGTTGCGTGTGATCTGGTTAACAATTCAATACTGTCAAGAACACAGTTCGGATTTCATCTATGTTATGGGTACCCTGCGGTGTTTCTTCATGTAATTGATGATGTATTGCATTCTGTTGATCCTGATGGTAAGCTTATTGCGTTGATGTTTCTGGACTATTCCAAGGTGTCTGACAATATTAATGATGCATTGTTACTTTCTATTTTATTCACCATTGGTCTTCATAGAAATATCCCAGCGGTGCATTACATATCATGGAAATGTGGATACCATTCTTCAAATTCTTTTCCTGCGTAACTATCAAATAAAATTAACCTTTTGTGTCGAAAAACTATTTCTTTTGCTTGACGTGCTTTTGAAATCCAGTAAGTAAATCAGCACCCAAAATATCTCGATGATAAATAATTTCATAGCAGATTTAAATGGCTTTAATAATAATAAATTAATTACATTGTTTTATTTTATAATAAAATAATTACAAAATGTCATCCTCTAGTCCGTCTACCAATCTAACCTCCAGCTGCTCAGTCCAAATTCACTTCCTTATCATCGCGAGCCTTATCGCGCTACGTTCTAGAATATTGGCTTTGATTTGATAATTGAATTCAACTGCTTAATTAATTCAAATTTTTGACCACTTTCGGATGAAGAGCCAAAATATTATGCACCAGTTGGATCAGTAGCGTATAAAGGACAAAGTCTAGAATGATAAAAAGTAAGCTAACTCTTCCTTTTAGCACGGTCCATAAATTTTGATCACGGCATGCGACTCGATTTACTAATGGACGGATTTTTGATTTTAAAAAGGACCCCCACATAATAATCGGTAGTTGAACCGGGATTTTATTTTCTGACTCTCAAGCCACTCTGTTTACCGTACAATCTCAACCAACAGTGTTGTGTTATGCATAATACTGGCAGGCTAGGAAGCGGAAAACCACGGTTCTCGTCCTAGTCGGGCCACGTACAATGCTGGAAGTGGGAGGTATTTCCGAATCAGTATATGATAATTATTTTTACTTTTACCTTTTTTGATTCTAAGGTAAATTTTTTCATTTTAGCGGTGCGTGATTGATCTTTATATGAACGTAGAGAAGAAAAAAGATGAAACGAACGAGAAAATTGTCGTGACTATGTAACTACGTATGGTTAACAATTTAGAAGTAATAGTAATTCTATAATTATTTATTATTAAATAATAATTAAAATTATTGATGGTTCAAGTTTATAGTTAAAAATTGTTTTGTATAGATGGCAAGCACATAAATTAAGATTTACTAGTAGTTTTTTATTTATTTGTTCATAACGGTAGAAAGACAGCCGTCAGCAATGACGGGCTGATGAATAAATTTTAAGTTTTCAGAAGAGCCATATTAGATACCCATAACTCATAGATCCATTTATTCAAGTGGGTCAGCGTCCTGGAATTTTATATTGTGGTGGGTTTTCTAATCAGGCCCGAGCCAGGGGGGGGGCACTTGGGGGCACGTGCCCCCCCCCCGAAATTTTGAAAAGACAAAGAAAATGGAAGGGGAACAACCGAAAATTTTACAATTTACAAAAGATTTTTTACAAGTGCCCCCCCCCCCGAAATTAAATCCTGGCTACGGGCCTGTTTCTAATCATTAAAGAAAGTGAGTTTAATAAAAAGATACGGGGTGTCTATTTTCCTCTCTCTTCTAAACGATAGCTTGTTTTAGGATTTTGATTTTGTATATAAAAGTAGCTCTCTCTGCTATCCAAAACTGTGAAGGGCCAAATTTTTATAATATTGAAAGAAAGAATCTCACTTGAGATTCAGTTTATATTTTCATAATATGAAGTTATGTTACATCGAATTACTTAAAAACTTAGAAGATACCGGATAGATGAGATGAAATGCTCTTCATATTTTAATTTAAAAAAAAGTAAACACCTGCTATGCGTACTCGCAAACAGTGGCCAAAATGGAGGTCTTAAAAGATATGGTAGCGTTGTGACGTGCAATTGAGCGATGCAGTGAGTCAACGTGTGGTTTCAAAGGGGTGAAACGGGAAATATTGTGGATAAAGAAGGCAGCTTTTTTTGGAAAATTCTGTGGTATATAAGGCTAACGCTCAACTTGAACATCAGTCATTATGTATTTATTTTTGAAGAAGGCCATAAGTGAAATTCAGAGCTCCAAGTTCTAAATAGTGCTTCAAAACGGTAAGAGAAATCGCTCACCATCATGACGAGAGCGGGAGAAGATAAAAGTTGGAAGTTAAATGCAGTTTTGGGGGATGAAATTTGTTAATTAATTTAATGTAGATGAATTGATTTGATTTTCATAGAATTATATTTGTAAATCTTATTATTTCCATCACGGGAAAAATATTGAAGGAACTACCCGATCAGGGAATAAGAGGTATTACTTATATTCTATTCAACGCCATACTTTGAATAAACACCTTTTCAGCCCAATGGAAAATAGCCCAATTTATCTTCATCCCTAAACCTAGAAAACCACCTCAGGGCGTCACATTTATATATATTTCCCAGGCGTTTGACAGGATCTAGCTCGAAGGATTGCTAGTGAAGATTAGAAGAGTAGTACTAGCGAAATTCTATCTGCTTTTTAAGTCTTTTCTTGAAGAGACAATGTTCCAAATCAAGTATCGGGATACTTATATAGACTCCTATCCCATAAAATCTGGAGTACCACCTATTCTTTATTTGATATACACAGAAAATTTTTCCACAAGAACAATTACAACCATCGCAATTTTCGTTGACAATACCGTAACCATGGCTACGCATATGAACGAAACTCTTGCATTATATCACTGAAAAGAACACTTGAATGATATTCAAAAATGTCTGAAATCATGGAGAATCAGTGCGAATGAATCAAAGTCGGTCTATGGAACTTTTACGATGCGGAAAACAAACTGTCGCCGTAACACTAAATAATAGGGAGTTGTTACAGTCAGAAATGGTATTAAAGTATCTGGATTTACACTTAGACTTACAAAAACTACATTTGGGCAAAACGGAAGCAACTTGACCTCAAATACAGAGATATGTTATGGCTACTGGGATGCAAATCAGGACTTAAACTAGAGAACAAACTATTGCTTTACAAAACCATTATAAAGCCCATCTGGACATACGGGATCCAATTGTGGGGAACGAGCAATAATTCCAATCTCGAGATCATACCAAGATTCCAATCGAAAACGCTTCGAACCATTGTGAACGCTAAGTGGTACATTCCAAACGACGTCATCCACAGAGACTCAATATGAAAACAGTTAAAGAAGAAATTTAAGCAAACAGCGAAAAATATCAGAAGCATTTTCACCTACACTCTTAATCAATTAGCCGCCAATCTTCTCGATGGCTCAATGGCTCTTCGTAGACTGAAGAAACAACACCCAATGGACCTCGCTTTTTATTAGGTTTTGTTTCTTTTTATTTTGTTTCATTTAGTTTTGTTTTGTCCATTATTGTTTTGTTTTCTTTTGGTTTACTTCGGTTTCGTGTTGTCTTTGGTCTGTTTTGTTTTTTCCACGCATATCTTAAAAATATGACACGCTGGAGGAGGAGGAGGAGCAGCGTGCTGGCCTTTTATTATTTGGATTGAATTCAACTACTTATTTAATTTAAATTTTTGACCACTTTTGGATAAAGATCCAAATATTACGCACCAGTTAAGTTGGATCGGTAGTGTATAAATGGCAAAAGTCTAAACTTTAAAATGTTAAAAAATTCCTAACGTTTCCTTCTAGCACGGCCTGCCGCTCGTTTATTAATGGACGTATTTTTGATTTTTCCGTTTCGATATTAAATTTATCGAGTAGTAAAGAAATTTAAAAATCTATTTTTGACGCAAAATTTAATTTCTGCATGTAGATATTTTGACGTTGGAGTAGTATTTCCGGGTTAAATGAAGGAGAAAGTTAAAAAAAACTTAAAGAGAACCTCCAGATATAATCGATGGTGGAACCAGGACTTTAATCTTCTGACACTCAAGAAGTCCCTGTTTACCGTACTATCTTAACCAGCAGTGTTGTGTTAAGGTGGATATTTAAAACCATGCTACTACATGAGCCTGCTACTGAATCGCAAGGCATTTGATTTCAATGCTGCTACTTCTTGACAGGTAGGCGGGGTGTACAAAATGCATGCATTGCTAGACGTGGCTCTTGATAAGCATTGCAATGCGTCACCTAACACTTGATTATGATTTTTATCACATTTCATTATCGTCTCTTGTTTCTTGCGTTGGTGTTGCGTTTAAAATTTTTAAGTTTTAAAATATCTCAATGCAATTATTACAATCGGGGGCCAAAGGAGCAGTGAAGCGACACATACAGCCTCTCCTGCTCAATTCCTACTCGCACCTCCAAGTTGGCGGCCCCTGGTAACCTGGGGAGAATCCTCAAAGATCGGGTAACCAATCCCGGTGGATGGGGTGAATCTGTAGGGCTAAAGCGAGAGGGAGACATTTCCTTCGGGTTGGACGAGAGGCCAGCACCCTCTCTCCGTAAAAAAATAAATTTCGTTAAAAATCTCAGCAATAAGCCTCGGAAATCGGACGGATGCTCTAGTCGACGAAACAAGCAAAGAAAATGGACTACGAATATGGGAATATGGAATGTTCAGGGCATCAGAAACAAAAAAGAAGAAATAATATTGGAACTCATACAGCGGAAAATAGATATAGCCGTTCTCTCAGAAACAAAAAAGAAAGGAAATGGAATCGAAAAACTTAGAGATTTTCTACATTTATACACTGGAGTTGAAAAGAGTGAAAGAGCGAAGGCAGGTGTATCCATAATAATACACAAAAAAATGAAAAAATATGTTAAGTCGTGGGAACCAATAAACGAACGTATCATTCAAATGACGATCCTCATTAGGGGGAGAACAATAACCATTCTCGGTATCTATGCACCAAACGATGACGCCACAGTTCAAGTAAAAGAAAATTTCGAAGATATCCTACGAAATACGATAGATAATATTCCAAATTACCACGAAATCGTCATCGCCGGAGATTTAAACGGCAGGGTGGGTAAACAAAGGAACAGCAAAGTAGTAGGTATTCATGGAGAAGAGAGAATAAATGATAATGGCCAGCGATGGATAAACTTATGTGAACAATATGACCTGAAGATCACGAACACGTTTTTTGCGCATAAAGATATACACAAATTTACATGGTACCAACACACTAGGGGACTGAGATCAATTATTGACTACCTTGTTACTAGACAACAATCGGGTATAAAAATCCAGGATGTGAGGGTGTACAGAGGTGCCGACTGCGGATCAGACCACTGCTTACTGATTGCAAAAATATATATACCATTCATAGCCTCTTATGCCCAGAAAGATGAAGAAGTAAAGGAAAAAGAAAAGGAAGCTAAAAACATAAAGTATAATATCGAGAGCTTCACACACGATAGCACCAAATACTTGTTCAGCAGAAGATTGGAAGAGAAACTAACAATAATGGAACGGACAGCAGAAGAAGAATATCAGCACATAAAAGCATGTATATTACAATCTGCACTGGAATGTCTAGGAACACAAAATCCCAAGATTAATAAACCCTATTGGTGGGACGAAGATATCGAGGAACAAATTAAAGCAAAGAAACAACTATATAAAAACTTTCTTCAAAAGAATGACACCGAATCCAAACAAGATTATAAAATAGCCAATAGGGAGGTGAAGAAACAAGTAATAAATAAGAAAAACTTAAGCTGGACAAGGAAATGCGATGATATCGAACAATATATCGGGGGAACTCGAAGCTCGGAAGCTTGGAAAACAATCAAGTCTGTAAGAACATCTTGTAAGACGGGGATCAACTTGGGAGGCATAGGAAAAAATGAATGGGTACAACACTTTAAAAAACTATTACAGGAAAAAAGACCGACATTTATACAGCAACAACACCAAGAGCAAGAGACAACACAAAAAGATCGAATACATCTAAGGGTTGAACAGGTCCAAGAAGCAATAACGGCTACTAAACTAAAAAAATCACCGGGACCAGGAGGAATATATCCAGAATTTTTAAGAAATGGACCAAAAAAGCTGATAGAAATGCTGAGATCTTTATACGAAAGATGCTTAAATGGGGAGGAGATTCCAAAAGAATGGAAAACCTCATTTATAACAACAATACATAAAAAAGGTCACAAAGACTACCCAAATAACTATCGGGGTATAGCGGTGATTCCAACAATAGGCCGAGTATACGCAAGGATTCTGAGAAATCTAGTGGAAGAAGATGTAAAAAATGATCAACCCGAGGAACAAGCAGGGTTCAGAGCCGGGAGATCCACGATAGACAACTTGTTCACTGTAAAAATCGCACTAGAAAAACGGATGCAGCGGAGTCGGGAGACACATCTAGCCCTCATTGACTTGGAAAAGGCATATGACAACGTTCCTATATCACAACTATGGACGGAATTGCGGAAGCTCAAAATAAGACCGACGATAATTAGAGCTATTCGGGAATACTACAGAGAAAATTATGCCGCGATAAAGGTTGGGAAATCTATTACAGAGATGTTTGAAACGACCAAAGGACTAAGACAGGGATGTCCACTTTCACCCACTCTATTCAAAATTTATCTGAACGAAATCCTACAGGGATGGATGAAAAAGTGTAAAAATATGGGACTAAGAGTGGAAGACGACATACTTTATACCCTTTTTTTCGCGGACGACCAGATTGTGATAGCGGAAGATGAGCAAGACCTTAGTTATATGATCAGAAAGCTCCAGGAGGAGTACACGAAGGCCGGACTTACTATGAACCTGATTAAGTGCGAATATCTGATTGTTGGAGGTAATGAATGCAATGACCTGCCACTTGAAACAGGTGCTATAAGAGGAGTAACCAAATGTAGATATTTGGGAGTCATAATGAACAAAGAAGGTAACAGTAATGACGAAATAAAAGAAAGAATCAACAAGGGCAGAAAAGCGATAGGGGCATTGAACTCAGTCCTGTGGGAAAAAAATATAAAGAAAGAGACGAAAAAAAGGATTTATAAATCTATAGTCCGAAGTGTGATGATATATGGCGCAGAGGTGTGGGATGTCAGCGCAATCAATAGACGGAAATTGCTGGCCACAGAAATGGACTGCTTGAGAAGAAGTTGCAGAAGATCCAGAATGGAAAGAATAAGGAATGAAGCTATAAGAAGAACCATGAATATGGAAACTGATATAGCGGATGAAATAGAAAAACGACAACTGATATGGTTCGGACATACAAAAAGAATGGGAGAAAGTAGATGGCCAAGAAAAGTATTGGAATGGATCCCGCCGGAACGGAGAAAGAGAGGACGGCCTAGGAAAAGCTGGAGGGACGATATAGATGGGGCGATGAATTCCAGAAATATAGATGAAGAGTTATGTCAGGATAGAAACAGTTGGAAGCTGGGAACGGAGAGGCGGCGCCAGCCGTAGAAATCCGTATATATATATAATTATTACAATCGATCAACGATAGCAATCTAACGATTAAAATGATAAAAACTAAAATTAAAAATTTACGTTGGGTGTATCATCATGAGGCAAAAAAGATTAAAGACTCGATGCGTTCTGGAGCGGATGCAGCACAAGTTTATAAACCATCGCTATCGTGGTTTGAGGAAAAGCATCCTTTTCTAGGTGACACTGTGGAATATTGTGCATTGGGTAGCCAGCAATAATATGATAGGTTGTGTCGCAAACGAGAAACTTCCACTGCAACATTGCAAGATTCTTTACTCGAAGACTCGTATAAGACGAGTTTTCACGAGTTCACGTATAGATCATACCTTGTAATCTGTAAACTTGGCATGAAAGCATGCCAATAGGTAGCATGTGTATTCCCAGCTTTAAGTATACACTGGCAGGCTAGAAAGCGGAAATCCGCAGTTTTATTCCTAGTCGCGCTACATAAGTACACTGCTGGTAGTATAATGGGTCCGAACTGAATTAGATGGTATGCAGCTGCGATTTTATGATTTTTACGAAATTAGATTTAGAATAAAATCCATATGGAATAATAAATTTTTTGATTTTTCGAATCGTCTAAACTGGTTTTCCCCTTTAAACGAATATCTATCGATCAACATGCTTTTACGACAAAAAAAACTCAATAACTTAATTAAAATAAATATTACCATTCGTAACTTGCTCGGACTTACCAATAACTGAATTATTTTTTAAAAGAACAAGTTTTAATATCTCCAAATAATTTATTATTAATTTTCCGTCTGATTTTTATGCGTAGAAAATTCAAGTATTACACTACATTTTGAAACTAATCGATAAGATATTGACCCATCTGGGGTCGCACTTATTACCACTAGAACATAGTTATTATTTAAAAAAAAGTAGGTCAGTAGGTAATTAAGAAATATTTCAAACAAGTTCAATATTGCATCGAATTTTCAGTTACTTTATATACGAGGGTGGAATGCAAGGGTAGCAATTTTAAAGGGGTTCCTAACCTCGCGGCTATTTTCCGGTGTTCCCTAGATGTTTTTGTTAGTAATTGTTACCCACATGAATTTTTATGACGAAATAAATCAATACATTTTAAAAATTTGAGGAAATTTTGTTTTCTCACGAAAGGAAACTCACCAATTTTCTATATTTTAAAGTGTTTTTCCATTATTAGCATGGGTTTTTAATGTTTACATGACTATTTCAACATGTCCCTAAAGAGTCTTCCTCTAATGATTAATGAAGAGCAGGCGCGACACCCTGAACTGACCACGAGCCTCGTCCATCAATGTCTTCTAGAAACTACAGTTAACAGACATTCCGTCTGCCTTGTGTTTTCTTCTGTTATTAAAGTGCTTTTCTACATAATGAAAGCCATTATAGAAAAAAAAGAAATCAAATTTATTTTGTGTAACCTCAGAGATGAATTATTTAATAAACGAGAATTTCGAGAATTTTCGGACTACACGAAAAACTTTTTTGAATTAGTAGGTATAACAGTAAATACAAAACATACCTGTATTGTAACGAACAACAAGTATAAAATAATATGAATATTTTTTAGCTGCGAGGTAAATTTAAAAGGAATGAAGTGCGTAGATCCTGCTGTAATTATTTAACGAATGAGTGAATTAAATAAAAGTCTGCTGAGAAATGCGAAATTGCGAAATAGAATCGAGTTAACGTTTAATCCTCGCTTTATGACCCAAAATAATAGCTATTTAATTTAAAATAATTGACTTCTAAAAGAGCGGAAAATAAGTCAACGTAGGTTCAACCTATTTCTGAAAGTTATAGTTTACCATCAACTTACGATTTGTCAAATATACTTTTGAAAAGAAGAAAAACCACATAGATCCGAAAAGGGACATTTTGAGATAACGTAGAAAATATGAATAAAAGGGATGTATCAAAAATAGCCTATAAATTTTCAAATATCTAGTGAGCGCTTACGTACAGATTTCACATAGGTCGTGTAAACATGATATATACACGATGAAATTTGATCTGGAAATTCGTCTATATTTCAGCAGGTTGGAATATTTCATAGTAGCTTTCAGGTCCCTTCACGGTTCTTACTGATATCCCAAACCCGCAGGGGATCTCCGGTGTTTTTAAAGAAGGTAAGACTTATCTTGATTTACTGATTGGAAAATCACCCTCTTCAAGGGGACTTAACATTGAACAAACCACTGGGAATTTAAATATTTCCCTCTGCTTTACATTATATCTGCACTTATTATAGAAAAAAAAAATTATTCTTTTATATTGCAGGAAAATTATTTGATGCTATGAATTATTAATTTGGCCGGGCGGAAGTGTATTTGCCGATTTAAATTGGTTGATGAATGATAAAAGCTGTTGCTTTTTTGCTTAAACCAAATTTGTCACTTTCAATGTCTTTTCTATTTCAGCGACACAAGTCGTCTTTGTAATGGTAATTGTCTTTTGAAACGTCGAAATCAATTTGGTATCCAATCAGTGTAACCTCCTTAACATTTATCAATTATTAATTTTCAAACTTGGAATTAATTGCAAGTAACTTGGTTCGTAAAGGGGGGATTTAAATTGCGAAATTATTTTATAGTATGTAAATAAAAACAAAATTGGGGTTTAACAAAAATCAGCTTTATAAAAGAATAAGTTTGATAATTTAAAGTAAGCTAGCGTCAGATCTGTCTACGCTTGGTTCCCGAGAGTAAAGTGCTTCATCCCCAACTACCCCAATCACAAGAGACCGTTTCATTGAGGGAGAACGCGAGAATAGAATTGGAAGTAACACAAACCAGGTGGTGCGTATTTGACGACCCCGCTTGTAAAACAAGTAATTGATTATTCATCAATCGAGAAAGTATAAGTTCACATTCCTCTTTTCTTCTTTCTCCAATGAGGATAAATTAAGATTTGATCGGTTCGTTGCATTTAGTCGCTTGTAATTTTTATGAATTAGACGACGCGATAAATAATCAGAAAAGGAGGGTAAGCTTTTTGATTGCCAAATTGTAATGGAAATAAATGAAGGAAACGTTAATCGGTTAGTTAGTTATACTTCTTACTTCTATTCGTTTTTGTGTTTGAGTTTATGAAAATGATTTGTTAATATTATCATAATTAAAATCAAACTAAAGAAATCGTGTAGAAGCTTTAGGGAGAAAAGAAATATATTACATTAATAGAAGACAGCATTGCAATCGATCATAGTTCAGTTCCGGCTATTACTAGAAGTAATGAACTGCAAACGATTTCTTTTGGACATTGCTTTTAAACGAAATAATAAGCTTTGCTATTATCGTTTATTAATCTCTTCTGTTATACTAAAGTACAAGGAATAATTTCGAATTTGTTTTCTCCGCTTCGCATCTATAGGGTGAATCAATAACCTGAATTACTGCGAAATCTCTCTTACTCTTTAATAATAAAACAATTTTCATCCAAAATTACTCTTAACAATACATTGCGTTTGGTTTTTTTTCAAAAATTCCTGAATTGTTTTAAGCCATTTTATGCAATAATTGAAAAATTTCTAAACCTCATAGTTTTCGAATTATTGTATTTGTTGAAATAACATTATATCGGTCTTGCAGAATAAAGTTATGAAAATCAAAAAGGAAAGAATAAACTATTCGATCTCAAATGATTGGGGGCAGTTGTACTAACAATGTGGTACAGTCAGAAAACATTTTCTTTCAATGGAGTCTTGAAAAATGTTACAGCTCACAGATGAATT
This sequence comes from Rhagonycha lutea, assembly GCA_958510855.1. Classification (NCBI taxonomy): domain Eukaryota; kingdom Metazoa; phylum Arthropoda; class Insecta; order Coleoptera; family Cantharidae; genus Rhagonycha; species Rhagonycha lutea. The sequence continues at coordinate 23,351,732 of OY294042.1, forward strand.
GATTCTTGTTTACCTGGGAAGCAAATTAATGATGAACTATGGATATTCCTAGTGCTTTCAAGGAATTGAAAAATAGAACAGAACGGATTGAAATGAAGGTGTGAGTTAAAAAAAAATTTAATTATTAAATCTTGATATCTCTGACGAATGTATTGTGATGCTCCAAAACCATCTTCGCAGTCCCTCATTCGGAAAACTGAGGTAGCTGTAATGTTTCGAATATCACCATAAAGTTCCGACTGATTTTCTAGTCGGAGAGCAATTTAAGACCGCTAATTTATCAGCGAAGACTAGATTCTAAATTCAATAAGGAGACTCGGGCGATTTTTATACAAATTATTAACTTAAAAGCAAATTGTAAAAATGCGATCTTGTTGTTCGGACCACAATTAGTCCTTAAGGTGCAATTCCACTGATGCAACACTGAACGACATCAGGCATGCTACTTGTTTTCTGGTGTTGTCAATGGGGTGAAATAATGAGATAACAACTTCATTTATAGAAGAATACCATAATTTACCCGTATTATGGAACAATAGAATAAGTATTTATAATGATAATCGAATAAATATAATGAGAAATTAAATAATTAAGTTAATTCAATTATGTGTCAATTTGTGTAATCGGATCAGACCTCCATTGCATTTAAATTCAATTCTGGTAAACGGCAGTTTGATCAGATTAATAATATGTGTGGCAAAATTCAAAATTTGTACAAATAATTCTAAAATAAAAGTTTTTAACGAACCAATAAATTGTTTGAGTATAGCTGTGTTACTGGGCAAACCTCCTGTAGAAATTAAGTCGGTTGTTGGTCGTATGCAACCCACATGTGTGACGCTTCTGTACGGTTGAAATTCTGCTTGTGATTGTGGTAATTAAACTTCTCCAATTTTACCCAATTTACTGAATCCGTGTGATCGCAGGTGTCCACGAATAAATCATTGCTTCTTGTGAATTTGTACCCTTGTACATCTGGATCAGCAGCGGGCTTTCTAGGTACCTAACCTCAAACTTTTTGTGTGCCTCGTTTTTGATAATTTCCAATATTTTAGGGAATAAACAGCGCTTTTACACTTGTATTGGCTAATATAAACGAGATTCAGAACTCGCTGACTATAATTCTCATCAAATAATCGCAAATTTTGTGTGATATCTACACACGTGCACCGATGACGTCACTTCCAAAATCGAACAAAATTTGTAAGAAATTCAGTGCTACCGAAATAGAAAATGCATTATTCAATCGCTCGAAAGGGTTTTCAAAAATCTAAATCGACGTCGCAAAAATCTGCAACTCGCTTCCACAACGTCGGCGAACGGAAAGTCAAAATCTTCCTTCTTCACTTCTCACATCTAAAATTCGAAAATTCCCCAAGATTTTCAAAAAACATATAAAATAGGAGGTAACGGTTTTTGCGGGAAAATTTGAATTTTATACACTAATTTAATCTTCTTTGCATGTTCACCAAATTAAGCACAATAAGAGCAAAAATCACGTTCAAAATCAAAATATTGTACCTATGTAGTGTGTAACAGTAACAAATTGGCTATGGATGTAATCAAGATCTATCTTTTACAGTTTTAAGTATTCGCTTGCATACCTTTTTGACAAAATAACCTATCCCGAATCTCTGGTTTGTTTTTATCATCACAGTATATTTTATATTCAATTTTAAAATGTTTTATAATAATCGCCTAAGTTGCAACGTGGTTTTTGACGTTCGATATAACTTTTGTTTTTCCTTTATTTATTTGTAGTCCTACCAGTTTAGATGATCTATGAAGGTCGTCCAGCATTATCTGGAGTTCTTCTTCCCTTACAGCTATAAACACAATGTCATCTATGAATCTTAGGTGGTTCAGACATTCCTCGTCTATACTATAATGGTCCAAATAAGTTATAAAGCCCCACGTTGGTTAGCCAAATAAGTTATAATGGATTTTTCTAAACTTGTAAAGCTCCGGCTCGCTATAATGGTGGAGAACAAATATACTCACACAATGAAGGCCGGGATCAAACTTGAAATTATAGACTCGGGTGAATAGAGCTGATTTAATAAATTTGCTAATACGTTGATTATAATTCTGTTTTTTCGACAATAATTTTGTCCCTTGGCCGTTCGTGTAAAAGTGTTAGACTCTTTCGAACTACAATTACATTTACTATCGATTCGATAACTAAATTGCGGATCGAAATCTTCGTGTGTAATAAAGCGTGGCAAAATTCAAATTTCACAACGAAAATGTTCAAATACTAATTAAAATTAACTCTTTAGTGCAAACCTTTTCGAAACCACTAGAATAGCTTCTCTGCATTCGTTGATGGGTGGTGACGTAATATAATATGACGATAAGTCGATAAGATGTAACCTATTTCATTTTTCGACTGTCCATTGTTTGAACTTCTCCATGTCGACTTCCTTTTATTTTTCCTGTTAAAGAATGTATTCATTCATCGCATACAGGTTATTTTATGCTAAATTTTCTAGCATCATATCTCCCGTCTCATTTATAATCCCAACATTCACCAATATTATCTTCTGTTGTCTCTTGCTTGGGACCCAGTTTGGCGTTAAAGTCTCCCAATACTATTGTATACTTTGCAGGGTTTTCCTCGATCCCATTTTTTCATATTTTCATACAATTGTTCAATTGCCTCGTTATAGTATGTTGCAACATACAATGTTGGTCCGTTTCTAGGTTTTCCTTTCTTGTTATTGGTCGTCAACGTATGGCAGTCTGTTGCAACCCTGAGATTCTTACCTACCGTCTTTCTCCTATTCCGATGACTGCCGTGATTGGCAGGGTGCAGACTGCTGGGCACCTAGGACCTTTTTCACTTGTCTTTCTCTTCTTCTTCTTTCCTTCTTCCTTATGTAACTATAATGTGTTCTCATGATAGAATTTCTTCTGCCACGATTCCTCAATATGGTTATACCGCCAGTAATCAGTTGCTAGAGCCTCGTTAGTGTTAATAGGGTGCACCACGTAAAGGTGAGGTTAGCATTTGGGTGGTAGAGGCTATGTGTGTCGCATATCCACCCCTTACACCCCTTATTATTTAAAGCGATTTAATCAAATTTGGTAAAAAAATTTCATTCCAAATTCCCTGTTTGTTGAATATTGTCGATAACTTCTATTTTCTCTATACTTCCATTGTGCGTATATCGTTTGACAAACTTTTTTTTAAATTTTTTAATTTAATGTTAATTACAATTTTTAAACTTATTCGATTATTTCAATCATAATTATATAAAAGTTTGTTCATTACGAAGATCTTATTCTACTATTTTTATAAATTTTATTACCATATAATTAGTGACAAAGTTTACTGAACAAAGTGTACTACCGTGATTTGCCGCCATTATTTTGTAAATAATTAGGGTAGAATTTTGTTTTGCTTTCCAGAGTGAAGCGAGCAGGAAATTTTATCACTTACGACTCAATATGGAAGAGGGTAACATCGGTATTAATTTTGATATAGAAGAAAATTCTAATTGCGATCAAATAAAAAAATTAGTTTATCTATCGTGCAGCGCTACAACCCTGATGGGTCTTTGCTGACCATTATTATAATATTAACTTTTTAATATCAAATGGTTTTCATGGCATTATATTTTTTACCTACGACGTGGAGCCAACCCGACGAAGAACCCCCAACCTGGAGGACCAGAGAGACGGCCAGAATAAAGTTCTTACTTCACTCGGATTCGAACCGGGTATTTAGCTTTCATAGTCAACTCGCATGACCACTATACTCCGACCGTCTCGGAGTCCTATGTATTATGTAATTTGTTAAAAAAGTTTTATTACATTTTTTATTAAATTATGTAAACAAAGGTTAAAATCTGTTTATGAATTACGATCTTTTCGACGAGTTCAAAGTTGCAGACGATGCCAGACGATAGCATATTATGAAAATTCTCTCAGGAACATATAATAAAAGAAATACAATACCATAAAATATTGCATGTCCAGTTTTGGAATTGTTATCAAACCGTCCTCAAGCACCTTCCCAAAACAAACAATTTTGTGGAAAGATGGCACCGAGCTTTCAGTTTTCATTGAGCTCCAACTTGGTCGTTTATCGATGTTTTGAAGAAAGAACAGGGTATGAACGAGTTTAAAATATATCAGCGGTCAATAACCAACCGTAGGGTGAAATAAAGTATCGCAACATTGTGGCCAGGATCATGTCCATATCAGGAGTCGTATGATGAGCGTAACCTGGATAACTATACCGCCTACATCTTCGAATTTCAAACAGCTAATACAATCGTGTTTTATAAATACCTTTGATTTTTTCCTAGATATAATAATTTAAAAAAAAAATGTAATAAAACTTTTTTAACTAATTACGTAATAGATAACACTATAAGTATAGTAACCAATCTTCTTGTTCTTAATTAGTACTATCATATCTTCTTTAGACGTTGGCTAAGTTCCTCCTGGCTAAGCCAAGAAGAAGTTGCCTTCCCCATAGTCCAAAAGAAATTGATTAGAATTTATACCGATCACAGTACATATCCGACGCAATCAGGATTAGAACCGCGGTTTCCCGCTCTTTAGTCTATCCGTTTTTGATTTGCGCCTGACTGCTGGTCTAGCAAATCATATACTTCAATTGTACTTCCAGACATTTGCAAATGGCAAATTTTGAAGCATTAATTTTATCAAGTTCCATGAGATCGGCAAAACCGAAAGTCTATGCAATAAACTAAAAATGGATGTTTGCAAACCTCTTACATTTTATTATCACAAAGGTATGTAGTTGTACAATCCAGACCCAAAGAATCGATGTTTTTTTGGAAAATTGGTAAGTAAAATTTTATTTTCAAAAACCAATTTAAAGGTACCAGTTTCACAAGAGTAAAATCGTGGATGATATTGAAACATGTAATCCGGTAAGGTGTTTTTTGATTTTAAAATTTTTCTTTAATAATTGTTTCATAATTATTATGATAATTAATCGTTCGTTTTTAGTTTCTATCAAGATCATGTAGCGCTTACAGTACAACTACTGCATAAGAATTTAATGAGGAGGCGGCTAGCTTTTACATACATAATGTCTAGCGTCGAAAGTGGGGATCTCGTGAATTACGTGACGGAAGTTTTGTCGTACAAATAATTTTTGCAGTCCAAAATCATAATCAAAATCATGTAGAAAATATGATCAATTTGTTAATTAGTAAATGATGCTCCTTATACGGTAAATTACAGATATATAACTTAATTTAAATTTTTTTTCAATATTAGGAATATCATATTAGCCATAAAAATGCAAACGATGGTCTTGAGATCTAAAACATAATTTCTTTTAGAAGTTATTGCTAATTTTATAATGATGAAAGTGTGAAAGAAAATTGAATCAAGCACATAACAATAAATGTAAATGTTTTAAAAATTTACTTTGTAGTAAGTATTGTAGTACGACTACTTTATATAATTGAAAATGCAAATTTTCACAAATAAATTTAAGGAGAACAAATTTGTGCTAGTATTTTAAATAAAACCAAACTAAACTATAGTAATAGTACAGATATTATTCAGCATGTTCAAGTTGTATTGTTAAAGAAAATTCAATAAAGCTGAAAAAGTTTCCAATTCTGAAATTGGTACTTGAGCAGTTTCACTTAACTTGGGTATAGAAAAACTATCATGCGAGTTTTAGTCTCCATTGCTTTGCATCCACTAAAATGTTCTCTTCAATTTTACTAAGTATACACTCTGCATGTTTACAACTTTTGAAAGTAAACTTTGAAAAAATAAATTTTAACATATAAAATTAATGTTTTCAATTTCGTATATTACAATTAAATTATTTTCCCAGCACAACACGTGCGCAAAAAATGATGCCAGCTATTTTTAAAGCTGCTATATATGTACTACCTCATACAATCTTTCATAACTCAGTGTCTATTAAAATGTAATTCATAATGACAGTCGATTAGTTCTTCGTATTAAATATCGATTTAAAGCTTCTGACATTTTCAGCTTCATTTATATTTTTATTTACAATGTTGAAGGGTAGTATTCAAAATACTTTAAAAGCTTTATGAAAATTAATTATATTTTAAATTTTTTATCAAATTTATTGACATGTTCTCTAATTACCTCACAGATTACAAAGTTATTCTCTGTTTGTTATTATATGGGACAGAGCTAAGTAACTTTCGGGTTGCTTTTCCCCCATAGGATCAATCCATGTCACATTAACCAAAGGTCTGACATTGATGTTTCGGATTTCAATAACTTTTGGTAATTTAGTATTACACAAATAATCCAATTTTTTTTTAAATTTGAGTTAAATGATGAATATTAAATGATAAGATTAACCCTTTCATTTGAAATGATAAGAGAGCAAGCGCTAATTGCGATAACCAAGGCAATAGACACTACACCGTTACGCTTAAAAATAGCCCATTGTTTTTAATGTTAGTGTGAGTTAAATTTAATGCACATGGCGGCCAACGTATTAAAACCAATCCATAGTTAAAGAAGGATTAATATTTGAAGTATAGTTGAATACTTATACTAGAAACACTTCAAATATTAGTTTGGAATTTAGTTCTAAATTATTTCAAGACCGAGACAAATTGAATTTATTTATGACTTATTTCCTCATAAAAACAACATTTATTTCCGCGTTGTGAAGTCGTTTAGAAACATACAGCTCATTTAAATAATTATTCATTATTAAGATTATTTCTAGTAACCTTATCTTGAGCCAATAATAAAACAGTATGGTTATGTAAACTAAAATCTACAGCTTAACGCGGAATCCGAACCACAGCACAAATAAATTTGAATTTTGACTGTATTCAAACGCTGAACCCTTCAATCCCCAAAGTCCGTCACTTTACCTTTTAAACTAATTAAGAGATGTAGCACCAAAAACACATTTATACACAAATTTACGCCATGTAATGATTAAATTTAGCATGCACAATATAACGCACCATATGAATGAATGAAAACTTAATCTGTAATATGTATGTAACACCCGCATTCGTAGTAGGAGTGGTAATTGGACGTAATACTGCGAGCTGCTACAAAGTTGCAAGGGTATTCCCCGAAGAATGCTAATGAGAGCCCACCATCCGCTTTGCACAAACGATGTTTTGCAAAAAATTAATGCAAAATATAGTCTTTACTTTTTTAAAACAAAAATTCAAATATAATCAAATCAAAACGTCGCAAGTTTGAAACGTGAATTTACCCTAAATTGACAACCCCTAATGAGAGGGTTGTTAAAAAAAAATAATTAATAAGACTTTGCAATCTGGAGCGGTTAAAACCCAGGTTTGTTTTGCCACAATGGTCTCATAGACTGGCACAGCTTCGTTAATATATTGGAGAAGCTGAGTTGTGAGTTCCGAAAAAATGGCTACGGTCTTGATTTTTATTGCTTTTTGTTAATGGATTGTAAGAAGTAAAAATTTCAAATCTACTTGTTAGATTTATAAATAATACCTTTTCTCAACTATAACTTGTTTTATATTAATATAATGTCAACTATAAACTATTAAGCCAAGTAAGTCATATTTGCACATAATAAAAATGCGATTGTTATAATATCTAATATTAAAAATTTTTTTATCAAGAATATCATCAATTAATTTATATTCGATACAGTGACGTAGCAACAGGTGGTGCGAGTGGTGCCGGGCACCAGGGCCCGGGCTCCGTGGGGGCCCGGTACACGGACAAAATTACAGACATTTTTGTAAAAATTATCTATGAAAGTTTGCACATTGAACACAGCGAGTGCCCCAGTGCGGTGCGTCCGCACCGGGGGGCCGGCACCCTGAAGGAACGTCAAAATAAAGAAATATTGGAAAAAATTGAATAATGTAATTCATTCAGTAAATATTATAGCTATATTTACGAGGCAACGAGTGACGCAGTTGCATATAAAATAGGTAGTATTTTCCAAAAAAATCGCCTGCGGCGCTAAAAGACGCTGCTTTCCCTACCTCCAAATGCCGGAGGTACCAAAGGGGGGCCTCAAAATTGAATTGCGCCTGAAGCTTCATAAGTGCTAAATTTTCATTAGTCTCTTCCGGGGGGGGGGGGGGAATTGAGATCTCGCACCACCAGAAAATCTTTATAGGGAAATCTACGATGCCTTTTTGTTACTTACATATTTTTTGTGCAATAACATTGTTATTTAAATTTTTTTTTATAATAAAATAATGAAGGGGGCCCGCTGCGGATCTTGCACCAGGGCACGGTCTTGACTTGCTACGTCACTGATTCGATAATATTATCTACTATTTAAAATTACTATTTCGTGAAATAATTCTGCCTCTGGAATCATCGTTTCGTTGGCTGTATAGCATGTCGTACCGTTTTGTTGAAACCACAGTTCGTCCAAATCTATATCAATCAGTTGTGGCCACAAAACTTCATTTATTTTTTTACAGAACACGAATTCCTTACCGTGCGCAGTAGTGGTATACTTGTCATGTGGTGTTTTTTGCTCCTGTTGGTAAACTTCTGGAACAGGAGAGACTCTTCATACGCAATTTATTACGCAGTTCTTTGATGCGTAAGTTGTGGAACCATTTTGGATTTCATCCAGTTGGCAACATTCTATTGTTGTTTGTTTTGGATGACGCCTGGGGAATACTATTCGTTGTTTGGATGGTCCAATCTTGTTGAAATCTCCAGCACCATCTTTCACTGGTCCAGTTCCAGCTTCAGATTTTCCGCAACTGATACTGCAAGATCGTCATATGACTTAACGTTAGATTGAGGCATCCTTGGGCATTATGGGGACCAGCTTACATTCAATATTGAATAAACATTTGGTTGTCAAAAAGATTTCTTTGCGTTAGATCCCGCATAATTTCACAATTGCTTAAAAAAGGCCCTTGTCTATTGGTCGAAAGAACTGCTCAAAATATACGATTGCGGTGCTCAAATGAGTCTATGACATCGCGACAGGTGACGAATCATGGATCTACGCATATAAGCCCAAAAATAAAAAGCAGTCGACTGTGTGCGTTTTTCAAAATGAGCCATCCAACAAAAGCTGTTCGCACACGAAACACTTCGAAGCAAGTGGTCGCCTGTTTTTTTCGGAAAAACTAGACATGGTGCATCCGTACCATTGGTACAACGTAGAACGGTAAATTTTGAATGGTACATAACCATTTATTTGCCAAAAGTCTTCGGAGAAATAAGGAAAACCAACCGCCAAGACGGATCATTCTCAACTATGACAATGTGAGCTCTCACACATTGACTCGAACAAGTGAAGTTTTGAGCAATCAAAACGTCGATTTAATGGACCATCATAGTCCTAATTTAGCACCCAATGACTTCATTTTATTTCCGCACGTCAAAAATAAATAGCGAGGTGAACGTTTTCGACACCAGAAGGAGCGGCTGGTGTGTTCAAAATGCAAGTTTTGGAGGTACCTCAATCGGAGTGGAAAAAGGGCTTCAAGAATTGGTTTTAACGCATGCAAAAGTATATTGATCTTCATGAAGAGTATTTTCAAAACTAATAAAGTCATTTTTGATGAAAAATATTTATTGTTGTTCTCAAATCCTGAAATATAAAAGCGAACGTACGTATACTATAATCTAGATACAAGTAAATTTGGGCTTCAGTGAAATTCGAACGCTGGATTCTTGATCCAAAGTTCTTCACTTTATCATTACACCACATTACTTGTGGTAATGACTAACTTCCTCTATTGTTATATAGGGCAAAAAGGAGGAAGTGTTGATTGGATCAAGGTACAGAGATGGCGACATATTACAAGAGAAGAACAGCTTGAGGTGGTGTGAAGGGTTGGGGACAGAAAAATCAATAAAGGAGATCACAACCCTTTGCTAAGAGGAAGTCGAAGAAAAAGAAGAAGAGCCTAACGGTTAATGGATTAAGCGTTTTATAAGTAAAAATTCTATAGTTTAACGAGAAATTTGAACCACGGCTAAGTAATTTGCGAGCAAGTTAAAGTGGAACTTATGATCGTAGGGTCTAAATCTGATTCCCTATTGACTACAACAAACTACCTGTACAAGCATCCTTTTAGTAAGGTGGAGTAAAAACAAAATTTAAATTAAACATAAGGGTAACGAACAGCGGAAAGGCTATCAGCTATGCAAAACAAATCAAATGTTTACCGACCCGACTAACAAGGATCAAACAGGACAAAATCCTAAATTAAGTGTAAGTATAAAAACGTACAAAAAATTGCCTTGCAATTTATTGAACATTTGCAGTGCTCTAGTTTTATTTAACTTTAAAATTATTGTTTCTATAATAAAATTTGTTTTAAGTTGAAAACAAACATTTAATGTAAACAAAGAACTACGTATACTATGAGAAAAGTTAAATTGAAAAAAGTTACACTATTTATGTGTTATACACCAACGAGGTATTTAAGTTTAATGTGTGTTTTTATGTTAATTTCGTAATAAAATCTTTACAAAATACGGGAAGCATTGTTAAATAGCAAATATGATAATACAATTTTAAAAACTTACATAAAGTTAAATAGTTATAGAGTACAAGCTTAATCGCTACTCTAGCTTGTTTTTACGATGGGTAGGAAATGAACTTCATATCCACTTAAAATAATCGCTCTCTGCAAAACGAGAGACCCTGAGGGAAATCAGCCGACTGGGCTAACGGAAGAGGCATCAGCAGGGAAGATGACGGAACTGGTGCCAAGTGGGGCCAAGCAACTAGGGAAATATCAAGATGTTACTTCGTACTTCTATTTTAAACATTTCAAAAAACGTATTGCTGAAGAATTTAGGTAAATATTCGTGGAGAAAAGTCCTGCTACAATTATTTGCTAACTTCCTGCAAATTAAGTTCAATAATGACGGTTTTGTATGGCATGCCTACCAAACCTCCAAACTAACGGTAGCGTGAAATTACACTACAGTTGAAGTATTTAATGACCTTCACAACGATTTTAAAACTTCTCTCATATTACACAGGGTGAAAAAGAGGTAAATAATAATATGACGGTTTAAAAAACGTTGTTATAATGTTGATTAATTTATTTACGGAAATAACTACACCAAACTACCTGTACATTATCTATGGATTAATTAAGTATCACTTTACAATTTTCACGATACAAGTTGTAATTTATAAAAGGAAAATGTTGGAACGTTGAAATGAAAATGGAATATTTACAATTATTTACTAACTTCCTGCAAATTAAGTTCAAAAATGACGGTTTTATATTATGGCATATACCTACCAAAACCTTCAAATTAAAATTACACTACAGCTGACGTATTTAATGACCGCGATTTCAAAACTTTTCACAATTTTCCCAGGGTGAAAATGAGTAAACAATAATATGACGGTTTTAAAAATGGTATGGTATGGATTAATTAAGTTTTACCTTACACTTTCCAGGTTACAAGTTGTAATTTATAAAAGGAAAATGTTTAGTAAGATAAAACGTTTACGGTAGATTTTCGATTAACTTCGTCAATTTTCTCCATCAGCGCTTGTGACCAGTGTGTTTGCACAACAGGTTTGTTGTTATCGACTGGTCCTGGTTAGTAAGGTGTCGAATAGTTGGGGTAACTCAGAACTTAGTTTAAGGGGAAATTTCGAATTAAAAAAATACTAAAGCAGCTTTAAAAATTGGTTAGTTAAATATAGGATTAAGATAAAGTAGTTGTTACACGTACGCGAGTCATTGTGTGCGTGTATTTATTCTTGAGCTTGTATTCAGTCCACCGTCATCGCCTCGATAGGTCGCTCAAAGCTTAAGCTTAATCCGGCTTTTGTTTATTCATTTTGTTTGCACATCTCCTTTTGTAATACCGACATTCAAGTTGTTCATAGCACCATTTCTAATACAATAAAAGATTGTGTTTGTGTTATTATTTCTTTAAGTTACTCAAAATTGGTCCTTACGCTTTACAAGACCTAAAAAGTGTTTTAGAATTTTGTATTATTGTGGTCCCAAAAACTTTAATCCAAGAGATCAACTTCCAATGCATAATTAATTTTATTGTCGTAGATGCGACACGACACGACACGAGAAGATATACGATATTAAATTGCAACAGTTACGCTCATTTGAAGCTCATTTTCCTCTTCATTTCATTGCAACAAAGTGGTTTAGAGACCCCACTTTCACATTCCATGGTAACTTCTTTATAAGGTGTATAAATCACGTAAGATGCTCACGAGTTTCTTGACTGTTACTGTCACCATCTGCCGCGTCAATCGGCACACCGCCCTTTATTGAAGTTGATATCGTAGTATACTCCCGCGATATCATCATATACCAATTCACGAATTGCTCAAAAACTTATAATAGAAAATGTAATATCGTTTTTCTGATTTAAGGGTTGTTTATAAAATCGGCTAAAAATAAAAAAAAGCGACCTAAATGCTGAAAAGAACGTTATTTATATGCTTTCGAAACTTTGTTACGATTTGAGTATAGAATTTGTAAAGTCGAAATAACATAAAACGAAGCGTATAAATTGGCTGCATTTGTAGCACAGCTACAAGAAAGTTACACTAGCGAGGTAATGAATAGCGTATTTAATTCGCACATGGCAAAGTTAACGAGCTTTTATGATAATTTTACCGTGGAACAGAGCTTAATTTAGAAAAACCCCATTTAAAGTGCACTTAACGAAGGGGTCGAACTTTCGTAGCAGTTTAAAATTGTTGTCCATATCGCGTTACTTGTGGCTACACAATTTTGCGTGCCACATGGTGATATCGACCGAGAATATATATTGTATTGCCCGTTTTAACGTTTATCTTCTCCTATTGTTGTTGTTGTCAACTGCTCTTGTTCACAGCTCTTTCCCGATGACGGACGATAATTTTCTTTAATTGAAAGCTCGAGCAGATATTCTTGACATGTTTTATGAAAAGTTTTGGAAACTGTTCAGGTCGCCGTACTGTAGTGTACTGTATAGTGTATATTTCATTGATTGCGCTGGCGTTGGGCTTTAGGGAGCCTGTGACACGCCCGCCTCGCTCATCCTAGAAAGCGCGCGTTGCCGCCTCCGGCCTCCACCGTCCGAGCTTTCTGTAGCTGCTTATTTATCGGGCGGCTGCGAGCTGAACCGCGCCGCGTTACACCTGTTTTACACCACGTTATGATCGATTTTAAGGAAAAACTTGGATAACTTTAAGTTTAATCAACCGCGCGGGAGCGGGCTAAGAAAACTTCTTCTTGTAGTTCAACTTGGCGCGCACGTCACATCGCCGATTTTAAAACGCCGGTAACCACGTGCTATGAGCGAGACAGTGCGTACTTATCATTTCTTAGCCTAACGTTTTGGAAACCGTTACCGGAAATCTTTTGTAGTAGAGTGTGTGCTTGTGGGTGACAGTGCATAAGAGTTCTTGGTTGTGAGTAGCTGCGGAAAACCGCAACAGATTGCAACGCTGTCGCACACGCCGCAGCTGATTTCCTCTGTGATTAGATTTACGTAAACAGTTGCCTTGGCTCCATCACCGGTACTCGTGGGCTACAGCCTGGTTGGCGTGTACCCGTGCGCGGTTTGGAAGCCGCGACGCACCACCAGCCCTTGCAGCACGCATACACAAACACAAACAGGACCCCATCGCTCTAGAGTTACTAGTACCGCTCGTACTCAGCCATATCCTCAAACTCAACAGTGCCAGTGTCAACACTCACAACCACAGGTTGCTCCACCTCTTCAACCTCAGCTGTCAACAATAACCACAAACACGGCAGCCGCAGGTCTTCACATACCTCAGGTCCTGGTAGGTTCCTGTACCTGTCGCGATCTGAACAGTAACACTTCTTCAGAACAGCAATCTCAAGTTTCTCAAATACCAATTAACGCCACCCCAATGCTTTTTGTTCCATTCACCGTGCCCAATCTTGCACCTCCAATGACAGGAAGTTCGTTACACACTGCCAGCTGTAGTCCTTCAAAGGTAATTAAACATTTTCTAAACACTTTTCAGCAATTTTTTTTCTAACCGAATACCGGTTAATTGCGAAATTTTCCCTTTGTAAATATTAATAAATAAGTAAGACATTGGTAGTATCGTTACAAGCCCTTGGCAAGCAGAAATTTCTTTGGCCTGCACGCCACATTTACCATACAAGGATATGTTGACACTAAGTTTACTTTAAGCGCTGTCATTCATGATGAAATAATGCAAATCTTAAAAATAAGCTCGACTTTACTTAATTAATATTTAAAATACTTATCCGATATAGAACTTTTATATTAATCCTCCTTATTTAATATTCAACACGACTTCTTTAATCCCAACAACTTTTAGGCTTCTTATGATTTTTGCCTAGTTTGTTTTTAAATAATAAAAAGTTTTAATTTAAAATTGAGTTTATATCAAAACTTGTAATTGAATAATAACGGCTTATAAATAACAAGTTTCTTCATATACATTTTTAATTTACGGATTTATTTTAACGCCAAAACTTTTTAAAAATTTGTTTACAAATTTATAATACTAACTTTTGAATAAATTTACAAATCAAATTACATTTCATTAAAAGGGTTAGGTAAGTTAAGGTTGCTTTATATCTTAAGTGATAAATGATCTTAACATCAAAGTAGTGAAAAATGAAAAGTGGTACTTCTATTGAAATAAAAAAAGTTTTTTGCTATCATATTATAATATTATGTATAATAGAAAAGTCCTCATAAGCAATTATAAATATTTAATAAAACGGGATAAGCTGCAGAAAAGCGTTTTAAATTTTTTAATTCGGGTAAATAAAACCTTTTTTTTATCCAATATTACTAACTAAAGACTAAACCATAACTTTATGAGTAAAATTTCTTTCTTCCTAAGTAATAAAACGAAACTTACAAGGGGAACCTATAGCTGACCATCACGGCATTTGATTTAATGTTAAAAAAAAATTGCATTTTAAGTTACTATTCACATTAGTAAACATGACGCGCTTGAATGGATTAACGGCATTTCGAACATCCATTTAAATAACATTAACTTTAAATGCAATTTTTGTAAATAAATCATCGAAATTGGCGGGGTGATCAACTATAACGTTCGCTTTATTAATTTTAGAACTTCCTGTACCTGCTCAAATTCCAGAATAAGCGAATATTCTTTTCGTATTTTATTGTAAACATTTTGCAAAGATTAAAAATGGATTTACTATCTATGCCTATTACTTATACGCAATAAAATGTTGTTCCAAAATCATTCGTGGGAAAATGAAGAAAAACGCAGTCTCCTTTATTACAGCAAGAACTTAAGTGGAAATACGATCGCACATTTACTATTATTTATTTCAAACTCTAGCTTTTGTAACTTCACCAGTCGAAAATTAAAATTAATATTCTCTTTGTGCCTGAGTGGATTTGCGTTCATTTCCTTCAATGCAAGCGAATAAAACATGTAATTGTTCAAAATTCACTGAAATATTAGGTTGTAACAATTGGATTGGCATTAATTAATGCGGTTCCACTGTAACATTGTTCTAAATTATATTATCAGGTCCATTATCTGTATCAAATCAACAGAAAATAAGATGATCAATGATGATCGCATTGGATAAATATAAAAATTGTTATGAACAAATTGGATATTTTGTACATTGGCAAAATCACAATAAAAACCCGTAAAGTAAAGGTACAAATTACTCCTACTTCTGTAGAATCCAGATTCTCCTCGACAACTCCACTTATCGCGGGAATTCAAAATAATTTCACTACTTTTGGTTTGATTTAAAGCCTTTTTGGGAGGCAACGTTCCCAGCACATCTGGATCCTTAAAGACCTAAAAGAAATGTAAAAATTTAAGTTTGTATTGTGGTAAAAGGAGTTTTGTTTACCTTTTGTTTACCTTATTTTACAATCAATTTTCACATTTTAAATAATTATATTTGCAGCTCTGGCGCGGTTTTTTTTATAACTACTTCTACAATAAAAAGTAATCCTATTTTCGAATTAAGAGACCTGATCTCGATATTCAATTTTACCTTATTAACTTATTATAAGCGCATTTCCTTCTGGAATATTCTGAAATTGAAAAATGGAATGGAAGAGATGATCAGAGCATAGTGGTCAAGCGAGTTGACTGTGAACGCTAAATACCCGGTTTTACTCCGGATGAAGTAAGAACTATATTCTGACCGTCTTTCTGCTCCTCAAGGTTGAGGGTTCTTCGTCGAGCTTACTCCTCGTCGTAGGAAAAAAATGTAAAATGCAAAGATAAGGCAAAAGTAACTCTTTTTCCTAAAAAATAGTTGAAAAATCTAAATTGCATAGTTTGCAAGAAGTTTGTGATCCATTTTCAGAGATTTCGTCGATAAAATGGCAGGAAAATAATTTGAATTATGAATCATTTTTATAGAGGACATAATATTTGTTTGTTTAATACATTGGCCGCCACTTGCATTAAATTTAACTCATACTAGTAATAAAAACAATAGGCTATTTTCAATCGTGGCGGTCTAAGTGTTAATATAAAGTTTAATTTCTCACCCATAGATAATATGGTGAGCGAATGGTCGAGCGGCTCATATATTAGCTCCTCGAGCCAATTCTCCCGGGTTCGATTCCCTGTCTACCATCGCTTCACTCATTATTTTTTAATTGTAAATAAAACTTTTAATCTTTAAAATAATTTTAAAATTAAACCAAAAAATTTATTTTATAAAAATTTGGCTATCGGTTATCAAGAAATTCATCACTAAATACATACACCTTGGCCAACCCATCACACCAGCATGGATTTGAGAAAATCTATTTTAAGATAAATGTAGATTATACCGAAACTGCGGTCATATATTGAGGTGAATCTGAATTTATATTTGGCTGTTGTCATGCACTTATTTTGTATCTGAGATCTTTACCAATGTTTTTCCCGTAGAGAAAAAGGTAACTTGCAGAACTATCTAATAGAAATATAAACAAAAACTTTTTAGTAATACTTCGAAATAAAAAGAAAACATTTAAGTCTGGAAAAGTATTTTGTACGTTCTTTGGTGATTCTAATAGGTACATAGGATAATATAAGGCTGTGCATGCAAAAAATTGTCTATATAGTATGGCAATTCATTTAGAAAGCACAGTGTATAATTATGTATATTTTGAGGTTTAATTTACAAATTTTCTCCCTTAATGTTATAATATATAACAGCTACTATGTGTTTGGATACAAATATTATGTTATTGTATCCTTCATTTTAATGTTATAAGCGGAGTTCCGACGGAAGGATGAATTTCAGTTCATCTTCTGAAATTAACCAAATTTGAAACTAACTTGTACTATTTGTTATAGTTCAAGATTAACCTAAGTCCACATTTCAATCCAGGCAAAATAATTAACCCTGCAGCAATACTGGAAGATTTTAAGTTTTTTATTTCTGAATTTAATAGCTGTTCATTATTTTCATTTTGCTAATTAAATTCTGTTAGAGGGTTGTCATCTTAAAGGACAATACAATTTATTATTGAAATTTTCCCCCATTAAAGATTTAAAATTTTATTATCAGGAGGTATTTCTAATATTACATTATATCCTTAGTAAAATGTAGTTCAATTTGTTAAAACTTTTCTTTTAAAACTTAACAGCAGGTTAATTGTGTACTTATAACAAAAAAATAATACATTTCTGTTTGTACAATAAATTTTCTAGCTTCTACTCCTGGTATACTATACTATTTTTTCTAGGACTACTTTAAAAATTACATGAAAGTAAATAAGAATAATAAATTTTTTTAGTTTTGTCTATTTTCAAGTTTACTAACGATAAATAAACCTTAAGCTGTGTGGGTTATGGTGCTGGAGGCTCAGAATTTATAATAAATCTTTTAACTCATTAAGGAATATATATACAAACAATAAATCTATGTATAGGATCGAGTCCATTATCGTGAATTTGTAAATATTATTTATGTAAACAGAATTCATGAAAAAAAAAATCAACTGAATGTTTTGTAAAATTTACTAATAGGAATTTGTATCTACCAGTACAATGTATGGAGTGTGATTAATTTGCTCTGTATTTGAATAAACAATAGAAAGCTTTTAGTTTTGATCAATTGCTTTTCAATAAATTACTTTCAGTCAATTGCTTTCAGTAAACGTTCATGATCCCATTTACACCAATATTAATATCGGTTACTGGTGTGGTATCTTCCAAATTTAAAATTCATTTACATACATATTATATAAACTAATTTACATTCATAAATCTTACAGTAACTAGGAGTTAACTGTCCCATAGGAATATCACGTACCATCACGCACTTACATACATCGAGAACATCAACTATTAATGATTGACTCATCACACCTAACTAATTACCAATCTAATAATTTACTGTTGTTCTATTGATCAATTTACTTTTCTTGCTAATCTAAGTTATTGACTTTCCTGACTCAAGGGGTTAATGCCATATTTCTGACCTAATTTTAACATACGTCCAATTTAATATTTTATTATTAATTCCGATTCTGACAATATCGACAAATGATATTTAGTTTGACATCAAATTTGATACCTCATTTGGTACCACCATGTAGAAAAGCTGTAATTCAAAGTCTTTTCAAGGCTGCAATACTCTAATAGTCAGTTTCATAAAACTTTTGATCAGCCGATCAATTGGTGATCGTCTGTTAAGTGCACATCTGAGTTTCATAAAGGTTTGTCAACACTTGATCGGCTGTCAAATCTTGCCAGGCCAAATTTCCCCGATCAAGCGCTTGATCGGAGCAACAAGATATTCAAACGTATTGATAAAACATATTAAAATTGTTTTGAAGAACAAAAAATGAGATATTTGATCTAAAATCATTTGTTCTGTTATTAACAAAGGTTAAAATTACAAAACAGAGTATACAAAAGATCAAAGTGATTGCCGATCAGCTGATCGGTAATTAGGGTGGGCTGATCAACAGTTTTATGAAACTGGCTATAGCTATACTACTTGAAAGTATAATACAAATTAATCGAAAAGAAATGTTCAGTTCCATTAGGAAACAAAGGATTAACTAGTCAATGGTGTACTAAAACTATCCTTTTTGCCAGACCTACAGCTTAATTTGGAATTCAAACCATGACACAAATAATTTGGAAGCCATTGGGATTCCAATATTGTTAAACGTCGTATCTCGTAAAAATGAAATTTACCAAAACAATAAGCAAAGCACATATATTGACGTCATTTGCCGACCCAAGAGGCTATGAGCACCGGTCCAACAAGTGACTGAGGATTCAAACCCGTAACTACTTATTCATAGTCGCTTAAGTTTCGCTCCATGCCACTCTGCTGGGTTATATTATTTAATTGTAATGTGATATTATTTGAGCTTGGAAATTTTTACTTTAATTAATTCATATTTTAGTCTATCCTCAATTCTTCTTCTTCTCATAATGCATTATCTCACGTGTTCCATACAATATTTTATTTACAGCCGTTCAGAACTCATTATGGAAACTGATTATTTTTATTTTACTACTTAATTCGTTCGAATTTAATTCAATAAAAATATGTCAGTTCAAATAAAACGTTATAATTTCTGAAAGGATCCAAATGATTGTACTTAGATAATATTTTGTAAGCAACACTTGAATAATGCGTTCGTCAGTGCTTTATTGCCTGTCACATAATTACAAAAATTAAGAAAGAAAACTGAAATGAGTTTTTGATCGCAGATAAAATCAATATTATATTATATTTTAACAAAACTTGAACAACGATTTTTGCTGAAATGATAACCATCCCCATCCAAGATCCAGCAGCTACCCTATTAACCTGAAATCAATTTAAAATAGTAGCCCAATTCTAGTGTTATCGTAGCACCAACGGTCCAGCTTAAATGGTTAATTGACGCTTTGAAAGTCTGTTAACTGAAGGAAAAACAACAACAGTCTTTCGGTACTTATTTTAAGCCATCTTGTTTGAATACATCTAAATTTAAATGAGTTACGTTCGTAAGCACGCATTTAAATTTAAATTGCTGATTTTATTATTTATTCCTATAACATTGACAATTAAAAATATTTTTTGGAACAAATTTATTGCACCCTAGAGGTAATCTATTTTGAACATGTAAGGTTGGAGTATCTTAAATAAAGTTCTTATAAAGGTAATAAATAAAATATTACTTGAAGTCAATTAATAATTTGAAAAAGAATGCGTTTTATGCTTGAACAAAAAATGTTGAAATTTGTATTCTCTTCACACTAACTAGGGGGTTTAGATTTTCCAATTTAGTTTAACCGTAGGTTGCTTTGAGAGTTATTCATGTGACTCAACTCTACTTAAGTTTCCAGCATGAGATATAAACTATATATTCATGAAAAGGCGTCGTTATGGACTGCGGTTGCATATGTACGGTAAGAAGAGGGTAAAAAATTCTCAAGGAAAATTTATTATAAGCGTTTTTATTGCTATAACTTTAACATTATACATAATTACTGGTAACAAAGAGTTTTTAAAATATCCATTATGACATGGCACATCGATGTAATATATTAAATTACTTGTGCCATGAATACATAAAGCGGAATAGAATTATATTTGTTAATAATATGCAAAGGATAAAATTGTCTGCAGATGTATGAATACCTAAAGTTGGAAAGATATAACAAAGCGTAAACTGTAGAAGACATGGGGAACTATAAGAGCGTGTAGAATAGCGCTTTACGAAGTGCAGAAGTTATGAAATGCGAGCTAACGCGACTTTATTGGCTTTTAAGACCGAACGTAATTAAAATGTAAAGGGTTGACGAGAATCGGCTGTTGTTGGTTGATGGGTCTTAAATTTTGCTCCCTGTTACTAAAAGTTGTGATTGAAATATCTTTCTTGCATCGAAATTATATAATGTGTCGGTTCGAATTATCACAAATGTTTGAGTAGTCATCAGTCATTTTCATTCGTCGTAAAGCTTTGCCCTGGAAAACTTTGGCAATGATTAATAGCTTAACTGATCGACCGGTTCACTGATTTTCATTAATTTTATTTTGTATAAGCAAGGTTGATGAGTATTTGTCTAGAAGCTGTAAGAAGAAAGCAAACTGTTTTGCAATAACAAGGAAATGAAAAATGAACGTCAACGAAATTAAAATTCTCTTAACTTAAACGACTATGTAATACTAAGTTTTAAATATCTGCTTCAAATTTTTAATTAATTTCAAAATTTTATGCAAAAATTGTTAATTCATAGTATAATCTCTTCCTTCTTAAGCTTACGACCTACAAAAATGAAAATATTAAATTCAAAATTGTTTTATTATAAGCACAGTGATGATGAATCATTTTCTTTTTTTGGCACTTCTGTTAATTAAGAAATGTGACATAGCCCATTTACAAACAAACTAATGAACATGGAACCGTGGTTCTCCTCCAAATCTAAAATTCCAACATCCATTTACAAGCTTCGGAGTTACCAATGGAAAACATCGTATAACAATCAAAACGGTGATTTTTTTAGTTAATTGCAACTCCAACTTATCTTTTATATTACAGGTATACAAACTTTTTCCTCCAAAAATAAATATTAACTACATCCTAATAATACAAGACCCATTTTGCACGATTTCTACTAGAATTAGGAAATTGTAACTGAGGCGGTGCGAAGCCAAAAACAGAGTTTTTGAGACCCTTTATCTAAAGTATAGATATCTAAAGTATAGAAGTATACATTATTAATTACCTATCATGCACAATTAAAAAGACAAGTAAGTGTGAAATTTTACTTTCCTCAGCTCAATTAAACATAATTGTACAGGTATCCATAGCAGTGCGATTGGGTGTGGTTCCTGGTTAAATTAGAGATCGAAAATTTAGAGTTGGAATGGATGACTTTAAGGAATTTCTCAACTCGGCCATCCGTGGTGAATATCGATACTCTGGGACTTTAAGAATCGGTTCCATATTTAACTTTGTCAATTTAAGTTAAGTCAATTGCCAAAATATTACGATCAAGCTTCCTCCTCAACATTTGCTTTTTCCATAATTGGTGTCTTCAGCATTTCGGTATCATTGCAATCCTGCACTTTTGACCGATGCGTATCTTATACCATTACACTTTTACGAATGATTATTGATACCATAACATTCCAAAATATTTATTCCTATTGAAATACATTCAGTATCCATCGGAATTTTGGAAGCGTCATTAATTAGTTCAATAATAATAAAAAATAATAACTTTTTAATTCAATGCGATGGTATTGTTTAATTTTTATATTTTTTTATTAATGAGCATTTTAATTAAAAAATCGCCTATCGCACCCTTGATACCTACTTGCGCGGCAAAGATAATGTAATTTAAAATAATATCTCTAATTGTAGAAACGCCACGTTCCATAATTTTGAGTAATCAAGAATACGAATCAGAAATGCTGTTCAATAGAACAAAATCGATGGGAAATGCACATAAAATCAAAGTAGTTAATATAGTGCCATCAGGGCCAGGTGTAGTGTCATGCAACCAAAAATTGCAAACGCATCACAAAATGTCTCCAAATAGATGCAATAGATTACTAAACCAAAGAGTATAAAATATAAGCTAACCATTTACTATGTGGTTAATTACCGTGCCAAAAGCACAAATTATAAAAAAAAAATTATAAACAAAACAAAAGAACAATTTCTTACACATTAAACATAAGCCAACTTCAGACTCCCGACATCTATGCTGCCATACAGCCATGGTGTCCTGTGAGGCGTTCACTCATCCGGAGTAAGCTTCCGCCCTTTCTCCGGCTTGAAAGTCAGCTGGTAGCATGGCGGCCAGCACCAGCGCTGCTTCTCTGGACACCGTTCTATAGGCACACACTGCGCGAAGCGCTGCACACCTTTGAACTTGCAGGATCCTTTCGCAATTCCTTTTAACAATTAATGCTGTGTAACGGGAGCAGCATAGAGCAATATTGAATTTATTATGGTTGCTTATATTTTTCTTTTAGAAGACTTCGACCCCCTGATATTTGGCATCAAACATGCGATGGCCGCCGACGAGGCCTTAGCCTTAGCCGCTGCGCTCCGGATGTGCTCGGCGAAGTTAAGGTATTTATCCAACTTCACACCGAGCACGGTAACTGAATCCCCAAGTCGAATGTTAATGCCATCTATGTTGATATAGACAGGCGGCACATGTCTTCTTCCGGACGCCTCCGACTTGACCGGGACTAGGGCCAGCCTCCCTCTCCCTAATGACTTTGTTTGTTTGAGCCTCCATCAATCTTGCGTCTCTATTACGAACGATCAAGGTGAGATCATCAGCGAAGTCCATTTGGGTCACTCCTTCTGGGAGCTGGAGTCTGAGTACCCCGTCGTACATTAGTTTCTTGTGGAACCCCGCTTGATACTTCCATGTCTTCCAAAAACCCCTTCTCTATTTATATTAATTATCAATTTCAATCGCAGAATAGTTATATCTTATTATATAAAAAATTTTAGAATACATTTTTTGTGTGAATTAGCTTTATAATTTGCTAGTAGCATGAAATCGAACATATGACTTAAGGTGAGAATACACATGCTACCTATTCGCATGCTTTCATGCCAAGGTGATAGATTACAAGGTATGATCGAAGGTAGTATAATAGTAGGATAAATTATAGTCTGCGATTAAAAGCGCATGTCCTGAATATACAAGCTACGTAATAGTCGAATGAAGGAATGCGAGTACGTAGCAAATGCTCGTAAGTAGCATGTGTATACTGTTTGGATATTTAAAACCATGCTACTACATGAGCCTGCTACTGAATCGCAAGGCATTTGATTTCAATGCTGCTACTTCTTGACAGGTAGGCGAGGTGTACAAAATGCATGCATTGCTAGACGTGGCTCTTGATAAGCATTGCAATGCGTCACCTAACACTTGATTATGATTTTTATCACATTTCATTATCGTCTCTTGTTTCTTGCGTTGGTGTTGCGTTTAAAAATTTTAAGTTTTAAAATATCTCAATGCAATTATTACAATCGATCAACGATAGCAATCTAACGATTAAAATGATAAAAACTAAAATTAAAAATTTACGTTGGGTGTATCATCATGAGGCAAAAAAGATTAAAGACTCGATGCGTTCTGGAGCGGATGCAGCACAAGTTTATAAACCATCGCTATCGTGGTTTGAGGAAAAGCATTCTTTTCTAGGTGACACTGTGGAATATTGTACATTGGGTAGCCAGCAATAATATGATAGGTTGTGTCGCAAACGAGAAACTTCCACCGCAACATTGCAAGATTCTTTACTCGAAGACTCGTATAAGACGAGTTTTCACGAGTTCACGTATAGATCATACCTTGTAATCTATAAACTTGGCATGAAAGCATGCCAATAGGTAGCATGTGTATTCCCAGCTTTACGCTCAGAAGTCCAATTCCTTTGCACTACATCAACTTCGTTGATATATAAAGTTTGTAATGAATGACCTGTTGTACACTTTCTTGGGGTTGGTTAATTTCGAGTTGCAATTGTTGATGTTGTACGTGGATGATATTTTGACCTAAATCCCAGCTGATGCAATTAAGGATTGTCTTACTAATTTGAACAACTAGGATAGATTACTGCACTTCATCGATGAGATGGAGAGAGATGCATGAATGCAGACGGCTCTTTACATACAGATTTCTATAGGAAGCCCTGCTCCTCACATCCTTTGAGCCAAAGGATAAGTTTAGTGAAAACGTTTAAACACCGAATTACTACAAGTGCGTCCCCCATCTTAGGGGTGTTACATTGCGGGATTTGAAAGACTATAAGATCTCTTGTCATCCAGTGGTAGTAGAATTTTTTTGAAAATGAAATTTTGAAGGAAAACATTCGAGATAGCATATTTCCTATTTAGACGCGTAAGATTCCCAAAAGTCCTGGATAACTACTAAAGAGTCAAAATATGTGACTTTGAATTATGCTCGCGTGGATTTTTTTGTGCAAAATTTCTTTTCATACTGAATTATTATGTAAGTTTTTGTGTTTTCTACGGTTTTCCCAGCTCATTTAATGAAAGCGCTCCAAGACGATATAATTAACATTTAGTGCAAAAGAAATATTTTTTGTATTTTTTACTGCACTTTTTATTGTTTTTTAAGTTTCAATTAAAAAAATTGGTTTTATTTACTAACATATAAGTATATATCGGTAAATAAAATTAATAGAAACTGTATTTGAGTGGGAGTGTAAAAAAAAGTATACTTAGTAATAAATTGCAAATTTTAATTAAAGTTATTTATTAAGAAATTTAAAATTAAAAGTTAATTAGTTAACCTTTGTTAGGCGTAGGTTGTAACAGCTTCTTAATATTTTCATTTGAATGAGTAATTGAGTAATTTTCACAAATTCCGATGTAGATGAAGTGCACTGACTAACAACATAATTACACTTTAACCGCGTTAGCATTAAGCGCAAATAGTGAAGTGTACGTGCGGTCCTTGTCGAATCTTAGCCACATTCGAACCCAGTTATAATCTGATTAATCCTGGAAAGTAATAATTTCCGGCCAACTCGACACCCTACGTTTCCTGTCCCGCATATTCGCACAGTAATAATAACGTTCACGCTAACAACTTTTACCTTTATGGTCAATTAGTTAATTTTTAAGATCTGTCAGGAATTTAGTTACTTTCTACACGGAGAGAATGTTAATTCGTCTTCCTCGCCTACTAACATCTAGTTAGTAGAAGTTAAATCCTAAATGAAACAGAAACGTCACAGGTTCTGATTAAGCCCCTTCAACTTTTACAATTCTTAATTAGTTATTAGATTAAAGTCGACCAACTATGTTTTCTTCTTTTCGCATTCCGTCTCAAATAATTTTTCTTGGTAGAAAAAGAATGGTCATGTTTTTCATTTTCTATGAATTGTAGCAAGCACTTGTATATATATATAACCATAATGGAAGCAAAGGGATGGGCTTCTAGTAGACAAAAACTACTACACAAGAAATAGCATTTGTGCTGTAGATATATTGCTTACGGTTCGTCGGAAGCCACTAAGTCACCCATCACCGTTTATCTATTACCTACATTATAAACCGCTTCGAGATTAATAAGCTCTAAATCAAACAAAAAGAATTATTTCTAGATACATACTATGTTTTCCCAATACCTAAATCGAAAATGGTTCAAAAATAATAAACTCGAGGCTTTCATTAGTACAATCTTTCAAAGCAGCTGTCGTAATGCCGGTTGAATAGGCTGGGAACGCCATAAACGCCGTATTCGAATGACTGGATTATTTGAAAGCTGTTTCGTTTTTAATGGTCCCGGTATGCTACTTTTGTTCGATTAGTCTTGAGTATCGATTTGTCGGAATGTCAGCTTAGTTAAAGGGTTTCTCCCATACGCTGTATTCATATAACAACGCTTAAGTGTCTCTTTACGTTAATAACTAAGGTTTTCATAAAAAGGTTCTTTAAATCATTTCTTAACTAAGGCAAATATTTGTAATCTTTAGCAGTTCTTAACTAACGATGGAGCAATACTTCTTATCTATTTTATTTTCCCCTGCTGTTTTTCTACCAAAACTCATGTAGCTTCTCTAAATAAAAATGTTTTTAGTGTTTTAAGACTCGACGTGTCCTGTTTGTAACAATTTCCTGTATTCTATATTCTCTAGAGAATCTAAAAGCTATTAGCAGTAGCGTAGCTCAACATTGAGGTAGCTGGCACGTTTTATGATGAACGTATGCCTACTCGATTCGCTTCTGAATATTTCAATGCTTTCGCATGCTATAAATTATACAACGATCGACGCATCGCTAACTCAGTCATCCTCTCGTGGAAACTTTTTATGTTTATACAAAATGCGCACGACACAAAATATTGCCTTCGAGATAACAGCACCGTACGTACTACAGCAACGTTTCCAGTTAACCAAGTCAAGCGTATGCCACGTGTCGTATACAGAAATAAGGTAGTTTTATAAAAATCACTATAGAAATCGTGTGCCTGTTACTGGAACCAACAGCAAACCATAAATAATAAAATTTGCGGTTTATAAAAAGCACGAAATATTTGATTAAAATTTAACAACCCCTGCTAAAACCTTAACAAAAAATATTTTCATACCAAGTCAAATTGATATTCTTTTTTATAATTTTTTTAGTTCCACCTAAACGAAATTTAACCTTCAACTTGGCCCAATAAATTTAGAAAATTAACTTAACGAAAAGATTAAAACATATTAATTCTAACTGTTAAGTGAAACTCATTCGAATTTTAATCAGAGCTATACCAAAATTATAATTAAAACAAGGGAAAACCGAACTTAAACAGGGGAGGAGCAATTTAGAAATTAATGAAAGTTGGAAAACGATAGCTTAATTCTACAATTGTTTAGATCCTATTAAAATCGATTCACGAAAGCGTAACCAAAGAAAAGCATAATAAAGGGTACAAATTTAAAACAAAATTTGAAGAAAATAACGTTTAAAATTAATTATGTGAGGTGGACTTACTTTACATTTTTAACACCTTTATGGATCTAGGATAATGGATAAGAGGCGGTCGGAGCATAGCGTTCACGCGAGTTGACTATGAACGCTAATCACCCGGTTCGAATCCGAGTGAAGTAAGAACTTTATTCTGACCGTCTCTCCCCTCGGAAGGCAATGGCAAACCACCGGGGTGTAATCTGCCATGAACGCCTTTAACAAGCATTGTTAAAGGTCACGACGCTTCTATCAAGAAGCAATACGACGGAGAATAGAATGGATCTGGTATATTCTACGAAAATATAAACAATATAGAAACCGCGGTCATCCATTTATGTCAATTTGAATTTATATTAGTTATTTTTATTAGTTGTTAAAATACCGATGTATTTTGGCGGACATATGGAGGGCATGTTTTCCTTTTGGTTAGCCCCTAAAGTCGCTGTAACTGTAACGTGTAATACACGTTTTTTTGACGTTTCTTTATATTATGCAAAGTCCCAACACAACGCAAATTTAATATGAATTAATTTTTAAATAAATTATATTATTTTGAATTCGGTAAAATGCCAAGTATATTTTAATTTATTGTAAAGGAATCAATGCGAGGTTAGGTTGTAAGAAAGTTGTCAGGAAGAAATCTTAAATTACTTTGCAGAAGTAAGTAAGGGGTAAAAGTTTATCAATATTTTAAATAATTACTGACCCATTAATAAATAACTACGAATAGTGCAATGGGAGAGTATTTTGATAGCCCTGGACTTAATTAAATTAACACCCAAAAATGTTATTATGATATTATTTAATTGCACTATGAATACAACTTTTTTACTTCTTTGTATTATTCTTCTATTTTCTAGTACTTTAAACCAAATGTGACTATCTCCTTGGCTTCGATTAAAATGATCTCCCCCTTCTTCATCTGCCATTGAATATCTCACATTTTGGAATTTTAAATTTGGCTTTGTAGCATTTGGCATAGCGTCGGGCGAACAATCCAGTGCGTTTGCAAACCTCTCCAGTTTGTTTGGACACGATATTAATAGACTAACTCGTTATTCATGCGGAAGCATAGATTGTAGATTCTGAAAAATAGATCTGTAGCTTGGGGAAACTCAAAGAACATGCAAATAACAATCTAATGCTTTAATTGACAAACAGAATTTGAGAGATGCTATCACAGTTCCAATAATTGAAATGTAAATTACTGTGGTAAACAGACACACAATAGCAATGAATGATTTCGGTGTTATAATCAAAAAGTGCACATAACTTAAACTTACAAGCACCAAGACACAAAGCAACCGCTATGGGTTACCAGGAATTAAAATACAAAAGCCAAAAATGCGCATCGGTCAGAAGAGTAGTAAAGAATTAATTTACTTACATAAAACGTTCTCATAAGTTTACAACTTATCTTGTGACAAATGTCTCCTTCCACTCAACATACGACGGCTGGCTTAAAAGATAATAATCTGTAACTTGTCAATGTACACAGGAAAACACTTGATCAACATTTGCGACACGAAAACATAGCTTGTAGAACTGTAGCTGGAACTGGACCAGTGCGAGATGGTATTGCAGATGTTGCTCAATACTAGACCATCCAGAGATCAAGGAATTTCCCAACTGCACCGTCTCCCCAACACAACAACAACACAAAAGTTGCTCCTAACCGTAGAGAATCGGAAATGATCGTACAATTTGCGCACCAAAACTACGTAGTAGATTGCCATATTGAGTTACCCTATTAGAGCCAGATGTTTTCAGTGGTCCCAAAAACATTAGCCAGAGCCGGAAAACTTGTTACAAACGAAACTGGCACGAAAACGGAAGTCCTTAAACCAAAAATATGTTTAAACACCCACCAGATCGGTACTCAGAAAATTTTTGTAACACAAGTCCGCTCCGCTATTTTGTCTTCGAGTAACTGATGGTACCACGCCAAAAGTTCTTAGAAATTCAAACGCTAAAGGATCACGCAACCATCTGCTAGTAAAATGCATTGAATTATTGAAATGAAATGAGAAAGTAGTACCACGTAACGAAGTGAAAAAATTCGTTACACAGCCCCTTCCTCATTGCGTTGTGCATTCAATTTAGGACACCGAATTCGTTTCTAAATAGCGAATTAATGAGTTACTTAGATAAAACTAGTTGACTAAACGAAGCTGGTAGAAACAAATGGGCCAGTCATAATCTTTTAAGCTCTATGTTATACCCTACTTGTTCCCACTCGAGCTATCTGTGATTATTGATCACGTGTTATGGATGAAACCTTTGTTCATTTTTGTGACCTTGAAATGAAACGGTAGCAGAAGGAATTTTTAGGTTCCTCGGAACACATTTTGGTATCCACTACTCCAGATGTAGTGGAACAAAATATATGGAACATATTATATAAACAAGTTAGTTCTGGAATTACGGTCATATGTAACCATTTACATCGGTAATGCCCTGTGCAGTACTTAAGTAATTAAAACTTATTAACTGGTTCATGATAAATCAATCCTGCTTATTTAGTGAATTTATTTGGTTTATACCAGATAGAGATATAAAAAACATTTATGAATGAAAGATAACATAGTGCGAGACTTGACCCAGATTGGCAGAAGAGATGACTGGGAAGAATCAGCGATGAATAGCAGCAAATGGAAAGGCATTATTGAGGAGGCTAAAGCTCTAATGCCCGTTTGCACCACCTATCCTTAAAGGTGACGTTTAGCTAAGTCTCTCTTAACTTTAAGGCGGACCAATGAAAATCAGTGGTGCAATGAAAACAGTGGTACTTAGCGATTAAGGGTGAAGCTTAAGGTTAAGAAACGTTGGTGCAAACGGGCATTAAAGAGCTATTTGGCCATCGGAAGCAGTAAGTAAGTAGTATCGAATAGAAACCACCAAGCCAGAAAAGAAATGTGGAAGGAACTTAGACGAGGTGGCCATACTGATGTGAAGAGATTTGAGAATGTGACTGGGTACAAAGACAAAAAATATATAGGCGTAGACGCGTAGAGCCATGGGGTCTTTATTTATTTACGGAAATATCCGTTTTACTGCACAGATAAATTTGGGAGCGATCGGGATTCGAACCTATAACCTTTAGATCTATAGCTCTCCTCCCTAACCATTACACCAAACTACCTGTATAGAATTATATTCGATGAAAGATGTTATATTCACGAAAATATAATTACTGATGCGCATGGTCGGTTAACGAGCTTTTGAGAGTTCATGCGTCTTAAGCATTTTTAAGCTCAATATTAAAAACTTTCCATTTATATGAAGTCTCAAAAAACTCGTTAACCGATCTTGCGCGTCAGTAATAAAATTTTTCTGAATATAAAGCATTATGCAAGTAGTTGAGCGAGTAGGAGTTGAGCTGTAAGGCGTAGAATTTTTTGTTCGACTCCTGACTGCCTCCAGATTATTATGTTTTTACCATCATAAATAATATTCCGATTTAACCATTTTAAATTTTCAATTTAATATTTATAAAGTTATTGGTTATTTTTGTTTGACGAGAATTCTGGATCCCTCTGGATATTTAGTTTTTCCATTGTATAAATTTTGTTGGTCATAGTTTTGAAATGTTTGTAATTGAGTTTTAATTAAAATTTATATGCATTCTCAAAATCGCTTTAACAATTGAATTCAGTTCTGCTTTTATTCCGTTCTCTTTTCAAAAAGTACTTTTGGAATACTTTTTTTTGAGTAGAGTAATTATAGTTGTTATGCTACACCCAATATCTATGGTAACAAAGTTGTAACAGAAATGAATATCCTCATTTTAAAAGTTTTATTGTGTAGCGCTTCTATTTTTGCATATTGAAATAACATTGCGGCAATCTTTGCACCCTTCTGCACCTGCTGCCATATTTCTTACGGAAACTCGATCGAACTGATAGCTCTTTGTCATGCACGAAAAATATTCATGCGATTGCAATAGTGTTTAAAAAGTAAATTTTCTTATCAAGGTAGAACCTAATAATGTTTAAAATTCATTATAAACGACATTTTTGATAAAAATAAAATTACAACCCCTCGCCTTATAAAATCTGTGGAGCACAAGCCAAACAAAGTATATCCAGCTTTCATTGAATAAGAAATTTTTGTTGGTCGAAAGCTATTTAGAAAGTTGTCACGTACACACGTTACGCAATTTAGTGTTACACGTGGTCGTGGAAATAGAGAATTTGTACAATTTTGAATGCAAAATTAGTTTTAATACACAATTTGCATGATCAAACAATAGTAGTGTCGCACAGCCTATCTGTGTTTACCCAGCTTAGATTGGTGACGGCTACAGTCATATTCTCTTTGTCAGTTAAATAGTACAAATAAAAACCAAAATTTTCACACGAGCATCACATAGGCTTTTCGCCGACATTAATTTTTGTCGTCGAATTTATTTTATTGTACAAACGACTGAAAATTTCAATGCAATTCATTATTTTTACTGTGGTCGGGTCTGGAAGCCCCTAGGGAATGAATAAATTAATAATGCCCCGTTCTGTTGCCCTGAAAGAGTCTCGTGCATTTATTTGCATGGAACTTTCCTGAGTTTATTAATTTTTTATATTCGCCACATCGTCGGCTTCGTACCGTATCGTTTTCACTACGTTATATTATTCCAACTCATTTCGGTGCAGAGTACGTACACCTTAAATGAATAAAACTTTGAATGATTGTTTTCCATTTTACTTTGTTCAAATCGTTCGGACTTTAAAATTCATTGGATTCTACCTCAACAAAGCTCCATTAATCTATTCAACATTTTCTTGCATTAATTTTTTGTGCTAAAATCTCATGGAACCAATGTACAATTTTCTTTATCACATTAATTAACATTATCTAACATTTTAAAATGTTTTGTGTTCTAGCTTTTCATTACTTATTTTTCAATCGTGCTTATTACGAAAAAATTCGTATCTGAGATTGAAAAAGTAATGTTCAACCGGAGAGTAATTTGGAACTGTTCATGGAGAGAGACGTTCTAAATCTAAAAGATTATAAACCCTAAAGTAAATTGCAAAGATCAGCAGTGTGGTCTGTTTGTTATGTTATTCCGAACTACTCCGAGTAAGTTGGTGTCAAAAATTGCCAAAATTGATTTGTGTAAAAATTGGATTGGTGATTTTACACCAATCAATTTGTAGTTAGTGTAGTTCGGGTTGCACTGGGACTGTGATGGAAGCGATATTCCGCAGTTTTATTCTATTCCATTTTTTCATCTATAAAGACGACTATTTTAGGCTAATATAGGAACTAAAAAACTTAGAAAGAATTTTTGATATTAGAAGCGAGAATCGCCTGGTTAACATTAGTTCTAAGTATTCAACTCCAGATTTATCTATTTTGGTTATGTTGAGCCATCAAGACAATGTTGAGTTGATAACATAAGGAGTAAAGGATTGCTTCCTTATCATCTCATATTTAAGTGCCTGAAATAATTGAATTGAATTTTATATGATGCAATTAATAACAAAGATTATTTGCATTTGCGGAGACTGAAGTTTTGATGCATATAAAGAATATGATTTGTTTCTGCCAAATAAGTACTAAACAAAACTATGATTGAATTAGCAATTTTATCCAAATAAAATTTCTAAAATATTGCAAATTATGATATAGAGCTCTAAAGAAAATAAATAAATAAATCATAAATAATAGAACAACAATAAATAAATAACATTAATAATAATTTATTACTTGCGATATTATTTCTGCAAGCTATTCCATTAATATAATCAAACTTTTAAAAAAATTTTGGAGTAAGTAATGAAAATAATATATTACTTGTTATTTAAGTAATATATTGTAATACCTTTAAATTTATAAAAATTGAAATCTTGACTGAAGCTTTACATCTATGAAATTTGTATTTTAATGTGAAATATATACTTTTTAGTCTTTGACATGCGAAAATCTCCATCAATTTATATTGTTAGACGTTGATAGATGGATAAGAAATATTGATTTCATTGTGCAACAAGTAGTAGATGCAAAAATTGTACATAATGGGCTATTATATAAAAATTCGGTTACACATTAAATCCTCATTTTATTTATGCAATATACTTCAAATTTGCATATTGTTTTATTAGTCAATTTACTATGTTTATGATGCGAATCAGCTATTTGCCAAGGTAATATTGGCAAGTCAAAATGCTTAAATTGCATACACAATTTATTTAGTAGTCATGTTAGCCATTCAAAAATAAATTGAAATCATTATTTATTGCCGAAATGCTTACAATATATTGTAAGTACTGACCTGATACCATCAGATTCCTACATTTTCTTTCTCTAGCACCAAATTACTATTTAATGCAATTCTTAAATGAATAAATTTCATTATTTCATATATCTCGCCATTTGGATTATAAGCATATCTTTACAGAAATCTTGAGAATTTCTCAGGATATCGTCCGTCCATCTAGCCAGTGGTCCTCGCGGTTTTGCCGTAGGTATATTTTTCGGATTTCAATAACTTTGTAGTTCTATTTAAAACTTTACCTCTGCATATTATAAAGCTTTGTCCACTAAAATTTTGAATTGCAAAAGAAAATGGACAGCAAAAGAAGATTATACAGTAGGTATACGCATTCTTCTTTCTGTCACTTCTTTAGATTTCATAACCTCACATAATAATTGATGTCAATTTGGCCACTATTGTGTTGAGATATTGTCGATGACTACCTCTCTTCGTAACTATCCATTCATTCCAGTTGAGTTCACGATTCTAACCTCCAAATCTTCCCTCGTAATTTTACCAAATTTTAAATGTTAGAACTTAATTTCAGATAAAAGCAATTTCAAGTTAACGTCACCTTAAGTTATGGTTAATTTATCTGATTATTCACGTAATAACAAGATAAAACCAAGATTTATTTACCATGATAGTTTAGATAGTCCATGGTAATTTGGAATATTAATTTCTAAGTTTTCAAGTTGTTTCTTCAAACAAAATTCAAATTGCATTATTATAACTTTTAATGTTTCTGATAATCATAATATAGTACGACATTTTGTTTTATACACGTAGGTCGTTTAGTGTATAGTATACCTAATGGTTGTTAGGGAGTGACCTATAGATCTAAAGGTCATAGGTTCGAATCCCGACCGCGCCCTAGCAGTTTGTTATACTCATTTTTTGAAATAATGTACCTACACCCGAATTTTTCACAGTTAACAAAAATTACCACAATTTTGTTATTTTTCCATGAATCACATTGGTTTCTACAACCATAACCAACAATATTCATCAGATAATTTCCGCACCGTAACTAAACCAACAATCACAGCAAAGTTACTATCAGCCTTGTTATGTAGAATGAAAATCTAAGTTGAAACTACCCATTTTAACTGGTTTTCCCACCACAGATGACTTTGTACTGCTCAGATTCAATCAAAATATTGCAAATAATTGAATCCGTTGTCCAAATCAGCTTATTATGTAAAGTTTTTAAGATAACCTGATGTCAAAAGGTAAGCTACACTATTTTTGTCATATATAGCGGTGTTCACATCGAGGTTCTTGTCTTGTCTTGCTTAGGTAGCAACTAGCAAGTACCAATGGGATTGTGAAATTTTTTAAATATGGGAAAAGAAGTTCTTGCTAGATTCTACCTAAGCAAGGCAAAACAGGAACCTCGATATGAACAAACCTTTATACTCTGTTGCGATCTGTTGAAAATTTTAGAAATTCGTTTGGGCCATTAATAGACTATAAAGCACGAAAACGTATCTTTATTACCCAATCTCAAAGTTACTTACTTGAAATCTATTACAGATATAATTGATTTTATTATATTGAAAGTAATCAAAATGGCAGCTATTTTCATTTTTAGTTAGGTTATGTTTAGAAAACGTGAAGGGTGTTACGGGAAACGGGAAACGGGAAGGGGAAAACGGGAAGAGTGTTACGATCAACTTTATCGAATATGAAGGGATAGACCAAATTACGTGACAGATTTGGGTTCAACCTCTATAAATCTGCTTGTCAACATTTTTGGTGACCTTTTATTGTTTCTTTTTATGGGAACAACAAATCAGTGGTGTTCTAAATTATTCTAGTGGGATATTATCGACGTTGTGGTTCTGATTAATAAAAATTTGGGTAATTCGAGAGACACTTTATCCGCAATATTCTACAATAGTCAGAAAACTCTTTCTTATATAAGACATAATTATAATATTAAATGAAAACCGTGACAGCCACTATTAACCAATGCTTGTGCAGCAATGTCCAATTAGCACTATGAAACTGTGATCGCTTCCGTTTGCTTAAAGTGTTACGACTACTCGCCGCAGATCTAATTATTCATAGCACACGGTTTCTTGGTCCTATTTACTCTTCGCCTTCAGCGAATCAGACTTGGCTAATCGGAAATTTAAATACTTTTATTGAATGTACTAAGCTTGTTACGCCACTGATAAGTGAATAATTTTTAAAAATATGTTAAGCGTAAAACATAACCTAGCTTTCCCCGACTTCTTTAAACCAGGACTGCTGTTAGCTAATAAATTAATAAAAATGGGTCTTGATCTCTGGCATTTCAATTCCCAATACTAAAATTGACGTTAACTTTTGGGGTTTGTCAATTTTGTTTATTGGTTTTCCGTTTCCCAAGTGACACCATTAAAAATTAAAATGGAAAGATTGAATTTGGAAGAAAATTGGAAGAATTTCAGAATTATTATTTTAATTTGGAAAAAAAGTGACTACTTCGTTTTAATTTCCATTTTAGCGTTTCAACTTGCTATAATTCTACCTAAATTATGCCTTATAGTTGTACTTCTACGGAAACCTGCGCCTTCCCGTCAAAAAGTCTACGGTTATAGCGTCACTGGCCTATCAGCTTTTCAAATAAACAGTTTTACTTATTCAGTTAAAGGTTGCTAGGTAAATGAAGTTTAAGCAACTTTTTTGCAATAAAAAAGTTTCCAAGAAAATCGTTTAAACTTTCACAAAATCTATACATGCTGGATATCGTCATACCTTTTCCAATCTTGATGTTTTATGAATTTCTTATATTTTCGATTGGAGTAATAAATTGTGGTAATTCTTAAGGTGTTACATCCGGATCCGCTTTTCAAATCAAATAATGAACCCGTATGAACTTTGACAAATGAACACTGATGTCTGCAAATGAGTTAATTATCTAATTGTAAGTCGGACTATACACAATTATATTTTGATTACCCTCAACGGCTTCTTTATTATCAGCAATTTGTCTGATATTCTGTGTTAAGCAACCAAACTTGAGCGGGCGCGGCTCTTATTTCATGAATAAATCTCTCCAGCCGTAACTAAGCTCTCTAAGCTGACGATGTGCTGTACATCATCAGAGCTGAAACAGTAATGAGTACGCTCCTATTGTATCCTTGGTTGCACAGTTTCATGTTCCTGTACAAATAAATTTAAATAAGACATTCAAAAGTTTCTTGTTTTGGAGTATTCACTTTTGTTGCTTAAACCCATCTCGTGCACAACGAAATACGTGGTAATACTAAACGACATAAATTATTTACCTCAAAATTATTTTTTCCTACAACAATAAATTTATAATATTAAAAAAGGAACCGTACATGTTAATCTGAAAAAGTTGTGATTTACGATGTATGGATTTGAGCGATAGACACTTTACTGATCTACACATTAATAGCGATCAATTTAGAAAACGGACGTTGGCTACCCTCGACAATCCACAGTTGCGATTTAGAGGTCTGCAGCTTTCAGATATGACGAAGGAAATATTCTGTTATGAGCATTTTTTAGCTGGGGTTGGTCCCTTGAGACTACCCCGTATCATAGTTACAACCTTATCTCACTTTTGTGGTGAATTTCGACTAAACATTAGCTGTCGCATACAAGCACTGTTGAATTTCGATATTCCATCGTCGACTTTACAATGTTTACTTTTAATCGATACCCGATTGTTTCTGCGTTGAGTAAACTCATTATATTTTATACCGACTTGATTTAAATTATTCACTTTATATACCGAATCCCATACAACGCTATCCGGATTTTGTTTTAATTTTTAATTAACTTGCGGCAACCATATATTTTTAAGCTAGCGCTAGTTCATCATATCCGGATCTTTAAAATAATACCTACTGTATTTTAAAAATTTGGAATTAGTTTTACGTAAATAAATTTTTCATCGGCATACTAATTTATGCCACTGCTGTTATTTATTCCTGCAACACAGCATCCACACAATAAAATTGGTCTCAATTGAGCAGTCAGTCTGCGGATGATCAGTTCTATTCCACAGGACATTTGGCGCCGTTACACTAATTACTTCGAGGCGCATTTCGATTGTTGCAACAAAAATAATTAATTGCTTATCTATTTTAATATATTATGCAAATCAAATTTTGAAATACTTGTAACTTACATGCAAGATTCTCAGAATACTAATTTCTGATTTAACAAAATCGTGAGATGTTGAAGGGTTCCAATTTCGTGTATTCATAATAAATATTATGGGAAAGTTATATATTGAGTCAAGTCGTAGTTTATAATACAAAGATCAAATCTCTTCGATCGCCACAGTTAATAGTATTTGCACGAAGTCAATAGATAAATGGATGGCCTTTAAATATAAATAATTAAATTAACGCGTGACGATAGAAATCTTTTGCTAATGCCCTATGGCAGGGTCAATATATTATTTGATTTTCAAAGATTAGCGAATAAAGGTTAACACAAAAATTCCTACGAAGTAAAATGTATAAAATTATTATGATATATACGAGGGTCATACATAAAGTACGTGGTTTAACTACTTTGCAGATAAAACATTTGATTCGGCTTCAAGATATTTAATGTAAGATATTTAGTTTTTTTAAATTTTGGGTTTTTTTAAATTCAAATTTTGGAAACATTTATTTAAGATATTCAGTATTGATTACGGCAGTTAGACTTTATTTAAAATTACTTGAAAACTTGTGTGATTAGTATAATGTAAATTAAATCGAATGGCGCGCATGAATGGATTAAGGATTTTAAAGAATTCTGTCTTAATTCGTACTTTAATATAATATAAAGTTATATGTAGCTGTAGAACGAAAGGCAATAACATGGGGAGGGCCAGTTTGGTTACATTATGAAGTGTACATTTAAAAGCCTTATATTCAGCCAATTTTGAAACTCGTAGTAATAATTTTTATTTGAAAATGCAGTAAGGGTACCTGATTAGCTGTATGTAATTTTTCAGCGTGGGTTTATTCCTTATACCACACAGTACCAATATAATAATAAAAAAAGTTAATCAATTTTTGAATCTATTGATAAAATAACTACAAATTTATTGTAACTGTTTAAATTTCCGTAATTAACCATGTCGTTTTTAAGCGCTGCTTTTAATCAGCCAATAATTATTATTATTACGATGAATCATTATTTTTGTAGGACATTCATTTGTTCATTGTATTGATTTGTTCCTACCAGATTATTAAAGATAGACTTGCTTGTTTGATCTTCCTAGAAAATTAAAATTTTACATTTAAGTGAGATTAAAAAATTTAATTATGCGGTGTAAGAGAAAAATTGCGAAGTTATGAGCAACGGCTGTAACAGTAAAACAATAAAGTGCCAATTGAGGCTTGACTTGGGTTCTTGATCTTGAGAGCCAATTTACCACACCAGATGGAGATTGTTAAAGTGGCGTGCGCGAGCATACCACCGTTTTCAATTGATGTGTATGTGAAGATGGTTAGATACCGCATGTAGTATAAGCTATATAAAATTTTTATAGG
This sequence comes from Rhagonycha lutea, assembly GCA_958510855.1. Classification (NCBI taxonomy): domain Eukaryota; kingdom Metazoa; phylum Arthropoda; class Insecta; order Coleoptera; family Cantharidae; genus Rhagonycha; species Rhagonycha lutea. The sequence continues at coordinate 23,390,891 of OY294042.1, forward strand.
AAGTTTACTTTTGCTAGCAGGAAAAACATTGTTCTTTTCAGATAATAAATTAAAAAAGAGTGCTTTATCGATTTCTTATTGTTTGATGTTAGGATCATGCACAACACTAAATAGTAAAAGATAGTTAACAAATACAATATACTTTTATGGATTTTCTTGAAATTTACTTTATTATTACAAAATACAAACATTTTAAACAATAATTTCTCAAAGGCCAGGTGGTTGGTTTGTTAATTCAAACAAATATTTTTAACGGCATACTAAAGAAGAAAATTGCAATGTAAAACCATACAAGAGCATTTTATAAACAATTATGAATAAATTTTTATTAATTATTTATTAAAAGTACCTACAGTTACAGCAATATTAAATAATAAAGTTAAACCGTTCAACCACTTTTGGTATGAACATGAAAACTTCAAAAGTACTAGAAACTTCACCCTTAAGGTGTAATTGCTTAATTGCGGAATTATTTTACCTGCTTTAGATTTCAATACAGGGATAATTAGAAGCCTCTTATATGGGACGCTCGAACTCACTCCAACACATCGCGGTTGGGTTACGTTTCAATAATTTCTTGAGTTACTTGAAAGGGGTAAGTTAATTGATATTTTCTTGCACTAATAGATACGAATTTCTGGCGGTTAATTTCAAAACCATATACTGATAAAACCAAAACCGACCATTCGTTAGGGTTAATTTGAATTTGTTTTAGCTCCTGTCTTCCAGTTTATTTGGACCCCAATGTGTAATTCTCGCAATTTTCTTTTATTACAAATGATGCATATTATTGAAACCCTAAAGGGCTTCGTTTTGCAGCAAGTAAAACAACAACTTTGCTCACCGCTATGTTTTCCTATTAATTTAAGACTTCGAATGTAAGTTTCTATTTTAAATTGGTTTTCTATGAACAGGTTTTTTCAGTAGCAAAAGTTTACCTACTTGCCAAGCTATATTAACCTTACAAGTAATCCATATAGTTTTAGTTTTGATTTTGTAATTAAAAATTTTGTAATTAAAACTAAATAAAAAGTTTTAACTTTATAATTAAAATTAAATGTTTAGTTTTAACTTTGATAGACTGAACCGTGTACAGGATTTGTTTTAAAGTTCATTGTAAATTTGATTACCGTTGCACTTTAATTGAAGATTTAACGATTGTAAATTTCATTATCGTCATTCTCATTATATTATGTTTATTGTTATTTGCACGAGTAAGAATTATTATTAGTTGGTAGGTACGTCAACTTTATTTTTTTAATTATGTTTAAATATAAAATAATTTTCTCGAAAAGGAAAACCGCATGAAAGACAAAACATTTAACTGAGCAAGAAAATCTTTGAATTGAAATGCCAACAGTGCATCACAAAACTCAAAACAAGATAAAACTTGAGAATAAAGAGAAAATCGATTAAAAAAGTTTTAAATTTATATTTCAAATAATGAGGTTCAATCCTGCTATTTTAATAGAAACACATACGTTATACTGTACATGATATACGCCCTACAATAAAATGCTTCTTTGAAAAGTGAAGAAATAAAAATAGGGATATGAAATTATTTTAATGGGGATATTTAAATTGTCAAGTTATTAACTCGAATTAATAATTAAATATGATATTTTAAAATACATCGAGTTAAAATAAAATAATTAAATTATATAATATAATTTTATTGAGCATTCAGACATGAGTATGTCCTTCATCAGAATAATATAATTTAATTATTTATCATTTAAATATTATTATATTATTCTGACGTACGAAGGACGTACACGCGTCTGAAAGCTCAATAATATGATTTAATTTGATATATTTTAAAATATCCTATTTAATTATTTAATGGAGGGTTAACCCAAATAGAGACCAGAGTCTGGAACAATCCGGAGAGGACCTCTCTAATTTTTTTGCCACGATGGTAATAGACCAGCTTTTTATTTATGCGAATGCACGGGTCATGGGTTTCTGTAAAAAAGACTGGTAGCTTGGGAAAACTTAAGAAAAACGCAAATAGAATCAAATGCTTTTATTGACACACAGAACTTGAGAGATGTATCACAGTTTCAACAATTGCAATATATATCGCTGCGCTAACATGCACAGCAGCAATGAATGATTACAATCAAAAAGTGGACCCCATACTAAATATAAACAAGAACCTAGCAAACACAATAACCTCTAGCGAATACTTGTAATTATTGAACACAAAAGCCCATAAACACGTCGGTTCATGCGAATTGGAAAAGATAAAATTGCTTACCTCGAGGTCTCATAAGCTTACAAATATAATGGCGACAGTTGTTCGTCTACAATAGATTTCCCAATGTGTGCTTCCAAAGATGAAATCTGAAACTTGTTATAATAATTTTCATACAAGAAAAACACTTGACTTATAATTGCCGACACTGATCACTGCAGCGGATTTGTAGCGGGAACTGAACCAGTGAGAGATGGTGTTAGAGATGTCAACAAGACTGGACCAACCAAACAATGGAAAGAATTTCCCAGGCGTCATCCAAACAAAACAATAGGATATACCAACTCTAGAAAATCTAAAATGGTTCCACAACTTGTGCACAAAGAATAAAACGGCGTAATGGAATTGCGCAGGCAGAGCCTTCCAGATGTAAACAACAGGAACCAGAAACACCACACAACGACGATACAACTGCTTCAACGATTGCTCACCATTTTCGGACACCTGCTAAATCGTTGTGAAAGCAGTGCACGCTTGCCATGATCGCGCTTGAAAAACCCCGTCACATGAGTTACCCAATTTTACTGCCTGATGTTTCAGTAGCCCCAAAACCATTAACCAGAGCCGGAAAAACTTATTACAAAATAAACTGGCCGATAAACCAGTCGTTCAACAAGAAACACACTCCAAATCGGCACTCAAAAATTAGCCACTGTCCATAACATGAGATCTTCACTGGAAAACTGAGCTAAGAAATACTATAAAGTATGCGATTCTAACCTTAAATTTCCACTATGTAACTCAATTACCGATTACACCAAGTCACTGCTGTGGATGTCGTGTAAGTTCTAATCCCAGAAGTTATTTAATCGCCTATTTGACTCAATATTAATATTATATTTAGTTTGGATTCGTGTCAATAACAGGAACCATTTATACCGGGTGACCCACCTTATCACGGAACATAGGAAATTAATATGGTAAATTAGTTTTTGTAAGATCCTGCGCCACTATGCTAAATAAGAATTAAAATGATATCAATCGAAAAAGAGTTTTTCGCTCTTTAAAAAATTAAAATTTAAAATAAGCGCTTTTTGGAAAATCACACTTGCTTTAGATATTTGAACTTGAACGTCAAAGAATTTAATCGATACCATGTTCATTCTTATCCATCAGGGGATCTTAAAAGAACTACTCTATAATGTTAATTATAATCTTATATTCGGATCTAAGGTCCGTAATATTACAGTAATTAAAATATGATGTGTGGTCATCCTGAATGGACGCATTTTATAGAGTAGCTTCTAGAATCTAGAGTATGGTTAAATTTAAGTGCCAGATTTTGACCTGAGAAACTGGTAAATCGTTTGGATGACTTTATGATTTATTTTCCTAAAATAGAAAATTTGATTATTTTATGCGGAAGGATATCTTTGGAAGGAGTGCATCATTTTTTGTAATCGTTGGATGGAGAGGTTTTAATAGATTTTGGAGTATTAGATGCAATTTATGAGTACCTATTTGGAGAAGCTAAGAAGTATTGAAGATGAAGAGAGCGGTCGGAGCATAACGGTTAAGTACGTTGACTGTTGACACGAAATGCCCGGTTCGATTCCGGATAAGGTAAAAACTTTATTCTGGCCGTCTCTTATACAGAAAGGAGGGGACCCCTACTGTATACGTACATTGTCCCAGGAAAGCAGTATTCGCAAAAATGATAAGCAATTGCTTATCATGAATACTGTCACGATGTCCGAATTCGGGCAAAACGACCAAGAAGAAGAAAGATAAAGCTGTAATTAATACGATTAATGAATATAAGGTACTAGGCAGTCTGATAAGTCCCTGAAAATTCTAAGAGATGGCGTTAGTATTCACAAATGTGAACCAATTTTGACTAGCTTGATCCTTTATAGGAGGTTTGTCAAAATTACAGCCATGCAAGATCAAGAAAGCAAGAACACAAATCTGTACCCGGTGGTATAGAAATAAGATCATCAATATAAACGATAAAAATTATTTTTTGTAACCAATGTTTTATTTTCAAGTTCTAACTGTAAATTTACGATCAGTTCTATAGTTTATACGATTTATGAGGTCTTATTCTCATTTAATGTTAATACTGCAGGCTTATTATTATTACTTATGCTGTAAACTGTTTATTGATATGTATTTATGTTCCTCACTGCATAGTTATTGTAAATGCAGTGAGCGTTGATGGATAAAGCAAAATAAATGGCGTGTCGAGGGCGAATGAGTGCAGGCAGGTACAAATCCAGGCGAATAAAAATCAGAGCTGCGCTTCCGTCGCCTCACGGCGGAATGCATATTCACAGCACCATAAAAATGACGAGGCTCAATGCCGCTTTCAATTAAAAATCAAAATTTCATTTTTGAATAAATCACTGTCATTTTCACACAGATAAAGGAGACAATTGGGCCGGACCCATAACTTCTCCAAAAAAGCCAAAGTATGATACCTGATACCTGAATTACAGCCATTTATAATTACGCATTTAGAAGTTACAGGACTAAGAAGTGACCAACCAACGAGGATATTTTAATATGGGAAAAGATGAGTTTCAAGTTTTGATTAAACACTATTATTTTCGCAAGAAAACTATAACCAAAATCATAGCAAAGCTGGATAAGTATTACCTGGACTCTGCAGCGTCGATTGGAACTATTCATAAGTGGTTTACTGATATTCGTTGTAGCCGTACGAGCGCCAATGAAGCTAAACGTTCTGGGCGCCCGAATAAGGTCACTACACCAGAAAATGTCGAAAAATCCATTCTATGATTTTGAATGATTCCAAATCAAAATTAAGGGAGCTAGCTAAGGTTCTGGGCATGTTAATAGAACGTTTGGGCAACATCTTACATGCTTTTTTGGGCATGAAGAAGCTCTGCCCGCGATGAGTGCCGCGTTTGCTCACAGTCGACCAAAACGAATTCGTGTTACAACTTCCCAGCAGAATTTGAGCATATTTATGCGTAATCCGAAAGACTTTGTGCGCCGATTCATAACCATGGATGAATCCTGGATCCATTACTATACTTCAGAGTCGAAACAATAGTTAAACAATGGGTTTCTCTGGGTGAAAGTGCTCCGAAGCGTCCGAAAACGCAACAATGGGCTGGAAAGGTTATAGCCTCCGTATTTTTGGATGCGTTGGAATAATATTCATCGACTATCTTGAAATATGTAAAACCATAACTGGCGCATATTATTCATTATTATTGCATAGTTTGAAAAGTAAAATCGACAAAAAATGGCCGAATTTAAAAAAGAAAAAATCCTGTATCATCACGATAATGCGCCTGTGCGGTCATCGTTAGTTGCACAAGCAAAACTGTACAAAATCGGGTTTAAACTGGTCTCTCATCCACCGTATTCGCTAGACCTGCTCCCCAGCGACTTCTATCTGTTTCCACACTTGAAGATATGGCTCACTGGTAAGCATTTTTAATTAAATGAGGAGTTCGTAGCTGAAACTGAGGCCTATTTTAAGAGGAATCCTCGAAGTAGGAAAATACACTTTCGTAATTCACTGATATCTTGCTTATTACTCAAAAATATTGCACAAAAGTATATATTTTTTAAACGAGGACACTTGGACGCAGGTCGTGTTGTTTTGATTTTTTTTAAATTCAAATTTTTTTCAATATTTTTTTTCAAAAAATTTGAATTTAAAAAAAATCAAAACAACACGACCTGCGTCCCAGTTTCCTATTTAAAAAATATATACTTTTGTGCAATACTTTTGAGTAATAAGCAAGATATCAGTGAATTACGAAAATGTATTTTCCAACTTCGAGGATTCCTCTTAAGGACCTTCCGATCGAGTCCTATTTGAACGGTATAAAAAAGTTAGAAAATCGTTGGACTTGTTGTATCGAGCTAAAAGGAGTGTATGTTGAGAAATAAAACCAAATATGGCCAGAAAAATGTTTCCTTATTTCATTATTCAGTGACTTATCAGACCGCCTAGTATACCAATTTTTTGAGGTTATTTCACATATTTTTTTGAGTAGTCGGCTGCTGTTTCGATTAATTTCAACACAACTTTTGTGAGTGTGAATATTAATTTTGATAATATCCTTCGATTATTTTTTTTAAATTAAAGAATGGTCTCTCATTTATTTTATTTTAGTTTCTTTATGAGAGTTACTGAGCTAGCCGAGGTAAGAAGGATTAGAGTACTCCTATTTGTTTGTTACGTTTGTAATTTTTTTTTACAGTTAACTCTTGTTTCTAACAAATATTTTGATTAATATATTTTTTAAGTAATGGTCGTAAAAATTACCAATAAAGTTCAATATAACTTTGATAGGAAGTTCGAAGTGAATACCGAAAATATAATCTAAACGATCCTTTTGGTTAATTTAATACAATTGTTCATGCAAATGAATTACAAGAAGAAATTCAATTAGCTGCTGCATAAGATATTTCAATTTATTTGCTTAATTAAAACATTACTTTCATTGATGTTCTTTTTTAGCATTGTGACATTTTTGTCTATTTGTGGGGATTTTTAGTGTTTTATTATTATAAATTTATTACAGAACTTTTGAACTTTAACTCAGTTGTACTGATGTAAAAAAGTATTTAGTGACATTATGAGTTTGGTTAAGTTAATTATGAAAAGCGTTACGCGAATACTTGCAAAACCCAACACAAAGTAAGTAACGAGGAAGATATGCAAATCGTATTCATCAGAATCCCCATTGTCTGGTATGCATGTACCCTGAATCATAACACCGAGAGTTGAGTTTGCATCGTTATGTTACACATTCATTACAGTTTTTTTCTTGTAGAAATAGAATGTAATGTTGGACCAGAAGGGGCGTCGCGACAAACGCTAAGTGCAACTTGATAGCTTTTCGAGAGCGTATTTTAAATAAAAAGGAGAGCAGTCGACTATCTTCACAATTCCATTTTATACTTGGGAAAGAACTACTAAATTGTCACGAAAACAATGACTATGTCAATTGGTAGTAGTAAATTGAAAACACATGTACCCATAATTGAATTTCTCTTTTGTGGCTTTGTACTAACTTGTCGTTCAAATTGTGCACAAAATCAGCACATTTTCAATTTGTGCGATTTTCTGAAACCCACTGACCACTACTCTATTTTATATAATTTCAAAAAATAGACATGTCCACAACTTCCATCTTTTCTAATACCTAATTATACTTTTCGCTTTCCTAGTAAATGTAAAAACAATTTTCGCTTTCAATATAAATTTTAAAAAAACGCAACGAAATGTCTGCAAAATGATAAAGTGGCGTGAAAATATCATATAAGAAAGAAAAATTGAATTTGTCTGAAACAATAAAATATTGAATGTAATTTTGGAGTACAACTTAACGAATGCACGTATTGTACTGTTGTACATTTATATGTTGTTAATGGCTGACAATATTAAGATACATTTACGATGTTCTTGCAACCCAATTTTGTTGAATGGTGAATAATTATTTATTAGTAAGAATTATCAATCTTGAATAACTCGAAGTTTATCTAATGAATCAAACAAATTATTTTTATTTATATCGAGAGCGCAATTTACAAAGACTTTATGACATCCTAAGGTTTTTTTGTAGTAGTTTGGTGTTTTTCACCAACGGTATAACTTTGTACTGGCGTTCAAACGGCGCCCACGACACTCATTTTTCTTGATGTATCAGCTGAGATACGCTCTTTTGGTTCCAAATATTTCAAGGCTTTTATATAAACCACAAGATATTCTATACAAAGCTCTTTTATGGAAGCTGCACACGAAGATTTCAAATTCTATTTAATTTTAACTTTTATTACATATAAGCTCAAATATTTTGGCGCTTTTATAAAGCATAGTAAAAAAACCAGTTCTAAAAATGTAAAACTTCACTTTCAAGTCGGATTTGAATCATTGATTGACCGGTTGGTCCTTTGCTAACCAAAGGACTAACCTGTCGTTAAAAATTGAAATTACTTACATTTTATTTATTAGCATGATCTACCTAATTCCCAATTTAAATTTCCCCCTAAAATCCGCAAATAATTGTGTAATTTTTTGTTAATCTACAAATATATTTTCTTTGATTACTCGGGCTTTTTTCATTTCCTCTCAAATCGCTTTATAAACTATGGTTTACTCTATCGTCCACCTTGTCCTACGTAAACAGCATCACAGGGTAAACAATTTAAATAAATAGTGGAAGGTATTTCCTAAGATTTCCTTATGCGATTGCTTCTATTTTTAATTCGAAACAATTTCTCTCCCATTTTATAGGTGAATTGTTTTATAACTTCACTTTATTGTTGGTTCATCTTCGCCTGACTAAACGTTTTAACCAAAATACACTTTTGAAGCATTTATTCGCTTATAATTATCATTAGTTAACGATAAAAGAGGAGTGAGTTTAACACAATTTTTATTTTATTTAGGGGGCTTACAGTTTAACGTGGACACAAAAAAAATTTGAGTTCGGGTGTGATACGAAAGCAAAACCCTTCATCCCTCTTTACCATATAACATTTTTATTACCCCCTTCCAATGTATTTTATATTTTTGTTTTACGTTATTCTTTTGTAACAAATTAAAAAGAAATTAAATAAAATTCTAAAAGATAATTGAACTCTGTTTCAAGTTTTATGGTTTTTATTACAAAGAATGAACTTGAACTTAATAATATTTGAGTTAAAACTAGTGCAAAATTCAAGTACACAATCAACAATTTAATTACCGTAATAAAACCAAACTATCAAAATATTATTGTGGCCACATACTCGTAGATATATAAAATTTTAGATACTTAGAATCTGAATTAAACTTTAATGCACAATTTAATATTATTACTACTACAAAACTGATTTAAATGTAAAATACTGCAAAATTAATTAACACTTACACATAATCGAAAATACATTGTCGTTGTACCCTTAGAATAGACCATTTAAATTTATAAATTTAAGTGTAGCAAATTTAAATGACGTCACAAGTGGGTTATATCCTACTATATGCCTGAATTTACCAACTGTAAGGGAAAAAATTATTTATTTTATTTGCTTCAAATTGTATTCAAAGAAAAATAGGAAGTTGTATGTCTATAGTAACTGTAAATGGTTTAAGGTTGTACCTTCCAAAGAAATCAGTACGATGAATCTTCATCATGTGTTATCAAAATGAAGCTAGTAAAACTATGATTTAAGAAGAACGTGTTTTTTAATCAACATAAAAATGTTATCGAATGACGTAGGATTGTAACATTTTCCCTTACCAAAATGGGGTTGAGAACCTGCACCCCCCCCCCGGCTATCAAATGTCATACTACGATAAAACCACATATCACATAGAAATAAGCTGACAGGAGCCAATCAGATTGAAGTAATTTCCTGTGTCCTTTTCTATGGTTAAGAAATACCCAAGTAACATTTTCCCCCTGCTAGATATCTGCTAGGGCTCTGGCAGAGAAATTTCGCAGGGCCCTGTCTCTGTAATCGGATTGTAACAGGGCTCTGTCACATAACATGAGACAGAGAAAATGGACCCTGCAAACCCTCTGCAGAAAATTTGTCGCAAATCCTAACAGGGTATCTGTTAGGTACCCTGCCAGAGACTCTGCAAGAGCTCTGTCAGGCACTCTGCCAGAGTCTCTGTGACAGAGACTCTGGCAGGGCTCTGTCTGTCCCTGTTACAGAGACAAACAGAGACAGGTATAAAAAAAATATTAAATTTTAATAAAATAAATTTATGTCACATTTTTTAGAAAAATCAATTTTTATTTTTAGATTCTTGCAATCCATTGATTGTGTTATTACACATCGCATCGAACTAATTTAATTTAACTCTGGGGGTTTCAATTTTATTTACATGGTTACATTATTAATTATATCTATTAATATATTCTAATGCTTGGTATTCTGTATTATTGGTTGAATTCCATTCTGTCGATGTTGTTACCTATCCTGAAAATAATATTTAAATTTAAAAATTTTTGTTACAATCCAGATTCGAACCTGTACCTACATCCATGACTGCTCCGTAGCCTCTCGTTCTTACCATTTACCTACGGACCCTACTTATAAATTATTTTGAAATTACTGGTAATATGATGGTCACACTTTTGTGTATAATAATGAGTGAACCGCTGAGAAATCAACGTATTTTACTTACCTTTTTTAATAAAATGGAAATTATATCGATGTAAAACATCGCAATTTAAAATATGATACAATAATTCGTAATTGTAACTGCAAATATAGATGTAGTAATAAAATTGAAAGCCCCAGAGTTAAATTAGTTCAATTACATAATTACACAATCAGTATGGATTGCAAGAAGTTAAAAATAAAAATTAACTTTTTTAAAGAATGCGACAAAAATTTATTTTATTAATATTTAGGGCCGATATATTTTGTCTTGTAAATATGGGTTACCATCGGCCAATAAGTTATAAAAATCAGATTTTAACTTAAAATTTCTAGAATAATTGTGAGTGCTGTATATATGAGAAATTTAATTTTTGATAACTAATATTGATCAAAACGAATCAGTAATAGTTAAGTTCAGCAATAGGATATTAATTTAAATTGTTGGGACTGTAAAAATGTAATCACTTTTTAACAAAATGATAAAAAGTTTTGTTGTTTAATTCTAGATCGTGGTTTAATTATGATTTCTTTAAATTGGATAAATAAACTGTTAAAATTTATAAATTGCACATAAATGACGTTTAAAATCGAAGCGGATTAGCCTTTGTATTTTGTATTTCTAATATTCTAGAATATTCTAAATGACCTGAACTAAAAATATTTTATCTCTCTCTCTCATAACAATATTTATTATAGCGCTATCCTACTTCGTTACATAGTAACTAGACCTACATTTTTGGCTCAAAATTACGAGGCGCTTTACGAATTTTTTTATACCTGTAACTCATAAAAGATAACTGTCAATGTAGCTGTCTCTGTTTGTCTCTGTAACCCTGACAAAGTTTCTGTCATATCGTTGGTTGCTTGAAAAAATCGATTAATTAATTTTCAATAAATCTCTGAAGATATTCATTTTAACAATCTTAACCAATATGAATGAAGAAAGCTTACATCGTTAACAAAATTCTTGATTCTGATTTGCTAAAATTTTAATAAGCATTGTGTTTATATCTACCTGTAGTAGGTATCTACTATTAAAAGTACAATATAGTATTTAAATTTAATGAATTGTTAAAATTAAAAGTAATTGAAAAATGGTAAAAAAGACAATTTTTATGAAGACCACGTGGTATATACGAGCTTTGCAAATTTCCTATAACAGGGACTCTGTCAGGGCTCTGCCGCAGAGTTTTTGCAGGGCCTTGCAAATTACCTGTAACAGGGACTCTGCCAGAGCTCTGCCACAGATTTCTTGCAGGGCCCTGCAAATTATTTTCAACAGAGACCTAACAGGGCTCTACCAGAGTTAATTTTCAGGGCTCTGCAAATAATCCGTTACAAATACCTGCCAGGTATCTGTAAGAGCTCTGTCAAAAAAACCTTGTTATAACCCCCTGGCAGATATTTGCTAGGGCCCTAGCAGAGACATTTAAATTTCACCAGGGAAAAATGTTACTTGGGTACTTAAATCGACTTAAATATGATAGGTTCTTGTCAGGTTCTACCTAAGCAAGGCAAGGCGCTAAGGTCTATGTGAACGCCGCTTTAAGCTGAAAAAAATACTTTTAAAGATAATCTTTTGCAGAAATCCATGTTTCCTTAAATTATTTGGCTTATGTTGAAAGTATAATGCTGTTAATATGTTATACTCAACCTCAAGTTCTCACTTTTAGTTTAATTTGGTTAACAAAAGTTCATTAAATATTTGTGTAAGTGCCATTATTTCAGAACTTTACCCCTAAAAACTATGTTTTAATTAAGTTTATAATTATTTAAAGTTTTCAGTAAAATTTCCACGAAATCTGAAATTTATTCATGTATGATCACACTGTATGATGTGCTATTGCATTATACGACGAGATATTTAACAATGCTTCGCAATCCATAGTCAAGTATGGTGGCAAATATTTACAAATTGCAAGCTCAAGTACCTATCACATGTTTAGATGTTACACAATTTAGAGGATCATCAAACTTCAACATGGCTTTTGAATACGTTTTTGGTTGAGTTTATAGATTCTTTTGACTGTTTTTTTTTTAAATTGTTTACATTGTTACGTAAAGGGTAGGTCTTTTAAATAAACAAAAATCAAAAATCAAAAAGTAACGATAACAAATTTAAGCTACATAATTAAAATTAAAGTCGCAATAAACATCATAATAATATATAACGGTAATTGAAAACCAAAGCCAATAATCTGTTTAAAAGGTCAATATATTAATACGCTAATATTAATCAGATTAAGCAGAGTTTACCCAATAACAGTTCAGTTTTTGATCCGAGTAATTAATTGTCTTATTTTTATATCAGTATAAATTTTAGGTAAACATAATTTAAATTTTTACAGTAATGTATTCAAAAATTAATTCATAATTTATTAATAATTAATTAATTACCCATATACATTAATAAATAAGTATATACCATATTCATAATTTTTTTCTCAACTAACCCACTTAATTTCGAGCGGTATTTTGCCTTGTGATTTTTGTTTAATTTATTCAAATCAAGAAGAATTGTATTTCAAATTATATTTTACAGCCATTTTTAAATGCGTTGCCGATTTATAGTTCAATGCTTAATTGAAACAAGATTTTATGGGCATTTCCGTATCTTCCTGGCGCATATTTTCCAAAGTAAGAAATCATCACCATCTGATTTATGGCTATTAAAGAAAAATGAGTGATAGTAAGGTTAAAACGTATAGGAATTGACATGACGTGGAAGCTTAACCACGGTGTAAATTATTTATTATTAAGAATAGTAATAAAAAGATGGTAAAATGAACAAATACTAGAGAGTAAAAGAAAAATTTTCGTATTTAAGTTAAAATGATGCAGTTGAGCTAAAGAGAAAATTTGTTTCTTATTCAGTTATAATCAATATGGGAAAACTTAGCTAAAAGGAGTTAAAGTTATATTATTCCGTAAAGCAATGTTCAATGTTAAAACTGAAAAATTTAGGGCGGAGGGATGATGAGCGAGGCAACCCTAATTTAATAACGTTAAAAACGGAGCGAGTTCAATTTCCCTTTCTATCTGGTGCCGACGCTAATATATTCTTTAAGTCTGTGTTACCAATGTCGACTATACGTTCAAAGTTTGCACCTTGTACTTTACACACCCGGTCCGTAAAGGGTATGACGTTTCCTTAAGCATTGTTTTAAACTCTCGAGAAATTTCCTAATTAGGAATTCTTTTCAACTGTTTTATATCCTTTGTTATCTTTTCTTAGTGGTAGTAAATGAATATTTTACAACGATGATATCCTGTTTTGAGGCGTTATTACGGTTGGACGACTTTCTCATTTCCATTCTTCGTGTTAAACTAATCCATATCAAGTACACAATGTTTACACATCAGTTATGCAAAATAATTTTGAGATACTTAAATCTCAAATAAAAAATGTAATTTTCCTGCTTTATTTAAACTTCCGCTTTTTAGTATGGAAATGGGACAATTTTAAAAATCTTCGCTAACTTCTACATAATGAATTTACTTCTAATCGTTGTTCAAACATAAAGCCATGGGTTATCTATCGTTTCTTCAGCTTAAACTTAAGCTAATTTTAACTGCTAAGATTTTTCATTTAGATATGTCTGAAAACGTAAACGTTTCTTGCGGTTGCATAATATTTATAATCTTATAATTAGTTTTCCATTACATCATAAAGTAATTAAATTAACAGATGTTGACAAGCTGTAGATTTAAATTAATACAAAATTATTAATTTAAAAATGAAAATTACTTCGCTCATCGAATTTGAATAGCTAAATTAGAAAAATCCATTTTTCTTGTTACCTCTTTTTGATGGTAAGACAAAGTTTAAAAGTGTCGTATACCTGTTAAACTCTTTCCGAGTTTATTTTTTATTTAAGGGCGACTGCAACTTTAAAATAATAGTAACTTTTTTAAGTGTTAAAGTTAAATTGCAACTTTATCCATTGTTATATAAAGTAATGAATTATATCTTTATAATTATTTTGGCTGTACCTAAAGTTTTTACTTTCATTTCATCTTTATGAACCTCACATTTGACCTAAAGTAACATTAGATTGTTTGACATGTGAATATTTCCTGTTTAATAAAAGTTTGTTTAATAAAAAATATTATGTTTTGTAAAATGCCTAAATTTCTTCATACAGGATGCTTTGTTTTACGTAGGATATTTTTCCTACAAAAAAGAACGAAAGTCGGCGGCTTTCGCAAACTTATAAGCAAAAAATGCAACATTCAAATTTTTCCTTCCTGGTAATAACGTTTTTCATATTATTTTCAAATTATATAAAGTATCTTTTTTATGCAAATGTATTTTTTATCGTTTAGTGTGAATGAAAGCTTTAATCGATTTTGCTTCTTTTCCGAATCACCATCAAGTTTATTTCTTTGTGAACGCGATATTAAACTTTTATGTTAAACTATGTTTTTTAAGCATTTCGGCAATATATAATTCTTCTTCACGCGAAGCTAATTTCATATTGGAATAATTTATTATTGGAAGAAATTAATCATAAATAAGAATTTTCAAAGGTGTGATCATAGGAATTCAAAGTTATTTTCGTGGTATGTCTAAACATTCACAATTTCTAATCTGATTATTATTTAATGCATAACCTTAATTTAAGGCTAACTCTCTCGGTATAATTTTCCAACATTTTTATTTGGAAATAAACGAAAATTTAATTCTTAACTGCACTTTATTACTAAAGGCGACTAAATTTTATATACAGCGTCAAGAGCAAGGATCCTGTAAATTATTCTATTACAATTGCGGGTCTAGAAACAAATTGTAGAAAATATCCTACAGCAGATACCAGAAGCCACGAAGAGAGAGAGGGTTATTAAATCATCAATCATAATAGTATCTTTTAATTCCAAAATCAGTTACAAACACAAACAGTAAACCTAAATCTAATAATATCGAAAATACCCTGATGGTCCTACTTCAATGCAAAATAAAAGAAGTAATCTATACAGTTCGGTTAACTTGACTGGATTAACTTAACAAAATTAAAACCGCCGTCTTTATATTAAAATATCTTACAATAAATACTGGGTGTCACAGTAACACCGCCTATTTTGAATTTAGCTCCATTTTTTAAGTGTCGGTCGTAGAGTGCTGTTTTTTTTATAGGTGTCATGTGAGAACATGGAGGTTTAGTTATGGAGAATTACACGGATGCACATCGCATATAGAAATTGTGAAAATCCACTACCGAAATGGTGAAATTTTTGCAGAGACTGTTCGAAAATGTCGTCGATTTTTCTGTCACCGTAACGCACCCTCTCGCCGTACAGTGGTCCGATTAATAGAGAAATTTGAGCTGGTTGGATCAATTCACATCCAGAAGAATTCTGTCCGTGTTCATTAAGCTCGGTGTAATGAATTCACCAAGAGAACTAACGAGGCGACCATTTATCTGATATTGTGTTCCATACATAACCTCCATGTGTTTTTGAGACATAAGCTTCTCTTTTAAGGCTTCCATGAAACACTCATAACTTATTAATAGGTTTCGCGATTCCTCATCCTCAAAGGATATACATCTTGATTTGAAAATCGCTCTTTGAGTTGCGTAAAATTTCTTCATTTACCCTTAATTGATAATCATCTTCTTCAAAGTCCTCAGTCGGTAGACTGGTTTGACGCTGCTCTCCATTCTTCTCAGTTGAAATACAGTTTCTTCATCTTCTCATAACTCTGACTGCCTGTTTCTTTCATTATCTGAGTTATGTATCTTAGGCGTGGCCTTCCTGTGGAGTTCTTGCATTCGACTTTACCTTCAATGATGGTCTTTAATAATCCTTCTCTTCTCAATACGTGCTCAATCAACGGATCTCTCCTACTGATTATTTATCTCCATATTTTTCGCCCCTCTCCCATCTGTCTCAAAATCTTATCGTTTGTTGTCATTTCCACCCACCTGATCTTCAGGACCCTTCTGTTGCACCACATCTCAAACGTTTCTAGTCTCTAGACCTGCATGGGTCTCACATCCATGGAGCGCTATCCTCCATAATATGTAGAGGAGAAGGTCCGAATATGGGCCCTGCATTTAAAATGGGCCCCGTCAAAATTTCAGAAGGACATCAAGTGAGATCTATGTAAACTAGCTGAAAATACACTTACTAGATAGTCAACTATTTTACCAATAGTCTGCTATAGAAATTTTATTCTGTTGTCAACAAATGGTGGTGAATGTGTTTATGAAAATTTGTATATATATTTAAAGGTAAGTTGCGTAAGAATATTTTGTATGTTATTAGCTGACTAGGTTTCAAATATTCGCAACAGTATTGTATAAAGATTAAGGTTTGTCATATTCACGTAGATATTGAGTCACTTAATCTCAAAAAATAATATAACATTTTGTTTGAATGAGACGCTTTGCTGGTAATATGAGCCCTTTGCTGGTCCGAATATGGGCCCTAGTCTATATGTGCAATATGTGGGCACATGAGCAATGCTCGGGTGGGTAGAGAAAGACAATTATGTTTGTTAATTTTTTCAAATAATTTATCGTTTCTATTTAAAATATATTAATATATAAGTTCATTTTTTAAAAATAAAGTTTATTTTGTTACTTCTTAGCTTTTTGTGTCATTTCTGATAGGGGCCCATATTTCACACAGTCTGCCTTCCTATGTGAAATTGACATAATTTTATATTTCCTCTCAAATCGCAATAATTTTTGCCTGTTTGAAACTTTGTTGCTTCTACAATTCTAGAAGATTTTTTAGGCTAGGTGCATGCCGATTTTTAAATTTATTTTCCAAAAAATATAAAAATGGTTAATAAAAAACAAAATGGGGGCCCATATTCGGACCTTGTCCTCTATACTTGTATGAACCGTTATGTAATTTCTATGGGGATGCTGTTGGAGATTATCAGTCGTTTTTTGCTATAGATAGCTCTTTTCGCTTGGGCTATTCTGTTATTTATTTCTGTGCTGCTTCTTTTGCTGGAGACTAATAAGTAAAGAATAATTATTATTAAAGACGCGTATTTAGTTATTATGCTATCCAAGTATGGAAATTCGTTCACCTGCTTTATAGCTTCACCGTCCACAAATATATCGCCCATACTCCTTTCAATATATCCGCATTCCATCACTCGGCTTTTTCTCTTATCGATCTTTATATCATATTTCGTCTGTAGTACCCTGTCCATACCTATAAGAGCCTGTATTAGCTGCTCCTTTGTTTCCAACAACAGGGCTATGTAATCCGCATATCTTATACAGGGTGTCCCCGCACTCACTTTACATAACTTAGGTGGTGATAGAGGACTCTTTTCTAAGAACAAAATTTAATAAAAATTTTTTTCTAAATTCAAACCCTCGAGAGTTAGGCCTCTTTAAAGCATTTTTTTTAATTTCCACCTTCACGTGGCCATAGCTCCGAAAATATTGATTTTTCGCTAAAAATGGTTTAATGCTTTTTTAAAGAGCCTGAAATAATCTACAAACTAGATTCACACCTTTTATTGGCTAAAATCAACGACTTTCGAGTTATGAATTAAAGTAAATTAAAAAATGTCGAAAAATTTGAGCTCTTTGTTTTTTTAGTTTTTTTCAAAACCCTGTATCTTTTAAACGAAACATTTTAGAAAAAATCTGACGCCCCATTCCGGATATGAAATTTAACGGACTACAACTTTT
This sequence comes from Rhagonycha lutea, assembly GCA_958510855.1. Taxonomy (NCBI): domain Eukaryota; kingdom Metazoa; phylum Arthropoda; class Insecta; order Coleoptera; family Cantharidae; genus Rhagonycha; species Rhagonycha lutea. Next base: position 23,408,894 of record OY294042.1, read on the forward strand.
GTCTAGTAAAAATTTTTGAGAAACCAATCCATTTCACAGAAAATCAGAAAATAATAAACAAGGCAGCTACAAAACAAAAAATTAAATTCACTAAATTTTTATTTTTTTTGAAAAATTATTTTATTAATTAATTTTAAACTATTACATTATTTAAGTAAATGTTGAAAATGACCACCCTAATTTCAATACACAGTCGTGATTGTTTTAAAAGATGTTTGTCGAGAAAAAATCGAAAAAAGTTGATTTTTTGACACTTTTAATTGCTGAAATTCGATTTTTTGACACTTTTTCACACTCACCGATCGACCAAAATTGGCATCATGATCGACCGGTCGATCCTTCGACCTTGTTGACCACCCCTGCTATAGTGGCTCTTAACAAAAGAGGAAATTTTATTAATAATACTATAAAACATCTTTTAAAACGATCACGACTGTGTATGAAAATGAGGGTGGTCATTTTCAACATTTACCTAAATAATGTAATAGTTTAATATTTTAATAAAATAATTTTTCAAAAAAAAATAAAAAATTTATGAATTTATTTTTTTGTTTTGTAGCTGCCTTGTTTACTATTTTCTGATTTTCTGTGAAATCGATTGATGGTTTCTCAAAAATTTTTACTAGACAAAAGTTGTAGTCCGTTAAATTTCCTATCCGGAATGGGGCGTCAGATTTTTTCTAAAATGTTTCGTTTAAAAGATACAGGGTTTTGAAAAAATCCAAAAAAAACAAAATGCTCAAATTTTTCGACATTTTTTAACTTACTTTAATTCATAACTCAAAAACCGTTCATTTTAGCCAATTAAAGGTGTGAATCTAGTTTGTAGATTATTTCACGGTCTTTAAAAATATACTAAACCATATTTACTGAAAAATCAATATTTTCGGGGCTATGGCCACGTGAAGGTGGAAATTAAAAAAAATACTTTAAAGAGGCCTAACTCGCGAGGGTTTGAATTTAGAAAAATTTTTTTGTTAAAGTTTGTTCTTAGAAAAGTGTCCTCTATCACCACCTAAATTATGTAAAGTGAGTGCGGGGACACCCTGTATAGTGTCGATTCGCTCTCCATGTATCGTTATACGTTATATCGTTATATTGTCGTTATACCTGCCTCTGCCGTTTGTCAAAACTTTCCTATTGCTTTTTGCATATATAAGTTAAATAGCTTGAGGAGATGGAGCACCTCTGCTTCACCCCCCTCCCGCAATTCTATATTAGCTATCTATCTCTCCGTTGCATTAATTTTTAGTTGAATATATTGTAAATGATTCTTCTCTCTCTGACCTCCACTCCTATCTCCTCTAGAATGTCAAACAACTCCCCAACTAACTCTACCAAAGGTCTTCTCAGCGTCTAGGAAAGCAACAAATATTTGTTTTCCTTTTTGGATCTTTTTCTCTATTATTAGTCTTAATGCAATAATAGCCTTTCTTGTGCCAACAGCTCTTCTGAATCCAAACTGGTTTTCCCTCAAATTTTCTTCTAATACTTTTTCCAGTCTATAGGTATTGTTATATTTTGGAATATAATAAGAATTGGTAATAAGAAAGCTTCAGATGTCGGCTGCTAATTGAAATATAATCTCAATAAAAACATCCAAGCCGGTAAGCAGGTTTCGGCGACAAGCGTACACTCTGTACGTAGCCATACGGTTTAATACCTGTCAGCGACAATATTATCTACATCTCCAAACGCTTTTACAATTTTTCTCCTCTTGGTTTGAACGGGGTTACCTTGTGAAAGTTTCGAGTATCCGATAAACTGAATTGCAAGAACGCCTGTAATCTTCAAGTAAAAACTAATCTATAAGTCAAATTTAATATAAATTGCTGTTGAATAATATAACTAGCTGACAGACATATTAACCCCTACGGCATCAGAGTAGTTTAATTTCTACACTACTAAAGTTTGAAAATAGCAGGTTGCCGGTGTCAGAAATGTTGTTAGCTGCACAGAATTACAGCAGATAACCTCAAAGATATTCATGTGCAATGCTCAGAAGATCTACGATGTTTGGATGATGCTGTTTGGAAGTGACAGATTGGATGTCCTATTGTTTTAACGCAAGCCATTTGGGTGCAAACCATTTTTATGCGAGACATTTGAACTTAAAACGTTTTGACGCGAAAAGGATCTCTTAGGATCGAAGCTATAACGGTACTTTGCCAAAACTTATCTTCAATAATATAAACGTTTCAACATGCGGTTTAATTTAATTATAATAAAAACTTATAATTACAATCTCGCATCCAAACGATCTGATGCCCAAGAGGTTTCTAGTCCCATTTCGTTCAAATAACCTTATATCCAAACGACTCGCGTCCAAAAGTCCGGCTTTCCAGTTCGGCGCTGTTAGTCAGATATCTACGGAGTTGAAGTTTGGTCCAAAGGGTTCATCTCGATTTTAAATGTAATTCATTTATAATGCCTCGCCTGTATCACTTTTTCCCAATTAAAACATAACACCCTGTACAGAACTCCCATCAAGCTTTTTTGCTATATTACTATCGCAACAAGTAAAAATTTGTTGCTATTTCTCAAAACTTTATGGAAGTATTTTTAGAAGCACGTATCACATAAGTTCATAGTGCACAATGGTAACGTCGTTTAACTTAATTTAAACTTCTTTATACTAAAGTTAGACGTAGCCTCCTATATTAAACATTTTGTGAATGCGATCTTTACTGCTAAGGTGACATTAAGTTGAAATGGTCTGTTTGTTTATTTGAAAATAAAAAACGACGGAACATTTTTTACTGATATTAAAAAATATTATGCTATTGGCTTTTCACTAATATTTTAATATCCATTAAAAAAATTGGAAAATATTTACAATTAAAATATAACATGCATGAGAAGTGCTTGTGAAAAATAAAACGTATAATAAAAGTTGTATAGAAGTGTGATAAAACTTTCTTTGTGTCAGTATGGTGATGTATGTTATCGTTAAGTGCAATATTTCCATAGCTAGGTAGGCTGAATATATTGCACCACATGGTACTCGCAATTTTTATATTTCGAGATCGTTTATATATAAAATATTCTATTTTTGGGAAAAAATATTTTATTTCAATTACGATGACGACTTTTTATTTGGAAATTTATTTACCGAAAACCGAAGAAATAGGTTTCCAATAAATTTATTACCAATGCATAATCTTAAATATTTTATTGGACAGGTTTCCAAAAATGTATATTATTTATGCATTTAAAATTATTTAAATTAAGTTTTATACGCATTAACTTCTTTTCCAAATAAAATCCGAATTAATCACGAATCATTTGTGATTGTTCCAGTATCTCAGATAGACTTTAGAAATTAAATGAAAGTAAGAAGGTTAAAGATTAATAGGTGCCTAATATTCATAAGAAATGAACATGTTGAAGTATTCTAATCTAACACTTAAAAATTTTCCAACGAAATATTAAATCCACAAATAATAGGTCGGACTACCACTTCAATTGCTCAACTCGCTCAATCGGTTCTATCAACCGCAGGCGCGGCTATCGCGCGACCTTCTAAAACTTTCTTCGACTTGCTTGAAACTAATGCAATAATTTTCGCTTACTCTTAGAATAAAGGCAGAATAGTAACATTCCATTCAAAAAAGTGTCTTCGATTAGGTCTTTTAGGTTATTTTAAACTGTTTAAATCATAGTTTCTCAACCAGGGCGTTGCAAACATGTATAAGGGGGGTCGCAATCTGTCAAAAATTTCCTATGTTTTTATAACTAAGGCGAGATAAATTAAAAAATAGCAAAGTAGTTCAAAAAGGGATCATAAGATTTTATACTTTATTTTTTGGTGGTCGCGACACTAAAAAAGTTGAGAAGCGATGATTTAACAAATAACTGAAATTTCTTTTTAGTTGTGGTTTTCTTTTAAACTTCACCGTCAAATTACTGACAGCTTAGCAAAGTTTCAAAGTATCGAAACTTTGATATAAATATTAGAACTTGAACATTGAATTGTAACGGAAAAACTACACCGCTTAGGACATTATTATACATTGTATGATTAAATTTTCTGTACAGAATTACCCTAAAAAGTTTTGCATATGGTTAGAAACACCCTATATCTGTTACTGCACAGGTACTAGACTGTAATATTGTACGCGGAGTTTTTGCAGTTTTGACATTGAATTAGCATCATTTTTTTAAACCTTTAAAAGATAACAAAGAAAACACGTAGTAGTTACATATAATTTAGCGTGCTGGTTACGTGTGGAACGTTGGTGATTACAACGTTGCATACGCGTGGTTTTCACGCTACAAATAAAACTCAATTAACTTTACTTTTAAAAATAGAAGAAATTAAATACTTTGTATAAGGTTAAGATAAATATTTAAGAAGATGTACATTATTGAAGAACGTAATAAAAAGTAATACAATTATCTGGCTTGTACTACGTACAATGTAGGTATGTCAGCTTTGCATTTTCATTATCTTTTTACTATTTTGTGTAGGTACAAATACAAATAGTGAAATGAGAATTACATGGTACATGTTGTTTTAAACCATATTCTTATCGTATTTGTTTTGTTATTATACCTCGCAATGTTATTCGCTACTCTGCAATTCTATATTAGCCTTATTTTGTTGAGTTATTAGTTTCCCCATGAAAGAAGATAAATTTATTTGAATACTTCATTTTAATTTTGTCACATTTCTAACTAATTGTTAGCTTGAATTAAATTATAAATGTCCGTTTTTTACAGCGCGGATAAGCAATTCATATTTTGTGTCTCAGCATCCTTCTTATTAGTTGCTTCGCTGCTTTTCGAGTGCCGTGAGAGCGAAGAAAATTAAGTAAAATTTTCAGTGTCGAGTAAAATATTCATTTTAGACCATATTACTTACTTACTTAAATAATTTTTAGTAAAGTTTTTGATAAGGTTTATTCATAACCTACCTTATTTAGTTTTTTACATTACAAAAAAAATTTAATTTAACTTTTAAAATTAAATTTCAAAGAGGTTATTGCATTTTTAATTTCCGAGAATCTATAAATAAGTAGCAATACAAATGTTTGGATTTAATTTTGTTTATTAAAGGAAAGAAAGAGTAAATAAAATACTTTTAAAGAATTGTAAAAGTTTTTGAGAGCTACGGAATTATTGAAAGACGAATATAAGAAAATTGGTTAACTGTCCTCTTAGATGGAATTAAGTGTAATTTATGGGTGTGTAAAACAGCAACCAACAGCTTACAATTTGTTTTCTGAGATTTATTTAAGTAAGAGTTTTTCTATTTGTGTTATACATTTAATTCTGATACGTATTTTATCATTTTTTATATTTATGGAATTTTCAACTTAATCGCGTTTATTTTACAAGAATGTTTAACCTCACTCTTCAAAGTGATTTATTTAATTAATAATAAACTTCTGCATTGTTTAGAAATAAATATCAGCTACAATTTATAGTACATTAGAACATGAACTTGACTAAGTGCATGCAGATAATTGTCTGCTGCATTGAATTAATTTATATTGTTACATTATAACGTTTGCTCTTAAAGCTTAGAAACAATTACAGTTATGTATTTTATGAAAATAAGGGAAAGCAACCATACCTACAAATACTTATGAATAAATAATAATGACAAAAGCATAACACAACTAAAGTAGTTTTGGTTGTTTATCTACTGGTACACATAAAATACGAGACCGTAGGCCGAGTCAAATAAATTGGTCATAGCGGATTTCCTCAATAGTTTGTCATTATCTTCCGAGAAGAAACGGCCAAAACCAGTCAATGCACCAAGGGTTAATCTGCAACCGTTTCTCGTAAAAACAAAAGTAAAATGGAAAAGTATAATTTTTAGTATCAATCAATGATTTTCACAGAGAACAGTTGAATATGAAAAACTAACGATATCTGATTGGCCAATACATTCCCCAAATTATAATCCATTGTTCATGACATCAGCGCAGATTTTAATCAGTCCTTTAATATCTATAACTAAATTTCAAAAATACTTTGGATGTATCGTAGAAGAATCGTTTTAAGTTAAAACAAAACTAACGCAAGACAGATTTAAAGAAAACTATAATTTCTAGATTAAGAAATTGTTTGTTTCTGATTTAGTAAAACAGAATCAAAAGTCAAGAACTTTAATGGGACAAGTAGAAACAAGATTGAAATGTTTTGTGAAGCAAACTGAATGAATGAAGAATCGATGTAGCATGCACAGAGGCGGAAGTGAGTTCAGGGAGGGCCCTGCGTAAAGTGTATTCTTTTAGAGTGGGCTATTTGTCAAAGTACGATAACGATCGTACGCCGTTGCAGACTCCCAACTCGAAGAGATTATTAATATTTGAGTGCTAATATATTTATTCTCCAAGTATGAATCGCTATTCAAGTACTTAATATTTAATAACTTGTAAATATTTGTTATCTTCCAAAGGATTCTCGACTTCGGTTTGTCCCTTGATAATAACGAACGATTTGAAATAACAACTTAAACGATTACACTAGGTAAACCTTGTATTAAGGGGGGTGAAATATTAAACATAATTAAAACCAACTTTCCTTCCAAAATATTCTTAAAACCAAGAATGCAACCGCATTTTCTATTGTAAAATTATATTTCGTCTAAAGCATTAACGATTTGTTCACGTGATACTAGGTCCGACTAAATTGAAAAATAATTTTTTAGTTTCCAAAAAGGGGAGGCGTTGGGTATAGGCAGAAACAAGTTTGCGTTTATCAGTAAATTTTAGGGTGTTAGTAGAACAATTGCAAAATAATATGCATATTCTTGAGGTTATTGTGGTGCATAAAGTCGTAATAATTTCCTCAGAGTGAACTGTTTCTAAGTTATGAACAAATTAAATGTTTAAAATTGCTTAAAAACGATTGACTAAACTTAAATTTCTAACATTCAAGTACTTACGTTTATGTAGTTTGGTCTGGTCAAGGTCGTAAATCTTCAATAGAATAATTCAAATCTTTAATACTTCCGAACCAAGTTTATTTGTGCTGTGGTTTGGATTCCACGTTAAGCAGTAGTTAAATGTACAGGTAGTTTGGTGTAGTAGTTAAGAAATAGAGCTATAGATCTAAAGATCATAGGTTCGAATCCCAATCTCTCCCAAATTTATCTGTGCCGCAAAAAGGATATTTCCTAAATAAATGCCATTTGTAAATATTGTTCTTCTGATACGAACTTTTTTAACCTGAAATTTTCAAATATCAGTCTTCAATCTAAATGTACTTAATTAATTATTAGAACATTATTATTCAATTTTACAATAGTAACCGATGACGACCTTGATCAAATATGACATCAATTCAAATGTATGTTTGTATGGTTAGAATATTTTCTTTTGTTGATCTTAAAACCTTAAAGATTTATTTTTATTATGTTATTTATTATTATATATCGTCGGGTTGTTGGTAAAAATGACCAAATGTATAGGATTTCTATGTTAGTTGGTCACTTTTACCAACAACCCGACGATATTATATTCATATTGTCGTGCCATATCTTTGGTAGCACGTTACAGCGGTACTTTATTTAAATGATCATGTATCCCTTGATGAGAAATGCAAACTTGCAAGTAGAGTTAATACGATTACGTTAATTGTATTTTAAAGTTCACAGACAAACAAATCAGATTATTTTTCAAACATTTGCATGTATTTTAATCCGCATTAAAAACTGGGGTTTATCCTTTTTCGGCGAAAACGACATATACCGCCTATTTTGTTACTCATTAACCAATTGATTTATTTTAATTCTGATTACTGATAGACACGTCTATGTTATATACCAATATTCGTGCCAAGTTTCAATAGAATCGAATGTTAAGTAGATTTGACTTCAGCTTCCCATTACCCGCTACGTTCGTATGTTACGTAACCTTACGGTTGCGTTTAAACATCTTCATTTGGAGGGTGTTATGCAGAAACGATCATATCGATATATCATCCCACATAAGTTAAGTTTTTAGTAATTTAACTTCAAACATTTTATGGTGCAGAAAATTTTGAAAAAATAATATCGACAATATGAATATGTAATTTTGTACCTATGAGTAATACAATTTTTCTGCACAAAATTTTTTTTTAATTATTTTACTTTTTCATACTTAATTTTTCAAAAAACATGGTCTTAAAAGTAAGATACAGCTAGGATCGTTTTACCATAATACACATTTTGAAGTGATGTATGCAATAGCGTGCTTAATTCATTTTTTTACTTTTTGTGGGATGGATCATTTCTGCATAACACCCTCCATTTAATAATAATAACAAAATAAAAAAAACACATAAAATAAATGAAAGTAACTAATTTCGTTTAGCTTAATTTATGTTTTAGTTAGATTGATTTACCCATTTACATACACTCAATAATAGGTAATAAATAGATAATTAATTACTCATTAATTATTGAACTAATTCGTTAAATTCAATTAAGTTAAATAACACAAACTTAAATTATAAATAAATTCAAGTAAAGTTTTTAAAATTAGAATTTCTTTCAATGTACTAAGTTGGCTAGGAATTTGTAACCATAATAATTCAGCTATTTAAATAAATAAATATATCAAATCTTAATGTCAACAAAACGAGATAATATTATATTTCCATCACAGTTTAAATGTACTATGCTATACAAATGTTTAGTCAGAACAATATAAATATTATAGAAAATGAAAACTGGCTTTGAAACAATATAGTTTTTAAATGAAAAATCGAGATTAAAAACTAAAAAAAAACAGATTATGACATGTTTTCATCTTATTAGGATCTCATCAGATAAGAATAATCAATACACATAGAGGACAATTCAATATTAAAACAAATTTTGATTAAATATTGAAAAAAGGAGGTTTTTAAGTCATTGCTAATATAAAAAATGTGGGACTACTGATCGAAGCATTCGGAGTGGCCGTAATAGAAACGAAACGGGACTTACGTATTTATCTATTAATTATTATTATTTATATACTATGCCATTATATGATTAGCATACCCACAAATACACCAAGGACCTCTTAATCAAAGTTTAAATTTAAATTTCCCTCAAAAATCCTTAATTAAAATAGTTGCTATTGCTAAAACAGTCCCAATTCATTTTCTTTATTGAGCCACCAGGGGGCAGCAGGAGGAATGCACACAGCGAATATTCCAAGCTAAGTATGGCAGTCGTAGGCCACCTTTTGTACAAATAAACTCCACTGAAATAGTTTAGCTTTGCAGAGCAATTTATAGAACGCTTTAACGGTTGTCGGAGCAACCGGATGTCAACCTCATGAATTTCGAGTTTTCTTGAAGACTTATAAATAAATGTAAGCAACAAATAATGCAATTGCATGCTAACCAAATCAGGACAGATAGATCTATTATAAATGAGTTGTGACAACATAACGAGTCAACAAATGCATTTACTGCCGCAAACTGTTAGCGAGTCGCGTTGGAGACTACTCAACAAACTCAAGCAAACCAAGATTTCTAAAAACAATTACGAATATTTTATGATGATACGTTTACATCTGAATTTTAAATTAATTTATTATGAAATCCGCTTATAATGGACTTCGATTAATGAAAGTATTTCTCTTCTGAGAGAATTTATTTTTACCGTGTTTTAATAGATTGATAACATAAAAGTGCAGTTTAGTATAAGAATTCATCCATTACAGACGAGTTTCCATTACAGAAATCCACTATATGTTATCGAGAGTTCAAAAATGTGGCGTAAACTAAAAATTGAAACGTTGTGAAGCGGGAAGGTGATTAGTGGCTAATACATTGTTGCGATCTTAAAGGTGTAGAGAAAAGTTGCAAATTGCTATTTGGTTGACAGCGCCAAACAATTGGTTTGGTGTTCAATTTCATCATTTTAGCGCCTAACTAGTATTTAGTTGTGACCATCTGGTACAGCATCCTGGAAACCCCCGAAGAGCGATTTGGCTACTACCGCCATTCCGTTGCTATCTTATTAAGGTCAAACTCGCCGACTCCAATATTAAGGTTAGATGAACTATTGCCAATTTTTCATATTATTATTGAGGAGAAATTTGCGACCCCATTAGAAGTTGTATGACGTTAACTGTTATCATTTTTTGAAGAAACATACTGTACTCTGTTATGTAATTCCTTTTGAATTTCGAGTTAGTGAATTTCAACTTAATGAATTTTGAAATCCACCCTATTTGAATACTTACTTAATGATAGCGGAATCTGTAGCTGGAAAATGGACCAGTGAGAGATGGTGTTAGAAATTTCAATAAGATTGGACCATCCAGATGACGAAAGAATTCCCAAAGTGATCCGTCTTCGCATGGAAGACGAAATAGGTAAATTAGGATTTTGTTGTCAGAGAATCAGAAGCGATCGTACAACTTGCACACCAAAACTACGTAACAGATTGCCATATTGAGTTACCCTATTACAGCCAGCTGCTTTCAGTGGCCCCAAAACCATTAGCCAGAGCCGGAGAAACTTACCACAAACAAAACTGGTACGATAACAGATTTTGTTAAACTAAAAACATGCTTAAACACACTCCAAATCGGCACTGAGAAAACTGTTGCAACAAAACAGGTTTGCTGCTATTTGATCCTCGGGTAACTCAAATTACTACGCCAGAAATGTTCATATGAATTCAAACGCTCAAGGTTCACGCAACCATCTGCCAGCATGGGCCGTACTTAGAAATATTGAAATGATATGAGAAAGTAGTACCACATAACGAAGTGCAAAAATTCGTTAAAAGTCGCAGTTGAATACTTCGAACCCTGTTATTGGGTAATGGGAAAAACGCATCCAACGGTGTGTTACTCTTAAGTGAACTACTTTGTTGATTTAGAATCAGGTCAGATCAAAGCTTGCTCATTTAAATCTAAATAGGTGTTCAATTCATATTCGAGATTACATTACCGAATGGGTCATATGTAAAACATAATCGTCTAGGCTCTAGGGGCTCTAATACAAAACCTTTCGAGCACAAGGTTAGCACAAAATTACATATCTTTTCCCGCGAAACCACTGGAGCACAAAATAACAACATTTTCGTTTTTCATTTTGCAAAGGCGCGGTGCCAGGTTTATTTATATTTTTAAAAGTCGCACACATCAGTAGATGCTTAACATCTGTTTGGACGCGGCTATTAATATATCGCAAGTCATAAAGGATGAACGTGTAAAGCTCGTTAATCGCAACACGCGCATCACTTGAAATAATTAGGTCATACTTTTGGGAATGTTTGGGTACAAACTTTTTGGGATCCAAAAGCATAATGCTCATTCAATAATAATTAATTGCACGTGTTAAGAAGAAGAATTAACGAAATTAACAAGAACAAATAATTTTTTTGAAATGTTTTTCACCATCAATAATTTCAAATTGAATTTTGTCGCTTACAAAAATTTATATCCGATGTTTTAGATTTATCGAATATCAAAATAATAATTTATTGCTTTTTATTGGACCTACAATTTGTTATCATAAAGTTACATTAGATAATATGAAAATTATTGTAATAATATGGTAAAAGTTTGAAAATATTAAAGAGCTCTTGTTAATTGCAGGCGAGGAAGTCATTTGTAAAATAAATACGCACTATTCTAAAAGTGTAATCGAAATTCAAGACACAAACGTTTCCAATTCCAAGAATGAATAGAAGAACATTCCGTAATTATATTAGCTTCGTAATATACCAGACAATATAAAGCAAAAGTGAAAAAATATGAGATCGAAAAAAGTGGCGTCGCAAACATTGCTCTGGGGAGAATCCAGACTTAACTGTAATTGCATTAACTTTACGAACCAGATTCACTTTAACGTAAAATTTGTCATCTTGTTGTATGGTTTTTCGTTTATCATTTATTTTAAAATTCAAAATATGTAGACAAAAATTAAATGACACCCCTAATTTAATCTAAACTTTAATACTTATTCTCCGGTGCATGTAGCTGATTGGGTACTTTAAAAACAAATTAATGTCAACTATTAAATATTCATTACGTTTTACTTTCTCCTTAAAGCTGAACTAATTAGGTGCATTACTTGTTTATCTTCTTTGTAACTTAATTTTAGAATATCAATTTTTAATTATGTAATAAATTTGCTGGATTGTACACCGAATGTTGTAAGTTAGGGAAAGCGGAATGCTTTAATAGCGATCACTATTTTCAAATAAAGTTTGTGAATTTTTTATGCATTTAATAAATTACCTTTCAGTTTAACTGCGAATTTCTGCTAAAGCTGCTGAAGCAACCAAATTTTCCTCAATGAGAAACGATGATTCTACATGACTTTTCAACTTTAAAATAAAATGATAATAGCAAAGTGTCAAATGTGACAAAACTACATTAATTGAAACTTTGATTGTTACAGTCTTTATCTTTAATTAAATTATAATTATAATACTTATTATTAAATTGATAATGATAAATATTATCATGAATCCATTTTCGCCTCAGAAAAACTTTGATGTCCCACATGTTCTTCAAAATCTTTTTTATTTCGTCGTACCCGCGAAAAGTTTAACGGAACATGAACGCAATCATCTCGGTAGAGCAGTTGGTTTTCCACCAGGGTTCGTAACCCGATTGATCAAAATTTTTTTTGACTAACGACATTACTGTGGACAATTTAAAACACAATAATTTTTAAAAGTTATATTTGGATAAACATTATTTTCTCATCTTTAACTAAAAATATAAATTGTTACATAGCAAAGTAATTAATTATAATTTTATTTATGAATCAGTGGTTTACAAAGACACATTATTTACAGACGCGGTGGTCTTCGTAGTAGGTTTATATTAAGATTAAATGAATTTGGGTTGTAATTAATTATTAAGCTGATGAATACTATTAATGATTACTTTATATAATTAAGTTTTTGCACTGCTAAATTATAAAATATGACAGTAAGTTTGTTAATTAATTTTATATGTTTCTTACTCGATTAACAAAAACGTTGTTTTTTAAGTGTTAACGATTGGGGGTTAAGTGGCCAAAGTCACGAAGAAATGTTGATCAAATTTTAGATTTTAACAAGTAATTAATCATTATGGTTTTGTCAGACTGTTATTATATAGAAATTCTTTGTTAATGGGTGTTAATAAATTGCAACTTTTCATGTTTTTTGTTAGTAAATTCGGTTTAAAAAAGTACATTGTCTTATATTATCCAAATTGCAAAAGGAAGCGTTTAACATTGTAAATATTAATTTAAATAAAACAAATAAATAATTAACTTGCTATCGCAAGACTTAATCGTGAAATTTTACTTCTACTTCCACATTGTAGAATTTTCCACAATTTGATAATTGTTTGTGATTTTTATTAAATGTTGCAAATGAAAAACATTGAATATTTAAACGTGAAAATGTTTTCGGTTGAATAGAGTAACAGTAAATCTAAAAGAAAAGTGGGAAATAGGTATGTCTCAAAAATGCATTGCATCATTATAAGAAATAGGAAAAGCGGCATAGTATAGTGCCTAAGCACAAGTGACTGCTTTTCCTTGCTTTGAAATCTAAACCGTAACATCGGCTCGAATATAAATGGGGCCATTTATAAATTTTGTGACGTTTGTTCATGCAAAGGATCATTTCCGACATATCGAAACGATTTGAAAACACATTCTACAAATGGCTCTGTATGAGAAAGGCTACAGATTCATATAAAAAGAATATATTCCAAAATGGTAAATTTTTTAACATATTTTTTATTCCATTACTCCTTAAATATAAAAATTTATTTAGGAGAAACAAAGAACATGAAAAGCAACATGTAAGTCTGTAAAAAAAATAAAATTTTGTTATCTAATATTAGTAATTGCTATAAATATCTAATAATCTAATTATGAAGTTCTGGCGTGTAGGTAATTTCCGGTTAATAATTGCTAATGAAAGGTTTAATTGCCTAGGGGTTTTTATTTAATAATTAAGTGGCTATTCAAAATTTTTAAAATTACATCGAATGTCGGAGTTTCTAGCATTAATAATCTCTATACAGTTTACAATTTATTTTTATAGCTTTTGCCTTTTTTGTGCTAAGCTCTTGTTTTATCTTTATTTGGACTCATAATGAGCGTTATAATGATTTTTTAGATGCTCGAACAAGATGAGAATAGGGGCTCTATAATATTAATGTCAATAGTGTCTGTGAATGTCATTGTTCTTAAAATGAGGAACCCTTATCAAAACTTTTCAATGTTTTTATTACCGAGAGATTTAAATTTTCTTCTTTTTAGGGTGCACAACGCGTTTACATTGTGTAATTTTGTCAAATAATTTTTTATCTAATTACTTAATTAGGCGATAATCGGTACGATATCAAAGAATATTTTCTAAATTTTTTGTAATATAATATTTTCTGGAAAGCACGAAAACTTTTGTACGAGTTTCCATGTGTATACCATACAAGTAATAGATGTAGTATATACCTAGCAAGGTGGGCTTTATTGTCATAAGTTCCAATCCCAGTGGCTGCCAAATTATTAGTGTCTAGGTTCGGATTCCACGTTAAGCTGTAGATCCTTGTTTAAATTCAAAAATCAAAATAATGCATAATTTTCACAAAGAAAACTCTTCGTTTCATTATTGATAAATTTAGTCAAGGCACGTTCCATAATTTTGATTAGTCCAAAATATGACCCCAAAGTTTAGCCGAATAGAATCGCAGGAAGCGCACATCAAATAAAAGGTGTTAATACAGTGCAATCGGTGCCAGGTATAGTGCCATGCAATGAAAAGTTACAGACACATTACAAAATGCCTTAAGATATGTAATAGATCACTAAACCTAAGTATACATTACCATTAAGTTAACCGTGTACTATAGTGGTGGTTACCCTGCCAAACTGTAAATTGCCTCTATTTTAAAAAAATTTAAAATTAAAAAACAAAAAATTATTTAAAAAGGAGAATAAGTTATAACAATTTCCCTCAATTTAAACCAAGGTTTGTTTACTTCAGCGCCCCTGCTCTGACATCTGATCTAAGGGAACTAAGAAAACAATTCTTATTAGAACAAACAGCACACCTACACCAATATATTCACAACCGATAACTCACCCAAAAGCTTTCGTTTTAAACCTTATTCTTTGCAAACTGCGAATAAAGCAACCCCGCAAAGTAAAAAAATCACCACACTATACCGAAAGATATAATATCGAATCATTTTTTATACATGAACGCTGCTAGGAATTATATAAAACCAGATTACATGAGAAGCTGGAGATGTACAACACCACTAACTGTAGCGTGGAAGAGCACTGGAGCGCAATCAAGGACAGCATAAAGACGAGCACAGAACAACACAAAGTCTTGGTTAACGGCGGATGTAAAGGATCTTGCAGAAGAAAAGAGGAACAGCTATTAAGATATAAAAGCTCACCATCACAGGAAGAATACAAAACATATGTTGAAATCAGCAACAGAGTAAACTCCAGAATAAAGACCATAAGAGAGAATAATGGATCAAGTTCACAAAAGATATGGAGTACGACTTATATGGCGCCCAAAGATATATATGGAAAATGCTGAAAAGAAGAAAAAAAACAGTTAATGAGTACATGCAGACCAATACTATCACATTAGACAAATGGGAGGAGTACTTTTGAAACCTATACTGTGCTGAAGAGAAGGTGAGTCTGCGGAACCAGACTTATAGATGAAGAAGACGAAGAGGTGACCATGCAGAAGGAAGAGATAATCGAAAGATTGAAAAGGATGGAAAATAGAAAAGCGCCGGGGGTGGACAATATTAAAAACGAGCTCTTAAAATATAGAGGAACTACACTTGTCCAAAGCCTGACGTCGCTATTTTGCGATAAAGATATTGAGAACGGCAATAATACCGGGAGAATGGCATCTGCATTATCGGGCTGTCTGAGAGGCATTGTATGGAACAACAAGTACATGCACACCGAGAGCAAGGTCAGAATATATAGGACATGTGTGAGACCTGTGATGACTTCCGGTATTGAAACAAGAGCGGACACGAACAAGACCAAGAGTATGTTGCGAACCACGGAGATGAAGACACTCAGATCCATAACAGGCAAATCACTGAGAGACAAGATAAGGAACGACGACATACGGCTAAAATGTGGTATAGATAACGTCGTCAGATGGGGACGCTATTGGTATGCTCACGTGGGAAGAATGGGCAACAACAGGTTAGCGCACATCGCCATTGAGGGCAAGCCGAGAGGAGGCCAACGTCCACCGGGTAGACCACCTAAAAGTTGGAAAGATAGTTGGCAGTCAACTTCACAAGAAATCAAGTGATGGAAAATAAACAGATCAATAGATCTCTAAATAGTTAAAGAAGAAGAAGATATATTTAGTGATTGTATTACAAAATATTTTAATTTCTTATACAAAACAACAACCACAAAATAAATTCAGTTCGGCACTAAAAGCCCCTGAATAGAAACTCACGCATGGAAAAAATTTGCTGCTCAAAATCGTTTGCACTGAAAAGTACCCAAGTTACATTTTCATATTAAATTAAAATTTAAAAATTAGCAAGCTAAAATTGAAATTAACCGATTAAAGTTAACTTTTCCATTAAATAATAATAATATAACATTTAATAAAAGTTTTTATCAAACGAAAGTCGTCAGTATTTGACTGTGCGACTGGATCTAACTGATATCGGATCCAAGTATGTCTAGCAGCATGGTGACTAATTTGCATAGCGTGAACTTGAATTGTGTATCCATGTGCTAAAAAACCCGTTAAGGTACATATTTTCGTTTATTAAACGTTTCTACAATATTCATGGATATTTTATAATAATTATCGAATTATACTTGAAAACCGCCAACAATAAAGGGATAATTGATTAGAAATGATTTAAACGTAATATGTCACTAACGTTTCCTGGGAACGTGTTGCATATATACAAAAAAATAGGTATAACTTTTAGGTGGTCCGCCGTTTCTCGGTAAACAGTATAGGTAGAACTGTAACTCGCCTATGTACATATATACAATAACCAACCGATTAATTAAAAAATATTCTGCATTTAATGCAACAGACACCGAGAAACAACTTCGATCACCTTTTTACCATTATTTTTACTATTTATTTATTTATTTTATTTTCAGCATTACATTCTTATTGAATATTGCTATCTCTTGCCGATCGTTTCCCGTATTTCATAATTCATTCGACGTCTTAGTTCATCATTTGCTTCTCTCACGGGTCCCAATATCGTTCTCAATACTTTACGTTCAAAGATTCTTAACCGTTCTTCCTCCATCTCCGACATGCACAATGTTTCTGCGCCTGTTTATTCGTTAGTACCTTCTTGTTTGCATAAAACACTCTGTTGCGTGCCTTGATTCTTCTTTCCAAATCTTCTCCTCTCCTTCCCGTTCTATCTATCGTCACATCCAGGTAACAGAAAGTATCCACCTCTTCAAACTCGTATCTGTCTACCACCAAACTACTTCTCACATGCTCCTCGTTACTATTACAATTTATTCATATATTTAGTCTTGCTGGTATTTACATTCAGCCCCATTTTTTCAGCTTCTCTTGCCATTTCTCTAACCGTCTCCATCAACTTCTTTCTTGTTCTCGACACTATCACTACATCATCAGCGTAAGCTATTATTTCCACTTCTTTATTTGTTATTAGTCCTTCGCCTAGCCCTCTGATTATCCTGTTCATCACAAGATTAAATAATGTCGCCGACAACGCATCCCTGCCTTACGCCACCATTTATTTGGAAAGGTGCTGTTCTACCCGTTGTTGTTCTTAAGCTTACTCTGGTGTTATTCAGTGTCATCTTAATTAGCCTCTGTAATTTCTTTGGTGCCATTTCTTTTAGTATCTTGTACAGCTCTCTTCTTTTTAATCTATCGAAGGCCTACTTAAAATCCACAAATAGCAGGTGTAAGTCAATGTTATATTCCTGGGATTTTTCCATTGTCTGATTTAACACATGTATCGCATCAACTGTGGATCTTCCTTTTACAAATCCGTATTGATTTTCGCTCGTAGACTCTTTTGTGTATTCAATCAATCTGCTATGTAATCGTGCCGTCAACACCTTATACGCTGAACCTATATAGCAGCGTGATACCGCTATAGTTTGCGCATTCCTCGGCATTACCTTTCTTTTTCATTGTCAATACTTCCCCTACACCCCACTCTTCAGGCATTCTTTCTTCTTCCCACACTCTTCTAATCATGTCACACAATCTCTCTTTTACCACTTCTCCTCCGTATTTTATGAGTTCCATCTCTATGCCATCCACTCCAGGGGCTTTACCATTCTTCATTCTTTCTATTATTTCTATGATCTCTGTGTTGGTTGGAGTGCTTACTTCGTTTTCTCAATCATCATTCATATCTTCTTCGCACTCATTTATTTATTTATTTATTTATTTTATTTATTTCACGGATAAAACCATTTTACAACTATATACAAAAGATATAAAAAATAAAAAAACATACATATACAAAAAGTAGATTATATTAAATCATAAGCACCAGTTGCAGCAATGTCCAAGTCATTCAACATCGTCTTGAAGTTGGCCAGAGGTTGGCTTAACAAATCGACGATTCCCTTGTCATTCAAACAGTTGGCAAAACGAGCCATTCGAGTAAAAGGGCTAAACAGTCCATAGTAGAATGGTGTTTGATTACAAACATCCTCCTTGATCGTGTGAATCTTTCGGGTTCCCTAATATGTAGCTTATCCAATAGAATCCGGCAATCAATCCTACCACTAAAAAGCCCATGCAAGAAACATAGGTCAGCGACAAATCTCCTATCAACCAATGACTTTGTCCGACAAAATAAAAGGCACTCAGCATCAGAAAAATTGTCAGCCGAGAGCCCACGTTTAAAGTGCAGGTATTTAAAAAACTTGTGTTGAACCCGCTCAAGTTGTTTTATGGAAACTTGATAGTGCGGAGTCCAGACACACGAGGCATACTCCAGATGAGACCTGACAAGAGTAAAGTACAGAAGCCTTACCGTATCAGCAGAGAAATGTACCGATTGACGCCGAATAAAACCGAGCATACGAAAGGCTTTGGAGCAAATGTTTAAAATGTGACCCTTGAATGATAAGCCAACATCCAAACGTACACCGAGATCATCAATTTCGGTAACGCGATTTAATTCCATATCATTTAAACAATACCTGAAAATTATACCTTGACTTTTAGTGAAGGAGATAACCGAACACTTTCCAAAGTTTAAATCCAGTTTGTTAGATACACACCAGCTGTTCAAATTGACAAGATCCTGCTGCAAAAGTAGACAGTCCCTGGTGGAGCAAATTAGTCTAAAAATCTTCAGGTCATCGGCAAACAACAAAAAGAAGGAATTTGATAGAACTTTGCTAATATCATTGATAAACAATAAAAATAGAATTGGACCAAGGTGAGACCCCTGCGGAACACCAGATGAAACCTGGATAACTGTAGATAAAAAGTTATCGATCTTAACCCTTTGCGTTCTACCAACCAAGTAACTGCTGAACCATTGTAAAACGATTGAGCTGAAGCCGAGAGAGTAGAGTTTGGCCAAAAGTGCAGTAAATGAGACTCGATCAAATGCTTTTAAAAAATCTGTAAAAATAGTATCCACCTGTTTGTGTTCCTCAAATGCTTCGAGACAAAATGAAAGAAAGGATAACAGGTTGGTCGATGTAGAGCGGCCCGGAAAGAACCCGTGTTGATGTTTGACGATAAGGTGTTTGTATGCGAAGCTTAATTGATCAGATACCAGCTTATCTAACATCTTGGGAATAGCAGATTGAATTGAGATTCCTCTGTAGTTAGAAATATCACTTCGATCACCTTTTTTGAAAATAGGAGTAACAAAACTTTCTTTCCAAATTTGAGGAAAGCAGCCACTGTCCAGAGACAACTTGAAGATTTTATAAATAGGCTCACACATCGAGAGCGAACACTTTTTAATAAAGTATGCTGGAATACCATCCGGACCAGAATTGAGATTATCTGGCAACTTAAGGATAGCGTCAAAGATAATACTTTCAGATAAATTTTGAAAATTAAAATCAATTGCGTTTTCTGAGGAGAATGAGTAGTTCGAAAAGTCCCGATCAGCATACACTGACGAAAAATATTCCGCAAATAGGTTTACACAATGTTGACCTGTGTTGGAAATATTGTCCTCCAAGAACATTCGAGCCGGAAAACCTCTAGTGTTTTTAGAGTTATTAACATGCCTCCAAAAGGCACGAGGGCAAGCATGGATATCACCTTCAATTTTAGCAATATGTAATGCATAAAGCTCGGAATGAAGCCGCTTAACTTGGTCA
This sequence comes from Rhagonycha lutea, assembly GCA_958510855.1. Lineage (NCBI taxonomy): Eukaryota > Metazoa > Arthropoda > Insecta > Coleoptera > Cantharidae > Rhagonycha > Rhagonycha lutea. The sequence continues at coordinate 23,429,180 of OY294042.1, forward strand.
CGAAGATTGCTGAACACGAAATAGTCTTCAGTGCTTCTAGTACACTTATAAGTTTTGTGCGCCATTTTCTTGTCTTTAATTAGACGACGTAGCTTGCTTGAGAACCAGGCGGGATAATTCGAAGTCCATATCCTTTTTAGAGGAACAAGGGCATCAATAATATTCCATAATATAGAATAGAATTCATTAGCCACCTTATCAATATCACTTATTTCCCAGATGGTAGTCCAATCGACTGACAACAGACTATCATTGATACTATCATAATCGGCAGCTTTGAAGTCGTAGACAAATTTATCAACTGGAAGATTAGCCTTAGTTGAATTGCAAATCGGAACATCAATAGCGTATGCTTCATGATGGATAGAAGAATCAGACAGTTTGTCACATGATGTAGAAATTAAAGCAACGAAGTTAGCAATGACTAGATCCAACAAAATACCACGACTATTAGGAAGTTCATTAAATTGAAATAGCCCATGGAACGACAAGCAGTCGCTAAGTGACTGAGATTTAGTGCAAGAGTTATCAGAAGAAATTACATTGATGCCATCATAAGCCCATTTAGCTTTAGGAAGATTAAAATCACCACAAATCAAAAGTTTTGACTGTGGGAAGCAGTCACAGACATTGTCAATAATGTTACCAAATACTTCATACGTTGAGACATTAGTATCAGGTGGTATGTAAACAGCACCAATAATCGTATTACAAACTTGAATGAAGACGTTTTCAATAGTATCACGTGTACTAATTAGCCTACAAGAGCCAAGTTTATTGTGAACTGCTATGAGCACACCACCACCACAAACCTTATTACTAGAATTCGAAGAACGATCACAACGAAACACACTATAACCATGAAAATTGAGTTCACTGGATAAAATATTGTGATCCAAAAAGGTCTCGACTAAGATGATTATGTCAAAAAAAGAGCAATTAACATTATTACTAATATTAGAAATCTTAGTTTTTATGCCACCGCAGTTCTGAAAATAAACACTTAAGTTGTTTATGTTTGGTTTGGATTCGCAGGTTCTCGAATAAAATTTCTAGATGGAGTTCGTCCACTGTACATTACAAACTCGCGGACTGAGACACCACAAGGCCAAACGTCTTCGTTAAAAAGAGTATTGAAATCATTTTCAAAAACACCAACTTTAAACGCAGAGCTGTGTGTGTTGGAAAAGATCCTGTAAACAGATAGAGTTCACATTAAGTTTATCCTTAATATACTTTACCAGTGTAAGATGGGAAGTATTAGCTGCCACCCCAGAAACGAAAACCCATCGTCGTTGCTGTTTAGGGGCTTTAGTTAGAGTAATACTTGCATCTAGACCTCGACCTATGATCTTTCGAACAGCAGGTTTAGACCTAGAAGCAACATTAGTGGTGTTAGCTCTGAGAGTCTCCACCACGACACTGTTAAAACGCTGTGTGCCAACAATGGCACCATCAACATCGTTAGTGACCACTGGAGCAACGGCCAACTGGACATTATTGGCAGCTGCCGGAGATGAATTAATCCTCCCGGCACCATCGACCTCATTAGTGACCACTGCAGCAATGCCCATCTGGACATTATTGGCAGCAGCCGGAGACGAATTATTCTTCCCGAGTGGCGGACCAACGACACCTACGATACCACTAGTACTCACCGCGGCAACGTCCAACTGGACATTATTATGAACCGTCGAAGACGAATTAATATTACACACGGGTGGCTGAACAGCATTAGTAATTAATGTAGGGGCGAGAATCGAATCATCTATAGCAGGCGTTAAAGTACCACTGCTTTCTACAATAACAACTTCGATCGGGATTTTACTGTCCCCTTTCTTGGGTTTCCTGCTTCTGGTTACAACTCCACAAAACGGTTTCTTTACCAATGGATCAGTATCCGGATTTAACCCCTTAAGGTCAGCAATAACCAGCTCGAATTTTGCGATTAATTCACACTGGTTGTTTATAATCTTTGTTTGATCATCGACAATTTTGTGTAATTTAATAATTTCTTCACGCACCTACTTCTTTTTTAATTGGATCAATGCAATCCAATAAGGATGCTTTGAAGTTGCTTGAATTAAAATAATCGACAATTTGTTTCATATTGTCAACTTTGGGTGCCATTATATAGTCACGTGTCATAATATTACGAACTATTAACGGCTAGCACACACTTACGACAGCTAACTAAATATTTAGAGACGAAATTAACGAAATTCAAATTCGAAATTTTCCCACGGTTTTCTTGTTTTTGGGTTGGTAACAAAGAAATGTTGAGCGATGTTATATAGGTGAATCCAAAACTATTTCTTTTGCAACTCGGATTGAGTTAGCGATCAGAAAACAGTTTGATATTTCACGATCAGAAATATTACCACAATCAAACTTCTCTTGTGATGAAAATCGGATTTTTGAGGTGCGATAAAATTTATGAACGGGCAACGAAACTACTTACCTGAAATCAATCGTTTTTGAATTTTCTTGGGTAAAAAACCAGGAAATTCTCGATTGTATCCTTGATCCTTTGAGTCGATGTTAACACTACACTACACTACTCATTGATCCCCTCATCCTCATTGTTCAACAGTCTTTGGAAATGTCTTGTCCATATCTGTTCAATATTTCTTACGTCATATTCCATTATACCTTGTTCATTTTTCATACCTCTTGTTCTGATGCTAGATGTACTCTTCTGATTTCTCAACTTTTGATAGGACACCCTAGATCTGTTAATGTTGTTGCTTTTCTCTAATTCTTCCATTTGATTTTCCATCCAATCATTCTTTTTCTTTCTGTATAATTTATTAGCTTCCCTTAGTTTATTGTCATATTTGTTTTTGTCTTCCTGCTTTTCCGTTCTCAGCCATTGCTCTCTAGCTTCTTTTTTATTTACACTGGCTGTTTCGCAATCATCATCAAACCATTCTTTATGTCTTTTCCTTTTCCTATACCCCAGTTCCTCTCTTGCAACGTTCATGATTCCTTCTGCTATATTTTTCCATTCATGCTCCAGATCATCGCATTTTTCTTTCCTTGTCATCTCTGCCTCTCTACTCTGTCCTCATATTTTCTCCTTGTTTCGTTTTTTTTTTAATTCAACATTCTGCTTGATTTTTGCCATCACTAAATAATGATCTGTGTCCGCATTTGCGCCTCTATACGATCTCACGTCCAGTATCACTTCCTGTTTTCTTTGTGAGATCAGTACGTGGTCTATTTGGTTTCCTATATTGTTACTTCCTCCCGGCCATACCCATGTTATTTTATGTATCTTTGGATGTTCAAATTTAGTGCTACTTATTACCATATTAGTCGCCTCTGCACACCGTACATGCACACCGAGAGCAAGTTCAGAATACATAGGACATATCGCACCGCCAGTTCAATAGGGTTGCAAGTGCAAAATTGGTCAGTTTTTAGTTATTGCTGTATTGCAGTTGTTTGCAATCATACGTAACTCAAGACTAGATAATAAAATAGTAATTACCAGTTTTAAAAAATGGTTAAATATTTAAAAAAAATTAAGTAACTATTGCCTGTTTTCACCAACAATTTATTTAAGAATTTCCTAGTAAAGAATTCTTAGCTTTGTATTCAATAAATTTGATTGGTCAAATTTGACATATGAGTTTCGTATGTCAAATTTGACTAATCAAATTTATAGAATACCTAGCTAAGGAATTCTTTACTAGGAAGTTCTTAAATAAATGTTGGTGAAAACGGCCATATGAAAACTGTTTTCTTGATTTCTCAACAATAATTACTCCTTTTGCACTTGCAACCCTATTGAACTGGCGGTGCGATATGTGAGACCTGTGATGACTTACGGTATTGAAACAAGAGCGGACACGAACAAGACCAAGAGTATGTTGCGAACCATGGAGATGAAGACACTCAGATCCATAACAGGCAAATTGTGGTGGGTGGATGTAGTTATGTTGAATTTTATAAGATAAACATTTATTGAAGTATATTTGTATCCATTTATTAATACCACAGTACATCAGCTTAACATTACATTATTTTACTAAATTACTCTTACTGTTTTACTTCATTACTCTACTACTGATCTACACTACACTGAGAGACAGAGTAATGAACGACGACATAAGGTAGGAATTGGTATAGATGACGTCGTCAGATGGGTAAAACAGAGCAGACAGATGGGTAAGACAGTTGGTATGCGCACGTGGGAAGAATGGGCAACAACAAGTTAGCGCACATCACCCTTGAGGGCAAGGCGAGACTGGAGGCCAACTTCCACCGGGTACACCACCTAAAAGATGGAAAGATAGTTGGCAGTCAACTTCACAAGAAATCAAGTGATGGAAAATATACAGATCAATAGATCTTTAAATAGTTAAGGAAGAAGATATAGTGATTGTATTACAAAATATTTCAATTTCTTATACAAAACAACAACCACAAAATAAATTCAATTCGGCAATAAAAGCCCCTGAATAGAATCTCACGCATGGAAAAAATTTGCTGCTCAAAATCGTTTGCACTGAAAAGCACCCAAGTTACAATTTCATATTAAATTAAAATTTAAAAATTAACAAGCTAAAATTCAAATTAACCAATTAAAGTTAATTTTTCCATTAAATTTTCCATTAAAAAAATTAAAATATAGGTAACATTTAATAAAAGTTTTTATCAAACGAAAGTCGTTAGTATTTGACTGTGCGACTGGATCTAACTGATATCGGATCCAAGTATGTCTAGCAGCATGGTGACTAATTTGCATAGCGCGAACTTGAATTGTGTATCCATGTGCCATAAAACCCGTTAAGGTACATATTTTCTTTTATTAAACGCTTCTACAATATTCATGGATATTTTATAATAATTACCGAATTATACTTGAAATCCGCTAATAGTAAAGGGATAATTGATTAGAAATGATTTAAACCTAATATGTCACTAACGTTTCCAGGTAAAGTGTTGCATATATACAAAAAAATAAGTATAACTTTTAGGTGGTCCGCCGTTTCTCGGTAAACAGTATGGGTAGAACTGTAACTCGCCTATGTACATATATGCAATAACCATCCGATTAATTACAAACCAATTCTGCATTTAATGCAACAGACACCGAGAAACAACTTCGATCACCTTTTTACCATTTTTTTGGACTATTAGTGGTATGGATAAAACGTAGTAAATCCGAAAAGTAACAACACCGGGATCTCGATGTGAGTCGCATCAATTTCAAATTTTCGATTTCCAGATTCAGATTTCGTATATATGATTCAATTTGAGTCGTTTTACGTAAAATATTACAAATGCTTTTGATTTTGAAATTATTATGGGATCTTATAAAAAATGTCTGTAAGCGTCAGGACGTTACCCTAACATAACTCAAATGGAGCCCCTTTAGTATTATAGAAAATAACCGTGCCTTAATATTTATGTAATTTGTGGTTTTCGGTTTCAGTAATTTATTTTTATATATATTTCTTGATCAGACCTACTGGCCCACTCTCTAAGACGATATTCTGTCCGGATAATTATTGGAGTTACTTATAGTCTATACTTTTCAGAGCAGGTTTTATAAGTTAGCGAAGTTAGCAAAGAAAGAAAAGATCCAAAAAAAATTTGATGGTGGCTGGATTGATGTAGACAATAAGAATTTGTTGAAGATGATTATGGTCTTCCCGGGTCTTCTTAAGGCCTAGGAACCTTAGCAGTCATTAGCTGCATCGAGTGACCTTCTACCGCTATGGTTAAGTTCGTTAGTTCAATTTTAAACAACGTCAAATCCGGACATTATACATAAATCCACAATACATTAAGGTTTACTTCACTGCTCCTGCTCCAACATCTAATCTATGGGATGTAAGAAAACAACTCTTATTAGAATTAACAGCACACCTTGACTAATGTATTCACAACCGAGACCTTTTGCAAGAAGTTAGCGGTAGCGTCAGACTTCACTGACTAAAACATCCCCCCGCAGCCGCCCTTAACTGCAAGGAAACCACCATCAAGTGGTTGGCACTATACCATTTTGCACCGAAGGGGGAATTAATTTATTTCCTTTCTAAAACGGGAACCATTAAGGCATGGGGCGGATTCCTGTGCCCATCTGTACCACTCCTTTTCTTAGAGGATTGAAAGTATCATGTTTTCAATGTACATCCAATCATCAGGTCAGTGTGCTATTGTGGCTATTAGGTTGTCCGGGGTTAAGTTTTAACCCGTGCTTAATTTTGTCTTATTTCTGACCCTATCCCATCTAAAGCAATGGAATAGGGTGTGTTCAACAGTCGTAAGTTTGCCCATACCATACGGTGACGGTGACGGTGACGTTTCCATAGAACCATGGTGTCCTTGAAGGCATTCACTCGCCAGGAATAAGCTTTTGCTTCTTCTCCGGTTTGAAGGCCAGCTGGTGGTATGGTGCCCAGCACCTTCGCTGCCTCTCTTACAACTGACACCTTATGCAATAATTACAACAATTAATTATCAATGCAAAACATATAGTAGTTGTACCATAGAATATTCAAATTTCAAAAGCGCATTCGTATGGTAATAGAAGCCCTTGAGTGGAATCTCGAGCACGTAAATGCTGCACAAAATCATTCGCACTGAAAAGTACCCAATTTACATTTTCATATTACAGGATGTAAAATATTAACTGTCGCACTTGAAAGTAATTCAATATCAGCAGTGATAACATGCCTAGACAAATTCTAAAATTTACAATTGCATCATTTATTTATTATGTCCTAATACTGCAAAAGGCATTTAAATATATTCATTAGTAAACTTTTTGTAACGATGGACGTAAAACGCGAGCTTGTCCGAAATTTACAATTAAATGGAAAGATAACTTGTGCAATTGTGAAGTTATTAAAAAACCAAAAAATTAATAGAAGATTTTGTTTTGCAAACTTTCACTCGATTTCGGGATACGGGAAGAGTTAAAATTTAAAAAAAGACTGGTTGAAATCGTATCATTAGAATAAAAATAAAAATTGTACGGGAACGAATTCGCAGAAACTGTGCAGTTTTGACAAGAAAACTTGTCTTAGAGTCTCAATATGAGTCACTAATCAACCCATTGAATTTTAAGAAACGATCTGGGTCTAAAGGCATACAAGAATATAATATTCATGGTCTTTCACAAAATCAAAAAGAAAATAGACATAAAAAATGCAAAGCATTGTTACGGTGGCACGGTGATTGTGAAATTATCTTTTCAAATGTAAAGATTCTTATACTTCAAGAACCAGACAACCCCCAGAATGACCGATTGTGTACTGCTAGTATGGATAATATCCTTAGAAGCAAAATAAGTGTCAATAGGTTCCAGAATAAGTCGTTATTAGTGGTTTGGGGGTAGGTTTCCAAAATAGGCAGTTTTCACTGCAATTTATTAAAAAGGGTGTGAAAATTAATGTTTTTTATTATTTAAACAATATTTTAATTGATCATCTACTACTCCATGTTCAAATCTTATTTGATGTAAAAAGAATTTGCTTCCAAAAAGATTCGGCACCCTCCCATTATGCAAAAATTACTTAACAGTGGTGGCAAGAAAATTTACCTGAATTTATTAGTGTTGAAGAATGGCCTGCAGTATCTCCAGACCTTAATCCTTTGGATTGTTGTATTTGAGGTTATATGCTTAACAAATTGGGCAATCCAAAAAATATAAATTTGCAGAAGTTTAAAAAAGTTTTAACCAAAGTATGGAATGAAAACCAGACGAAGTGGTGCGTGCCGCATGTAATCATTTTAACAGAATCTGAAGGAAATTGCAAAACAAATATGGAAAAGAATTGAATGAAATTTTGAAGACTACTTTAGAAATGTATAAGTAATTTGTAGTAAAATTTTTATATGTTTTCATACAAAACTTTTCTTTTAATTTAATATTTTTAGTGCCACAGTTAATATTTTACACCCTGTAAATTAAAACAAAATTAAGGAGACGGTCGGAGCATAGTGGTCACGCGAGTTGACTATGAACGCTAAATGCCCGGTTCGAATCCGGGTGAAGTAAGAACTTTATTCTGGCCGTCTCTCTGGTCCTCCAGGTTGGGGGTCGGGGCGATGGGCTAGCTCCTCATCACCTGTAAAGAAAACTAAAAAGCTTTAAACCATGACCAAGCCTCCCAAGAGACTTGGGAAATGGGAACGGATAAACAATTACTAATTGTAGGCTTGATGTGTTGTGAGGTGTTTATTTACCTTGCAATTCAAAAAGCAGTCCGAAATATATATATAAATTAAAACTTAAAAATGAACAGGCTAAACTAACACAACAAAATTTAAATTAAATTATGGAACAAATTACCAAAAATAGTATTTTATTACTTTATATCGTCTCTACGATAGCAAGTGTAGCAGTACAGAAAGGAATCAAGTAATTGAGAAGATGGGCACCAATTGAAGTCAGTAACCAAAAACAAGCAACCTGCTTTCTTTCTGTATTTACCTTTTCATAAGAAGTATTTTCAAATAATTCCGTTATTTTAAGCAATATACCCTAATCTACTCTACATAATATTGATTACATCATTGGTATTAATATCAAAATTAATGGAACAGCAAAGATGAGAATATGTTATAGCTGGCCCTTGCAAATATCAGACAACTGGAGAAAATAATATACAAGTAATACATAATTTTCTTTAATTTAATAAGATAGAGACGGTCGGAGTATAATGGTCGAATAAGTTGACTATGAAAGCTAAATGCCGGATTCGAATCCGGGTGAAGTAAGAACTTTATTCTGGCCGTTTCTCTGGTCCTCCAGGTTGGGGGTTCTACGACGGGCTTGCTCCTCGTCGTAGGTAAAAAATGTAAAATGCTAACAAAAACTCAAATTGACGTTTGAGAACCGGGAAGCTGCGTATTGCAGTATAAACCGGATATATTGAGGGGTATTTTTTTTTATAAAATAATATATAAATAAGCGCTACGGGCCTTGAAGACCCAGGGCATAATAATAAAATAAAAGATTTCTAAATTTACCGACATAGTAACAAAATAGAGGCTTAATTCAAGGGTAGGACGAAAATCACTTTTGTTCTAAAAATTCTTAAACCTATAAAACGCATTACAACGTTATCCGAGTCCAACTACCAACCTTGCGAATTGGTGTTTGGTTTGTTAGCATTTTACCTTTTTTACCTAGTCGAGGAGCAAGCCCGACGTAGAACCCCCAACCTGGAGGACCAGAGAGACGACCAGAATAAAGTTCTTACTTCACCCGGATTCGAACCGGGCATTTAGTGTTTATAGTCAACTTATTCGATCACTATGCTCCGACCGTCTCTATAACTATACTTAATATATGTAAATACGAGTACTACATAAAAATTAATTAATAATTATTTTGGAAAGTAATTGTTACTAAAAGCTTTATATTTATCTTCATCATCTATCAACTAAAAAAAGTTGAATTGGTTGACCAGCCCCAAATTCAAACAATTTCACAAGTTTTATCACAATTAACCCGCATAAAAGAGAAATAGGAAATTTAAAAACTTTGTTGTTGTTATGAAGTTACAACGAATGTCGTAATCATTTGTGATCATAATGTAATCATTTAGATAAAGAACGACCTCGTAAATTGTGTTATTTTTATTCAATGCAGGTATCAAAATGTAATGACGGTTTTGTTTATAGTAATTTAAAGTTAAAAAAATTATATGCCTAATCGTTAATTTTTTAGTGATACTTGGAGCTGATAAGAGTTTGGGGTATAGCACGTTATTCGGACCCACGAATTTAATAATTTCCAAAGTTAAGGATGATAGGTCCAAAAAGCAATTTAAAAACAAAAATATTTTGGATCATTGAAAATAAGCCCTAATTTTGTCCAAAAACTGAAAAGCTTCATACGAATACGTGGTATTGGCAATTGCGATTATGTAAGCTCCGTTCACCCCTCAGTCTATCACACCCTCGGTGAATTTTATAAACATTATAGCTTAGTAGACCACAATTTACGTACAGTAGAACGCTAGCAATTGTAATAGATGTGTCAAGCTTAAAAGAACAATTTTAAGTGTTCCATCGACGATCATGCTGTAGTGTAGTTGCTACAACGGCTACATTCATTGCAGGAGAATGAGCGATGCCCGAAACCATCTTGATTTTTACTACTACTACTATTTCTTGTTGGTTAAAACTAAAATACTGTTTCCGGGGTCCTAAGTGCAGAGGGGAATCTTTTTGCCTAACCAACAATACATTATTTGCTACCGTTGGACTTACGCCTAAGGGTGGGTTGTACCAACAACCTCGTTCAACTTTGAATTCGGTTCAATTAATCAGCATGGATAAATATGGTTTTTTTTTAACCATTTTACCAACTAAGTTCAAAGTTGAACGAGGTTTAACCGACGTTGATACAACCCATTGTAAGAATATGTTTAGATTTTGTGGCTATGGTCGTCTGACACCTGCTGCTCTGGTGTAGCCGCTAACTTTCTCAGAATTCTCAGAAATTCTATTTATCCATTGAACTTGACATATCGTGATATTTTCACATGGAATCGTGTTAAAAATCAAGAGTTTCTTCCAATTGGAGAACCCGGTCAGGTCGTCTCATTTGCCATTCCCCTTAACATAGAGTAGGTAGACTGCTCGCAAGGAATCATAACAGGGCGTTGCTAATGTGCAGAAACGAATATTCGCCAAGTTGGGTAACAGTTGGTGCTAATTCGTGGAATTGGAAGTCACACGTTCTCCCTCCCATCTACTGCGCAACAATTTGGCCACACCCTGTCGCGTTTTCTTGCGAGTTGTCTAAAAGCACACGGATCGCCATCATGCGCCAGAATACTTCAATAAGGTCAAAATTTGTACAAAAATTGATATGTGGCTAAGCCTTCCATATCTAGAATTCATCATTTTATCGTTATCTATCAAATTCCGTTGAGTTTTCATTAAAAATATAATATCTTCTGGGCCCGGTTAGCGTGTACTACCAGACTTTGGTTGTAATTGTTTCATGTAAATTTGGATTAGATTTGGGAATGGATTAATGAGAATCTACGGGTTTTTTAAGGCGAAAGTGTAACATCTATTTCAATAACTATAACTTGGTAACTGATCGATGTGACCAAGTACCTTAAATTAAAGAAAAAGTAGAAATTATATGATAAGAAATAGATAAGAAACAACAAAGTATAGAAAATGTAATAGCTCTTTAGCATATTATGTAAAATTATGTAGGGTGCACCTTTGGCTACTTAACGTAAATTTACTAAATACAATTACACTATTAATTAGGGTATTTGGGTTTATCCATAGAGAATTGATGTGATTAGAGACATCTTGTTAAATTATGTTATGATGATACTCTGAATTATTTTAAAATACTCTTAACTTAACTTCATTAGAAATAAATCAAAAATGTATTCTTCGTCATAAACAGAAATTTTGGATGAAAAAATCCTGAAGTTAATCATAAACAAGGATATCAATGTATTAAGAGTAATTCAGAACTCAGATTAAAGCTTTACGTTTAAAATTGGATATCTTCCGTTCAAGATTATTTTTAGAAATTCAAATATATATTCAAATATAGCATTTTATATTTGCCTTCGTAATTAAGTTATTGTAAAACTCAATTTAGTAACATAATATTTAATTTTTAATGTTGGTAACAAAACATTCTCATAATACTTAAAATAACGTAACCTCTATTTATTTTAATTATCGTTTTTAATTATGTAGTTATTATGTACAATACGGTACAATACTAAAATTCTTACAAATGAATGTTGAAATTTTTAATTACATGCTACATAGATTTCATGATAGTGCAAATTTTCTTATTTCGACCATATATGTTTAATAAACTCAGAATTTCATAATTTAGTACATAAAAGTTGCAAAACACAAAATAATAGTATGAAAAACTCAGGCTTGCTTTCTAAATGACGCGTGCGATAAAAATGTCTCTTATGCAACTAATAAATTTTTTTTAATATTTACGTTGGTGCTTGTTTTCAGAAGTTATAAAAATTGAAATTCTTTTGAGAAATATCAAAATTAAATGTAATAACTTAAGCTTGGGCATATAAAGAGATTTAACTTTCATCAAATTAAATTAATCAAATTACAACTTTTTGTTGTAAAATAAAGTAAGTTTACTAATTAAGTTTTATTTTAAACAAAATTCTCTTCATAAAATTTTCATTTGAAAGTAAATTTTCTGTTAAATTATGAATTTTTATACATTTTGAAAGTATTTTACTCTATATTGTTCAATTTCTATCAGATTTTATTGTGATTGTAACCTACCAAGCAACATTAAGAATTAATTTGAGACAACTCAGAGAATGAAAAATTATTATCCTTTGTTGTGAAAATAAAAATGAACTTGTTGAAGAAATATGTCTGTCTAATCATGATATTTGGTTTGTTGAAAAGGTGCTGAACTGTAAGGTAGATGTCAAATCTCGTTCAATCCAAATTATGTGTGATATGGTTTGAGTTCCACGAAAAACTGTAGGTTTTGTTGTAGGTATTATAAAAAATCGTAAAAAATATAACTATTATGTATCTACCATTCTTTAAAAGAGGAAATGATTTAAATTCAACTATTGCAAAGATTTTTGTGCAAATTTAATTTGTAATCATTTTCATATACCACAGTTATTAAATTACTTATATTTTACCTATAGATTGAAAAATTAAGTATTAAAAATCTATTATTATCAAAATTGAAACGAAGGGATCAAAACGACCTAGAACTCAATAGGATTCATTATTATTAAAATGTCTTATTTAAATTGGGCATTTCGAAATGCACAGAATTCATTTTTACAGCACAAACATCCTAATTTCTAATAAATCGACCTAATTATTAGAAATTTTAGTTTGAATAGAAAGCAACCTATTAGTTCTTGTTCTCCAAATGTAATCGGTTCTTGGTCATTTTGATCCTGCCTTTTATATCGTGCAATTTTTGTATAATTGAATTCTGTTGCATTTTGAAATTCTTTGTTTAAATATGATGCTTTATTATTATCATGAATCCTAAATTGGCTTTCTTGTTTCACTTACAGATGATGTAGTAATCAGAACCCGAAGTTGACCTTCGGAAGAGCATTCTCCTTGCAGTTGCAACGGTGTCACCAAATTGCTTCCTGGGATCTAGAAATTTTGCCAGACAGCTTACCTAGCTTTTTTGAAAAGAAAAAAGAAAATAGTTTTGCCTAATTTATAGAATAATTTAGGTCAGAAAATTTATCAGTTACGGCGTTACTGTTTTATTAAAAACTCAAGTACTGGAACCGAGCTAATGGGGTAAAAATAACCAACACCTACAATCAATATGGATTTAATTTTGTAATACTAAATTTCTAAGTGAATTTTGTAAAGTGGGTGTAAATGTAAACTTTTAAGCTCGAGCACGCGTGAGCAAATCGTTCAACCTTTTATTTTTCAGCATTTGATTCTCAAATAGAAAATTTTTATGTGTAACATTCGAAAATTTATTTTGATCATCAGTTTTGCGTGAATTAAGAAACCAAAATAATTATTGTAGTTTAATTCGGTCCAGTTTCAGTATTGATTTTGTATTTAAAAGTTAGAATAAATGTCAATAAAATACTTTAAAAATGTTTGTTTTTCATTGAAATTTTCTTTAGGTTAGAAATATTTTTGAAAATGTGAGAAAAGTTTTCATATGGCGAGTAGGAAGTATGAAGAAATAATCGATATATTTGAAGTTGCAATTTGTGTTTAAACATTGTTCTAAAGCAAATCTGGAATGGTGTATTAGAAAGTGGATAAAAGATAATGAGATTTAGGTTAAGATAGGTAATTATCGTAAGAGTATGTATGTGAGTAGTGCATTACCAGGAAGTATGGTAATAATTTGCCTCGCAAGAGTGCAGTCTATGCCAGCTGCTGACTACAATACCAGGCTTTGTCCAACACCGCCCTTTAGCCATTCAAAACAGCCCCAAAGTGGGAATCGGTGCTCGCTATTTTAGCTGACAAAACCTTCCACCGATATATCAAACGACGTCTTATTTTTAAAACCGTTTTACGACCCGCTTGACAGCACAATTTATTCTAATTGGTTGTTGAGTTTACTGCAAAAGAAAACCAAAAGAAATAGATTAATTTTTAAATTTTATTTTTATTGTATAAATGTGTTATTTTGTGTTTTATTCATTTTTTTATTTCTATTCATTTTTGTTTTCATTGTTTTCATGAAAAGTAAATTATTCACTTTCATAAAGCTAATCTTTCAAATTTGCATAATGTAAAGTTCATTAAATTATAGCATGAATTTAAGTTTATCGTTAATATTTTAAAAAATCGACCATGCGTCCCTCTGCTCGGAAAATTTATATAAATTAAAAGAAAACGTACTTAAAATTTGTACTAAAAAAGCCAAATGACGCTTTTAGTTGAAAACCTAATAAAAGAACAATATATTCAAAATTTAAATATTAAGTGTTCTGTGTATCTCACGCGACTGCCAATAGCTGTAGATAATTTGCATTTTGCTGGGCCCATGGCTAATGTTCTATGAATCGTGATAAGAGGCTCGCTTCAACTTTCGAGCACGCTAGAGGGTGGTGTACGGGAAACAAGTCAAGTTTATCTTTCTGAAAAATGAAAGATTCTCCTCGTTTTAACTGACCAGAAAATTTATTTTTATTTTCAATTGTATATGATAATTTTATAACTGAGATGTCTCGTGATGTATTTTTATGGAGGTCTTTCATTTAATTTTTACTTTCTTGAGAAAATTTGCTTAAAGTTGTCACTTTTTCACTTCTTTGTATGCATGATTTAAGTAGTACTGCTCCAATCATGAGAGTCAAGTTGGGTGTTACTTGCGGCTCGCACTTGAATGGGTGACCGCGTTTTGATAGATTTTATAACACCACATATAGCTACTCCTCCACCAAACTTCACTTTATCGGTTTAGTATAGAGTGTTCAAAAGTGGACACGAGAGACTGGAACTGTCGAATGGTGTCTATTATAGTCGACATTATAACTTAATCTAACAGTCTCCACGGAAGGCAATGGAAAACCAACAAGGTAATATTATGCCGTGAGAACTTTCTAAAAAAAATATATTAGTTTCTCATGGTTTGTATCCCATTCTCTAGACTGCAGGTTGCCATGTATACGTAAAATATACGGAGCAGGACTAGGGAACGCGACCGATTTAACGCGACCGGTTGAACGCGAAGACCGCTTGACCGCGAGAATTGCACCTTCTCTCGACTTATTACCGACGCACTGTATTATGACCAAATTAGGGCCCGTCCATTAATTACCATTGGTTTAAATTTATTAAAATTAAAAAGTCAGACTCGCCCCTTCCCAGTAGTACAATTTGCCGAGTTGGAAGGCCCTATGGGGTTCTTTTTAATGAGTTTAGTGTTGCCAAAATGGCTCTGGAGCGTGCAATGCGGAGCGGCGCGCGGAAAAGTCAATTTTGGCAAAACATCCACCCTCCATTAGGATCCAACGCAGTTAAATCAAAATTTAAATTCTTTAAACTTGTTAAACTGCGTATTTGGGTGGCTTAGTCAAACTATACTTTATTGATCTAAATTAGCACAAAGAACGACTGAGGACTAGTCCATTATTTGTCTTAAAAATGAATCATTTATTATTTTATTGGAATATAATAAAGGGGATGCAATTGTATCTAATTGCTCGAGTTCAAACTTCCCTGCGTTCAAATGGCCTCGCGTTCAAAAGTCTCTGCGTTCAAATGACCGCGTTCAACCGGCCGCGTTCCCTAGTCCTGGACCGTAAAATATAGCAGATAATATGCCAGGAAAACGAAATGAATTTTTAAACAAATTTCTCTTAATTAAAAATGTTTTCAATACATAACCTCTCCTTTTTTAGGAGACCGCAGTTAATAGAGTGAAAATATTTCTATTATTAAATATTACCTATCGAAGGAGAGCTACATTTTACCGGTCTAGGACATTTGAACGCAGCCGTTTGAACGCGACCGGTTGAACGCAGAGACATTTGAACGCGAGGACGTTTGAACGCAGGGACGTTTGAACGCGAGGACGTTTGAACGCAGGGACGTTTGAACGCAAGGACGTTTGAACGCAGGACGTTTGAACGCAGGGACGATTGAACGCGAGCAATTATATATGTACTTAATTAGATAATTGGATTAGGTACAGACCTTTTAATGACCTTCTCTTTAAAAAAATCGTTTCCTAACACTAAACTAGCCTCAACCGGGATCCACCTTTTAATAATGATCCTTTCTTTAAATAAAAGTCGATTCCTAACACTAACCTAGCCTCGACCGGTGGATCTACCTTTTAATGACCTTCTCTTAAAAAAAATCGTTTCCTAACACTAACCTAGCCTTAACCGGGATTTACCTTTAAATAAAAGTCGATTCCTAACACTAACCTAGCCTCGACCGGTGGATCTACCTTTTAATGACCTTCTCTTAAAAAAAAAATCGTTTCCTAACACTAACCTAGCCTCAACCGGGATCCACCTTTTAATAATGATCCTCTCTTTAAATAAAAGTCGATTCCTAACACTAACCTAGCCTCGACCGGTGGATCTACCTTTTAATGACCTTCTCTTTAAAAAAAATCGTTTCCTAACACTAACCTAGCCTCAACCGGGATCCACCTTTTAATAATGATCCTCTCTTTAAATAAAAATCGATTCCTAACACTAACCTACCCTCGACCGGTGGATCTACCTTTTAATGACCTTCTCTTTAAAAAAATTGTTTCCTAACACTAACCTAGCCTCAACCGGGATCCACCTTTTAATAATGATCCTCTCTTTAAATAAAAATCGATTCCTAACATTAACCTAGCCTCGACCGGTGGATCTACCTTTTAATGACCTTCTCTTTAAAAAAAGTCGTTTCCTACGGATCTACCTTTTAATAATGATCCTCTCTTTAAATAAAAGTCGATTCCTAACACTAACCTAACCTCGACCGGTAGATCTACTTTTTGCCGTAATTTGGTCATAATAAAGTGCGTCGTTAATAAGTCGAGGGAAGGTGCAATTTCTCGCGTTCAAACGTCCCTGCGTTCAAACGTCCTGCGTTCAAACGTCCTGCGTTCAAACGTCCTCGCGTTCAAACGTCCCTGCGTTCAAACGTCCTCGCGTTCAAACGTCCCTGCGTTCAAACGTCCTCGCGTTCAAACGTCTCTGCGTTCAATCGTCTCTGCGTTCAAACGGCCGCGTTCAACCGGTCGCGTTCAAACGGCCGCGTTAAAATGTCCTGCTCCGACATTTTACTATGTTAAAACCAATTTGAACTATTTATTGACACAAAATAATAAATAAATTACAAGGAGGGTGCAATTCAACCTTTACATTATAAGGAGGTGACGGGATATAATTGAAAAATGTTTACAAGCACTGCATTAGATAATGTTGCTTGGAAGTCACTCAGAAATGTAATTTTTGTGTTTAAAAACCTTGCAATTTGGCATCGGTAAGCAACCCAAAGTTTCCTACATCTAAACAGTCATATGGGAAGATTTGCCCAAAAGCTTTTCAACAATTACGGTTTTGGACTGACCCTATGCTGTGTATTCTATGCTCAAAATTTATATAAACATTCGAATACAGATTTAGAGCAAACTAAAACGGATTTGGAATAAACGAAAACAGACTTGGAGGAAACGAAGATAGATTTGGAACAATCGAAAACAGATTTTCAACAAGTGATAACCAATAATCCGCTATTGTAAACTAATTTCTGAGTAATCTATCAAATTTCATAACGAAAAACAGCCTTTTCCTAAATTGTAAATTTATTATTGGAACCATCAATAATAAAGAAAAGAGAAGAGATAAGAGATTACGTCGCTAAAATTTTATAGAACCTAGCAAACTTTCGAAAAGAAGGTAGAAAAATAAGAATTGCCAAACAGCAGGAATAATCATTCCATCAATTGAAAGAAGGAATATACCATTGGAGCAATGATTTCCGCACGAATTTTGACATTTAAGCACCAACATGTGTCTTACAGAATCTCGGAGGATTGATAAGTGTGGTTGCGGCAATTAATTGACGTATTAATTGATATCCTAATTCAATAGCTATGAGTTATCTTCGGTAAAACGTCAATTGCATGATATAATGCTTACAATTTTGAACTAAAAACGTAATAACAACTAAGGACCAAACATTTCTGAACGTCGGTGCTCAAATGTCAAAAAGTCTTTGCTTTAAGGCAACATTCGTTGCTTCATGGAATCATTCCAATTTTGAACTCCCTTCATTTCGTCGATAATAAAGATTAAAATTAGTTTCATCAATCCAAATTAATGTACGAAAATTAAACGGCGGCTTCTAAATTGCCCACCTCCATTTTTAACTATAAGCTCAATTCACTCTAAATATATTGTACTCTACTAGATCGTCTTATAATAAAAAAATTAAATGAATTGATAGTTGAGGAATTTTCACAAAGAAGAACGATCAGCAAAAACACTCTGTAAAATGCACCGACTAGCTATGACTCTTAAATTGCTCGTTAGATTAACTTTAGCGAATATGCTGAAGGACGCCTTTTTAAATATTATAAAACTCTTCATAAAATTAAAGTAAAATTTAATTTCTAAAAAGACAATTTTGTGCTTAACAGATTGTTGAAATATAGAACAATTATTATTTCCGATTGAAAACTCCTCTCGTTTATGCAAGGAGCCATTTCCTCTCAAAAAATCGTATGCTTAAAAAAAATTAAATTACAAAAAAAAAATGTTTTGTACCTTAAAAATATTTATCTGGGTGTAACGTTAACATTCAATTTAACACCAATTCACCAACGTACTCTTTTTTATCGGCCGAATATTTCTCTATCTTCAAATACGGTGGCTGATTTTTACTTGATATCAAATTCTCCGATGCGAATGAATTTCTATCCATAAAACTCAAATTAGTTACGCCACAACCAATTTTGTCATCTTCCAAATAATTAAAGAAGCAATTTCCTTTACCCTCAGGGCAAAGCAACCTGAATAACCTGATGAGTGGGAAAATTTTCACTCTAAAATTTTAATCTTCCGTACTTATCCAGGATCATCCAGGAAATCTTCTTCTTCTTTTCAGCCTTTGTTTATATACAGTTGGATGTAGGCCTGCTTTAATTCCTTCCACGCATCACGGCCCTGGGCTCGATTTTTCCAATTTTTTCCAGCTGTTACAACAATATCATCGGTCCAGCGTTTTGGTGGACGGCCGACGGATCTTTTCGTTGTTCGTGGTCTCCACGATAGGGCGCTCTTTGCCCATCTATCATGACATCCAAGAAATAATAACTCTAAAATGATGATCATTTTTATCAAAATAACAACGGAAGATCATCCAACGCTCCAAAGTATCTCAAATTCTACAATGCTTGACCAAATTTTTACCATGAGGTCTCACTATCAAAATCTCAAAAATAATAGCTCGTAAATAACTCAATTATTTCCCGTATACAGGTATAACGCCAAGAATATTACTCTGTTAATTCCAGAATTAGGTTTGATTCCGGTTTATCTAAAAAATTATTTTTTTACGGAAAACTCGTACGTTTTCCTTCCAAAATGGACACCGAAGGAAGACCTCGCTTCCTTGCTGCCACTCGCTGAAAATGCAATTCAAAACTCCCAGAAGTGCCAACCATACAAATCTTTGCAGAGGAAAATTTTCCTCTTTATTATAAACAAAACAGTCTGTTGTTGGAGTTTTTCAACATTGGAAACTCAACTCTTGAAAACACTCAAGCACCAAAGTGTTAAATTATCTTTTTCTTCTAACTCAAACTTAAAATTTTTGCAGCATCGCTCAACGTATTCGCTACTGTTTGTTATCTTTATACAGTTAACTAAAATATTTTTGTAAATATGGAAAAACGTAGTTGAATACTGTACGAAATCAAATTTTGAAAATACATAATTTTTCCAAGAAATTATTAAAAAAAAGTAATAATTACCCTGTGTGCCAACTGGCCCTTGTCTCCCTATTTTATTTATGACAATCATGCCACACATATTTTGTTTAATTTGTCATTCATCCTTAATATTTAATGAATAATAAATATATAAATTATTTAAAAGCTTCTCTTTGCTTTATGCAAATTTAAGTCCCAAATTTACCGTCAATGAAATCAACGTTTCACACGATATACACGGAAGGAAACTTCCAAGTTTGAAAGGTTTTTAAAATAAATAAAAATCTAATTAATTTGTAAGGACAATATCACAAATTTCTGCCTTAAAATGAACAGTGATTCAAACAAGTTATACATGTTTAATTTTCGTAAAAGACAATTAAGGAAATTATTTTGTTCTGATTTGATTTTCCAATATCTAGAGGAAAATACCGTATCTTAAAATTATGTATTTTTTAATATTTGCCGTGATATACAAGGTGTAACTGAATGATTTGACGGAATTTCTATCTGTTGTAATAAAATATAGGTCTAATTTGATAATTAAAGAATGTCAAATCTACATAACCTCACTTAATTAGTTATACCCTGCACAAAAGTAAAAGACCAGTTTTTAAATTCTATCTTAACCCTTTCGTGTACCTAATAAATAATATTTGTCGGTCCCAGGCCCGTAACTAGGATTTAATTTCGGGAGGGCACGTGTAAGAAGCCTTTTATAAAAGGCCCCCAAGTGCCCCCCCCCTGACTACGGGCCTGGTCGGTCCTGTACTACAAGACATTTACAAAGTAAATTTTTTTAATTCAAGAGTATTATACACTTTAAAATTACAAAATTCAATTATTAAATCATTACTTTGATTTTTTCAGATCGACACTGGAAAGGTCAATGGGCGTAACCCTCACTAAAAATTTTTCATTATTTTTGCCAGGAGAAACTAAATTAATTATTCATGTATGTATGCATTGTTATGGTTGAAAACTGCAATGTTGTTTGTAATAAGTTTTGTTTTATCAATTGCAAATTATTGTGAAATAATACTACCCTTGGTTTAATAGATATCAACCAATATTTAAAAAAAAATTTTAATGTGGGTTACACCTATTGACCTTTCCAGTGTCGAGATAAATAATAATCAAAGGTCCAGTGGGAAGACGGTTTCCCACCTCTGTATTTACAGCTTGCGGTACAAAAAATCATGAGGTATCCATTAATAATTATTCAGGGTGTCTAACAAGGGGTCACTACAGTGAGTATGTCGCCAATCGAGATCCCAATTTTTTTGGTGATTCTAGTAGCTAAAAAAATTATCACTTTTTCGAATTTTAGTCGATTGCCTCTTAGTTCTTGAGTTATGAATTTTTGAAAGGGCCGATTTTACCATAAGCTTAGCATTATGGACGTTGTAACGCGTAGGTCCTGTGTTCAAATCCCAGTCTCGGCAAATTTTTTTTCTTTAAATTATGTAATTTATTATCGGAATTAAAAAATTAATGACCTACGAATTACCATTACAAATTATTAACCGCTAGACCACCACGGTTTTTTGTAATAATAGCTAATAATAATAGCAGTTTTAACCCACCATAGTATTTTTAAAAATTCATAACTCAAGAACTAAGGGCCAATCGACTAAAATTCGAAAAAGTGATAATTTTTTTAGCAACTAGAATCACCAAAAAAATTGGGATCTCGATTGGCGACATACTCACTGTAGTGACCCCTTGTAAGATGTTATAATTTTCAATATCTTTTTTTAAAACTATCCAGAATAATTCGCCTACGAAAGGGTTAAAGTACCAAACCATATCATATTTTGTAGTTCCAATAAAAGCAATAAACATTTTTGCAAACATTTAGTAAATAACCAGAAGGGTGGCGTTCAGTATATACTAGAAGGCTAGAGAGCGGTGTTCCGCGGTTCTATTCCTAGTCTCGCCACTCCAAACTGGTGGAGATTCCAAAATGTTTGGAAAAAATAATTTATTTGTGTTTAGAAAGTCATACGTCAAATTATTATATACATTTGATATTATACGGTGCTCCAGCGATAATAACTTTAAAAAAATGTCCAACGTTAATAACTGGCATTCCTACCAATAAAGAAGCTAAAAAACCTATTTGAAAAATTCGCCTTAACAAAAAAGTAAAAATTTTATTGGATATTGGAATTCTTACAGCATTTAAAAATAATTCTAGAAATAAACCAAATTTTCAACAAAAATAAATTGAACAGGTAAGATACAAGTTCTGAAACTAAATTAAATGACAATTTAGATTATTTAAAACAAAAATTGAAAGTTATCAAAGGAAATTAGAAAACAAAATCTGCTTAAAAAATTCAAATAAATTTTTTGGGTATTTATTATTTTAAATGTAATAATTAAAAATTTAATGGTTGGAGCTAAATCTCGCATTCTATATTGATTCCACAATGAATATTTGCGAGATTTAAAATAAATAATAAAATGTGCCAATTATTTTAAATCATAATTTGTTATCTTAATTAACTGTACTTCCTACAAAACTGAAAACTGCAATTTATTTTAATGTAATTTTAAATTCTCAATCACGTTTCGATGTACTGAAAAATCTTGGATAGAGTAGAATCTAAGGGTTGAGGTAACGTCTACAATAAATCAGACGGTGCAGTGTAGAGAAACAGCTCGTATAAATGCAGGCCTAAATCACGACTTGACAACATGATACTGGAAGGATTTTAGTTCAAGGGCCTTCTCATGCTAGCATCAGTTGAATAGATGGAACTATTTCTAAAACCAATTATATTTTATTTACTTCTGAATTAAAATTTTATTACCTTTGTTATTAAAATAATATAAAACAAAAATTCAATTATTTTATTTAAATATTTCTTATTTTGCACAGGATCGCGATACATTTAATGCATAAAATGTATGTATCTTAAAAGTGAGAATATTTCCAATCCTGTGAACTAAAAATCATTCCCACCTCATAAAACCCAACTCGCATAGAACGAAAAGTGATATAACCGGTGCAAACGGCAAGGTGATGAGGAAACTGCACCCCTTATACCATGATTTAGAGCCATGGTGGATATCTGCTTAATTCCCAGGATTTCTTGGAAGATTGAAAGATGACATCATATTTCACTGCCACATACATCCTAATAAGATAAACTTTTCTATAAGAGTATTTCTGTTCTCGCATAACCTCAAAATTTGTAATTATTTTAATAAGATATTTTCACATAGACCAGAACGCAGTATAAAATTCCCTAGCGAAAAATGCTTTCTAGCTTTCAAAAGCTCTAAAGCGAATGGGAAGTTTAATTTAGTTAACGCTTTTAGTGACGTACCTACTATTCTTTAAAGGTTATTAACTGGACTTTTCCATGTAGAAAAATATATTGCACACACAAGATAGTATTGAATAACTGTCTAGGGGTAGGTTGTACTAAATATTTTAAAAATTAATAAAAAAAATGCAAATGCAATTTAATTCATAATCATTTACTAACTGGCACAGACGGCCTTCTATCGTCTTTAGCCATCTGGTGCATGATTGATATAGTTGCTCGGCCTTTTTCCTCACAGCATGGTAATTTGTATAGTATTTACAGACTATTCGGTAGAAGTAAGGTGCTAATCTGAAATAATTGTATGTATGTACTTGGGTTAGGACCGGTATTCTTTATCCAAATAAATTTATCCGACAAAAACTTTAACCATTTTACGACATTAAATAAATTACAGCAATTGGTTTTTTAAAAAGTAAAAAGTTAGAAGTTAAGTAAAGGCAGGTAGCCCGTCCAATATTCTAGAGATCGGAGGGTGTAACATTAAAATTGGCACGTAATTCAGTTGACCTAGAATAAACAGCATTTACACATATTATAGGGTGGAGCAAATGTTGAATCATTCGGTATTAGAATTGTTGAAAACTCAATTTAAGGAAATGTATCGTTAATTTTACCTTTGGATTAATTAAATTCATATTTGTAAAATTTCCATAATTTTAAACAAATTAATGTTATTATATTATACAGTAAAGCTTTAAATACAAGGAAGTGTATGTTTAAAAATTAATATGAGGTAATCGGTCAAGTTATGCAAAAATATGCAAGATCAAATTTTACAATTTGGATTATTATCGTTAAAATTCAAAAACGCTAAAAATGCAATTAAAATAAGTGCAAATTACCTTTCCAATATAAAAATTATTATTCATAGCAATAGAAATTTACTAAATTTAAATAACATAAATTAAATCCCTGAATGCGTTTAATTACAAACAACGTTTTTTGTTCGTTTTCTGAAATTTTAAAAATACAAAATCTTTTGGTTTATCATCAGCAACATGACATGTTCATCGATGTTATCTTCTGATTATGTAATTTAAAAATCTCTGTTTACTACAACCTAATCTCCTCATTTTACGCGTACCACATTTCCTGAAAACCTTCTACATGCAATCAAGTTTACTCTTTCAAAATAGTGAAAATCTTGAAAAATAATAAGAAAAGTACTTTTGCTTTAAATTATCCTGCTTGGATACTATAATTAAATATACATCTTACTTTTATTTAAATATTCTAAAATTATTTAAATGCTTTCTAATAGTACAAATGAAATTAACATTCTTATCGCTAACGAAATATATAGCAAAATTGGAAACCAACGCTGCAACCAACTGCACATAATTATCTAACCCTGGTGTAAGAATCTGGGGTGTTTAATCTCAATCTTAAAGCTGCGGAAAATTTGAAACAAAGAAAGAAGCGATCATAGACAGTGAACATTATAAAGCTAAAAGTGAATGAATAAATGTATCAATATTTTGCGTATAATGAAGTGAAACGGAAGTGACAACGTATAAGTAATAATTGTGGGTTTAAATTCCCAGTCGCTTGTTGAGCCAATAAAATATCTAACCCCAAAAAATTCAACAAACTAAAAATAAATATAATAAAATTAATATTCTAATTGATGCACCTTAAATAATGTATAATATAAAAAAAATTGTATGGAATAAATAGACTAGAAGAGGGGGCAGAAATTTTCCGACTTGGCTAAAATTTTTTGCAGAGTTTCCTATTACAAACCTAGAATTATTCTAGGTTCATTAGAATGCCAAATATCAATAATTTAACACTTAAAATAATACAGCATTGTAACCCCACAAAATAAAAGAAAAAACCAAACAGCGCTATTGGGCGTCATCCAAGAAGTTTTCCAGAGAATAACGAATTTCTTTACGAGTTTTGCATAAATAGGATTTTCTTACCGGTTTAGTATTTTCTCAAAGTTTGCCTTCTATTAATTAAATTCTTAAGAATAATCCGTAATTATTGTTACTTTGTTAAAATTGCAGGAAAAGCGGTTACAATTGCTTCTTGTTCGCATAAGTTTTAATTAAAGTGTATCGTAAAGTATCCAGTTATGATCTACGCAACAATACACGAAATCTGTTCAAAACTTTAGTCTTAGTAACGACAGATTCTTATTATTACTGAATTTTCTCAGCTGTAAGGCGTTATTCTAAAACTTTCTAATTTTAAATTGCAATTACAATTATAAAAACTTATTAAAAATATTTTAATGTAATCCGTATTAAAATATCCCTTAGCTTTAAGAATTACTTACTAATTATACAAATTTAAGGAGATATTGTGTTTAGAATTTCTTAAAATAATAGCAGCTGCGTGTAATTTCAGTTGAAGTTTAGCATTACCTTGGATTATAATCAGATAGGTAAACCTTATGGGAGGTTTGGAAATACCTGTTGTAGTTCAAAAGATTACCAACAAATGGCACTATTAAACTGAAATTTATTTTATAATACAAGGTATACTAGGTTAATTAGGAAACAAATTATATCAGTGATTGAAAACTATAACCTCACTAAAACCAACTAAACCACTTAAAATCTTTTACCGCCATAATTATTTTGTCCTGTTTGAACATTATTAGTGCGCTTGACAAGTTAAAAAACTATTTCTAAGTAGTTATGTCAATTTGAAAGTATTACTCTAAATTATAAAAATTATGGCTTGATTAGTTGGCTTGTACTCGCCAGCGATATTTCTCGTTACGACCAATATACATGCATGCCTTCTTTTATAGGGTAACTCGTTTAATTACAAGCGAGTGAAAATTTAATCGCATTTACATGAACCAAGTACCTTTCAAACAAAGGATCGTATTTAGTACTAAATTAACTGTTTTACAAAGAATTGGCTCACGCTACCTACCTATAAATATTCCTACAATACAATAAAGTAAAAAACTATTCTTTTTACCGTTCATAACGTAATTTGATGTAGATTACAAAAATTTAACTCAAATGTTCAATAAAATTGTTTCTGCTAACTCTGTAAGAATGTATTCAGCAGTTTTCTTCTTGGTCGGACGACCAGAATGAAGTTCTTACTTCATCCGGAATCGAACCGGGCATTTCGAGTCTACAGTTAACCGTTATGCTCCGACCGCCTATTCGGAATTAGCAAATACTGAAATTAACAAATTAAATAAGTAGGTACAAAATATTTACATGTTTTTTAACAGTCTTTGAAGCATTTCCTCTCGGAAATATAATTTGAAAACTCGTGTTCCTCAAGAAAATTTAGCTTTATAGTAAGTAATAATTATCATTGGGCTACCGTGGTGGGTATAAATTTCAAGTTGTCTTCTTTATTCACTTGTATAATATAAGTACAGATGCTATTTGTTTCATTATATTATCTGATTAGTTAAAAAAAATTTCTAAATCTAAACCTGTAAAAAACGTAAGAAAAACGAATTTTTAAGATGAGTTGTACCACCGTCGGTTAAACCTTGTTCAACTTTGAACCCAGTTCAACAACGGTTCAACCAATCAACATGGCTAAATACGGGCTAAAACTGAGTTCAAAGTTGAACGAGGTTTAATCGCCGTTGGTACAACCCACCCTTAGTAACCACCATTTATAATGGTATGGTGATGGATTAAGAATAGAAGAGTCAAACTTTCGAATCCCGCTCAATAAGTCCAAATTTATTTGTGCCGTGGTTCGGATTTCACGTTGAACTGAAAGTTGTTGTTTGCGTTTAGTGAGTAACTAAGAAATTCTTACTTATAATTAGTTCTTGTGTGTTTTCCCGATTGTAAACAGGTTATTTCCTTTTAATTTCAAATATATTTTTTTTAACAAAAACTTAAATAAAGTTAAAATATTAATATTATTAAATTTATTATTTATCTTAGAAAATTGTTTTCTATCGCCTCTAAGAGTTTTGTATAGATCATTGAGAGAGTCTGTATAATATAATATACTAATTATAGATATAATAGTATATCGTAATTTATACTTCCTAGTTTTGTTTAGATGTATTATTACTATGTATATCAGTTAATACATAATAATTTTTTTTGTTTTACACATAATTGTAGTATCAATAAACTATTATCGAATTTCTAAGATATACATTTTTAATGATATACTATATGTTATATTATACTATATTATGGTATATGACACCATTATAATATTACAATGAAAATATTAGGTACAAATTAAAGTAAGTCAGAATTATTTTTTTAAATTTTAAAGTTTTAAAATTTATTTGCATAAATATTAAAAACAAATAAACATTTCATACATAAATTTATAATATATTATTATGTATTATGTTATGATTTACTCTTAATGTATTACAAAGTTATTTAAGTACATAATATATCCGTTGCTGCATATAGTTATCTAATTTCGACGCTAATGTCTATAAAATGATAATTATACAAATATTTTATATAAAATATATTATTTAAAAATAATTAAGACATTGCTACTGTAAAAGTAAATTTTACCATGTATAGTTTAAGTATTGATTTAATATGTATTGCAATACCTACATAATATACTATAGTATATAATACCATAATACAATAAATTTTTTTCCTTTCACTATTTCAAAACTTTAATAATCAGACCAAAATTTTGCATTAATTAGTTCGTATTATTGCGGTTGCACTGTGCTTCAAAAAATGTACCTACCATAGAAAAAATATTGAATACATTTTTCTAATTAATTAATTCCATCTGAATCAGATTTTATTAGACTACTGCATTTTATTTTATTTTTCAATTAGCAGAGGTTGTACTTGTTAAGGCAGCAATCGAATGGTTTTCCTTTATCTAGTATAATATAATTTCAAGTGCACAGCTCTAAGGGCTTTCAATAGCGTCTTTTTGTAGCACTATAATTTCTTATAAACTCAATTAACATTAATTTGCGATTTACTTTTACAAAAAATTGTGGGGTTTAAATTAAAGTATATTTTAATAATTTTTAACTTTTTCATAATTTTCTTGTGTTAAATTATGGAATGATATATTTGATAATGCTACTACTGTCTGCTGCAAAGTGTAACGCCAAGTTTACACGGAGACTGCGGCTTTGGATGTATCTGCCTCCCACCCTTATTTATGTTTACGTTTTGAAGGTTCGATACAACGTTGTACATTTCGCGCGCCACGACGACTTAACATCTTCAGGGCTTGGAGATGAGTTTTAATCTTATAATTATTAATATCTATCGTATCTATTATCAATGATAAGCGATTAGGGGCAGACCGTCGCGACGCTAGATACAGTGACGTCAAGAGAGGCGTCGTTTACCGCCCAATACGCCACCGAGGGAGTGGCAAGAGGTCATTTTAATCTTTTTATGCCATTCAAATTTTGTGGGTGGTTCATCCAAAATCCTGCGCTGCACCAAGAAATCATATTTTATAAAATATTCAATAACCTTCATTTGCATTTTAAAACTATCCTTAAGTCAAGCGTTCAACCCATAGACAGCTTGTTGGATACGAAGCATGCAGTTCATAACTACAATAGCACACAATAATAGTATAACAAAACCTACTTTTTAAATGAACAAATGGCTTGATAGCTCGTTTAATTCTATCGGATTTTGCAGTATAACCACAGCAGAAAGTTAACAATTGAAATCACAGTAGCAATTTAAACAGAAGCTAAAACGTGACTCCAATGAATAACTTTTATCTGTAGAAAATTCTCTAAATCATTGGTCTTTTTCAAGATAATTTAAATTAATTTACTTCAATTTACTACAAAAATTTTATAAATCTGATAACTGCCAATTTCTTTACAAATATTTTCCAGTATTTTCAAAAATAATAATCTATCCTAATTTTTTTTCGCATAGGTCAAGTTCAAAACTAATGAAAAGAAAACTATTAATCTAATTTGAAAAATTAATTGCTCAATGGATTGTATTAAATTAGCGGAAAAATTTGAACTTAGTTCAGGAGCAAACCATCAAAGTAAGAGGATTTTTTCTTCCTGAAAGCTTCATTCCGAACTGTTCTGCTCTATCGATTTGGTACGACGAAGCTTTGGGAAGTTCTCGCTAGAGCGCAATGTCTCATCTAATTGAAAAACGCTTTAAACTCGTGTACTTTATGGAAGTTTACAAGATATTTCATTAATAATAATAATAAGAATAATAATCATAATATTAAGGATATAATAGGTTAAACTAAAATTTAAAATCTTAATTTTGAAAAAGTAACTGTTATTTGAAGGTGAAAATAAGATTGATTATAAAATTTTTTAATTATTTTTTTTAAATATAGGAACAGATAAGGTTAGTTATATATAATCAATAAAATCTTGTTTTGTAAACTGTAGGAAGCAGTGCAGATATACTGCAGGGTCCGTCCCAAGAGTCTGAGAGTCATTAAATATGCAACTTCGAACTGCTAGTAGCTTCCGTACGCCGCAGTAGCAAAACAAAGTACTTGCAGAGTGTCTGCATTTTTACTAGTTTATTTAACACGAAAACTTTTTTCAACATGTACTTTTGAGACCTTATCGAAATGCATATCTATGCCGCATTAAAGAAATACTAAAAAACATCAGTATGCATATTTTTCATTCGAATTAACAATTTCATGTTGCATACTAATTAAACAATTAATTTGATAGTCATAAATTTTATTCCATTATGCATTTACATTGCAAAGTGTTATGCATGAAATTCATATTGAAATGATCATCGACATTAACCGCATGGGGTTCTTCGTATGATATACGAAAACGGAACCATCGTTACAAACCTGCCTTCTACTGCAGGAACCGGAAATCATTCGAAGGTGTCATAGAGTTACTGCAGCAATAGCAGTGCTATTAAAAATCACATACACAAAGAAACCAACAACGTACATATTACTGAAACTCTACAGATTTCCTTTTACGTAGGTACTATTTTCAAATAGGAATCAATATAGCCAGCTGTAGGTCATAGAAAATAAGTTGGAGATTTCTGTTGCGTTAAAATAGAGCTGCTGGTGTAATTCATAATGATTTGTGTTAGCTATATACCGGTAATGGAGTTGGAAAATTTTAAAGGTAGAACACAATATTTTGTAACGAGGCACGTGTATAACTCGTCGGAATATTATTGTAACAATGCGCACTAACCGCATTGCTTGGGGCTCTACGAGGGATTCCAGCCTAAAATCAAATAACTCCAGATGTTTCGACCATATACGGGCTCTTGTAAAATACATGAATAATAGGAACAACAAACGATTCTCATTTATTATTATCAGCACTAACCAAATACACTCTGCAATTAGATACATAGTACATATAGCATTTGACTACCACATTCGTACAAACTACCAAGCATCTCTAATTAGTATAATCGTCCATGCATGACTTGTTTTTTGTATTTTTCTTTCCCATTGCGTATTTATTCAGTCAGTTATACAAACATATCTATGTAAAAAAAAAAAAGTGTACTTTAAGATTACTTTAAGATTACCTAAATGCTAGAACCTTAGTTTTTACATAACCTAACCTAACTTTTTAACTTTCAAGGATATTTTGTTTACTATTCATTTCCTAAACGTTTCATCGGCTAGAAAGCAGTTAAATTTAATAGGAATAACCGCTTCTCATTTGTCTTTGTCGCAATATAAACAGGTTTCGGTCAAACCCAAACTACATAAATTGTCATAATTTCGTCATATCGAATCAACTTAATATTTTACTTATAAGCACTTATATGAAAAATAAATATAAATTTTTTAAATTATTCAAGGGTTAAACTCGCATTAAAATTATATTAGTTTATTTATTTTAACCCAATAAATAATCCAAACGGGTTCTTTAAAAATTCAAGATTTTCACAAAGCTATACTAAATTTGCTTTTAAAACCCTCTTAAACAATAATTAGCAGCCTTCATATTATTTAATTTCAATTTCGTATGTACTAATACACATAACAAATTTTTTCTATTTCGAGTCCTTGGTACTAAATATTCAAATAGTAGTTTCTGACACTAATGCTTTTGTAATGAGTAATCGAAACAAAATTGAAGCTTTACGTAGGGTAGTCCATCACTTGTAATGTTGTCATAAATTACACTGCAAACCCGTACAATAAAATTGTATCTAATAGTTTTAGTTCGTTTTTAAATATATGTACGTAATTTATTTTTAATTTTATATTATTCATTATATTGGTTCGACACCCACCCACTTTAACGCGTGCATTATCGAGTTTCTCTATTCGACAATTTAATACAATATGACAACTTTGGTAATAATTTAAGTTGAGTTTTGCTGGCGGTTTTTCCGTACTTGGATATCATAATAGAGATATCCAAAATACGTGACCAGTGGAAGGATTAACACGTTCGTTTTTCGTTCGGAAATAAAAGTTTTTCGTTTTTGCTGTCGGAACTTTTACAACAAACTTTATGATTGGGCGTTGTTTTGCATCACATAACACTAAACAACTGTGCCGATTACAATTGACAATGACGGGTCACATCTATGACGTCATTCGGGTATTCGGCATCGTTACATGTGTATGAATGATATACGTCAGGTCATTCCTGCCTCAAAAAGTACGCAAATTTTTGATGGACCAAATATCTCACATTTCTTTGCTTAGCATCCGCTGCCCGTTCAGCTTATATGGACTACTCAGGAAGGTTGCAACTCAATGGAACGATTAGCCCAAAAAGTCTCCTGATAAATTAGTTCTTTTAATCAATCACAATTATTGATAAATTTATTCGTTTTTGATTTTTTATATTTTAAAAATATTACGTCACTATGTTTCCCTATTTAGAGAATAAGTAACATGGTAATCCATCTTTCTTCTTGACGTTTGCCTGCCAGACTGTCTACGTTTCATTACGTGCACTTTTATTTCTCAACTATAATTAAAAAGGCCAGCTGTTGATTATTGCTTGCAGTGAGATTGAAATATGAGGCCATGTCTTACTTCAACCATTCTTTTTGTGAAAAACTATCGTATAGTTGCAATACAATTTTTCTTTGTTCGCCAAAGAATGAAACTCATACAAAGCAAATGTTAAGTTTTATAGTAGAAACACGTCAAAATAAGCATAGCAAAAAAATTAAATTTTAAATAACAACAAAATATTTTAAATTGTCGGCAAGCCTATCTGATATCAAAGTCAATAATTGAGAGAAACCTTGTACTGTGATCCTTACTCAAAAGAACTTGCATACCTAAATCGCGATTTATTTGTGTTACCTGAATCTCAAAGAGATTGAATTTAAATTTAGCGGTTTTATTAATTGCACACAATTAAATAAGACTACACATTTTAATATGAATAGGTGGCAGTAAAAAAGTCAATTGCAAATAAACTTCAATACAAATTCTACTTTATTTTATTACATAATATGAAGTCAATACCTAAAACTCTAACATGCGATACGATACTATACGAATCCGTTTTCTGTGTAGTCGTGCGATTAAATTGAAGTATTTTGAACTTCTTGATTTAAATATAGTAGAGTAGGATGCTGAGATATCTGGTTCCAGTTCGGGTAAAGTAAAAGCTATAAGCTAACCGTCTCTTTTTGGAAGGCAATGGTAAACCACCAACGTAATCTGCTATGAAAGCACTGGGTCACCCCACATAAAATGAATAATTTGATCTTCAAGCATTTCTGGAATATTTTCTTTGCAATAATTACCCTAATATTTTAGTAATTCAATTTAAAGGAAAAAGGATTTCAAATCCTTTTTAATGAATTTCCATCTTCACGGAAGAATTTTGCTGAAAGAAAACGAGTTTTTCCTAGAGGGTGGAAAGGGCACAGTTATACTTTATCCCTTTAAACTTAAACCTTTGAAAAATAATTCACCACTAATATCAAAAAAACGCACTTTGATTGCCTTTACACAGTAATTCATAATTTTCAAGGTTAGGACCCTCACAATATTAAGAAACCAAAGAATTTGGGGATATTGAATTCAAAGAGGTGTCTCTTGCAGTTGCTGTAGCTGCAGTCATAATAATTACTATTGATGATCACCAGTTTTCCAGGCAGTTTGCATACTTCAGTGGTTTATTATTGTATGTCGAAACAAACGACCAGATCCAAAATTCCAAAACTAAACTTTATAGATTGTTATTCGGGGAGAAAATTTTGTGATTTTTCTTTTCCGATTTTAATTGCAATAATAATAATTTATTTAAATTTATTTGCCTTATTTGAATTTTATTGCGTTTATTCTTGCTTGAAAACCAATTATTTCCAACAAATTACTTTGACATATTACATTAAACTTGATTAACAATCAACGCAAACACAAGTTATTTTTAACTTGTAAATTATTGGTTTTCATGCAAAAACAATTGCAATAAAATTCAAACAAGGCAACTACATTTTTTTAAATGCGCTATTTTATATTTTATTCATGAGTTTTTAACAGTAATTAAAGAACACAATATAAAGTGTTAGGTATCTTTAGAAGCGGAATATAAATCTCTTCAAATTGATACCCTTTTCATTCTTATCCGTTCTGATGGTAAGCAGGAATTAATTGCTATGTTCACATCGGCGCCCGGTCACCCGGTATATAATTTATACCGAAATATATAAGATCGAAACATGTGTAATAGTTGGAATTACTTTTATTAGTAATTAGTATTATATTATTACAGAATTACTGTGGAAAACTTTTAACAAATTTCGTTATTTTCGGCGGAAATTTCACAGTGCCACCTGTTGCCCTAAAGCGTACCTATTAACAAAGCTGTCGAAATTTGGTTAAGTGTGCTGGCACCTTCATCATCGATGATTTATTTTAGGCGATGAATTGTCGCGGGCGATGAATTGAAGCGCGCGATGAATTGACCCACGCGATGAATTGACGCCGGCGATGAATTTCCCGCGAATATTTGCGGATGATACAGTTATATGAACTAGCAACTGTTTTTTAAAAAAATTGTATTGAAGTTCTTCAGAAAACAATTGATTTCGTTACAGAATGTTGCAACAAATAGAACCTAAAAATAAAGTAACTAAAGTGAAGTCATTCAAAGGTTTTTATTTACGGAAATATCCTTTTTACGGCACAGATAAATTACGGAGAGATCGGGATTCGAACCTATGAGCTTTACATCTATAGGTCCACTAACCACTACACCAAACTACCTGTACTATCACTAGAACATTCGCATTGAAGGAAAACTTTAGATTTTACCAAGGAACTGTCACCTAAGCCAACAAAATTTAGGAAATTTTGGAATTAAATTTGAACATCTTCATTTTGTCTCTCGGTTATATTTAAATTTGTTCTTTTGCAAGAATTACTTGATAAAATAAGGGAAACTTTAAGAGGCCATTACAGAAAACATATTATTTTGAATATTGAAAAATTGAAATTGGAGAGAGGAGTGTCCTTTTTCGCAAGCCGTAAAAGAAACTTTTGTAAAATATTTTTAGCAATAATGTAAATTCAAGGAGGAAAAAGAAAATATGTTTTGGAGTCTGTTTATCAGAGCTTTATCATAATATCGATAATATCGGTAGGTTCATCAACTTTATAAAAATGTAAAACTTTGTGTATCGTAAAACATTGGTAACTTAACGAAAATGATTAAGCTTAACGCTGGTTATTGTTTTACTTGCGGGTATACCATGTATAGTTGGAATATCATTTTTTGTTCAAAAATAAATGTTTGGGAAAATTATTACAAATTTGCGTAAATTAATTCCTTAAGTGTGTACCCTAAAATATCAACATATATTTGATAGCGATTTTATAAAATAAATTGATAAGCCAAATGAGGCTCTTTTTTTTCGATTTGTAGATTTGACTTGTACGAGGCCGGGATTAGCGGATTTACCGGCCATCTTGATTACTATTCTATTTCTGTTCCACAGAATACCATCTAACTTTCATAAATTGAAAACTGTTATTAGTATTGGAAATTGGCTTTTTCGATTTAAATAAAAGTTACAGGAACTCTTTGATAATCCTCGTCAGGTTAACGTTATTCTTGTAATCTCTCACCCAAAGGAATACATCCAATCTTTAACATCAGAAAGTTTGTATAATGTACATAGAGAAGAAATTAGGAAACAATGGACTACGTTGAAATTCAAAACAGTTTCTTCTATAAAGCAGATTAGTTGGAAGAACTTGTGATAAGTGAGATAAGTTTATTCGCATTCCGTCATGATTTCCCAAAGGAACACACGTGTACACGTATTGTTATTTGCCCTTACTTGAGTTTCTACCGTTTAATCCCATGCCAACAACCATTTGCGACCTCCAAATACATATCGTTTTGAAAAACGTACTTTACGCAAGATATTGTTAAGTGTATTGGAATTAATTGAAATATTTTACCGCATTTAATTACCTGCTTTGTAATTAAAATTTTTGAAATTATTAAAATAATTACTTTAAAATTATATTACCCAAACCTTACGTTGATAAGTTTTGTTTGCAAAAAAAATGAAAAAGAATTTTTTCGCGCTTCAGGGAACTTCTAAAATTATTATTTTTTATTAAATTTTGTCTTTTCATCTTTAGGTTACTTTGTAATTTATATTTTGTAATCCATTTTTTCAAGAATATTAAGTAGCAATTTATTTTAAAATGAAACATTTCAACTTTAAATACTCAAGGGGTTTTAATTATTGTACTACACTGAACAAGAAATTAAACTCATACTTGTTCAAATTTTTATTAATTTACATTTACGCAAGAGAGTGGTACGAGTTAAGTAATTATTTTACATAAAATACCCCTATAATCTTACCTTATTTTCGCTTTTACTCGATTGTGAGTCTTTACATAGTGTAACAAATTTCGATGGATTATTTTAAAATATTGTGGCGAACACACAAGAAAAATTAACCTAGTATTTTTTATGACTATAAAGCGGCGTTCACAATGAATTGGGATCTTGTCTTGCTTCGGTAGAAAGCTAACAAGAGCCAATCAAAATGAACAATTTTTTAATCATAGAAAAGGACTAGCCAGCTTTCTACCGAAGCAAGGCAAGACCCCACTTCAATGTGAACGCAGTTTATTTATTGTTATTGCCCCTTAATGTGAGCAACCGTCTATACACTGACTCAAAACAAATAATTCCTATTCTGCTGTGAATTGCGATTGTTTACTGATGTGACAATAAATGTATAATCCTAGATGTTTTGCTTCATCTATTAGTTCTATGTATTAACATTTGGTATATACTACTTTTTTTCAACACTCTGTAGAGTAAATTATTGCATCGTACATTATTAAAGTAACACTTCAGTGAAGTAAGATAACTAATTTCAATTTGGGATACTACTGGGGTATTTCACACTTGAAATTGGATATTTCCGGTTAGGTCGTGGAAACTATAGTCGGAAATACCTAATTTCAAGTAAAAGCAATCCAAATTATTCCAAATTCAAATTGCAGTTATTCGTTTTAAACTATTAAGGATGAGTTTCCAACCAATATAATAATGAAAAATTTTATAAAATTTTTAGGGGTAGTGAACTATGTAATAATCTAATAATAAATAATATTATTATGTATTTATGTTCTTCGACGTTTCGTTCTGCTGTATGAAAGCTTCGTCAGGAAATTACAAAAACTTAATTGATATAAGATAAAATAAAAAATGACATTTCTTGCAAGAAGCAAAAAATATTTACAAAAACAGTAAAAGATTACAGGTACAGGGTGGGCCATAAAGAAGTACCAATTTCAAAAAATCATTGCTATCGTAGGCAGTCACAGTTTTACAACTTATAAGGCCCCAAGCCCAGGCGCAATTCAATTTTGAGGCTCCCCTCTAAGTATTTTCACGAATCAATCCTACACTCCCTAAAGAAATTGATTTGAACCCCTGGTGCCCGGGGGAGGGGGTGCATCCATTCGCACCGCAGACGATTTATTTTTTAATACTTTTTTTTTTACTAATAATAATTGAACTGAAATCAAAATAACTGCAAATCCAAGGCATCTTAGGGCTTAGAATTTTTTCGTTATTTTTCCTGTATTTATTACAACATAGTTAAAATTTTCATAAAGTTTCAAAATATTTGAACAAAATTAAATTTTTATGTATTTAAAATCAAAAATTGCACTGCAATCAAAATATCTCCAAATCTAAAGCATCTTAAAGCTTAGAATTTTTTCGTTATTTTTCCTGTATTTATTGTAACAGAATTAATAGTTTCATGAAGTTTCAGAATATTTGAAAAAGTTAAATTTTTATCAAAAAATTTCAATCAAAAATTGCATTGAAATCAAAATAACTGCAAATCCAAGGCATCTTTAGGCTTAGAATTTTTTAGATATTTTGCCTGTATTTACTACAACATAGTTAATATTTTCATAATGTTTCACTATATTTGAACAAGATTAAATTTTTATCTAAAATTTAAAATCAAAAATTGCACTGAAATCAAAATAACTGAAAAACTAAGACATCTTAGGGCTTAGAATTTTTTGGTTATTTTTCCTGTATTTATTGCAACAGAGTTAATAGTTTCATGAAGTTTCAGAATATTTGAACAAAATTAAATTTTTATCAAATTTAAATCAAAAATTGCACTGAAATCAAAATAACTGCAAATCCAAGGCATCAGGGCTTTATTTTTTAGTTATTTTTCCAGTATGAAATTTGTTACAACATAGTTAAGATTTTCATAAAGTTTCAAAATATTTGAACAAAATTAAATTTTTATCAAAAATTTATAATCAAAAATTGCACTAAAATCAAAATAACTGAAAAACTAAGGCATCTTTAGCTCTTAGAATTTTTTCGTTATTTTTCATGTGTTTATTACAACATAGTTAATATTTTCCGATATTTTCATAAAGTTTCAAAATATTTGAACAAAATTAAATTTTTATCAAAAATTTAAAATCAAAAATTGCACTGAAATCAAAATAACTGAAAAACTAAGGCATCTTAGGGCTTAGAATTTTTTCGTTATCTTTGCTGTGTTTATTACAACAGGAATTTAATTAATAACCATTAAATTTTTCTTAATTTGAAGCCCCTTGATTTACGAGGCCCTAAGCGCGCACCTCATGCGCCTGTTAGGAAATCCGCCACTCTTCGTAGGTATGTCGTTGGAGCGGGGCACGGGTGGTAGGAATTAGTAGCATGGTTAATGTATATTGAGCAGCGTGCATTTTGTGTAAAACATTTTTACAAAAATAGCGATTCATGCATTGAAATTCGGCGTTTTTTCGCTCTGAATATGGATTACATGATTTGAATGATATCCCAGCGAATGTGTGATTCAGGGACGCCCAAGGTCAACTAAGAACGGAGAAAGCAATTAACGAAATTGGGTCTTTCATGTACCAGCGAGTTTTCACAAATTTAAGAGACAAGATTCGAAGAGTGATTACATCGAGATGGCTCACATCTGGATGATTTAATTTAAATATTTGTTTATATCGCTACTATTTTTGTAAAATTGCT
Source organism: Rhagonycha lutea (assembly GCA_958510855.1). Classification (NCBI taxonomy): domain Eukaryota; kingdom Metazoa; phylum Arthropoda; class Insecta; order Coleoptera; family Cantharidae; genus Rhagonycha; species Rhagonycha lutea. The sequence goes on from OY294042.1 coordinate 23,467,863, forward strand.
TGACACAAAATGCAAGCTGCTCACTCTATAGCGCGTCATCTTGACTGAATTTCTATTAAACCTACTAATCTCCACAACCCGCACCCCGCTCGTTATGCCTTAGTCCGATCCCAATGAACTTTTAAACTTGGTATTTCTTTATGGCCCACCCTGTATAACCAAAAATTAAACTAATGCATCAGAGGGTTAAAATTAAAAACTGTAATAGTACTCTAAATGTTCAACAAGGTTTAATTCACTAAAGCCAAATCGATAATTTTATTATAACTGTTCTAATTTATTTAACAATAAATTATCATATTATAATATAACCAAGCCTTTGTAAATTTAATCCTGAGTGAATATGTATAAATTTTATAATTCAGTAGTGATTCATTAAAATACTTCCTAATATTAAATAACCTTAATTTGAATTTATAATTCCTAATGAATCCTGCTATCTATTAGTTTACATACAAAATTATTAATTTAAATCATCTTTTAAAATTTTAACATCAGGTATTCCCAAATTTTATGTTCCGTGGTTGGAATTCCACGTTAAGGAGCCGCACTGTAAATTTTAAATAGTTTCTTTAATTTTAAACGTTAGGGCGTGCTTTATTATCGGGGGCTCTACTCAAAAATTGCCATGTGCCATTGTAGCGAATTCTAACTTGCAAAATTCAAATGCAAATCAGTTTCGTCTAGCCGACGAAAGTTTTTTTGAAAACGTCCATTGAATATAATTTTACAAGGCTTTCTAGGCTGCATGCAACATTTCTAGCAGAGATCAAGGATACTAAATCAAAGGGTCTTACACATATTTACCTGACTTACCCGTTAATTTAGAAGTTAGGCTTTTTCACTTCATCTTGCGAAATGATGTTCTTTGGTACAGTCTCATTCGAAAAGTTCCTTTGCTGTAAATTCCAATTTATTATGCTTATAATATATTTGAATAATAATAGGAAACTAAAACTCTTCTATTGTTTTATATCAACAACAATATAATAGAATTTTTAACAAGGTTTCGGCAACCAGCATGTACTCTGTACGTAGCCTTATGTATTAACACTTAAACTGCCGATCTCGTAAGATTACGTGTCTAGTATAAGTTACCCAAACTGCCAGGCTTCGTATTTTTGCGGTGTAAGTTATAAATTTTAAAAATTAAAAAACTCACATTCCTTGTTTTATCACTAGAGCTACAATTTTGCAGATTTTTGTAATTATACTACTATGAAAAATTTACTATATGAAATATTTCATAAAATAAGTAGTTAGTGTAGTGTAATTATTTGTCCCGTGGTTCAAATTTCACGTTAAACTGTGGTACATAATTTACAATCACAAAATCAACAAAATCAACAAAATCTTAATCTTAATTTTAAACTTTCTAAAATCGAATCGTTAAGACTTACCTAAGTGATAGAAAGCTTTCTTAGTAAAATTAATTGAGATTTTACTACAAACTTAAATGTTTTAAATTTAAAAAAATATTTTTAACAGAAGATCAGTTTCTATGCTCAACTTGTAAAAAATGCATAACATGAACTTCTGTTAAATTTTAACTCCTGCATTGGCTTGAATTGAGTTGAAAGGGGTAAAACCAAGTAAATCGAATATTCGAACCTAAATGAAATCAGTTTAAGGTCATTTAATAACCACCCTACATGCCTACTAATTAGCACCAAATTGAATTGTACACAGTGACGCAAAAATAAACAAACAACATTGTTTATCACCGTGATTATTGACTCCCTGAACTTTTATAATCCATTAGATACAAATTCCTTAGAAAATTTTGCTATTGAATATTTAACTACTTATATTCCCTAGTGAATGTTTACCCCGGTAAATTTCTCTAGTGAATATTTACAGGGGATAAAATTTCATTATGGATATTTTACCGACGAGGGAGGGATGTAAAGTTAAACCAATAATTAGAACATTTAATTAAGACTTATTGAAGAACTTATAGATTTGTCGAGTAGTAATTTTAGTTATAGAATAATTTCATTCTGATTTTGGAATAGTATCGTATTTAGGTGCATCATGAATATATAAGGACCTGATATTATAATTTCTGCTGCTTCTATATTCGATTCTGTGGTGTATGTTAATGCCAACTGCGTAAAATACAATGTTATCAATGATGAGTTGTAATTGGCCATAGATACTTTATATCTGACATTTGATTGGGTGGAATATATAATAATGGAATATAACCTCATTTATATAATGGGTAAGGACATCCAATCCACTAGTAAGTATTATTTTAATGTAAATTTTAGCTATTGTTTTGAACTTAACAATATTAGACAATAACCCTAATTTGTTAGAATTTCAATAATGGATAAAGTAATAAGTCCATAAAAGCAAATCTTTTGGTTTTTAAACGCTTTATTGTTTATTAACCTTTTATATTATGGTTACTAGCCTTATGTCATTTATAATATCTGCCTTTATGCTTTTCTTTATCACCAATTAAGTTGACGGTCCTTTGAAAATTCAAGGATCTAAACTGTGCATCAAAATTTTACTGAGAAGGTAGAGAGAAATTATTGCTTTACAATACATTATAAAGCATTACTTTCTTTATACCTGTATTTTCAGATTTACTTTGATCATACTTCCAACATAAAACAAAACTAACTCAAATCTCAATGTATGACAAAGAATTTGTATGCAAATAAAAATGAAATTAAAATAATAGCGTCCCATTCTCAGCAGACTTTGTGATTTAATTTGATGTTTCCGTCAAAGAGGTCGATATAACTGATTTATAAATTATTGAAGCGGCAAATTTTTTTTTTTATTAAACTCTGAAACTGCATTAAAGTTGCTCTTGTATTGGGAGGGTTAGCGTACAAACCACTTATTTGTTTTTTGCATGTTTATTGCAAGTTAGATCTTTACCGCAATGAATAATTGAGTATATTATACTCCTTAGTCTAAAAACTTTTATCATTTTTCAGGTAATTCAAATACTGAGAAAATAATTTTACTTTATTTTGCGTTTTTAAGTTATTTTCTGTTTATTTTGCACCAACAGCCACAATACCCCCTTAATAACTGAATTACTTCCACATCATTAAGATATAGATTTCTGTGTAATTTATAAGCTTATAGAATACCTGTCTCGTCTTAAACGATTGAATTTTCTAATTTAAAATGCCAATATTATCATCACATCCATTAACTGCTGTAAAAGTGGATACAAAAATATTTAAGCAAAAACTAACAATTCAATCGTTGCAACAACGGTATGGTATTCTATTTAAAATAAAAAGTTAGCATCCATTTCTAGTGTATCGGATGTTCGAAGTTATTGAGAATGTTTTTCTTAAAACAGTCACATGCTGTTACTAGAATCTTGGCTTCAAATGAAAAACAAATATTTGGATCACTTACTTCAAACTAAGAAATAAATAAAAGCGAAGTTATGTTACAACATAACTGCCACCAAATAGTTTTGGTTTTGATCGCTCATTAACTAAAAGGATGGCATGGATGAAGATTATTAGCGACTGTTTATATCATAAATAAATTTAAACACTTTTTCGTTATCTTGTGAAATGTTTTAGCGTCACCTAACTTATAACACAGGACGAAATTTCCGGTCAACTGTTAAGTAGCTAAAACTAATTAACAATCAAACTCCTCGAAGACCCTCCGATGAAAGAAGCGGCTAACCTAAATTTCCAGTGTCGAAAGTGTGGATATTTCTTGCTCATTGAAGTGCTTGATTAGTTTAATGTACTATAGGTAAAATTAATATGTATCTTGCATCCTTGTTTAACGTTAACTACCCACAATTAATGTGGGTATGAAGTGGTTATTGTGAATTAGATTTTAATGAGTTGCTAGGTTTGTTTTCAACTGTACCATTACTGATGGTTAATTATTACGCTTTTTAAGATATTTATCAACAATGTATTGCAATAATATCGATTTAATTTTCACTGGTAATTAATTTATTTGTAGTTAATTAGTCATGTTTGTAGTAATTAAATTATAACACACATAGATAATTACCAACACAAATTAATGTAATTAATTTAAACATTTTGCCTTTTACCCGAAGCGAAATGGTCTCTCAAATAGTATATTTCATAAAAATTAAGTTTTGTACAAAAAAATATTTATGAAACGTACACAGTAACAAATGAAATAAAAGTAACAAAAAAACAGAAATGAAAAGTGTTCATAATATTTTTGATGTGAAAAGCATTAATAAATGGATTGTGTAACATACAACTAATAAATTGCTACTTATTTTATTTTTATTTTCTTGCATTTAAAAGAAAGTACGAAATAAACACAACTCCAAAAGTGTCACAGAAGAAATATTTACAAGGAAATTATTGTCAAATAATAATAATAGTAAATAGACCCTCCTGTTGGTTTTTAAAAAACAAATGAGGTAATTAGGGTGACCGATTTACATGTTATTTGGTCATAAGAAGTTTTGTTAACTGCATTTAAATAATACTAAAGCTACAGTTACGAAAATTTTACAGATTGTTCCTCAAAGCTTGCTTTGTAACATATTTAAATATCAGACCTAGAAGGAAATTATTAAATTGTTAATTAAATAAATAAAGCGATGACGCGTATTGCGTATGCGAAATTTCATGATTACGCGAAAACTAATACACATAATTGTCTCATATTTCAATATGTTACACGGGAAGCTTTGAGGAACAACCTATAAAATTTTCGTAACTCTAGCAATAGTATTATTTAAATTCAGTTAACAAAACTTCGTATGACCAAATAACATGTAAATCGGCCACCGGAACCTACATTAATTTAATTCTATTTTAATTTTTAGATTATCATGTTTGGAGTATATAGTAGGTATATTATACTACGAATTAGATCTCCTTTTAAGTAATTGCTCACGATAGGCTAGTTATATTTACCATAATTGTTTCAAAAGGATTAACTATCATTGAAAAGGAAGTAGAAATATAAAATATAAATACTGCATTAGAGGCCATGTAGGCCCATAGATTCATGGAATGTCTTCCTTCGTACCCTTATATGCTTGATTTTTTCTTCCATTCCGTCACATTCCGAAGTCGCAAGTCTCTCAATACATTTTCTCTCCATTCGTACGTTGTCCTCTTTGACATAGGTGTAAAACCCACAACCATTTTCCTCAATCTGTTGCTAACCATAAAACCAGCACCCAATCTGCTATCTTGATGGTCATTCATGGAAAAGTATATTCATCTCAATCGAAAACCCCACCATCTTTTCGCCTTGTTTCTTGCAACTACTACATCTATATTTTACCTATTCAATTCTCCTGTTAATTGCCTCATTATTCCTTCCTCATTTAAACCTCTTAATTTCTCATTTTCACATTCAATTTTCCATTTCCGCGCCGGTCTGTCTTATATTTTGGTTGGTAGGTCTGTATAGCTAGCCCTTTTGTATTTCCTGCAAGCATCCCTCTTCTCTACTCCATCTCAGGATCTTACCCTCATATAACGGCTTCTGGTATCCCACCGTCACTTCTATTCCAGAATTCTTAAGTTCAGCCGTTTGTTCTCTTATTTTCGACTGTATTCTTCTCTCCATATGTCATGTCATTATCTATATAATATTGAAGTGTTATTTTCCACCCTCAAAAAAATCCCCAAGAAAAACTTCTTCTTTATGCTTGGTAAAATAATTCCAACTTCTCAATTTATACTTTTCGAGTTGGGCGGAAAATATCTTCTTTACCCGCTAGCTCCAAATACTCTATACTCTATAAATACGCTAGCTCAAATAATACAAATAATCCAAAACCAGAAAAACCCGCTCTTGTGGTATTTTCCAATAAATAAATTTTAAAATATTAAAGTAAACTTAAACCGTCAATTTGTTTTACGATAAAAATGCAACGCACTTAATCTTTTGCGACTTTATCAGCCAACCTTCAATGCCTTGAATACTAAATTTCATTGGTAATGCAAATTTACCCAAAATTATCAATGATGTCCAATTTTCCTCAGTTTTTCCAATTATACTAAAATGAGAAAGACACTCGAACGTATTTTTCACAACTTTTCAATCAAAAACATAACTCAATTTCAAAACCTTTATTAGAAAAATCTAAAAGAACGGCCGTCCACGCTTGGACGACGTACGCAAGTCATCTCCTTCTCTGTGAGAGCTCTCTCGGCTTCCCCGAAGCCGCGAAACATACAAAATTCAAATTATTTAAAATGAAATACAAAAAGTCAAGCAAACCACTTCCTTATTCCAAAAATTACAAGACAATATATCTTTTCTCCACGCAAACGGTTTAGCTTTGATTTATTCTTCATTATGTCCATTTTGTTCTCCCATTTTTCTACCTCAAGTACAGTTTTTTCGGTTCCTATCTGGTAAGCTGATAATATTTTTGTTTCGACTCCCAGCTTCTGTTTTATAAAGTTTCCAATTTCTTCCTCAAGGGCGATGTTATTGCTTGCGTTCGTCTTAAATCCTGTTACCACCAATTCATTTCTTCTTTTTTGCCTCTCTTGCAACTCCAACTTGTATTCGACCTCATCCAACTTGATCTCAAGTCTTTCTATTTTCTTCTTGCTTGATTTTTGATCTTGACTCCAGGCAGCCTTAGTTTGTATCAATTCTTCCTTTATCATTCTCATCTCTTCTGCTTGGATTTCTATTTATTTCTGGATTCTTTTATTGTTCTCCCTTATCTCTTGTTTAACACCAGTGTTCTCTAATCTGATCTGTTTTAAGTCAGCACTGATAGTTTCCATAAATTTCTTAATCAGTTCCATCTTCTCCACTTCAGTTTCAAGATCTGTTCCAATATTTTCGTGTTGTTTAGGCGGAGTTCTATTAATTACCTTGCTTCTTTTAAAAACTTCGGAGTTATTTTCAACTTCTGGGGATCTCTTCCTATTGATGTAGTCTTCTAGACTTCCTATGCTGCTTGCCTTTTGACGGGACTGCGTAATAATTTTGTTACTTGCGCTCGTCTTTTTCTTCATTTAAACTGCCCTTCAATCACCGCTGTGTCGAATGGGTTACCTACCTTCTGCTGGTATATCACGTTTAGACGAGACGGTCGTTCGGCTCACTGTGTAACGGGTTTGTTTAAAACAAGTGCCACGTTTACCTCACTCAATGTGAAATACAATATCCAAAATTATTTGTTCGTTTCGTTCTTAATTTACAAAGTATTCCGCATAACACGTGACACAATTGATTTTGTCACTTTTATTGTAAACGTGTAAGAATTTGAAATATTTAAAAAAAGCAACCTAAATCTCAATTAAAATAGGTAAACCTTATAGAAACTTGTTAACACGAATATAGTTAAAAAGATTTACTTCGTAGAGAAATGAAAAGTAAGGAATGTAAATAAATCTTTTGTCAACTATACATGCATGATTTATTGGAAAATCACGCACTCGTAAAATATGGTACTTTTACATACAAAATATTAAATGTTAATACGTGTCAATGGAAAGATAAAATACGATTTGAAAAGTGGGCTTTGGTGTAAAAGTTACAAAACGATAAATATAAGATGCACTTATCAAATTCATCAATCTTAAAGTTATATAGTATATAAATAATTGTAGACTTGAAATAATGAAAAATTAAGTAGGCGAAGAACTTCAAATAGAGACAAAATTAGAATCTATTGAAAGGAAAGCTAATCCAACAAATTAAAATAGGTACAATGAAGTAATGTTGGTTCACTTAATGAAAGGGGTTTTCAAAAAAAGTTATACCAATATTGGAGATCTATTTTAATTTCATGGGTGGTCTGCATCAACTATGTACTAATTAGTAAATCCTACTTTATCATTGCTTTCTAAAGTTTCTATCATTTTAAAACTCTTCAGATAAGTCCAAATCATTCAATGGCGATCAATTGTTAAAATACACTGAAGTTACCAGCACTTCACATTTTATAAAAGCGAGGATAAAATGTTAAACATTATTGGTTCACTCGACATGAAATGACTCAATATAAGATCAGTAGAGTAGCATGGACAGAAGTGACCACCACTTTGGTTTCAGGCTATAGAATATTCAAAAATTAATATTTTTGAACAGTAATTGCATATATTTGTAGAGAGAGGCCTTATGTAACTTTCGGCACACACATATTTTAAAATTTTTAATTTTAACTTATTGTTTTACATCGTTAAGTAAAAAAAGAGAAATTTGCGATTTCACGATTTTGCAGACAGAAGTGAGCCACCAAAGTTTTTCAGCTAAAATAATTAAAAGGATTAAGCACTATGATTTATTATGTTAAATAATTAATTTTTCAAATAAATCGTATTATAAAAACCAATTTTCATGTGTTATATTGCTTATTTATTGCCTCAAAAATACACAAAAAAGTGAAAAAAATGTGAAGAAAAGGCCAAAAAAATTATTCCTTGTCGGTTCAATCTAGATCAGAGTCACAATTTTGGCACGTAAAATAGCTTCTATTTCCCATGTCGACACACTTCAGGTGAAACGGAGGCTCGCATGTGTTGCATTCGATTGAATTGTTCTTTGTAATTTTGTGTGGCATCAATTTAGTGCAAATCAAACAAACGTCACGATTTTCTTTTGAGGATGACGAAGATTCCGAACGTTTCACCTTCTTTGCAGGAAGTTTTTTCGGAGAAGGGGTGTTTGATTTGCGTCGTTTTGCAGCTGCCTCTTCTGCTACTTTCCTATTTCCGGGCGATGTTATGATGGCGCTTTGCATTGCTTTTCGTCCACGGTTCGATTTTTTCTTCGGTGTAACACGACGAAGTGGACTGACTTCACCCAGTATTGACTGAAACGTGGATGCAACAGCCGAAGATTCAACAGAGCTGACCTCTTTATGCGCAGCCGGCTCTTCATCAAAATCCATACGGTCAATATCTTCAAGGGTAACTTCATTGCCGCCTTCTGCAGCCACAAAATCCTCTTCTGCAAATATTTCTGGATTGAACGGAAATATTCCGGTTCGTTGAAAACCACTTGCAATGTTACGGAAATTCACGCTATTTTGAATAGAAATGGCAGCGATTACAGCAACATATGTAATTTCAAGTGATAAACCGATATGGTTTTTTGTCCAAGCATCACATTGCACAGCATATGACTTTTTCATTGGACCTTTGTTGTTAGTTTTTTTTTGAAAAATAAAGATAGCTGATGCCTTAAAAATAAAGCACGAATAAAAAAAATCTTAAGGTTGGTTTTTATGAACGTCTACATCTGGCCGGCGCCCCAAATGTTTCTGCGCCCGTGTGCTACGCACACTTTGCACCCTTGTATCCACAATCAAAATTTAACTCAAAATAACATGGCGAGAACACCACGCGAGAATATGCTAAATTCTATTGAAATTTTTGAAGGTTAGGTCTAATACTATAATAAGGGCTTTTTGCCCGATTGAATTCGATGAAGAACTTATGCAAATCACGATAACTTTCACAATGAGAAAAAAGAAAAACGTAAATATTTTTTACATTAATTGCTGGAGAACACAAATGTACGTCTTCACGCTTCAATACCTACTGAAAAGTGAGGTCTTATCGAAAAACGAAAACAAAAAATTCGGTTGGCAGATATGTCACTTACGTCAACAAAAATAGCGGGTGGCCCACTTCGCACGGTGGCTCACTTCCGTCGATGCTACTCTACTTATATAACAGCGGAGCAAGATGGTCAACAAAGTTGAAATATCTTCCACAATGAAATTATTATACTTTAAGAACTAGAATTTAAATTTTTGGAGCTTATATTTCCTATAATATTATTTTTATGGAACATTTTCGTATTTCTTAAAGTTATTGAGGAGAAGCGCTTACAGCTTAGCGGTCAAGTGTGTTGACCGCTTAGTTGACAATAACTGTGTTACTTTACCGCACTCGTGCGAGAAAGTATAACTTTAAAAATATACAAAATTAGCAATGAGAGGCTTTGTTTGTTGGATGTCTACTGGAAAACCGAGCTAAAAAACTCTATAAAGTCCGCGATTCGAACACAGAATTTCCGCTCTGTAACTCAACCAGCGATCACATCACTCCACTGCTGTGGCTGTTATAAGAATCATTATTCAAATTAAAACTATCTAATATATCAATTTTGTTTGATGTGCTTGTAAACGTAACGTACATAAATTTACTTTAATTGTTCGTAATTCGTGATTGGTATAATAATTAATTTAATGTTTAAATGCAGCATAAATAGGTACCTAATTTAACAAAAACAATTGCCTCAAATTGTTAACGTTTAGTTGACATACACACTTAATTTTATTAGTATTTTTATTGTACTTTTTATCACTCCAGTATGAAGAGGTACATAAAATTTAATCGGATTTAATATGTTAAAATGTAGATAAAGGCGACAATATTTTTTAACTTTTATTTGAACATACAAACATGCATTGAATACATTTTGAAAACCAATAAAAAGAGTCGAAATAGGTAATTTGTATATTACATTAGAAAATAATAACTGATATTGGCTTATTTCGCTTGTCAAAATTGTCAAATTCCGCTTACAGCTTTCTGATAAGTTTTCGTAGATATGTCCACGATTTCGGATTTAAAGACTTTTAATCCAAAAAAATGATATGTTTTTTTTTTGTTAGGAACTTTTACTTTTATTTCCCGTGGTACAGTTCTGATATTAATACTTATTTTTAGGTTATGTTTTAGCATTTAAGAAAAATTTAATTTCAATTACTTATTGTTTGTTTCTTTATGAAACAGAAATATTTAATTTTATAATTAAATATTAGAAAAGCAGTCAAGTAAAACATTTTACGTTAGTTACATAACCTCTTTTAATTGATCACTTTAATGGAAAAGCTTATATTGCCACGCTCACAAGTGTTGACAACAATGCTGTCATAATAAAAATTTGTAAGATTATAAAGGCAGCTTTGTAAAATTTAATTTTTCTTGATTTTAATTAAAAACAAGATACTGTAAATATTGGTGGGTAAGTGCCCTGACTACTAATGCCGAGTAGATACTCGGTACGACTCTGAGCGAAGTAAAAACTTCATTCTGAACGTTTCTCATTAGCGCTGTAGCAGAAAATCGACCTGAGTCAAAAGATTAATTATTATTAATTTTGCCGGAATTGGGCAATAATGGAATCAATTTGGGTCCAGCTGATAACTGAATATGGACTACTTGTATGGAAAATATACAAAGTACGGCACAAAAATTTTGCAACTAATTATAAACATTCCCCAAGTTATTAACAGTGATATAAAATCTAAGTTAAACGATAATTGCTTTTGAATTTTTATTGCTTTTACGAGATCTATATAAACATTCTTTATTCTATATAAACACTTCGAGTAAGTAATAAGTTTTAGCAACATAACCAAAACATTTCCAAACATTTTAAATTAATTACAAATTAAATATGCATATTATTTACAAGCTTACTTACATACATCCGTAAAGTAATCGACATAACTTTATTTCACAAAGATTGTCCAAATATATCGTCGTATGCATTAAGCATTTTGATTAAACATCAAACTGTTCAAGACAAATTCAAAATCTATCAAAATCTACTATTATACAAGGAAAGATTCCGATGTTCAACTCAAGATAAACCCCCCAAGGCTACTTTATAAATTAACAATATTGACTATGTTATAATATTATACATTGCTTAACGTCGATATTTAATTACGGTATAAATAATCTGAGAGCGATTGGGAATCAAAATGTAGAAGAAATAACCCTTAGCTTCAACTGATTAATTATAACACGTGTTGGATGAACATGTACTTGGATGGGTGTCCTCTTGGGATCACCGCGTACCGTTTTCTTACTTTCCATTATAGTTTTTACTATTATAAAACATCAAAAACTCCGCATCATTTCGCGTATGCTACAACCGTTTAGCAGTAATTATTGATCTGCCAGATGCCTGTGACTCATGTTCCATGTTCGAAGGTTACAACTATACCTACCCTAACGTGTAATTTTTGTAAAATAAATAAAAAAATTTAATTTGTTGATGAAACAAATTAATAAATTAGAAAGCGTAAAAAAATTCATTTTTTAAATAATTTAGGAAAGATAATAAAAAGAGACAATCAAATATAAACGTGTAATTAATTAAACGCGTTTTCGTTACCATTAAATAATAATAATGTGTTTGTCTACAATTGTTTTCATTGAAAAGCACTTTATTTATTTGATAACAACACAATATCGTTTTTATTACAAAAACGGAGAACTTGTATATGAATGATTAATCAAATTGTTTACCTTTAATTAACTACATTTTGATTAAATGTCATCTTTTACTAAATTGACTTGAAGTAATTATCAAACTTGATTAATTAAATGTATTTTTTTAAGTTGTACTACAAACGAAGCTATTAGGCTAAAATATTAAGCTAGCTGGATTAACTAAACGTTTTTTAAAACTTATTTTGCAATTATTTGAAATACTGCACAAGTACTGAAATATTTAGACAAACCTAGTACATGATATTATAATATTACATTATAATAATAGTTGATTAGCTATTCTAGCATATTGATTTCTAACCCTAGCCAATTTCTCCCACTTCCCAAATTCATCTACTGTTCAGATCTTCTTTTACTTCTGATTTTTATTTACGCGATTTGATTTTCTTTACTGATAAGTCTTCTAATTTGTTTTCAATCAACTTGCTTCCCTAAAGTTTCCTTAGCATTTACCCTTTAAAGAAGCAAATAAATTAAGTAACAAAATGAAATGATTGATATTAGTAAAATCAATGATCTAGGTTAAACATTGAACCTATATAACAGATGCAAATATGAATCATTTATAGTAAACGACAATATTACAAAATTCAAGTTATTGAACTTAAAAAGTGAATTACAAATCATTTATAATTTTTACGAAAAAAAAGTCATAAAATTATTGCAGACTTTGTTAAGTTGTTGATAGGATCATTCCATTTTTGTAGTTACGCTGAACAACAACACATTTGTTTCATTATTTGCTCAAAGCCTTATATTTTTACTGGCTTTCCAATAGCTATTTCGAAATAGTAATTAGACTAGTTTACTACTTTTGTGCAAGATTGTAAGAAATTGCAGTATATTTAGATCCATAGAAGGGAAGTGAAAACCAAAAGTTTTAAACAATTGTAAATATTTTCATACATATATTAAATAGGTACATGCGTGGCTAAAAAAATAATAATATGGTATTTTAATTCAGTAAACTTTTAACGGAACAGTTCGATGAATAATCCTGTATAAACTTAAATTTTGAGTTTGGAAATGGCAGAGCAAGGTAAATATCGCAATCTATTACTACATTGTATCTAATTTGAGTGCTGCTTTAGGCGTACAAATTTTGTTATAATCTATTACAGAATATTCAAAAAGTTTGATATATATATCTATTCACATTTTCTTTTAATAAAAATAAATTTTATAATGCTTTAGGGTAATCCAAATAATTTAGTAACATAGCGCTCGTTATATTGTATAGGTAAACATTTCCTAATTTTTTTAATTAAATTTAATAAAAATCTAAATATTCAAAAGCTAAAAATATATAAAAGCTTTTATAATTTCATTGTTGCTTAAAAAATAAAAAGTTATTTCTACGACATAATCAGTAAAGTAAACATATTGATAAATATCCTGACGTATCCCTTGGGAAATTTAAAGTTATTTATAATTCAGCACTTAAAAACTGTTTGATAACGGTTTCAGGATGTATATGAAAACTTGTTACATAACAACGTAATATCAGACAAAGCTTCATATTCAAAAGCTCAGCATCATGCTTTTGGGTTAATATATCGTAACGAATTCATGCTAATGACAAATGGTCGCAGTACTCGTGTGTTAGATTATATGACATCTTTGTTGAAATCTTTACAAATGTAACAACGTCTAAGAAGATGACGACAATTTTTAAATATGTAACTGAACGAGCATTCACATAAGTACCCTTGACGCCAGTCGCGACACTTTTCTGAATTAAATTGGATTTATTATTTGCTTTCTCTTCAAAATATGTTCGGTTATTCAATTAAATAGTACATAAACGTATATAAAAATTTCGCCTAAAATTTTTCAACTCATATTATATCTAAAGCACCCCATTTAATCTCCTACGATACGATTATATTCTTTTAAACTTGTTCTACAAACTACAAAAACTCTATTTGCAATCTATTCTAAATGCTGCTTTCCTCTTATTGGTAATAAAACTTTTTATTTAAAATGCAGTATTAGCTTTTCTAAATAACTTTATACTTATCCAATTTTTATTATTGTCCTATAATTTCTAAGAGTAGTTTTTGCAACTCAAATCTAACCGGATATAAAATATTGTGGTACAAACAGCAAACCAAGTTAATCGAATTCTTAACATTACTTTGTATGCATTTTATGACTGAAAGATGAGAATCCAAAATTATATTCTACTATTTCTATTTCAAAATGTTGTAAAATTTTATAACCATTCGGTCAAGTCTGATTTATCATATAGATACATCCTACTTCCAACACAACACTCATCACAAAAAGACTACTGAATTTAAAATTAACTGGAAGTTCGAATCATAAATCAAAAATTCTATTCAACAATTAATTAAAACAGAACTTCTAGTATATAAGAAATGGAATCTATCGTGCAGCTTCTGAGGTAGATATTGGCTAACCGTTATAACATTAACTATTAATATCAAATGGATTTCATACGACGGGGAGCCAGCCCAACGAAGAACCTCCAACCTGAAGGACCAGAGAGACTGTCAGAATAAAGATCGAATGAAAGAATGAAGAACTTCATTCGGATTCGAACCGGCTATGCTCCGACCGTCTCTTCTTTTGGTTGATTATATTTAAAGTTTAAAATTGTTTGGATGAGAAGTAAAAATCAGCTTTTTGTCACTTACATTAATTAATTACTGACTACTTATTGTAATCTTTTTGATAAAATTTGAATAAAATATAATGTGTTCTACTTCAATAGTATAAAGTTGGATGCATAATCCTGAAGTTTAAAAAACGCTACTTTCGGGAAATTGAGATTACAGTAGGTAAATACTGCAACACTATGTGCATTTACATAATTTAAAATATGTTTTTACAATTTTATTAAATGGCTTCAAAGGTATAAAGTGTTATCCATTTTCTAAAAGGGGATGAAATGTGAAATTTTTTAACACTGCTTTTGAAAAATCGGAAAATGTACATACATGCTCCGATTAATATAAGGTATTATAATCTATAATAGCGTGGTCTAAATAGTGCAAGTTCATAGCAAACATATCATAATTTTTTAGACAGACTAAAACTGTATTAAACACTTTTGGAACTAAAAATATAAAGTACGCACAGATGTAACTATACTGCCAGTATAATTATTCGCAATCGATTTCGTAAAATCAACTCGAATCAAATCAAAATTAATAGTGAAATCAGGTACTAGAATTGAAGCCTGGTCTATTTTAGCGTACTCGTTGTATTTACAATGGATAAGAATTCCTGAATCTGATTGGTGCTCTCAATTGTTTATGTTTACCTGGTCCTTGGAATGTCAAACCGAAATGTGTTAAAATTTTAATGCTTTTATACAGACGCAACCGTTGGTGAAAACAGTAAAGAAATAAAACGTAAACATAAACATGGTGGCTTCACAACAAACCAATGCTATTTAGATAGTAATCCTTTATCTAGTGTAATGTAAGATCCATGGTGTGCCCCGCACACGAGCGCCTAATCATGGTGGGGACCAATAACCGAGACAAATCATCTAATGACGCACTGTGTGAAACACTTACGTGCGTCGCAACGTAGGAGTGATCAAAAACTGCAGGAAATCATTTTTGAAACTGTACTGAATTAGTATACAAAATATGCTTAATGTTAAATAACATAAGATTAAACTACAGTAAAGTTATGGAAGGCCACAATCTGAACATCCCGGTCTCTCACCCAGTGAAACCGTAGGCCGAACAATCAGAACTGACATTTTTTCGATTTTGTGACGACCCAACTGACTATATTTGCAGGTGGATAGTAATGTATGAAAGATAAGGATTCGCGTGACATATTGACAATCAAAAAGTGCACCCAGTATAAATATAAACAAGTACCCCATAAACAGAATAACCTCTAACGGTAACTCAACATTGAACACCATAGTCCATAAACGCGTCGGTTCATACGAATTGGATAAGTTAAAATTGCTTTGCCTTGAGCTCGGATAAACTCATAATATAATGGTGACAGGTGTTCGCATCCACTCGCTCTATAACGTGCGGCTTAAAATATGAAAATCTGTGATGTTACAATGGGATGTTACCTACTCGAGAAAATCTAAATGATTCCACAACTTGCGCACAAAGAAACTGTTTATTTCTTATTGCGCATGAAGAGCCTTTCCTGTTCCAGATG
Organism: Rhagonycha lutea; assembly: GCA_958510855.1. Taxonomy (NCBI): domain Eukaryota; kingdom Metazoa; phylum Arthropoda; class Insecta; order Coleoptera; family Cantharidae; genus Rhagonycha; species Rhagonycha lutea. Next base: position 23,484,257 of record OY294042.1, read on the forward strand.
GTTACAAATAGGATCTAGAAGCATCACACGACAGCTATACCACTTTTTCACACGATAACGTACAAATCAGCAGCTTCCATGACCAAAAAATACTTGACTAGGTACTTAACAAAATCCGGCGTAAGACAGCATACGTTTCCCATGGCTGAGCTTAAAAGAGCTTAAAATGCACTGTATTCAACGATTGCATTTAAATAAAATGCACTGGTCGTACTTAGAAAAATTGAAATGAAATGAGGAAGTATATAGTACCAACGTAACGAAGTGCAAAAATTCGTTACAAAACTGGGTAGTAAATTGCACATTAGAGCCTCTCTTATCACTTTTGATCGAACAGATGATGTTATAAACAAGAGCTTTGGACACTACACGACTGCTGAGCTACTTATTTTAAATAACGTACTTCAACTGGATGATAATGAGCATTAGCTGTTGTCTAATGTTGTCTGTTATCTATGAGTCATAGCTGTCAAATGAAAAAAAAGATGCAGCCATCTTTGTTACCCTGCATAGCAATGGCCATTTATGAGTGAAACCCGGAAATTAATGCATATACGTAAATGTATATATTGTAATGTTAAAAACGAATTAGAGATTTGATATTTGGATATTAAAGTCAAAAAAGGTGTGAAAGGGAACACCGAAAGTGTTCCTGTTACCTTACACATTACACAAACACAATATTTTTGTTACTATTAAGTGTCTTGTGCGGGTGTTGTGATGAAAATTTGATAAACCTGGAAAGAAGAGTAATTACTAATTAGTTTGAAATTCGAATTTACCGCCAAAATCAGTTACCTCCTAATTTATGTCTTTTTTGAAAAATCCTAGGGAATTTTTGGATTTGGAAAATAAGGGTTATAAAGAACAATTTTCTTTCTGCTCGTCGAAGTTTGTAGGAGACAGCTGCTTTGTGGTGTCGAAGTTATTTTGCGAATTTTGCGTTTTTATTCTTTGGAACGTAGTTTCGGTCCAGGGAAGTCTTTCGAGCGATTGAGTAGTGAATTTCCTTGTTTGGATCTCCGAATTTTCAGTCAATATACGAGGATTGTGTAAATTTCGGAAACGAAGCCGTTTCTTGCGCGTGTACGGAATCACACAAATTTTTAAGTTTTGGAAAAAAATTTGTGTTCATCCAATATCTTTTTTGATGGTTAATTCGATGGTTAATACGCTGGATGAATCCTGAAATAGCGAAGAATTATAAATAAGTAATACAAAAGTTGAGGTTAAGTACCGGCAAGCAGCTGTTAGGTCTGGATGTTCGATTGTACAAATTCACATCAGAAGCATCAATATTATTCGTGGGGTACTGAGATCACACGGGTTCACAAGTATTTGGTAATATTTAAAGAAGCAGATGAGCAGGAAGGCTTTGATGCATACAAGTCCTTGATAAAGGCGAGCTGCAGAAAATCAACTATCCAGTTAACTTCCCAAGGCATGGCTTGCAGCACAGGGGTTCTCAAACGAACAACTTTGCGGTTTGTCAAAACTTTTTTTATTATAACATTATTATTTTTGTACAAGAATTGATTGTGCCAAACAAATATCCACAACGCCATTTAGTAAAATTGAGACTAAATGTAATAGTGGTTTGATACAATTACACAAACTTACACATACGGCAAAAGGACAATTTGTAGTCCTAATAGCAAGATCAGATTCTAACATTTTATGTTTAGATCCATTAAACAATATAACGTATCCCGAGTCTCTTAATTGTAATTTAGAACCCAGTTTTCCTTAAGTAATAAGTAGTCTCAATAAATATTCTCCGATAATTAAGCGGTCGGAACTTAGCTTGTACGTGTTCGAAATATCACAACTTATCTTAGTTTCCGAGTGAGGGGCTTTGTAGTTGGTTTGGAACACCACAATATGATAGAGGGCGACAACATCTCAATACACCTAAAATTGAAGCCCGTTATATATTTAACATTTAACGTGTTCAGCTTTGAATAAAAATTTCAAGTGTAGAAATCAAAAATGTAGTAAAGTAAATGTAGTTAATTTAAAGATGTAAACTGAACCAAAAAGAGCCTTGTGCATCTAAATTACCGCACAATGCGGAAATTGACAGTGTATAGAATATTATGTAAACTACCAATAAGCCATCGCAAAATAATATTCTAACAGTCAAAAATGCTACATAAATTATGTGAAACTCATGTAAAATTAAAAAAACAAGTTCGAATCCTTACCACACTCCAGCAGGAATCTCGTTATCAAATTATATTTCAAACTCCAAACAACATTGCAAGAGAAAATTGATTACAAAAAAGAAATAATAATCAGTCAGTACAATGCATATTTTCAATAGAGATAAAATAAAATTGGAACAAAACTTCAGTGACGTTCTAAATAGCAGGTATATCGAACGACTGATAAATGTTCCGTTTCAAAGGATTCCCCAAAGACTTTCAAAATACACCGAAAATGAATTCATAAGGCATCGGATGTCACTTCCACATCAACCAACCAAAAAAACGCACAAATCGAAAAGTAATTATCTCGAATATTAAAATTCTCAAGTGGGCCTATGTAAACAACTAACCACTTTTGATTGATTTCAATTCATGGAACAAAATTAACATTGTAACCAAACTGAAAAATGAAAAGCTAAAAACATCATTGCTTCTTAAAAGGACGAAATAGGAACGGAACTTAAAATACACAAGGCAAGAATCAACCGAAACGCGAAATAAGCACAAGAGGGTAGTGGCTGTAAAATATTATACTTTTGTCAGAAATGCCAAATTTATTTAACTTACAATTTTAATATATTTTATTAATTTCAGTTATTGCGTCCATATTTTAATAAACTTATTGCTTTTTTTTTTGTGGGTTTAGTGGACAATTTAATATTTTATGATTAGTAAAAATTGATTAGTATCAGTAACGTCGAGATCCAGCTTCACGGGTGCCAAATAGTGGATTATGAAGCTAATTGTTTGGAAATTACGTAGTTGCGTTTTGGAACGTTTTTGTACCAGTTTTGTAAATATTTCTTCATATTATTCCTTTTTTTTACTAGCTATTTATTGAAAATTATTATTTTTCCAAATTAATATGCGTATTTTGTCAGTCGCATGGACATTTCTCTCAATTACCTCAATAGCAACTACTAATGCATGCAAAGTTATGTCAATTGAATATCGGATCAGGAGTTAATTTACTATTATTGTTATACAAATTTGAATTTAACAAAAACTTGAACATGAATTGTAATAATAAGGTACGGCGGAATAGCTTAAATTGTAATTCTGATTTCTAAATTGGAATAAAACGCATTTTTAAATGTATATTATTATTGAACTTAATTATTCATACTATAGTTAAATATTAATAGCATTTTGAGGATTATGAAAAATAAAGAGGAATATTAAGAAAATGTAAAAGATTATTTAATAAAGTAAAAATCTGGAAGTGTAGATATTAATAAAGAGCGTCATCTCGGCAGTTGTAACAGAATGTGGTGCTCCGGCTATAATAGCGCAAAATGATATGAGAAATAACAACTAAGTAATAGCGAACTAAAGTAATTTAGTCTTTATTGGGTGTAAACTGGCATTTAATTTACCATCTGTGCCACTATTGGGAGCCTAACCACCACCATCAGTTACCTACTATCGAGATCTGTATCAATATCGATCTTCATTACGGTACATTTATTTGTAGGTACTTTGAGCGGGCGGTTCGTATTATTTTCGATGCGTTTCCGATTAGGTTTTCCACAAGTGCATAAAATTTACGACACTTCACCAATTTACTTTTTTATGCCAATCAATAAATACGGTGTAGTGTCTACCGTAAAACAATTGCAAAACTTGGAATGTTTAAATGGATGCGATCTTTCTATAGAACTCGAGCCAATTGCTCGTGGATAAGCGATTATCATTAACATTCATAACTGCTCAGTTATGGAATAAACCCTTTCGTTCAGGCAAAACGTTCAGACAAAGCGATGAAAATATTACGTGTTGTCGTAATTGTCTATCGTAGTCACAGTTGTATTGCATGAAAAAGTTTATTAAAAAGATAAATTTCATACTGCTAAAAAAATACGGCTCTTTTATAAAGTACAATTTTTTGTATTATCAAAATATTGAAAAGTAAATTACTGGAAACGTAATTGATTGTGGCACATTCTAAAGGAAATTTTGTTGAAACGTCAGTTTTATAGTATGTCACTAGATGGCTACATATCTTGCAAATTAAAATTATCAAATATCAAAGGTATATTTTTACATTTTACTTGCTGTAATTTATAAATAGCCACCGCGACAAGGTTTTTTAATACATTACTGCTGCAGTAGCTTCTTGGAAATCATACCTTTATTGTTGCCTACTTCACTAACCTAGCTCATATAGTAGGTATACCTGATATAATGGTTAAATGTTAATCAATATTATTTTTGACTGTTTTTACAGTACAGGTAGTTTGGTGTAGTAGTTAGGAAATGGAGCTATAGATCTAAAGGTTATTGGTTCAAATCCCGATCGCTTCCAAATTTATCTGTGCCGTGAAAAAGATATTTCCGTAAATAAATAAAAATATCCATTCACTGCCACCGTTGTTCAAAAAGTGTTTGTTTTTTATTATTAAATAAATTTACAATCTGTTATCAACAAACATTCAGTAAATCATATGACTAGTAGATGACATAAGAAAGCATTCCAATTTAAACAACTCAAAATAAATTGTTCTAATGGTGAAAAATATACAATTGACATAAAATAGCAAATAAACATCCATTTAAAACGCGTCGCTAGATCGACTGCTGTTTTGTAACGTTTCAGTCTTCTGATCTCTTGAGTTTGGTCCAGCAGTTTGTTTGCCAGCTCGTTGGGATGTATTTCAATTTTTTGTTCATATTTATGAAAGACATTTTTAATTTCTTCATTCACGGATGACACTTGCAAATCTTGTCGAATGACATCGTTGGGCACGTACCACGGGGCATCCACAATAGTTCGAAGCACTTTATTCTGAAATCTTTGCAAGATTTCGATGTTTGATGTAGCTGCTGTTCCCCAAAGCTGAATGCCGTAGGTCCAAATGGGTTTTATTACAACTTTATATATAAGCAGTTTGTTTGCTAACGACATTTGTGAATTTCTACCCAGTAGCCAGTACAGTTGTCTCAGCTTCATTCCCAGCTGTTTGCGTTTTGTGAATATGTGCTTTCGTCAATTCAGCTTTCTGTCCAGGTGCATACCTAGATATTTTGCTTAATCCATTTGAGGCAAGATGCAGTTATTAAGAGTTACAGGCGGACAGGTGTCTCTCCTCGTTGTAAATGTAACATGCGAGGACTTGGCCTCATTTACCTTTATTTTCCACATTCCAAGCCAAAATTCAAACTTTTGCAGGTGCGTTTGGAGGTTTTTAGAAGCAATTGCTAGATCAATGTGAGCTGCAAGTACAGCTGTGTCATCTGCAAAAGTTGCCACCGTAGTTAACCCAGTAGTTGGTAGGTCAGCAGTATACTGCAAATAAAGTATTGGCCCGAGAATACTGCCTTGAGGCACGCCTGAGTGGATTGGAAAAAGATTGATGTGTTCTTCTCCATGCTTCACTAAAAAATATCTACTTTGCAGGTATGACTTCAAGACTTGATAGTAATGATATGGCAGACTCATCTTTAGTTTGTATAGCAAACCCTCATGCCACACCTTGTCGAAGGCCTGACTCACATCCAAAAATGCTGCTGAGCAATATCTTTTGCACTCTAAATCGTCGCTAATTTGTTTTGTAATTCAGTGCACCTGTTCTATGGTGCCATGCTGATTTCTAAAACCAAACTGGTGATTTGGAATGAGGGTTCTTTCTTGCAGGATTAGTTTAAGTCGTTTTAGAAATAATTTTTCAAAAATTTTTGACAATGTTGGTAGTAAGCTTATAGGTCGATACGATCCTACTTCATCTGTTTTTTCTCCAGGCTTAAGTAGAAGGATAATATGCGCCACCTTCCATTGGCTAGGAAAGTATTTTAACCTTAAGATGGCGTTGTAGATAAATGTCAGAAGCTTCAAACATTTAGGTGTTATTTGTCTTATCACTAGCCCATTAATTAAATCAAATCTTGGTGATTTTTTAGGGTTTATTTCAGTCAAGATTACTTGTTCGACTTCGTTAATTTTGAATTTTTTTTTATGGGAAGATCCATGTTGTTGTTTCCTTTTATTGTGACTAACTAAAAATTTGGAAAAAATTAAATTTTTCAGTTTTTTAATTTTCTTTTTTTTTATTGTTATTAACAATTAATTTGTTATTAACAATTAGATTGTTTATTGCTGCCACCACCGAATCGTTAATACTTACGTAAAGGTCGAATCGGAACCCAATTAACTAATTAGTTTTAACTAGTTAAATTAATTAACATAATTTTAATTGTTTTGGGCAGACGTGGGGCTCGGTTTTGAGATGCCAGCCGCTCAAAGACGCAGGAATAAAATACACACCGACCACTTTTCTGCCCATTAGGTTCAATCATAATAATAAGATATATTAATTTAATATAATTTCTTTAATTCAATTTTACTTCGATTCATATTATATAATATCTTTTTTCAACAAACTCATTCTTCAGATTAAGGATTTAACTCATTATAAATTCATTTTATAATTATTAATCATACGAAAAAATATAGCAATAAATTAAACAATTTCTTTCCCTTTATAATTTAAATTGATTGAATTTGTGAAACAAATTCAGACATTTTCAATATAATAATTTTTTTTAAGTGAAGAAACAATTTTGATTATATTCTACTTTATAATTTTTAACAATGGAAAGAAAACATTTAATTTCAATTGTTTAAATAAATAATAATTTGTATTATTATTTTAATAACACCAATTTTCATAAATCAGGTAATTTCATCTAATAATTTCTAATAATCTATAATTTCTACATTAATATTATTTATTTCAATTACTTTTATTTTCATTCATTTTGATTAACCAAACAATTTGTTATCTTATTTTATAACAATTTTAAATTTTACTTTCCAAACTTTTCGTAATTGAAATAAATCAATTTACTAAGTTCTAACAAATAATACTAATAAAGATTTATACATAATAATTACATCGTTTTGATTTTTGGGTATTTCAACCACTAACACTTATATTAACTACATGGTCACGGATTTCTACGTTCACTCCCCGATTGAACTCTAATTCATTCGCCCCGATTGACTCTCTCTGGTCGATCTAATTGATCTCTGATTGATTCTGGTACATATTACCATTTTTATAAACTTTTGGGGTCGTTCCAAATGGACCTAGACAAATTTATGGTCGACTTTCGTACATGTTTTTGGTTTCTAAAGACTATTCTTCCCATGTTTGAATAATTAACATCGACTTGTAATCAACAAGTATTCGTTTCGTTAAAATTAATCTTGAAATTTGAAATTAAAAATCTATATGATTTTTAATCAATTTGAATTATAAATAGTTTAATAATTATTTAAAGTTGATTTTCCCAATTAATAACTTACTTATCAAATTATTATATGATTTGATAAATGTTTTTGTGATTAATTTAGAAGCAGATACTTTAGTTATTTAACTTGTCCAAAATATACATGATTTTAATTTAAATTCGTCGTCGCCATTTAAGTTATCTACCGAGTGTTTGAAATGTTTCAATACTTTGATCTTCGTAGTTGTTAAATTATCAATTCTTAATTAATAAGTGCGGATTGTTACAGTATGTTAGATGTTGTTCTGGGGTAGCCTCCCAAGCTGCATTCTGTAAACTTTTAGTTAGATGAAAAAGTGTTGATGCAGATCCGTTTTAAAGTATTTCTTAATTTTTGTAAATTACATTTCCTATCTCTGATACTTTCGATACACACCCAAGTTCATGATTATTAAGAATCCTTGCAGACGGAATTTCACGAATCATATAACAAATATGAATAATCCTCAAATTGCTATTTGATTATCTAATTAATAAGTTCAAATTTTTTATTAACTGTGTTTTAAATAATCATTTTTAAATTGTATACGCATTGTTGAAGACTACTCAAGTTAGAAATTAAAATCTGGAGTGATACCAATAGAAAGGGTGTTGCTAGGTTTTAAAATCAAAGACTCTGTTGAATCAACAATTTCGTATCGTACTATATTTAGGTATAGTAAAATGAAATGTAGAAATGAATTATTGTAAACGATAATATGTGGAAACTTAAATAAAAGTTCTTCAATGGTATATTGTCATGTTACTAGGATTACAATTATTATTGTATGTTTTTACTTACACATTTTATTTCAATAAACCCCCAAAAATTGCAAACAAAATATTAGAATTTTAGAAAATAAATATTTATTGACATTTTATTAATCTTGAACCGGTTGGAATCGGTAAGAATTCCATGGCAACAATTATATCTCGCATTTGTATTAAAGTGGGGTTAATAGCCAAGGTTTCAATTCAATTTATACCAAAAGTATTCCATAAAATACAAATTTGAATAGCTTAACTTCAAAGAATTTAAAGAACGAAGTTTAAAGCTTATAATTAAACTTTTTATATAATAGTTAAATATATAGTTAAAAGTTATAGTTAAACTTAGTTGATATAATAATGAAGTGGTACTTATTGAAATTAAGAACCAAATCAATTTTAACTAAATGCCGAGAACAGAACTCATAAAAATGAACTTTGCGTAATCATAACCAATGAAAACTTTAAAAAACGGAAGGAATAATATTGCTCCAATAATTATTTCATCACTAGTTACAAAAGATTCTACATTTTCTAACTATGTAAAATGACATAACAAAAGTATTAAATTAAAATGTAACAGATAATGTAAACGTAACTCATCCTAAGGCTTTAATACTTCCCACGGCAGTCGCCCAATGATTCTCATTCCAAAACCGGGTAAACCAACTGATGATGTGAAATCGTACATGCCAATTAGGATCTTACTTTTGTTGTCGAAACTGTTCGAAAAACTGATTTTAAATAAAGGTGTATAGCACCTATTAATTCGGAAGTACCTCAAGGTAGAGTACTTGGACTGGTATTGTACATTTTCGGATTTGCCTATATTAACGCCTGCTTCTATTGCCACATTCCTATTGCAAACATCCAAATATAACATCAACGTAAACGAGAAAAAATGAAATAATTTCGCGTGATCTAAAGATGCCAACAATTAAAGAGTAAATCATAGTATTTTGTGGCCATACCATCAAATATTCAGGAACCATCCAAATCCACTGGCGGAAAAACTCATCTACACAAGAAACAGTAAAGTGGGTAGATTTAAGGGGATTAAATCCTCTGATCTTAAAGCAAGATTCAATGATCCCATTCAATTATTTTAAAGTCACGTGTACACTGTTCAAAAACTTTACTCAAATGTAACTTAAGATTATAAGAGGGTGAACCACTGTATTTCCTCTCACAGGTTAATTTAATTGATACACGCCAATATTTACTGAATGTTTACTAAACAGTCAAAAGTCACAGAAAACAAAATTTTAAGTCGTTATGCGTGGTTTTGCGATATTTCTCTGATATGGTTTTGGAGCTTTGCCAATTGATCAGATGTAAACATAGAACCAATTCTTAAAACCACAGTGTGTCGATGTTCACTGGAGGGCAGAGCTAAGAAATTCTTTGAAGTTCGTGATTCGAACCCAGAATATCCGCTCTGTAACTCAACCAGCGATCAAGCCAGGCCACTGTGGCTTACTTAAAACTTATAATTAGAGCGCGGATTGTATGCATTTTGCTTATTGCTGTAAATTGTATGCAGAAGATATTCCTTTTGGATCTTTACGTTTCTAAAAAATTGCGGTGATTTGACGTAATGTTGATAGTGCATATTTTGCTTTTTTCTTAATAATTTGCATAAAATGCATATTTATGCATATTTGAGCTTTTTTTAATGGATTTTGGCATTTCGAATTTTTTTTTTTTAATTTTAAATTGTCACGTATTATTTACAAAGTTGTGAGGCAAGTAATCTTTTTATTTTTAAACTACACTTGCAAGTTTACAACGTTTTCCAACATTAGTCACCTAAACACATGGGAAAATAATGCATAAATGCTTATTATGGGTAAAGCGGCTAGCACCTTAACATTTTTTCGTCAAACTTATGATTAATTTTACGTGCTTTGCCCATGGATTACCTCGAATAGCCGAAACGATAAGATGTTATTGATACCACCGCTTAAAATACATATTTCCAAATGGAGAACATGATTAACAGCTGCTATGAATTATGCAGAACATAATACGACAATTTAAAAAATTCGTGTGTAATTTGTCCGATTCAGCTACAGTAGCAATTAAAGATCGTCAAGAAATTTTAAAAATGACAAACTAAGGACAGGAAAATTTGGAATTTCTGAAAGCTAATTATTAGTACGCAGGTGAATGTATTAAAAATCTTGAATGAAAGAATCCTCTACTGCTAGATTACTCTCAGTATTCCCAGCAAATGTATTTAAATATGCGCCGATAACGTCAGTTGACGTAGAAAGAAGAAAATTTAGAAAAGTATTTGATTATTTACTGTTTTCCTTACAACATCCATAATTCTGATTAATTCTATTTTGTGTATGCCATTCATGTATTAAGAATACATTTATTTTTGGTGTTTTTTGATGAAGATTAAAAATTAAAATTTTGTATGTAACTTTTTTGACAGCTTATTTAAGATTTTATTGTGCATTTTTTTCAATTTTTAGTGCTTTTTTTTCATTTTTTAGTGCTTATTATAAGCGCTTATTTTCTAAAAATAAATGCATATTAATCCGCGCTCTACTTATAATTATTATTATTCTTATGTGATATTTGTTACAAAATTTCTATATTGATACATAAAAATATGGTATTTGTTACAAAATTCAACAAATATTTGCACTAAAGTCAAAGTTTAAAACATCCACGTTGCTGAATGTATAATAGAAAACTTCAGAAACAAAACAAAGTTTAAATTTTAATTAAAATTAATTTGCAATTTAACCACCACAGCGCCACGCTTTAGCTGCACGTTGCAAATTTAAACAAATGTTGCATTCGGTTTGTAAAACTATTTGTAGAGGGAACGGTCTTCATCCTTGATCCATATGTACTATATCCTAATGAGAATTTTGTGACCATTTCATTTAGAAAAGTTCTTTTGATAGCCTACTTTTTCAGTAAGGAGAGACAGTTAAAATAAAGTTCATATTCCGCTCGGGCTGAACAGCCGAACTGCTGGACCGTTAAGCTGTAATCAGCTCTCATGATTAAGGGGATGGTACATAATTATTTTCGTGGTTTTTAAGTTAGAAATCTACAGTTTGAGTAAAAAAATTGCTAATCCTTTGAGGCGCAACATACTTATTGCAGGAGTGTTCCAGTTCTTAGGAATTTATACATTTAATGTAATCAAAAGACTATTGGATCACTAGCTCAACAGATCCACTTCAATAGAAGATTATAATTTTGAGCATTTTTATTAATTTGAATTATGCGCACAGACGGACGGATGGATTATGTTTTTAGTAGTAGAAATGTGTTTGGATCATTCAGATCAAGCTGGAATGAATAACTTGAGAGATCTCGCCTGTAGTTAGCTTTATATTATTTCTGAATTAATGTTAAAACACAAATTTACTTAAAATCAAGCAGCTATACAAATTAGTGACATGTTTTTTTCAACACAAAAATCTTGAAATAAAGGAAATTAAGATTAAGTAATTAATTAAACTTAAAATGTTGTTATTTTAGATCGAATAAGTGTACAAATATTAAAATCGTTTAAAGTAATCAGAAAGCACTGTTATAAGCTTATAAGAATTCATAAGATATCTCTAAACAGACATTTCTCGATTTATATGGTAAATCGTATAACGTAAACTGCACTTGACAATGCAAATCATAAAACTTTGGCTATTCCAAAAGTGATAGTAAAATGTCAAAACTACCTCAAGACACAGACTGAGTAATAGATATAAAGTATAATTTATTATAGGTACATAAAGTAAAAATTTCTTATGACAATTCAAAACTTACAAAATAATTGAACGGGGATTTTGTATGTTTATATAAGATACGTAATATGTAACCTGTGTTGGGAGGATGTAGCCATGTAGACTGTGATGATGTTTTATTTATAAAAACTTATTGATATCTTCTTTAATTGTATTTATTATTATGAACACACTGTTGGGGGGGGGTTTCTGTAACAAAACGTTAAGATGGTGGTTTGCTAGCGTGAGGAGGGGGGTTGTGGATTACGAAATATACAAGTAAGTGCGACATAATGTTTTGCGGACTTCACTAGACACGTTCGGTACGTAAAGGTAAAGACAGAGTGGAGCCTGCTCACCGAAACCTGCTTACCGGCTTGAATGTTTTTATTGAAATACGAGCTTCGTTTGTCCTCGATTACATTAATTCATGTATTATATTATTAATTATGTTAATTATATTATATTAATTAACATAATCGAGGACAATAGAAGCTGATATTTCAATAAAAACATTCAAACCGGTAATCTGTGAATACCGTAAGAGATGGGCGTTAAAGTCGATTTCACGGGAACGTTACGTGATTCTCTATTGCTTAAAGGGAACCAACGACTCAAGATTCCCAGAACACGATGAGTCGTCAACAAACAAACAACACACAAGGCTCTCATTATGCTTTAGAATTTAGATGCTTCAGCTCCTTGCAATCGTAGTATAATCTTTCGATTTAGAATAAATGATGCACAGTACGCAAATAAATAGATGCGCAAGAAAAGACATCGATAGCTACGATATAAACAAATATAATGTAGGTAGTTTCAGGCTACAAAAATAGCATTGCCAGAACAAATTATCGTGCAATAGAAATATGATTCACGCCAGAATGGTGTAAACACTTAAACGTAAATTTCTAAAGTGAATGATTGATCAACCACAGCGATACTTAAAAATACATTAATCTAAACAAATATTTACATGAATAATGACATTGTCCGAACGATAAATTCTACGGTCATAAAGTTGACCTGCAGAAGTAAAATATTTAACCAAAGTTAAATGTACGGCAGTATGTGCAAAAGTTATATTGGTAATTTCGCACAATTACTTAAAATGCACGACGACACTTCACCAAATATACGAATCAAGTCTGTTAACTAAAATTGTTGTATTTACATAGTTCCATCAATGTTCTTTCTTACATAGAGAGCAGGAGTGAAGAATATCGAGCATAATTGCAACACAGGCTGGTAAGTCTGCGTGGCTTGACCATAATTATTATGATGTACTACCATGGAATATTGGAATGGTATTGGATTAGAATGCTCTACTATAATGAACGAGATAACGCGATAAAAAAAGGGTTATCTCAGTTATCTCAAAATAGCTTTGAGAATGGGTCAATAAATGGGGCCCATGAAACGTCAGTAACTCAAAATTGTTCAGTAAAAAACCTAATTAATCATTTTGAATGTTAACTAAATTAAACTATTTTTGTATTTGTTCAAGTTACTACTTTTGTGTTAAGCCAAATAATATTTATTTGTTGGCGCGTTTCTAGCAGTTAGAAGAACAAAAAAATTTCAAAACGATTTGAAGACAAGACTAAATGAAGATCCTCTAAAAAACAAGGCAATACATTTGAACACCAGATAATAAATTTGAAGAACCATCAAATGGTGCCATTTATTAGCACGAAGGCTTAGTTATACAATCGTAATTTTTTTGGCGTGGTGAATAAACATTACAAGAATACTCTTAACTTGATGAATGAAAAATCCTGCATCTAACTGCGAAAAAAAGCGAAGTTATACAGGAACTGCTCTGATGAGAAATACCTGGTACCTTCTGGAAGATTTAAGAAAATTATTATGGAGAGCATTTGCGTTTCTATTTGCAATTTCTAAAACCTTATCATAAAAATTAAAGTACCACTGTAGATTATAAATTTAAGGTGGATGTGAGTGAGTAAAGTTATAGCAACTAAATTGCACAGTGGAACCAATGGTATCGGCGATGTTTTGTGAATTTTCGCAGAAATTCCAGTAAAGATTAATCATTTGGCATTGTTTACGTTTACGTTTTGGTTACGTTTGTCATGGAAAGTGTCATCTTTCTTCTACATCAAAATTTACCTGTGCACTTTTTTAATTGTGCGCTTATTTATTTAACCTTCAATAATCCGAAACTTGAATATTTCTATTTCAATTATTAAAGTTGGCGAAAAACAGCTTCCTCTGAAAATAATAATTATGACTGCCAATTATTATGGTTTATCTATTTTTTTTTTAATGACGCCATATAAAAATCAAAATATCTAACATTTCAAATGGCATGCTAGTAAGCCATTTCATTACGTTATGAATGTTTTGAATAAGGTTACTTTTTTATAAAATAAACGTTTGCTGCACACGCTATGAAAAGCTGTCCAGGCACTCTGAAACTCAATCGCCAACACCAGTCATTTTAAAAAAAATACCTTCGTTACATTTTGCACTAAAAAGCTTATAAATTTTACTTTCTTTTCACTTCTAATAATTCAACAAAATATTAGTAAAAATGTTTTTTAATTTACATTTTTATTAAACTAGATTTAATTACTTTGATTAAATCTATTTTGACACGTTTAGTGCGATCTTTATTAAGCGATCTAGTAATTTTTTTATAAAGGGGAGTATTTTTATACTATACAACTGGGAGGAATAAAGCGGCATTCACCATGAAGTGGGGTCTTGCCTTGCTTCGGTAGAAAGCTGGCAAGCTCCAAATAGATAAAAGTTCTTTCTTCTATCCTTTTCTATAATTAAAAAAGCGTTGATTTTGATTGGTTCTTGGTAACTTTCTACCGAAGCAAGGCAAGACCTCACTTAATTGTGAACGCCGCTTAAGAATAAGTTAAAAAACCTAATTTTGCAGTGAAGGAAGTAAATTTTATTTTGACTTATGTTCTTATTCCTCCCGGTTAAATATTTGTAGTGCGGTCGAATGTCGTTCCTTACCTGTGCGTTCTACGCATATACTACGCGCATCATGTGATAATGAGAAATGACGGACCAAGTGAAATCGGAAAAATGTATTGAAGGTGCTAAAGTTACAAGTATTAAGCAGAGTTCTAATTCTAAGCTTTAAAACGCCAACCTCATTTTGGGATGTATATAATTTAAAGGCAGACGTAGTAATCAATTCTCCAATCATGTTTATTACAAGGTAATTGAGGTAATTGCTGAACATTAACTTTCAACTGCTCCTCTTTGGGTGCCGTAATTCTCACTACATGTGAACCGTAGATCCGTAGATTAATTATACAAAAAAGATGCCTAACTTGACAGAGATATGTGGTTAGCGTGCAAGATGATAAATATGTACCGATACCATATAGCCATGCATAATTTCTCTTGAATACTGACATAACTCTGCACAAATATTAATTTAGAATTAAATTGCAAAATATGCAATAATTTCAGTTCTTGTGTTAGATTTTGTGCAAGAAAAACAAAGTTAGGAATTTACATTATAACGAAATAAGAGTGTGATTAAAGACAACTTGGTATACAATTGCTCGAGACAGCAAGTAGCAAACAAATTATAAACTGTCTCACTTTATTTATTCAGGTGCGCTTTGCTGCAGCAACAATTTCTTTTAATTTTGTTATCACTTTGAGAAAACATTGTGCTTAATGAGGATCATGTACACTTGGCACTTGTCTTGTAAATTCAGTGTGTCTCATAATTATATAATATTTTCCATTTTATAAATTTAAATTTACATTTCTAAAGCTTGTCGTTATTACGTGTGATGAGAAGTCTCCAACGTGACTTGCAATCGGTAGGCTTCGATATCACTTTGCTATCGCTTGCGTTGTTAAGTGAACGAATCAATCAGAATTGCGTTGATTTTCTAGGAAAACTGTCAAACAATCGTCTTTTATTAATAATTGGGTGATTGCAAGGACAGAAGAAAATAGATTGTTTATAATATACCATGAGGAACTGCTGTCGAAAACTTATATATTAACTAAATTACGAACTTTGCTTGTTAGATTAATTAAATAATTTTCACAAGCTGATAATTTATATTTATGATAAAAGGAAAAGTAGCGGAAAGTTTAAACAATAACAAAATTAAATAAAATGATTTTCTCAGTTGTCTATTGACGTTCATTAAAGTGAAAATACCTTAAATTTGTACTTTATTAAAGAGAACAAAATTTATTAAGTATTATCATTACAATTTTATTATTTTAAAAAACTGATAACAATCAAATTTAAAATTTAACGATGAGCCAGAAGTTGAGAGACCCTGCCTAACGAGAAACTCTTTTTGCCTAGGTAATTAGTGCCGAAACATTTTTAAATAATTAATATTAGTAAGAAATTGTAGTGATAGTTTCGGTGTGGTTTTTAATTTGATTAATTTTGTAGTCGCAGGAAAAAATTAAAACCTGCTTGAATTAAAAAGAAAATTTTTTTTAAATTTAGAATAAAGTTTACTCTGTAAGGCTCAATAGCAGTATTAGAGAAAACTTTGCTATTCGAAACGTCTGGACAGGTTAATAATTATACGCACGTAATTTAATTTCAAACTGTAAACTAAATTGGATGTTCAATATACTGTAAAAAATGCGTCATTAAAAATTTAAGTATAACAAAATTCAAAATTTGTTACCTATGGAAATGCATAATTTTTTAGTAAACAAGATAATTATGTATGCTCGGTCTAGGACGTTTGAACGCGAGCAATTAAAATTATCCTTGATTTAAAGTCCAATTAAATAGTTCAGCTATAATAACCTAAACTGTAAACCGGGATTCGTGCAATAGATTTTATTGCTATTAACGAGACAGTTTCTATCACTAAATAAATAACATAAGATAACGTATAACCTAAGCTATCAACCGGGATCCTTTGACAATTTTAATTTAATGTTTGCGTTTAAACGTCCCTGGGTTCAAATGACGCGGTTAACCGGCCGTATTCAATCGTCCTGCTCAACAAATTTTATTGATTTGCTTATATTATTTGGGGTGTGGTATTGATTATTAAGAAATAACTGATCTCGTTTAACTATGTTTAAGTTATATCAGAAACTGAATAAATTAAACATCAAATGTACAGGTAGTTTGGTGTAGTGGTTAAGGAGTGGAGCTATAGATCGTAAGGTCATAAGTTCGAATCTCGATCGCTCCCAAATTTATCTGTGCCGTAAAAAGAATATTTATACAAATAAATAAATCAGACTGCATTCAATTGTCAAGTTTTTAATGGAAAATGCATTAATTCTTTTTTAGTGTTCTTGGTAGTGTTTGAAATGGCGAATAATTCTTTTTATTAAACAGAATTTCTATCAAATCGTTCGATAAATGATAAACTAGTAGGTGTGTTCTTATCGTGTACATCCAGTGATAAAAAATGCAATAGAAATGAATTTTTTGAACCTACTCCTGTTTAGATATTTTTTAAAACTGTCGCATACAACAAATTTTATAGTTGCGGATTGTTCCAATTTTGGTGTAATGCGAAGAATGGTGAAGCTCATTTTGCTCACATGCACATGCGAAGCTCAAGGACGCGTACTTTTCAAAGGTATATGTGGCCTGGAATGCAGACAGCGTTTACAAAGAGTAGTACAAAGCGATCCTTTAAAACTTTCAGCGTTTATACTTTATAGGATCCAATTTCATGTAAAATTTAAAACCATATCAGTTTACTGCTTTAACGATTTTCAGTAATTAATACTTTAATATAAATTCTTTCCAAAATTAGTGATTTAAGTGTTAATGAGATGCTTTTTTTAATGTGTCTATAAAATGAAAAACAATTTTACTTCCATAATGTTTCATTTTCTCCCTAGTCTCTGGTTAAGAGGCTTACAATCCCTGTTCCGTAACATCTCAAAGGAACTAAACAGAATAAAAAGCAGTTTTCATTGCGACAGCTGCGGAAAATTCGTTCGCCTCGTGGGACGACAAATACGTTACCTGCAATTCAGCTTAGTTACGCATTTCCTGTGTACCCTGTTAGCTAATTTGTACTTGTTCTACCCAATTAATTAACATACCAAAATTCTTCCATACTTCAAAATTAATTTTTAATAAATTCATAATTACAAACATTAACTTAATGGACATTATATTTAAATGCCGTTTTATTGTGAAAAGGCCGAGATAAGAAATTCCGTAGAGCCTTCGATTCGAATCTGGAATTTTCGCTATGTACTCATCTCGAGATTTTAAGAAACTTTCAACGTTGGAATCGTTAAAATTGGCTTTACAAAAGTTTTCGAATGCCACACGTCGCCAGAACCAACTCAAGTCAACATTAGAAAAAGTTAACATTATTACGTTTTTGTAGCTCCATAACTCAACCAGCGAACGCACCATACTATGGTTGTGGTAAATAACATACTTCTAAAATAAGAGTGTAATATTAATTTAGTAAAATTTATGAGTAGCTAATAATGGTAAAAAAGTAAGGTTGGGATATCTTTAATTCATCATGCGTCATGCATATTTGTCGTGCAGTGATGTCAATCTTTATCATGGGTGACCATCAAGAGAATTGTATGTTTTGAACATCTTAATTTAAATCTAAAATTGGAGGTTAGAAGGGAGCTTTGTGGTATACCTAGTAACAGTAGAACATCGTCATACAATGATATTGTGGGTGGGGTTGTTTATGTTGAGATGAATGACAGACAAAGGAAATCGAATAACATTATTAGGTGTAATGTGGATGAAAGTGAATCCCCTTTCCAAGTTGAAAGGTTACAACATAATTTGTACTAAACTTCAAGCGAGCTGCGGGATAGATCTGAAATAGATAATAGAACTTGTAGCTTTGGAAAGTACACCGAAGAAGCCCCATTAAGGTTGTTGGAGTCCCCAGGCTAATATTCATATACCTAATTTGCATTGTGAAGTAAACGTAAAAAAGTAATAGAAAAAATTAACATTGCGGAAGTTTCAGTAACAAGCGTGAATATTTGGAAACTTCACATTAGGAGTTATTTGAAGAGAATTATTGGCGATGTGCTAAATCTAAAACTATGTTCCAAAAATTATGTGTCAAAAAAGCACATTACACAAATTTAATTAAGCGTTTACATTATCAATTTCTCAGTTTGTTGATTACGCATATAATACGTCTTATTGATTTATCGTACGACCTAACTATCAGTATTTCCTCTCTCGAATGCAGCAGAAAATTATGTAGCAGTCACCGGTTTGACTGCTCAATTAAGATTCACTTACCAAAGATTAAACTTAACTTTTGTTTTACTCGCATTTTTCTTTGTTAGGATTTCATTAGATTCCCAGTAAATTTTTTTGGAATATTCATACAATGTTAATTTTTAAGGAATAATTTTCAATTTATTATTTGGATTTTAATAGTATGTTTATTGGAAACATAAAATAAATAAAATATTTAACACCATGCAACATTTGTCGCCGCTCAAAGATGAATTGAACACAAAGACATATTTGAATATAGATCAAAGCTTCCCCAACTTAAACTCGTACATGAATTGAAAATTCCGTTTCTTTTGATTATTGCATTCTAAAATTGCGTCGGAAACTGAAATAAAACACTTCTTGTATAAGAAAATGACTAAGCATGTGCAGTTAAAAAATTGCTTTAGGTGGATACTAAAAAAGAAACACGAAATACGTTAAGATTGCGAAAATTTAAGATTTAATCTGATGCACCTGTTGCAATGTCTAACCACACTGGCTGGCAAATAAATCAGTTTTCTTTTGTCATTACATTTCACTACCTTTATCATAGTATGGATCCTGCTTTATATTATTTAATTATTTTTGCATTTTTTCAAAAATTACTTAGTTGCAATTAAAAATTATGATTTTCTTCAAATTTGATAAATTGCACTGCAAATTAGTGTATGTATATAGGACTTAAAGCTTAACGTGGAATCCGAACCACGGAATAATTAATTCGGCAGTGGCTAAGAATAAAACAGGCCTCCATTGGGACTGCAGTTTAACTCTATCAAACTGGATTATATTCACTTCCGTATACCATATGGGTCAATTCTCTAGCAACCTTTTTAGACTTGATTTTTTGCTTGCAACTAAATTCTATCTGAATCGCCCCTGTAATTTTAAACATTTATAATGTATTCATCATTTTAAATACATCCGCAGAAGTCCAGAAAGCTAAAATCCATTTAACCAACAAATTTTTGTTTACTCTTTTGTTTTATAACAAAGCTCTGTTTATGAAAATGTTTAATAATATGGTTCATTTAATTCCCTTTTTAATGGTATAGCGGTTTTTACCAGGCGAATATTTTTAGAAAAAAATTAGCACGAAAAATGTTATAATGATACTTTATTTCTTTATTATATTGTGACACTGCCCGCTTTCCTTCATGATAGAAATTTACTTTCTAATTCATCTAGTCGAAAATGGTTTAACATGAACCACAACAGCCGTAAAGAAAAAGTTTGTTCAACTTTTTTCATGAGTAATATTTTTCGAACGTTAGTTACGTTATTAAAGTAATTTCATTTTTGGCTCTGGCTCAAAAGCATGCATTTTACGACGAAAGTTCATTAAACAAAAATTAAAGAACACAAAATTTTGTGGAAGTTGAAGGTTTGCTTTTATATATAGGGTGCTTTATTTTAAGTGGGTCAACATGAGAATTATTATTACTTTGATTTCCATCTCTCTAAGATCGAAACATGCACCTATTCATAGTATGTCCTTATTGGAATTTCTGCTTGTTACTAATATTTAAATTTTATATTTAAATTTTTTCAAATGGGATAAATTTTTTAGGCATCTTATTAAAAATGTCATTTTGATCGGGTCAGCTTTATTTGTAGCCAAATATTTTTAAGTTCGGTTAGGTTCACCTAACTGCAATCTCAAATGAAAGCGAATTTTATCCTAACCATTTTAAATCTATATTTTGAAAATAGGCGTTGATATGGCTAAGCGAAACGATTAAAAGTATGATAAAGTTACGTGAGGAAGCATACAAAAAGTATTCCAAGTCTAAATTAAATATGGATTTCAACTATGGATGGCTAAGCGAAACGATTAAAAGTATGATAAAGTTACGTGAGGAAGCATACAAAAAGTATTCCAAGTCTAAATTAAATATGGATTTCAACTATTTTAAAGAACTCCGTAACCTGGTGACACAAAGTATTAAGAAGGAAAAACAAGCCTACTTTCAATACGAAGTGGAAAGTAACCTTCACAATCCACAGAAACTATGGAAATTTTTTGACCGTACTAATATACACTCTAAACCCAAGAAAGTAATAACCCTAGAAGAAGATGATGCGAATGATTTGAACGAATTTTTTATAAATGCTGTCCCTAACACAGCTATTGACGATGCCACATTGGATGATTTTTCGCGTAGCAACCATCCGTTACGGACTGGGACCTTGATTTTCTGCCCTGTGAGTTGGGAAGAGGTAGCTAACGCCATTTGTAGGCTGAAGTCTAATGCCACAGGTATCGATGGAATCAACTCCAGAATGTTGAAGCTTATTCTGCCGTATTGCTTGCCCAGTTTAACTGATCTCATAAATTCTTGTCTGGTAAACTCGACGGTGCCTGACTTATGGAAAAAATCGATTATTTTGCCAATTCCAAAATCTAGTACTGCCTGCAGCTTTGGCGAGCTGCGGCCAATAAACATTCTTCCAGCTCTATCCAAAGTACTGGAATATTTTATTCGAAAACAACTTCTCGATCATATTGAACTGAATCACGTGGTACCTAACGCTCAATCAGGCTTTCGTTCAAGATTTAGCACCACAACTGCCTTATTGAAAGTGGCCGGAGATGTCCTTGCTAATATGGATGCCTCTAAAATAACGCTAATCACGTTTTTGGACTTCAGCAAAGCCTTTGATGTCATTGACCCTGACCTACTTATTGCTAAGCTCAAATATTACGGCCTTAGCGACATGGCTTTAAATCTGCTATATTTTTACCTTACAAACCGTACCCAGAGGATCAAGCTGAATGGTAAGGTATCCGATGAAAGGAAAAACAGACGTGGAGTTCCTCAAGGTAGCCTCCTTGGGCCATTATTATTTATAATCTTCACTGCGGATCTTCCGAAAATTTTACCTGATTTCTGCTTCTTCCATATGTATGCCGATGATATACAGATTTACATATCTGGCTCACCATTCGACATAAATCGTATTATCAACGAAATGAACTTTGTCTTGTCTTTGATACAACGTTGGTGTATAAAAAATGGGCTACTGCTAAACCCGTCCAAAACTTTTACAATGTGTATGGGCAGTCCTCATCACTGCCAGACAGCTGAGGAAGCTAAACATACCGACGTACATGTTAACGGGTGCGTAGTGAAGTGGTGCACCGAAGTAAAAAACTTTGGAGTGATATGGGATAGATATTTGTCTTTTTCTGCTCATGTCAAGAAGATCGTCAGGACATGTTATTTCAAGCTTAAGACAATTTATAGATACAATAACTTCCTGTCGTCCGTGGTAAAATGGAGAATTGTCGAGAGCCTGGTACTATGCCATGTCGATTACTGTATCACTGTATACTATGGAAATCTGACGGACGAAATAAGAAATATGCTCCAAGTACTGCAAAATGCTTGTCTCCGCTTTGCTTATGACGTCGGGTATAGGGACCATGTTACCCCTCATTATTCTGCCCAAGGAATAATGAAACTTGATACTCGCTTCAAATTCCGATTCGCAGTGCTGATTTTCAAAATATTAAAGTTTGGTCAACCAGGATATCTTAAGGATCTCCTCATCAGAAGGTCGGAAGTACATAACCGAGATCTTCGCTCCAATTTGCTTCTGTCGGTTCCACAACACTATGGTTCCAAATTCGAAGGTTCATTCCAATACTTAGCGTCACATATATTTAACAAATATGCTGACATATACTCGGTGTCTCGGAATGTTGAGTCGTTCAAAGCGAGGTTGATGGTCAAACTATATTGAGGGTTTAGGTGAAAAACAGCTTTGCTGACCCTTCACCCTTTTAGGTAATATGTACTAAAATGTATTTTATGTATTTTAATATTGCCTAATAAAAATTAATAATAATAATAATAATAATTTATTTTTTGTACTTTGATAACAACAACTAATCAATATAAATACCATTCGTTTAATTAAAAGATGAATGTCTTGCGTCGAACTGCACTGTAAAGCAGCATTGAATCAACTCGGTGCCGTCAGCTCGGCATGTTCGTAAAAGCAAATTACCTTAAATAATATTTTATGAGATGATAGTGATGATATTGAAAAATAAGAGTGGGGATGGTAATAAATTAAAAGATTCATATTAAGAGAATATCGTTGCCAATAATTATTACTTATGAAGGAAGTATGCAGTAATCTAACTTTATATTATCCTAACTAGTATGTATGTATATAATTTCAATTCTCTAGATACCTAAATATTGACCAAAGCTTTGCTCGCTTATTTGGTTATTATGTTTGCCAAATAGAGATTAATAATCTAAGTACTTGCTATATGCAACCAAAACTAACTGCATCAATGATAGCTTGATAGCATTTGCATAATAAATAGTAATAAATAACATAAAATTGTATAGTATAAATTATTGCTATAATTTATTTCAATTCTTAATCATAGTATGAATTAAATTTTTTTAAAATTGGTTTATTATTAATTCGTGAAAATAAATTTGTTTAATTATTAATAAATTACGAATTAAGGAATAATTATAATGTTATATTTGAGCTTTCGATCTTGCATTAAGATCTTCGTCAGAAAATTACAAATAATAGAAAATTTGTAATTTTCTGACGAAGATCTTAATGCAAGATCGAAAGCTCAAATATAACATTATAATTATTCCTTAATTCGTAATTTATTAATAATTAAACAAATGAATTAAATTTTGTTTAATAACCTAAACTTTATTTTTAAAGATTGTGTCTATATACACCAGTCTTGATTTACGTCGTTGTATCATCAACATAAGATGAAAATCTGATTTGCGTCGGTATGTTTCAATTTGCGTCTATTCAGATAAAATAAAAAGAATGACTTTGCATCGCAATTATATTAATACCACCAGGAACTGATGATCTTATGGTATGGTAAACAAAAGATCAAACTGGTCGCAGTTCGGAAAGGCTGTCGTAGCTAATCGACCCCTTAGTACAATACAATACAACTGATGATCTTCCGTCTACTCTTTGAATAACGGTTTAATTTTAATCTCCTTTGAATTTTTATTTTCAAACCTACAAAAGCTTTTATTACTATTATTATTTTGTTTTCATTAACAGGTAGGCTGTTATGTGTTTCGATTTGCGTTGTTCGACGCAAATTGAGGTATAATATAAATTACAGTATACAATTCTATACACAGGTTTATAATAAATGGAGATAGTTTAGAAAATTGATTAACAAATTTTGTTGTAATAGATTTCTCATTTATTTTTTAATTGCATGTTGAAAGCTAGTATGTGATACAAAACAAAACTTTCCATGCTGTACACAAACAAAGTAATTAGTATTAATTAAAGTGCAATTGCTGCATAATTAGAAAAACAACTTTTCGTAAATGCTCAGTAATTGCTTTAAGTGTAACCATCTAAATATAATTATGAATAAATTGTCTGGTACAATTGGAACCGCAATAATAGGATAACATAGTTACAAATGTCAGAATATTCTCTTCATTCTCTTATTTTAAAAGTTGCTGTTTACTCCAAATTGTTGTTTTGAATATAACTTCAAATATTTAATAAACGCCTTCATTAATATTATATTAATTCTTCGAGTTATATCATTGATGACAAAATTAATTAGAAGATTCAAACTCTTATTAGGATAACTCCGCTCCTTTTTCAAGTTGTATGTAAAAAATTGCATTTAGTAACTGGACAACCCAGTTTTCTCAGTACACCAGCAGTCTGATGTAAATCAAATATGGATAGACTACAGAGCGAGAAACCCTAGTACTAATTCTGAAAGAGTTCGATATGTACTGTGATTTAAAAAGTCCAAAATCGATCTGTGGACTATGGGGAAGGCAAAGGGAAACCACCCCATTCACATTTCCCTGGTAAAGTCTTCTTGGCTTAGCCAGGAGGATCACCAACATCTGGAATCGGATAAGGCACCTGAAGAAGATCTCAAAAACTGTGTACGACTAAAATGGTGTGTAACAAAGCCAAGAAACGGTCAGTGCCTTGCAGCTAACGCAGTTGATTGCGAATGCGGTACCGGGTTCAAACCTGGGGAGAGCCAAACTTTCTTATGACTTCGGAGGGCACGTTAAGCCGGCGGTCCCCTTGAGTTGATCGATTATCTAGCCTAGCAAAATGTAAAACAACTATAGTCCAAAATCGATCTGCGGACTACCGACCAATTCGTCTGGCTAGCGTGGTGAGTTATGGCCAAAAATTTCCATTTTGATTTTTTGAAATTCAAAAATCCTTTGGAGGTACTTAAGGCAATGATTAATTTTACTGTAACGTTATAGAAGTTTGCACTATAATTAGCCGGTATAACAGATTCAAATATTTCGCATAATAATTAACAAGGTGATTAGTAAAATTTTTGACACTAATTAATTTTTAAGTAATGGAATCATAATATTTATTACTAAGGTACATGCATGTGTAATTAAGTAGTGTTACAGTAGTATTTAATAAATGTATTTTACCTTGTTATCTAAGTTAAGTGATCAATCACTTGTTTATACATTTTATACCCTTACGCACTGTTAGAACTAAAATACAATATTCGGAAATGTTAAATCCTCAGAGTATAAAATTGTGGTTTTAATCTAACTGTAAAATTTAAGATGTTTTACAAGCTAGAATAACGTGATATATCATAGTAGCAAGTGTAATTTGAAATAAAATTTATAGTAAATAATAAACATCAAGGAAATTGGAATATTACGATGTACAAGTATTAATTTGATATGTTCATTTAAATTTCTCTTTGTTCTTTGACAGTTTTTAAGAAATAATCCCATTATTTTTTAATTTTGAATATTGAACTACCAGACAAACATTTTATTAAATATTCTAAATTACCTAAAGGTAAAAAATTTTTTAATAAAATTTTCTCTGAAATTTAATTTCTTACAAATCCCATTATCTCGTCAGCTAGATTATGTATTTTTATTGTTTGGTGAAGTAGAGTTACTTTGGATGAATACTGTTAAGCAAACCTCTTTCATCTTGGATTTTATGGAAGATTTGAAATGATGTGTTAAATTATTAAATTATAATTTTTTACTCACAAAGTTAAGGCTTAAGGTAGGCATTTAAGCATTTATTATTAAATAAATTTATTTCAGAAAATATAAGAGCTTTTTAAATATTGTTGAATACATAATGCGATCACTCTTATCAATATTTTTAACAGAGCTTTCTCAAAACATTTTTTCACTCTAATTAACTTCTATCCGCGTCTTTAAACGTTAAAGCCAATATAAATATTATTTTTGGAGGTGGATTTTAGATCAAAAAATTTTGAGATTCAAATCCTGCCCTAGCGATCGTATCCTCAACTCAATGTTCATCACCAGTCCTTACGCGTTCTGGACTATAGAAAACTTCTAAAACATTCCGATATTTTTGGTTTTAATGAACTGGTGGCGTCTCTGATCAATATTGGCAAATTACCTTGTAAATGAACATGAGTAATTTGCAATATTATCATCAATAAGTTTCATCAAAGTTTGTCACAGTACTAAGATTCACGATCAAGACAAGCACCGATTACTACCAGCCGAACGACAAAGGGCGTCAACAGCCATCGAGTTCCGAAGTAATACATCCATTAACCATCATAATATACTACAAACTTCTTTGTTAACTGTATTTTATTTAGTTCTTGAAATACTCCAGATTTTAGAGTAAACTATTGCAATATTGAAAAGTAATAATTATAATCGTTACTATTTTATCGCTTCTTCACCATTAATTTTTAATATACATAAACTGGATTTCCATGAATAGCTGATGAGATTAAATGTATTATGCCTTCTGTTATCGGTTGTATACAAAGCCAAATGCCAATTCTTTTGTTTGGCGGAGGAGCCTTTTTGGCGGTAGGTTTAAAACGAAGGAATTGTAAATAACATTTTTTTTTATAAGGGAGCCAGCTGACTAAAAAAATACTATTCAAAAGAACTAATTTGAAATGATTATGTAAATGAAACCTGTCAGCTTGCTTTACATTTAATAGGTACAAAATTAAGGCAGATCTTACCCGCACACCAGATTAAACAATGGTGGATAAGAAAATTACCCAATTGATAATAAAAAAATTAGCCTCTTGGCTCTCAATAACTGATAAAATGTTTTAAATTGTTATGACTTTTCCTTCCTCTAAATGATCAAGTTTGGTCATATTTTCGGTAACACCGGCAACGCCTAAAAGGCGTCAACGGGTACCGATCCGAAGACCTCACTAAATCATTCAATCGGCAGTAGCAACGGGCGGTGTGTACAACGGGCAGTTATGTAATCAATGCGAACTTAAGATCCGCGTTTACTAAGAATTCAACGTTTATATGGAACAATTGAAAGCCCCCAATCCTAGCACGAATATGTTTCAGCGGGTTACCCGTACCTCTCGGCCAATGAAGACACAAGGTTCCCAGAAGCTGCCCGCTGAGTCATCGGAGGAACTTCGGCGGATCGCTGGCTGGCATCGTTTCTGGTTAGAACTAGGGAGGTATCTGATCGCCTTCGAACCTCTAACTTTCATTCTTGGTCAATGGAAGCGTTTTTGGCAAATGCTTTCGCTTTTGCAGGCAACACCATAAAATAACGTTTGAAACAAACAGCTTTAATAACAAAACCAAATGAGATCCACTGGAACTTGACAATTTTCCATAGAAATATTCGCAACCAAACATTACATTTCCAAAAAAAAAATAACCAAAGGATAACAGTTCTTGAAACGTTCTACCAGAACTTGCAGGCGGGCTTAACAAAGATAAATTTTGCAAATTGAATCCATTATCATCAAGGATCTGAAATTCGCAGCGTACAACAAAACCATTTTTAAATTAATAACAACCAATATCCATAAATCGAAAAAGTCCTTGAAACAACCTACAAAATAAACAACAAAGATCCAGAATGATTCCGCACATTGAAGTCTTTTTGAACCGATTATCAAATGATGAGCAGGCCTTCAAGTTTTGGTCGAATTTTCACTGCCAAGTATTATACTTGTAAAAATTTACAACAAGTAATAGGAATTGAAACTTGAAGACAATAATAATAATAATCAACGATTACTCATTAAAAGAAAATAAACTCGAAATCAAATTTGATACTTAGGGCGAATAAAAGTAAACACTACAAGTTTTTAAAATTTATTACAGAATTGACCTAGGTAATTTTACGAGTGGTAGAATATTTGGAATAATTAATAGTAAATACCTAAATGTCTGCTCTAGGAATTAACAAGTTCCTAATATTTGATGAAAATTTTATTCTGGTTTTTTAACCGATATTTTGATAGTGCATGATTTGATAAATTTGTTTATTGTAGATACAAGATATGCCAATGCACATAAAATAATAACAAACATATTAATTAATTATATAGTCGGTTTAGAACATCGTAAAACGATGTATGATGCCCAACTTTCTCCCAACAATTCTCATAGATCCCAGGCTAGTACTTTATTAAGCTTAAAGCCCACTTAGACCCCACGACACGACACGACGCGACGATTCAATAGGCGACGACGGCAACGTGAAGCGAATGGTTTACATAGAATCAAATGCAAGTCCGCACATTAAGACCACGCGACAGCTTGAGACACCAGGCCATAGCACCAGGCTACAACAAAAGTGCAGTGCGTGGTTCAAGTGGGCTTTAAGCTTTAGGCTTTATGGTATTGTACGTTTTATCTGAGTGCTAAGGAACCGGCCTGATGCCTCAACCCCCCAACCAGGAGGACCGGGAGACGGCCAAAATATAAGATACTTACATGGCCCGGAGTCGAACCGAGTTCTCTACATTAGCAGTCAGTGTACTTAATGGCTATGCTAATGACCGTCTTAATGCACATAAAATTATTTTCTTTATTAAAATTTTTTTAAACATTTTATTTCTGACAAAAATCCTCATTACCATTAGTATTCGTTGAGTTAGCTAATATAAAAAAATAATATAATACGAAAATTGAAAAAGAATAGAAATTCTTGATCTTATTTTCGAAATACAAAGTTTTATAACAAGCACATTAATGATAATAGTATCTCAGGATTCTATTCTATCTAGATAATATTATTTATTAAGATCTAATTTACAAAGTTTTACTGCATATATTTAAAATTGTAAAGCT
The DNA here is from genome assembly GCA_958510855.1 of Rhagonycha lutea. Taxonomy (NCBI): domain Eukaryota; kingdom Metazoa; phylum Arthropoda; class Insecta; order Coleoptera; family Cantharidae; genus Rhagonycha; species Rhagonycha lutea. The sequence continues at coordinate 23,513,598 of OY294042.1, forward strand.
TTTAACCTCCTGGCTGTGGGAGTATTCCATATCTTCCAAACCCACGATTCTTATGATATGACATGTTATTTATTATTCTATTTGATACAGTTTAAATTTAAGGGTTTACATGGGTTTCGAAGATTAAAAAAGTACATTTTCTTAAGTTTTTTTAATCTAATTTTAGTAAAATATATCAAAAATATTTTTCCAATGTTTCAAGTCAATTGGAGTAAAATTATCTTACTGAAATTTTGCACGCTTCTTCTAGATCGATTGACTAGTGATTGAACGAAGGATTTTTTCCTTTTCTGATCAGAAGTTAGACTGGTAAGTTTGCGTGTGTGGGTGACCTGATGGAAAAAAACTAGATATATAATAATACGGATGCAAAGTAAGGATTCGGTTAGCAACTTCTCGAGGTAAATAAAACTAGGTCGAAAAACAAACGTTATTTTATTGAGTACGGACACAAAAATCTCACACAAACGAGCATCCGCCGAATTACCAAACATAAACAAGGTCAAATGGTTTTGAAGGTATCTGAACACCTTAAACGGTCTCAAATTAACAAGGCAATCGCATTACAGAGGATAGACTCACCTTAGATCTTTCGGTGCTCACAAATTTTACTTGATAAATATTATTCTCTGTATGCGATCGATAGCTCAAGATGGTATACGGTTTGCTTAGCTGGAAGTTGGTAAAGTTGATCTCAATGATACTAATTGACCCAAGGTCATCCGCCAAATATGGAGCCTACAAGATTACAGGTTGGATACCCACAACACAAAGGTATAGGAAATGAAAAAACTACTGTACAGTCTTCGAGGCGCATGTCTAAGATATGCTTGTTTAATTTCCTTATTGTTTAATGTACGTTCCAAACCAACACTGACAATACAATGCTTTAATGTAACACAATTTGGGTGTGGATTGTTTTCAAATCCAAATTTTTATATACCGTGTAATTTCTCTAGTACAATTGTAATCTTTTCTAACACAACTTAACTTGTGTTAAAAATTACTTTACCAACATTGCGCTAAAATTACATTTAATAAATTGTGTTAGAAAGGGGTACAATTGTGCTAGAAAAGAGTACAATTGTGCATAATGTTAACACAATTTGAATTTGTAGACAATCTTGACCTAAATTGTGCTATCTTTACATAAACACAGTTTATTTATGCGAAGGGAAGTGAGAAGGGTTTTCATAGTAGATACCTCGGTGATTTAATATTGCCTTCCGAGGGGAGACCGACAGAATAACGTGTTTACTCCGCCTGTGGACTCGAACGGAAAAAATCGGCACCAACAGTGTTTGTACAAAACCGCTGCTATCGCTTACAGTAATTAAAAGTTCTAGTTGACAAATTATTCACGGCTGTAAAAATGAAACCATGGAATTTGGTGGAAAAAAGCACCAACACAAATTGGAACTAAAGTAAATTCAATATAATTTTTTCAAGTTTTTAATAATAAATAATAGGTTTTTATTCATACTGCACCCACTGGGTGAGTGGTATTAAATCGGTCACCCATCTAAGTAGCAGCTGTTATAGGAATATTACTTGACTCGACACTAAATATAAGAGATATTTAAATCATTTATGTTTAATGGAAGATTCTATTTAAAAAGTGATTTAGTGGATATAATTAAATTTTGTTACATGCAGACAGAGCTGAAATAGCGCATTGCATTTTAACATTAAATATCGAATAAAAGCTTAAATCCATTATCAATGCAGAGCGAATACTACAGCGGTAAATCATTTTAAATAACGAAGATAATGAGACATACGGTGGCGTATAGTATGTGGAGGGGCGGAGGTGAAAAATATTTCGTGAAAAGCAAATAAAACGTTGAAACCAAATTAAAAAAATTTAATTACTGCTCGTCTAATTAAAGTAACAACACAAACAAATAAAGTGAAAGAGAGGGATACGTAAATTGTACTAATGCGAAGTTTAGTAAACACTAAATATCTTATTAGGTATATATCGGTTAATCCATTACTTTAATGTTAACGAAAATTGCGACGCAGCCTTTAATCTTACTCAAGATCTACAGTGACCGCACTTTACTAGGATCGACGATCGTTCTCTGTATACTTTTTCTGCCAATTTTAGTCTTACCCTTGGCCCAAACGGAAATTAGTTCTTTTTTACATCGACGATGCTTCCCCAATATCTTGGTTCGTCTCCATGCTCGATTTACTTAAATCGGCTCTACAAAATAATGATAACTTTCTCTCAGTTTGTGCTTGCTTGACTTTTATAATCCCCTTTTCTTTGAGCAGCGCAACAAATAAAATTTCATCAATTTGTGTTTAAAATTTGTAAATCCGCTACTTGAAAAATAAACGAATTAAACTGTTACAAAAATTTGCAGGTAATCTATCGTTATTAATTTAATTGCGCCACAATCAAATATTAAATTGAACCTTTGCACCACAGATAACTAAAATTTAAAATGTTTTATATTTAACTGCAACACTAATCCGCTACTAAAATTAAATGTCACAAAGATACGTTTCAAGCTCAATTCTAATTTAATACCTCTATTAGTTACTTTAAACTTTTGTTCGATATAAATTTTCAATACGATAATATCGAATTACAATGCAAACGATTTTCTGATTTGTACATAATACCACTTTAACTTTTATTACTCTTCAATTTATGTTTGTATGTTTCTAATGCAGATATTATTGCTTTTGTGCTTTATTCATTGCAGGTCACTTTTCAAATATTCCAGATACCATCATTTTTACCTGAATTATTTTATTTATATTTTTAACATTATTTAAACTATTCTTTTCAAAGTTTCAAAACCGTTATTTTACATTAAATACCGAGGTCTCGATTTGCGTCGTTTCTATTTCAATTTTTTTATTTCTAATTTCATATGAAATACATCCAATAGTTTTACTTATCATGGGATATTACTATGAAATCTTATTAAAAATTATGGTTAAATGTGCTTTGTTTCGATATGCGTCGGAACCTATTGCCGACTCAAATTGAGACCTCGGTGTACTTCATTAGAACACTTTGCAACAATAATACGGGTACGATTGGTATACTAATTTACTAAAAGATGATCAACGTGGCAAGCAACCCAGTCAGAACAAGAAAACTGAAGATTAACTGTCGAAACCAAATTGCAAGCACACATCAAATCTTTGTCTTCTCATGAGATTAACTATAGAAGGCAAGAAAGCAATAAAAAAACAAGAAAATCTTTGCTCCAAATGCGATATTGTATTGTGGTAATGAAGAATGGAAGCATAAGAAGAACTGTAAATACATCAATATCGGACCGATGCTGCTTATAAAGCTAAGAAGCAGGACAAGGAAGCAGCTTATGCAGATCCTTCCAGGAGATGTTTTAGATTTGACCTTCGACGGTGTTATACCAATGCCTTATACTGCATCTTCCATTACATTCTGTAAAAGGCAACTACGGACCTACAATCTGACCATATATGACAATGTAACTGCAGAATCTTATAATTACCGGGGGACAGAATAAAAGCAGCCATGTTGCAGCAATGTTCTTCAAAATTCAGTCGGAGGATCCTAACCGCGTTTTTATCATAAATTCTTAGTTCCAGGACATAAGTGAAGTATGATCATTCCATAATTGAAAAATAAAATAAGAAACTGAATGCTCCTGTTTATCATCCCCATGATTGGTGTCAGTTTGTTAGAAATACGAGAAAAATACAATTTTTTTTGCATAAAAAATGCTTTGTTAGGATTTGTTTGACTTCGCTACTCTACTAAAGTTGCTGTGGAAAGAAGTATACTTATGACAAAGCATAAAAATGGCATTCGATACAGACACACAAAATGTATACTTTTGTAGAAATTATTTGAATAATAATCATATTATCGAAGAATTACTAAAGTCTGTTTTTGAGTTTTATAAAAAGTTTCGAGGATTCCTCTTAAGAGATTTTGAAAACAGGATAGTTTACGACATGTTTCGATCTTATTAAAATGTCATCAGGCAAGCATAACCAATAAATTAAGGGCAATAATTAAAACTGAAACTTTTAAGTGTTTATTAATTAAGTTTTTAATATTTACAAACGTACATACCTAGTAAAAATTAATATGAGTGTATATTTAGAAATCTTGCTTTTTAAAAAATTTTCAATTAAGTAAATTATTTAGTGAAAATGTGTTTTAATTTTAACTTTTAAATACTTTTGGTTTGTACATTTGTATAATTATTATAAATTATAAAACAAAATTTTAATAAAGCTAATTGAGTTTTTACCAGATGATGGAATATTTTTACATGCCTTCAAAGCACTTATTACGTTACCATGAGCAACTGTTAGGAAAGTTTAAAACCAATGTGTGTAATTAAGTGGATAGGTAGATTTTATTAAATATTATTTAATCAACGTAGGTGGTTTTTAATTTAATATTAAAAATGTTTTCACTAATTAGTCAAATAATGTAGTAAACATATTACATATAACGTTTATAATTAGAACAATTAAAATTTATATCTCTGCAGTTTGATGATGTACGGCAAGGTATTATTTTTGAATTCTTAATGTAAATATTATTCAATTCATTATGAGAAGTGAGCGAATTCTGCAAACGACTCCCTTGGTAATGCGATAACAGTAGCATTAGGGAGTCATTCATTAACGGACGCCTCGGATGCGACCAACGCGTCAACCGAATATTCGGGCGGCGCTGTGCTTATTTAATGCAGGCTGCGGTGCGACGTGGAGCGTTGCGACGCCCCGCGGTGCTACTCTGTCTAGTTTTACTGTTAAAATAATTTAGAAACACCCGTTACAGGTGGCCCTCTTCATGTCCGTAACGCAGTCATGAATATTTTAGTCGAATTAATTTCTGGTTCAAATCGCCAAAGTTGCCGGGCTTTTATTAGAGTTTTTGTCTTTTATAGACCTCTATTAAATATATAACGTGTGAGAACTTGTTAATGAAACACACACGTGTGTAAGTATGTATATTCCTAAAAACCTTGTTTAATAAAAAATAAACGGTACTCGCACGCTTATTACACTACATTTACTTATTATTCCGGTCATGTTCCAAGCACATCTGCAAATAACTCGCCTCGTTTTTTTCAAAAAATATATATCTAATATTTACAACAACAATTTTTGGCACTTTAAAAAAGCTATACGCTGATTATTAACAACTTTATATTTAATTTTATGTTCCAAACTTTTTATCACCTCGTAATAAATACGCAACTCGCAACTTGATAACAATATAAAAATCATAAAAAATTTTATTTATTACTTTCCACATAATGTAATAAATGAATGCACAGTTATATTTTCCCAAAAGCTAATTTTTTATAATATTACCATCTTATTAATTATTTAATCTCAATACACCATAACACAACAATATTTTTTATTAATAGGGTAACAAACTTCTTTAATCTTTTCTGACGTTAATTTCAACAGTGCTATTTCGAGTATATGCCATATGGGCATATGTTGTCTAAAAAAGAATTCATTCTATATATTTTTTGAATCGAAAGAAAGAAATAACATTTTAACTTTCAAGCGCGGCGAGTACTTGGATGGGTGGCCATATTTGAGTACCCCCACCTATTGTTGTCAAAACATCCTGCTAAATGAATCATTCTAGTACGTATAAAACTAATACACGGAATTATTTATTGCACGAGAGCTGAACGTTAGTTCGTTTTCTAAGAGAAAACGCACTTAGCGGAACAAAGTTTTGGTTCTTTAGTGCCAACAGGTAACTATGATCTGAGCGTCAGTTCACTAAATAAAACTAGAAAAAAAAGAAGAAGAAAGAGGTGCCAGCTAATCACTAAAATAAAAATAAATCAAAAAGTAGGGTGTGAACAGTTCTAATGGTCGGCAGGTACAACACAGGTACTAAATTAAAATTCTACGATCAATATCAAAAATTGCTAGTTAGCGCCGGAGTAGATCAAAAAAAAATAAAACGAAGAAAACATACCCTTAGCGTCATCCAACAAGCGCCCGTTCAACTACAGAATCAACTGTATGTAAGGAGCAAACCACACCTAGTTGACGCGGGTAGATAAGTGTGCTCTTGTTCGCAAGGCTCCCGTCGTCGTCCGTTCGCGCGGACGTCGTCGGTGCGTATGCGACCTCGTGTCGCGACGACTCGTGATATATAAATTTGCTACTAGTCACTGCTATACGAGCAAAAGCGTCGAAAACTTTGGGGCGTCGCATCGGGGTCAAAAGAAATTTTTCGTTGCTGCGCAAAGTAACCGCCATCGGGAAACATAAAGCGTACGATGTCACTTAGTATTCTTGGTCACCAAACCGGTCGTAACGGGCGTCATTATTTATGCGGAACGCAAGGTTTTTTATGACAGGCATAACTGAACAGTCACAGACCGGCGTGAACGTAACAGCTTAGAAAAAATTGACCCGTAAAACATGATGCGAACGTCTTCCGAACCGTTTCGTCATCACGAAAATAACAAAGAGAGTGATTTTAATTTAGGTAAAATCGTTCGCGCGTCCACGTCAAAGTCGCACAAGAATGCGACTGGCTGGCGCCGCGAACTTACACGTTTACTGCGTGTATGTGAAATTGTAAATTAGTTACTCGGCTATGCACTGGCTAGACAGGCGTGCAGTCATCGTCGACGAGCGCTCCCGCGGTTTGTCTCCTGGAACGCTCAGACGTCTTCGAAAGAGTCGTGTCGCAGATCTTCTTCCGCGGTCGACCGACAGACGACGCGCCTGTTGCGCGTAGGCCGCAATTCGACCGTCCTTAGAAAGTCCCGTGCGGGCACGCGGCCCCTAACTGTTTCGGCGGGGTAGGGAATCAACCGGCGTGCTCACCGGACGGTGGCGTAGCGGCGCGGCCTTTTTGTCGTCCATTAGCGGTAGTGGATTGAAAAAAACAAATCGGCCGAACAAGGAGTAGCCTACTAGATGACTTTAAACTAGTTTTAGAGTACAGAAGGTCCAGGCCCTAGAGTCACAAGTAATTGTAACTGAGGTTATGATTCTTAACCCATGCATTTTGAGACTGACCTAAGTTGTCTAGTCTGCACAAAGGCAAGCTTGAGTTCATTGGACTCAAGTTAAACAATAGTTCTGATTATGACTCTACGTACTTTTTGTTCAAGTGGCGTCGAAACGGTCGCATCAAAATGACCGGCTGCCACCCCCATATATGCCCAATCAGCCATTAGAATAAAAGTATCATTATCTACTCAACATTTTCCCAGTTTTTAAGACCATTCCTAATTCTGTATTCCATTATGTCAACATTGGGCAAACGAAAAATCACTACCTTACTACAAAATTACTTGATTTGAATATTGACTATGTTTATAACAACGTCATTCGTTTTGTAACAGATGTTGATTTAATCTAATTGAATTAAGACGTGTCCTCATTTCTTCCAACACTGCCTCACTCATCAAATGCTATTCCGTAACCCAGAAGATTGTAATCTTCTGCCTTTCAGTATCCATTATATCTTCAGTGCGACATTCAAAACTTGCTCTTTGTGTTTACTTATGGATGGCTTTTATTTTCCGCGTGTCATAATGTTAGTTCTTATCTTCTCCATTGCTTTGACTACCTCAGCCCAAGTAATAACTTTATACTGACTACTGCGTTCGGATTCCATCCTAACTAGTACCAGAACATGGGTATAAGTAGCGCCAATAATTATTGAATCAACATGACGTTTAAGAGGCCTATCGTTCATCTACCAATGCATAAAAAATATTACAAAATATCGATATGTAACAACGTTACGACATATAATTACTAATGTTACATCCAACAGCACTATTCTGAAAATTCTCACAGAGGAAGCTGGTATTTGCTGCACGACGACGCACCCAATCACAATATAAATTCTTGCGTAATTTAATATATACGGCTTCTCAAAGTGGACTTTGGTGCTGGTTTTATTGAAAACGATACACTGGAATATTGTGATGTAATAAAATTCTTGTCTCTGGATTGTTTATCTCCAACAGAAATTCATTTAAAGTTGGTAAAAGTTCATCTACCTCTTATGGTCTATAATACATAAAAGCTGATACTGTAAGTATATCAAAGAAGAAAGCTTTGGGGAAAATGTGTGATGCATTTGCTGAATGCTGACCTAAACCAATGTGAAAACGAATTTCGTAACAATCTTTGGACCGGTTTAAAAGGAATCCAATGAATTTTGAGACGTGACTTCACCACTATAAGCCGGACATAAAACAACAATTCAATCAATAGGTGGAAGCCGGAGGTTCTGGACCAACGAAAGCAAAATCAATTTCATCTGCTGAAGGGTCATGTTCAAGATATTTTGGAATGCAAAAGAAATTATTTTGAATACATTAAAAAAGATGTCAATGGCAAGATAGAAAGTCATCTTTTGGATTCCCACAAATGGGCTTTGCTAATGGGAAAACTGAAGGACTTGATGTATGAATTATTAGAACTTCCACCCTATTCATCAGATTTGGTTCCCCCTGACTTCCACGTGTTTCCTAATTTTACAAAAAATGTATGGCTGGAAAACGTTTTCCATCAAATGATGAGGCGAGAGTAGCTGTAAATGTGTATTTTACAGACGGAACAGACGGAAACGCACTTTAAGGATAAAGTCCATAAATTGAAAAAGCGATGCACATAACAATAAATCGGTTATGGGAATTTCGGAAACATCTGGGTTTTTTCAAAAAATCATCAACAGGTGGCGCTAGTAAATTGTAAGGTGAAATAAAATAAACAGAGATTTAATAAAATAGATAGTTTTCAACAAAATTGAACAAAAAATAATCTCATTTTCAGTTAAATTACTGCGGTATTACAAATACAATTGTCACGAATTATGCAAGAAACTGGCAAGTAAACAAATTGTAATTGAATTTACCTAAAATCAGGTTTAAATTTAAAACAAACAGTAATTTCGAATCACCACACAGATTCAAAGAGATAACCTCTGGCGTATAACTTTTGGTTGAAATGCTTGGATGGTATTGACGTTAAAATCTGAAACGTATAAAATTCTTACTATATTGCGTCTATGACAAAAAACTACAAATTTCGTTTAGAGAAGTATTATTGTTCATTTTTGATTGTTTTTGATTTTAATAGTGTTGGCATTTTGGTAAAAAGGTTCAATAAAGTTTTTGTACGTTTATTTTGAACACATTGTTCATAGCATTTTGCAATTAATGTCATTTTACAGCACATTTGTTCACACTTTTTTTAACGCTATCTAGTGCTTTATTGAACACCTCCTGTTTTATATTATTTACTTCCAAAACTGTACAAAACTTAAAACAACCTCTTTATCATTTCTTATTGTTCCTTTAACAACAACATTAATATAAACACAGAAAATACCGATTTGCTCATTAAATATAATATTACCGTTAGGGAATCCCCGACACAGGGTTTTCATTTTACGCTATTGCGGAAAATATTGTTTCATGAGTAGATCGAAATTTGTTTTGTGTTTACATAAAAAAGTGTTGTAAGATGTAGAAAATTTACGATTGCTATAACTTTTGTATAATTCTGGAAGAAAATGACATAAAACAGAACATTGCTTAGTATATAGCATATAGTTTCTTAGCATATAGCACTAGACAATGCTCTTAAGAGCATTAAAATCCGAACTACGGGAATAATATTTTGTTTATGTTAAGTGATGCACAGCAATAATTGCTTTGCGCGTATAATAAACCTTGTAGTTTTAGTAGTACAGCTAAACGGACACCGGATACTAAGCTAACATTCAGTTTAGAGCTTTGTAATCGCACTGCCATAATATCATAATTACGTTAAAATAAAAAATAAGTTAGTCTTATTCTTCATTAACTTATTACTCATTAAAAATTTAAGTTTTTCAAATAAACTCTATAACTCCATTGTAGTTCATTGAATATTTTAATATTTGAAAAATTCACTCATATTTGCGAAATTTATTAAATTTTTTAGCTAAGATAAGACAGAAAATTTAAAACTAACTTTCGCGGTTTTACTAATTTTCCAGTATGACGCAGGCGTAAAAATAAACGATTAAACTTTAGTAAAAGTTGAAATTTATCCGTCATTTTCAGATCAAAATTTTCCCAATGGCACTGAAAGTTGTCAATTACATTACCTTGAAGTAATTGCATTACATGAGGCGCAAACGCGTTTATTCTGTCGTTATAATTTAATGATTATAAAGTTACGATATAATACTACTTAACATCTAAATAGATTTAGTAACAAATTTAACGGAAATTTTTTTAATAGACTTACAGGAATATTTTATAAGTCTTTATTGAAATCTTATCATAATAAGCTCAAGTTGTTCAAAATAATTAAGATATTAATTAATTACTTACTTACTTCAATAAACATTATCACAGTAGAATAAATTCGTTCTGTTGTATTTATTATCCCAGGAAATAAACTTATTAATTAATATATTATTAAATGTTATGGAGGTGATAAAAATGTAGATCTAACCTATTCATTGATGCTCAAATTGCTATAAATTTAAACCACTGCCCGGATAGTTCACAAATATAGTGGTGAATAGGCGTATTAGGATTTGAACGGTAGTACCATATCAAAAGAAGGTTTGAAGTATGCCAAAAGAAATGTGCTATGCAAGACTGTAGGTATATATTGATTACAGTAAAGAGAGTAAAAGAACAAATGACTGGACGAAAAGATGAAAGAAATAGAAGAAAATAACAACAAAAATGATATGAAGAATATTTTATTGTTTGAATGTTAAGAACAAAAGTAGAGCCAATGCAGTTAACAAGAACAATAAGGAACAATGAGGGGAGAATGGAAAGCCAACCAGAGAAAACGAATAAAATTTGGACAGAACATTTCCAGAAGCTACTAAAGACAGAAAGAAATAAAGAACGAGAACAAAGTGAATTAGAGCTGTCGGAAGGAGAAGAAGAATTAATGGAGCCGGATAAGGAAGGGATCGTGCAAACAATAAAAAGGCTTAAAAATGGGAAGGCACCGGGTAGCGATGGGATAATGGCAGAATTGATTAAGTACGGCGGCGAAGCACTGCATGATGAAATAAGCTTACTTGTTAAAGAAATCTGGAGCCAAGTCAAGATGCCAAAAACATGGAGTGAAAGAATTATAATACCACTAAAGAAGTTTCCATGTAATAAAAGAGGCGGCAGGAAGATGGGATTGTTGGTAAACGTGGGAAAAACAAAATTTATGAAGTGCCAGAGAACAATCACCTGTAATAGAAAGGTAATGAAAATAAATGACTGCATATTCGAACATGTTGAGAACTTTAATTACCTTGGTGTACAAATAAATAGCAATAACAACAGAACGATAAATATACAAATCTCTAATACGACTGGTGGTAGCGTATTCTTCAGACACAATGTGCGTGGCCCGAAGAGAGGAAGAAGATGTGAGAATCTTCGAAATAAAGGTGTTAAGAAAGATTTTGGGCTCGAAGAGAGTGGATGACGAATATAGAGCGAAAATGAACCATGAGATCCAAAAGGAGATGGGTTGTGAGGATGTGGTTAAGTTCATAAAGGCGTGGCGATTGAAATGGCTTGGACATGTTATGAGGAGCAGCAACGTGGAAGCGATAAAAAAGATAACGTTATGGAAACCGGACGGAAATCGTGACCGGGGAAGGCCAAGATTGCGCTGGAAGGATTGTGTGATGGAGGATCTGGGAATGATTGGAGTGATGAACTGGAGATCAATTTGCAGCGACCAGGAGATGGAAATTAATAGTGAGGAAAGCGAAACACACCCCATGCTCTGATAAACGATGTACTTTGAAACAATTGTATGGTATTTTGATGAGGACTAATCTCCCTCTCAAAAAGGATTTTGTAAGTCCCGAAGATCAATAGATCGTGGATGGATAATACAAAAATGGGATGAGTGGTAGAAATAATTTCAAATACGAGACACGATCGGGAAGAGAGAAAATAGGCGCCAAAGCGGATTTAAACCGGAAGCGCGATATGACGGAAAATCGACGGCGAGTAACTTCTTAAGTGCGGGAAGTCAAAATATAGGCTAGAGTGGTGTCAAATAAAGAAGAAAAGGTGCAGCTCATGCGCAGAAACAAAAACTCGTACAATCGTGTTTATATTGGTGTCACGCGATCTCTACTGCGCCGAATTTTGGATACGGCTTTTCTTCTTTATTTGACACCACTCTATCTACCAGTAGGTATGTTTTTACAAATCTCCCAGGATTGGCATAATATAATATTCAAATATTTGACAACAGTCGGGAGCTGTATGCACATACAGGATGAACAAGATTGATTGTTTTTCTTAAAATTCGGATTCCTAAATTAAATCTTTTGCCAAAGGTGAAAATCTATACCTTAAAATGGAGAGTAAAAAGCTGTTGCTTATATTAACAATTTGTACTTTAAAATTAAATGCAAGTTGACTTATATTGTTGTAGAACAAAATTAAAAATTTACTTACATTCAAGCACAAAGTTGCAGTCGATCACCAGTACTTTGGAAGTATTTCCAAGCATAGAAAGAAACGTAGCATAATTCACGAGCGCATAAAGTTCCAACAAAATAAATAATCAAGTGCCGTCGGAGAATACTTGTTAGTAAAGTAATATACGAACAAACCAACGTTAATTTAACAACAATTGTTTAAAAATCGATTTTAAAATAATAAGAATTCCAGACACTAAAGTGGGACGAACATTTTCATGGTAGAAGCTCAAAAACATCAATGTCAGGTATTACACGAGGATACAAAAAATAATCTACTGGTTTGAAACCACAGCATATCGGGTGGTGCAAAGTATCCCAGATATGATGGCTATAATAGAAAATTTTATGAGCCAAAAACAAATATTATTTAACGGAGATTTATTATCTGGCATTGAATAGATTAGTCTAATTTTATTGAGTGGGTTTACTTTAAAATTTTCTCGTGATGTGCAGGAAAATTATATAATTCGGGGCTTTCTAAATACATATTATATTCAAAAGAAACAAATACCTACCCTGCGGTTAAGGATGTTCTGCCCAGGTTAACAATAATAAGCCACCCTGTGCCTGAGTTCGTAACAAATTGTATAAAAAAACAGTCGGTTATTATAATAATGTTGAAGTTAATAATAATAGGTAAATCTGCATTGTAGAACTGAAAACAATATCGGCAAGGGTTGAGCAACATTTTTCCCTCAAGGCTTTGAGGCTGTATTGTAACTTCGATATAGAATCTGGCTTGAATTCAGTAGAATTTCTTTTTAAATATTAAAATTAACACTGGGACGGCGCATAAATGTATAAGATAATGAGTTCAGTATTTTAATAATACAGCGCAATCATAAAAATGGTAACATGTTTGAAATTTATTTATTTTACATTATACAGAACAAAACAAGCCTGAAAGGTAAATAATTAATTCAAAATCGACGTGTATATCATGGAAAAGCAAATAGAAAGGGTCGCGAGAACTAACACTGCAGCAATGCTAGCGGCATTGGCGGCGGCGTCGTGCGTGCAAGCAGATAAAAACAGCAAATAGTATGAAAATAAGGTTTTGTTACAATACACAATATATTGTACAAACCATTATTTTTAGGGCAGAAAATAAAGTTTTTATTGTATTAACATCTTTTGTGTGACGCCTTGATCATTTTTACAAAGAGCTAATTTTTTGTGGAAAATAATAATTATTGTTACAAGTAGACTGTATCAAAAAGTATGAATTCTTGTCAGAAACGTCGTCCTTGTAAACAAACCTCATAAATATTGTACAAAGCCCAGACCCCAATTTTCACGAGAGTGAATTTAGCTTCCACTATCAGGATAAACTGAATTTGAGAATTAATTATTAACAAAATCGTTCTAAATAGGTTTAATAGAGTGCAGCTTGGGTAATAGTTAAATTATGACTATAGGCACCGTCTCCATCGAGTTTGACCGTTTGCAGATTTTATCTTCTCGTAATAAACCGTATGTCAGGCAACATTGCGTGACGTACCATGACAACATAAAATACAGTCATACACCCTTTATTCTTTTCTCATGTACTTCTTTCTAGTATTTTTATTTTCATTTTCATTAATTAAACAAATGAAATATGTATCTACATATAATACGTATACATTTAATTTGAAGGTTCCGTGTTACATAATACACCTTATATGCATAACAACATTTTACTACATAAAACAATGGAACATATAAATTTTTGAGCACCCCTAATTTTCTTCATCAAATGTATATTAATTTGAAATGCAGCCGCAGAATAGTAATTGCAAATGCTCGGCATAATAATTTCGCATCGATGACATATTATAAAATTTTCGTAATAAATATACAAATTGTTAATACTTACTAATTATTGTAATAATAAATTAAAATATCTTCTTTTTAAAATTGTTTTATATACGTGCGCATTAGCCCATTATCACTGTTGCTTTTGTGATTTTCATTTCTCAATTCAATATTTTCAAGCACAATTTTCTTACAAAGCTCAAAAATTGGATGTTATTTTTGCCATTTTTAAATTTTTACTGGTCACACTTAGTTACATTTTGTGATCCCCTCCCCCATCCTTATCATGGACATTTTCAAATCTGATATGATAATAATCATGTAGCTACATAGATTCAACATCCTTTCATATTTGTATTTGTTTAATTTATTAAAAACTAATTTCTTTGAATGTACAACAACAATGTCGATAAGACATCCTGACACGTCTTTTATTTTAGAATAATTCAAGACATCCTTTTTGTTCACTTCTTCGCTCCCTTGACTCGCGTCGTAACAAAAAAAAAACAATTAAGAGGAGCCTAATAGAGAACGCATATGAAACTATATCGCACTCTTTTACATTCGTGGCGCAAGATGGCATAAAAAACTTTTAAATATTCGTTTGCTTTTTAAAATCTACCATTTGGCCATAAAAAAAATTCAAGCTATTTCGTTCAATACTTTAAAATATAATAGCGATACAGAAATCACCATTATTATTGGTCATTTACTATTTTAAAAACGAATAAATTGCAATAACTTCCAAATAAAGGTTTTTACAAAAAAAACGCTCATTGATTTCTTGACAACATTGACTATTGACCATAACAAGGATAAACAGATCCGTCATCAGTATCACTTGGTAAAAGAGAATGTAGCCTTCTACCGACAGATGATTGCGCCCTCTCTCTTTGAGCTTATTATAAACGAAATGTCCTTGTGGCTATCCTTAATTTAAAATATTCTTTTTACAAGAAAAACACAGGTTTAACATATAATTGAAAATAAAAAACTTTTACTCAATATTTTAGACAAAAAAATATCCAGACAAAATTTTACACAAATGCATGAGGGGTAGCGAAAGGAAATGGTTTGCGGATCACTTATTGTATAGTATATACTATATATAATTAATAAATAAATAATTAAATGGGATATGTGAAAAAGTTAAATTAAATAAATTATTTATTTAATTTTATTGAGCTTTCAGATGTGGGTATGTCCGTCAGAATAATACAATAATGCATTGAAAAATATATCGTCCCCTTAGTACTATAACTAGGTAACTTGAATTTTGGCTGTTTTGAGTTAGCTACATGTAATCACCTAATGTTAACCGCTTCATTTAGTGCTACAACTAAAAAAGTTATATTATGTTTCTAAATTAATATTAAATATCCACTTGCAAAATGTAGATACATTTTAATCCAAATTTAGAAATTATTTTTTTACGGACAAATAAATAGTTTCCGCGCAAAATTTTTTAGTGATTCGTGTTCAGAACATCATGGAGCATGTCCACACCAAATATGAAGAAGATCGGTGTTGTAACCGTAAACTAGAATCATACCTAAGTATATCCTGCCAATTGCTATTCTAAATTTTAAACTTGATTTTCTCAATATGAGTAATTTCAAGTTACCTAGTTATAGTTCTAAGGGGACGATATAATATAATAAAATTTACAAACAAATAAAATATTGTATTATTCTGACAAAGGAAATACCCATGTCTGATAGCTCAATAAAATTATATAAATAAATAATTTATAATACTTTAACTCGACATATTTTAAAATTTCCTATTTAATTATGATCACGAGTAAATAACTTATGAATTTATATTATATTACTCTAGAACCCGATATTAAAATAATTGTTAAACTTAATGGGGTTAAATCGCGGTAATAGGAGTAAGAGCACTAAATAATTAAATGAAAAACTCTATTGAAACGGAAAAAATAATAAGGAATTAAATAAGGAAAAAATTTTATATTTACATTATTATTATAAACAGCAGCTTGGCGATGATTTTGGGCTTGATAATACAATTATTGTTATCAACCAAATCATCGTTCTTAAAAGTTGCAATTTAAACATTTAATATTTAAAGTTTTTCTATAAATACAACTCTTAAAATACAAAACAATTACTAAAATTAAAGTTACAAAAAAATTGTTATCTAGCACTCGGATAAAATTAAATTGCGTATAGCACTGGATAAAACTCTTGGTTCTACACGCTGCCGCTCGAAACGCTATTAATTCTAAATTTAATTGTAACGCACTTATAAATTGTTTTAAAACTTTATAAAATCGTTTTGAAAACTCATCAAAACATTATTCCAAATTGTGGAGTTTATTACTTCGAAAACAGGTATGTGAAATATTTAAATTTCCTACAAAATCCTTTTTTAACCTTAATGATTTTAATTCTGAAAGGACTTCATTTCGATTTGAGTGACCAAATATTATAGTAAGTAATGAAATACTAGAGGTACATTTTTCGTTAGTGGTTGGCATGTGACTTGGGCTTGCGTGGCAAATGTGGAGGTAGACATCCATGACAACTAATTCCGCCAATTGACACAACCATAGAACCGAAATAACAAATATTCGTTTCTGTACATTAGCCACTCCCAACCACTAACGAAAAATTTTACTCTACCATTTGAAAATTTCATTTGAGAGTTTTCTTGGACATAAAAAAGCGTTTCTCGTTCTATTTCTTTCAAATGCAATTTTTTTTTCTTCCTTATTGTCAAAAAGGGCTTTCATTTCTTCTTTAATCAAATTTTTCAGATTTTCATTTCCACAGAAAACACGCGGTATATTGGTTATATTTTCTTGAGCTGTGTTTCTATACATTTTTCCAAAAGCTGATTTGAATGTAGAGCATTTAGAGAATGTAGAGTAAATGTTATTTGCTATTTTACAAATAAAATTTATTCAAATTTGAATCTAATACTTGCCCAATTATGTAGGCAATGAGTGGCATTTTTACAAGTACTAAGCTAATTAATTTATTTATTTAATTAACAGACTTTGTAAACAAAAATGTTATTATAAATGGCGTAATATGATATTAATACACATTAAAAATATAAATAATAGATGCAAAACACTAATAATTGCAAAAACAGTACAGAAAACACCGAATGATGTAAAAATAATTATTATGCCAGGGTACCGGGTAGCCCATTCGGGTGATATACGTTGTTTTTTCATACGGTAACATGAGGGTTAACTGGGCTAGTACGGCGAATATAAGTCGATAAATCTAACAATTTGGATAATTTTGGAAACTATTATTTTTGGCAAGTTTTAGTTTTATACAATAAAATGTCTTATTCTTTCGATGAGTAGGCCACTGAGGAGACTGTCAAGATTGTCACTGCAAAGTCACTGTCCTAGTGTGGTGCACCCTTCAACCAAAAATTATATTCAGAAAAACAAATTACTCAAAAACTATAGAAAAATTTCAGAAAATATAGAAATTATGATATAAAGATCACAATAAATATTTTTCTATTTTTAGCGTTGAATTTTTGTCAATTGGTTGGACAGGTAAATAATTATACAATATAAAATCGATTAATTAATTAATTAATCACTTAAGCGTGTGATAGCAGTAAATACTTACTTTTTAAATCAAAACCCGCATAATAAAAATCTGAAATGAGAATTTAATTTAAACTTACTCTGTTTTACAATTTAAATGCCTTTTTTGCAGCAGTAACAACAAATAATCTGCCTGAAAGTTCACCCAAATTATTTATTTAATTAATATTATATAAACAATAACAAAAGGAATTTAAGTTATAAAGATGATTCATAGTTCTTGCAACTTTGTTGCACATATACCTTTGTAAATGGAATGCAGGATATGTCGGGCCGTTTTATAGGGATTACAAGAACTGCAAAGTAGAACGGAATTAAGTTTTAGGAAATGCATTAAAATCGAACGAATAGTGTGAGAACAAAGAAACAATATAGTAAAAATCATATACAGGGTGAATGAGACCACCCGTATTAGTCTTTTTTTTTCAAAAACGGTAGGTCGTAGAGAGTTGAGTCAAAAATATTTATTATAAAATCCGAAATAAAGAATCGAATATTATTATTTCTTGGAAAGGTCGTCATCCCGAGTAGTTTGCTCCAGAAACTCCAAAACTCCAGAATTTTAAATTTTATAGGTCGAAAGTGGTATTGTTGAAAATATCTTTAAGAAATAAGCAAGTTTTGTGGGAAAAATTATTTTATTACTCCCACCCCTTTTAAGTAATGGTAGTCTCATTCACCCATATGCAATCGAATATTACTGAAAAGGGGAGGGAGTAATAAAATAATATTTCCTACAAAACTTGCTTATTCTTATTACAAAAATTTTCGAATGATCCATTAAATTTAATGTTTACATTTGGGGGATCCCAATAAAGATTCATTGTACCAGTAAAATTTTATAATATTTAATACGGTACTTTCCAATCAGTACTCCCATTATATTAATAACTAAAGGTTAGTTTTCAGGTATTTAGTTATTTTTCCAACAGTTCTAGGCGTGAATGGATGTATAACAAAAATTTTGGATTATAAATCTAGTCTACATTTCAACACCAGAACCACTTAAAATGCCACTTAAAATAGAGTATTAATTTGCTAACTACTTGAAGTACGATTTTAATAAGAAGATACCACTAATATTTAACCTATGGTTAGTGATAATTAATAAAGCGGAAACAAATAGAAATTAACATTCAATTAGTTAGTATTACTTAACCCAATATTAAATTGAAATGTGGTCAGAATTTCGAAGCACGTACTTGATGATGATGCGTAAGTGGAAATAATTAGTTCATGCTATTAGTGTTGAGGTATTACTTTACTATATATTATGATCCAAATTAAATGAATGAAAATTTACTACTGAATATTATAAATATTTAAACTATTAATAGAGTTTCCTTTTTACTTTAGAATTTTGATCGTTTATGAATAACAAAATTAAGTAGTTTTCGAGAAATAGAAATTATATCCTGACAATGAAAATACTTTGTTACTCCAGTTTTTTGGCAAAATATAATAGTTATAGACTAAAAATAAAAATTGTTTAAGAATTTTGCTGCTATAATTTTTTCACTATTTTTGCTGTATTTGCAGGTCTAATAATTTTTTAATTTTTAACAAAAATTTTTTTCTTGCTCCCTCGTAGCAACCCCCTTAATTATTAGAATTTGTTTACTAGTTTTGTTGTGTTTTTAAGTATAAAGTTATCTATTTTAAGGTACGAAACCGTTTTGACAGAGAAAAACAATTTATAATTTGGCCAATATTATCCCCAGACTCTGATCAAAGTTACCCCAACATGCTTTAACCCTCGTCAGGCGGCATTATTTTTACAACAACGTTTGCAGGCGGCTTAGGTACAATATTGTACTTCCATATATTTTGTATGTAAAACTAGAAAGTCCTGTGTGTTTTGAGTGAAACCCGTTTGCGATGAACACTCAGTACCAAAGACAACGTGTATTACTTGCGAAGAAAATATATAAAAAAAAGTATAAAATTTGTTTTATAATATAAAAGAACCTGATAATTCACAAAGAAATCGTATTTTTTTTTTTCTTGCATTACCTTCATACAAAATATACGCAGGTACAATTGTACCTTCTCCGCATGTTATGGGTGTAAAAACATCTGAAACCCCTATTTCGGGAGGGGATGAAGATATTATTCTGAAATTTAGACTACATATTTTAGATCAAAAATGTAGAGATGTTAGAAAATTTCAGCCCTTAACGACTTCTAGAAAAAAAGTTATTGCAATTTACACGCTCAAAAGGTACAATTGTACCTATGCCGCCTGACAAGGGTTAAAACAATGTGTTGTAGTACTTATCCCTTTCCTAAGTATAAAAATATTACTCTATAAACTCACTGATGTGGAGACGAAGTTTTGTAGCCAATTTAAACTCTGTAAAATATGTGAAAAGAATTATTTTCACGTAATTTTTTTTGGCAAACTTTTGGCGCTAACAACTACACACAAAATATGTTGGAATCAATATATCCCGATGTTACGATATACACAAAGTTTGATTTCAAATTGTACCCTTAGTATACTTATATCATTGCTTAATTAAATAATTGAATTGTTAAATTAAATTTTAATTAAATAAATGTTTAATTAAACAACGAACGAAGTAGCAATCCTTTATTGGTAAAGAAAAATATTTATAACTGAGCAAATTGGTTGTAAGATATTATATTGATTACCTACTTAAAAAGTCAAAATTAATTCATATCTACCAATTATTAAAATGTAAAGGTGGTTTGGTGTAGTATGTGAGGGTTGAGCCCTGAGCCGACTCCTAGCCTCGAATTCCGGATACTACCAAATTATTTATTGTGTTGTTGCGGTTGTGGATTCCACGTTAATCTGTACGTGCAACAAAGATACAAAAGTGAGTAGGAGACACACTGCATCCATACCTAGCATGATGGAATTTGACGAATGGAATCATATTTCCGATCAGGTCGCTCAAAATACTTTAATTATTATGATAGTCTCAATGGTCCCAGTTACAATGTAAGCTATAAAATTGAATTTAACATCTATTACCCCAAATCTTGAATTATTCCAATTGTGTCAAATCTGGATGAACTATAAAGGACATAAGTAACAGGCATAACCAGAATTGCCGAACGGTTGAGCAATTTATTTATGGTGATGAGTACAAGCTTATCTTTTGCATGCCAAAAATTCATCTTGATTCGGTTAGCCTGCCTCAAAGAGCTAGATTTCTCTTTCAAAAAGTATTCTTCATAATTTACATAAATTCAAATTTGTCAAAACTGTCAAATCCTTTTGGAAGGTACAAGGTACTCAATATTACTTTCTTCATTCCACTGTCAAAAGATTAGTATAAAATGACGGTAAGCAGTCTTTTAATTTAATAGACATAACAGTCAGTTAACCCTGCGGCAGTCGCGCCTTTTATTTTCCTTAGAGCAGTCGCGCCGCGGTCCTTAGGTCCGCATAATGAGATATCAGTTGTTTTGTGAGATTATGTTGCATATCACACATATTTTTGTGTATTATTGTGTACATACAAATTGGCGATGTCATTATACAATAAAAGAACTTAACAAAGAATTTAAATAAAGCAAATATTATAGAAATAAATTGCCACATTTTAAGAAGCAGAATAGTACCAAAATTTTAACGGAATCGTAAAATTATATATGAAAAATTGAAAATCAGTGAAAATCGAGAGCCATATGTACACATAATATGTGTACCAGGGGTCCGAAGAGGATATAAAAATAACTAAAAACACTTACAGGATCAGTCGTGCAAGGGAATGGAGGTCCGAAAAAACACACCACTAGACATCAAAGACTGATAACATAACATACTGAAGGTAATTTTCTAGTCGGGTGATGTTGATATCAAATTTTGCCTACCATAGTCAGGAAAGCATACCTAAGCACATCATTCGATATAATGATGATTATCTAAACAATATCAAATTTTATCAATAGTGCGGACCTCTGTTCCTCGACGCGACTGCCGGAGGGTTAATAGAAACCATATGACCAAACCAACATCACGATTGCCTTAATTACAAGGACTTACAGGTTGACGTGGAATCCTAGCTATGGTACAAATAAATTTAGGTTTTGGTGGAATTGAAACGCTGAATCGTTCGAAAAAGAATCAATCAGCCTACCATAACATCAATCTACCTCTACAATTATTAATTCGGAAATTATTCTAAAAGTTATAATAAAATATGAGTAACTTTAACGTATAATTTAGTTAATATTATGTAATTTAGGTTATATCCAAGAAATCAATACATTTTTATGTAATTGCTATATTATTATAATAATATATTAATATATATATATGTAACATATGATGGTCGAGAAGAAGAAAGAAGTAAGCGTTTGTTTGCCGTTTCTCCCTAGTGTGCTTTTGTGGTGAGTTGCTTGTAAAGTGCAGTTGATTAATGTGCGGTGCTTGTTTTCAGGACATGAAAGGTGGGTGGGCAGCCTCGCCGGGGAACACCGCTCCCGCGAATCCACCAACTCTACTCGCTGTACAGCCACTGTTAACGCAAGCTAGCACCCCTGTTCAGGTAGTTCAGCCGCAACCTCAGCCTAAGCAAGATACTTCAAGTAAGTACAATAGGAAATCAAATGACATCAAATATTCCAATCATTGTGACCACAAATAAAGATTATTCTTGGACGCTTTCCAGATACATAAGCTTCAATAATAGAAAATTATACACAATGTAGCATTAATTTGTAACTTTAAGTAAGGTTTTTGAAGCGAATAAATTCCATTGTTAATAATTTTGTTTGCTGAGAAAGGAAAAATGCATTTCAAAATTCAGTTTATTTCCTAAAAATAAAAATAATTCTTTAATTAAGAAAGCGAAATAAAAATTATTATCCACAATTCAAAATTTTGAAGGAAACTCATGTTTAATTAATTTAAAGTTAACTTTTTTAAGTGTTTTTCTATTGTTGTATTCAATTTAATTAATTTGTTTCATATTAAAATATCAAACAAACGTGCACTATTATTTTTCAAGAAGAAATTATCATAATCGCAATGTATGACTAAAAATTCTATATTGACGAAAAGGGAATAAGTTTCCTGCAACAAACTAAATTGCAAGTCTGGTCTCGGGTGTGAAAAGTGGAAATCATTACACACCAAGGAACCAAGAAACTAATGCACACAATAAATACAAATAAACATATAAAGGTTTTCCTTAAATCAAATAAATCCAATATTATAGATATACAATACGTGATTGTATATTTAATTGTATTGGATTGAGAGGAAATTTATAATTGAAAAACAAAAATTGGTGGTTCTCTTAAATACTTAAATTTATTTGCACATCATAGGAAAAAGGTGTTTAACTGCTTCCATAGCTGCGAAGTGGCACAGTCAAAGAGCAAACGTAAGCCAGTTATCGTAGGATTTAGCCCGTATTATATTATATTATACTACATACAAATAAACAATCGATTACTTTCGAATAGGAAATTTGTCACGAACGGATAGAATTTTTTTTTAAATTTAAGGTGGAAGTTAAAATTTACACTTTTGAAATAAAGGATGAGTGTTGAGATGATTCTATACTTCATCTTATTTTAATATTGCATTATGCATAGGATGTTAAGTATACGTGTGAACAGATCTGAGGTGCGGCATGCAAATAGTGACTTGCGGGTTTTGTCACCTATAGGATATTTTGACGCGCATAGGTAACATATTTAACAATAAGCGATGTTATGATAAATAAAAGCAAGACAAAGAGACCAGGCTTTCCAATTAATAATTTATTGGATGGCCTTTATTTTTAAACGTCGTAATCTTTGTAAAAAGAAATTTACAAAGAAAAATTAAAACGTTGTAATTAATTAGTGTTTATTAGATTAAAGATGATATAAAAGGAAAATTTAGCTTGGGGTATTAAAAGGAAGTCTCGTGCCTTTTCTAGCCGCAATTCGGATAACTACCTATAAATAAAAGAAGAGAACATTATCTGACAGAGTTTGGGACCAGGTATTCCATTAATGATGGCCTCAGGCTTTGAATCTGATTACCGAAATGAATGCTTTTCTGTAATGTTTTATAAAAAAAAATAAGGCAGGTTAGCTTAAAAAAATAATTTGGTTCTGGATCAAACGTGAAATATGTCAACGCCTCGAGATAATTCCGGTGGTGATACAAGTAGTCCGCTATACGAAACCTTGATCATATTAATGAAATACTCAAACGTCTGCCTAATTCCGGGATAGAGAAGGAAATTCGATGCTTGCTCACTTGTTTTCAGTGGTTAGTGGTTGTCCGTTCATCCCTCGCTGGTCTGCAGTCGAACACACAATTGACCCCGTATGTCACTTCATCGCGCAGAATACAAAGCAGCCATCGGTTGAGCAAATCTCTGATGTCCTTTGTTTCAAAGTGTTTTTGTTAGATTTTTTATCCCTTGTTCATTTTCCGCGTTTGTAGTTAGCTATAAAATGGACAAGCGCGGCGCTATTGTAGAATTACACGAAGAAGAATCATTTTTAAACAGCAGATGTTACTCTAAATCTATTGTTAAGATTTTGTTGATTTCAAAAGCTTATCCACGAACAATTAAATTACTAAACAAAAAGAAATAATCAATATACAATATCGTTTTTACAATTTTATTATTTATTTACAATGTTCAACATTAAACATTTCATTATCATTTAACAACAAATTTTGTTACTCCACCAAACCCCTTTTACAAAAAAAAAACAATTCTAAAAGCTGGAGGGTTGGAATTAATTAACCGAAAAGTTTTAATTTGAGTGTCAAGGTAAAAATATGATGGACCCTAATTACCCCAACATCAGCCGTGTGTTACTCGGAGAGATATGTTACTAGGGAATTTAATCCAATTTTTAAATTTCGATTAACACAAATTTGAATCTGTGTAACAATTTTATGGTAGCCATTAATTATAATTGTTATTATAACAATTGTCTAGAAATTTTATTAGTCATTTATTTTTAATTTTTAAATCTTTATAATTCAAATTTAAAGCAAATATTTACGCGATATGTACCCTTTAAATTCAAGCTGCGCGTTTAATTTGTTATTAAAATTGCAATTTCCGTCGTGCATGTCCTGCTGAAGAATCAATCATGCATTTTATACTAGCAGTTCCTCGCTCAATATGATACCAATTTCCGGTTCACTGTAATTTGTATGTTTAAAAATTGAACAAAAATTTTTTGTTTTCAATTTAAGTTAAACGTATTTTATAATCACATTTTTTTAATTATATAAAGAAATTTCATTACGCAATTTTCTTTTAAACGAATTTTATTTGATTTTGAATGATACACAGTAAAATAATGGAGGGGACCTATTATATATCGACCCTAAGTCCTTGTTAGTAAGGGCAACTACCCTGTCTTTCCAGCTTTACAGTTTTTTGCTTATATGGTAAACGGTCCTGCAGCTAACCTAGTCATCTAAATGAAAGTTGTATGTAACTAATCTGAGTAGGTTTTATTTATACAAACACAAGTAAAAATTAAGATGGGGTTAAAAAGTTTGATTCCAAAATCAGGTATAGGACACACATAACATAATTTTTAATGGCCTAAAGTCTAAAGATGTATCTCGAAACAATATAAATTAAGAATAGGAATAAATGGTCATGAGGTGCGGTCCAAAAAGAGCTTATGAATGTGACTGAGTAACTGAAGAAGCAATTAAGAGCGAACAAAAATTGTTCCTGGTATAGTTCCTTTACCAGAACCCGCGAGATTAAATTTTTCTAAAGAAATCTCGACGGATTTCTATAGAAAACATAAAAATGAAGCGATTAAGGTGAGGATGAATGTCGTACATTGCTTAGTTTGGCTAATAACAAAAGGTTAAAAATGTGTTTTTAAATCAAATTTCTTGTATATTCTTCTTTACTTACGGTTAAAATCTAATATTTTAACGTTTAGTTAAGTTTCTGTTAAATTTATAGAGCAAATTAAGTAAACTACAGCATTTCCAGCTTTAATTCGGAAAGCATCAATTAAGAATCAGATTAATCAGTAGTACTACTTCGTCCGCACAGCTAACCCTTCTGGTTAACTCTGAGAGGTCGTTCGAAGTTCAGCTTTAACCGTTCTGGCTAACTCTCTGACGCTAATGAGCGACTGTGTGGCTTGAAGTATTGGCTAATCTGAACTACAATTGATGGTTTCTGAATTAAATCTGGAAATGGTGTAGTTTGATTCTTTATTTAAGATGGAAGGTGAGATAAACTTGCACGCGTTCAGACCACTAAACTAGGCCCAAGTTTATTGCCTCCAATTAGTTCTTCTTCTTCTAGTGCCATATCTTCTTTAGACGTAGGCGATCTTCCTGGCTAAGCCAGAAGGACTTTACTAGGGAAATGTTAATGGGGTAGTTTCCCGTTGCCTTCCCCATAGTCCACAGATCGATTTTGGACTTTTCAGATCACAGCACATATCCGACGCAATCAGGATTTGAACGGCGGTTTCCCGCTCTGTAGTCTATCCGTGTTTGATTTACGCCAGACTGCTGGTCTGGTCCAATTAGTTACAACCCTGTAACTTTAACCACTTCTCAACTATAATTTGTTTTATATTAATTTAAGATCAACTATTTACGTTTTTTAAAATTCTGGGTTTTTTTAAATTCAAATTTTGGAAACATTTTTTTACTTATCACAAATATCTGTGTATTCATGAGCAGGTACTTGATAGTGTACTATGCATTTGATTGAAGTTGACCACCCATCATCCACCCACAATTAATAGTGTCTTATGTACACGGCTATATTATATTACACATAATATTGGGTTAGAAGTCCACCAAGTTAGATCAAGCGCTTGATCGGATACATTTGGCCTACTGTTAAGATTTGACAGCCGATCAAGTGTTAACAAACCTTTATGAAACTCAAATGTGTACTTAATAGACGATCACCAACTGATCGGCTGATCAAAAGTTTTATGAAACTGGTTATAAATGTTCATTTAATTTGCAGTGTAGAATTAAGATACCCGTAGTTGGCCGTAGATTAATTCTGGACAATTCTAAATGTTTTAGAAGAACATCAGGGCCCATCTGGGAGGACCTTGACCTTGGTTTAGCAGATTGAATCGATATTTTGGGTTAATATTTCAGAGTATTTTGGGAAAAAAAAAAGGAGATTTTATGGTTACCAAGGTAAAAAAGGCGTAGTAAAATAAACTAGCAATCATATACAACGCCTTTAAAATTTTTTGTTTATAATGGTAGTTTGCTAATACTCAGTACCAGATTTACGTACTTATAAGCTACACAAGCTATAGCTTAGGGCCCCCTTAGCTTATAGCTGATATAGGGACCCCCTAAGCACTGACATAATATAATATCTGGACTTATAAAGGGCCGCATATCTCAAATAGCTTAGGGTCTTATCAAGTCTAAATCCGGCCCTGCTAATACATAAGCTGGTCATGGATTCATTATCACATTTTCCCTTACAAAATAACTTCAACTTTTTATCTTATTTTATTAGAGGCCGGATCTGTATGTATTATTATATTATGTTGTTCATTAATAATATGAGACCGAAACCGAAAGACTGTGCAGAATTACTAAGAAAAAATATTAATATTGCATACAAATACATATAAATCCGGTTTCTAAACAAACTAAAATAATTGCAATATTTCTCTAAGTTTCTCTTTTAAAAATAGACATATCATCTTGACAAGAAAGCGGCATAGCACAATTGATTAATTAAGAAAGGAAAGTATTTTTGGAATTCCTTAGAAGTTTCATCAAAGTCTTCAAATATATTTCAAAAGATATAAAAGCAGTATTAATTTTATCAATAAATGTACCTAAAGTCAAAATCAAAGTTAACTCGTGATTTTTATAGATGTGTTTCTCAGAAGTTTTTCACTAGGTCCATAATAATATCATTAAAACAAGAATTTACGACGAGTCTCTGTTTGAATTTATTGATATTTGGTGTTAATTTATAGGTATCTCACTGCTCTAGGGTCATATCCCAACTTTTCTCAAGATATTAATAATGTGAGTACTTGAAATGCTCGATAAATTTCAACATTATGAAAATATGCTTTTTGGTGGAAAATCTAACAAGAAAATTTAATTGCTGCTCTAAATATCAATAATTATTATAATGTGATAATTTCAGTGAAGCGGTAAGAGAGTAGACTTCTTGTTCTTTGCTCAAGTCGAAACAATAATAATTAAAACTTCGTTATTTGGAATTTTAGTAATTTATAATTAATTTTAATAAAAAAATGAATAAGATGGTATATTTTTGTTAACAAAAAGAAATTCTGTATTTTAATTAAAATTAAATAAAACTAATTAAAATAAGGATGCTTTGAATGTTTGCTTTTTACTTCGCTTAGCCTTTCTTCAAAATTGTAATTGTCAATTTGTTTAAATAGAAATATTATTACTACTGCCGTTTTTATTTTCATTGTATACAAAAAACTTTCGAATATAAGTCACAAAAAGCAATGAAAATTCATTTCAACCTTTTATTTTATATGTTATTATCACTATTTTGAGAGAGCAAATAATATTTAATGTTTATGGTTAGAAACCAAATAATTTTCAAAATTTTAAACAATATTATTCATAGTAGCATTTGGATGAGAAAAGTCGTCGTTCACAGCTATGTAATTTGCCTAGATAGTGCGCAAAATTCAAATTTAAAAATTTTCCCTGCAATCCAATTGTTAAATTATTATTTGTAGGGTTTAATGTACTAGCTACTAATTAATCACCTAAACGCTCCATAATAAAATTTGTTCATTATTTTAGCGAATGAAATATATGCAAAATAGTTTAAAAATTCCGTACAAAATCGATTAATTTAATTTTTAACGGTTGCATGTGAAACATTGCATGAGCAATTGAAATCAGATATTCCCAACTTTTGCACAAATATTACGCACCAAATGAAGTCAAAATAAAAATAGCTCGTCATAACTTTTATTAATTAAATTTTACCTTTATTAAACAAGTATTGACTAATTAAAAACGACATTTTTGCGGAAATGAAAATATGCATATTAATATCACTTGGTAGAGATTTTAAGGACGGCACTGCAATTTCATAAATATATCAACGATAAAACAATAATTAAGCCAATATTAATTAAAAACCAATATTTGCCACAGGTATTACTTATAAGGTAAATAGATTAAGTGTTAGTTTTGTAATTTTAGATCGCACGAATTAATACTTTTGATATGGAAACTTACTAATTACAACACCGTTTTCAAAATTTTCAAGTTTGATAATTGCTGTTCTTTTTTTTGTGTAGATGTGATTAAATAATATGGAAAATATTGGAAATACAGTGAATCAAATCGTTTCACAGTTAAATATTTTTGCGGTTCGGTCAGGCCACTACAGCTTCCACCTGATTATCAATCAACCAACCAGAATAGCTTTTAGAAGTTTTTAGCGAGTATTTCCAAAGTTGAAGCAATCAACTAATCATAGATACAAAATACATGGTGGAACGTTTTGAAGTTAATCACGGTTAAATATTTCTAACTGAGATTAAATATTTCTAACCGTGATTAGTTAACTAACAATTTAATCAGAGATAATGGAACCGGCCCTCGGTACGCCCGAATCCGGGCATCGCCATCGTGGCAGCATTCATGATGAACAATTGTTTTTCATTTACGAATGCTGCTTTCTTGCAGTGAGGTCCCTCTTCATTCTGTATAGGGACAGTCAGAATAAAGTTCTTATTTCATCCGGAATCGAACCGAGCTTTTCGAGTTTAAATTATATTATAATTTAAATTATATTATAATTTAAATGTATACATTTACTACTCAGTACTATATATTTTTACCTAAGATTTAACTAAAACGGCCTACTCTATGTAAAAAATTATTTTTTATTATTATTTATTATGTTAATTTTAAAATAAATAAAAATTACTTGACAAATTAGTATGTGTACCTATACATTTACTGATCCGACGACGCATCAAAACAATAGCATACATTATAAGATTATAACATATCATTGTAACATATCATCTATAGCTAATTAGTATATAATTTTACATATCGCACAGTTAATTTTATATTTTATTAATATATATTTTTTTTTTACTTTCTTTATTTTGCTTTGGAGATATCTTATGGAAGTTTGACTACATAAAAAGTTTATAAACTAATAAAGATATAACACAAATAATATAATTAGTGTTATATGTATAATATAGGTAATATATTAAAAGTTAAGACTATTGTGTATATATTTTAAATTATAATTTATCTGTAACTGTTAGTATGTTTGAAATAATTTTTTATTAAAGTTAAAAAAAAAACTTTGACATTACTCAACTCAGAACATACTAACTCTTAAATCCAGGATTACAGCAGTCTCTTAGCTATGTTGAGTGGTACTTGGGACGTGTTCTTAGGCGGCGATTAGCGTCCGATGATGTCTCAGGGGAATTTACAAATCACACGGGTTCTTGTACATCTCAACAAGACTATCACATACCAACCCACTTTCTTGAAATAAATTATATTACCAAAGCATTTGCACATTACCTTTGAGGAGTTTGTATGAGGATATGTATTAAAATTATTGTGATAGAAATATGAGCTAAGACAAGCTTCTTAACATGAAAACCGACTGTTTGAAATGGAATATTACAAGTATATTTATAGTGTGTGATACAACAACCCTCTTCTAACAGATGTCAATAGGTAATACTAGACTAACAGCATATCAGTGAAAGTTATTCCAATTTGACATAAGTACCAAAATCTTCAAGCAACAATTTGTAGCAAAATAAGTGTTAATAAATTTTTCAGAAAACGTTTCTAGGTGACGCTTATTAAAAAGGGCTATTTGTGAAACGCTATTTATTTAATCGAACCCATAAAATTTAAAGGATTTTCCCAATTCAAACGTTCGATACTAGGGCATGTGTGGTTAATATGTTATCTGTTTTAAATGTCTGCTGCAGATTTTTATATTTCTGATATCCAATTGTAATAAATCATTAAATATTTAACGCTTTACTCATACATGCAATATCAATAAAAAGTTATTGAATAAATAATTTAGAGCGTTAAAAACAAAAGAATCGCATGAGTAAGTGATTTATTGACTTACAGTTGAGGAAAGGACTGACACTTCATCAATACCTCAGCACTTCTTAAATATTAACGATGTGAAATAAAATGTCCGTTGGTTTTTAAATTGCACATAGGTGTATTATAAGCAAAATCTAGCCGACCTACAAACAAAACATTCGAAAAAACAAGTTTCAAAGCTTTACAAAGTTTTTGAAATTTCCAAGGGAACACCAATCACACTAAACCTATTGCTTTTGTTATCTTGAGCTGGAAACGGTTTTGTTCTTTAATGTTAAAAATCTTCGCAAAATATTTATATTCCAGAAGTCAATTTGGAGCCAGGGGTAGAACTGCGATTTTTCTCTCCCTAGCCTACCGGTAAATGTCTTAAATTATTAATTTTGCAATATGTAGACTTAGTGGCTGCTCCTAAAGTAACTTTTGTTGCAAACTGCATCTTAGTTAATTTCCAACATATTTTTTTTTCCAAAACAACTAACATTGACATTCATGCACTCGATGACTAAAAGCGACCCGAAATCTTCTAGTCCAGATGATTTTTAATTGAATTTCCATACATTCAAATGCCTACCAAAATCCACAAACATGTAAAAGATTTTATGTTAGTTTACACAGTATCATAATTATGATTAGGAATTAACCAACCCAAAAGTATATATTTTAAATTAAACAGAAAATGCTTTGATTTGCCAATTGAAAAATATAAATTTATTTGCTCAAATATTTAATCGGTAATTAATAAATAATTCGTCTGCTCAAACATTGTTTACTTATTTCGAGCACTTAAAATTTTTTTAAATCAAGTCTCAACTAAGGGATTGATTAATTATGCCAAAAAGAACAAAAAACGACAGTTTATGGCATTTATATTACTAAATTAAGAAAAACATTAAATATGATACTTATTTACTTACTTTTGTTAAGTTGTTTTTCAATTCCTTTCTTTTATAAGAAGACTCGTCGTTATAATATATTGTTGAACATCAGTAAAAGAAATTGTTATGCCTATAAAAACAAGGTTAAATAAATCACATTTATCGGGAAAATGGATATTCCAGTACAGTACGAGAGATATCCATTTATTATTGCCTTTTTTTCTTAATCGCATTATTTATATGGAAGAGTTAGTATGATTTGCTCATATCACCTCATCATTTTAGTGCCTTCCAAATAGTAATTTAATTTATTTCTTTGCAATTATAATTAACAAATAATATTTTCGCTTGCATTCAATAGTCAGGATAATCGATAGAATACTCATAAAATGAAACACTTAATAAATTAAATATTAACGTAAGCAAAACACCTGAACAATAGTCAAGTGTCAAGTGAATTAATCAAAATTCAATTAAATTGTATATGTAATAGCAAACGAAACTTAACCCTACACAACCTTGGAGGTCATCTGTTGCTCAAAAGCAACTCAGGTGCCTCCTGGATACAAATAACTTCAAATAAATGAAGTAAACAGCCACTCAAATACACGTTTACAAAAAGTATGATAACCTCGGAATTTCACGTCGTAAACTAAAACTTAACCGCGTTGCAGATGTCATGTGTACCGATAAATATGGAACAAAATGAGCAGTTGAAACTTAACAACCAATTCCAAAACCGAAAAACCAAACAAAATAATCACAAAATAAGTCTATTATATAGAAATTGCCTAGAGATGAACAAACAATTGACTCCATTAGTGAAAAAAATATAATAAATAAATAATAAACATAATTATGTTCATTTCCTTATGGCGGTTAAGCACTTAGTCAATTGGCGTTGTATGGTTGGCCTATATTGTAGGCGTTTTATGGAGTCCATTGGGATTTAAAAATTTACTTAGCAAATAATATCACGATTTATGTGATTGTTTAATTACTTAATCAAATATAATTATTATAATTTAAACCCTATTTTTGATATTTATAAATTATGAATTGGTATTCAGAACTCGCATTTGTAGCAGTGTTATATTTAAATTGGCACATAAATGAAATTGTGTTGTTTGTCTTTAAATTAAAAGCAAATACAATTTGGAATTTTTATAATCCGTTTAACTTTACACTTATTGACAGTGTAAATTGCTTTAAATAATCAATAATTAAATAAATTATTGGCAATGACAAATTATGACTTTAGAATTATGAATTTCTATAGTCCCCAATTATTATTATCATCAAATAATATTAAGTAGTTATATTATATTTGTCTAACGCGCATAAAAAATTATTAAACTTGAAAAAAAATTAAAATCAAGCGAAACAAAAAACTGAAAGATATTAAGATATGGCATTTTTCATTAACATCGTTTCCTTTGTGACTTTATACAACGAAGGGAAAATATGATATCTTAAGGTTTCGGTCTATTTGAAAAACTTGTTCTTGACAGTTTAATTTTGGAAATTATTTCAGTTGTATTTTAATAAATATACAGAATAATATTCAAAATTAAAATTTTATTTTAAATCCAAATTAGTTCCTCATTTCATAAATTGGTTATTATTAAAAATTAATTGTATTAATTAAAACTTTGGTAGCAGATAAAAATAATGGCTTGATTCAAGCAAAACCGAATAATTAAAGGTTTAATAATGCAGTGTTACATATATAGGAATCTATTGTTTCAATTTAACAATTTTGGGGCAACAATAAATTTTTTTGGAAAAAGAGTTGTTTACATTTCAAAATTATTTTTCTGCCTCTCATTTTTTATTTAAAAAGGTAACCTTAGAAACGTAAAAATATCTTCTTGGAAATTCTATAGATAAACAAGAGCAAGACAACTCAAATATACTTTTGTAATGTTAATTTAATTTAATGAGAAATTTACAATACAAATAGAAATTCTTGTTTTGGTAAGAACTACGTGTACGTATAATACATACGTATTATACATAATATGTACAAGTAGTATGTTAAAATGAGCTACCACAAGTGCCAGTTTACACCCAACCTTTGTACAGCAGCTAAAGTAAATACACTTGAAAATGAAAGTAAGGCATACTTGATAAAATTTTAATGTTCCCCATTTTAAATAAGCTTGTTACCTGTCAGATTTTACCGAATACAAATTGGGTCTTTAATTTTTAACGTGGTTTTAATTCTTGTGTTTATGTGTCAAGTTTTATTAGATGATTTATCCAACCTAACTAATTACAATATAACTTCGAATCACAATATTTGTGAAGCGTAATAAAACCCAAACATACAAATGTAAATATGTACTAACTAAGTAATTTAAATTTTTTGAAACGGAAAAACTTTTCATATTTATCTTTTTCCGCTATTCACTTATCCAAAAATTATTTGAACAATCATAAATATCCTGGTTTAAAACCATGTGAATCCATTTACTCAAAAATAATACTATATAACGAATTAATTATCTTTCCGAAAACCATAACATAATCCACGTTCAACATCAGATCCAAAACCCACCAAAGACCAATTTGCTGGTCAGCTGTTAAGATGTTCGTAGCAAGAACGGCGAGTCCAGGCAAAGTATAAATCAAACATAAATGGAGATCGACTTTATTCGCACCAAAATAAGCATTCTAAAGTACTATCAAATAATTCATATCAAAGATATAAGAAGTTATCAAATCTACCTGAAGTGGGGTGAGAAAAAGAAGCAGAACTACGTAAGCATCGAACGTAAGCATTTTTTCCCACATTCCATGTTCCAATAGTTTGTCAATATAATAATGGTTTTTAACTTCAGCTACCCATTACAGTTTCGGGCATCTTAAAAACACAAGCTAAAATTGATATGTAAATTTTTGCGTTTCTTATTATGAAAAGGTAACTAAAAATTAATAAAGAAATACTTTAAGATAATAACTAAAGCACTATATTTAATAAATAAGATTAACTTATCATTTTTAATAAATATCTTATAACTTCAACAATATTCTTGTATTCTGTGTATTTTTTTATTGAACCGATAAATTTTCTATAAAAATTGATACGTGAATAAATTTTTAAGTAGATTGAAACCTCACATGCAAGCTACAAGTGGAAATCTTTATTTTAGTTGTGACTATCCTTTATCAAGTTTACAAAATAAGGAATCTATCCAGGTCGTTATTTAAAAAAAATCTTTTTTAATATTTTATTGCATTAACTTTTACTTTACTTTTAAAATTTATTAAACACAACGTTGTTTTTGTAAACTTACATTGACTCTGTTTTATTTTCCTTTTATAAAAGGTATATTTTTTCCTAAAAATAAAATTTTGAAATACTCAACAAAAAAGGAATGTCAAGTCATTAATGTATACCATTTTAAAAATGATTTTATAAGTGAAAAATGTAAATTTGTACATTAAATGTTTAGACTGAAGGATCTCAGTGGAAATGTCATACAGGATTTTACAAAATGGATAAGGTATTTTAAAATTCACCTTATAAATAAAAATTCTTTCAAGCTCTCAGTTAAATGCTACAAAATATTAATGTAATAATCCTACAGTTAGCCAAATGCTTTACTTGTAACAATTAGAGAAATTATTATTCTTAATATTTTTGAATAGCCCATTTTTTATTTATTTTTGAGACATACCCAACAAAGAAAACCATGGCCGTCTAGAAATCCTTTTTTTCTGCTCAGTGATTCGACTGCTATTGAAACCATCAGCTACTTGTTGCTTCTTACAACAAAAATGTTTAAGTACTTACCCTTATAGTTGTTATAAAAAATGGGGTGCCGTAGATGAACCCAAATGAACAGATTTACGAGATTTCGTGAAGCTAAAATGGAAATTTACTTATAATCAAGAAATTACACAAATCTTCTCTCAAATAGGATAAAAATTAAACTTCACCATAGAATTTATCGGTCCCATGTTGCAATCAAGACGAATATTGCAGTTATCGAATATTAGATTATTACGTTCTCGTCCAAAAATAAAAACCAAGTCCGTGACCTTTAAAATTTAAAAATAATTTTTATTGTCACATTTCTTAAAACGTTTTAAAATACAGGTTATAATTATGAATAAAAGTATTTATAAAAACTTGAATTATATTTACCTAATAATAATTGTCACGGCGCCGGCGAGGTTAAACTCGTACTCGCTTACAACCGCCTGAAGCGCCACTATAAATTCACTTCTTATTGCTCACACATTTATGTCTTTTGATGTGACCCGTAAAATAAATTTTCAAAATTGTTATTCAACTCAACTACAAAAAATATTTAAAATATATACAATAGCACTTATCGTAAACAACGATTAATGTTCTCGCGACTTTTTGGTTTTAATTAATATTTCTTGTTTCCTTGTCTAGCAGTGAAATAGGTACAGATTTTCATTAATAGTACATTTTCATAAGTCGCATCTATTACTTGATGAACATGGTTCCAAAATGATAAGTTTTCGAGGTTTCATATTGGCTCGTCGGCCTCTCAACTTGACCAGATTGGTATTGCTCTAAGATTTTTTTATAAAATTGTCATTTTAGTTTGGAAGGAGATTTTTTATACAAATGAAAACAATAAGGGAAAAGTGATAATTTTCTTTTAAAGTGAAACTCGTCAGTTAATTATTTTCCAACAGAATAATGTCACGTTAAAACCCTCTTGTAGTTTAAGGTTCATCCTCGAACCCTAATTTATTAATTAGACATCTTATGTGGCTTGGGTTTCAACGGTTAGGTACCGAATTACTCTTCGACGGGGGATTTAGTACAACTCATAATAAAACGTGTCTCCACAATATACATTTAATAACTATTTTTAATAAAACATTACATGAATAGAGGCACATGTGAAATTCCTCCTCCTCCTCAGTCCATAACCCTTCTAACAAGGGCTTTTCATGGCAGATTACAGCCCGGTGGTTTGCCATTGCCTGCCATGGGGAGACGGCCACAATATGATTCTAACTTCGTCCGGAGTCGAACCGGGTTCTCTGTGTTAGCAGTCTATGCGTTTAATCGCTATGCTAACGACCGTTTCATGTGAAATTGGTCGGTCTATTAAATATTCTTAATTATTCACACCCTACGATGATCGGTACGGCGTATTAAGGAGGCGACATCCTTCTGTTGAGTTCACTTGGCTGGTGGATGTCGATTCGGGCTGTGTGCTCGTGGATCCTCACAAACACTTAAGACACTGACGATCGTTCACTGAAGATTCATGACCGAAGACTAACCTCTTCACACAAATCTTTTCCTCTATTTATATTAAAAACTCCACTAGTTATTCCTTTGTTTATCAATTCTTTACATTCCAATGCAATTACATTTCCTAGAAGAATCTTGCATTTTCATGTTTGTTTATTTTAGATAATTAGATTCATGTTATGATTACCAAGAATCTAATTATTAATTATGTGTAACTGGATATTCGAAAGTAATTTAATATTAT
This sequence comes from Rhagonycha lutea, assembly GCA_958510855.1. Lineage (NCBI taxonomy): Eukaryota > Metazoa > Arthropoda > Insecta > Coleoptera > Cantharidae > Rhagonycha > Rhagonycha lutea. The sequence goes on from OY294042.1 coordinate 23,550,943, forward strand.
TGGGAAATATCTTCCTTTTATTTGCGTGACTAATACTGTCAACTTGGAATCTGTTGTCTTGTGATTTCGAAATTGTTATGAATCAGCATTTCTTTTAATTATTAAGTTTACTGAACTTTGGGGTTATGACAATAATATCCAGAATATTTGTATTGTGGATTTTAAGGTATATTCCTTTATGACCTAAAATTGTACGTCTATTAAATTACCAATTGTTTCCAGCAATCGATAAACAGTTGAATGTAGTGTGTGATAAATTTTTACTTTAAATTTGCCTAAAGGCGCATTAGCGCGAACGCTTGTTACAACAGAATAGTTTTAATTTTAAGTGGATAACTGAATAAATGCAAATTATTTGTTTGATAAAGTAGATCGTGTCGAAAGTAAAAGTATACTTGATCAAAACGATGTAAATATGCTTTGGAAGTTGTAAAAGAGGCACTTATAACTGCAATTCGATCTTTTGATGTTGATGTGCTAAGTCTTCCCTCGCGACATTAATAATATATGAAGCGTATGTACTCACTCGCTTTGCTACTAGAGATTAGTGAGTATATTCAGAAATCCACTTGATGTTCAGATACGAAGTAATTACTTTATTCACAAATTAATAATTCTCTGAATTTATATTCCGATTTTATGAAATAAACAGCACAAGCGTGCCACGCTACTAAGGAATTCTCTTTCTACATTCCCTTTGCAAATGTGCCTTTTCTCTACAATTTTAAAATCATTTGCAGACACTTATAAATAATAAATTGTTTGTATTTGCCTTTTTATACGGAAGATTAAAAACAATTATGTTGTCCCTATTATCGTAATACATACTCTTAAACATTACTCTTGTTTTAAAATTCTTATTATGCTCTCAAATTTTGATTCAATTTTTTTTACTATAATATTTTACTTCTATCGAGTGTTTCAAAATACCATCAAATACGTAAACGCGAAAAACATTTTGTTATTTTGGACATCCCTTCAATAGAGTAACCTGTTCGTTGGATGCATCATTAGACCTCATCCAATTACAAACTAGGAATTGATTTTCCGACGCACTTGCAATGTAATTGTGTTTTGTTCGAGATGTGTGGTCGCCTGAACTAGAAAGGACTAACTCAATTAAATACAATAGATAATAAATAAATCCGCTATATACTATTTTACCGAAAATCCACATCAAATCGTTAAAGGGCTTAATCTTATCTCCTAGAATTTTAACCACGATTTAACTTTCTAGTGTGATTCTCATAACCCCCAGTACAGAACCATTTTGTGAAATTTCAAACTGATATTAAATTACATTGTACGAGTACTTGAAGTTCTCGAAGTGCAACAAGCTGTGGCTACATATTTGTGATGAAATTTTCCGAATAAAACACAATTTGACGCTTCGACTACTAAAGGCAATACTTTATGCACGAGTAGTATAATACACTTAGCTAAATTTGATCATTTTTGCCATGTTCTTGTAAATTATTGTATTGTGGAATATCACAGCCGACAAAGTAATGAGCCATGATTTTATTTTTGATTCTAAATAAACTAGTAATCGCATACTTTCTCTACTCCAGATAATATCAATAGTTGCGTGATAATATTTTTATTAATTATAATAAAAATACTAATTTTATTGATCTATCAAAGAATAGAAATAATAATTCAATATGTAATTAAAATAGACTGATTGATAACACTATTGATCATCTGCTTTTGCACTTACCCGTATATGCAATAGTCAAACATAATCAACACAACATAATCCAGTACATTCAGTATAGGAGCACACCCGCAAACTCTAAGCAGCAGATTTTAACCACGTACCACTGAATCCATCCCCTCAAGTCACACTGGCACAATCAGAGCATCGTCTACCGATCATGAAATTCACGAAAACAGTTAACATTAATTGTATGATAACAAATAACAACAACAAACAGATTAAGCCCTATAGCAACGCTTGTGTGCATCTAGCTCACCTCTCACCAGCATTTACCTTATCTACCTCTTAAAAACTGCAGGCAGAAACACTATGAAATACTCTATTAATAACACTAGCAACAATATAATAAAAATCACCTGTTAAATAACTTTTACCTGTACTTGAAGTCTTCAAGTCATTCGTCGAATAATATTTGAATTGTGAAGTTCTAATCTGATTAAAATATTGTCGTATTTCGGACTATGGAGTCCCTCATACCAAGACGTTTTATTACTGTTACTGACTTCATTACAATTAAACGCTGAAGTACGCCGCCAACTTGCGAAACGATGCAAAAAATAAAAATTACATTTCCTGCAAAAAAGTCTCCGACAACATCTATAGTTTAGGTTTGGAAGACATTCAAAGTAACAGAAAACTTATTAGCTATTTGCAACTGTGAATGCTTCTTGCGTCTTGACTTTTAAGGTAAAATTAGTTGTAACCCCAACCTTGCTTTGATTGATTACAATTGCCACTTGACCTCTCGATGTCGATGAGAGTAGCTAACTTCGGATTCTTATTCCTCAGTACGTAGAGCGTAGGTCGCGCGGACGGGTTTCAAAGGTTTGATGTGATGGTAGTGCGGCTGTAGGTCGCTACTGTCGGCTCTCGTATGCCAACTACAGTCTCTGAAAAATAGTAAAAGGGTGGGCGCCAGTTAGAAACTGAAAAGAAAACTAAAGTGTTTCGATTCGAACTAACAATAATGAATTTATTCAACACACACTGAAAAAAAAAGGTACGCCATATTGATGAACACCATTCATCAAGTGAAATTCATCGTAATGATGATGATAATTATCAATATGATGTAAAAAAACTTAGATAAAATAATGAATTTGATTTCATCAATTTATTTTCATCATGGAGATGAAATAATCATCAATGTGCTGTACCAAGTCATCGATGAGGTTTAAAGAATGATGAATGATTCATCAATACAATGAATTTTATTTCATCGCTTTATTTTCATCGTCGTGATGAAATATTCATTGACTGTTTTTTTCAGTGCAGCCAATAATAATGTACACAATAGATGAGCTAGTAGCTCCAAACAATCGCTTATTGAATTGAGTATCCTCAACAGTACAAGGCTCGACGACCCTGTTATAGATAAATCAGATGTTATTTCTATACTGTATTGCACACTGAACTCTGTGTACGGAGTAAATCTACTCATATAAAAAGCAATAATAAAGGCTCTACAACAAGCAACAAATATAATTAGAATACAGTAAAGAAAGTAAATTATTTATTTTTATTATATTTATTATAATATTATAATTTGTATTAAGTAAATATAGGGTGTTTTTTTAGCTGCATGAGAACTTCAAAATGAAATAAAACATTAAAAACCTGACGGAATGTTTTGGTTATAATTTTTTTATGAAAGTACAGTTAAAGGCATTTATGATTTGAACATGACTTCCGGCATGTGACCACCACGACTAATGGTTACGAAGCGCATCCGTTCAGTCCAATTTTTGACCACTTTTTCCAATATTTCTGGCTTTATTTCATAAATGGCTTGCTGAATATTAGCCTCCAATGCTTCTAGAGTTGTTGGTTTGTTAGCATAAACCATGGATTTAACATACCCCCACAGAAAATAATCTGGAGGTGTCAAATCACACGATCTTGGAGGCCAATTGATAGGACCACGTTTTGAAATAATGTTGTCACCAAATTGTCCTTTCAATAAATTGATGGTTTCGTTGGCTGTGTGGCACGTAGCACCATCCTGTTGGAATCATAAGTTGTCAATGTTTAGCTCTTGAAGTTTTGGAAACAAAAATGTATTGAGCATGTGTCGATATCTCACACCATTCACCGTAACGGTAGCTCCTTCCTCATTTCGAAAGACATATGGACCAATGATGCCGTTGGCGTGTATTCCACACCAAACAGTCAATTTTAATGGATGCAATGGAGTCTCAAGATAATGTCCCGGATTGGTCTCACTCCATATACGGCAATTTTGTTTGTTCACATACCCATTTAACCAGAAATGTGCCTCGTCACTGAACAAAATTTTACGGTAAAAAAATGGATCCACTTCCAATTGGTTGTGAGCCCAATTTGGTAGCGTTGTTCAATGGTCAATCTATGCATTATCAAATGCCAAACCTTGCTAAACACAAATGTCAAAAAACTGTTTCCATAGCAATCTTGATTCAATTGTTATCCCTATTGAAAGTTCTCATGCAGCTAAAAAAACACCCTATACTTAAAGAATGTCCAACGAGAGAGGCGTCCGCAGTATGCTGAGATTCCGCTCGCTGATCGGCTTGGCTAACTGGGTAAGCTCTTTGATTTGGCGCTAAAAAATCAAGAAAACACATGTAAACTATTATATAGGTAGCAAACTAGAGAACCAGCGTATCTAATAAGCTTAAGCAAAAGAGATTCAATGGCCGTATAGTATTTTACAGTAAATAACATAAGCCGAAGATACCACATGTAGGAGATAATCGTCAGTACTGTGAACTAGCGTCCAACGGGAATAACCAGGATGCATTAAAACCTCCCATCCGAGCTCTCAGAATTTCTGGCAAGTAACTATTGACATGTGTGGCCTGATGTTGTCATAATGGAAGACGAGTACTCCCCTTTTAGACAATTCTGGTCACTTATGCGGTTCCGTGCAGTCAGAGACGTGAAAAAATTGACATTTTCAAGAATTTTTTTTGAACTGTTCGACAGTGTTTTTTCTTTAATACTTAATACTATGTTATTACACTATGTTTCAACTAACTTTAAGGAAAATTTAAATAACAAAAATTAATTGTGGGCCCAGTAATCGACTCGATTGTAGACCTCTATTTTAAAATATTGGTTTGCGGTGCCAACTGCTACTTGAAAGTGGTTTATCTAAAATCCACAAACAAAAAATAAATTGTTGGTTAAATAGTTAATCTAGAGCCGGATCGAAGGGTTTTTGGTTTTTTTCAAATTTGGCAAAATGGCGGCCTCTGGAAATATTTTTATGAATTTCGAGTGTAAAATCGCTCGATTATTGTCAATAAAAGATAGAGCTTTTGGTTAAAAGTCAAATCCTTCGATCAGGCTCTAGTTTTAATAGTCTACAATAATATGCTGTATAAATTTAATAAAAATCCATCGAGTGGTTTTTAAAATATTTTTGGCACCGATTTGAAAATGTAGTTTTGAGCTACAAGCGTTTGAAGTTTCGCCTTTAAATTCTGAATACGAATATAATTTAATTAATTATTTTATATGCACGCACAAAAATTATCAACTACTCAGTTTCACACGGTTTCACTACCACTAAAATTTTAAATACTACACAAATTAAAAAATTTGTCTTACCGAAACAGGTCTTAAAATAGAACTATAACATTCGACTCCAGCACTAATCGAGAACATAATATTATGTCTACAGCTATTGTGCGACAACTTTAAAACTATTCATCGGATCGATTTGAAATTTTTACACAATATTCTTGAAATATTGTAAATTAAGAAAATGGAACAAACCAACAATCGATTTTTTGAAAATGCTGACTGCACGGAAGCCCTTATGGTCAATCGTCAGCTTCAACCGGTCCAATTGTTGGCAGTACAGGGTTGAATTGAGTGTCTGGTCCAACGGGAACAGCTCATATAGTGGATAATTCTTTACCAATCTCACCAAACACATAGCACAGCATTTCTGGCCGTCAATCCTGGCTTCAGAACCGTTTGGGCGGCTTCACCGCTTTTCAACCACAATCTTTTCACACAGCATTGTCGTATGTGACTCATTCTTCATCCCCAGTCACCATCCGCTTTAAAAATAGTTGGATTTCTTGACACTTAGCCAAGGATTCGGAGATGAAAATACGGTCTATAAAGTTCTTTTGCGTCAATTCGTGTGACACCCAAACATTGAGCTTCTTTTTGAATCCAACCTACTTCAAATGGTTCAAAATGGTTTTATGGTCGATTTTTAGCTCAAGGGAAAAATGTTATGACTGATCGCATGCCGGTCTAACTAAATCATTTTCATCATTTTATCAACATTTTCGATGATTGGCCTTCCAGAGCTTGCTGCATCTTTGATATCGAAATTACCGGAACGCAAATGACTAAACCAAAATTTTACGTGATTTACTGTTACAGTATCGGGACCATGAATACTATTCACATTTTCACTCCCATAAAAATTTATGTCACAAAAGTAGGTTAACAAACACAAAATTATATGTTAGTACCTACAATGTCCACCCCCTCGAATTGATAAAAAGCTTGAATTGACTTCAATATATATTATAATTTCAATAAACTCAATTGCACTTGTGCTGATAACTAAAGACTGATCTTTAAAGATTTTGTTAACCTACTTTTGTGACATAAATTTTTATGGGTGTACTGTAAATTGTGTGAAATTTTATATTTTTTTCTTTTAATATTCACAAAAATAAACTATATTAAGATTATGTTATATTATATTATATAATCAAAAAAATAAAAACATTTTTTTGACTTCAATAATAAGGAACCATGAAACTTAAGATTATAATAATGAAAAATATACTTTGTTAACCTACTTTTGTGAGATACTGTATGTCCCTAAAGCCATCTAGTGACAAAATAATGGATTACTTTTTCCCCAACCATACTTATGTAAAATTATTGGTGTTGTTTAGTTTGTTTTGATTATTATGAAATAACTTCGTGATTGAATCATTTTTCTGTTTCAAAATAGTAAGACCAGCAGTCTGGCATAAATCAAACACGGATGACTAATGAGCGAGAAACCGCGGTTCTAATCCTGATTGCGTCGGATATGTGCTGTGATCTAAAAAGTCCAAAATCGATCTGTGGACTATGGGGAAGGCAACGGGAAACCACCCCATTAACATTTCCCTAGTGAAGTCTTCTTGGCTTAGCCAGGAGGATCGCTAATATCCGAAATCGGATAGGCACTTAAAGAAGGAGAACTGAAAATTTTTCTTAAGGGAGATAAAACTACATGACAGGGTGATTACCTTCAGAAGTACCTGTTTACGTTTAATTTAACGCGGTTTAATCATTAAAAAATCAAAAGTTTTCCTGCGACGCAATTTTTCTTTCCATATATCATTTTTCCATCTCATAAAAGTCACATATAATATTATGTCACCATAGCAAATCAATTTTCTCCCTTCCCCTGAATCCTGGTCTGGCAAAATAATCTATAATATATTATATATTGTCCTGTTTGCTATCCCTAACCTAACCGACGCGAAAATTCCATTTTTAGCCATCAGCTATAGTCTGCTTACGAAAGGATTTTGTCCAGTACTAAAAACTAAACTAAAGTATGGCAAGGACCATACTGATGTGTATTAAATTATGAACTTATTAAAAATAAGGCATTATTATGAAGCTTTAACGGGCTGATCCAAGAAGAAAACTTTAAGTATGCAGATAAAAGACTACTAAATACTAACAATTAATTTTACTAATCTTATATAATTTTATAATAAATAGTACTTTGTTTAACTTGTATGTTTCTTTGCATGTGTCTATTTAGAGTCTGAAATTTTTACTTATTAATGCGTAAGTAAAATCCGCTACTATGACGCGCATGAATGTACTATCGAGATTATCACTGAAATATGGAACCGATTCAGATGAAAATTTCACTCATTCGTAACCGGGCTACTAACTGCCAAAATAATTTAGTCGCTCAAGAGAATATGGAGTTAAAGATGTTTAGAGAAAAAAAAAGGAAGTTAGAATCAAAATCTCCCCAAAATTTGTTTTAGTAACCTGTTTAGTTTTAAAATTAGGATAGAGATATTTCTTACATTTTTAGAAGTAAATTATAAATTATAGAGGTATTTTACAAAAACCACATAATTTTCACAATCCTGTACAGTAATTAACTTTTTTGTTTATTGTTACAACAAACATGTAGCATACCTAATTACAAGAAGTAAAACAAGCTTTTGGGATTATGTCAGTTATATTATGGAACTTTTAAAACATGTTAAATTTTAGTAAAATTGAAAACATAATAATATATACCTAATTAATTAGAATTCGTATGATTTAACATTATTATTTTAACATTATTGTTAATATTATTTCATTATTCGTACATCGGTAGAACAGAAATTGTATTTATTTTATTTTTATGTTACAGTATAATTGTTTTTGTAAAGCCATTTTACAAATAAAAACAAAATAAATTAAAATTTTTGTTTGCGTTTGTGTTTTTTCATAAAAGTTCAACAATAAAATAGAATATATAAATGTAAATATTATTGAAACATGCATTAGAAAACAAAACTCTTCTGCTTGAAATTAAATATCAATTTCATAAAATGTATTTTGAAAGATGAGTAATTTAGTTAATTTAGAATAAGTTTTAATTAATTATGAATTGTTTAAAGTATATTTTGGCGGCACTATCAAATTTATTAAATTATTAAGATATTAATAAACAGAGTAGGTTTGACGATACATTTTGCTTTTATATTATTATGTAGCTAGCAAACGGTATAGCATAAACTAATTATCAAATAGCTTCATTAACTTAAACTATCACTGATGACGGTTTAATGAATAAAGTGTACATACGCATTAGTGTTATTGTATTCTTATTAAATAAATATTCTAGAAAGCAATTTTTGGAATATACCTATATTATAGGCAAATTTAAATAACGGAACTTATTTTTTATGATATTTGGAATGTACTTTTGTGTGGGGTTGAAATTTGTATGTAAACTGTGTATTGTACGTAATTAGGTTAGGTGGCTTTAAACATATTTAGCAAAGCAGATAAAGGTGATGATCAAAACAGCGCACGGTTAAGATATGATTATAGATAAAACGTATATAAATGTATTATCCAGATATACTGTGGTAACAACAAACCGCCAGCTGAGCACGATGAAGTTTAATATACTTACATGCAAATGTGGAAGATCGACCGTTTATAACTTGATTCATCTAGACTCTATAAAAAGATCTCCGCATTACAGATGCAACACAGCTATACAAAAATCCAGAATTCAATTAGGAAGAAGCTTTTTGCAACATTAACGAGCTTTTTTGGATATTCGCCAAATCTGCCGGGTAAAAGAATTTCATACGTTTCGAGTATTTTAATTAGGGTGCGTCTTGTGAATGTTGCACAATTTTTTATTTTTTATGTTAACGGCTTCAAGAAAGCTGAGGAAACTCGTTTTGTTTATTTACTACTATTACTACTTCGGCTACTTGGTAATTTTAATAAATAATTAACAAACGGCGCGGCGTTTACCTTCATTGCACGATAAATCACGCTTCTAATATAATAAACATTCTCTGCAATGATGAGCAAGATGCTAGTTGGTACTGCAGATTAAGCCGAATCCGTATAATTTGATTAATGTTTTGGTCCCTCTATTTTAGATAATTTGGTCGAATCTACCCTATACAAAAACAAACCGTTAAATATGGCTGACCAAAGCTGCTGCGGGTGCGAGAATGCAAACAATTCACTGTTTGCCGAAATTAAAAGAGGCGTTTTTAAATTTGCACCTGTTTTTGATACCTAATTGTATAATAACATATAACATGTGACAAATTAAAAATCGTTACATTTGCTTCAGTAATTATACCCCAAAACGAAATTTAAATAAAAAACCTAACATTTTTTTACATAATTATTATAATACTTAAAATGCAAAATTCATTTCACCCTTAAGTTAAGTAGTAGACTTCTTGGCATTGATCCTTTTTTATATTGTTAGCATCAAATTTAATTATTTTAAAATGAATTTTAGTCTAAAACTTGTAGTTTCTGTTCTGTTATTCAATTGGTCATTTTAGAAGGAAATGCAAATTGTGTTGACAAAATTTTACAAGAATCCATAAAAACTTTACAACTCAAGAAATACCTAAAAATTTCAAACGTGTCACACACTACCAGTAGGTAGAATATATTAAATTTACGCCTCCCATATAAGTAACGCCAAAACCACATAAGTCACTCCTTTGCATAATTCCATTCCCAAAAAAATTAAAAATGGTTGTTTGCATATAGAGAAAGTATACATGATTTACCTATTTTTATAAAACCTGGTTACCATTATTTGTTTACCACAAAGAAATTAGAAAAATTTAATACAACATAAATATTTTACAATACTTTAAGGTAAAATATTTTGCTACTTGGATCCGAAATCAGATTATAGCCATCCATACAAGTTTTGTCGGAGTTTCTATAGATAGAAAGCATTTATAAGCCATTTACCATTTGTCGACGACATAATTCTGATAAGTTTAAGAAAATTATAATTAAAGGGGTTTAAAGATTAGCGAGTCAAAAACTAAAGATATGATAAATGTGAAAATGTATGTTTAGAAATTTATTTTTTGTTTGATATTGAAAATCATTAGAGGAATTAAAAACAATCATTTGCATTAACAACAATTTTATGAAAAGTTTTCAAATTATAACTTAAGCGGCTAACTACTAATGAATCCAGTAGCCATTTGTAGAAATGGTTAGAAATAGTAGAAATTCCAAGCCCGCATAAAGGAGGGAGGGTTCATGGGCATGGTTAGAAACCTGCCTGAGGTAAAAAGTTTACATGCTTACAGAACCAACAATACGCCTCGGATAAGAACGGAAAACTGATGACAGAAACGGCAAGAAAAAGAAAATTACAAAAATGGAAGCGATCAAGCAGGATAAGAATAGGAACCTGGAACGTCAGATCATCATGGAATACAATAAGCGATCAGGAAGTCATCAAAGAATTGGAAAGATATAAAGTTGACATTTATTTGTGCAGTGTTCGAGACAAAGAAGAAAGGAAAAGGAACAATCCAGTGCAAAAACAACATTCTCATTTATAGCAGAGTAGGAAGGAAAAAGAATTCCTGTTACACGAAAAATATAAATGGGTCATTCCACCAATTAAAGTCAAACTCAAAGTCTCACCCCCACGGATTTTTTTCAAATTTTGTGGAGCTATTCTCTGTATAAATATAATGACTCACTGAAGATTTTGGCTCTTAAGATTAAGTACATACTTTCGTCGTAATGATTTTTTGAATTTTGACAAAAATTTTTTTTTGAACTTTTTCATTAATTTTTTTGAAGTAGAAACATTTTTCCTAAAAATTCGAACAGTACGGTTTCTTTTGTCAAAAATTCTCAGCTTTTCAATGAAGATATTCATTTTTTATTATAAGCAACAAAGCCCCTTAAAAATTCAATTAAAGTCAAAAAAGCGATTTTTCTGACAGTGCGGCAAGTTTTTTTTTCAAATTTGATATTATTTTCTGAAAGCTGAGAATCATTTACACAAGATATGTCATTTTCACAATGTGCATATTTTTTGTTTAAATATAAATAAATAAAATGCATGCACTATACCATTCAAAAATTCAAATTAAAGTCAAAAAGGCGATTTTTCTGACAGTGCGGCAAGTTTTTTTTTCAAATATAATATTATTTTCTGAAAGCTGAGAATATTTTACACAAGATATGTCATTTTTACGATATGCATATTTTTTGTTTAAATACAAATAAATAAAATGTATGCTAAACGATTAAAACACTTTCATTTTTGAAATTATTTCGGTTTTTGAAGTTTCATTTCAAATTTAATATTATTTTCTGAAAGTTGAGAATTTTTTACACAAAATATGTAATTTTCACGATGTGCTTATTTTTTGTTCAAATACAAATGAATTAAATGTATAATATACCCTATACGATTAAAAATATTTTATTCAATAAAATAAGCCAATCGTGAAAATGACATATTTTGTGTTAAAAATTCTCAACTTTCAGAAAATAATATCAAATTTGAAACTTCAAAAACCGAAATAATTTCAAAAATGAAAGTGTTTTAATCGTATAGCATACATTTTATTTATTTGTATTTAAACAAAAAATATGCACATATGTCAAAAAAGACTGCAAACCCTCACATGAAAAGGACGGATTCTACGAAGATCTACAAGAAATCATCGACAGCATACGTTCGATACCCGAAATCAGCCGATATAGGAAACGACTATAAACTGGTTCTGCGAAAACTATGACTATCCCTACAAAATCACGCTAAAGAAAATTAATAACATTTGAAGAATTTGATTAGGCATTGAGCCTTATCATGATCCCAGCTCCATAATTAAGGCTCAATGCCTAATCAAATTCTTCTAAATTATCAAAGCCAGTCATCACATAGATGAAGGAGGAGATTGGGCTAGTCCCATAACTAATCCATTAAAGCCATATATGATACCTGATACCTGGATTGAAATTCAACATGTCAAACAAAGCATAGTAAATGCCGCAAAAGATGCAATTAGTCAAAGAAAAGTGCTAATAAATAAAAGCCAATCTAAAAGAAAGAAAACACCGTGGTTCTGAGAAGAAGTGAAACACCTAGCAGAAGAGAAAAGAGACAATGCGGCAACGAAAAGACAAGCTGAAGTTGCACTGGTGAAGACAATAAGAAGAATACTCGGAAAAACTAAAAGAAACAGAATAACAAACATAAGAGAAACCTGCAAACGTTACAATATCTCAGAATGGATAACCGACAGATGACGGTTATGGAACAAACACATAACAAGGATGGACGAAACTAAACTAGTAAAAAAGACAAGAGACAGTCGCCCAAGAGAAAGAAAAAGAGTGGGGTGTCCCAAGAAAAGATGGCAAGACAGCTTATAACTCATCAAGAAAACGTTGGTTACAAACAGGAAAATAATCCTAAAGAAAGTGAAGAAGAAAAAGATAATAGTATTACCTACAATATTCAATCCAATTCTGATCTAACCTAAAATATTAATTATTGAAATTGGAAGACTCAAAATCATACTAAAATATACCAAGTAATAAAACTCGCATTTAATAGAAGATCTTTAGGCAATGCATCCTGTCAATTCTACGTATGGTTCCGAAAAGTTTTTTTTTTTTTTTTTTTTTTTTAATTATCATAAATACACAAAATCTGCTCGTAAGCAATAATTGTTAGTCTTAATTTTAGTGTAATAAATCACAACAGGTGGTTAGAGTCTCACATTAAAGACCTAACAAGTTGGGTTACTACGCAACCTTAACATTAAACAAGCGTTAAAAAGAAATGACAATCTGTTTTAGAAGCATTACATTGCAATAATATAATTACAATATTTTACCTATGCGGGACATTTTTTATGTTTAGTGGGTTTATGCGTTTTAGTCGAGGCACTGTGCACTTGTTGTCCAAGAGGTTCACTGCAAGAGGGTTTGGGTGTTGTTTGAGTCGCGATAAGTATTTCTCACTCGCGCACTTAGCTTCCTGACACACGAAAGGAACATTCAAGTCACTGTGTAACGATTTATTGGTTATGTACCACGGTGCATCCGCGATTGTTCGTAGTGTTTTTGATTGAAATCGCTGGAGTATTTCAATATTCGAGACACTCGCTGCACCCCACAACTGCACTCCGTAGGTCCACACGGGTTTAAGGATTACCATATACACACACAGCTTGCTTTCCAACGAAAGTTTAGATTTTCTGCCAAGCAGCCAGTATAGTTTAGAGAATTTTATTCCTAGTTGTTTTCGCTTGGTGAATATATGGTGTTTCCAGTTCAGCCTGCGATCCAGGTGCATACCAAGATATTTTGCACTCTCTGCTTGGGGTAGTTCTTGTCCGTTAATGGTTACACCAGGGCATGTCTCTTTTCTCAATGTGAACGTTATGTGCTGAGATTTGGCCTCGTTTGCTTTTATGCGCCACTTTCTGAGCCATTTCTGTATCTCGTTCAGCGCTTCTTGCAGTTTCTCAGAGGCATATGCAGGTATTTCACTAGTTGCCATGATGGCAGTATCATCAACGAACGTCGCTGTTACTGTATTTGGTGTAGTCGGAATGTCTGCAGTATATAGTAGATACAGTACTGGTCCTAGGACGCAGCCTTGTGGAACACCCGATTGTATTGTGTACAGTTCAGTAATCTCTTCTTGGAATTTAACCATAAAGTATCTGTTTGTCAAGTATGAATTCAGAATTTGGTAGTACGGTGCAGGTAGATTTGCTTTTATTTTGTACAGCAGTCCCCGGTGCCAGACCTTATCAAAAGCCTGAATTGCACAAATCCAAGAAGGCGGCAGAACAGTATTTTTTGCACTCAAACGTGTTATTTATTACTTCAACTACCCTGTGTATCTGCTCAACAGTCGCGTGTTTCTCGCGGAATCCAAATTGATGCTTCGGCACGATGCTAAGCTCGTCAAGCACCGGTTTCAATCTCTTTAAAAGCAACCTTTCAAACAGTTTTGATATGATGGGTAGAAGACTTATTCATCTATACGATGAGACCAGCTCTGTTGGCTTTCCCGGTTTTGGAATCAGTATTATTTGGGCCACTTTCCACTGTGATGGGTAGTGGCCGGTTCTCAGAATTTAATTGAAAATCTGTGTCAAGGCAATCAGAGCTCTCTCCGGTAGCTGTTTAATAATTACGCCGGTTATAAGATCATAGCCAGGAGCTTTCTTTGGATTCAGGTTGTTTTTAATCAGCCCTTTGAGTTCGCTTAGTTTTATTGGTTTTATGGGTGGTGACATTTGGAGCGGTGCTTGTAAAGACATTTCTATTTCGTATTCTTCTTCTTGAGTTATTTCAGATGCAAAGGGTTTGAATACGCTTTCTAGATGTTTAGCAAATGCATCTGCTTTCTGTTTATCAGTTCTTGCCCATGAACCATCTGATTTTCGAATGGGGGGCATGTTGTCTTTGGTTTTTTTAATTTTTGCGGTTGCCTTCCAGAGTGAGTATTCGGTGGCCTCTGTCGGGGTCAATCCTTCGAGATAATCTTGAATAGATTGGTTTCGCTCGTCGTTTAAAAGCTCTTTAGTAGTTCTTATTGCTCTATTAAGTTTTTCTTCATCTTGCGGGGCTCTAGTCGTCATCCAGGTTCTCCTCAACTGCCTCTTCTCCCTGATTGCTTCTTTGACTAGGTTTGAGTGATTTTGTTTGGCTATGTTCTCATTCAGTTCCGGGGTTGAGTCCCATGCCGCTTGCTGTATTGATGTTATAAATGTTTCTACCGCCGAGTCTATGTCTTTTGGTGTTTTAAGCGAGGTGTTATTTTTTAGCTTATCATCAACTAGTATCCCAAACAGTTCCCAGTTTGTTTTCTTGTTGGCAAGTGTTACTGGTTTTGCTTTGTTTATAACTTTTGTGCTTAACACTACCAAAATTGGAGAATGATCTGATGATAAATCAAAGCTTTGTTCGGCTGTGAGGTTATCTGGTGGAATACCTTTTGTAACACAAAAATCGATGACATCGGGGATTTTCTTTGTGTCACTTGGCCAGTAGGTAGGTTTTCCGGTTGATAATACTTTGAAGTTGTGTTTATCAATGCATTTTACCAATTCTCTACCTTTGGTTGTTGTCAGACGTGAGCCCCAATTTCAGGTGTTTTGCATTATAATCTCCGCCAGCAAGGAACCTATTTCCTAGTGTGGCGAAGTAGTCGTTGTAGTGTTCTTCCTTCACGGCATGTTTTGGGGGACTATAGATTGCGGATATGGTTATAGGTCCTCTCATGTCCTCGACTACTATTGTTGTAGCCTGGATGTATTCTGTTTCATATTTAGGTGTTTCATAATGTTTTATTTTATTTTTAATAATGATGGCACTTCCTCCCCAGCCTTTGTTGTTTGGATGCTTTGTAACGTAGATGGTGTAGTTGTGGATCCTTAAATAGCTGCGATTTGTGTAGTGTGCTTCCGAGATTAACATGATATCAATGTTATGTTCTCCCAGAAAAGCTTGGACTTCTGGCCCGTGTTTGACAAGGCCATCGGCGTTCCACACAGCTATTTTTAGGTTTTGATCCATTAGTTTATCTTATCGAGCAATTTTGACACGATATTCATCATCGTGTCCATTCGTAGCGCCATCTGTTCTACTAGCTTCTCTAGTCTGAAGATCCTATCTTCTGTTTTGTTGTGTGATGGTTTTGTAGTGGTGTTACTGAGGAGATTTGTGTTCACTTCTGTATTTACTGTAGCTGAAGCATAAGACTTGCTATTTGTATTAATCGTATTAGTGGAGGCAGTTTCTGGTAGTTTTGTTGAAACATTCGTATTTTGCTGTTGCTGTGGCTTTTGTCGTAAAGCTGGGTATTGTTATTGTTGAATTTCTTTATATACTTTACACCCCTTGTAATTGGCGGGATGGTTTTCACCGCAAAGTGCGCATTTCAGGTCCTTTCGTTCGGAGATTTTGCTTGTTAGATTACTGTGGAATCCGCCGCATTTAACACATCTTTGTTGACGAGAACAGTAGTTTTTTTGTATATCTTGAATATCATAATATCATTATATATTGAATATCAAAAGCAACTAAGCTGTACTGGTCATATTGTATTCACAATTGGACATTGGAATAAAAAATTCTGAAGTTTAGACCTAATAGGTGAGACCAAGGAACTAATATAATGTCCAAAACCTAGTTGCGAATTGTGTACGGTTGGCATAATTTGGAATGTTAAACTAGGACATTAACACTAAAAATTCAGAACAATCTCGGACATTCACATTTTCAAAATATGGAATAAAAACCTCAATATTTTCAAGGTAAATGCATAATTTCCCCTCTTGGGAAACTATTGGGTTGAAGCTCTCTAGGTGAAATTCCAGACCCAGAATTTCTTGAAGCGGTGCTACCTAGAGCAGGGATGGCCAACCCGCGGCCCGCCTTGAATATTTTTGCGGCCCGCAAAATTTATCACACTTTTACAAAATATATTTATTTTATAATAATTAGAGAGCGGATTTATATGCACAACAGACCGGTATTATTGAGGTAACACCCCACGACACCCCATAAACAATTGGTTAGGAAAAATTTGTTACCAATAGAAAACGTTTTCCTTAACCAATTGTTTATGGGGTGTTACCTCAAGACCGGTCTGTTGTGCATGTAATCAGCTCTCTAATAATAATATATAAATTATAATATATAAAAATAATATAATGATATTTCATAATATAATAAATAACTCATTATGTTTCAAATTACCCCCCCCCCCCAAATTACCCAAGAATTATTAGTTTTTAATGGCGATATTACGAAAAATCGATTAACTTAATAATCGCAAGCCTTACCTTCTTAGTAAACACTGAATTTCCACAGAAATTTCATTTTTGAATTGGCAATCATCTGTCAGAATTGTTATGAACTGACCCCTTATTTTTCTATGCTTAAAACTGATTTTTGAATTAATAGTGTGGTAATTTTTGAAAATAAATAAATATTAACAAATTTTAATTACTGAATAATATGCTATATTTGCAAAAATTGTTTCTGTTATTATGATACTTCAGTTTGGTGGAAAAAGAAACTTGAATTCATTACTACACTATGAGGTTAGCGTCGAAGGCCAGGTTTTCGAGAAGTTTATTATTTTTCAAAAAATAGTTTGCTTCCCTTGAAATCACAAAAATTAGTAGAAATATATCCTTTTATAATTTCTAACTTCAAATCTAACCTTGTTAGACCTGTTAACCTTAAAAACCTAAATTTTTTGCCTGCGCCACAATTTTTCGCTATTTCTTCTTTTTTTAGCCCCCCCCCCAAAACTTTTTACCATAGCTGTGCC
Organism: Rhagonycha lutea; assembly: GCA_958510855.1. Classification (NCBI taxonomy): domain Eukaryota; kingdom Metazoa; phylum Arthropoda; class Insecta; order Coleoptera; family Cantharidae; genus Rhagonycha; species Rhagonycha lutea. The sequence continues at coordinate 23,568,528 of OY294042.1, forward strand.
TATGATAGTGTATATAAATGTAATATGGGAATATATAATTTTATATGTGGCCCGCGGTGTTAGGATGCATTTCCAAAGTAGCCCGAAGATCATTTGGTTTGGCCACCCCTGACCTAGAGGATCTTCCGTTGAGAAGAAGTGAACTACACAAGTTTGCCAGTCTCACTGTCTCATCTTTATTAAATTCAATTTTATCAAGTATTTAACAGAGAAAATGCATTTCCAAAGTTAATTGCTTTGACCTGATGCATAATTTTTATTTTACATTTCCGCGAGTGCAATATTAGAACTTTTAAATGAGTCATCATGCAATAGCTAGTTTACTCTAGATTATTTGACCTATATATTTTTACTTTTTAATATTTTAATTAGTTACTAAATTGGAACTTTTATTATTTATATTCAAGTTATAGTAAATATTTATATAATAAATGTTATAATTTAGTAACTAATTAGAATATTACCAACAAGTTAATACACCAAAATATATTTATATATTTAAAATTTATATATATTTACGTTTTATACCTGTATTTAAATTATTTAAAAATACGTTCATTATTCATTATTTTTAAAAAATTTTAAATAATTAAAAGATTCCTTTTAATAAAATTAGAAATAAAATATTGAAAATACATTGAACATTATTTGATAAATGCAACTTTGTATAAATAATGAAATTTCCATGTTTAATATTAAAAATGACAACTTTTATGATTAAACATTAAACATCTACAAAAAGCCGGTAAATACGGATCTTGCATTTTCTACTTTAATTCTGTCGCAATATTTTACTATAAAAAGTACAAGTAATAATAAAAGTATTTGGCCGGATAATCCGGACGACTTGCAACCCTAAGATTAAGAAAGACATATACAGATGATTTGATTGGCAAGGGAAATTGGAAGTAAATAGGAAAGACCTTTGTTCAGCGATTGAACCAGAATTATAAAGAAGAAGAGACATTTCAGTGTAGCGAAACTAAGAAATTTATGATATTGAGGAATTAATTAAAGACCACTAAAGAAATGCTAGAACGATTCGGGGAGGAATTCTGGCAGATCCAGGAAAGATCATTATGTAGGAAGGAGGCTTAGAACATTGAGAGTGAATACCAAAAGAGGTGAAAACCTTACAGATAATGACAATAACAAAATTTAGTAAAAGCAGGACCTTCTACCAAATGAAATAAATGCAAATGTTTATCTGGTAGATACATGTAAAATTGGTAGGAGTGAGAGAATATGTAAAACAAAAAAAAGTAAGAACATGAAAACAAACATAGAACTGTATATTAATTTGAGAATCGGAATAGGATAGATAGTTTACCGTGGAACTTTAACCACGCCAAAATTAATAACACCAAAAAATAATTTTTACCCAAAGATGTTTTTACAAAAGTATAAGCTATCCGCTTTTAAGATATTAATTTGTAGTAATTTAAGATTTTTGTTGATGATTACGAAAAAATTGGGTTAAAAAGTCAGTAAAATTAAAATTTAAAAAATTGAAATCAAATTCATGATAATTTTTGTGTTGAGTATCATTTAAATCATGTGAAAAACAACAAATCGTTTTTCATCATTTGATGACAATTTTTCTTTGTTTGTGTTGGACGTTTAGAGTTGATGTTTCTAGCTTTGTTAACGCTCCCCTAATACGGTCGATGTTCTCTACATACGACTTGTTGGTTTCCCACTTCTGGGTTTGTTACTATTAGACTGAAAGGGAGCAATCCAGTCTCGAATTGCATTTTGTGATAATGTTCCATAAAATTAAAATGATTACAAAACTTCCTTTGAGTCGAAATTATCACTGAATATCCGTATGCATTATGTAATAAAATTAACTTTTGGAGTTGCTGTTACTGTCATTTGCCTCACTAACTCCCTTATATTTAATTAGCAGTTTAGATATATCAAAAAATAAATTTGTTGGTCAAAAGAATGTTGGTATTTTGGAGTGTTCTAATTTTAGCAACATAATTTGTTTGTGAAAATGATTGCGATATAAAATATAATTGGAAAATACAAACTTTATAGAATAGGAAATAACGAAAAGCAACAATTTACAGTAAGATATATAAGATTCAGATTATTCTTGTTTCAATGCAGTATACAATTTTAACATTTGCACGCCGTCAAGATCCTCGTGTTAGTTGAAATATTAGTGACTCGACTGCCAATGTATTTCCTGTATACTGTGTTTTTAACCTATACGGTTATTGGAATACTTGAAATAAATGGCATGTTCAAACCCACAATATGACAAAGCATTCTTTTCTCTTAAGAATTCTACTTTCTTATACATCACACGTAATATTAAAAATTATTTAAAGCTTTAGGAAATAATTTAAATTAAGTTTAAAGAAGAACAACATTGTGAAAATTACGTTGGTATTATAACAATGAACATAATAATAAATTGTTTAAATACAATTAATAGTTGACATGTTTTTGTATCCTTAAGTCCTTAATTAGGAGTGCGGTCAGTCCAATTCAATGGTACAGTGCTTGAGTGCCAGGTTCGATTCCTTGTAAAACAAATGCAAAATTTAGTACGAATTCTGCAACAGCAGTCCGCCGTGCGGTCTAAATTCTGAAACTGGTTCGGAAGCGACGTTAAACTATTGGTCCTCCATACTCGAGCATAAAAGACTGGGTGTCAAGAGGTTTAGATTAAACAGGGATCGTTTAAAATATAGAATTTAAAATATTTAACAAAAAGAAGTTGAATATTATTTTGAGAAGTGTGCAAAGCATGAACGGTTTAAGGGTATAGAAAGTAAAATTTAACCGTATAAGATACTTACTTAAAAGTTATATTAAAATCATGTTAAGATTCTACAAGCTATAAATAATCTTTTGTAACGTATTAGATTTATAGTGAATTAAGTTTTAAAAACGATGTATCTTGTATCATATAAATTTAGTCTGTTATTTGTGACAGTAAATGGAAACAGAAAAGCGTGGTGGATCACGGATATGCTCGGTTCTTTGTTAATCCCCCTCCGGCGGTATCTTCCGGCCCGGTTAATAGTTAATGCTAATGTGTTGCCGAGCTAATAGCCCTATTCCTATGCTGCCGCCGCCCTGTGTTTGTAAACAAGGGCAGGTTCGTTTGCCTTTACTTGTATAAAATGGTCATGAAAAAACTCTTCTTCAGATTCGATTTTATCATAGGAAAAAACTGCAGTTTAGCTCGAGTTTTAGTGTAAACATACATTTTAATCTGCATAATATATCAATACATGGAGCTAGCTTTCCCTTTTCAACCATTGACGCTCATTTTGATTTGAAGAAAAGATAAAGTAATACGATGGGGTCCTTGCGTGATCTCAGTGAATGTACTGAAAATTAGCTCGTAAACATATCTTGACAAATAGTTCCCTTTGTTTACGTATTGTTGGTTGTAACTGTTCTATTTGTTAGTAGTTCTATTCGTAAACTGCTTGTATTTAATGATAAGGTTGATAAGCAAGGCGTTTGAGAAAGCTTATCTCGTTATATTGCAATAACTAGTTACAAAGACATAAGATGAAAGATATTATGCTCCTTCAACGGCTGAAAAATACAAGTCTCTTCCGGTAGTTACATAAATATTTCAACAATTTCTTTCGGAAATTGACATAAAAATTTTTTTATAACAAAACATATATGATGGCTACTATAGATAATTTTTATAGCTTCCAGTTAAAATTTTTTGGTTAGAACTAACGCGCTAATAAAGTTATTATTTTAAATTACTTATAATTATTAATTTTTTATTATTAGATATTATTAAATTCAAAATTAATAACCTAATTAAATGCAATAATAGAAATCTACTGTCGAACAATTTTATTACGTATGGCTGCATACAAAATCAAATTTCCCGCGGTTTACACAAGGCACTTTTGTGGTGAAAAACCATGTAACGTCGTTCATCATCTACGTGTCAGTAAATGTGTATACGAGTATAGTAATTTAATCAACGTCAATAAACGTTCTTGTGTTAGCGAGTACAGTTCGTTTACAACAAGTAATATTATGTAACAGTTCATTTTTTAATTTGCTTTATTTATCGATTATTCATCAATGTACTCGTATCAAATATATTTTTAACTTTATTGTTTCATTTAATACATTCAACTTCTCTTATTCTTTGAAAAATTTCACTGAATTACAACTCAACATTTATTACTTACTGAATAAACGTAAACAAGAACGTGCAGCCTGACGTGGAATACAAACCATGGCACAAATAATTTGGCACGATCTTAGCCTATTATCCTTCTGTACAAAATGATAACTATATCTAAATGTTCGAGTCGAGGTTCGGATTCCACGTTAATATGTAGGTCCTTGTTTACAATTAATAAGTACTTGCAAATCTGTCTGTCGGATTTATCCCGAAATTTCAAATTACAAAGCATTTAAAAAAAGTTCATTTAAATTTCACTTTATTTGTGTAAGTATTTTATGTTCTTATCCAAGGCAAGTAAATTACAAAATTTCTTTGTATTATATTTCTAAGGGTAAGGGTTTTTAAGGGGGTAGTTGAAATTAAGTCCAATTTATACTGACACAGGGTGGTTTATAGATACACATATTGACGTTTTTATGGTTTTCTACAGTGTACACAAAGAATCTGCTAATTTATGATCAGATTGAAGGCAGGAGAAACTTCCTCCATCATAAAAATCTATTAAGTATTGACGTCAAGTAACAATAACCAACTATTACTAAATTAATTAGCAAACAAAATTTCGATTATTAACAAAAATTGTACACAAGGTGACATAAAACGTATCATTCTATAATAATTGAGAAACAATGACGATAAATAATTTAAACCATTATTAAGTAGAGATGTAACGAATTTTTGCACTTCATTACGTGGTACTATTCGATTTCAACATTTTTAAGTACGACCCATGGATTTTATTTAAATGTAATTTTATATTGCAAACATTTGGCTTACAATTGAATGCAGGTTGTCGGCTGGGAACGTTTGGCGTATGAAACTTGGGGAATAAGGATATTTCGCTTGGACAAATAGGGTTTTTGGTCCAATTTCACCATTTGTATCATGCCAGTCGTTTGGAATAAGTATCTTAGCTGTCGTGTAGTATCTAAAGCTCCTGTTTATAACATTTGTTCAAGCAAAAGTGATAAGAGATGCTCTTAATGCGCAACCTACTAAGCAGTTTTTGGTGGTCAAGTTGTGCAACCATTTTGGATTTCATCCACTTGGTAACGTCCTATTGTTGTTGTTTTGCTTGATCACTTGGGGAATTCTTTCGTCATCTGGATGGTCTAGCGTTGCGTAACATCTCCAACAATATTTCTCTCAAGGTCCAGCTACGAATCTGCAGCAGTGTTTTGTGTTCACGGAAGTTGGTCAAGTGCTTCTGGTATAAAGTTTACAGATGTGACAAGAGTTTACCATTTGAAGCCAGCCATCGTATGTCGAGTAGAAGAAGACGTTTGTCACCAGATAAGTTATAAACTTACGAAAACGTTTTATGTAAAAAAATAAATTCTTTCTTACTCTTCTGACCTATGCGTATTTTGGTGATGTGATTCTGTATTTTAATAAATTACTGGTAACCCATAGCGGTTGCTATTTGTCTTATTGGTGCTTGTAAATTTAAGTTGGGTGCACTTTTTGATTATAACACCGTAATAATTCATTGCTACTGTATCTGTTTACCACAGTAATTTACATTGCAATTATTGGAACTGTGATAGCATCTCTCCAATTCTGTGCGTCAATTACAGCATTTGATAACTATTTCCGTCTTTTTTGAGTTTTCCCAAGAATCCATGATCTATTCCTCCGCATGAATAAGGAGTTAGTCTATTAATATCGTGACCAAACAAATGTGAGAGGTTATCTTCGGATTGTAATGGACTCTGGTCTCTGTTTGGGTTAACCTTCTCATTAGGGGTTGCGATTCAGAGGGTAGGTTTTGTTACAGAGAGGATGATTTTACAATGGAAATCAGCATGAATGACAGAGCCAATTTGATAACTGTCACTAGCGAACACTACATAACCAAATTTCGTGATATTTTTATACTCATGTGTGACGAAACAGAAGATATATGGTTCGAGCAGGTCTGTACCTCTCTATATACAGCGTACTCAGGTTCCATGCGTTTTTGAAGTTATTATTGTACGCCAATAAGTCACATACTTTTAAGGTAACCCAAAATGTAAAGAAGAGTCATGAAGAAAATCATTTAAAAAATCCCAACTTTACGTTGTCCAATGTCATCTTCTGCATAATCTGCAGAAAAAAGACTAAGCAAAAAAAAATGATATCTTTGTTGATTTATATTATTTGTAGATTTACCTTGTACAAAAGACGAATATTAGTCTAAAAGAGTAATTTCTAATTATTCTTAGACGACCAACTAAAACTTAATACTATGACCAAACCTAATCTCAGAAGTATCAGATTTGTTTTATATACAAACACGACAGTATCTTTTAACATGAACACGTCTGTAAAATCGGTAACATGTTCAAAAAATATAACGAAAACTGTTGACTAGGTAACGGTAACTTGTTTAAAAAATTGAAGTAATAAATCCTTTTATCCAATAATACAATTAGCAAAGCGTAACCTTTATCTAAAACTGCTAAAACCTTATTTAAAATGTTCATACTTAATTATTTAGTAGTTATTTTAGGTTGGTATTAAGATAAGCCGTTGAGTAATGGAATAATTTTCATCCTAAAGATCCAGACAAGCCCAGACCAGACAGCCTCAAAGCATTGGCTAGAACTTTTTTTCAATCTATCGAATGAATATTGCGAATTGTTTCGATATAATCATCAACTATTATAATGATGTATCTACCAATTTATCAAATATGATTTGAAATTAATATAAAATGAACTATCTAACACGAAAAACTACGAAACGATGCAACTGTTTCTAGTAGCTTAGACTTTACAGAATTAAAAAGAATATAATATAAACTCTGGAGTTATAAGGGCTAAACGTGGCAATCCTTTGTTAAGGCCGTCTTCTGGTTTAAAAGCATAAATTATGAGCGATTTTTCAAGCTCAATAAAAATTAAACAAAAAATATTTTTACCATTCAGATTTTTACAACATATTTGCTGATATTTTGAGAATATACAGAAAAAATTTTGAAAAAAAATAATGAAAATTAAACAAGCTATAAGCTGGTAAAGTTGGAGGTAAAAAAAATAGAGGGTGTGCTGGTTGACACGATTGCAACCCTTCTGGTAATCGGAGACAAGATTTCCAAAAAGATTCTTAATTAGTAAGAATGTCGTTATCGTCCCTACCAAAGAGAAAACGGAAAAATTTTTTTTCGCAAAATGGCGGCTGTCTGAAGAAAAAAATTCATTTTTTGACTGTTTTTTTCACAATTATTAATTTTTTAAAATAGTAAACCAAATAATTTTTATACAAAAGTGGTAGGGACGATAGACAGTTATATAGTGAAGGTTGGTACAAAATTTGAAGCAAATCGGTTACATAGAACTTGAGATATCATATCAACCAGGTTGAAAAATGTTGTTTTGAGAAAAACACGTTTAAAGTTTTAAGCTAAAGTTTCAACCCGTAAAACAAATAATTTTGATACAAAAGTGGTAGGGGCGATAGACAGTTATATAGTGAAAGTTGGTACAAAATTTGAAGCAAATCGGTTAAATAGAACTTGAGATATCATGTCAACCATGTTGAAAAGTGTAGTTGTGAGAAATAGTCTATTAAAGTTTTGAGCAAAAGATTCAACCAGTAAAACAAATAATTTTGATACAAAAGTGGTAGGGGCGATAGACAGTTATATATTGAAGGTTTGTACAAAATTTGAAGTCCATCGGTCAAATGGAACTTGAGATATTATGTCAACCATGTTGCAAAATGTTAAAATGTCATAAAATACATAATTACTACGACCTTCGGTAAGTTACTTACTGCTAGGTTCAGTTACTGCGTCACTAAAGTAGCTAAAACGTGGTAAACTATTTTAATTTTAACATTTTCTCTTGAGAATATATTCTTAAAGGTTTAAACTTTAAGAATATGCAAAAAAACAAAACCTTGATTTTTTTTCATTCCAAACCAGAACACGGCCTTAAGAAAAGTGATCAACAAATGGACTTCAAATACTCTAAATATTTCTTAAATCTCTCTTTGATTTTCGTAATTATTTTATTCGAATATTTTTTGTAATATTAAAGTAGGTTAGATTATTAATAAAATAATAATAAATATTTTAATAAAAAAATAATACAATCACTAATTGCAATTGTATACTTGTCAATTCGGCATATATGCTCCTGGAAGCTTTTAAATTACCCAGAGCTCCTCTAATTGACGGTCTAGGCAGAAGGTGTAATCTGACGAAAGCGTGATAACGAAGAGGAAATTTCACTTTGGCAGAATACCACCCAAGCCAGGAATGAATTTAAAAAAAAAAAATTATAGTCCTTATAGTCCAGACCTGGTACCAAGCAACTATCATCTTTCTTGTCCATGTCAAATGCTCTTAGCGGGGTAAAACTGGCCTCAAGAGAGCCCTGTGAAAATTGGTTGTCCGAGTATTTTGCCAATACTGCCGTGCTAAGCAAGAAGGCCTTATCTCCAAATAGGCCGGTCCTGAAATGTCTCCAAATTTACATAATTTTTAATAACATACGATAAAAAAATTTGATATTTACTACACGCGAAATGATAAAGTAACATACTTCAAAATTAAGTTTTAAATTTCAACCTTCTGCAATAAAAATTGAGGATGCTATTAATAATTATTTAAAAAATATCTCCTTAATCGGTATTTGGAGATAAGGCCTTCTTGGTTAGCACGGCAAAATAGGCAATTGGGTTTTATTAGAGAGGAATCATTACCATTACAATAGCAACAAATTATCGAACAAATCGGCGTATATTTGGCTCAAAACGAATGATTGTAACTATGTTAAATAAAGCATTAAATTTAACTACTCTTTTTTGTAGATAACTTGTTTATTTATAGTAAAACTTGAGTGTTAATTTTAATTTTACCAACGCAACGGCCTGCCACCCTTGTTTCCGAACTTTGACATAGGTGTTAATATTTTCAATTTTATATCAAAGTTATTAACTCGTGAAATTAATAATAAATATTAGTTTAAAATATTCTGGAGTTGAGTAGAACACAATTAAACAAATAGGAATATTATTTGAGCTTTCATTAAAAATAATAATAAACAAATTAATAAATAGTTTTGAAACTACACAATTAGTGCAGTTTTAATTCAAACCTTCATGGAAACGTTTTCAAATTACCTACATACAGGTTGCGCAAATTATTCAATTGTTTTATTTTATTCATCAGTGAATTGACACAATAATTAATGATAACAAAATCAATCTCAAAGAAGTATAGTAACTTTGTCCTACATCGTGAAACACGGAAACTAATTTCAATTGGAAGTTCTGTGCATTCAACTAGTAATTGTTAACAATTTTAAACAGAATTTTATATTAAATTAGAAAGCCCCTTTTGATCAGTCAAAGTGGACAACTACGTTACATGCACTCGTAAGGTTATTTCATTAGTAGTAGTTTCATTTGTACTTAAACCCAGCTTTCAGCTAACAATGTAAAAAAACTTATTCTGAACCCTAACCAATTTATTCAAACTTTCCGCGTAATATGGTAACCAAGAGGGTAATCTATGATGCAAAAGCAGCTTAACAACGACATCTATTATATCAAGTTTTTTCAACTGCCTATTTAGTATATTGACATCGCATACATGATACTTGCAACTAACAAAATACCTCTCCATAAATTTTGAGCGACCTAGGTAGCTAGATAAATTTAAAAATAAAAAAAAATTAAATGGCGTTGCCAGTAAATAATAGTTAGGCGCGTTCTGAATTTGACATAAACAGCTACTCTGTATAAGTTTCATAAACCAACCATTACACCTGATGACATAGCGCTTCTTTTTTGACTTCCACAATTTATTGATTAAAATCTGCTACATTAAGTAATTGTTTTGGAACATAATGGTAGAAATACAATACTAAAAATAATGTAAATGTTACTGTTAACTTAAATCCAATTGTTAATGTAAATTCCATTTGTAACTAGGAAACCATTTAACCTACAACTTGCAGCGTTTTCATTTCTATGAAAAATAATAAATACTGCGGTCTTTGTGAATATACGGGAAAATTACATTTTTATTTGACTTAAGGGACGTAGTAACATTATTTTTTGGTTACATACAGCACCTTAAATTTATCTTACACGGCAGTTCAAAATTTTTAAAATATGGATTATTTAAATAGAATTTTAAATTTATCATTGTTGTTTCAATTAATTTAGCTTCAGAAAAGTTACCTTCTTGAATATTGACGTATTTTGAAATTTAATTTAACGTTAATTTGTTAATGCGGGAAGAAAATGATTAAAGAATTTTTATTATTACAAAGAATTTTACACAAAAAAATTTGAAATTTGTTTACTCCGTATTAAAGTTCTTCAAAGAGTTGTTAAGTTTCAGGTAAATTTTTAACTTAAAGTTTATTTTAGATCATCTTGACGTTTAAAACCTCCAAAAGGAAAGTTTGTTGTAACTATGTAAAATATTAATTAATATTTCAGAAAAATTATAAATACATTTTAGTAATACAAAATTGAGAAAATAATTTAGAAATAAAAAGTTAAAGTTCACATTGCAATAGTTAAGTTTTCTCCTCTAATTTTCTTATGCTTTTGTATCATAAACTACTCAAAGTTAGGTCCTCTATAACAGTGATTCTCAACCTGGGGGTCGCGGATCAATTTTAGGGGGTCGCAGAAAATGTAGCGATTTCTTTCCAAAATTAGTTTTGAATTTGAATTGGAAATTAGTAACCTGAATTAAAATTCTTAAATTAAACAAACACTGAAGGTTACAATTGAATATAGTATTGATATGCCCCCCCAAAATTCAAGTTAGCTCCCCCAAAATATCCCAAAAATTATTAGTTTTAAATGGCGATATTATGAAAAATCGATTAACTTAATATTCTCAACCCTTACCCTCTTAGTAAACACTGAATTTCCACAGAAATTTTATTTTTGAGTTGGCAATTCACACACTTAGTTGATTTCTTAAGAAATGTTAGAAGTAATAGTGCGGTAAGTTTTGAAAATAAATAAATATTAACAAATTTTAATTACCGAATATGCTAACAGGGTGTCCCCGCACTCACTTTACATAACTTAGGTGGTGATAGAGGACACTTTTCTAAGAACAATTTTTAACAAAATTTTTTTCTAAATTCAAACCCTCGAGAGTTAGGCCTGTTTAAAGCATTTTTTTTAATTTCCACCTTCACGTGGCCATAACCCCGAAAATATTGATTTTTCAGTAAAAATGGTTTACTACTTTTTTAAAGAGAGTAAAATAATCTACAAACTAGATTTAAACCTTTTATTGTCTAAAATCAACGGCTTTCGAGTTATGAATTAAAGTAAGTTAAAAAATGTCGAAAAATTTTAACTTTCTTTTTTTTTTGTTTTTTTCAAAACCCTGTATCTTTTAAACGAAACATTTTACAAAAAATCTGACGCCCCATTCCGGATAGGAAATTTAACGGACTACAACTTTTGTCTAGTAAAAATTTTTAAAAAACCAATCCAATTAACAGAAAATCAGAAAATAACAAACAACTCAGCTACAAAACATAAAATTAAATTCACAAAATTTTTATTTTTTTTGAATAATTATTTTATCAATTAATTTTAAATTATTACATTAATAAAGTAATTGTTGAAAATTACCACCCTCATTTTCAATACACAGTCGTGATTGTTTTAAAAGATATTTGTCGAAAAAAATCGAAAAAAGTCGATTTTTCGACACTTTTAATCGCAGAAATTCGAATTTTTGACACTTTTCCCACTCACCGATTGACCAAAATGGGCCTCGTGATCGACCGGTCAATCCCTGGACCTTGTTAACCACCCTTGCTATAATGGCTCTTAACTAAAAGGAAAATTGATAAATAATACTATAAAGCATATTTTAAAACGAGCAGGACTGTAAATAAAAATTTTGTGAATTTAATTTTATGTTTTGTAGCTGCCTTGTTTGTTATTTTCTCATTTTCTGTGAAATGGATTGGTTTCTCAAAAATTTTTACTCAACAAAAGTTACAGTCCGTTAAATTTCCTATCCGGAATAGGGCATCAGATTTTTTGTAAAAAGTTTCGTTTAAAAGATACAGGGTTTTGAAAAAAAACTAAAAAAAAAAGAAAGTTCAAATTTTTCGACATTTTTTAACTTACTTTAATTCATAACTCGAAAGCCGTTGATTTTAGACAATAAAAGGTTTAAATCTAGTTTGTAGATTATTTCACGCTCTTTAAAAAAGTAGTTAACCATTTTTACTGAAAAATCAATATTTTCGGGGTTATGACCACGTGAAGGTGGAAATTAAAAAAAATGCTTTAAAGATTCCTAACTCTCGAGGGTTTGAATTTAGAAAAAAAATTTTGTAAAAAATTGTTCGTAGAAAAGTGTCCTCTACAACCACCTAAGTTATGTAAAGTGAGTGCGGGGACACCCTGTATATGTGCAAAAATTATTTTTGTTATTATGATATTTCAGTTTAGTGGGGAAAGACATTTTAATTGATTAGCAAACGATGAGGTTAGCTTCGAAGGCCAGGCTTTCGAGAAGCTTATTATTTTTCAAAAAATAGTTTTCTGCCTCTGAAATCCCAAAAATTAGTACAAAAACATCTTTTTATATTTTCTAACTTCAAATCTAAGCTCTCTTGACCTTAAAAATCAAAATTTTTTGCCTGCGGCGAAATTTTTCATTATTTTTACCCCCCTTCTAAAAAATTGTTTAAAAACATTTTTTTAGCTCCCCAAAACGTTTGAGCCTAGTTGCGTCTATGATTACTGACATTGTTGGGGTCGCAGAAAATAAGCAAGAAAATTTGGAGGTCGCGTCGTAAAAAGGTTGAGAACCACTGCTCTATAAGATCTTTTGTGACGCAGGCGATTGAAACTCAACTAACTGAGAAGAGAATCAATAAATTAAAAACAAAAGAAAAAGAGCATTTATAAAAATTTGATCAGCATAAACTGGGTGTAATGATTCTTGATCCTTATCTATCATGTGTGCTTATTCCAATAGCTACAAAAACAAAATTGATAACATAACAATACCAAATTTAATCACGTGTGATCCTTTAATAATAATAATAGACTTTAAAATTAAAATTATGTTGAAGGTCAAAAACTTCGATTATAATAAAACCGAATTTACACGTGTAACTAAATCAAGTAGTGATAATTTTGTCCTTAAGTGTTTCGAGTACTAAACTAACATATTTATATAATGCAAGTAAGTAAATTTAGCTTCTTGATTTAGTTACACCTCTCATCAATATACACAAGAGAATTAACATTATGCCCTTGTTGAATGATTGGTACTTGATCAATATAACCAATACCGGAGGTTGGCAGGTAATAAGGAAATTTCAACGGTGCAAAGATATACATTTTTACGAAATCCGGTTATAGTAAAATAATTGAATTTTAGATTTCCATGAAGAAATATTATTTTAAATAACTAAGCTTGAATTTTTAAGACTTTCCTAGAAATTTTTCCTACTAAAAGCATTTCCTACTAATTTTTTTTTATTTAACGTACGGAAGTTTTGAAAAAAAAATATAGTGAATCTGTACATCTGAGTCATTTGCATAATTGACATCGTCGCTAAAATATTCTCAACGCTTTTTTAATTTTAAATTGAGCTAGTATCTACCACTGGATGTAACTTCTAAAATGTCATTGTTTCAAAATTGTGCTTTTTAACTGTAAATTGTTAGTTACAACTAAAACTTTCATATTTCTGTTGTAATTGGTATTAAATTACCAATTACAAGTGCCGTTGGCATACAATTTTTTTAAATTATTTACCAAGAGGCTACATTATTTTAACCCTATAAATAAATTCACTTAGGTAATATTTTTCACCTAGTGGATCAGAGTTGTTCTGGAGATGCGCGAGCAAGGCGTCAAGATGGAACTTTTTGGAGAAGCAGCGTTTGTGAGTTTCATTGTATCTATTTTACCTTTAACGCAGGTTAAACCTTTAGAGGAAGGGCTGTATAACAATTTTTTTCAAAACTCTTTACGAATTTGTGTTAATAACGAAATTTGTTTCGTTTCCGTCTTATTTGCAATTCTTCGAATTTCACATTAAACCGTAAGTTCTATTTGTATTATAACATTGATTGTTCTGTAATTGGGGTTAACCTGTTGCACATTTATTATAATGAGTAGCAATGAACAAATAATAACAGGTTATGTTTTTAAATATGCAAACTTTTAGAATTAACCACAAGTTTTTAGGTATATTTTATATATAAATCATTATTAAAGTTTTGTGTTTTGCAGAGGAACTTCATGATTTAAATCTCAATTTAAAACAAATCTGAAGAAAACGGTTCAACATAAACTTTTATACACATTGTGGTGCGACTATTTGCAATTTTGTTAAATTTAAAATTAAATTTTCAGTATCAAATAGGAATATATGCTCGCGTTGTGTATTGTAAAAAATGCAATTTTCATATTGCAGGAGCATTATTTGTGGTGGTGGATAGATAAATACGGTGGCTTATTTCAAACCATATTTTAAGCAAGTGATTTTATTTAACATGGACAACGTCATCCATATAAATGGATCGAATAAATCACAATGCATATGATTCTGATTTTAATTGAATGTAATTTTTAAGTACATATAGGTAATAAAATAAATAAATGTGTGCGAGGTTTTATTATTTGTTGAGTGCTTATTTCAGTATTAAGAAAATTAAAATAAATGAAAAAAAATAACGAGAGGGTGTAATGCACGTTATATTAAGATTATGACGTGCTCATTAAGCATGGGTCAACCTCAGTGCTTTTATTTTAATCCCGTGTATATTTCATTCTTTATGCTTAATTAAAACACGCATTAAAAGGTGTATTCTTTTATCAATTTTTATCTAGGTTACAAAATTAAAAACAATATATCTCACTAACAAGGATAAAAAAATTAATTCAACGTTACTTGGAAAATAGTAATCAGGAAAACAGATCCTTTAATTAAATTTTTATATAATTTTTTTTTAAATTTACAATAAAACAATACAAATTTAATTATAAACCACAGCTAGAGCAACAAAATAAATTTCCCTCCAACTGAATATGCCCATAGGAAACGAGATAATGTGTAAAGTAGTCAAAGCTAAAGGAAGCATTACTTAAGGGTAAAAACTTAATTAACAATGAAACTGACTTTGATATGTGATCACCACTACAACTTTGTTTACTAACTTTACATTAGTACATTACTTCAAATCTGTTAACCAGACTTTAGCTCTACTCATGAGTAAAAAATTAACTGATTTAACATCAGTTTAATTATACTAATTAGTCACGCATTACTACAATTTCAATTTACTGCAATATATCAGGAAACTTGTTAGTTTTACTACTGCTTACTTTATAAATTGTTATTGTATATTATTTTTTGGTACTCTACACAATTTATCCTACTTATACATCCATTTTAACAGAAACAATTATTTATACCTAGCTTACATTTTAATAAACTGTTTTCCAAGTTGAAAAACCATCGCAACTTATACAACCTCAAATTCCTTAACAACAAATTCAGTGAAAATTATCTACAGTATACACAGAATAATCATAGCATAGGATAGAAGAATCTATTTTAGTCCAACGCACTCCACATAACTGCAAGGCGTTCAAAGTTTTATTAAATGTCCTAGCACCCGATTATTTCTCCTCAGTTACTTAAAAGAAAAACATTTGAGTAATAAATTCACAATTCAATAAATTCAGATCCCAGTTCGATCATCTTGGTAGAGATGGCCTTATAAATTGTTCTAGCTCTTATGATAATGTTTTTCTAATCAAATTCCATTTGTGTTACACTAATTTTGTGGTGTCCAACTTGTGGTTTCTATACATATTAGTTATAAATTAGTTTCCGCGTGTGGTATAGCTTCATTATTAATAATAATTAGTATTATTGATTACTACAATCGCTATTGATTTTTATAGTTCGATTAATTTCCTTTTAATATTACTTAGTTTGTATTAAATTAATTTTGTGCGAATTTGAATATTAAGTTCTAAATTATTATTTTCCAAATAATTTATTTCATGACAATATATGATTTTTGAATCTTATAAAATTGATATTTTTGTCCTGAGCGGTTCTGGTTTATATATAAATAGTATATCTTAAAAGGGACAATAATATCACATGTCGTCAACAGTTAGAATGACAATATAAAGGCAGCAAATAAACAACTTTTGTGAATGAAAATCTTTTTTTAACAATTTATATTTAACGAAAATCATCATTAATTAATAAATGCACAGCGTTCTCCAGGAAGGGATCAACCCACGAAAATATTTTTTTTTCATCTAACTATCTAAATCCCATAAATTTAGTATACGAAATGCCCGAATAACTCAATATTTTTATTTTGCGGGTGTTGGTCCTATCCAAATAAGATTGAGATTGATCTTTGTCATATTAATTTCTAAATATTGTAATGTTTTTAACAAAACAAGCTTCAGGTTCCGTTACTATTTTCTCGGTATAACATAGAGATGACTCAACTCAGGGAAAACTGGATTCAACTCAATTAATTGTTGTTCATAATATATTTGTTTAATGAAATCAAAAAGTGTTGAATATAATTCTTGTTTTATGTGGCAATAATTCTGCCTTTAGCTGTGGGTGTATCAATGTGTGAACGCTACGAACCTCAATTACATTTACTATCAAATTTACACCCGAATTGCGCTTCGTTGCTTTCATAGGTTTTACAAAATGTCTTGCAAAAATTAATCAAGTACAAATCAAATTTATACAACAAAAAAATAGATTTTACCTATTGTGTACATGTTTGTGTGCATGAGTCGCGAAGTCGTCCAATATGGACGACAGCTGTTACAAAGATGCGATGTTCGCTCGTGCCAACGATGTGGAATTTTACCATTCAATCAATCGTTGTAATAGCAATCTTGTCTTAATCGGCCGGTTCTCATCAACTGACTTACTTTACTAAATATTCACAATTTTGTTCTTGAAATAAGTTTTCATTTCCCCTCGTCACAGGAGACGCATAACAAACACAACAATGAAACCTGTAGTCGCTTTTTCTCGATGGACGATGTCCAACCTCCGCTCTCCAAAAATGGCGTCGTGGGAGTCCTTTTTTGTTCCGAGATGCCACCCTCAGAAAAAGGAAATTTCCAAAATTTTTGCAAATTTTGTAATATTGCAGGTTGATGTTTTTGGCGGGAAATTAAAATTTCCAGTTATTAATTTTTCCTTTTGTAGGTTTATCGAAACTCATCACAGCACCGGCAAAAATTAAATCAAATCAAGGGCTTTTCCATTCCTGTCGAAATTTGCCACTTCTATTGAAGTCTTTACAATCCATTTCACGAGGTGGATTAATCCTTTTTTGCTACTTGTTTTAATAGAACTTTTCACCACAGCGTGTGGATGTCCACCGAAAGGCCGGACTAAGAAATTCTGCGAAGTCCGCGACTTGAACCCAGAATTTCCGCTCCGTATATCAACCAGCGATCACATCACTCCACACCGTGGTCTACCCGCACAAATCACAAAATCGAAATAAACAAAATTTGTAAATGTATAAAGTGTCAGGGGTAACAATTTGGCCTTTGTTTTTAACGAGATTTATTCTCACTAATAACGGTGTCCATTTTCACACCCCCTTTTGAATGTAATGTCCAGCCGCGAGTCTGTAATCCGTTTGAACCCCACACTATATTGTAAAAAACTAGGGCTTCGGTTTGCTATTTTGCCAGGAGCAAATTGAAATTATCTCCGGTTTGGGTTCAACTCAAATTGAAAGACTCGGGTCAAATTATTTTGTTTAATGAAATTAAAGCAAATGGTGAGAATTCAATTCCGCTTTTTGGACTATAAAATTGTCCTCTGGCCGTTCGTGTAACTATGTGCGATCCAAACCGCCATTACATTTATCACCAATTTGTCTGAAAGGCGTTTCGACATTTTCATGTGTAATACGTGTGACAAAAATCAATTGTTTTACAAAAATAAAATGTTTTAGTGAAGATACTTCACAAATCCTGCTGTTGAATTGTTTAATGGTCACTGGAATCTTGTTTCTCGACCCACTTAACGCCTGCTTTGTCCAAATCTAACAAAAATTCGTGAATTTGTGTACTCGCAATGGTTCACGGATAAGTATTGGTGTATTTCATGTTAATTTTCGATGCAAATTATACAAAATTTAACAGCTCGTGATAAGGTAACTTAACCTCAAAATTTTCTTTACAATCTCCTTAAATCCTCACAATTGACAAGATGATCACAAATTTTGTCCAAAATCTCAAAAAAACGGTCTGGTTTTCGAAAATTTCACAACTTTGATCGTATTACCAAATAACTCAGAGTTTCCATACCAGGAAAATTACTAATCAATCTCCTAAAGGAATATTCCTTGGATCAAAATTTTTCCCAAAGATCAACGCAAAAATCCTTAAATTTACAAGTACCAAAACAATACAGTAACCGCTATGGGTTACAACAATTTAAATACAAGAGCCAAAACACATCGGTCAAACGAATAAGAAAGAATTAAAATTTATCTACTCGAGCGTTTTCGTAAGTTTACAACTTATTTAGGCGTTTTCTTCTACTCCAAATACGACGGTTGGCTCTATAGGGTGAATTTTTACAGACAATTTACGCGCCACAAAAACTGCTCTAACTCTGAAGTTGTTAGACCGTTGAGAGAGACAATGTTGGTCTACGAGGTAACACCGATCCTCGATGTTAGAAACTCCAAACAACGCACTTCATGTTGCAAAAAGAATAGAAATGACGTCATAGTTATGTTGTTTGGTATAACAATAATCATTTACGTCACTAAACGAATGAAGCCGGACGACTTGCGCACCAAAAACAAAACTCACAATAGTTTGCCCAACAGAGTTACCAAAATATTGCCAGATGTCTGCAGTAGAAATTCAAAAACCAAATGTGGGTACTGAAAAATTGTCATGAACTAACTGGAACGAAAACAGAAGCCATTAAACAAGAATACGTCCGCTTGGTTCCATATGGTCCGGATAACTGAAAATATTGCTACGCCAAAGCGTTCAAACCATCCTATCAATCCTTGCATGCAAAAGCCTGCATTATGAGAGTGCATTGAAAAAATGCAGGACCACATTTAGGAAATATGATAAATGAAATGAAAAGTAGGAGCGCGTAACAAATGCAAAAATTCGTTACTAGTTGAAATCTTACAAGATTTCCAGCCCAAGTTTGCATGTTGTAAAAAACATTTACCGGTTAAAATCATTGTTGTAAAAAGTTAAGGAAATGCTGACGGGGAATTTCTTCAATTAAAAATTCAGGAGAAAAGCATCTTATTTCTGCATCCCCACGTAACAAAAATTATACAAAATGCACTTACCGGTGTTGTTAACATGGCTCGACTCACCAAAATAATTCAAGAAAAAATATCTCCGACACTACGGGGATATATCAACATAAAGCACAATGCGAAATTCTGTAAAATTATTTATCACATAGAATGCAAAATTTACAAAACAAATCTGAAAGCAAGTCTAATATAAAAAATTAGACAAACAATAACCTTTAGTTTTAATTAGCGGTTTTTCTCGTGCACTAACTAGGAAAACTTTCCTAAAACAAAAGTGTTTTGTGTGACATTAAAATCTGGTGACCAATTAAACAAACAATAACCTGTAGTTTTAATTAGGGGTGTTTGTCATACACTAACTGGGAAAACTTTCCGTAAACAACTACTGCAGTTCCTTAAATTAAAAAGAAAATGCAACGTCGAATGTATTTAATTACATTAACAACTAAATGAAACCATTGCCTTACAGTCAAAACGAGCAACTAATTAGGATACACGAGAGGTTAATAAATAAATGGTATCAAAATAATCGTTTAAATGGAAAATTAAAGCGAATTAATTATAACAAGAAATATTAATATTTACTGACAATCTAAACCTGCGTTTCAGTTGTCATGCAAGAGAAGAGTGAAACCCTGCAAAACGGCAGAATTATCTTCTACAATTTTCTATTTGTTTATTTCAAAAAAAGTTACAGAAGTACATAAATATAAATAAAATTCAAATTAATCTTAAAAGCCAAAATGGTAGTAGTTAGGTGACCAGTGGCCAGGTGATTGATGCGGCTTGTAAATCCAACATTCTAATATTGCTAAAAATGCGAATTTTCACTTCATGATAAATTAATTACATTTTTAAAATTATTATTCTTATTTTATAAAATGTTTCTCATCGCAAAATAATTTTTAAGAATTTTTCACTTTATATTTCATAAATAATACATTATTTCTCTAAAATCTTTTAACAGTTTGAAAGTTTAGTTATTTTAATATGAGCAAGGAAAAGCTGTTTTAGTGTACTTATAATAATAGTTTTGTTTACGGTTAAACCGTTTACAACAAAAAATTGCAAATAATAATAACAACTGGAATAAAACAGGTGTATAAATAGAGCAACAAAAAATTGCAAACTTGAAGGAAAATTCAACAAGTATTACAATTTGAACAGCGTAAAATCTATATATACCTCAGATTTCTTTGAAACTTTGTCAAAGAATGTGAGGAAATTAAAAGAATTATCGACATTCCAGCAATTGTGTTGTAAAATTTACAGTTTAGTTTGTAATGTTTTTATTTTGCATTAAATAAATTGAAATCTTTGTGTGAGAAAATATTTGGATCAGATAATAGTCATTAAAAAATTTTGATAATACATCTGGTTTGGTAAATTGCATATTGGTGTTTCGCAGGTTGCATAATTGACCGACGGTTCATTCTGTAAATTTACCTGCTTTTCATTAGTGATGACACCTCAAAACACCTATTATAGGCCAACAATACTACGCGAATTGACTAAGTGTTAATTTTCCATAAGATAGCAAACATGTTAATTCATTTTTATGGTCGATAACACTGAGTCAATTCGCGTATGTGGTTGGCCTACATTCTAGGCGTTTTAACGTTACACTAATGGAGTCAATTCCATATAACTTAGTTTGTAGAATGAAAATAGCGAGTGCAATATGTTTCATTTTTCATAATGAAGTAGTTTTACGGTTGAATCGGAACCACGGCACACGTAATTTGGCAGTTACTGCATGAATTCAAAGATAAAATTGTTATTAGTTAAATTCGAATAGAAATCCAAAAATGAACCATTATCAAATTGATCTGTGTTGATAACTGCATTTGTTTTTAATATTTGTATTTAGTAAGTAATATCACGACGACGCCTAGTTTAATGTCTATTGTGAAGTAACAGAAATTCTTTACGGTTAGGTTAAAAATTTTAATAAAGCGGAACAAACATGTTGAAAAACAAGGCAAAATAATTAGACCACCTAGCTATTTCGATAAAAATGTAACCTTTAATAGGCGCACACAAGAGCTGGCTCTAATAGAACTAATGATGTAAATGATATACATGGTTTAGCTCTTTGGACGCAATTTTAAATTCTAATGCATATAAAATACAAAGTTTTATAACAGTAATTAGGAAAATTGTAAATTATTTATTAAAAAATCATTTGTAAAATGCAAGAAGTACAATAAAATCGATTATAAAAGTTTGCACATGAATTAAACATTATGTGTAATATTTAGAAAACTTTGCATTTCTCGATATAAAAAATAAAGTTTTATTGTGATTTTATTTTTATATTCAATTTAGAAACTGACCTTATTAAATATTAAGTTCAAAAAACAATGTTTACCGAAAGAGTTTTTTTTATTAGGTTACTTACCACTCCGTGGGTTGAAAAACTTTTATGTACTTTGTAAAAGAATTCGTAAATGAAAAATATATGTTTTATGTAAATAAATATTTAAATGTTTTAATTAGACTTTTAAAATTGTTAAACCATAATATTATTAGTTATTTATGAGTTGCATACTAAAAAAATTTAAATTGCGTGTAGTAGGTTTCATTGTGAAGCTTTTAAATGAAAATGAAATTCTGATAATTTATCTTAGTCGTTGCTATGTACAATTACTTAAATTTATCTTAACAAATGGCAGAATTTATTTGCAAACTAATTTGAATTTTTTAAACGTCATCATAATATTCAAAATCCGTAAAACATTTTATGATTTTCATTCAATGAAGCATACAAAGTTATATTAATTTAATTTAATTTGTTTTATTATTTTTTTTATTTGAAAGTTTAATAAATTTGTACTGTTTTCTATCTGTCTGTCCGTAACGCTCATAAGCATTTAAACTAAAGTAACGCAATGCATTGTATAGTAATAGAGACATAAACTTGTCAATAAGTATGTACAAGTGTTAATTATTGAATTTTTGAGTAAGAGTATTCTAATTTCCATTTTTAAATTTTTTAATGTACTATTATGAGAGTTGCAAAATAATCTAAAGAAATTTACAATAAAAGTTACAAAAAATTTAATTAAATTTGATGACACAAATTGCCCAAACAGTCCCTCTGATACGTCACAACCAAAAGATGGCCGTCATGAATTAAAAGGAATGATGAACGTTTTTCCTACGACGCAGAACTAATTTGCGATATTCTAGGCACCCACGACTGCATAACAACAAAAGAAGAAAACTCAAGGCCACTTCTCACCGCGATACTTTCTCCTGGCTCAAACCTTACCACCTTCTTTCTAACCGATTCCATGTCAAAACGTCGAAAACAAAAACGGCGAAAGTCAAAAACGTCGAAAACAATAACGTCGAAAAACAATAACGTCGAAAAACAAAAACGTCGATATCAAAAACGTCGAAAACAAAAACGTCGAAAATAAAAACGTCGAAACATTATATTATAAAATATTATGTCTGGTGGTACAATTAAAGTACAGTGCAGTCTCGGTAATCCGAACACACGCTAATCCGACCATCCAGTAATCCGAACAAAAGAAGAGAGAAACGTTTGTTCTGTAATCCGAACATTATTCTATAATCCGAACATTTTATTAGTTGTGTTCGGATTATAGCTATATTGTGCGAACTAGCGTGTGTTTGGATTAGTGCTATCTATTACGTAATTAGTTAAAAAAGTTTTATTAAATAAAAATAGGAATACAAGATTTTAATAGCTCTTTTGGAATTGAAAGTTGTATGCGATACCAGTCAGATAGTTATCCAGAGTACGCTCAGCATACGACTCTACTATAGATTTGATCCTAAATTTTTTTTGCTACTAAAGAAAAGGATACGTTCATCGGAGGGCCCACTGTCAAAGAGGAGAAACGGTTCGTCTTAAGAGCAATGTCCAGTGGTACCCCCCTATACTGTGTGAATAATTGTGTTTTATGTCATTTATTTCCAGGACGTTACAAAAATTTAAATAATTACTAGCATTGCAGAATCTTTCAACTTTCTTTTATGTAAAAACGCTAAAAGAAATTGATTTACTTATTTGAACATCGCGGAATTCGAAAACTACGGTTCGAAGGGGGGGGGGAGATTCCCATGTTCTAATTTTCGAATAACATAGTTTTCCAATAAATAAATCAACTTCCTTTAGCGTGTTTATATAAAAAAGTGTTGAAAGATTTTGTAATGCTAGCAATTATTTAAATTTTTGTAACGTCCTGGAAATAAATGACAGAAAACACAAATATTCACACTGCATAGGGGGGTACCACTGGACATTGCTCTTAATGGTACTACTTAATCAACACTTCGTTAAATAATAATCAGGGCCGTACTTCACTAATGTCATGTACAGGTCTGGCTTTAGGCTGTATGGTTTGCTAATTCTCGCTTATTCTAACATGTATTTTATTTAAAATTTGTATTTGAAATATATTTTGCCACCCCCGTGTGTAACGAATCAATCGATTGATATGTCAACTATTAATAGTTACATAAACATAAATTAGTAATACATAACACTAAATATTTTATATTTTATCATGTTTCGGCGTTTTTGCTTTCGACGTTTTTGTCTTCGATGTTTTTGTTTTCGACGTGTTTGTTTTCGACGTTTTTGCTTTCGACGTTTTTTTTTCGACATTTTGACGTGCTACCTTCTAACCATATTTCGCCTAGGTTCCTTCTGGCAAGCAAGACCAGTACAATACTGTTTCGAGTTACTTCAACATTTCAAACAAAAACAGTAACTATTTAACGCTATAAAATATCAGAAGAAGAAGATACGAAATTTAGGCTTCATCGTTAATCACAAATCAAAATTGTACGTCTATTTTGTAGGTCGTGCACTCTTTTTCACATTGGTAAACTTTTTTTGATAGGTAATTAATGAACGAACTAGAGATAATCAGTGGTGTGATGTACTTTTAAAATAATAACATAACGTAAACACGTTATGTTATTATATAGTGTTTTTCGCGAAACGGTATCACGTATCATTTTGACAAGCCGCTATTATTATAACGTGAACGTTATAATAAAGGTTTTCCTAACCGTTATAGTGCGAAATATAAGTGCACCTAAATTACACCCGTTATATTTCGCACTATAACGGTTAGGAAAACCTATATTATAACGTTCACGTTATAATAATAGCGGCTTGTCAGAATGATACGTGATACCGTTTCGCGAAAAACACTATATAATAACATAACGTGTTTACGTTATGTTATTATTTTAAAAGTACACCACTGAATGTAAGAAATTTTTGTGGTTTTTATTTGGTTTTTCCTTGAATTATTATTTCGCAATATTCCTCGATCCGGCCCTGCATTTTTTGTCACAATAGAATACCTTTCTTTTCAGAATTCTCGACCTTACCTTTCCCAAGAAATTCAGGGCTAGCGTATCGTCCCAAGTAACATTTTAACCTGGGAAATTTCTGGCATTTGCCTGTCAGTGAAAACTCACCCAGGACCTGCTCCTGTGGCAGGAGTGAAGCAAGCCTGCTACAGGTGCTGTCTGAGTAATTTGGCGCATGAATTTACCTGAGGCAGCCCTGTGGCACACTTGGGAGAAAGCAAGCTGGTGCTGGCGCAAACCTGCACCACGCTTGTCGCACACCTGAGAAAAGCCTGGGGCAACCCTGAGAGAGGATTGAGGGTAAGTCGGAGGCAGGAATGAGGCAAGTCTGCTACAGGTGCTGTCTGAGTAATTTGGCGCACGAATTTACCTGAGGCAGCCCTGTGGCATACTTGAGAAAAGCCTGCAACGGTTTTGATTTCCACGTGTCAAAAAAAAATTTATTGTAAATAATTTTCAAAAAATGAAAAAATTAATTTAATTAATTTCTTAACTTAATATCCTTTTTTAGTATTCTTTTCTCTATTAATTAATTATCTATTATTATATTTTTTAATTCTCTTATTATGGTTGAACTCATAAATTACGATTTCATTTGATGATAGTTGGTCCTGAATTTATCCACGGGTTGCGTCTGCTGGAGTCTGTAAATCTGTAAATATAATTATAAATTTTAAAAATCTTACGGAGCTGGGAATCGATCCACGGACCTTCTCACTTGTACTTCGTTAACCTGGAGTGTTATGCACTACGCCACCAAGTTTAGTTGTAAAAATCATGATTTAAAAACCTGTGATTATAATCATATACATTTTTTTAGATTGATCAAATATTGTCTATTTAATTAAATGAGTTCAAAACACATTAACAACAAAATTAGTTATTAATTATGAAGCAGGAATTAAAGAAAAATTAATTTCCCACGTTAATTTCCTATGTTCACATCGGCGATCGTCACCCGGTATAAAGGCACGTGTACCTACTAATTTTTGAAATTTTTTGAAAATATAGGTTTTTGGTAAAAAATTTAAATTGATGGTTAAACAACCAACATTAATGCCTGTTTTTACCAACAATTTATTTAAGAATTTCCTAGTAAAGAATTACTTTAGCTAGGATTCCATAAATGTGATTGGTAAAATTTGACATAGTATTGACATAAAAAATTCATATGTCAAATTTGACCAATCAAATTTATGGAATCCTAGCTAAGTAATTCTTTACTAGGAAATTCTTAAATAAATTGTTGGTGAAAACAGGCATAAATGTTGTACAAACAAATTTTGTTTGTAGATTTTGAGGGAGTTGTATAATTAATAGATTAATAGGAATAATAGGCAAAAACAGAACTGACTTAGGAACGCTAATAAACGTTTTAAATATTGGTAATAAAGTTTCTCTATTGGTGAGTCAGATCTGTTTTTGCCTAACTACCCTGTCTCTAATAATTAAGTAGGTATTATAATCTTATGAACTATTTACAAATTTAAAAATTTATTACGTGTATCTACGTAATTAAATTAAAGGTACGTGTATACTAATCTTTTTTAAATTTTTTAAAAACACGTGCCGGACGGCCTTATGCATCTTTTGTTAATTATTATATCTAAATTTGATTATCATATATTTTTGGTAAAAATTTTAGTGAACGAACGTCACCATCAACGTCACAATTAACCGAAGACAAGATTGCGTTATCCGATTCAATTGCAACTTGCAAGTAGGACTAAGTTTTTTTCTAAATTTATTTGCCGTAATTCATTGTCGGCTTATAGTAGGTCAAACCTACTTATCCCTTTTTACCTGAAAACCATGGGATTAATTTAATTTAAAAGCCATGTAACGGTATTACTCATTTTTGGAATTTCCTACATTTGTTGTAATTATTTTGTTGCAGGTTGATACTTGTTTTATAACTTATCAATATATTAGGGTACTGTTACAATGCAGTATGCAAACTAAAATATACAAACAGCTTTTAATTAACTTTGACCTGTAGTGATTATTGTAGTGAAAATTATAAAAAAAGGAACACATTTAAGAAGGTGTGTGTGAAATGAGTGGAAAAAAGAGAGATGGTACTTTGTTATCTTTTTTTACTAAAACCCCCAAAAGGATAAAATTAGATGACGACAGCAATACGGATAATGCAGTGCCTGTTGCAAGTGAGCACATCAGTGAATATGAAGTGGAAGAAGTGATTTACAGTCGCCCTAGTTTCAGTGGAAATATTCTTAAATAATATATTTATTTGTAATAACTACCGAAAATTTTACATAAGGCTTTTTACAAGTGCCCCCCCCCCCCCCCGAAATGAAATCCTGGCTACGGGCCTGCTGTTAAAGATCTTTTAGCACTTTTATATAATACTTTTAACTTAATTTTACCAAAAGATGCAAGAACATTGATGAATACTCCAAAAAATAAAAAAAAATGATTTAATATTAAAAAATTTTATTAAACAATAAATTATTTGTTCTAATTTTGAAGATACCTTTTCAATATCGGCAATATTTGCTCAATCCCATGTAATTTATTAACAAATCCACAACTGTTTTGAAGGGATACACCACTTCTTTTTCAAAGACACAAAAACTTTGAGTAGAAGAAGTGGCTTATTCCTTCGAAACAATTGTCAATTTTTTAATTCGCTACTGCTGGGTCCTCCTGGTTCTTCTGATTTTCGTGGTTCAATCTGTTCAAAGTAAATTAAAGTGATTTAAATGTTTAATTAAGAGCGCGCTGCAAATTTTGATGCAAAAACATGTTCAACAAATGGCGTACCCTAAAATATTAATCTTTTCTACGAATCTTTGAAATCTTTATAATTCTGTATTGGTGAAAAGATTAGTATAAAAGATTAATATTTCAGGGCGCGCCATCTGTTGAAACATGTTTTTGCATCAACATTTGCAGCACGCTCTTAAGATTTGGTTGGAGAACAATATATTGTAACATTATTATACAACCCAGTAAAAATTGATAGGGTTTTGTATTATTCTTACTTACCTTTTACGAAGAAGAAATCAAAACAATATAAAATTATTTTGTTTAATTCTGCAAAACTTACCTAAACACATGGTAGTAATAAAAAAATGAGTCTGCGATATGAGTATAATGAAAATGAATGAGATAGAAATAAAAATTTGACATACGAACATATGCGAACGATGCGAACGAGTATCTACGAACTAGTTCGAGATTGGCTTGGCGCCGAGGCTACACAGGCCAGGCGCCGCACACTGGGCTGAAAAATGATGTAAAAATTTATTTTCCAATTAATGTTTATATAAAAAATTTTTTTAGTTGGTAATATTAAAAAAATCGCACATTACAATCGCAAAATTCGTTATGTTCTGGTGGATTGTTTTGCGTTTAAATGCTTATGAATATTAAATATGATTATATTAAACAGATGATACTCATAGCAATGCGTTTATTTTAAAATTTATAGGTAAAATAACGATTTTAGGGTTTATCTTAACTTGAACTTTTCGAGCGTTCTATAAAATTGTGAACTTTAAAATTTAGACCTGCGTTACTGTTACCTAAACATCTATATCGTGTATCAATTTCTCGCTGGAATGTTTGCCTATAAGGAAGATATTGTCATTTCAAGTTTTAATCTCTTAATTTTATGTACCAAATCCGCTCATTTTCGCTAAAATATGAAAGCTTTCATGCTTCAGAATCCATTGATCCGTATATACGATGAGATAATATGTCTATAAAGGTTTTGAAAATCGAGAAAATATAAATAAAAAAGGAAATAGAATAGAGAATTAGAAAAAAAGCAAATCAAATCAAGATGAATTATAATTTAAGAACAAATTATGATCTTTATTTATTACTTAAAAGCTCCCCTGACACACATCTTGATGATTACAAGAAACTTTTTGAAATGGTTACTTCCAGACTTGATATCAATTTTTGTGAATCAGAACTGAATACTTTAAAAACTAGTATTAGAATGCTTTGTTTGAAGCTGCGTAGGAAGTGGAAACAGTCCAACCGTACTGAAAAAATTTTTTTGGAGAACAATAATTCATGGTTGCATTCTGAGTTTAATTGGCCTCATTGTATAAGACTGAAAATTAAAGATATGGTAGAAAAGACCGAATTTATTCAATATAAGGATACGCAGGAGCTCATGTGTTCTACAATCAGGAGTATGTACAACAATGGACTTAACGATGTTGCAAGGATTTTAGAACATTTACAAGAAAATCCTGAATTTGTTATAAAAATAAGAAAAATTCTTGATGATAAATTTAAACCTGTCGTGTACTCGAAAGAGTACTCGAAAGAGTAGAGAAACCCGATCTAGAAAGTTTTGCAGGGAAGCATCCAACGAAGATATTTTACATAATATGCTAATATCTTCAGATCCTTTTATATCAAGTATTCGGCCATTTCAGAAAAGACAAACAAAAAATCTTTTACCCGAAACTTTGGAATTACTGGAATTAACTCCAGAAATTGAATTAACAGACGCTACTGAAAGCGATACAAATTAATAATTATGTAGCTACTAATAATTTATTTTCATATATTAATAAAAATTAATTTAAATTAGTTTAAATCAAATATAAATTTGTTTAGGTGGGTTCTGGTAACAAAACTAATTTTAAATTTTCGCTGATAGGTAACTCTTTTACGCTATGTATAATCAATGCAACAATAATAAATTATTATAGTATTTTCTAACTATAATTGGTTAGTTTTTAATACGTGATAGTAAATTAATTGATATATTTTAATAATTTACTAATCTAATTCCTTTTACGTGTTACAAATATATTTGATATACATTTATATTTTCATTTTTTTCATATTTTTATGATGAAAATGAGCGGATTTGGTACATAAAATTAAGAGATTAAAACTTGAAATGACAATATCTTCCTTATAGGCAAACATTCCAGCGAGAAATTGATACACGATATAGATGTTTAGGTAACAGTAACGCAGGTCTAAATTTTAAAGTTCACAATTTTATAGAACGCTCGAAAAGTTCAAGTTAAGATAAACCCTAAAATCGTTATTTTACCTATAAATTTTAAAATAAACGCATTGCTATGAGTATCATCTGTTTAATATAATCATATTTAATATTCATAAGCATTTAAACGCAAAACAATCCACCAGAACATAACGAATTTTGCGATTGTAATGTGCGATTTTTTTAATATTACCAACTAAAAAAATTTTTTATATAAACATTAATTGGAAAATAAATTTTTACATCATTTTTCAGCCCAGTGTGCGCCGGAGTGCGCAGGAGATCTGCAAGTTATTCTCAGGTATGGCTTCATAACCTGACACTGGCTTGCACCAAGCCAAGCGCAGGACATTCTCAGGTATCGCTAAGTAACCTATAAATTACTATTTATTTGGAGTCAGCCAGGCCTGGCGCAGGCTTGGCAGGTAAAATTTGATTTTGCAGGTAATTGCCAGGATTGAAATGTTACTTGGGGTGGCTACTTAAACTGGAGTGATTCTCTCTGGATTGCGACAGAATCTGGATCTCTGTCTTGGCAACTCTTTCATTAGGGGTTGCGCCACAGAGGGCAGTTTGTGTTTTAATTCGTTTGATACATGGAGCAACTTTCTAGCAAATTATTATATAGTTTAAATTCTTACAAGTTATAGATATAGGTATTAAAACAGTTGATTCTTGTAAATCTACTCATGGGCATATTTCCTAATACCAAATTTACATGAAACAATTACAACCAAAATTTAATCGACACGAAGTTTCACTGTAAAATGAGGGAATATAAATTATATTTTTAAGTTTAAATTGCACAACGAAAGAGTCATTAGTCATTTATACCTGCATTGAAAGATTATTCATAGATTCGTTATAACTTCGTAACAACAAAATAAGTTTTTACATTTCCTGTATGAAGCTACAAATTTATTTTAGTAGTGCAATATCGGTCAATTGCAAAAGACTTTAGTGTTTAGTGAATTGAATTTGTAGAGAATTCAACTTGCTTCCATTGATGTGCAGGTTAATTGTAATAAAAGTGGTGCAATAATGGTTTGAATTTAGATATGGTCACCCAATTTAATTTACTTCCGTTGATGGATGATGAAGGTAAATATAAATGCTTTTTGTATTAATTGTTTAATTTTGCAATAAAATATGCGTTGGAATCAATGTGGTTCGGTAGTAGCTTTTCTAGTAAAACTCGGAATAAACAACAAACAAGTTTTAATAACAAAAGGTACTCGAGAGTCGTGTCGCAATTCAAATGAATACAATAAAAATACATGTGCCAACCAATGCACACTGCAATTAACTCTAAACGAAATGAGTGGCCAAATGATGCTTACAATGACTTGAGATAAGCCCCCATAACAGGACAACTACTATTAGTTACTAAAAATTGACAAAAATCCACCTAACACTTGAAATTAACCGATTGAAAAGAATAAATGGTACTTACGTCGAATTCTTCTGTAAGTTTACAACAATAATGACGACAGCGGTTTTCTCCTCGACGTGCGGCTTCGAAGGATGAAAAGCGGTGGATGTACCTGACTTGTATCTTGCGGCTCACGCACAAATACTGAACAGATATTTTCATCGACGTTGTCCATGTAAATGTTAAAGGATAACATACTACCCTTACTGACTAGGTCGAATCGGATTTGGATTCGAAACTTTCCAAAGAATGTAAATCTAGGTCCGAGTTCTCGCTTTCATAAGAACCAGCGAAGGAACTTGCTCGAACGTAATAGGGCGTAACGTCCTTTTTTTTAATAAAACCGTCTCTCGTGAAAAATGTATGAGAAAATTTATAAACCAAACGCAATTCTTTGTCCAGCCATTCCATGTGTGATTTGGTGTAGGCACGGTGAATTTGAACTCCGGATCTGATGTGTGGTTGATTTTCTACGTTGTTTTTTTAAATATAAATATTTTAATAGAATTTAATGGTTTGTTTTAAATTAGTTGATTAAACATTGTTGTCTATCACAATAATGTAGGTAATAGGTTTAAAAATAAGTTATTACTTGAAATATTTATATTTGCATGTATTTCCTTAAACATGGAACAGATTAAAGCGCTATTATCACGGGCTTAGGTCACGGAATATATTCGATAATAATGCGTATGTGCGCTTTTCATGCCGCAGTGTATATTACACTGTTCACTATACTGAAAGGGTGTCTACTAAGCAAATGGTTTTAAGTACGAGGTCGTACGTTTCCAATTATGAAATCAAAATTTTATAATCTCCATATAAATTAAAAAATCCCTTTGTATAACAATAAATTCGTTACTACTTACATTTTAGAGTATCCAGATGCACGTATGTTTTATTAATCGATCATATCTCTTGATTATGTATAAGCACACCTTTTTATACAGAATAAACTTCACATGAATCTTTCCCCATTAATTTAGCTACAAATTCCAGTTGAAGAAAAATCTTTAAATCATGTACTTTTAAATTCTCTCAAAATAAATCACAAATAATAAAAGTAAAGCTTTTCTATCACCGATCAAAAATTTAAATTTATTCCAAAAACCTACTAAAAATATACAAACAAAATGGCAATCATTTACGTTATAAAAATGAATAAGCAAATTTGTTTTGACGCAGCCGTTTTGATGCAACGATTTTGACGCAGGGATGATTGTACGTGCGAACATTTTGATGCAAATTAAAGTAGGACGAAAATGCTAGTGTACGGTTTCTACAGATTTAACAATACGGACAATATGCTTTAGACTTTATTTAAAGAATTTTCAACACCATTTTCATTCAAAATGTTATCTTTTCAAATATATTCAAGCGAATGAGATTGAAGCAAACATTTTCTACAAGGTGCTATATAAATTCCAGAAGGCACATTCTACATTTCTAAAACTAACCTAGAAATATACTGTTAATTTTTTGTTAGAAATAAGATATTATTCTAGAGGTGGGCCAAAGGTGAGAAAAACAAGGAATGGACAGAATTCAAGAAATAATCTCGAATAAAAATATACATCTAATGAACTGTTCACAAGTACTTATAGTGCCTATAGTTTCACGTGGATTCAGTACCATTTCTTAGATAATTTGGCACAGGACGTAGCTTGAACTCATCAGGAGTCACACTGTCTACCGACAAACCAAATTACCTGTACAGAAACTTACTTACCTAGAGCTCGGATAAGCTTACAATATAATGGTGACAGGTGTTTCTTGACCAATCGCTGTCCAACGTGCGGCTTAAAAGATGAAAATCTATAACTTGTTAATTTACATAGGAAAACACTTGATTGATATTCGCGAACACAAAACACTGTAGTTGGTACTGGACCAGTGAAAGATGGTGTTGGAGATGTTATGCAACTCTAAACCATCCAGATGACGAAAGAATTCCCAATGCGATCCGCTTTTCCCACGGAAAACGAAGAAGAGAGGTTAAGGAAGTCGCCCCTAACCGTAGAGAATCGGAAAATGATCGTACAACTTGCACACCAGAACTACGTAGTAGATTTTCATAGTGAGTTACCCTTTACAGCCAGATGTTTTCAGTAGCCCCAAAAACATTAGCCAGAGCCGGAAAAATTTGCTACAAACGAAACTGGCACGATAACGGAAGTCGTTAAACCAAAAATATGTTTGAACACACACCAAATCGGCACTCAGAAAATTGTAGTAACAAAACAGGCCGGTCTGCTATTAGTTCCTCGGGTAACTGAAATTACTACGCTAAAATTTTCCTATAAATTCAAACCGCAAAGGTTCACGCAACCATCTGACAGAAAAATGCTTTGTATTAAACGCTTGAATTTAAATAAAATACATGGGCCGTACTTAGAAATATTGAAATGAAATGAGAAAGTAATACCACGTAACGAAGTGCAAAAATTCGTTACAGTGCTTGAGAATGAAGAAGTTTTACGGAATTATTATGAAATTGTTTAAATTACAGATAGAATAAATCTGCAATGTAAAAAATAGCAAGATTATCGTTCGGTTAAATTTCAAGCAGTAAGAATTGGTTAGTTTTTAATTCGTGATAATAAATTAGTAAATTATTAAAATATTCCTACTAATATAATTAAGTTAATATTATAATTCATATAATTGGAAAAATTTATAATTAACTATGAATTATATCTGGAGTAATTGATTTAATGAAGTACAGATTAACATTTCATCTATAAAAGTCAGCAATTTTAGTGCATTATATACGAAAGTCCATAATAAGAAAATTAAAAAAAATAATAAAATAGGAGTTTAGTCAAAACTTGAGAATTTGTTCAATATAGGCGTGTTTCCTTTACAAGTGAGTTTTATTTAATGTATCGACACTGCTATTGTCAAAAATAAAAACACAAATTGATTTTTATTATTTCTCGTGATATTGCACCGCCTCTATAAAATTGAAAAAATTTAAAAGTATTTAATCAGGTAATAAGACATAAAGGAATAGTATTTTGTGAAAGTTTACTAATTTCACCTCAAAATGAAACATATAAATGACTATGGGGCACATACCTTGCACCCATAATCAGCATATTCCTGGAAATAGTTAAGGATTTTGGTCGCCTCTACGATTTAGCGTCTAGATGCGGCGTACTCAATGTATCCATGATCCCTGCTTCCAAAGGACAGTGCAATTTCGTTAATCCATTGTCATTCTCAAGTTTCCGTGGACCGATTTCAACCAAACTCCAATTAGCTCCAAGTCTAAATATAAAAGTACCAGTAAATATAAAATTTAGTTATGAAATTCTTATTAGTTTGGGAGGTACAGCACACAAAGAATTGAATGACACACGGAATATGAAGACATAAAAAGTTGTTGATTTTTGATATCTTTCAACTCGTGGAACCTAAGGGTAAATCCGTCAAAATCAGAAAAAAAATTCTCGGCGGATTACTCTCGGTGATTTTCCATTGCCTTCCGGGGGAAAACGACCAGAGTAAGTTTATTATTTCGCTCGGAGTCAAAGAGGGTACTTGGAATTGACAGTCAACGCAGTAACTATTATAATTTTCGTCCTGCAAGTATTTCAAAAAATTAATAAAAACCTATCTAAAATATTCAGAGAAAAAAGAATAAAAATTAAAAATATTAAATAAAAATTTTGAAATGTTCGCGTTTATTTGAACTTTAAGTTGGAATTACAACTTTCATCAAACTTTTATTTCATATTTTGTATAAATAAAAACTAAACGTTAAAAAATTTGATTTTAACCGTAAGAAAGAACAACATATTATAAGAAATTTTATTTAGAAACACTTTCAAAATCATTTTTAACCTGTTGTGACAAGATCAAGTTAAAATCTATTTTTTTATTTTTTTTTAATTTATATTTCACAATACATACTAAAATCACACTGTATTCTTGAACTTTCCTTTTTAAGATTTCATTCTATCATATTTTGTAATTATATAATTGAATTACTTTGATAAGTCGTAAATTTACTTTGCATCTAGTTATCAATGAAATTAAATCAATTTGTGAGAATACATAAACTATGACAATATTGTTTCGCTTTCATTTAAGCTCCTCAGATATGTATAATATATTGTCGTGTTAATTTTGGATAAGGAACAACCAAAATTGTAAAGTGCGATAAATTGTTGGGGAAATTTAAATTTTAATTTTGCGGCGGTTCGATGTCGCTGTAGAGCGCAGGTTCCGGAGCGCAAGCAGATAGGAAGTAGACTTGCGTACGCCGTCCAAGTCGTGGACGGTCGACATTTTGACTTCTGACGATTTTTAGTTGTAAAAATTTGATTTATTTGAAAATAAAAGACAAGTGAAATTAGAAAGAGTGTTATTTCTTTTAGAGTCAAAATTTTGAAGAGAAAATTTTGTCAAGTATTAAATTTGCAAGTGGAATTACTTTGGAAAAGGTATTGAAGGTCGGTTGATAAGGGCCGGCTTTTAAAAGATAACCGATTGAGCTAGCGGGTAAAGAAGGTGATTTCTCCGCCCGACTAAAATTTTACCAAGACGAGTTGGAAAGTTTTATGATCAATATAATTGAGGGGTGGAAAATTACACTTCAACATGGCGCCCAACGTGGGGCGCCAAGTTGAAGTATTATTTTCCTCCCTCCAATTATAAATTTATTGAATTTTAAAATTTTCTTTGTAAAATTTCCATCGGGCGGAGAAATTAACTTCTTTACCCGCTAGCTCTGTCGTAATCTCTTTCCAAACGCCGGCCCTTATCAACCGACCTTCAATATTAATTACCAAAATAATTACGCTTTCTAGCTGTAATTATCAACTATTTATCTTCCGAATTCTGTTCTATAAGAAATAACACAATTTCCACTTTTTACTTATCTTTTATTTTCAAATAAATCAAATTTTTACAACTATTCATAATCCAAATCAAAAAAAGAACGACCATCCACGACTTGGACGGCGTACGCAAGTCTACTTCTTCACTGCTCGCGCTCTGGAACCTGCGCTCTGCAGCGACCTCGAAAAACCGCGATTTAAATTCAAAACTTAAATTTTCACACTTTACAATTTTTGGTTGTTCCTTATCCAAAATTAACACCACAATGTAAACATGAATACAATTGAAATCTAACTGATAGAAAAAGTAATTTATTGAAATTAAACAAAACTTACGTTTAAATTATATTTATTAATTATACATTCCAAAAAAAGAAAGGTTAGAGGGAAACTCCCGGTAGGATTAAGAACCGTAATCCGTAAGGTCGGAATATTTTTGATAACATTTTATTTCTTGGAAAATAATGTTTATTGTGTGAATGAGTATCTTTTATTTGTAAAACTGAATAAAGTGAATATGATAAATTGAAATTAAAGTTTAAAAATAATAATTCATCGGCGAGGTAAATAATAATCAATTAGTATTGGATGAATGTAAGGTCACCAGATAATCAACGTCGTGTAAAAATCGTGTAAGCTGGTGAATAAATTAAATAAATTGAACAATTTAATTAAAATTAAATAATATAAATTAAGAGTGTCATGCAAGTGGATTCTACGACTGAGCCGACTTTGATAAGTAAAATTATATAGACAAATTTTATAGAGATAGAAAATTCTATTTAAATATGAACAGTATATTTTATGGACAAACAATATGGCTATCATTTGGTTTGAGTTGTAGACATTTCTCGCTATCGTAATTAGATTATTATGAAATAACTTTGTAATTAAATTCCTCTGATGTGAATTGATTTGTATTAATGTCAATGTAATTAATAGTTAAATCATTGGTTAATTTTGAACTTCTGAAAATTAACGACGACGCATCAAAGTAAAATGGACACCTTGCAAGTTGATTTTGTCCAGTATGACTCATTTATTATTTGTTTGTATGAGTGGCACATGAAAAAAATGACTTACGGTTTGCGTTATTTATTTTTTAAGAAAAATTTCAAACGTTTTTTAAAAATGTTAGTATCTACTATATTAAATATCTAATTAATGTAAAAGAGGATGAAATAACTATGTTTTGTTAAAATTGTTTCTACTATAAAAAACAATCTATTTCCCAATAATAATTTTCAGTAGACAAATTTTGGCAATTTTAAAACTATTGCGTTTTAAAATGACAGGGTAATTTTAATTATTTTAATTTTTTAAATATTAAAGTTTATGTTTAAAATTAAAGTAAAAATTACTGTTGTATATAGAGGTGTGGTGGTAATAAGGACAGGGTAGGGCTATCCTTTGGGATAAGTGGTAGCACGCACTGTGAACAACTCTGTAGATGAATCACGCATAGTTTTAGACTTAATGGAATAGTATGCTATGGAACGCGTCACTTCATAACAATGTTTCACTTCCGGTTGTTGCACTAGATACCGGAAGTTAATATGTGGCGCTGCAGTACAGGATCGTACGAATTCCACACAAGTCGACCGTTAACACATTACCCCACACTACTTTAGTACATCTTTTGACCCTAGGATACCAAACTAAAACTTTACATGACATTTTACGAAACTCATATAAAAGTTAGCATAAGCTTCCCATTATGCAGCAACATATAAAAAAATGTTGGTATAAAATACTCTACTTTAGTGTTTCTTTCATGATAAAATATAAATATTGTATAGCTCTCTTTTCTATATCCGATCCATTTACTTCTTTAGTACTACTTAAAAAATTATATCATTACTTTTTATTGCATAATGTTGCTGTTTCTAATATTTTATTAATGCATGGATTACACATATTGGAAATGATACGTAAACTTTTAAGGCTTTCTATATTGGAAATTTGCAAATATAGCTTAGGTTTTCTCTATAATAAAAGATCAAGTCTTATCTACCGTTAGAGAACTTGGTAAGTAACATTTACTTTTATATAAAACGAATAAGTGGTTACCAAATGACCATCAAGGACCAATTTCTTTTTGCACGTAGTACATTATAATGTTAAAATTTAATCCATTTAATAAAATATCACTGATTAATTATCAAAAACGCTATAACGTACTATTATCCAATTATAAACTCAAGATTTTCACTACTAAACTTGAAACCAATTTAACACTTAAAAGTTTACAAGAGTTTAATAGATATGGCAGCATTATTGACAGGGATCAAACTAAAATGGAAAATGGCATTATAGTGCGAGCCTTGATGAGCTTTTGTTTTATTTTAACGTTTTTCGTCTAATAAAGCCATTTACTTTTGACTAAATAATTAAAATGTTGATCAGTATTTAGTTAACCACAACAGCATGGCGTAAAGCGGCGTTTACAATGAAGTGGGGTCTTGCTTAGGTAGAGAGCTGACAAACCCTAATTAGATTAAAATATGTTCGTCGATCCTTTCCTATGATAAAAAAATTGTTCATTTGATTGGCTCTTGCTAGCTTTCCACCGAAGCAAGGCAAGACCCCACTTCATTGTGAACGCCACTTAAAGCGGACTTTGGAACAGGAAACCGCGCTTTAGACGTAGTCGCATCGCAGGAAAAATGTCATCGATGTCATTATTTTGATATTGTTAATTACTTGGAAATATTCAGAAATATTTGTTTGAATGATGATTGTGGGTTAGCTAAATCCAACGTTAATAACCTATTTAGTGCGTTTAGTAATAATAGTTTTGGTACGAATTATAACAAATGTTCAGTAATTTCATTTAGAAAACGCATTGAATTGAGATTAATTATTATCGTAATAATAATGTGAATTCGGTCATGTAGACAAGCAAATAGACTATCTACGGGCTTGCCTGGACTATGGTTTCTCCTTTAAAGCTTACATTGCCAATATTTGCGACAAGGCACTTTGTACAATGGGCTTTATTTGACAATGGAGTAAACAGTTTTTTTTTTGCAAAAACGGTTCAATTACACTTCATTTTTCTATTAAATAAGATCTCACATGAAAGTTTTCGCCAAATTTTGCTATTCCATTGGTCTTCAGAATTATTGTAATGCAGATGATTATGAACCGAATAGTTTAATTAAATATATGTGTGATGCTTTAGTCACTCACGGGACTAGGATGAATTTTAATTTAAAGAATTCAAACTCCATCTATTCCTAAAATAGCACTTGCCTAAAAAATAAATTGTGATAGTCCTAATTTAAAATATCGAATCTTTCTTTTGATATTTAATTTCATCGTTTTTTTGGGCACATGGGCATTAGCGTAAACCACCTTCCGTTTGCATAAAACTTACAAATTTTTAAGTTTATAGGTTAATATAAATTTTTTTTAAATCTTCATAGTATTACCTGCCAAGAACAGTAGATATACATTATAGTAGCATTTTATTCAATAATAAATATGCAGATATTCTTTCTTAACCTTTTTCTTTTACGTCGTTTTGCATATAAAAATATCTTGTAAAAACATATCACTACTTCAAAAGCATTTACTGCTGACTATTGATTAATAAATTGAGGTTATGTTTAAATAATTTAATTTGTTTCTTTATTATAAAAAGAAGGATTTACTTGCGGCCTTTGTATTGTAATAGTGATAGACAAGTTTAAAGATAAAATTGAGGGTTGCGCTTTAAACCCTACTCACGAGTAAAAAATGAATATATTGGCGGTAACGTTTAGACAGAATATCACAAAAGTGCTAGGTATGCTTAAAAAGTGAAAGATTGAAAAATGTAAATGCTGCAATGCTTTCGTTCGGTTTAATTAATAATTCGATTTGAGTTAATCTGAATATAATACTCTCCATTTCTTGCAGATATAATAATGTGCTGGCTCATCTAATATAAATATTTAGTGTCAACGTGTTTAACTTGAAAATTCACTACTTTGTAGAAATGAAGGTATCTGGAAGGGAAC
Source organism: Rhagonycha lutea (assembly GCA_958510855.1). NCBI lineage: Eukaryota > Metazoa > Arthropoda > Insecta > Coleoptera > Cantharidae > Rhagonycha > Rhagonycha lutea. Next base: position 23,608,678 of record OY294042.1, read on the forward strand.
TGTGTTGTGCATAAACAGTTAGAACTGCTGGCAGCTAGTTTCGCAAACAGCTGCGGCCTATCCATTACCTCCGTATTTTATATTATAGATATACAGTATTTGCTGCTATGTATACCACATTCAAGAGTAAGAGACTTTGTATCACAAGTAAATGATGTTATTTTATAATGGTCTATTTGGTAAACTTTCTGATGAAAACAAGAAGTTTGTTATATCGTTTGAGAAAGCTTGAGGCGGATAAGGTCACCGGAGACCGTCCTTTACGTTTAACAAGAGTCGTGACCGTACAGACAAACCACAAACATACTATAAACCTTTAGTTCCCTTTCTCGGTAATTAATAATTTACTTCTACCTTTACATATGGTGTACATATATTGATTCTACTGTGCCATTACAGTCGGGTAACTAAACATTTACATAGTTTATTTAAGGAATCATTTTAACAAATCCATATAACTCAGCATTTGCACCTCACCAAATTTGAAAATTTCTCTCTGTGAGTAAATAACTTTTTCTCTACAATGCTGTGCATGTTTTAAGAATGAAATATTTACATTGGTATTGTGTTCCAAAAGGAAAGCATATGAATACATAATTTTAATATTTTTTAAAGAGGATCGTGAAGTTTTTCAATTAAATTTGAGTAATATTACCTAGTAATTAATGTGTCCGCGATTCAAGTAATCAATCATTAAAGTTCTCTGTGTGCCTCATAAATTTGTTGCATAAATTTATTACTCTACCGCAATTTCAACGCATAACTCGGAAAGTGATGAAAAATATTTAGTATACTCAATTGATAACTTAAATCACGATTAAAATAGTAAAGGAAAAATATAACATATTAACATAAATATAAAATGAGGTATTTATAGAATCAGACACGAAAATTTGTTTGGGTACAAGTCCAGATTCTGGAGTAACATCAATTCAGTATGATTTGTCTACCACTATACCAAACAATTCAAGTATCTGCAATCCTAATTTGTTCTACAATAATTAGGATTATTTGTTTTAAGGTCCAAGTTTTAGCAATTGACTTGGAAATAGTAAGGTAGCAGTTTAAAGATGAACCATAAACACATAGAAAATAAACGATCAAAGTAAGGAATTTGTTAATCAAGTTTCTAATCAGCTCCGTATAACAAGAAAGCAGCAAAGTGCAATATCTGCATATCATCCCCAAAGTAATGGACTTCTAAAAAGAAAAAATAAGCACACTTCATTGTTTCAACCACCTCACACTGTTGAAATTAGGGAGTTGGAAGCAGATTATTCTGTTGGATCAGTTTGAATGGTTGACATGAAATTTCGAGAAGCTAATTAGATGTGAGGAATTAAATTTTCACAACGATACACATCAAAGTACAGATAAATTGTCGGTTATACTGCAGCAGGAGCGGGGAATCCTATGTCGGAAGAGTCCGTAAGAAGAAATCAAACGATTCAAGACGTTAAAAATCAGGATCATCCTTTGAAATCATAAGAAATTCCATAAAATGGTTTATCTTGATTGATACAATAATTAACTAATAAGAATTAAATTATGATCAATAGTAAGAATTAGTCGGAATACGACAGATCACAATTTCTTTCTTTACTGTTCGTAAAGAAGTGACACAAGTCAGTAATACGTAATAATATCGGACTAGGAAAATATATTGATAAAATCAAAATAAAACTATTTGAAGTGAAAACAACTGAAAACCTACCGATAAACAATTAAGTTCCTTTGAAGAAGTTTAACCTTTCAACGCTAACGTCTACATCTCGACCCATTTTATTTCTACACGTTTTTGTTCGTAACGGTTCGTATCTTGTTAAATTCTTCAATCAACGGTTTAACTAAATAGAAAAACTTATGGCGTACCTAACTAACTTTACAACGCTTAAATAAAACGATAAATAAATAGTTTCGTTTCTCTATTGCAATTTTTGGAAGATCTCTCTGTCATGGGTGTGCCTTGTCAACTTTTTCCATACGAAGTTTAATATTATTAACCAAAGTCAATTAACAGTGAGTTTCATCTTCAAATAACCATATACCTATTTATATCTGGTTAAAATTGGTTTAGGAACAATTAAATTTGCCAAAAAGCCAACAACTACGGTTGATCAGTGAAATATAGATGAGAGGATAATGGTTCACTTCAAAATGTAAATATGAGGATCAATATGAGAACCATAATGGAGTGACGTCAAAATAACCTCAGTGAAAAAGTTTAAATGTAAAAGAGGTTAGGTTTGCACAAACTAATTTGAAAGGTTCACTCAATTAAATGTAAAACGAAAATTTCCTGAGAAAGAATCCAAATGTAGGATTCCCAACCGAAGAGTATTCACTAGGGTTTTCAACTTGTTACGTGAAAGTGATCAACTTCCAAGTATATTATGTCTCATATAAAAGTGAAACAAACTAACTTTGTTAGATTTAAGTTAGAAAAATAAAACACAGGTTCAAAAACTTTTATTTTTGACCCGGCATGGCTTAATACGGATCTGTCATTGATGTGTACTGAGTTTTGATACCTATTATTATGTAATTTATTTACTAGCATTTTATTCTGGTTAACTTATAGATCCTTTAACTTTGTCAGTAACATATTTTTGTAATATTTTCGACTTGAGATTTAGATTTTAGACTCAGACAGTATTAAAACTGTTAGGTTACCTATTAAAAAATTCATTTACAACAATTTTCTCAAACATATTAGCAGTTTTTCGCACATTAGATTACTTAAAAGCTTTTTAGCTCTTTGTTTATATATTTACTTGTATAATTAGTCTGCAAAATACAAAATATTGTATGTACATGAAAACTAAAAACAAACAGTATAATTAGGTTTCTCTGCAGCTTGATTAATCTTTAAGTTATTTACAAACAGTTTCATTTTTAAATTTGTTCTACAATTTTTTAATCTGTAACACAAAAAAAACCTAACTACTCAGACTAAAAAGTTTGCGACAAATGCGAGATAACGTTGAAGCTAAAAAATTATATTTAAAAATTTCTGATTTACTAATTTTGTAATCCAAAATTAAACCAATTGTATAAGGTAAATTTTAAAATCAACTATTCTCAAATTTCGACAATAAATATCCAATTAATATTTTAAAATAAAAATTGGTTTTAATTTGAATCTAAATTAATTACGATATCTGTTAATAGGTATATACAATTTTCACTCGAAAAATTTTGAGAAGATTAATTTTAATTACCAAATTTTAATATTCCTAAAATACCTGCTAATTAGCAAGTAACGAATGTACCTAATAAACAATTTAAGATCACGTCTCACTTAATAAGCTTTAAATTTAATTTAAATGTTTTTTGTGGTTATTGCAATTAATTTAATTGGACATTTTTGTACTTTTAAACTAATTGTTCACACCAAACTACAAAATTGTATAGGTAATAAATATATTTCAAAGTTTTCATCTTCTATTTTTTCTTCCGAGTTTTTCCTCTACGATTTTAACATAATATAAATTCTCTTAGTTGTTATTTCAGGTTCTGCTTTTTCCTAAAAATATTCTTAAAGCAAAAGCGAATTTTTTGATGTTTTCAAATTATGTTAAATTTAATTTTAATATTTCAGTTGATTTTTCAAAATTATATGTTTTAAAATCGTCCTTTGTAAGATTTAACATTCGATTTAAGCTAAAAGCACGAAATTTGTTTTAATGTTGTCTTGGAGCAGTGCAAAGAAGATTTATCAATATTTATAATTAAGAAATGTGGAAGGTACTCCGTCTTGTTATCCGAGTTTGATGCGATCAATATATAATTATAATTGCCTTTTACGATTCCTCTAAATTGCAACAAGTGGTTTTCCAAGTTCTTCAGATGCTAGTTATCTGAAATTAAACTGCATAGCTTTAACTTAATTTCAGTTCCAAAATATCGAATACCGCATTTTACACCAAAATTATTCATAAATTTATCTCACCGAGTAACAATAAATTATTTTTAAATTAAGTTTTATAGAGATAATTTGTTTAATTACATGTGTTAGAAAATTAAAGTTATCAAAAAAGTGGGCTAACAAAACAGCGAAGTATTTTAATTAACTAACAAATTAATTATAAAAATTAATTAAAAACTATTATCATTTTTAAAAATATGAACAAACTGTACACTATTATTGAATAAAACGGCGTATATTGAAAACTTTTAACGATGTTATCTATTATTTAGAGGTAGTAGTATGCATCATAAATCAATACAGATATATATGATATTGAAAAGTACAAGCTAATTACTTTATTTATTATTTATATCATAATTCATATTGAAAAGCATTTGTTTCTAAACTGACCACGTTTTACTAAAATTATGGGAAGTAGCCTATAACGATTCTAATGTTATTATTACTGATTATGTCAACCGTTTGATTGATAATGGTACGCAAGAATGTCATCTCAAGGATGCTACAAGAGCTTTAACCGAAATTAGTAGATAATTTCCTTGTAATATGTCGAAATAATAAATAGATGTAATTATTGTTATATTTTTTATAGCAAAAAAATTTCATTTACAGACTATCATAGCTAAATGGTTAGTGCCTTCGATTGCTTGTTTTAGATAAAAACCATAAATAATAATGTATTCGATCTATGCTTGATTTAGTGCTATAATATAATTAACACTGTTCCAGTCTCCTTATTTTATATAACAAAATATATCAAACCATAGCATATTAGATAGGTTTGCTATAATTGGTGGCTGAGATAGACTTAAGCGGCGTTCACAATAAGTGGGTTCAAAATAAGCATTCTAAAGTACTATCAAATAATTAATTTCAAAGATATAAGAAGTTATCAAATCTACCTGAAGTGGGGTAAGGAAAAGAACCGGAACTACGTAAGCATGGAAGCTTATGGAAGCTCATGAAATGTTTTAAGCGTTTCTAAACGGAAACGATACTTATAGTACGGGAGACAGCGTAGTATTTTGGTTAGTCATTTGATCAGACACAATTTTTGTGTTAAATGATAGTTTGAATATAGCTATTAATCAAACCCTGCGTCAGCTGTTTCTATCTTGTTGCAATTAGCTACGCCGAAATTGCAAACATGTCGAAAAACAAAAAAAATAAACTTATTTGATCAGGCTTGAAAATTTGTAAATCTTTAGTTTAAATAATATTAAACATAAAAATAATCGTCAGCTACACTGAACATGATGCCTTATACGTCAGCTACCCCTATATATGAACCCGAAGTAAAAGTGATGGTGAAAAATGATTTGATCCCTTACCAAATTTTTACAGCGTGTTTATTATGTTATTGAAATGATAAAAACAATAATCAGCTGAGCTTCCAATAATGGAAAGACCGTCAGCTTAGTCCAGTCAAATAAGCATTTAACCTTGGAATGAAAGATAATAAGCTGAAAATTTGCACAAGTCTTTGTTTGGATATTATAAACGTTGGCCCAGAGATCTCATAAAATCTTGCGCCGGCGTCTTGAGATATTAAAGGTCAAAGGTCACAAAAATCAGTTTTTTGCAGATATCTTGTTTCCTTTGCTCTAAATGACATTTTGGGTTATTACAAAAGTTGTAGAGCATAAAATTCTCTACAACTTTGGTCTTAAACAATATTTTATACAATAAACCGTTATTGAGATAGAGCGCAATAAGTGGGAAGCGCTTAGCTGTGTATTACGTATGTAACAGCGCGCTAGGTCAGCTGCGGAAACCAATACATAGTACGGTTTATGTGGTTAATTATTTACTAAATATATTATAATTATGGAAAACCTTAGTTATAAATAAAATTATAATTAAAATAATTAAACGAAATTAGATTAAAGCATTTTCTTCTATCCTTTTCTATCATTTATAAAATCGTTCGTTTTGATTGGCTCTTACTAGCTTTCTACCGAAGCAAGGCAATACCCCACTTCATTGTGAACGTCGCTTTTCCTTATATGAATTAATAATTACGTAGCACATTTGCAAACCTAAGATTATCTAAAGTACCCGAGTATGATGTAAGGTTTTTAGTGTATAAATTTAAAAACAAAACAAAATTTTCAAAACTAAGTACTACTACCAAATTATAAATACTGCGAAGTAAGGCAAGTGTGTCGTGCAACCTTGCTGTGGGGTAGGGAGATCGCACTTCGAAGAGCGTCGCTATAGTCGGGATTGTTGACCCCTTATATTTTACCCCACGGGAGTAAAGTTATCCTAGCAACATTCTACCCTTGATAAAAATTACCTAGAGACAATTTACTCTTTACTTTACTCATTACCCCGGGGGGGGGGGCGTAAATTAGTTCAAAATATCATCAGGTTTTTACCCCTTCAAGTATCGTCGTCGTCGTCTGTTTCACGGTATAGGCTCAGGCCTGTTCCGATTCTCAGTCAGCCCATCGCTTTCTCGGACGTCCTATATCTCTCTTTCCTCTTGAGCAGTATTCCATGGCGCGTTTTGGCAGCCGCTGGTCTTCCATCCTTTCCACATGCTCCCTCCATTGACGTTTGTAGTCCATCACTCTCTCTTCTATAGAGAAGATCTGAAATTCTTCTCTGATGTCTGCATTTGCCTCATCATGTCCAATAATGTACAGCCATTCACTGATCGCAGGAACTTCATTTCTGCTGTCTGTATTTTAGCTTTCTGTTGGGTTGTTGTTATCCAAGTCTCGCTGCCGTAGAGTAGGGTGGAAACCGCCATTACCTTGTTGAACTTCATTTGTGTTTCTCGTCTACATTGTTTTCCTAGCGTTCGTCTAATTGTTCCACACATTCTTTGGAAGGAATTTACTTTATTTGTGATATCGTTGTCATACTCGTACGATACGTCGCATCCTAAGCACTTGAAATGCGAAACCTGTTCTAGGCAGGTATTATTTATACATATTTTTGACCTAATTGGATCCTTTCCTTTAAAAGCCATTATCTTCGACTTTGTTATATATATTTCGCAGTTATATTCCCTAGATAAGACATTAAACAGGTGCATTGCTCTTTGCAAATCATCTTCTGTAGCTGCTATCAGTACTTCGTCATCTGCAAATAATATTGTATTGACAAATTTAGCCTTCCCAAGCTGTATGCCATGTGGAACCATTGGTTTCTAAGTTTTTATCATATCATCTATGTATAGATTGAACAATATCGGCGACAAACCACACCCTTGTCGAACTCCTTGATTGATACGTATTACTTCGGTATCTTCGTCATTATTTACAATTTGTATAGCAGTGTGTTTGTATAAACTCTTCACGATATCTATCAGGTGTCTTGGAAAACCTCTTCTCTTCAACACTTTCCACAGTTTATTTCTGTTGACCTTATCGAAAGCTTTTGTATAGTCCACAAGGGCAACATAATATGTCTCTAAGTTTTTCTCTCTTCTTTTTTCTATTATTTGTTTAAGCGTAAAGACAGTGTCCGCACACGAACGCCCTTTTCTAAACCCATTTTGCTCTTCTTCAAGGACAGATTGCGCTATTATTTGTACTATGCTTGTTATTATTCTTGCGTACAGTTTGTAACCTGCGTTCAGCAAACGTATTCCTCTGTAGTTGTTAGTGTCTGTTCTTTCTCCTTTCTTGAACAGTGATACTATCTTGGCTATTCTCCACTCTTGTGGTATTTTATTGTAGCTCCAGCACATATTAATAAGATGTAAGAGTCGGAATTCCAGCAAAGGTCCACCATACTTCAATAGCTCAATGTTCATATTGTCGGTGTCTGTAGCTTTACGGTTGCGCAGTACTTTCATTGCATTGTGAAGTTCTTGTATCGTCATATGATGCACCCTATCACATCTGCCAATTGTGTTGACGTCGTCATTGTTTTCCTCTGTGTTTTGGTCATACCACAGTTTAAAAGTATCGTTACAGTTAAATAAGAATTTTTATTCCTGTTTATGTATCCAATTTGATACATTTATTACGATTCAATCGTACTTGACAAAAATAGTTCAGACCTCTGTACATTTAATCCGCCATTTGGAAGGTGGAACTTCAATCGTCTACCATTTGGTATATCAAGCGCTCCAGAATTGTTCCAAAAGGGGAACCATGAGATTTTTTGAGATATTTTAAATGTGGATATTTTCTTTGACGATATCATAATTTCGGGCAAAGATGAACTAGATGAACTAAATACTAGAACATGATACCGCATTAAAACAAGTTTTTGAAAGAGCAAGAAATTTATTTCCAATTTATCTCGGCAAACAGCAAATTTACGAGAACTAACAAGGAAAGATGTGCAATTTGTGTTTGCAGAAGTTCATCAAAGGGAAATCAGCATCTTAAAGGTACTGTTGATTAAAGCTCCGATATTAAAAATTTTTGATCCAAACATGAAAACTGTTATTCAATGTGATGCTTTGATGGATGGGATCGGATGTATATTAATGCAGGAAGACCCTCCAATTGCATTTGCTTCAAGGGCTTTCTCACCGGTAGAAAAACGTTATGCACAAATCCAAAAGGAATTATTAGCCATCGTCTGTACATGAGCCTCATTGTGGTATTGTAAAAATCAAATTAAGAGCTCGCTGTATTGGCTAAATATGAAAACCGATTTATTACACGGTTTTTTCACTGAAATTATAATTTCAAATTGAATTGAATTTTTATGCTTCAACTATTTATTTTTGATTTTGTAATACAACTTGCTCTAATTTAGGCCACTTACCCCACTGATCTACGATGTAATGGTAGACAGGCCAGCTAAAGGATAACACCCTTGGGTCGCGCGTACGCGATTCGTGGGTTCTTCTGTTGTGACTCAGGAGATCGTTTGGCAACTTACTAGGAAAACAGGAATTCGGGCACAAGTCTTCTTATTAAAACGCAGAAGTAAAGAAAAGTAAACGATGGGGTTGACAATATTTGATTCCAAAACTCAAATAGGAGGCATAACACACAAGAAAGCAAGTAAAATCCAGGATACTCTTGGACAATCAAATCAAAATAAAAAAATTAAATTACAGATCAGTCGCCATCTAAAGGCAATTCACCGAAAACTAATTCACGCATCCAAGAGACTGCCTAACGCAGACATAAAACGTCGATAAAATTGAATGCAAATAACACATTCGCAAGAGATATCAAGTAAAATTAAATAGAGTAATTGCCTTTCAACTTACCCTTCCGCCACAATCCGTTCGATTCAACATCTCAATTCTTTTGGAACCTCTGAAATATTAATGGTTCATCGTTCAAACTGATAGTTTCTGGTGTAAAGCTAAATATAATGAAAACTGTATACAATTAAAAACGAATTCACCTGCGAACGGTTTTCCTGCCAGCACACGTCGTTAGTGCTCTCCTAACTACTAGAGATGGAATAGTGGTGTATGCTCAAGTTGCCGCTGCCACATGCCACAGAAAAATCCCTCGATGTTGGAATTTTGAAAAGTGCAAAATTTTTCAATATCAAACCAAATAAGATCACGACTGATAATGTAACGACGTTGGTATGAACAAGGTCACCTCAAGCGGAAACTGATAAAATATGAGCAGATTTGGAACATCCATTCAAAGTAACCATGGTTAAAAAGGTAAAAACACCTTCATGGGAATGGGTTCCATCACGTTTCCAGAAAGCTATAATCAAAAGTTGGAAACTAAAAATGAAACCCCAGCAAGAATTGAAATATTTTATTTGTGACTTGAAATAATTTTATGGTTGTACCGACAAAAACGGAAGACGACATTATATCGGTTTCTATGATTACGACCGTTAAAAACATCTCAACATAACGTCGACTAAATTATATGTAATACCAGAAACAGATTAGCTTTTCCTTTTTTGGTTTTTGTAAAACCTGTTATCATATTCCATACTTCTTCGTGCCCATCTTGCCGGTAATGCAAGAAATTATTTTGCACCCGATAAAATAATTACCGTCTACCTTGACTGTATAACAGTGTGAGTTGTATGAAACAATGAAGTGTTTTAAGATGCTTTTTTTTATAATTCTATTTTGTCTTTCCATAAGTCCATTGCTTTAGGGGTGATATGCAGATAGTAAATGTTGCTGCTGATTAGAATCTCGGTTAAAAAATTTCTTACTTTTTTGTCGTTTATTTGTACGTTTTTATATTTAAATATGCACTTTCTTTCTTAGCTCTTCCATTCACTTTTGGCTATAAGCCTCTTCATTTATTAATGAAGGTTTAGCCTTCGTTAGTGCCTTAAATATGCACTAATCATATTTAAATCCAAACGATGTACTACTTTGATGATCTGACTACACCAGGTTAATCCTCATTGATGAATGAATTATTTTCCTGCGGACTAAATATTAGGTTTTGATAATTATGTTTTTTATGGATGGCTTTTGAGCAAATAGTAAACGCTTTTTTACTTAACTAGTGCAGTAATTATTTTATTTAGCATTTCATTAGGAGATGGTGCAGCTAACGCGACCAATTGCGAATGCGGGGTAACTTGGGAAGAGTCAACCTGGTTACAGCCCCTTTAGAGAACTCTTTGGGTCATGAAATTTACGCAGTGAAACTCAAATCATAAATGTTTCAGTTTTAGTTCAACACAAAAAACTATTAACTTAAGACCTTGTTTTCAAATTATATTCGTTGCTTTCGGCAACATTTTTATGTAAAAAATTTGTTTTCGACCTTGTTTTACTTATTAATTTGTTACATCTTTCCAATTTCATTAATAGATAACCAATGCAACAGTAAAACAATTATATCCAACAAGCATCCAAAGAAGCTTAAAAATGAGTCCTAATATTTTTATATATTTTTGCTTACTTTGTGTTTTATTTTAAAATGATTATTTCGTCGGTTGATTTCATTTAATTGCTTTTTGCCTAAAATTGCTTTTTTTTTCTCCATTAAAATTTCTTATGCCTTGTCGAGTTAAACCTTAAGTAGTTAACCAACTACAACAACATATTATATTCATGTAGACAAAGAGGAAACCTTTTTTGCGTGTGGGCATTTTGTTTTCAATCGAACCCAAAAAATGCTTAAATAACTCACGAAGTCAAAATTGAATTTTCTCCACCTGATTAAGTAGGAATATGGTTTTTTAATCGTCCAGTTATTTGTTCAATTTCATCTGTTTGATGTAATTAATCTAATGAATGCTACGATTTGAATATTGTAGTATAGGTACGCAATTTAAAAATGAAAAGCACATAAAGCAATGTAAAAAATTGGAAAAAAGCCAAACATAATAAGGCCTATTGTATTCATCCATTATTTCATACTTTCAGGTGATACAACAACATGGTAAGCGTAGCCTCATTTATAGTAACAAACCCAAATGGATAAATGCAATTAGTATTTTTTCATGGGCGCTCCAAAATGAAAATAAATGAGTACGTAAAGTCAGCACAATGAGAACATACGAGCGGCGGTTACGTTCATTCCCTGAACTCATGCACTGCTTTATTAGCACATATTACGGCGCCCCTACGAGATTGTTATGATTCATTCTGTTCGTTGTCTCTATGCGGATGATCGCCTAAGGGAAATCGCAGCCGATCCTTTTACGCATAACGTGTCACTCTTGAACATCCGACATCATATTTCCCTAGTATCAGCGACAGTTTCAATTTTATTCATTTTTCTTTCTATTGAAACTAATTGTGCGCTTTACTGACAAAAAACACCATTAATCTTTTAAAATTGCAATAATTTAAAATTTTCAATGGAACATCGACTAAATTCATTTCGATTCATCCTGATCGGTGGTTCCGAGTACATTCTCACCTCAGCCATCCCACCAGTAACATCGTCTTAAGTGAAATTTTATTTGTAATACCGAATCAATTGCTTTTAACCTTTAAGTAGTGCCGTGAATCTTGGCTACATGCATTTCAAATGGGAACTTTGCCTCGGAGACGCCCACGGCACCACTTAAAGGTTAATGGGTAATACTTACCTTTCATAACCACTAGCTGAAGGGAATAGTATATTTTACCAATGGATAGAAAACTAATTAATAATGTAAATTATTATAAACGATGTTCCAATTTTTTGCAGTAAGATGCGGAAACTTTAGTAAATATGTTATGCTTTATCAAACATAAATCCAATATTCATTTAAGAGCAATATTCAGTGCTTATTAAATAGCGGTTTGCGTCATTTATATCCAGTACGTTACAAATATTTAAATAGTACTCGCTAGTATTCCGCCAAAAAAAAATTGATTTACCTACTTGTAATAATTAATAATTATCTCCAAATCATTGCGCTGGAGTAAATTAATTTCCATTTATGTGTTTCCATAAAGAGAAATTGAAGGATTATGAGAACCTAGAAATTATTTAATTTTTTGTTATGTTCTAGAAGCAAATGACATAGAACACAAATTATTCAGTAGTACAGCACTAGATATTACCCTTAATAATTAATTCTTTTTACATTTAGTTACGCATTTTAAATACTATTCGCAATATTAAGCCCAATTATAGATTTTAACATTGCAATTAGCAATAATTATTAATCACGCATAAAATTGTTAATGGAAAATAAAAAGCTTCATTAAAAATATAGAACATTGCTAATTGCCAAATTAATATCTCGAGCGATCTACTGCCGATGAATAATTCCGAGCTGAAATTATGCAGTTGAACTAATTTACGTTGGCGGCTATCAGTCTCAGTACCCTTTAAAATAGACTTTTACCACGTTTAACTACCGATCTAACTCGGCTAGAGTTAATTAGCCTTTTTATGGAAACACTCAGGTAAACCTACCTAACGGAATAAGGGCCAGTTCTACAAAGCAAGTATAAACTAAGAATAAGCTATACTGAGAATAAGTCTCTCTTTTCTCTCTCTAAATTGCGTTCTACGCTTGCGTAGAACGAAATCTGTGTGACTTATTCTCAGTACAGCTTATTCGTAATTTATACTTGCTTTGTAGAACTGGCCCTAAATCGACCTGAGTTGAACCAAGCTTAAATCGTGGGTTAGGAGGTTAGGTCGATCTTAAAATTGAATGTAGATACATTAGGTCGAACTGAATCAGATTGGGAACACTGATTTCAGTTCAAACTAACTAACTGCATCTATAAGCAGGTTTAACGTTAGGTCGGTCTAACGACTGCATGTATATGGGATATTTGACTACCAAAGAAGCTAGTTGTTTGAGTAGAAACGCCAAACACATGATCTACGGCAATACTGGTTCTATTCAACAAATGTACATGTTTATAAATAATAATTTCGCTGACTTGACAATTTTCAGGTTTATACAAGTTTTTACAAGCTTTATTTTGTTTCCGTTTTAATTGCAAGAATTATAGAAACTTCCGTAACAAAGTGGTTTTCTATAGGTACAATAACATTTGAAGGATCCACTGGAAAAACGATGAGGGTCACATTTTTAAAAAGTCGAATAAAACGAGGTTTAAAGTTTCACAACTGCTCAAAACGCGTAACGTTACATTGTGCTGCCTATTTTCAACCGCAGTTTTTAGTGGAATTTCATTGTTTGTTTCCTGTGAGGATTGGTATGTTCATAGCTTATGTTACAAGTTAAGAGATGCCGATAAAATATAGATTTTGAAAAAAATGGAGCCTCATCGTTCTTCCAGTGGACCCTTCATTTGTTTCCGTTTTAAGTTCAATGTTTGATATAGATTATTATGTATTGCTACAAATAAGTTTAATTTATTATAAGTTTTACAAATTTCAATTAAAAATAATAATTGCAATTAGTAAAAGTACATTAAAAAAAGTAAGTAAGACTTACAAATAAGTAGATTCATTATACCAAATTAAAAAACGTAATTTGTCCAATCTTTTAGTAAACAGCTTCTCCTAACTATAGAAAACCTAGTATTTATGCAAGGGGAGTTCTTTATGTTATCTGCCTAACTATGAAAACAATATGGTATCGTGACAATTTTCTTACACCAAGTATTGCTTAACATTTGTCAATTTTATATCAGTTTAAAGAGGCGAAAAAGAGTGATTTGCAACCTGAACACAGAAGCAAATAAATTTCCGAGGCGAATTTAACTGCTTTATCACAATATGAAGACTTTCTCTATAGATGAGACCTAGATATACCACTGGGACTCTCCTATGAAACAAGAGTCCATGCAATGGGTTCATAAGGGCTCTACAAGAAGGCGAGGATGCAAATTTCTGGGGGGAAGTGATGACCACAGTTTTCTGGGACGCTGGGAGGATTCTCTTAATTGTGTATATGCCAAAAGGGACTAAAATAACGGGGAATGACTACAAAGACACAATTAAGAACTTAAAAGCGGCTATACACGACTCCACAATTATGCTCAGAAAACTCTGCTTCTGCACGACAACTGCAGGGAGCAAAAAGCACAGATTGTTCAAGAAGAAATCAATGAATGCGGCGGCTTTAATTTGAATGCTCCCCCACAAACCCACATATGAGCTGCATGGAAAGGTCTTCTGGTCGTTTCTGCCCGAATTCGGACGTCGTGACAGCATTCATGATGAGCAATTGCTTATCATTTTTTACGAATACTGCTTTCCTGGGACATAGTACATATTATACAGTAGGAGTCCCCTTCCTTTCTGTATAGGAGACGGCCAGAATAAAGTTTTTACCTTATCCGGAATCGAACAGGGCATTTCGTGTCAACAGTCAACGTACTTAACCGTTATGCTCCGACCGCTCTCTTATTTTATGGAAGGGTAGAGAGAAAAGAACCTGAAGAAAGATTATAAATATTAAAGATTATATTGTATAGTACACAATTCACAGCAACGATTTGAGAGGAGATCTCTACAAAAAACGAAGCGTTTGTTTATAGAAACTTTTATTTATAAATAATTTGTATAAATTCTGATTTCGCTACACATTACATAAATTCAATCAGACGTCCATTCAGTAGAATTGATTTTAAATATAGTGGAGGTCTGATTTGTACACACAATTTTACACTTACGGCAATTGGACCGATTGTGGTTAAAATTACTTGATCAATTTTTACAGTTTTGGTTTGGATCATTAAGTTATAAAAATCGTTTGAGCTTTCTTTTATTGAGTTTAGAACCCGGCCTTCCCTGATTATAAGTGGCCTCAAATATGCTCTACCGGGAATAAAGCTACCGTGGTATTTTGGGGTGATTGTTCGGAACGTAACGACTACCTCAGTTTTTAGAACACCACAATAATACATAGTTTAGAGGTGAGGTAGTTAAATCATTTACAATCTCATATACCCACGAATTAATTATTGTGCTCTGGTTAAGATTCCACGTTAAACTGTAATTTTTTAATATGGGTTTATCCCGTAAAAAAGTAGGAATTCAACGTGTTTTTGCGTACTTTGAATGAATACCTTTTTAACAAATAAAAAGGTGCCATATTTATAAATACGGTTTCAAAGTAATAGCTCAGGGGCTCGATCACGCCGATATTCCTTTTCAGCTTAATTGAGCTCTTGATTTTTCCACAGTTCGTAAATTCCTATTGTTTAAATACTTTTATGCATTTACAAAAAGAAAAGCATTTATAGATTGAAATTCAATTATTTTGGTTTCTTTTTCTACACTTATAATAAATTAAAGGTATTATAAAAATTATCTTGTATTCAATAAGAAAAACCTGTAGCTTACATTTATTTATATACGTAGAGTCGTTCATCAAGATGAAGTAAAGAAGCGGAATTTATCAGTAGCTAAATAAAATAAATTCTTTGTATAATAGTAATTTTCTTAATAAACGTTTAATGTTTTTCTTTGGTACTGGTTTTACATATTATGCATAATATGTTTTAAGATTATAAATGATTAATTGTTTTTTTTTTTATTTCAGGTAAGTCTCTTTAAAATCTATTAAGAAAGCAAATTGCCGATAAGGGTAAGTTATAAACACGAAGTAGTATATAGTGATAGGTCTCTTTTGTAACCAAAGAATACAGCTTGAAGCTTTTAGCAATAAAAGATTTATAACGTCGAAGAAACCTTTGTTACCGGTAGTTTACTACTGGAAAGTCAGAAATTTAAATCTTATGAAATTTAGTTCTCGTTTAATTAAACGATATTTAAAAATTTAATACTATAAATTTTGACTACTACTGATATAATATTAATTGCTATTACTGTAATGGTAGCATATTATATATACGATACATTTGTATCTATGAAACGTACGTTGGGTCATTTTTCGTTTTTCATTAAAACGTTTTACCATAATTATAACAGTAGGCAATTTGCTATTATTAGTGCTTGCCCCAATTTTAGATAAATTAAAATGATATAACAACATGTAAAATTAAATATTTATGTTATTTTTCTATGTTTAATATCTCTTTACAACGCTAGCCATTGTTAGACTTGAATATGATTTAGGTATATTGTCAAGGTCTATGAGAATATTTAGTAGCCTTCCCAGTCTTGATAGAATGAAAATTTGTGTTTGTTTAGGAAACCTTAGCTAACATATTGTTCAAATAGTTGTAAAATTGTTTTTAGAAAACCGTTCTGAGGTTAATGGGGGTTTAGTTAAAGCAAGTGTATACCGGACTCGGAAACTAACTTTTGTAATCTGCAAAATACTTTATTAAAAGGATTTTATTAAGATATAATAATTATCCCTCTGTTGCATTTTCAACCTGCGACATTTAAAATTCCAAATTTCCAATTATTAAATACTAAAGCCTTTTCTAGCTTGAAAATCTATAATAATACAATAAATATAATAAATATAATATAAAGTACAGTAGAACTCGGATATAGTGAACCCAGAATTAACCAACACTCGCTACTGTAATCTTTCGGAATTCCGTTCCCACGTTTATTATTTAAATTTCAATGAAATCACACAAAACAGATATGCTCGAGCAAAGGATACTTGAAGCGAAGTAAAAGGAAGTTCGTTACACGGGTGACCTAACGCTAGGAGCTAAAAGTTTGTAAATTAGAGATATAGACAATAGAGTCAACTATATCCTGATTTTGTCATATCAGTACCGCGTAACACTTTCACGACTTCGCCGCTACGAAGTACGTTCTTAGATGGAAGTCTGTCAGAAAACGATGTCGTATCCAACTCCCTCATAAAAATAGGGGTGAACGTGACAGTAAACCAAAATAATAGTACAACTAATTTGTAAATTATGAAAAAAATAGTACCTTGAGTACGGAAAGCAAGAAAAGAAACGCTTCATTTCCACGTTAATATGTAGGGTCATAAGTAAGTAATCCGTTTACATTAAAAATGCACTTAGTATTTTATCATTTTTCATTAACTGATTACTAATATTATAGGTAAATCATTAACCTAAGTTAATCTGCTATGGAGAGTTTCCAATAAATAATTTAATAGCGTCATCACGGAGGTTGTAATTGACGTTGTAGCAATCTCACATTCTAGCTTTCGGTTGAATATTTAATTATGCTTTATTTTACTCCATATCCTGCTCAAAGTAGTTTTACTGTTGGAAATTTGAAGATATATGGACACATATTTGGCTTCCTTCAAGCAAAAATCTTCTGTAATAAAATAAGCTTAGTTTTATTTTCACAGCTTTGGGTCGAACTATAAATTACTACGATTTACACTTCATGTTTGACTTGGTGACTAGCTTTCTTAATTCCTATTGATCCCCAAGTCAAATAGAAAAGTATCAAAAAAATTAATGATTTTTATACAATATCTAACATAAAAATTTCAATTTCCTTTGTTAAATTGCTTAAAGCTGAATATTTTTCTATACGATATGAATAACCAACCAACTGCTACAGGTACTATATAATAATATATAAGTACTACATATATATTTTTGTTTGTTGTTGACATTTACTTAGTACAGTACATTATCCTAAGGGCAAATTTTAAATAAACTTATCGGATGCACAAATAACATCTTCGACTAAATAAATTATAAAATACTCAAAGAATATAATTTCCTTGTTAATTTTAATAGTAAAATGTTTTTTACTATAAATGACAATGACTTGCAAATAAAGATCAATATACCGATAAAAATTTTATATGAGAATCAGATCAATTTTAAAGCTTTAAACAATTAACTTGGTTTTCAATTTTATAAAATATTAAATAAAATTGTTTTAGATCCTTTTAATTTACTTTATATTACTGTAACATTTAATATAATCATTACATAAAAATGTAATAAAAGTACCATTAAAATTTTGGATGGACTCTATAAATGAAGTTGAATATCATATTTGACCGGTAAATTTTAATAATGGACATTTTAGTTCGAGTCGCATACTTGAACCCCTACAGTCCTAACTAGAATCAAATTGACCCGCTATATGGGTTGTAAATTGTAGCTTTGTTAAAACCCTTATACAATTAGAGGGTTAAATTTCCTAACATTTCGTTACAAAAGGTTAAATAAAAAGAAAATTTTAATTCAAAATAGGAAAATAAATTATATAATCGATTTTTAAGTATTTCATTCCTTGTATTTATTCACATCAATATTTGTAAGTTTTTAATTATATTATGTATTTTTGTTGAACGGAATTTTCTAAACATTTCAAAATATAATACTTTTAAATTTCTTTTATAAAAAAAAGGTCAAACATCAAATTCCCATTTAATATGCAGGTTAAATTGACCCTGTAAAGGTAAATGCAGTAGAAGAATGTTATAGGTATTCAAGGGTTAAAGTTATTTTTGCTCTTTGGAAACAGATTTTATTAACTGGAAATACTTTCTTTCGCATTTATTTACTTACACATAAAAGGTTTGAAAATATGTGAACAGTAAACTAAATCATCGTTTCAACAATTTTGGTTTTATTAGAATTTCTAGAAATAATTTTTCATAGTTTTAAATTTGATTCGTTTTTAATAATTAGTTAAAAAAAATTGTACTGATGATAAAATAAATGGAACATAGAAGATTTTAGTGTAGTAAATAGCGATGTTTTGTCATTATTGTGATTCAGCCGTTCCATATATAGTACACTTTGTTAATTGAACAATCAAAACTAAATTCCTGACAAGTGTAATAATTATTAATTTATTTAAGGAAATATCCTTTTTACGGCACAGATCAATTTGGGAGTGCTAGAGATTCGAACCTATGACCTTTCAGATCTATAGCTCCACTCCCTATCCACTACACCAAACTATGTACCTGTACTTTGAACATTAAAAATAACTGTTAAAAATGTCCTTTAATTATACCAATACCCTTTAAAATACGAAGGATTTTATAGAATTAATAAAATTTTAAGAGGGCTGAACTACAATTTGTAATAGCATCAAGGATTCTGAAAGGCAAGTATATTTTATTTTCCATTCCAGCCTTCGTTTTCTGTCTTGGCGAGTAGTCTCTCATGATCTATCGTCATCCAAATATCCTAAATTATTAAGTCGCTGCTCATTTTCACCAAAAATTGTTCGTGAAAGCTTTTTTTCCATATACTAAAACATGACTTACTTATAAGAAGCTTTGAATTCCAACTATAAAGAAGGACCATAAATACCAAATGGAGATCCATTGTCGATCATTATTTGTATTATATGCTGCAGAAAATGACTACATACGAACCCCCCCCCCTCATAACATAAGCTGCATAGAAACTCTTTTGGATTGAGCTTAAACATGTTCAAACATTGCTCCGAAGTTTTTCTTCTTTTGATCCACTGTTAGCAAACGCGGCATTCATTTTACAACTTATTTTCTTTTCCACATCTCTTATTGATATTTCTCAATAATTACAAACAAACACGAACATTGTCCTTCCAACATGTTGGAACAACAGCTGTCAAAACAAAACTATTCGATAAATCTGTCTGAAATTTTGACAGGCATCGTTCATAGATAATGCTAAACGGTATGATGCGAATTGTGCGACAGATGCGCTATCAGTCGTTAAACAAGGTTGCTTATTAATTAATTACAATAATTATTTACTCGATTATTTACAACACATTTGAAAAGTGCATGTTAAAGAAATTTAAATTTTTAAAATTAAATCTATGTCAAACATTGAACCTACAAAGGAAATGCAACGAAGTAATTAAGGCAGTCCTTCTGGTTTAGAGGCATAAATTATGGGCGATTTGTTGAGCTCAATAAAACCAAAACAAAAAATACTTTTAGCATTCAGTTTTTTGCAACATATTTGTTGATATTTTGAGAATATATGAAAAAATGTTTGAAATAAAAAAATGAAAATGAAATAAGTTATAAGCTGGTAAAGTTGGGAGTAAAAAAAAGAGGTTGTGCTGGTTAACACGATTGCAACCCTTCTGGTCATCAGAAACAAAATTTAAAATAATATTCTTAATTAATAATTAGAAAGTATGTCGTTATAGCCCCTACCAAAGAGGAAACGGAAATTTCTTTTTTGTCGCAAAATGGCGGCAGCCTGAAGAAAAAAAATCATTTTTCCACTCTTTTTTTTCAAAATTTTTAATTTTTTAAAATAGTAAAATGAACAATTTTGATACAAAAATGATACCGGCGATAGACAATTATAATATTGAAGGTTGGTACAAAATTTGAAATAAATCGGTTAAATATAACCAGAGATGCCATGTCAACCATGTTGAAAATTGTGAAAATATCATAAAATATCGTGGGATGTATTTCGGGATTAACTGGCAACTGACGTCTTTATCGTAAAGTTTGACATTTTTAAAGGTATTATGTATTCAGAACTTTTTGTTTAAATTTGTGTTGTTTAAAAATTCTTGAAAAATAAATTCGTCCAAAAAATTGAATTAAATTGTGTGATTATTTTTTACAACTTTTGACGTGGATTGACTCAACAGCAGTGCATTGATGAACTTAATTCGACTATTGGCGATGAATCACCATCAAGGACCAGTGCTTTATCGCTGCTTAACCGAATTCAATCGTGGCTGTAGTTCGCTCAACGACGAATTTCGTGAAGGTCGTCCAAAATCGGTTGTTTTTCCGGAAACCATTGATGTTGTGCGTGAATGATAATGCAAGATCGTCATCTGATTTATCGTGAGGTTGATGCATCCCTGGACATTAGTGAGACCAGCTCACATTCAATACTGCATAAACATTTGGTTGTCAAAAAGATTTGTTTGCTTTGGATCCCGCATAATTTGACAATCGCTTAAAAAAAGGCTCGTGTCAATTGGTCGAAGGAAATGCTCAAAATATACTATCGCGGTGCTTCAAAATGAGTCTATGACATCGCGACAGGGACAAATCATGGATCTACATTTAGATTAAATTCTAAATGGTACACAACTATTTGTTTGCCAGAGGTCTTCGGAGAAATAAGGAAAACTAACCGCCCAAGACGGATCATTCTCAACTATGGCAATGCGAGCTCTCACATATCAGCTCGAACAAGTGACTTTTTGAACACTCAAAATGTCGATTTTATGGGCCATCGGCCTTATAGTCCTGATTTAGCACCCAATGACTTCTTTCTATTTCCGAATATCAAAAATAAGGAGGATGCTTTCAAAATGTATGTTTTGGAAATACCTCAATCAGGATGGAAAAAATGCTTCGAAAATTGGTTCAAATGCATGCAAAGTCCTTTTTGATCATAAATATTTGTTGTTGTTCTTTAATCCCGAAATATAAAAGCCAACCTACGTAGTTACTACGACCTTCGGTAAGTTGCTTACTTCTAGCTTCAGTTTCGGCGTCACTAAAATAGCTATAACTCTGGATTGGAAATTATTGGAATTTTAAAATATTCTCTCGAGAATATGTTCTTAAAGGTCTAAACTTTAAGAATATACAAAAAACAAAGAATTGATTTTTTTTAAATTCTAAACCAGAAGACTGCCTTAAGTAAAAATTCAGTGAGCTTAAAATTGTGAACTTATGAAATTATAGATATATGAGGATGTAAATTTGCAAATAAAATTATGATTGACTCAGATCGTGTGTCTGTTACTCAACAACTAGCCTCTTTGGCAGCTAAATAAGTCTATTCTACAGGGTGTTGAGACTGATACCCGCCAAAGTAAGTTGGCGCAACGTAATTTTCAAGTTTGCAAATTATTTAAGACTTAATATTACGTAGTAACTACCTACCATTTAATTTCGAATCAGATGGCAGTTGGTCACAACGTTCTAAATTAAATGCAATTAGGCGTTCATGTAATGTTTGTGGAAATTATAAGAAAATCAACTGTTCCAATACAGAAACAACAATAAAAAAGTCACAGTAAATCTGTTCTTTGATTTAAATTATCTTTATTCTTCGTTATTTTATTTTGATTATGATGTAATAGCTTCCGTTGAAACTCAAAGTTCATTATACTGAAGTTTTACTATAATGGTAAATTTATATTGTCCTGCTGCTTTCATTTTTTCAATAATAATAATAATCTTAAAATATTAAAGATAGTTGTCCGTAAAATTTTGTATAAGGCGGAATTACATAATAATCGAATTCTTTACAAAGAAATACAATTTTTTTTTAAACAAATAGTATAATTTACATTAATCACTTTCTTAATTGATAACGATCAAGTTAACAAAATGCAAATGAATGTACGAAAAACGGCTTTTAAAATAATTAATAGTCACGATATACTTTAAAATAGGAATTATATTAAAAGCACTTAAAAATTCTAAAATTTCAAATTTATTAATAAGAATTTTATTGAAAATTAAGATAATTATTGTCACATTTTCAACGAATCGAACATTTAAAAAAGCTTTGTGTATTTAAAGAATATTGCATAGGTAGAAGTTTTCTTTTGATGTATTTGACTTTAAATTTTAAATATAAAATGAAATTCAATGTAGTCGTATGACACCAAAAACGAAAGTATTAACTAACAAATAGCATGCTAATTATTTAAAGCTATAAAATGAGCTTTTAACATATTCATGGCATTATTTCGGGACAAAAGCTCGAGTTGTTGTTTTAAATTGATTTTATGCGGACTGTATTCTATGCTATATACACATGGAAACACGATAAGTATCAGTTCATAACAACTTTGGATGATGTTTGTGTTTATTCCTCTACAAAAATTGTTTCTTTTCTTTCAATTGCTTTAAATATATGTACATTATTATAGCATGCACGTAGGTAACAGAATCCATTCTAGTTTTACATTAAAGAATTGTCGGGAAATTTCATATTTACACCTGTATCGAGTAGCATAGTTACTTGAGAATAATATATTTAATTATTCAAAAATACTATGGAATATTTATTTTATTGCCAATCTTTGTCTGTTGTTTTAGTCTCCAATACACTGCGATTTTTAAATTATGCTACATTTTCAAATGTATTTTCATGTTATTTTTGTTTCAATTAAATTTTTTTACATCGGAATGTATATTTTCCGATATTTTCTTTTTAATTATTGTGTTTTTTGAAAAATTTTAGTTAAAATTTGTTTTTGTTTTGCAATAGAAGCGCAGTTACTTAAACTATTTATTTACGCATCCTATTAAGTCTGTTTACTTTATCGCAATATTAAGTGTCAGATTGAATAATATAGCTAACAAGCTATCTACCTGTCTAACACCTCTATTTATCTCAAACGATTCCATTAACTTTCATTGCACTGTTACTAGGGTTTCCAATCCCCATAAGGTAGTTTAAATGAAATTTATTAGTATTAGAAAATCTCCATTATTATCATACTTTAAAATAAATTATTTTTATTAAATACTCCGCAGGTTAATAAAAATTTGTCACCGAATTTCTTGTTCTTTCTTTCGATTTCATAGCCAGGTAATATCAAAAGTTTTTCTTAAACACCCAACCCTTTTTAAAATATATCATTTAAATTATTTATAGAAGAAAAAGTAGGTCAACTAATACGAAATCAAGACATTCTTCCACGAGAGTGGTATTTGCTGTGAATGTCTATAATTTCGGAGATAGCTCGGTCAACACCTTAATTTTCTTTAAATTAATGCGAAATCCATATGGGGCACCGTCACCCGTAGAATTTACCTCATTAATTCGAATTAATACTATATAACATTTTAATATACTTTACTTATTACTCGTTACAAGATTCGACCACAGCACCTTCAAGGGTCTATCTTATTCGATCATTCAGTATCACTTCATCGTTATACGTCTTACATTCGTACCCTCGTCACTACCTGAACTTGACCATCCCGCAACATATTGTAGAGATATTTCCTGTACGACCCTGTAACTATAAAAAATTTATTTTCTACCAGGACAATATCTCCACCTTAGAGTGCTATCGGCAGCTATGCGTCGGTTCACATTTGTGTACGGAGACAAATAACAGAGCTGGGTTCGTCTTCTCCTCTCTTCGGGTCGCCAAATAAAACAAATTGTACGTCCTTGATGCCCCACTAAAATTGCTCAAACGAAATTCCTCTATCGGGAACAAAATTGCATAAAATGCCTTAATCAAACTTATTGTCGTTATCGACAATATCAAAAAACTAGATTCGGGTGTGGTTCGTTGCATGAAAAATAAATTAAAACCAGCTTCGAAAAAAAAGACTAATTTAATTTTCATCAATAAATTTAAATTTAAAATAAACATAAACAGGTCAAGCGTAGGCTGTTTACGAACAGGTTCGTTCTGGTCATTAATGTGTAAAGTGTTATAGAAAACCCTTCGCATTTGCATTTATTTGCAAATCGAACTCAAAATACTCCAGGTTTCTATTTATGTGTAATTGTGTGACACAAATAATTTTACAGTAATAAAACTGGTGTGACAAATTATAAAGTTTATTATTTACCAATACTGTGGAACTTGTTGTCGACGTTTTGGAACCGCTGTTTCCTTACGCTAGACACCTGACATTCGCCAATCTGTTGCATCCTCGAGCATCTGTGTTCCATAAAATATCGAATTGGAGCATCAATCCTTCGCAATTTTTCTTAAAATATCCAGATAAGGACGATCGACAATCGCATAATAAAGCTTATTGGCAATACTCAAACGATTTGAACCAATTTCAAAAAACTGTAAAACTAACCTCGAAATTTAGGTGAGTAAAAATATTCAATTTAAACTTCAACGAATTTGAATTCCTTCTTCTAAGCACTTAATTGTAGGCACGTAATTATCGTGATTACAAAAATCATTCATCAATGGCGGAACTGACAAAATTTTCCTTCACATGTGGTCAATTAAATTTTCAATGTGCGTTTTTACAAAAACGCCGCAATTCGAAGATTCTACTTCCAAATCAATCTAAAAACACTCGTCTACTTTAGACGACACTTCGCACTACTATTATGCTTGAAAAACAATTGGTTTTCGAAGAAAACTCGAAAATTGGTCACTTTGATGGACCTCACCAAAAATACGCCTTGCTGGCTCTACAGTCGCCTCTCAGCTCTTTTTCTTCTATTTATCTCAGAACCAGCGACTTAATATACTGTCATTTCTGCCTACAAATTTTTAGACTCCCGCTGGGATCGAACCAGCACTTCCTGATCACAAGCCGCGCAACTTACGTTCTGCGCTACGTGCTCGACCTTGTCTTTATGGGTAAAAAACATCCCTTTATCTGAAGCAAATTACCAATACGAAGCTGGATTTCAGTTTAAATCACGACAATATACAAATCTGGTTTTCTACCCCACAATCCAAATTGTGAATTATAAAACGCATAGTTGCTAAAAGTCAACATTAAAGATTGCATCTAAAACAAATAATAATCGTGTTTAAGTTTCCCTATATGTACCCCTTTAAATCCCTAATTCATACACCAAATTATTCTGAAATATCGGTTACTTTTTTTTTCTATCCTACTCGCTAATAAAATACTCTTATTTAAGTCAAGACAATATTAATTAAATCCCGGAATACAAGCCCCCAATTCGTAGATTAATTGATTGATTTAAATGATCAAGTGTTTAATGTAATCTAATAATAATATTTATTTACACTCTAAAATACACAATAATACATCGTTAAACACCTTTAACCTATTGTCCGTTAACGGACAATATTAGGACATGGGTAAATTTAACTTTTAATTTTAGTTGATATTTTGTTAGATTCTATTAACACGCCAAAAAGGGCATATTAATATTGTCGTGTATATAAATATTGAAATATAACGATATTTTTACTAAATGGTCGACTTATCATTTCTCGTTTTTGTTAAGTTCACAATTTCCATGACCCTGATTGAGTAGTAGATAATTTAAAAATCGGAACAATTGAGGTCAATTGTTAGAAATAGATAAAGAGAAGCATTTCAAGCTTCAATCTGTCCAGGTCCTTTCTGAGATATCTACAATTCATCCCGTAGATTGTGAACGAGTAGATGCTGAAAATGCAATTATTTTACTTAAATCAGCAAGAATAAAATCACATCCGTGCATGAAGGAGATATTAATTCAAGACCATTCAAAGACCGGATTACAAATAGTACTATATAGTGCTTCAGCGGTTCATTGACGATTCTGTGTCAGTCAACAACGACAGAACAGTGATTGAACTCAGGCGCAACTATGCAGATGGACTATCTCGTATGCCGATGGACGTAAAGGAAACCACTAAGTTCTAGATCAGGAGCTAAAGCTGTTATTAGTTGTAAAATGTCCACAGAACTTTACTATCAAATCCGAACCATATATCGCAGAAATTTCTACTTAAAATATATGAAACACAAACTGTCCTCTGTGACGCAACCCCTAATGATAAAGATCCAGATTCTGTCGCAATTCCGAGAGAAACTCTCTAGTTTATGTAGCCACTAAGTTATAAAGTGAATTAAATTTTTTGGGAGAGACAAGATCGAGAATTGGAACTACAACAAAACACAAGGTTGGTAAAAATTACTTTAATGACAAGTTAAAAAGTCCACCCGCACAGTAACTCCTAATGGTTACCCAAAAATGAATATAAAAACCGAAATGGCACGCTACTAAGCACGAATTGGAAAGAATAAAAAGTACTTACTTCGATATCTTGAAAAATTTCTTTTTAAGATCATATTCTATACAAAGTTGTTGTTGACAAATGCTCCTTTCCAATCGAATCTTGACGTGCGGCTTAGAAGGTGAAGATTGGAGATATTGTCGCAAATCAACAGGTAACGCAACAAACACTGCTGCTGATATTACTGGACCAGTGAGAGAGCTGTTGTTGGTGGCGCGAAACAAAATCGGACCATCCAGATAATGGAAAATTTCCCGAAGTGATCCGTAGTTTCCAACGGCGAACGAAGTTTGTAGGTTAAGTTCTTGCTTGTCCAAAAACAACAATACCATAAAATCTTTTTGTCTCTGTCTATTAAGACAGTAAAACTGTACGATTTCACCCTTAATCGTTATTTATTCCCTACTAAAGTTCTCGCAAGGAATCGTGGCCGGGCGGAGCCAAAAAAGAACATGTGACATCCAATTCCACGAACATAAAGTCGAATGGACTAATTTTCGTTTCTGCATATTAGCTCCAACCGGCCTAGATTCCTTGCGAGAACTTTATTATAATTATTTAGTAAAATCTAAACATGTGTTTTTAAATTGCTCTTTTAATTTCATTCTTTATGGGGTGTTTATTTCCCTTTTTATTATTTTAAAGGTCTGCAAAAGTTCTTAAGATAAACCCTTAAAAAATGGTAGCGATTACTTTAACTCACGCGATCCTGTATGCTAATTCATTTTGTCTGCAGAGGCATTGTTTTTAAAAACTTGCCTTTTTAAATTTACATTACTATAATGATTAAAATTTAGGGTGGTGAGCAATTTTTCTTGAATACTAGAAATTTAGAGTATAATTTAAAAAAGATTAATTTCGCATTCGTAACCAACTTTGATTGCTAATTAAATTAAGAGACTTATAATAATGAAAGAAGTGGTAATGAATATAAATTTCATTTACTTTTAATTAAATATTTTACTTTAAATTACTGTGTTTTATTAGATGACTCGAAATACGTTAACACTAATCACCTTTTATTTATCAACCCTAAATAATTAACACAGGTAAATCGATAATTGTAAATATGTAAGCTAAATTTAGTTTTAGCTGAATTTCATTATTTTTATATTTTGCATTTGGTGACTCTTGAATAATAAAATTTTCATGATGAATGACACAAGGTTTAATAGTTAACACGATTTATTAAGCAATCAAATATATATGTATAATAAAAAAGTAAATAATACCAAAAATTTCAAATGAAAGCGAATACATAGTAGCATTCATATTTAAAAACAATAAAATGTTAATTATAATTTTAATAGCTAACTGGTGTAATGCTATTTTATTTTAATTATTGTTTTAATTGTGCCGCAATAATCATTTGTTAAATTTTAACTAACAGTTATGGTTTTATAAAGCATCAAAAATTTAATCTAAAGTATTTTAAAAATTAATTACCTTGTTCGTAAAAGAAAAACTTTACAACTTAATTTTAAAAAGAAATTGAAACGTAATTAAGCAACTTCGCTTATTTTGAAGAAAGGAAAGAGTAAATCTTTAAAAAAATTTTTGCACTGTTTAATCCTTAATAATGTAAAAAAGTAATTTAGTTTATATGCGAACATAACATTTTTGTAATTATTATTTCTAATAATATCTCTAAAAACAAGTTGAACGTAACTTGTCAGATGTTTAAATACATACGTATGTTATTACTTATTATTACCTTTAATTACATGTTATTACTACCACAGTATTAGAAATCGATATTACAGTAATTTGTCAAGTAAAATCAGACAGAAAAATAAAATAAATAGAAATATGTAACTTGTAGAATTTTGTTCAAAAAATTTGCAATTTCATTGCAATATAAAACAGCATATTAAAGCTATGACGTGAACAGACTCATATTCATATTAAATCCAGAAGTCATCTACTTACTTACAAACAGAAAATACTTGAAATATGTATTATGAACTCTTTAGATTTGAACAATCTAATAGATATTGAAAATTTACTTTTAGATAAACTTCCATTTTGCATATTTAAGTGGTTTATTGAAGAAATAAAAAATAAATAAGAACTTAGGTTATGCTGATTACGTAACGAGAGATGAGTGAGGTTATGTTATCACATAAAGTTTTTCGTAATAGATTTATAAATATTACAAATTAGTATATCCATAGTGTAAATAAGATTGCTTAATTATAATTGATTTTAATTTCTAGGTTATGATAATTAAACCTTATTCATATTGTGGCCTCAGGTTGAACAGGAAGCGACACAACAGAGATTTTTAGTGCATATTTTCACCAGAAACATGACCGCAGTTTGTTTTGTTTTCATTCGTGGGCCAAAATAGCTGACTAATGAAAGCATTGTAAAAGGCAGCCATTTTGTTGGAAAACATGCGCACTGAAAAACTCTGTATAGTGTCGCTTCGTATTCCTATAAATGTATTGATGATTTTAGTAGCATTATAGTATAAATTTACTTCTAATTCTTTGCCTAAATAGTTATTCCATATTTGAAAAGAAAATTGTTTTGTTAAGCAATATCAATTTATTATAAAACACTTTTGAAAATTAGATTCTCGTTTCTGAAATGTTTCGCCCAACCAAGCAATGGTATCCGATTGCATTGCGGTTAGATAACAGTTCTTGTAAATTATTGTTGCCCTATTCATGATAAGACAAATGTAGGTATAAAAAGTTTAAACACTTTTAAAAGTATTCTCATGGTAAAAGTGTTAAACATCATAATATGATTTATCACTCAAGATAGAACTAAGCAACTATAATTTATCGAATATTATGTAGGGAATAAAATAGAAGGTATCTTATAAGTAAATATTTTGTTTAATAAAATACGACTCGCGCAGACTTGGATGGACAGCAGTTAGGAATATAATAAGCCAAAATTCGCCGTACATTTTGCGTCAATATGAAAGAATTAAATGGACGGACCGGACGCGTGAAAATAAAATAAATTCTTGCCTCTTTCATCGTTTCCTTGACAACTATGATCTTGATTTCCAAGTTTGTATAAAACCAAACATTGTAGCGCAAGAAAGGATTCTTATACGGATGCTCCATCTAGTACGGTTTTGATATTTATGTGAATATCAAACCATCTGAGTTTTTACCTGGATGCTACTAAGTTAGCATTTCTTATGAAAGTTTTAGAGCGCTCAAACAAAGCACCAACTAATCAGACTGTGGAAGAAAAGTGACTGTGGTTTATGTAGAAAATGTCTGTACGTAAAATGCATAATACCGAAGTGATTAAATTAGTTTCTATCAAAGAAAAATATATCTTTCATATAAGTTAACGAGCCAGCATTGTGAAATGAATCGATTTATTAAATAAAGAATTAACTTGAATAATGATCGGAATTATTTCCAAATGCTTTTAAATTTATTTTTTATAACTAGTAATTATTTATTGGGAAATAAACATGAGTAATGGTTAAAGATAATATCATTATTAGGTTCGTATAAAGTATCGATTTGCAAACAATAAAAAGGTTGAGATTTAAGAAAGAGAAGAAACCGACTGAATAAATTTTTTATCGTGAAACAATTCTGAAACAGTAAAGAGTGAGTTATTTTTAAGAGTTGAGTTTCTGATCCAGTAGATCTGTTTATTATATTACTAGAAACTTCAATTTTCCTTCAATATTTTGTTAACAATTGATTTGTTCACTTTCAAAATAATAAAGCTGGAAATTGTATTGTAATTTTTGAGAGCAAAATATCATCGAGAATTAAACTCATTTCGTATTTTAAATTATGTTATATGCATAGTATTTATAGGTCACCATTCTTTTGGTATTAAAATTGAAGTAGGCGACTTGATAATATAAATAAATAACCGATTCTTGCGGTTGAACAATGCCATTCAAGTAACTACTAGAGATCAAATAACTACTTTCCTACATTGTTAGTTAAACAAGACCAAATGTTTTAAGTGGATGCTCATTAAAATATTTAATTTTGTTATAATATGTGAATAAAAAGCGATTTTAAGAAAATTTTTCTTTGAATCTTATTAATTATAATTTTATATTATACCACCGTGTGGAGTGATGTGATCGCTGGTTGAGTTACGAAGCGGAAATTCTGGGTTCAAGTCGCAGACTTCGCAGAATTTAGCCCGGCCTTCCGGTGGACATCCACACGCTGTGGTGAAAACTTGTAGTAAAAAGAGTAGCAAAAGAGGATTAATCTACCTGGATAATGTTTTATGTTATAATTTAATTTAAAAATTAAAACATTGAAATTAAATTTAACCCCAAAAATTTAAAAGTTGCATTCACACTCTCCTAAATATTTAAATTATCGTAAAAGTACCTCAGATACAAACATGTGGATTTTTATTATACTTATTTGTAATGGCAAAGATCGCAGTTGAGGAATAGGTCAATCAATGAATAATCAAAAAATGAATAATAATAATAATCTACAAGTAGATATTTTTCTATAAATCAATACGAGAAAAAATAACAACAATCAGAATTGACGTCCAATGAAAAACTAACAAGAAATATTATAAAATTCAGATACAGTTTAAGGATAATTTTTATGAGCTTTATATAGTGCGTCATTTCCATCTGTGTTTAATTTAATTATTTTCTTTGAGTGTAGAAAACAGTGATACTATTTATGAAAATTATAGGAAAAAATTGAAAATATCAAATTAATACGAAACAAAAATTGAATGAGGAAAATAGTAAAAATGTCGTTTTGATGTCCACTGCATAATAGAAAATATATTCTTTTTTCGTCTCTTTACCTCTTGAACTATATGCAAATCAACTTTTATTAAAATTATTAAAATCTTATTCATTATTTAAAATTTTGTTCGTTTCATCGTCAAAAAATATTGCAAGAAAATTTGAGGACAAAAAATTAATTGAATAGAATTGAACAAATGAAACTGTAAAAAATAATAATAATCATTAATATCGCTTTTGCGATTTGTGGATGGATGGATTGTATGTGATTAAACCTACTTAAACGTCAAATTCGGTATATTTTCATTACCAATTTTTAGTATTAAGTCTACATAAACCGAATGCGATCATTTACTTTTATGGAGTGAAAAATAATTATGCATAATAATACGCAAAATTAATTCCAGATATCTATATTTGCAATATTTGCAATATTAAATTTTTAAGTTTTTATCTATGAAGTCTTTTGCCAAATTTTGCATATAATCAAAAATTCCAATCAGAATTTATTTGAATTCCCTAATTCACCTTTTTGCTATTATAATCCTTACTCTCAAATTCCTTCTAAATTAATTTACTATATTCAAAAACCATAAATGTTCTTATTTCGCGCGATATCTAAAATAACGTAAAATACCCCCATATACAATTAAATTAATTTAATTGTGATAAACATTAATTACCCGACAAAATTTTAAATGATTAAAATAAAACTTTAGAATAGGACTGATTTTAATAAGGTGCATGTCGCCAGCCCCCCCCCCCCCAATCGAATTTTGGGGTGAAATTTGTGTCATGCGCTTGAGCATCGTTTGAGCATCAATGAGCTTCCAATATTTTCGTTTGAGTCTCAACCGTCGCGGAGTTATTCGGGAAAACTCTTGGTGGATGGAGACATGCTGGGCCCCCCCAAGTGGAATTTTAGGGTGAAAATGGTGTCAATCGATTGAGCATCGTTTGAGCATCAATGAGCTTCCAAACTTTTCGTTTGCGCCTCAACCGTCGCGGAGTTATTCGTGAAATACTTGGGGGGGGGGGCTGGAGACATCTTTTTCTATTTTCGTTCCTATTTCGAATTTTTCTGTGAAATTGATGTTTATCGATAGAGCTTCATTTGAGCTTGAATGAGCTTCCATTCCCATCATTTTATTTTCATTTTCTGTAAAGTTACGAATATTTCAAATTTCGAGTACTCCGAGCAAGTTCCGTTCAATAACCCTCAATTTTAAATCTATTTTATCAGATTAAAATTTTCGATCCGATAATATTGAAGTTGAAATTATTTATTTATCAATAAAATTTGGTGCAAAATGTTGGCTTTTAGGACTAGAAAAGTTAGACTGCGGTCTGTGTAACGCAGAGAAACCTATTAAATGTTTAAGGAATGTAATAATTATTTAAAATAATTAAATAATTTAAAAAGAATTTTAAAATGGACTAAATAGGTTAAAACGACATTTTTCTCTAAAAAATTATTCTAGGCCCGAAATCAAGCGTAACTTTCAATATTCTGAAAGGTTATGGTTATACAGGTATATAGATGGCGGTGACGCCCCCTACATCGAATTGTTCAGACAAATTTGTGTCAAACGTTTGAGCGTCAATGAGATTCCAATATTTTTGTTTGTTCAGAAACTTTCAGAATATTCACTCCAATTTCACCCCAAAATTCCACTTGGGGGGCCAGCATGTCTCCAGCCCCCTCCCCAAGAGTTTTCGCGAATAACTTCGCGACGGTTGAGGCTCAAACGAAAATATTGGAAGCTCATTGATGCTCAAAAACCCCAAAAGTCGATTTGGGGGGGGGCGACATGCACCTATTTTAATAAATTGGTGATCCGTTCATATTTTACAAAATTTGTAAAATCCACCTTTATAAACTTTTCGGTATCATTGTCGATTTCCTCTGCATCTTTTTCATTGACTCTTTTCACTTCTTAATTTTCTTTTTGTGTTTTCATTATTTTATAACCCTTTTTAATTTTCTTGCTATTCAAAATCAACCTATTCTTTCTTCTACATTTTCTTATTATTTTTTTTTTTGCTCTTTTCCATTTTTTCTAATTTTCCATCATCCTCATCGACATTTTTCCTACTTGTCTCTCCAACCTGTGTGTTGGACATTCTCAGAATATCCTTTCATTTTTTTTAATATAATCGGATCCTCAAAATTCTTGTTTTTGAGTAGTTTTGCCGTTGGATATTTTATTTGATAGATAATTTTTATTTTATGACTAATCTATTCTTCGATTCTCATGCTTTCACTTAAATTTTGACCTAATTTTTCGAATATCACATCCGCCTTTGCATTAAACGTTTCCTTCATATAAACTCCGTACGTTCCTCTTCGTCCTCAGTCTCAAATAGTGGATTTTCTTGTGTTTATTTTTCCGGAATACCATCTTCCATATCGCTCAATATTTTATTATTTTACTGATTTTCCACATCCCATTTTTCAAGTGGTTTTTACAGTTTTCTTTATTCATTCACTCTTAAAAAATGTTGTGTCATTATTTTGGTCACGTTCGCCAAAATTCATGCGCCCTATTTGAAATCAAAGTCAATTGCCACAATTTTCTTATGTTCACACAATTCACCTATTTCCTTTTAATATAAACCGAAACTCTCTAATTCGCTCTAAATTAATTTACTTTATTAAAACATTATAATCTTTCAAAAAATTTGTATGACTTATCTGCGCTCGATAATTCTAAAATAAAATTTCTACTCGCCAAATAAGTAGACCATACAATAAAATTTAAATTATTCAGATATTAAATTTTTGTAAATAAACTATTGCAAAATTCTACAAAACATTTTCATATTATAGTCAAATAATGATATAGTACAAGTACATAAAACATTTGACACACTGAACTGTGATTGTTAATTACATTTTTAAAAGTAGGTAAAAAAAAAGTATGATAAAAAATTTAAAGCATAAAACAAGCAAAAGCGAAGGAATTATTAAAATATAGAGATGTATAGAATTATGTTGTTCATAATTTGAAAATATTACAGAACTTTCATTTTTAAGCAAATACAGCGAATTGATGTAAAACTTGTAATTTTTCAATTTTAGACTACTTAATTATGTATATTGTATTTTCCTTACATAAGTTCCGTAATATCAATGTCCGAAGGATAAACAATAATAATATAATCGATCTTGTTAAGTACTTAAACTTTTAAAGTAAAACGAACTCATATTTTTATGTATACTGATAAGACCAAAAATAGAATATCTCAAAAATTATTCGAATTTATAACTTTTGCTAAAGTAAAACAAAATAAATTCTTTTAAATTGGAAATCATACAACTCAGGCTTTCATATTATCCAATATATGTACCTATATGATTTTCATATTTTCAAGTTATTACTAAAGGACTGCAGATGTTTGAAAATTCACGATTAAATCTTAAGATGCCATTTTCAACGTAAGCGCTGCATGAAAGATTGAAAAAAATACTTTTCCTCATTTCATTCGTGCGTGCGATTTCCGCGATGTATTTTGGTGTGATATTGTCGACATGGATTTTCATTAACAGGACCTATTCTACAGATAGTTGATGTAGTGCAGAGCAGAGTGAGTTGGGCTTAGAATTCTCAATATTTGTGCCGTGGTTTGGATTTCACGTTAAATTGTGGGTATTAGCTGTATATTTATTTTTGGAATCGAAATGCTTATTGAATCAAACGGTGAATATTGTCTCCAGGTTTAGCAAGAATTGACGTTTGTAATGATGAAATGCATTTACTGAATAGTTGAAAGGTGCATGGAAACGTTACTATGACGTTACATTAGTAATAATACAAAGCAAATATGCAGTGGAATGGTTCATAGGTGCAATTACTGATTAAGTAATAATGTATAAAGGGAATCTGAATTCGATATAGTGTCCTGACTAATTGTGAGTGACGTTTATAACCTGACTCGAAAATCGGATGTAATTATAATTTAGATGTTGGGTTGATAAGGTTGGTTGGAGAAGAGAAGAAAAGCGGTTACCTGATCGAGAATGATACTTATATGAAAGTGATCTGATTTATGATGTTTTGTTATGCAGAGCAGGTGGTGCTATCAGTTGTTTATGAAGCAGCAGTAGCGGCTTTCTGAGTCGAAACATTTGGGGATGAACGTGCGCGCTACCCGACTGTAGTACTAAATGGCACATAGAAGAGCGCCGTCGCCGGGACGCAGTTGGAGTCGCTTGCCGCTCGCGTTAGCACGACCACTATTGTGCTTCGCCCCGCAAAACTTCCACCCCTCGACGTCATGAAATAAACTTGCGGCTTGCAGTCTTCGAGTAGCGCGCCGCGCGTTTAGGTGTAGTAGCCGCCGGAATCCTATACACGCGGCACGACACATTTTTCGCGCCAATGTAGATAGTGAAAATTTAAGTGAGATTTAAGTACCTGCAAAGAATAGTAGAATAATTTAACATAAAATAACAAATATATTTATCGCTTGTGAATAGCATTAACAATGTTGACAATGTCAACTTTAATGATGCCAGCTCCAGCAATGACTACGATGGCAACTTCTGGACCTCTTCAGGTTCCAAACAAATTAGAACCTAGTCCAAAGCTATCATTGAATCATAATAGCCCTACTACAAACAAAGCAGGTATGTGAGAAAGCTCAACATGTGGCTCTCGCACGAGTTTCAGTTCTGATCACGAACAACCCCTATCTAAAGTAGCAAAGCTTCTTCGATTCACGATACCGCATGCTTACATATGAATGGCTTACTTTTTAATTAGTTGCATCACGTTTGGGTATCTGCGGCGCGACAG
The DNA here is from genome assembly GCA_958510855.1 of Rhagonycha lutea. Taxonomy (NCBI): domain Eukaryota; kingdom Metazoa; phylum Arthropoda; class Insecta; order Coleoptera; family Cantharidae; genus Rhagonycha; species Rhagonycha lutea. Next base: position 23,644,993 of record OY294042.1, read on the forward strand.
GTATTTTGAGACTCGCTGCTGATACTACACTAACTTCAAAATTCAAATTTAACTGCAAAATTGCTCTTTTTCCGCATGCACCTCTACTTTTCTTTTTGTTTATGTATTTCATAATATTGGCGATAAACGTGACCATAAAACATTTGTGAATAATCGTGATATTAATTCTTGTACATATTTTATAAACGAACGGTTTAAAGAAAAAGAAAAATTTTCTTTTGTTTTCTTAATTACTTCTTATAAAATTTTCTTCAACTTTTAATAGTATTAACTTTTTAAACGTAAGGAATCTGGTAGATACCCAATTGATGATAACTTACACGCAAACAGTTGTTGCAATCAGTTGAGCTAATCCGAAAATCTTAAAAATAAAATACATGCAAACTTTAATAAAACTGCTTTCTACAAATATTTCATAAAAAGATTTATATTCAGTTTTTCACGTTTAAAATTTCTTTTTGGAATATTTACACTTAGTATAATTTTTGCGAAATGATCTCAATAATAACAAATAGAAACAATTTTCTTTGTTCTTGGGTAGTTTTCCAAAGCAGTTTAAAGTAATACCCAAATTATTGATGCTCGTCACGTGGTTTTCTGAGCGATTGGCCTAATTTCAAATCTCAGTTTAGTATGAAAATTGTAAAAATTAAGCTTTATGCACATCACTCGATTAAATAATAATTATTAATTCACGAATTCGTTTTATAAATACTCGTACACGTCATAACCCTTTGTTTCATTTTAGACTGCAGTTTAAATTTTAAGTAGGTAATTAAAATTTAAAAAGAAATCAATTACTTAATTTTATAGTATTTGGCTTGTTGAGAAGTTTAACTTGAATAATTCATTCGATTTCGAGAAAATGTACTTATTAAATATTATAATACTGCAGTAAGTTCGAATTTTCATTGTAAAATCTAACGGCTGCACTGTTATACATAATTTCCAGTTAATAATTATATATCGTATACTATTTTCAGTTATAATAGTACGTATTTTATAATTCAATAGTACTAATCATGCTTTGTGCATTTTACAATCGTTTCTACATTTTCAAAGTAAATTTATTTTTATATAAAATTAGTTGAATAATAAATTTTTTTTAAAGTAATTAATAATTTTTATCCAACAGTTTAAACCTCAATTTTTGGAACCATTCGTAATGACCAAAATATTAACTAATACCTACATAAATTGATATTTTAATTATACGGGTTACAACATATAATTTTCCAGTTCAACCAAAAAATTGTTTATTGTAAAGTATACTTTGAATAATCAATTTGAGTTTTTATATCATCACCATATCGATTTATGTATGTATGCCTTGGCTATTAAAGTAATCATTCAACAAAAGCGACAGTAATCAAAATGTAGAAAAATATTTTATTACTACAAAAAACATTTAAATCGAAAATAATCGTTCATATTTTGGCCCAACTCAAGAAAACCTTATTAAGTCTAGTGCAACGACTAAGTGGCCATGCTGACCCAAAAAGCTTGGAAAATGATAAAAAAAAATGCAAACTGATATTTTCTTTTACAAAATTTTCAAGAAGAGAGTTTGCATAAATATTAAATACTATGCGTAAATCAATACGATCTTGTAATTATCAGTTTTTATAATTTTATTAGAATTATTCGTAATAGTTACGTCACTATACGAAATATCGTTTTTTTAAGTTTTTTATTTATTTAACAGGAATTATAGTTATTTGATCAGAAATGTATTTACATAGTTCATAAAGTGCACAGTAAACTCGCATATTTACATTAGAAGCTTTTCAATAATTGAAACTGTAGAAAATCTCAAAATTTGTGTTTTTGCGTTATTAGAACCTCAGTTTCTTTAACCCGTCAGTCAAACTTTTCTAAAACAAAGTTGCTCAATAATTGCAAATAAACCAAAAAAAAAGTTAATTCTTTGGACTGGAAAACCTTTTCCAATGACAGGGACTATCAAAACTATTTTGATAAAGTTTGAAACTTTTCCTAAATGAACTGTTGCTTCAGTGGGACTTGGCATTGCAGTAGTACACCGTGGTTGAACTTTTTCGAAGTCTTAAAGATGAAATCGATGGGAAATGTTTCTTAATATACTGCGCGGTAGGTGGGGAAGTAAAACTAGTTTTCTTACAAATATTAGTGGAAACGAAACTTTTCGGAAAAGTTTTGAAGAAATGTCATAAGTCATAACATAGCTAATCGCGTCGTTGTTTAAAAAGTTGTATTAGTTACCGATCACTATATGCAAACATAAAGCTGTTACGTTTAGGTAATCGAAATAAACAATCAGTTTCATTTAGTTCAAAATATTTATTGATGTATTAACCTTTGTTTGTAGAAAAATTATTATTTCTTTATTTTCAATATTTCATCACGTCTTACTAATAAACATATCTTATATACTATCAAGTACTTTTTTGTAAGAAATATAATTCACAAAAATTGTATTTTTTATAGACGCAAAAATTAAATTCATAATAAAAATTGCTAATAAAATAAAACTCAAAAATTTCAAAGGTTGTTTTTGGATATTCAAAAAACCTTATATTATAGTTATTTATCTGTTTCACTTCTTAAAGAATCCTGAAGTTTAAGTAAAATCGTCTTGAATAAATGATCCTTAGCCAAACAAATTCTGCGAATATTTCTCCTTCATTGAATTACTTTTAAAGTTAAATCTTATGTATTCTAAGTGGGTTTTTATTTAGGTTTGTTGTAAACCTAATTTTGTTAGATTATAAACAAAAATTGTTTATTTGTTGGCTTCGTACAGATTTAGCTTGAAGCTGTGCTAACAATTTATATTATTTATTAGGTAAAAAATAACCAATGTGGAAATTAAACACAACAAACACACAATTTATTCATTAAAATTCAACAATTGAATCTAATTAAACTGATTATTAAATTTTAAGTTGAGTTCCGAAATGCCAAAAATATTTTTGAAGTCCATGAAAGGAATGTAAATCTTTTGAAACTTACGTTTTGACTATAAATGCCTGTTTTTGATGTTTTGTATATAAAAGATGTTTAAAGATCTTTGAAGTAAGTCATCTGTAAACAATTTGCGTGAAAAATTTTTTATCGTTTAAATACTTGTAAAGCTTTATAATTCTGACCTCTTGAGTAACTTAAAACGATTTTTTAACGCAAGCCTCTTTGATAAATTTTTGTTTTATTTTCCAATCATAATACAAAACTTTTCATTATTAAATATAAAATATTTCCTTTATAAATTCTTCAAATGCTATGTTGACTAGAAATAGCATTTCTAGTTATAGCGCAGTTTATAAAAATTAAAGAAACTCTTAAATGTTTTTTTGTAATCTCCCTGTAAATTAAATTAAATTCTTTTCATCCCGTTTAAAAATCTTTGTCATCATGACAAATTGTCACTCCAATTTAATAAGCTTAAATGTGAAAACGATATAATTACAAAGCGTAAAGAATGCCGGATTTTGTAATTTTCTTTTTTGTATAAAATTCTGCATCAAACAATAATAAATTAATTATGTAATATTCTTTGAAGGGTCACCTATCCAACTTGCGGCAATTTAGTATCAGCAATTCAAGAGAAGGTGATAAAATTATTGTCGCTATGTTGGTGTCATACCTACTAAATGTTTAATTTTGATTGGAACAAACATCGTTGCGTGACATACAACCTAATTTAATATATTATTAATAAATTACAAACAAATAGTTTGGTGTTGAAATGGAGGAATTCGACTATGAATTCAATAGTCATGATTTTAATTTTTCGATTGGGCCTTGGTTTGGATTCCACGTTAATCTGGTCCTATTACGTATAACAAAAGCGACTGCAAACATTTTGCTAACAATATTCAATTGTTTGAATGTAATGTACGTTATATAAATTTAAGCCGGCTGAAATTACGGTCTTGTAGTTTTAAATTTTAATGTAGTTAAAAGTTATAATTTAAAGTCTACCTGCAAGATTATCTTAACAATATTAGACAAACATATTTGCTTAAACGTTAGCATATTAATGCTAAATCTTGTTTTTATTAATAAAGTTATAATTATAATTCATTAATAGTAATCACTATTAGATTAATTATTATTTTATTACCGTGGTACTTCTTCGATTTACACGATGTGTTTATTGGCTTTCAAATTGTATGTTATCAATATAGAAAACTAGTACACCTATCAATAAACGAGGGCTGCTAATTAATTTTATGGTTGATTAATGATTATAGATGTATAATTTTCTGTATAGTTCATTTCAAGTACAACAATTTTATAACATTAGATAAACATTTCATCGATAGAATACCAAAAAATTACTACCACGTGGCATAATCAATAAATGTGTCTCCTATTATCTCTTAAACCATTGATCTCAAAACGACTAGTTATTATTTTCATTGTTGAGAGCAGGGGCCTCATGAGTTTTTTAAATTTAGATCAAATAGAAGTTTGTTGTAGCTTAACGCCAAAATCATAATTTCATTCAAAGTAATAGTCAAAAGTTGTTTCGTAAGTTGACGTAGTGGGAACGTGGTTTTAAATTGATTTACTTGATAACTGAACGTCTTTGAATCAGATATTGGAAAACGGACGGTGAGTAATTAATGAGAGAAAATGTGATTATCACTGATAAACAAACATGTATAAACAAAAATTATGCATTTATCCGCACAAAAACAACTTGCTAATAATACCTCCACTTTCCTGCTCGCTCCGCAACTCTCATCACATTTACAATTTCATTTCAAGTAGCATGCTTTTTGTTTAAAACTTTGTAATTTGGCAGAAATGAGCTCCCACTACGCAAATAATATATTTCGTATTCATCAATTAAATAAATAACATGATCGTTTATTGGCCACTTAATTTTCACGTAAAGTAATTATTCCAATAATACAATTATTACAAAACCTGTCAAAAATGACAATGAACAGTATTAATTTCGGCCGCACTTCTTTTTCTTTTTTGACTTCTTCTCGTCATTTGAATGGCGAAGCAATTCTTTTGACGCCAGGGTGTCGGTCTCTACCCCAACGTCCGCGATTTAGAAATTGCGTCAAGTCCCAAATTCGAATTTTCACTCTGGAACTTAACTAGTAATCACATCAACATACCAACAGTAAATATGCCTAAACTAAAAGCATGGTTGCCTTTTAATAAAAGAATTTAATAAAACAAAAACCTATCGCAATACATCTTTATTTTGTTCATGAAGTATAATTTTTCAAATTAAATATTTGTATCCTATTGTTAAAAAATTCCATAAAAGTAAAACGAGTCGAATATTAAGAATATAAAAACTTTTGCTTGAATTACTTAAAACAATTGTTTTAGTTAAGTACACGAAGTGTTTAGCTGCTTCAGTTGATATAACACTTTACGAATTTTCGGGGAGTAGTAAGAGTTAAGAGTAGTTGTATTTAATTGTGCGGTTAAAATTAAAGTTGGGACCGTAGTACAGTAATGAACTGCTATAAAACAAAGTAGACAAAACTTTTTTTATACTGCAAATATAAAGAATCTTATTATCTACTACATTTAGGGCAAACAGTTTTCTAAAACTTTTAATATTTTTAAATTAGAATGCCATTTTTTTAATAACATTTGATTTCAAAATATTATAAGATTATAATAATAATACAAAATTCACTGCTATGGATCAGTTATGTGTATGTATAACATTAAAAATGTAATATGCAAATTTAAATTATATTTATTGTTATACATACCAATAATTGAATTTATATTTATTATTACATTATGGTGACTAATTTATTTATTCAGACACAAATAACAAGTGATACAATATACATAATATCGAGTATATGTTCAACATAAAATTATGCTTTCTATTATGTATAATAGTAAGACAATAATTGATGATATAGAATACATACAAACTTTCTAACATATCAACTATGAATATTATTAGCAATGATGCCATTTAAAATTGTGAGGTTAAGATCTTCTCTGAGCAAAAATAATTAACATAGACTTAAATAATAACTACCAAGAATTCCATTAACATACACTACATGTTTCAACCTTATTAAATTTATATTGGCGCATGGAAGGAAACTCTCAGAAGTAAATTTAAACAAATTGACTTCGCTATACTGTGAACCACCTGTACGGGTAGTTTGGTGTAGTGCTTAGGGAATGGAGCTATAAATCTAGAGGTCATGGGTTCACATCCCGATCGCTTCCAAATCTATCTGTGCTATCTGGTGTTTGATAATTCTTTTGCTTGATGAAAGTTGGCTGAGAAGATACCAAGAAGTATATATTATTTTGGGCGTAAGGTGGTTAAATAAAAACATAGTTCAAGAATTAAATCACTTTATTGTTCCACCCGAAAGACGAATAGCGACGTTGTTTATATTCTTTCCAAAAGTAAATCAATAATAGAGGCTACAATACTTGATGATATTCAATTTTGATTACTATAGACAGATTTACAAGTCAGTAGTGGATTACATATTGACTAAATGCAATCAAAAACTGTAGGAATTTAAACCACGGTACACAAAGTTTGGCATCCATAGGGATTGGATTAACTATAAAACTAGATAACTTTGAAAATTATTTATAATATAAAATTTTATAAGAAACTTACCGTAGTTGCAGAAAGCTATCCGGACTTTAGTATTACAAAAGTGTTTGTAACAAAATTGTTTTATATGACAGTTGATAACATTAATCTGCTTCAAATTGGAAGAAAAGTACCAAATACGTAAAGTTCTCAGCAATATTCGATTCGCTATTTTACAAAAATTATTTACAATTTTGCAAGGATTTTTTTATGCAAACGAATTAATATTGATTAAAATTTAAATATGAGAGCATGAAAATCAAAGATGGAATGCATCGATTGCTAACTACCTTAAAATTCAATATTATTTTGAAAACTTCAAAGGGAGAGCGGCAATAGATAGTCTGAAATAATTGATGACGCTTTTTGGGAAATAAATAATTGCAGTAACCACAAAAAAAGTGGCTGCTTTCAGGGTCGAACCGGGGTATTCGGCATTGGTAGTCAGAAGACTTATCCACAATGCTATTGACCGGCTCTATTGCTATTAACCTGCAGCAAACTAATAAAGTGCTAAGCTTTCTGCTATATACTGCAGCATCGTCTATTTGTAGATTTTCACAATCACCTCTTTTGTTTAAGCCTTGGAGGCCGTGTTTGAACGTGCGTGAACCGAGCACGTTAAATTATTTCGTAAGTCTACGTCCCTGTCCTTCCAGGGAGCACAATGTGGAAAATAAGAAGAATAAGAAGAATCACCTCTTTTTGGTTAGGTTTCTACTTTGCATTATGCTGTTTTTATACTTGAAAGAATTTAAATTTTTGAAAGCACAATAAATGAAATTAAATGAATTTAATCACGAAGTTATTTCATAATAATCAAAACAAGATATCGAAACAAAGAAATCAACACACAATAAGAAAATGTTTAAAATTAATTGATCAGTAGCAATTTTCCATTTAATACTGATATTTTCTGCTCAAAATCTATCGCGTGCCATGTATTTAGAGAATTTCTGTAAAAACGGAAAAACTGAGAACTAGTGCAATAACTTCAAAATGCAATATATAATTTCGTTTTCATATACATGGACATCATATATTTTGTAACATAATATATTATGTAGAGACGGCTACAACCCGGAACAACGAGGTCGGCTTCGGTGATATAGAACAAACTTTATTTAGACCACCTCTTTAGGATGGGAATGACTAGCCAGCGAGACAATTCCCAAACAAGTATGTTATGTTTCCCGTGGTTCGTAGTCCACGTTAAATGGTAGTAATTCGTGTAATTCTAGTCAGTGTTGTATAAAAATTCCTTTTTGGTGCAGGACATAACCTAACAAGGTTGGTATCAGCTTAAGTTTTATAATTGGTTCTTAAAACGGTGTATCCGCGTGTATTAAATTGCATTAGAATTCCTGTCGTGTAGTTTATATCGTACAGGAAAATTTTTAGTATTTTTAACTTTTCACTAACTTGCTACTCAACTGTTTAATACAATTAATTGATTTTGGAGCAAATTTGCATTTTTGAAAACTCGCGCAGTTACTGTTTCTAACATGTAATAGGATTTTAATTTTTTAGAGGATTTATGACTCTTGGATGATTTTTATTAACTCGCGATTTTTGTGAAAGAAACGAAAACCAAAACGGTATAAACGAATTTTATAAACTGTAATTGTGTGTGCCTTTGAGGTTTTATTCTGTTGATATCAACAATTCTGCAGAACACGTATGGGACTCGTAGCGGCTATCTTTTATCGTTACGACCAAATTTCGTCCTTTTTCTTATTTGCAGGGGAAGTAATTTGGAAGGGCTGTTGACGTTTGCGCGTCTAACTTAGTGAAAATTGGAGCATCGGTGCAAAAAGTTACCCTATAATTTAAGACATACTTGAAAATGACAGTAATAATTTTAGCCGTAATTTGTTGAAATTGAATCAGGTGGGATGAGTTGGTGGGTAAGATGGTTTACTTTTACATACATCTAAAGATTTGGGTTATTAGTAAGACGGAGATTGCGCACCTTTAAGTTGCATTCGTGCGAGACGCTACTGATATTAACAGATAAGCCGATTCGTAGATGAAGACAAAGTCGGGGGAGCGAAATTCTGATAATAGTGACGGGCTTAGGGGCATCATTACCCGGTGCCTGGCACGGCGTCATTTGACTTTGTCAATTACATTACCCTCTTCATGCTCTGACTTTTTGTGTCTTATTCGCACTAGAAACTGCAACAATTTCTATCTCTTAAACCAATATTAACATCAATCGATTTTATTTCAAATAATTTTTTTTTAAACTGTCATCCCTTAATTGTATCAACATATTATGACAACATAAAATGTCCAAATTTGATTTTTAATCGATTCTTGAAATATTCAAATCATTCCAATTACATCAAAGAGACAACTGGGTAAGTAATGTTCTTTAGCGATTATTATTTCATCAAATATTGACAAACCAATTTCCCAAATTCCAGTAATCAAAACTTTACTAATAACTTTAATTTTTTCTATTTATAATTTTAACATTCATTCGCCTCCTCCTTAGTACCTAATAACACTGTGTCAGTATAAAATTAATACGCCCAGAATTTTTTGGAGGTTCTGTTTCTAAAAAGTAATAAACACAAAAAAATTAAACAGCTTCCTTTATTTTCCTTTTGATATACACCAGTAATGCGGTCTGTACTTTAACAGTTGAGTTAGCTGTAAATTGAGAAGATAGGATTTAACAATTTTTAAGAAAATTATTCGCAATGCTACACGAATTAAATAATAATATCTTTCAAAACGAACATTAAGGTTTTTGTATGTATAAGACCTCTCGTAATCTGCCAAGATTATAAAACGTAAAACTTTGAAATATACTTTCCCACCGACACGACAGCTCACAAGATTACTAAGTTAGGTTACAGTAGCTTAACGTGCAATTCAAACCACGTATCTGCAGTACATAAATCTAATTGGTTTCAAAATTTGTAATTTATTTCAAAAATTATAAAGTGAATAAAGACTTTATTTTCAATTTTTGAAACATCTGTAATGCAAATAAACACTTAATTGTCGTACTTTAAAATTTATTGCTGAAATAAGCTGCTTTTAATAAAAATTTTGTGGGAAATCTTAAGATGCGATCGATAAGAGTATATTTTTTCCTTTTGATTTCTCTTGTCAATGCCCATAATAACATAAGCTGGTTAATGAAATGGATTCTTTTTAAGGTAACTAATTTTGGTTTTTAGCAGACATTCGTCGTAGTTTCTTACTTAACAAAGCTTTTGCGCATCTAACTGATTTTATTCAACCTTACAAACAAAATTTTTATTAGTTGGCAATGAAACTCGATCTTTTCAACTCATGATTTTGGTTCAGTTCAGCAAATTTCTTTTAGAAAGTCCCAAATAAAATTCACTGCTATATTATGCTATAAACTAAATTCGTACTTAAAAAATTTATTGGCACTGCTTATACTAAAATTATTCAAAGGCAATTAAAAGTTTAATGTTTATTGTTAATTATAACAATTAAACCTTCCAATAGAATAAATTAAATTGGTTGGAAATTATACTATTATTATTTATTATTTCAGCATTACATTCTGTTATTGAATATTGCTATCTCTTGCCGAGATTTAGGAAATTATACTATGAAATAATAAATTGTCGAGTTTTGCAAAAACATCCAAATCTGAAAAATTACATAAATATTATTGTGACGTACGTGAAATCTAAACCACGACACACGTAATTTGGAATGATCCGCAGCCCCAACTCTCAATGCACTGTACGAACTATGTAATTTAAGTAATTGTACTTCGAACAAATATTTTGGGGTAGCTCCCATAGAAAAATTTTAAAAGAAATTTTATTATATAAATCCATTGGATTATGTGTTTCTCGTCCGCACAATTCATGAAATAAACGTTTTGCTTAATTTTGCTTTTTAAGGGCTCGCGATATAATATATGCGATGATAAATTATATTTACATTGCATGTAAATAATACTAATAAGATAAAATTAAGTTATATTTAGAATTTTCTTGTGGAGCAATATACGCAGCATAAATTAATCAAAAATTTGTTTATTGGATAAATGGGAGGAAAGAATAAGTGATTCCATCTTCTTTAATAAAAAAATAACTTTGGATATTACGAAACGATTTTGCTATATCGAGGTAGATTTTGCTGCTTAGTGTTTTTTTAAATTGTATCTAAATTAAAAAAACCGTTTTTAATATACCGTGGGAATTACGCTAAACGTTTTTTATTTTATGTTAGATATATTTATGTTCATCAAGATTTATATCATTAATTACATGGTACATCTAATTTTGCAATATCGATGTTTGACATTAAATTTAATGTTATATTTTGTAACTAGTGTTAAAAAATTGATATTTCATGACTAGTTACGAAAGATGTTACTTTTTGCAACTCATTGCGAAAAGTGAAAAATAGGTATACCACTTATAAATATCAGAAAATGTTCGGCCAATCACTCACCTGCTTACAATTCGACAATATAGTACTTATATTTATTTACAGTAATTTTTTACGTATTTTCAACGCTTTCGTGTACTTTGTTATTTTTTCTGCTTTGATTATAATTTCTGTTGGGAGTGCGGCTTTGTAACTTTGAGCAAAAATTAGTAAATCTGAATTCTAAACTATTTTTCAAACAATTTCCATAGGAGAATGTAATAAATAATTAGACTAGAACTATTTAAATTACAAAATTATTAAAATATTGGGATCATAAGGTGAACAAATATCTACGTTCTTTATTATAATATAATGAAAATTGTTACTTATTTGTTATATTAATTTATATTTTCTACACGTCTTAAACTTACGCAAATCGAACAAAATTTACTTTGATATCAAGCAATATAAAATCTTTTATTAACATGAAACTGTACTACTAAAATATAATTTAAATGCAATTTGCAGAATTTCAATATGCTTTAAAGCTAAGGTACATACATTTTTTTATGTAGGAAATTTAGAAAATGTAATGGATAAATAAAGATTTAAATGTTTCTACACAGAAACATAAAAATTTAATTTAAAAGTCTTTATAATAAAAAACATCAAAGGAAGTGATTGTTTAATTAATACGCTACAGAACATCCTTAATGAAAGATTATATTATAATTATTGACAGATTTAGTTTTGGTCACCTATCCAGAAAGCTGTTGGTTCTACCTAAATAAATTACCATTATTTGCACATTATGAAAGGCTGACACACCAGTGTAGCTAAACATAAGTTCCGCTTTTACTATGGACTTGGAATAGCCTTATCTTATACCAAACTGCCTGTCAGGACACTTTGGGACATATCACAGTATGAGAAGACATTCCAAAATACCAAATTGAAAGCCAGCACTTATGTTCGTACATTATAATATGCTGTGGCGGCTTTAGAACTTATGAGGCGCAATTCAATTTTGAGGCCCCCTTTTAAGTATTTTCAGTTATCATACACTCCCTAAAGCAATTGATTTGAACCCGTGATGCACTGGGGATGCGTCCACCAGCGCCGTAGGCGATTTTTGTTTCTAATGCGATTTTTTACTAAAAATTGCACTGAAATCAAATATTAACTGTAAATATAAGGCATCTTAGGGATTAGAATTTTTTCGTTATTTTTCCTGTGTTTACTACAACAGAATTAATATTTTCATAAACTTTCAGAATATTTGAACAAAATTAAATTTTTATCAAAAAATTTCATTGAAATCAAAATAACTGAAAATCTAATGCATCTTAGGGCTTAATTTTTTCGTTATTTTTCCTGTATTTATTACAACAGAATTAATATATTTTCATAAAATTTCAGAATATTTGAACAAAATTAAATTTTAATCAAAAAATGTAAATCAAAAATTACATTAAAATCAAAATAACTGGAAATCTAAGGCATCTTGCGGTTTAGAATTTTTTCGTTAATTTTCCTGTGTTTTATTACTACATAATTAATATTTTCATAAAATTTCAGCAAATTTGAACAACATTAAATTTTTATCAAATTTAAATCAAAAGTTGCACTGAAATCAAAATAACTGGAAATCTAAGGCATCTTGGGGTTTAGAATTTTTTCGTTAATTTTCCTGTGTTTTATTACTACATAATTAATATTTTCATAAAATTTCAGAATATTTGAACAAAATTTAATTTTTATCAAAATTCCTATTTTATTTTATAATTAGGATCTAAATTCTAAACCATGGCTGGTATGCTTGTTATGTTATTATATTGTAAAAAAGTTTCAGTTAAAGCTTCTACTAATTTTCAGGTATTGTTTTCTAATATTACCTGATGAAAATAGCAGTTTCGAGAGAAAATTTGAAATGTATGTACATACTGGATGTTATATAACTGGATGTTATAATTACAATGGCATAATGTATACATTAAATTATTCAAATATAATTGATATAATATAATATCGCTAATATTTACATGGTTTGAAATTGAGTTAGGTAATAGCTGAAATTTACTAATTAAAACATAATAATAATTTATAATGGGATAATTTTTAATAGTATATTGTTTCGAAAATAATGAAATCTGGATAATTATACAAATATTTGATTTTTCACAAAAGAAAAGTCAATGCCATTAAAATACCTACAATTAAATCAACGGTTTTCTTTGGCCTTTCAAAAAACCACTAAAAATTAAGAAAGGTCAAAAAGGTACAAAAATATGTATTTTATGAAGAAAGAGCACATTAAAATTCTTTGTTAGGTAATTGGTAAAAAGGTCATAGTTACCTCAAACTGAATTAATTAAGGCCAACGCGACTGTGACAAGGTTGGAACAGAGACCTAAATTACAACTTCCAATTTAGAGAAATGTAAAAAAAATCCAGGATAAGAAATAAGTCGCTGGCGCTGGCCCAAAAGACATTCCTGACTTTCAATATTCCAACGTTATGAGATTCACGGCAGAGGTACCATCCGTTTGTCTATTTCAGATGATCAGGTGCAGGGGAAATAAAGTGTAATAGTCTTTTTTTCCACTAGGATACTCTAGAGCAATTTATTATACAGTTAGTAATTTTGCAACAGCTGAAAATGGTTTAATTGATGGAATTGCATTAGTTCCCAATCCTACTACATATGATATAACTATTAATTATAGCATATTAAGCATTAAAGAGAACAATTTGTTAGACAAGGATGGTAGTTTACAGAATGAGCTGAAGTGCATATGGTGGTTTTTTACGTAAAGCAATATAAAAATTTATTCTTCGCAATAACGAAAAAGTATCTGTTTAAGTCTCAATCAGCTTATATCAGCAAATTATTTTGGTCCTAAGCGGTTTCTGTTTCGGAAGGCGGAGTCATCCTATTTTGGGAACTTTGGAATCAGGATTATGTGAATTCCTTGTTTCCGGTGGTTGTCTTGCATCTAGCTATTAAAAAAGCTTTGCTGGACCTTGATAACTCAATAAAACTTACCAACAACTAAATGGATAGTAGACAGACGTTTGGTGGAATCAACGCAACGTTAGATGGATCTAAGATAGGTCTGTTTTAAGTTTACCGTACATACATACATGCATTTAGTTAGATTGAACTGAAAGCAGTGTTCCCAAACAATCAGTTAACCTCATTGGTCGAACTCCGCTTAGTTCCAGCTAGGCGTCTAAATTTAATTTGATAATCGACTTAACCTCCTTGCCCAAGTTTTTAGCTCAGTCTAACTCAGGACCTATCACTGCTTGTATACGGGGAAAAGAGGATATTCACCGTTGCGAGAAAGTAATCTTCAAAAGTTGGAACAAAAAATTGATTATATACTCACCCAAAATTTCTTTCCTCCGATATCTTAAAATAGCTAGGGTTAAAATATTTGAACCAAAATTCGGCAAGGATTTAAGCTAAGCTGAGTTAAACGACTGGGTTACTTCTATTAGAAGTAAATTTTCACAACGAAAATTTAACTTAATAATCTGACAGCAGCAGTTTGAAAATATTGGCCGAATTTTAACGTCCCTCAAAGTTGTTGAACATCAGTCAGTCTGTCATTGTTGGAATCCCTTGTTGTAAGCTGATGTAAACTTGAATTATTGTTCAAATGTCAAGAATTATTTGAAATACTACATCTATCAATATTGTAATCAATTACTCTGGATAACGTAAATAGACAACAAAATAGTCTACAGGCGAAACCTTTCACAATCCGATTTTGTTTCTTTCTATTATTTTCGCCAAACTTCTAGTGTTTTACATCTTTTAAAATCATAACATTCTAATCTACCCTAATATAATTTAACTTTTGATGATGACAAAAAGAAGGTTAATCTGAAAGGAACGACAGCCGTGGAGTGATGTGATCGCTGGTTGAATTCTGGATTCAAATCGCGGACTGTACAGAATTTCTTAGCTCGGCCTACCAGTGGACATCCACACGCTGTGGTGAAAAGTTGTAGTAAAAAGAGTAGCAAAATGGATTGTGCAATAAGAAAGAAGTGGCAATATTCCGAAAGGAATGGAAAAGCTGTTGATTGATTGATCTTAACATTTTACTAAGTGATAGTGATCTACATCGTTGGGTTATCGGTAGATCAACTTTTGTTTCGAATTCGAGCGTACAAAGTTGTTCAAAAGAAAAGTACAAGTTGAGGCAACTAACTATGCTTTTGTTCAATAAATTTGTAACAAACATCAGCTGCTTGAGTAATCCAAACAAAGTAAACCTATTCATTCTTTTAATTTTTCTTATTCCGTTCAGTATTGTACATAATATCAAGGGTTTATGCACTGTTTGCACGTATTCCACTTTCATGTCATGCTTTCACATCATTATTTTCCCAGATAAGAAAAATGTTTGTATTTCCAAGTTGTTAATTTTGAATTTTGATTCTCATCACAACCAACTTTGACGGAGCTTGCAGTAACTACAGCTGTTTTATTCGTGAGAATAATATAATAAACGCTACTGTGACGCGCATGAATGGTGTTATGCAATTTTCACTTAAATTCTGAACCAATTTAGTTGAAAATTTCACTAATTGATAGCTCCTTTGTCTATTATAAGCTTAGACATTATCACGCAACTGAGAATGGACTAAGGAGGTTTGCCGCTGAAATACTGAACCATTTTGACAGAACTAAGGGAAAAACTACCAAAAATAAAATAATTACGCTAAAAATTATATTTTAATAAATAAAACCCGAGACTATAAAATATTAGGTACATATTGCGTAAATGTAGTAGTCTTACACGCCTTATTATATTATTACATTAATAAAGTTTAAGGCCACCGATTACGGCATTTTCATTGTTATTGACGTGTATGCCTGCAAGTAATTGACATTTTTATTTGTGTATTTTGTTTACACTTTCATTCACAATTATCTTTCTTTATTTTCAATTTTCTATCTTACCATGAATTTACTACTTTCTAGCTAAAGTTTAGGTTCATTTAACCTTACAGTTAACATAAATTATTTAAACTAACGAAAGTTAGTAGTTGCTTGGTATGAATTTCTTAGCTTAGCTTTTTAGTCAATTCATGAGAGTTTAATTGTTTAATTCGATTTCAAAAATTTTTTAATCGAGACATTCTTTTAAAAAATAAAAGTTCGATGACATTCACATTAAACAAATTTGTTTTAATGTGAAGATAATTTTTAACAATAGATGCACATTTTTGTATATTGGGGTTAATTTTGGCCTACTTTCTATGGTATAATCGTTGCTAGCACGACAGTAAGATTAAACACACGCATTATAAAAGGTAAAGGTACTTCAAAATCTCATGAAACGTGAGCTACGTGAACTAATTAACACTTGCTGCTCAGTTTAAACTGAAAAATTATTCTTGAAATGAGCAAAGACAGTAAGATAAACAAGAATAAAACTTTGAAATATATCAACATAAGTTTGCCTAGATGCAATTTTTAAAAGGAAACTCGTCGAAACTTTAAATGGAAGAATAACTACAATTTTCATTACATGCAATTTTTTGTAACGTTCTGAAAGGATTTTTTAAAGTTTTTACATAAATTACAGTTTTAATTCTTTAGAGCTTAATGTTTATTATATTTAAAATGTTATTTATCAGCATATTATTTCATTACAAAGCTTAACAAAACATACCTGACTTTAATTAAAAAAGGCTATAAATGACGGAAATTTTAAAAAGCGTCTGAAATATTTTCTGATGTAATCTCTGAAGTATCTCTTAATAGTACACTATTAAGTATCAAGCAATGAAAGGAACACAACGGCTGAAGTGTGAGGCGGAGCTGAATTCTGACGTCTACGAATATAGTAAAATTAAGTTTCAAGGAAGCTAGATTTTTTACAAATCTATTTTGATCCGTTTATTCTTATTTTACATTCATTGCCGAATCTGACACTTTCATATACATAACTCATAGAGAAAAGATAACTTTCATAATTGGTCGGAGAAAAAATTACTTTATTGAATCTCATAACTACTTGAGTTTATAAAATGATGTATATATTCATACATAAGTTTTTGTGAGTTTTCCGAGTGTTAACGTTTTATAATCGTGCTTTATGTAGTAATTTATCAGCTTATCGTCAAACAGAAGTATAGAGGTGTTTTACAAGGTTTTATGTGTCTATTTGTACAAGTGCATGAATATTAATGTAGCCTTTCATTTGGGAATTGTCAACCTATATCAACATACATCACTTTTCTTCCATTTTTATTTATTATAATTTTCGTTTACCACGGTACGTTTAATTATCTGTAATTTCTGTTGTATTATTGAAATAAGTAAATTGTTATTTATTCTATTCACCAAAATAAAACACCTTTTTAATACTTTATTACGTGTAATAACTTTTTTTATAATAGCACCGACGAAAGAATGTTCGGTAGTAATATGGTAATACTTAATTATTATAGTAGCTATTCGCTACAAATATAATGTCCTGTAGAGTAATAAATTTTAAGGTCAGATTTCCTGGTCACATAAACTTCATCAATGTGAAACTTAGTTTGGTGCAAATTATTGTTACTCTTGATTTTGGACTTTACTATGGACAAGAGTACGCAGCATATCTTACTCGCTCACACTTCGTCTATTATGCAACTGATTTTGTTACATCCAATCTCGGTTTAGACCGATGTGCTTTCCTCGCTTCAGACCCGTACATTTCCAATTTGAAAACCTAATTTATCAGCTATCTTCTTCCCATGTGTGATTACTGGATTCTTTAATATTTTATTATTAAAAATTGAACTTGGAAGCAATCTACGATAAGTGGCTATTACAATTTTGAATCTAATTTACCGAAAATTTGAAAAATAAATATTCAGTATAATTAAATTAAGCAAAAATAATTTATTTCAACGAGATATAACATTATCGACTATATTGTAAAATTCTATTCCTAATATCTTATTTTATGTTTATATTATATATTCATATTTAGTGTACATCACAATAATGGGAATTATTTATCTCTATTGTTACTAATTTGAGCACGGACGATTTTCCTATCGTGAAAACTTTTCTGCTTTAAATCATAATCATTTGATTTCTAAACATGGTAATCTAATTACATGAAATTTTCTTTTATTGCTTTTACTATTTACAATTAGTAACCAAATATTGACTTTGTGGACTACCTAAAGTTATTATTTCCGTGGTTCAAATTTCACGTTTACGTTTATTAGGTAAATAACTTAAAACATACAATGAGCAAATTTAAATGAACCACGTAATCCTTTAAAGGGTATAAATAATTCAGCAATGCTGTTTTTTCATTATATCACAATCAACTCCTGTTTTGCGCAGCCATCAACAAATTTTCCAACGTCTGCTAAAAAAAAACTACTGTGACATATTAAAAATTCGAAATTGCTTTACTATTCTGCTGCATTAAAATAGCGAAGCAGGACGTTTGAATGCGAACAATTAAAATTGTCAAAAGATCCCGGTTTATAGCTTAGGTTATGTTATTTATTTAATACAAATCATTATGTATATATCGACGCTGGAAAGGCAAACAGTTTTAAGCGATATTAGCGTTAATTAAATTTTGGGTAGTCAGCGTTAAACAAAGATTTCACCTAGAAGTTGACGAAATTATGAATTAGAGTGAATGTCGCTTAAGAGTTTTTCCATTTCCAGCATCGCTATAGTGCTTTTTACAATTCACAAGTTGTCAATTCCAACGATAATAAACTTTAATTTTGAATTTTGATATTTGTTTTTGAATTGATGCTCAAAATGGTAGATCAGGCTGTAGGTTATAGTTGGCTTTCTATATTTTTTAAAAATTATACCATGATAAAAAGGTGGAATCTCATACTAAGAGTTTCAACGTGGGGGGGGGGGACTTTTAATTGCTCGCGTTCCAACGTCCCAGCTTGTAACACAAACTGTCCCTCTGAATACAACCCTTACTGAGGGTTAATCCCTAACACAAAGTGTCCAGTTTATATCAGGGGCGGATCCAGCAACTTTTTGCTAACAAATCGATTACAAACGACAACAAACGATCGCCCCCTGGATCCGCACTTGGTTTATATTGCCAGCTTATTTATGTCTATATTGTAATAGTAAACCACCTCCCAATAATAATTGCGGCGAGCGTAGGTCCTGAAATAAAATGTAGTCGGGGGGCAAGTTCTCCAATAAAAAATTGATATGTAACAATCAGGTGTAATAAAAGACAATAACAATAGAAAGTCGTGTGCATAATTCACGTAATTTCAAGGTATGAAATCTATGCAAAAAAAATACCCACATTAATGAATGAAGTTCTATATTGTAGCTCTATATTCCAACAAATTGTCCGAATGGATATTTTCATTTTTTCCAGTTAAATTATACCTAATATTTATGAAATTTTCTTGGTGAAATGAGACGACAAAGATTTGTTTAACAAATTGTTTAAGCGAAACAAGCAAAATTAGAAAAAAATATATAAAATGCAGATAGATAATAATAATTAATAAAATTTGGTAATACTTTATCTTTACCCTTTGATGGTTATCTTTACCACAATATCGGTTAAAAATGAGTCATAAGTTTTTAAATTTATTTTTCCTATATTTTAAAATTAACATTAAAAATAAGTACAGAAATTAGTAGACTATATTTATGATCAGTTTGTACTACTATATAATTAGTTCAATGTAATATTAAAAATAATTTTCAAATACAAACAAAATCCCACCTTCACCTTTATATGGTATATTTTTTTAGTACTACAAGTACAATTATTATGCTGTAGGGGTGAGAGAAGAGAACTTCAGAGCTAATAGCCCTAAAATCAAATCACACCTACTCTCAAATTATTGGTGCTGTTGTTCAATTTCCACCTTAAATAGCAAGACCTAAAATTTGATTTATTATATTTTGTTCAAATTCTATATTATTCCATATTTAATTAAATCTAAATTCAAAATATTGCGTATTTTTAATTTTTGGTTTTTGTTTTGACTTGAATCAATTTCAATTTGGAACTAATAAACTATTGGGAATAAACTTAAATAGCGACAGGGACTACTGTTCAATATTCACCAATAAGATTCCAAAAAGATGATAGTGTGACTTACCTGATAAGCTCTGGACCTGACGGGATTCTATTTTATTTATTAAAAAGTTCTATTTGCAAAATAGTGAGATGGTAGAAAGTCTTTTTGTAATTTTCTTACATTTTCTTTTTAATACAATTAATTGCAATTTTTAATACAATAAATAGAATTTGCAGATAAAAACTAAATTGTACCCCTTAAAAATAAAACACATTGAATAGTTAAATATAATTAAAAATTATAGAAGTCAAACAGATACATAACCTTTAATTAAATTTTTTTCAATCTTTTGAACGGTAAGGAAGATATCAAGGAAACATATATTATTGATTATCCCTGTATAATCAAAATTTTCATTAGCTTACTTGATCCTTGGTAAGTAATTACTGTATGAAAATGCACCTTTATAATATACAAAATGAATCGATATCGCGAGAAATAATATTTTGCCAACTTAGGTAAATTAAAATTACTACTTTATGTAATTTACTTGGTTTCATATTATTATGCAAAGTAAAAGTTCAAAGTTTTTTCAATATTTGGTATGATATTTAAATTGCAAAAGTTGTCTTAAGTAAAAAAAAAATTTTTGAGATTCGAGCTCACGAGCACCGATCCTCAGTTAAACCTCTTTACTACTATCTATTCTTTATACATTTTGTCTACCACGCCGTGTACCATAACCATTTATATACTTACCGTTAAACAATTTATTGCTGAGCCAATTGTTTATGGGATATGTTGATATTGATCGCCATGTTTTCTATAATCATAATTTTCGTATTCTGTATGTTCTCTGGGAACCGATCTGGCACCAATTTCTTCCTTAGCTACTTCCGTGGCATTTGCTACCCTTAAAATGTTGCCTTGTTTTCTACTTAGTGCGACAGCTCCAGATTCCAAGCCACACAATTCGCAGTATGGCTCCTATTGGAGGCGTTTGCATGGTGACCCTCTTCGCAACTCCTCCAACACGTGACAAATTTATTCGTTCTACATATTATGTTAGTTAAAACAATTTTAAACCTCTGGGTGCTCAGTAGAGCCTCCCCGTTCCTCACCATTCTCGAAGAACTGTTAACTAAACTTCCTCCTACCCCAACCGCACTTAAACTGCTATCCTTGACGGATCACCTGTGTAAATTTACGCCTAATATTTAGTTATCTTCACACACTTTCATTTTATTACTGTGTAATAGATTAAACTTTCTATTAGAAAAGGTTTATATCACCTTAAGGGGGGAGGTGGGTACTTTTCAAAGATACAATTTATTTTTGTTCACGAAACTTTAGTTACATGTAAAGGTACATTTGAACCTTTAAGCTTTAAGACGGCCATGATCCGTATAATCTCTAGTTAAATTAATACGAAAAAATGCTATTTATCTTATTCTTAAGAAACAGTTCTTATAATTTATATATATTTCTAACCCCACGTCTCTTCTTTAAAGCTCTAGAAGGTTTGTGTTAGAAGTTAGAGATTTGCTAATTACTTATTGGACAATGGCTTAACATGACTTACAGATCACGACTTTAAACAAAGCCAGTCGGGATTTAAACTCTGGTATTTACCTCAATAACCAGACACAAGCGACACCAAGTGATTGTGCAGTTTAAATTTAATTTGTGAAACTCAATTAAATTGAGATTTTTCCCGTAAATATAAAACGCGTGCATGTCTTACGAAAAGAAACACAGCTTGCATGAATGGCAATATAAAATTTTATAACTCAATAAACGAACATCTTGTAAATTTTATTTTTCATAAAGGACAAAGAAGCACTTCAATTTGAATGAAGGTGTTATAAACAATTAACACTGAAAGATAATTAATTGTCTAGATTAAATTAGTAGTGCTTAAAGAAAAATTGTGGCACTTGAAAATGCAAGAAGTAATTAATTTTGCATCGCAGACACGTGTGCTTTCACTGCAATGGCCAAATTGCAGAAACGGAAATAAACTCGTTTGTTTGTTAACACAAAAAGACAGCGGAGAGAGTTTGCATGCGAACGTACAGAGTGCTTCAACATTTTAAACGTTCCAAGTAATGAGATTCTAATCCTTTGCTTTAAAATGAGTTTGATGTGGCGAGTAGAATTAATATAATACAGAATATTAAATGTTATTTTTATGATATAAAGAAGTAACTCCTTTGAAATGTTTATCTCTAGTCGACTATTAAAAGTGATGTCAATGTTGGCATGGTAGAAAAGTAGTTCCGATTTTTAATATGAAAGCGATTCTGTCTTCAGCAACTTTGAATATTCAATCAAGTATTTACATCATTTCCATTATTACTAAGCTATTTTTTGTTATCTACCGCACATATGAAAACTTCCTGCTTTTATTTAAAATAAGTCAATCTCTTGACGATATAAACTGATGGTAAAAAATATACGCAATCTTTTCTCCACTAAAGTATTTTTAAAAGGTTATTACTGAAAAATAAGGTCGCAACTGTTGAGGATTCCGAATTCTGGATTTTATTGTGGAAGGCAAGGTAACAATTGATGGCCTCTGTATAAAAAACCGCTGGATTCATAATTTTACAATAAGAAATATTGATAGCAGAAACCTATGGGTATGATTAAAATCCTTTCTAAAGGACTTTATAACTTTCTGGCAAAAACATATCAGCAATCACCATAGATATTTGTTGCCCGATTTAGTATACCTATAACTTTGTTGTTACCAGTAACGGAACGAAATTGGAATCAACCGAATTCTAGGATTTTGTTGAGAAAAATAAAACTGCACACTAAGTAACTGCACCATATACCTTAGAAACTAATGGACAAGCTGAATGTTACTTTCAAATTGTAACGGAAAGCTGTCGAATAGGTTTAAGTAGGTACCAATGCCAATTTTAAATAAACCCTTATAGATTGAAGTTAAATCAATGGAGTTGGTAATTTTAACGACTCAAAGTAACTTACTTATTTTATAAATACTTTAAAAATGCTATAGAATTTTATTTCGAAAGTTAAGAAAAACATAGAACTTTAATTATTTTTTATTATAGTATATAATATTATATCCGGTTTATACTGCAATACGCAGCTTCCCGGTTCTCAAACGCCAAATTGGCTTTTTGGTTTTGTTAGCATTTTACATTCTTTACCTACGACGAGGAGCAAGCCCGACGTAGAACCCTCAACCTGAAGGACCAGATAAGCGGCCAGAATAAAGTTCTTACTTCACCCGGATTCGAACCGGGTATTTAGCGTTCAAAGTCACTCTCTCGTGACCACTATATTACATTATTATGTATGTAGAGGTAAATTTTTCGTTAGTGGTTGGCACGTGACTTGGGCTTGCGCGGCAAATGTCGAGGGAGACACCCGTGACACCTAATTGCACCAATTGGCACAAACATAGATCCGAAATAACGAATATACGTTTCTGCGCATTAACCACTCCCAACCATTAACGAAAAATTTTACTCTACATAAATTATACATAATACTATCTCTAATATACGTGTGTGTAATAATACCATAATATAATAATTATAATTATAATTACTAATAGTAATGTAAAATAACATCAGGGTATTATCTTTAAGAAATTATTATTTAAATAATTCCATAGATAAATACAGATGAGATAGATTTTTGTAGGTGTATCGTATAGAGAGCGCTAGTACATTAGAGAGGGCTAGTACGTACCTATAATAATAATTTATTGTACAAATAGTCGGTTATGTAGTTGAACTTCGGAGAGTAGGGTCGTAAGTTCTAATTCCAGTAGCTGCCAAATTACTTTAATCGTGGTTCAGATTTCACGTTAACCTTTAGGTTCTAGTTGGTTCAAGTGGTCCTAGCGAGTTGCTTTATCAAAAAATTTGTCGGAAATCAGCAACTATTAATTTGGGTTTCCTGCTTAAACTTACACCAACAAATCAATATATTCTAATTACTACTAGTTTAATAATTCTAAGCCAAGTGCAGTGCTGCTCTGCAATGTTTGCTCAAAAAACATTAATTAGAAGTTAATCAATTAACAAAAAATGAGAAATTATAAATATTATTATTGTACACAAAGTATTTAAGTAATATAAAATTATCATAGTTTGAACATTAGAATTATTAAACTTGTCACAGCCAAATCAAGTGATGAGTTGGCTAGCTATTACTAAAATTGAACATTAACTATTTAGACTGGATGGTTATGCAGAGTTAAAATTGTTGCTCAGGTCTGCTAACACTAAATAGAGCATTCCACTAATAATTGATTACATCTTGGATAGTGGGTAGTTATTCTAATCAACTAAATGGGTAATGCTGGTACAATTAATATTGGACGTAATTTTGAGCAGCCCAGCGTTATTATCTCCTGTTTAATTATTCATACAAATTACTTAATGTATAAAATTGTTTTTATTTTAATTATCTTT
The DNA here is from genome assembly GCA_958510855.1 of Rhagonycha lutea. Taxonomy (NCBI): domain Eukaryota; kingdom Metazoa; phylum Arthropoda; class Insecta; order Coleoptera; family Cantharidae; genus Rhagonycha; species Rhagonycha lutea. The sequence continues at coordinate 23,669,476 of OY294042.1, forward strand.
ACTTTTTCATAATCATTAACTTTATAATTACTAACCCTCTTTTGTTCTAACAGGTTTATTTTTTAAATGATCCTATTATATTCTAAGAGTTTAGTTAGGATATTTTTATTTCCAAGTGTTTATTTCTTCCGGCATTTAATTCTAAATTAAAAATGTTAGGTAGGTAGTACCATTTGTAATCCAAAAACATTTGAAACCTTTTATTAGATTTTTTTAAATTTAATTTACAACAGGAGTCGAATTTACAAGTCAAGCTTTAGACTACAAGATCTGACAAATAAATTTATAAAAGATTTTGTGCGGTGCTCCAAATCACCCAATTTATTCACAAGCTTTATGTTTATAAGTCTTCAGTTAATTAAAATATCAATTTTACATTAATCAAGTGGGTTAACATTTCTGTTAACAAAATTATTTTAACTTTAAATTTGCTAATGGATGGGTGACCGTATAGTGAAAGATTACTAAATGAAACTCTTCCGTTTTAAAATTTTATTTAATAAATTTGCATCTTATACGCGCGAAAACTCTGCATTTTTTATATAAAATCGAATTCCCGCAAGCAAAAATCGAATTTTAAATATTTTTTAATTATTTCGTTCTCGTTAAAATAAAAAGAGGCCTTAGCTTACATTTTGAATATTAAATATTTTACGCTATGGTGAGTTAACTTAACTTCAGGCTAAAGGAACCACATAAAAAGAACATATTAAAACACTGTGTCTACTTAATATGCGAATGTATTCATACATAATAAATATGTATTATACATTTACATATCATATTTTTATATTACTCGTAATAATTTTTAATTTTTTTTTTACTATAAATCGATCATTAATATAATATGTGCATTTGCTATAATTACCGTATAAACCAAGAGATCATTTTAATTTAATTTTAATAAGTCATATTTATGTCCAAAAATTATGTAACGCCTGTGATTCAAACTCAGAATTTCCGATCTGTAACTCAATCAGCGATCACACCAAGCCGCTGATGTGCTAATTGTGATTATTTAAAAGTAATAAAGAGATTTTATTTTAGTTTTAAACAGATTGTTGTTAGTAGGTCTTAGCTCTACAATCAAATCTTAACAGATTAGCTCTCACTCACACTATTCAAATTAAATTTGGAATATCGAATGCTGTTCAATCATTTCAAATATAAATAAAAATTTGAAAAATCGTTACCTTAAATATCACAAACTGAACGTGTAAATAATTTTTATAATGTAACTCAAAAGCTAATCAGTTTAATTCAATTTTTTCGAAGAGCTGCAATTTATTCAGAGCTTCAGTTTTATATATAAAAAAAGGAAGAAAATTTTATTTTAGTTTTAAACAGATTGTAGTTAGTAGGTCTTAGCTCTACAATCAAATCTTAACAGATTAGCTCTCACTCACACTATTCAAATTAAATTTGGAATATCGAATGCTGTTCAATCATTTCAAATATAAATAAAAATTTGAAAAATCCTTACCTTAAATATCACAAACTGAACGTGTAAATAATTTTTATAATGTAACTCAAAAGCTAATCAGTTTAATTCAATTTTTTCAAAGAGCTGCAATTATACAGAGCTTCAGTTTTATATATAAAAAAAGGAAGAAACCACCATTTAATATTGCCGTGCTAATCCGAAAGCCGCGAAATTGCAATTTTGAATTTAAATTAAAGTGGAAGTTTTAATTTGCTAATAAAACGCAAGATTAAAATTGCAAATTATGGTTTTAACATTAGTAAGAATATTTATAATGTGTAGTAGTTATAATTACTCGAGGGTTTAATTTTTCACTTATTTGCATCCCACTATAAAAAAATAGTCTTAGCTCGCAAAAATCAATGGCTCCATCCATGGTCTTTCTTCAAGTCCACGTTTACAAAATTTGTTTTTTGTTTTGACTTTTGCATCATATAAGAAATAGCTGAAACTGAAATAATACTCATATGGATAATTGCTTCCAAATAAAATGATCATAAAACAATGAAACATTTGTGAGTAGTTTTGTTTGAGCTTCGGGTTGTAGGTTCCTATGTTCCAAGGTTGGATTCAATAGGTGGTGAATTCAAATCTCTAACATTTGTAAATTATTTTTATCGTGGTTCCGGTTCCACGTTAATCTGTAGTTTTATCGCAAAATTGTAAATTCTTTAAAATTTTACCTGTTGTTGCTTCAGCATAGATTGCAAAGTAGTTGAACCATTATAAAATTAACTCTGGGAACCCTGTCTATATTTTAATGATTAGTTAGGTAGTACAAACTGTAAAAAGATTAAATGAAAATAGTTAATTTAAATTTTTTGTTAGGTTTCGCATAGAAATTAATCAATCTACACTATGTATCATGATTTTATCGGAACTATTTAGCATACGTGTATTTTATAATTTGCATATCTCATGTCCAATATAAAAAAGTAATTCTTACTTATATTGTATAATTTATGTCATAAGTACCATGTAATAAATTTTATGTTGGATAAAACATTTTTCACTTTTAAATAAAGCTATACGTATTGTTAACTGTCGTATAGTGCAATAGTAGCTAAGTAGTTATATAAAATAGCATATAAAATAAAATTTTCATCTTTAATTTGCTGCTAAATTTTTTATTTTCTACTACAAAAATTTTCCGCATTTAAAATTGTACTAGTATATTAATTCCCAAAATATAGCAGTAGCGAAAATAACTGGTCTACCGTTAAATGTTAAACGGTTTTAAAGCGTAGTAGTGCGTGAATGAGGCCAAGTAGCGAGTTTGATTAGCTTTAAGCGTATTGCCAACTGAGTTGTTTTCCTAAATTTTAATTATTTTTGCATTTATAAGTCGGCATAAAAATTGTACTTCTCGTTGTTTTTCCCATTACATTAAAAACTACGACTTACAAAAGTATTTTGTTTAATTTTTTTAATTTAAAATTTTACAATTTAGAAATTTTATTATTAAAGTAATATTATAGCGTTTCTTCAAGACTTTATATCATTACCATAAATGAGGGATGAAGATAAAACCAGGATATGAGCGTTTGTTGGCGCGTCGCGCAAGCGTCGCGTCGTAAACTGTAGAGACCATTGTTCATAAGTACAAATTCATTCATTATCAATTCTGAGCTGTTAGTTCACGATGTTTAACCTTTAGTGCATTATAATACATAAAAAATTAAACATTAAAGCTCAACGTACAGCAAAGTACGGGCAACAACGCACTTGACCGCATCCGGTGTTTGTTTAACTTAAGAGGTTTGTTAAACATTTAACTTAAAAATTCAAATGGTTAATATATTGATATAAAAGCGTAATACCTCGTTTAAATAAACAAGTCTAAATGTATCACGTTCTAACTAATTAATTATTGTAATAAAATTTCAAGCCGGTTTATAAATAGGGATTATAATTTGAAATTTTCATATACCAAAACCTGAGTTTTACCTGAAAAGAGATTTCCGTCTTTGTTTTCTTCTTAGTATTATTAGCTACGAATTAATATATTTACTGGTTTTGTAACCATCGAATACATGCTTTGAAAATTGGATCTCAGTTTCTGCTTCATTCTCAGAAAAACATCGTATTTTACAAAAATACTGAAACATGTTCATAACTACAACATTAAATGTGGGTGTTAATAATTGAAATCTACAATAAATTTAACGTTGTAATATATACCAGCCATTAATGATAAGAAAAACTGTATAATCATGGTAATAATTAAAGAAAACTGTTACATATACATTATTCCTTTGTTAATGAGTTCATTTTTATTACCTTTCCACATTGAAGGACATCTATACCGCATTTCCTTAACTTTTTTTCTTAAATTGTAGAATATTTAAATTTTATTTTGTGTTACAGGTTTGGGGATCTAATCTACACGTTTATAGGGGGTTATACTGAATACGACTGCAATTAGGATTTTGTAATCAGATTATATTGTTGATTTTAAAAAATCACAATGTTAATGCAAATGCGGTACCTAAGGTAGTAATTTTTAAAGTTTCCAATTACAGAAATAAAATTTTGCAAGCATGAAAAACAGGAAAGGAATAAAATTATGCAGGAAACAGGACTGTAGTCCACTTTATTTGTAATCAAAAATCTAAATTAAAAAAGTTAATTTAAGATAATCATATCGTGCTGAAACTAAGGTGTATAATATTATCAACCATTCAAATATTATTCTTAAAAATGTGCAAACAAATAAGTACATATTAAATTGTAAAAACCCAAAACTTTAGAAATAATAACTTGAATGGAAAAAAACTATTTTAACTACTATTTTAGCTTTTAGTTTTGGTTTTTCATTTTGAATCAATCAAAATCCAAATAAACAAAACCATTTTGATAAAGAAATTCAACAATTGGGACAAAACTCTTTTTGACATCACGTTTCCTCCAAATTTAAGAAAAGCTCCAAACCTCTAAAACAAGAAATTCCGATTTTCATTCCACCACTAACTTAAAACGAATAACAAATTTCCAGAGTCCAGAGCTATATCAGACTCAAGTATCCCGAATACTTAGCTGCCAAGCAGTGTTAAATCCATTCAAATTATATTTACCGCTAATTTTGAATGTAAAAATTACAGTTTATTATGTTATGTAATTTATGCATATTAACTGACACTGAAATTTCTGAAAATTTCAATTTCGATAAAGATTTTGCTGAACATATATGTTACGGTCAATGATGACAATTCGGCCATTAACGTCAATGCCCGGCTTAGCTGGGCATTGACGTCAACGCCCAGCCAATAACGTCAATGCCCATGCATTTTGGGCGATGTTGACATTTAAAATTTCATAGTGGCTTTTACATCATTGACCGGCCAATGACGTCATTGCCCAATACAGAGTGGCCAATGATGATTCTACTATTGTACGGTGAGGATTGTTGTATAGAAAAACTGGTATTATTTTAGTTGGCGGTATTTTGTTTTCTATTCCATCATAAAGTGACATATTAAAATGTGCTCTGTACTTTAGGGTGCGATTTTAAGGACTGTTTCAAAATTTCATTTACAACTCGAAATTAGTTATAGATACAGCATTGATTTTTTTTTAACGGAAAGAGGAGAATTTTCTGAAGGTCATGATATAATTTTTAATGGATTTTGATAACAGATTAATATTTTGATAATGTTAATTGGCGATTTTATATAAAAAGCGGAGAATTAATTAAAATTTAAAATATGTCATGACTAGAGACAGGATAGTTAGGCAAAAACAGATCGGACGCCCTAACATAACTCACCAATAGAGGAAGTTTATTACCAATTAAAACGTTTATTAGCGTTAATAAACTTTTTCTATTGATGAGATTCCTAAGTCTTCTGACTAGGCTTCTCCTAAGTCAAATCTGTTTTTTCCTGTCTCTTAAAGAGTCATAAAAGTAATGTTTTTATTAAAATAGTTAAAATAGCAATCAGTTAAAATTACAGTTAAAATTTAAATAAAAGTTAAAAACAGTTAAATAGCAATCTTTAATATTATGCATTAAAGTTGTTTAAATTTCAAAACAACATTTTGCTTTTATTTATTCTATGATATCATCTTTGTCCAATCTTTTTTGGCCAATAACGTCATTGACCGGCCAAAGACGTAAATATTACAATCAGATGAAAATATTTGCATCATTGCCCACCGTTAACGGGCGTTGACGTCAATGACCGGACAATGACGTTAATGGCCGGCATAAATGGGCATTGACGTCATTGCCCGGCCATTGACGTCAACGCCCGATTTACATCATTGACCGTAACATATACACATATAAAATAGCCGAAACAGTCGACAAATAGACATTTAGTTTTATTGCAATCCAATAACCCGTGAATTTTACTTAATTATAATTAATATACTACACAGATTTCAATTATAATTATGTTACAGTTAAAACCAGATCTAATATTAAATTCTAGTTTTAACTAACCTCTTGAGTTAATTCTAGATTTAATTGGTATAAGTTTAGTTAAAACTAGAATTAACTGATTTCTAACAAGCGTCGTTAGTTAATTTTATTTTTAACTGGTATAACTAAAACCTGCGGATGATGATGATGATGACTGGTATAACTTTAGTTGAAACTAAATTTAAAGTAAAAGTAGACGTAATTAGATAAAAATTGTTTAATTAAGATTATATTTTATACAGTTACTACAATCTACTTTTGCCACATGACATATTGTTGTGACATTTCGAATTGCAAAAAATATTCCCATTTAAAAAGAGGCAACACTTTGAAATGCAATTTCCTTTTTCAAATTTTCTTGTGCTCCCTTTCTGACTGAAGAAATGTTTGAGATTTTATCAACTAGTAGAGCCTCATCTTCCTCCTATGCTTCTCTATCAGCTTCCTCCTGCTCTGATTTAATTTGTTCGATGATTTCATGAAGGTCATCTTTTTCATAGATATTTGTAAAAATATCAGATGGCAATGTCGTTGTCAGTCCTACTTCTGGTTCAATTCCAAACATGGCCCTGTAGATTATTTGATTCCATAGCTTGCACGAAACGAACACCGTTTGACCAATTAGTGATATTGTCCAAGAAAACAACTTTTTTTTTCTATGTCCTTGTTGGCTCTCTCAACAGAACCCTAACTATTGCGCGGTTTTCCATAACCAAATTTTAATTCTCCTTAAATAGCTCCTCTATTATTCTGTTATCAGCTTGCTATCTGGTAGCGACTGTTCATTTCCGAATGAAGAATTGCCTTAGAAACCAACATTTCATTTTCTTACTGTTCATTTGTTGCAACGTTTCGCACATCATTAAATTAAATTGGGGTATATATATTTGCACTTAAAAAAATTCTTCCTAACTTTGTACTAACAAACTATAAAATGATACAATCGCACTTTAGATTGGGCACATTTAAACTTTAAACTTACCCACTATAAAATGATACAATCCCACTTTGGATTGGGCACATTTAAACTTTAAACTTGCCCACTATAAAATGATTCAATCGCACTTTGAATTGGGTACACTTAAACTTTAAACTTACCCACTGTAAAAATGATACAATCGCACTTTGCTTAGAGAAGTACTAATTTATTGGTATATTGCGTATATCTTTTTATTAACAAAATATTACATATTTACATATTAAGGAAAAATTATTATTGAACTATTAGTGCCTATTTGAACTATTTTTGCTTTGGTTGGCCATCCTCTCTTCCTTTTCGTGCCAAGAGGTGCAGTTTTTGCTTCCATGGGCACCTTTGTCTGTTTTAAAATTACTAACATACCCAAAGAATGTTTGCAAATATATTGCTTCAGAAAACTTGAACAAGTGCACCGAGATGTAACTTTATCATTTTCCGAATAGCAAGTTACTTTTATTATTTTCTGAGCTTCATGAAAACTGTCAAAACATTCCCATTTCTATTGAGTATCTTTCCAGATTTGTTAGTCCTCTTGGGTAAAGACTTCTGTAGCATTCTGTGTTGATTTAGCATAAAAGACAGACTTGTCATCCTCTTTTTCCTCGAACAATTTTGGTTTCAGTTTCACCCATTGGTAAGCATTAGTCCAAATTTTTGTTTTTAATTTTATAGTGGAAGCAAATGATATGGGTTTTCTGGATTGAGTTCATATGACCATTTTTCAACTAAAGAAACTTTCAAAACTTCGAGAAACTGACCCACAGGAAGTCTTTCTCTTAGTGTGTGTTCTAATTTCAACCGCCTCCAAAGTATTACTCATTGGGTATACCAACGTTTCAAAGTGCGATGTATCGTTTTTATGTCAAGCGGCATTTAGAGAGCGCATTAAAATACTTCAAAGTGGAATTTATTTTATTTTTCGTGTATTACCTTTCATAAAAGTTTTAATAATTTTTTTTAATGTTTATTCATTTCTTTTAAAGCTATTTTGATCTATTTTAAGCGTGTTAAAATATTTCAAAGTGGAATATATATTTTTTCGTGTATTATATTTTATAAAAGTTTTAATATTCTGTTTTAGTGTGTAGTCACTCCTTTTTAAAGCTATTTTGATCTATTTTAAAGTGCGATTAAATACCACCCAATTAAATTAGCATATTTTCTTGACGTTTCGGTTTTCAGTCTCTCTCGACGTCCATGTCCTACAGCTACAGAAGCGCGCTTTCAATAACATCAAATATTTCTTCGGTTGGCAAATAATACTTTTCATATTGAGAGCCTGTTGATATCAGCTTCTAAGATGGTATCAACCGAAAAATTACCAAATAAATAGTTTTAAGACCTAACAGAAGGCCAGAAGATAGACAGACCCTCGGACCTGCTAGTAATGCATAAACAGGGGTGGGAAAAATACGCTTTTGTATTTTGGACTTTCTGTTTAGTCACCTGACGATGTTACAGTGTAACGAAATCGATTGTGAACAAAATTATACTTTCAGTATATTTACATTTGTGCCAACTTTATATTTTTAGTTCCATTTTCCCTGAAAGATTATTATATGTTTTCAAAATGCAAATGTATTTTGGTCAGCCCTGTTAAAGTATGAAGTATTAGCTTAATAAAACAAATTTTATCTAATTACGTTTACTTTTACTTTAAATCTAGTTTTAACCGTTTTAATTGCGAATTTACTAACAGCAAATAGTTAATTCTAGTTTTAACGAAAGTTATATCAGTTAAAACTAGAATTAACTAAAGAGGTTAGTTAAAACTAGAATTTACTAGTGAAATCGGGTTTTACTTATTTCAGTAAACTCTTGGATATTTATAAAAACTCAACGAAACCTTGCAAACTGTTTCGATCCAGAGTTCATAGCCTTCTCGTTAAGGTTGACTCGTAAAACCCAATAGCTTTGGTAGCTTGTCATCATCACAATCCCTTTGCCATTAGAGCTATTGCCTCCCACAGCAAAGAATCAGTCAGTTTTTTTCATATGTACTGGTGAAAAACTAACATAATAATAAAAACGTCTGCGGACCTTTACCCCATTTTCGCTTAAGTTAAGTAATAAATAAACAAAACATTATCCATAAATGGATAATCAGAAAAAGTGTTTTGAATGGTTTTAACAAAAAGGAACTCGGACCTATGTCCCGCGCGTTACATTGCCCCCCCCACCAACTAACCTTCGCACTGGTGCTGCTTGTGGCCGAAGAGAAAATCAAAGAATTATCTTCGTATTAGGAATCGACTAAATGCTCTTGTTTGGAAAACACTTTCTGACTCTTGCACAACTGTCCAAAAACTTTGAGTAGTTGCTTTGGTGTGTCAAACAAGGAAGCCAATTTATAGTTCTGAGTTGTACCACATCATGAAATAAAATTTTTCATTGCACTTTGGCACCTATGTACAGATGCCGATTCGATTTCCTTGTGATAAAACTTCGTGTCGCATTTTTAATGGTTTTTATAGTAGATTAAAATCAGTGGTTTGCCATTGTTTTCCGAAGGGAGAGGGTCAGAATAATGTTCTTACTTTAATCTGAGTCCAGATGGGTGTTTAGCATTATTTACAATGACCCACTCCTAAAGAAGATCATCCTTAAAGTATAACTTGATCCACTGTTTCATTGCTGTTTCTTTGAACTGCAGAATCATTCCAAGGAAACTATGTATCGTAAAAGCGTTCCTCATCACAATTCATTTCATGAAACCACTTCGATTTTTATTTCTTGTCGACAACATGAAAATTACATTTAAATTATTTAATATGTAAATCATTTCATATATGGTACATAAAGATTGGTTTTTATATGGTTTTGCGTCTTCCGATTTATATTTATCAGTTCATAGATCTTTTAGCAGTTCGATCTTGTGTATTCCTTTATAATTTGACAATGACATATTTTATGCATGTATGTATCTTGTACTCGTCCCGAATACTAAACAAGGATACGAAGATAAAAATGTTCGACGATGAATGGTGGTGCTACTGTTATACTGCTTCATAATATTATCGATTGAATTTGTCTAGAATTCCGAAATTTACCGCGACTAGAGTTACACGACGATGTGTGTAGACCCCATTAGAATGCTATTATAAAATTCAAAATACAAATACAAAACAGTAAGATAACTCAAGGGATATATTTCCGGTAATAGTTTCTCAGTACCTAAGTTTCGAAAGCACTCGAAAAGAAGTTTGATTTAAATATCTATAAAATGTCTGATTGAAGAGTTACCTGTTGCCCTTTTCTTATAACTGTTTATACCTTGTTCCATTGAATCAACACGATGCTCGAGATATATGATAAACCACGTTTTGATTTATATTTTTAGATAACTGTATTTGAAATTTTGAACACTTAACAATATTATATATATTTTATAAACGAAAATTTTTAATATCTTTGTGAACTTTGAACGCTAGAGCCATGCAATAACTTTTCTTCCATTTTCTCTTCCACCATGCCAAAAGCAAGCGTAGAAATTTTACTTACGTGATTGTATTTTATTAAATAAGTTGAAGTGCACTTTTGGTCATTACCAAAACAAGGAAATGAAGTAATATTGTGAATTTTTGGAGCGTAATTGTGAATAGTGGTGAAAAATAGGAAATTGTTTAAAAAAGAAATAAGAAAATCGGCGGTTAGAGAATTTAATATGCATGAATCGTTTTAATATTTCCTTTTATTGTGGTTTTGTTGTGAAGTAGGTGTAAAGAATGACACTCAATACAAAATATGTACAGTAGAATAGGAAGTTGGTTTTAAAAAGTTTATTCCCTAAACAGTCATTTACAGATATGTGCGTTCTTGGCGTCAACTCATAGCTCTTTATTTTTGTTTTACATTGCTATTGGGATTATTATTTAAAGTGTTAGTGGGGTTTACGCTATCGTATAATCTATACATGACGCATTTTTATTGCGAACAATTTCAGTCATGTGGAAACATTTACAAGTATAAACATAGTTAAATTAAAGATTTGAACACAGAGTTTTAAATTATAAGGCAGTAAATCTTTTCTTTCATTATATTGCATGCTGTAGCACTCTTTTGCTGTTAGCTGAGTATTACTTTCCCCAAATCTTGATAATTTATGTAAAAGTTATAATTGGATATACCCGCTCTTGACACCATGTTAGAAACTAAGTAAGTTAAATGTAAAAATCCATATTGTTGATATTTATTGTAAGGGTAAACTTCACGGAGTTGATTCTAGGTCACCATCAATTTGTAACAGACACCGTGTCTCCAGTTCTAAGAAAACTCGCAAAAAAGGAATAAGAAAGATAATAATGAAATACCATTGTCACTTGAAATTCTTAACTTTAAGTGTTTCTCTATTTAAATAAATGTTAAAGTTGCGTTAATGACTTTAAATTATTTTCTTCTCTAGGGGATGAACAAACAATATAGAAAAGACGTGTTTCAAGACTGCTGATTATAGAAAGTTACCCTAATGTTGCGCATATTAAGATTCTGGTACGTGCGTACACTTACTAACCTGAATCTAATATTAGGTACGAGATTCGACTTTATCATCATATGCATTTTGGTTTCGTGATCATAAATTCTATTTTGGCTTAACTGGACGATGTTATATTATTACAGTGGTATTCAACAGTTTCAGTCAGCCGGATTATCTTTATAATAAAGCTTGTCAGAGAGATGACATAAATTGCATTGTAGAATTTGTTTGGATCATTCCATCAAAACTGTAATTTATCTTTTAAGCTTATTTTCAGAATATTATATACACAGCAAAATACAAAAATTGCCATTTATATACGTGCTTTCAGTATGTTTTAAATTTTAAAATTAAATATTAAATTCTCAATTATCCTAACAGAGTGGCAGATTATCAAATCTCACTGCATATACAATCTCAAATCCACTGTTAAATTTAATAATAACTCATTATAAACAAATCTATTCTCAGTTGACTAAATCTTATCAAAACTTACAAAAATTTATTGGGTAGTTTTTCTAACTACCCCTATTAACGTTAGTACTATGTTGAATGCACATCACTATTGAAATATACGTATGAAATATTTGCATAAAATTTATCTCTATTATTTCATGTTAGAGAAGTCACATTACAGCTCTATTTTAATAACGAATTATGTACCACAGACCAAATGTACCTAGGTAGCGTTTCTTACTATCTATATAACTTTCTGAATTATCCTATTACTATTATTTAACCTAAAAAAAATATTTCATTGTATTTAATGCAATATTAATAGTTAAATATGTTAACCCAATACCTAGATGCTTACTTGTTATGGAAAACTACTCCACTATTATGGAAAACTACATTTAAAGTTTTACTCGAAAGATTCTCGGAAAACTCAACTTTGTTTTCATTCGGAAAATATATTTGATTATAGTAGGATACTGCGGGAACTAATTTTAAAGCTTAATGTTAGCTATAAATATTTACAATTATTTGAAAACGTTTGAAAATTTTAACTATTTTCATTAAACCGATGTAAACCTCGACCTTATGTATATCGAAGCCATAAATGGTTAGAAAAATATCTTACCAGGTTTACAGGTGGGCTTGTTAGCATATTATTGCATACTATAATCTTTTGCGACTTTCTATTGCAGTCTTAAAAAGGACAACATCGAGGAACTGCAAAAAGTGCAAGAATTACATTTAAATTGCTATCTGTTTGTTATCGTCCATAATTAAATATAAATTAATTAAATAATCATACATTAAAAAGTGATATGAACACATGACACTTTACATTGATAGTATGTTGTTGAAATAAACAAAACAATTAATTAGGCATATATTACCACAGCATTTTACAACTGTTGGAAAATCCATGATTTTTTTAATGCTGCCTGGCTATCAGTCATGGTGCAAATCCGCTTTTTTCCATAAACTCTTACGAATCATTTTCTCCTCGCAGACCATTATGACTATTATTTCAGCCTGGAAAACAGTTGCGTAGTAGCCCAGGTTTATGCAAAAAAACCTTTTATACAGTCAGGGATGCTGCTAGCTAAAAGGTGCTTCAAAATACGAACTACATTTACAATATGGCGTAAAAATAATTCTTAAATGAATTTTGTGATTTGGGGCAACATATTTGAATTTTGCAGGGTGGCACAGAGCAAGTGGCACCGGCGCTGCTTAAATTTTTAAATCCTCAAAATATTGAAGGAAAGTTCCATTTAAAAATGTAAAGAAGCGACGTGAGAGTGCACCGAATGATATCGCACATTATAAAATCAGCTCCTGCTACAAATATTTGTTTTCGTCAGGCCCGGACTGACTCCTTTGGGGGCCCTCGGAGAGTTTCAGGCCGCACAGCCTGGACCATATATTTCAGTAAGTTGTTTTCCACCTGTCCTGGAGGGTATTCCATACCCCCCAGACCCCCCCGGTTTGCTTCCCATTTCTTTATATTTTACACACGACCTGGCGCCCTATAGTAAGTAGCTGTACCCCCCCAAGTTTCGGAGATATCTAAAGACGTCCGAAATTTTATCTCACGTCCCCCCGTAATTAGGGGAGTTTACATAGTCCCAGATAAACGTCCCGTGCGGAAACTTTTTATTTTTTTGTCTTTTTTTCAATTTTTACGATTTATATGCATTCTTTTCGGTTCATTTCATTTTCGTATTCATTTTACAATAAGTAAAAAGTTTCCGCACGAGGATGTTTATTTTCCAAACGCTTGGCCATTGGCGCTCCCACTTGTGTCAGTTTCATTTCTCATCAAGCCCTACATATACTGTAAATTTGGACGAAATCGGCGATGACGGGTAGGAAGGTTCCCTAGTCTAGTTTCTAGTAAGTTCCAAATTATTTTTACAGATATTCAAAAAGCAATAACAATTTAAATTTTACAAAAATCTTACGTCACATTTGACTTATCCTCTACCCCCTAGTTATAATTATTGTAATTCACATTTTGGGATCTCTTCTCCTAGGCATGACGTCCTTTATAGACAACCCCTAACTAGCTTGGCATTGGCAGTTCCTTTATTTCGTAACATAGCCTACTCTTTTTCGCGTAACATGGTTCGACCTAAGGCCTCGCACTAACTATAAAAGTGAGTTATAAAATCATCTAAGACTCAAAATAATATAGGGGGGCCGTCGATACTCCTATATGACCGCTACTGATTTTTGGGAGGGCCAATGGCCCGCTAGCGCCTCTACTCCTGCGCTCGGATCAAATCGGCTATTTCACTGTGAGACCCAGGCCCGGACTGGCTCCTTTGGGGGCTCTCGGCTAGACACTAAGGAGGGACCCCCTTACCAAGAAGGGAGATTTTGGAAAAACATATTTTTAGCTATTTTGAATACTTGGAAAAAGTCCACTTTTACCCCAAGTATAAACCACTTCTATGAGGCTGCTTTGGGGCCTTCCGCGATCGCCGACTAGCCGACTTAAGGGGTTATTCTATAAATCTTAAGGAATCCTTTAGAGCCGTAAAGTTTGGTTTATAATTACTTAATTAATTAACTTATAATTGAATTAAATACATCCGATAATCCGGCAATATTATGGGTGTAAACCAAACTTTACGGATCTAAAGGATTCCTTAATGCCCGTTTGCACCACCTATCCTTAAAGGTGACGTTTAGCTAAGTCTCTCTTAACTTTAAGGTGGACCAATGAAAAGCAGTGGTGCAATGAAAAAGGGTGGTACTTAGCGATTTAGGGTGAAGGTTAAGGATAGGTGGTGCAAACAGGCATAAGAGTTACAGAATAACCCCCTTAGTCAGTCCGAGCCTGGTTTTCGTTAACCAACTATTTTGTCCTGTATATGAAATAAAGTAAAGGGTGGCTGAGTCGCCCTCCTTCATCACTAAAAATTGTTTAGCCTACCTATATCAGTTAGCATAGCACGGCCTCCTGTCTCAAACTTCTTCTTAAGATATATAATAAACATCAAGATGCTGATGCCGTAAGAAATTTAATGTTAGATTTAAAAGAAACAAAATTTATTTTTTATGGTAATATTAAAATAAATCATTTGGAGCAGTGCAAATATTTGTACTCCGGTAGGAAAGAAACTATTGTTTTTTGTTCTGGTTTGATGTTCAGCAAAATATTCTTACTGTCTGATCCATTCATCAAAAATCGAAATTTGCTTCACTTGCAAGAAAGTTTGGGGATTACAATTACAAAGGATCAGTGCGAGGCCACTGGCCGAGCTATATTACATGGGTAGAATTGTGAAATGCCGGATGCCGAACTATGTTACGCCAGCCTCAGAGAACTAATAATTTTTTTCGGTCGGTTTTCAGTGCGCACGTTTACCAACAAATTGGTTAATGTGCTTTGTCAAACATAACCTTAAATTTAGAGGCGGTAGTAAGCGGTAAGCCAGGTAATCGACGCATATGGGCATAAAATGTCAGGGTGACTTCCAACATATGATCAAATTTGCGTTATGGCCAAATTTAAAACAATACAGTACAGTAAAATCATATTTACAAAGCAAAAACTACATTAAGCTAGTAATTAAATAATTTCGTTAAATGTAATCGTACGTCGTTACGTTTACTTCGCTCACCGTTTAAATTGCACTCACCTATGCTCATTTAGCAATTTCCTCAATTCACACAACCTGAGCTACTGCACGTCAAATCTCATACTTGCTTAATTCTATTTCGTTAACCTTTCATTAGTCATTTTTTGTGTATAACCCGTTAATATTACTTCGTTCACTCAAATAACCATTTTTGACGCTGACACGGATTTTATAAGGATCGAATATTTTTAAGGCTTATTCATACGGAAAATCATGGCTAAAATCATACCATCAATAAGGTCATGACTTCTATAATATCAAAAGTCATATAGTCTGAACGTAAAAAAATTTCCCATATGAGAAGTCATGTGATTAGTCATATAAAAAATCATATGGCGTGACAAGGTTATACTTTAATTTATAAATAATATGAATATACCAGCAGTGTGGCGTTCTGCATAATACTGGCAGGCTAGGAAGCGGAGAATGCGGTTCTATTCCTAGTTGCGCCACTACACTGCTGGAAAATTGAAGGTAGTACGAGAGTACAATAATTTAGATTTAAGTGTAATGTTGACTTTATTTCCTTTTTTTATACATTTAAAGATTATCTAGTACATGCGAGATTATCCTGCCCTCTACAATAAAATCCAGATCTTTATAGACACCGTAAATAATATTTTATAATATAATGGAAGAAATAATTTGCATAAAGATTAAATCTCGTTAATCTACTCTGGCACGTCTGTAGTATCACAAGAAATATAATATTTCCTCAAATTCGATGAACCAGTGAAAACATTTTTATTCAAACATTTTTGATCAAAGAAAATCATGTCGTGTTGAGAAGTTGGTGTAATTAAATTTAATTTTAAGAATTTGTCTGGATACAGGATAGCGGTGGGTTCATACTATAAAATTAACACAAGGTAATGCTTATGTTGACTGCTATGCTGATCAACATGGTTCGAATCTCGACGATATTGGCAAAAATACAAACAAAAAACAGAAAGATAGGACTAAAAAGAAGTATAATATGTTCATATTCTGTGAACTGTAATCGTTTAAGCGCTACACGGAACCCGCACCATAATGAACCTGCTAATGGAAGTTAATAAAATCAATCATACATTAGCTATTATAATACTGATATTCCTATTTCTGCACTTATAATTTTTTTTCACTTTCAAATAAAGTAGACTATAATTCGACCATCATTATGTTAATTAGTGCAGATATTATATTCGGAATGTTTTTTCTAGATGAGCTCCTCATGTCCCGGAATCTCTATTTAGGTAAATTTTTATTTTTTTATTATAGTTTTAATTTGTTTTAAAGCTTTTTTCATTTAAATTAAATATTTCTATTATAAACACCTACGAAACGCTAATAATTATTGATTGGTGATTTAACTTGCACTTCTACAGCGTTTGAATCCTTCACAGCGATACTCGAAGAATACTCGAGACCTGGACACTTGATGATTTTCATAGACATAAAATCGAAACCTATTTGACCTAAATTATACATTTTAATTGAACGGAAATAAATTGTAATCTGAACCACAATAATTGTAAAATATGTTTTAATCAAAACTAAGACAAATTATGTTCATAAAACAATAAATTATTGAAATTTAGTGCAAATCATATCGTTACAACTAATTTATATTTATAACAAATTAAGTTCTATTAAATATTTTTTTAAATGTATTTTCAACTAAAGATTATAATGTTTGGAGTGAAAATTCATATATAAAATTAATTTTAATATTTCCACCAAGTGCTGTATGCAATTCACACACAATTACATACATTTGAAGTTTTACTTTATTGTAACTACAAATATGGAAAATGTGGAGTAACTTCAGGCAAAATTTGTGCACTATTTCGCAGTTGAAGTTTATTAAAATAATTAATAGTTAAAACGAACGAAAACAATTATTAATTATTATTCATTTCTGTGATTTAATGGTAGTATTATTTTTTTTAATGGCTCGGATTCAAATATTTTAAGATTAATAATATTACTACAGTTATAATTTAATAATTCAGCACTGCTCGCTATGATATACTAGGGAAAAAAACAATAAAATTAAAAAATTCTTCATAAAATGTCCTACAGGTAAACTAATGGCTACCAGGAACAATAAATTTTAAAATTAGGCTACCCTGTTTACATCGAATTACATTATTTTGAAAATCTTTTTGTAACAAGTTTCTTTTTTAGACCATTAGATTTCGAATGATATTTATTTTTTTATATGAAAACTATCTGAGGAGCTTATTTAATGAAGAGAAAGAATTTCACTAGTTAATAACTCAAAATATATTTATGCATTTTATCTTACCTCATTTACACACCCTAAAACTTTAAACGTATTATTTTAATAATTAGAAAAATTATAGTTGAGAATGCGGTCATTAATGATCTAAATATAGACCCGAGTTTACTTCTTACATATCATCACACAAAAATAGGAACAAACAGGTCCGTCTAAGATTACTTACCAAATCCTTCAAAAAACTCGATCCCAAAGGTCCTGACTGTACACCCATCTCTGTGATAATAATATGTAAGAAGTAAGTATGCAAGTGCCTAATATAGTTACGGCAATTAATCTTGCAGTTTTGCCAACCTCCGGAAGAAATTGAAAAAAATAATGTTTGAAAAAATTTGAATTTAAAAATAAAAAATACAAAAATCTACAAAAACGTTTTAGTTGACCGTTCCATTAAAATAATTAGAAAAATTATAGTTGAGAATGCGGTCATTAATGATCTAAATATAGACCCGAGTTTACTTCTTACATATCATCACACAAAAATAGGAACAAACAGGCCCGTCTAAGGGATACGAAGTTAATTGAAAAAATTAGCAAGAAAAAATTATAAGGTGTAGGTGTAAGTAAAGTTGTATTTTCATTAAACCAGTACGGATCTGATGATATCAGTGGCACGTGTAAAAACGTCCTAAGATTGAAACATATGTAATCCGTTAAGGTGTCTTTTGATTTTATAATTTTTTCTTGCTAATTTTTTCAATTAACTTCGTATCCCTTAGACGGACCTGTTTGTTCCTATTTTTGTGTGATGATATGTAAGAAGTAAACTCGGGTCTATATTTAGATCATTAATGACCGCATTCTCAACTATAATTTTTCTAATTATTTTAATGGAACGGTCAACTAAAACGTTCTTGTAGATTTTTGTATTTTTTATTTTTAAATTCAAATTTTTTCAAACAGTATTATTTTAAGGTTAGAATAATTGTAACCTCATTATTCACGTATATTATATTAATTGTATTGCATGTTAAATATAAACTTGCAAGAACCAATCAAATTCAAGGATAGTTAGATAGTTTAATTTGATAGGTTCTTGCACTTCTAACAAAGAAGTATCGCTAAATTTCAAATACGTTTTGATATTTACGTAGTTCACCGTTGTTAAGTTTTCGTTACAGCTCAAAGTGCAATCATTATCTGTGAACCAAGTTACAAACTAGGACGTAAATTCTTGATTGATAAAACTTACCGTGTTAAACAACCACCGCTGTCGCTAAATGTACCTAAGCGATACGGTTTCCGTAAGGTTGAACCAAACGTGGTGGTTACACAGTTATATTGTTAATTTAGTCCGTACAATCAGTTTACGGTAAAAAGCTATAAGCAGGAAGAGGTATTTAAACCATACGGATTAAATTATACAGGTGGGATTTAGTACACAGCAGCGGACTAACCGTTTCTTGTTCGTTATATTATACGAATTATGTTGATTTTTCACTACTTATAAGATTTGAAACTTCGGTTTCTTTGTGGTAAAAATACAATGAAATAGAGGAAATCGAATTAATATTGTTTATTAAGTTTCCTCAACTTTTCTCGGGTTAATTATCGGATTATTTTTACTTACTGCGAGTTTTCACTAAGTAAATTTAGTTTTTATTTATAACTTAACTTCTGGTTAAAAGTTGAAAGAAATAATTGTTGTTTGTTAACTGTTGATTTTTTAAATTTTATTCTTGCACAAATTCACGTTTTTTAATTTCACATGTTATTATGAATTATGGGTTATGCACTGCAAACACACGTTTTTCTACTTTTGGCGTAGTTATGGATGAAGCATTAGTTAATTTCATGAATTAAATGCATACTGCAGTTGGATAATACCTAGTATGTAAATGCATGTCAGCGTTACTGATATTCCAATGCACATTTCATTTTAGGTACATTCAGGAGAAGTATAAAAAACAGTATTTGATTTTAGTACATTATAAGCGAGTGAATTTTAACCGATAACAATTTAGACTATATTTTTCAGAACTCGTCCATTATATGCGCTTTTCCATTATAACGAGTCCATTATTAGAAAACTGTATGTTTTATAAAAATTAATTATAAAAACTTTTGTTTCTTGATATGAACGACATTTGTTTTATTAAAAAATGTGTTTCGAAGTTGGATGAATTTTTCTTTATTATTTAGTATTAGTGAGTGTTCAAGCGGACTAAGTGTAGTAATTATTTAGCTTTCTACGAAGAATGAAACGAAAAGTAAAACGTAAATTTAAATTATCCAGTAAGTAATATACTCCTAAAAATTAATTTAAAAATTTTTTAAACTTGTTCTTAATTCTTGTTATAATTCTTAGTTAAAAGCTAACCTATACCTAATTTTTTGCTCTATCAAATTTTATCATACAATCGAAGCAATCATAGGCTAATGACGTTTGTATTATCATCCCATGTTAACATCTTTTTATTTACATGTCATGTCGTTTAAACCAGACGAATTTAAATATAACAGAAAGTCTAACATTTCTCTTTCAATAGTGCGCGCTGACTCATCATATCGTTCTGTAAATATTTAATATTAGAGATCATTTTTTATATTTGATTAATGTTATACTTTTTATCGATAATGAAAAATTAGATTTTTACTATTTTAAGCGTCGGGAGACCAAACTAAAGAAATTCTGTCGGTGAATTGCCAGTTATCATTTTTATAAAATGAACTCCACTTTTTGCTTTAGCACTCACGCGAAACGCTTCAGACTTTCATTGTGCCCCCTATAATTCTATTTCGCGGTATTAGTACATCAATCGGTAATTCTCAATAAAAAAGAAGCTATATTTTCATTCCAACGGTAGCCTATTGAGTGTTCATTTCACCGCATTAGGACTAGTTCCACATGAATGATTAAATAGTATCAGCCAGCAACTTTCAATAATATAAAAGCAAACTTAATTATAAGTTAAAATAGTCAAATGTTAACTCACAGTAGTCGGAAGTACTCAGTGATAATATTCTTAACCTTTTTGTTCCTATCAGGGGTTTTTGTTGTAAAATTTTGTTGTAATAAATAATTCTGGGCCTCAAAGGGTTAAGTGGAATAATCGAATTTATATTAACAATACCAAACATTGAAATTTCTACGCAAAAATATGGTAACATTAACATATTATGTATTATGTTTTATTGATTTTTATTGTGGTTGATGTAGTTTTAGCTTTTTATTCCAATTCGAATGAGTAAATACAAGATTGTACATAATAATAATAATCAAACAGTTTGTATGATCTCTCATCGTCAGTCAGACATAGTTACATTTATTTTGCATTACTGCAATTATGTTTTGTTAATGTACATTGTGTGGTAAGCATGATTACATTACTCATCAGATATAACTCAACACAAACAAAAATCAAACAATACGCAACGCGCATTTACAATTGCAAATTGGTAATTATGATAATTAATACTGAAATCTACATTTCATCCAAATAAACTTGTTATCCTATTTTTGGTGTATCAAGCAAGACAAAAATTCAAATGCTAGGGTGAGTTTCAGATAGCCATCGCTAGTTAGTTAGAATTAGGACCGTCGCTAGGGGTACTTCCGCCCGTGTGCAAAGTTTAATTTGGCCGCTCCTGTAGTCCACTTTTCTGATTTTCTAATTACTTTTCCCTTGCCGTAACGTGAATGACCTTGTTATTTTAAATAGTCCATTTTTTCCTCTTCTACATTTCGCCCCTACCGCATTTTGCTTCCCATGGATCTCTTCCCTCACTTACCGCTACCCATTAAACTGATTTTAATTAAGGCTGTCCGTGTGTTTTGCACACTGTGCACAATAGGTCGCAACGGCACTGACAATAGAATACCACATTTTGGGTCGAGGAGGTTAACTGGGCCAAGAAAACTTAAACTTTAATTTGATTTTAAAATTCTGCATTATATTGATGGTACGTGCGCTTGATGT
Source organism: Rhagonycha lutea (assembly GCA_958510855.1). Taxonomy (NCBI): domain Eukaryota; kingdom Metazoa; phylum Arthropoda; class Insecta; order Coleoptera; family Cantharidae; genus Rhagonycha; species Rhagonycha lutea. The sequence continues at coordinate 23,691,139 of OY294042.1, forward strand.
AAATACTCACAGCAAGTTTTAATAGGGGTCGGGAATACCGCAGTTGTCGATTACTTTTTAGTGGTGATGAAAAATCACCAAATTATGAATACATAATTAAAAATATAAATATATCACAAAGACAAACCCTCAAACAATTGTTGATTACCTGCTTAAAGTGAAGAAAAACATTAAAATTATAAAAATTTAATGCGTTATATGAATTATTGTTAAAGGTTAATAAAAAAAAGATTTGATTACTACGTGGATCAAAATTGTTTATCTGAGTAATGCGCGATACTTGAGCTGGTGTGGTCAACACCTGAAATGAGTTCACTTTTAGTTAGTGAAATGACGTGTTTTAAAATTTAATAATTAGTTTCGGTAGTGATATTTCAAATTATTAATATGTTCATAAATGAGGAACTGTTTGATCATTATATAAGAATAAAAAGAAAATTCAAATGTATATATTGTGATTTACCATTTCCTTGTTATCCTGGCTTGTTAGAGAAGCATATAATAAAATGTACAATGTGTTCAACCGAGTTAAAGGAGAAGTTTTATAAAATTAATAAAAGGAGAAAAAGTCTTTACAGGCGTCGCCGTAGGAGAAGAGGTAATTTAAAATAAAATCAGGAGGTACTTAATAAATATTATTTGATGTGAAATTTGAGCCCATCCTGTTTGAATTTTTCACTATTCCACTCTGTTGAGATATAAAGTTGTTAGTCCAAAATTTTTGATTTTGAAAAAATAAAAAGGAAATATTTAGTTCAGTATGAACTTGAGATCTTAGCTGCACTCCCTAATAACTAAACCAAACTACCTGTACATAATAGCCTTAAGAAGGAAGTATGGTAATATTAAAAAAACATTTTTAATTATAAGGCAAAACAAATTTCATTTGTTATTCATTTAAATACCTATACAATAATTCATATCAATTGAGATTACTAATGTTAATTATTTACAAATGCATTTCTCGATAAGGTACTTTAACGTCATCGATGGTGTATTATATTTCCTAAAACACAATTTACGAAATGTCAAGTGATTCACGTGTGAATCAGAAAATATATAAATTTGATAGAACATTTGCAACATTTTTTGGGCGTTGTAGTCTTATAAATGGCGATTAAACCAGGGTTTCGGTTTTCATAATCATAAGAGCACCGAAACCATTGGATTTCAAAATATGTTGATAATTCGTATCAAATTAGAAAAATTCTTGGAAATGTTTAAAAACATTTTCCACTCAAACAGGTTATATAGTAAAAAAATGTATGAATTAATTGTAAAAAATATTAAAATTGGAACAATTATTATCATTTTTAAACTATTAACATGGTAATAGAAAATCAGAAAGTGATTTGTTGACACTACTCCAAATAAAAAAGTGTTTATTTGGAATTCAAACCCCCGATGTTTAGACTATAAAATTTATGCTTACAAAGCATTATAAATTACTTAGCTATAATAGCGTATCTTATAGTTGCTTTTAGAACTACAGCGACGCTGTAATATTCAAATTTTCATTTAGGCATTTTATTTTGGTGTGTTGGGGTGTTCAGAATTTCCGTAAAAATAATAACATGGAGGTTATTGCACTTATTAGTTAAAAATTGTAGTTAGCCGTAAAATATTTTATGTTAAAGTAACAAAAAAGTATTTGGTTTAATATACATACTGGAGATTGGATCGGTAGTTGCAAGACTGCGGATGCTTTGGCCGAATGCCATTTAAGCCAACATATACTCTCTTCGCTAATAGAGGAGTTTTCTAGTCGCCAGTTCTAACTACAGACGCCGTCTCCACAATTGTTGTGGTAAATAAACAGAAATAGTAATTTTCTTTATTAAAATTTTTTCCCTTAACTTTTAAATTATTTCCGTTGAGAAATTTAACCGGTTGAAGTAACGGCGTTTAAATACTTTTCAACTTTTTGTAAAAAGGTACAAATTTTAACTGGGCAGAAAATCGTTTGTTGAGAAAGGAAAGGATAATAGTTGTGGTTAGTCGAGTATAAAAGTATGGCTACCCAAGATGTACGTGGATTTATGGAATGACACATTTCGGTTGAACGTGGTCAGAAAGAAAACACATATACGGGTTATTTTATTTCAGGTTGGTGCATTCTCAGTTGTAATTCGCGCAAATTTCACGTATTTCCCAAGCGTTGAAATTAAAAAATCTAAATTGTGCTTGGGTAAAATTAAATATTTGTTACTCAATTGTTCGTTAATATTTTTAAATTAGTATACTTGAAATTAATTGTAGGTGAGATTATATTAATTTTTCTAATTAAAAATTTTCTATAGATACAATAACGCGGTTATTTCTCTTATGCTGTAAAACATTACACAACGTAATTTCATATCTACGTGATAAAAGCCTGCGTTAACGCCAACTCTAAAGCTCTATGGTCATAAACTATAATTTGTGTTTGTGGTACAAATTTGATATTTCATGTATTTATTAACTTTAGTCATGCACAAAACAAACGGTGTATCAAAATTTATAAATAATGTTAAAAATTATTAACAGCCCTAGATTGATAACGCACTTCCTCAAACACCAAATTTACTCACACAGTTTTCTATTTGTTATACATTCTTCGCAGCTGCAATACACCAAACATAATGCATAATATGCATTTCAACAAATAAATTTTAAAATTAGATTACAAAATAAGGAATATTTGAAAAATTATGGTGCTACTGGCGTAACTCGTAATCATTAGATTTGCAAGTAGGTGCTCGGCACCCGGGCGGCAGGTACCAGTACAACGACAAATTCTTGATTAAAAATTAAATAAAATATAACATTTAATTGTATTGATTAAAATATATAAATATATTGTATAGTTTTTAACTTGTAATTCTTTCATAATAATTTATATCATAAAATTATACTATGCAAAATTACAATAGCTACTACATAATGGCTATTATAATATACTAAATATCACGGAACTAATTATTATTATTACTCGTTGATATAGGAGATCTAATTTACAATAGATTAATATGCAAAATGTTGTTAATATTGCATTATATATCTATCTATATCTGGGCGTCTTAATATATAATATAGAAACCTATGAACATAATATTATCTATCATAGCGTGAGTAATTAGTTGCTCATATAGAAAATCTAATTTCCGTAATTATCAGTTAATTTTGTTCTTAGTTTACAAATACTCCATATAAAACGTGTCACAATTGCTATTTGTATACTGAATTGTAATTGATTGTGCGCATTTAGTTAATGAGAAGTTTCAAACTATGTATGAACTGCTTTTTTTACACATTTTCTTTACAAACGCAATCTGGGGATGGTATGTTTTCCGGGTACACGAATTTAATAATTTCCCAAGTAAGCAATGATAGTAAACGGTGCAAAAAGCAACTATAAAACAAATATTTTATGGATCATTGAAAAAATGCTCTAATTTTATCCAAATTGGTTAATTATAATTTCGTGAAAATAAATTAGTAATATATTTTAATAATTTACGAATTAAGGTAATGAAATTGATATTGTATTTAAGCTTTCAAATGCGGATGCATTCATCATGGACGGAAATGGAATGCGTCAATAAGGTCAAAAATTGAGTAGAAATTATAAACTTTAATATCGATTTTTGGTTAAACTAATCATATTTTTATCATTACATTTTTGTTTTCATTTCAAGAAAACTGCTGCCGAATATGACTACTCATACACAGCAAAACCTGTTCAGGATACGTTGAAATCACTTGGCTGGGATTTGTTACCCCACCTGCTTTTTTCACCAGACTTATTCCCTTCTGTTGCCATTTGTTTTTATCAATGGGACACGCACTTAAAGAACAGCCACTTCAATATTACCGAAGAGGTGGAAAATTGGGTATCTGAATGGTTTTCTTCAAAAAACGAACAGTTTTTTTGGAGTTGCATCCACAAATTGCCAGATAGATGGGAAAAGTATGTAGCTAGTGATTTTTAAAAGTCAAAATATAAAAATCTTGGTTGCTCATCCCTGATCAATATGATGCATTATTTTTACATATACATAAACAAAACAACCGATGTGAACATATAAGCCAAACGTCCCAACAACAACGCATGAAATGCAGGAGTATTCAAAACATTGGATCACAAGCCTCATGCATTATCAGGATTTCGACTCAACATAATAATATCATAATGCTAAAATTTGGGAAGGCATTTGGCAGTTCAGCGCCACGCCTTAATATGTGTGCAAAGCATGCAAAGGTTCGCTATATGAAAATGATAACTTTACTCCAAAATGAACAAATATGGATAAACTTGAATTAAAAATTAAACAAATATTCTTACGATTGCCAAATATATTTAAATAGTAAAAACTACATAGAAGGCAGTTTACATTTTTTAATATCATCACAATGGAGCCACCCACAATTTTCAATTTCAAACCGCAGCAGTACGGCGCCAATAGTGATAATCTTCTTAAATGTTTCGATTCGGGAATACAAATAATGGAATGACACAGTTTTAGATATCTAAAATCTCGCGAATAGTTGTATCTTTAGAATTTATATTGTAACGCTAAAACACAAATTCACTTAAAATCAATTAATTCCAAAAATTTTGGGACCTTCCTTTAATAAAACTTAACTTATACATACAAGATTAACTTACAGCCAGAATAAAGTTCTTACTTTATCCTGAATCGAACCGGACATTTCGAATCAACAGTCAACTTACCTAACCGTTATTCTCAAACCGGCTCAATGATTAACTAAAGACTTTAAATTATAATCCTTTGTTGTTTACAAGATTCTTGGTATATTCTAATCCTGCACATCCAGTGTACCATGATTTCTAATTTGTATTTTGTAAGCTTAAAATAAGTTAATAAGTTCTCATAATGCATTATCATAAATATATTGCTTTCTGTAGAAACTCACACTAATTTATTGCTGCTACTTGAAGTCACTTGTAACCCAACTCTTAGATCGGCAATAATTTTGTACCCAGTTATTTGATGTGAAGATCGAGTGATACTCGTAACTATGCCTTTGTACAACGAATATTAGATTACATTTGGGTTAGAAAATTGATATTTTCAAAAACCACTAATAGTTAGAATCAATTTTTAAGAGGATTATCATATTAATGATGTATACTAACTAAAAGCAACGCACTGAAGTCATATTCGATTCTAAGATACGTTTAGTAGAGCCGCCCAAATAAATAATGAAAAAATAAATTCTTGAATTATAAGCGTATAATACTTTTGGTCGCCTTTAGCTATTTAATGCCGCGTGATTAATTAGGTTAATCGACCTTGCACAGGGGGAATACGTGAAAGTTTAGTTGAGAATTGAGACAATTTTTTGTCTAGATTTTCAATATCATGGGTTGATTTCAATTATACAAATATGAACAAAATTTTATCATCAAATGTGTTGGCGTCAATTGTGGCATTACACTTGAAGGACCCTAAAAACAAAAATCTCAGATTCAAATCCGCAGCTAACTTCTACCATGTCTGCACATATTACTAAAAGAATAAAAGTCAATAACGTATTGTGCTTGTACTGAATGAATTTTTGTAAAACCGATGTAAACTCGCCTGTGCAAACTAGGTCATTGTTCATTTTAATAGAACCAACAAGTATATTTTTCTTTGGTTATTTACTTGAATAACCTTAGCGTTCAAAGTGTATACCCACGTATTGGTGGTTAATATTCCGTAGCAGTACAGAGTATTATTATAATACATACCTATGTATTGTATATTATGTTACATACTCGTATTGTTATTTTTATTATAATTTTCTTTATTTCATATTTTACTATTTTTATATTAAACCTCATTTACACACAAAATTAATCATTAGCGCATTCTATTTTAGAACACTGCAAAACACATTTTAAAACAACAATTTTGCAGACGATAAGCGGAATGCATCCTCTGATTGCTTTTAAGAACAACTACTGCAATGACGTAAACGCCATATGGAATGCTCTCCATAAATGGTTCGAAATCAAAAAATTCTAAAAAATCCAAATGCACCCACCGCTACATTTGCAGACGACACTGTCATACTAGCTATACATAGAGTGCCTAGTATAGCTTCACAAATAATGCAAGGAATTTTAAGCAAAATAGAACCATTGTTAAAGAAATGGAGAATAAAAGTCAATGAAAACAAGTCTGTGCATGTTACATTTTCGCTCAGAACCGAGACATGCCCTCCAGTTCACCTAAACAATCATCAGATACCACAATCCGAAGAGACCAAATACTTGGGTATCCACATTGACAGGCAATTAACTTGGCGTAAGCACATATTTACTAAAAGAAAACAGCTCGGAGTAAAACTAAGAAAGCTGTATTGGATTATGGGCAGAGATTCAAAATTGACCACAGAGAACAACCTCTTAATCTACAAAGTCATTCTAAAACCGGTTTGGACAAACAGAGTCCAGCTGTGGGGCTTAGCCTCTATAACAGCAATATAGAAATACTGGAGAGATTTCTATCCAAAGTACTACGCATGATTGTGGAAGCTCCAGGGTTTGTACCAAACGAAGTAATCCGTCGAGACTTGCAAATGTCCATAGTCAAAGAAGAGATCAAAAACCACAGCAAAAAATACCACATCAGGCTATGAACTCCCCAACAAATTAGTTAAAGAACTAAATACGAAAAATGTTAAGAAAAGGCTAAAAAGACAAAACATTAGTGACTGGTTGAATAGACTTGAATTGTGATATTTGTGATAGAGACAAAATTAATAAAAGTGCTATAAGTGGTTATCACTGGATAACGTCATAATTGTTATATTTCTGTGTCATTAAATTACTCAATGTCCAAGGACAGGTTGTAATATCTAGAAATAAAAAAAAAATGTATCGTATGTACTCGTAACATATTTATTATAATTTTCTCTTTTTTCACACACACAAAATTAATCATTAACGCATTCTATTTTAGACCACGGCAAAACACACTTTAAAACAAAAATTTTGCAGTCGATAAGCGGAATGCATCCTCTGATTGCTTTTAAGAACAACTACTGCAATGACGTAAACGCCATATGGAATGCTCTCCATAAATTGTTCGAAATCAAAAAATTTAATTTTGGCTTTGTTTCTTCCAATGTATGTACTATTTTATAAATAATGACACTATCAATCAACTCTTTCTTACGTTTCGTAGCACACAATCATGCTGCTCCAACTGATCATTATTAAGAAATGATAATGGCAATATTGATTGATGTCTGAATTGATATCTTCATATCAATTCAGATGTGTAATTTTCATTCGTGTGATTTTACCTTTTCCTGTTATGGTTGTAATGAACTGTTCGGTTTTTAGTACTACTAAAAGATTACCTTTAATATAAATTCCGCTTCATATGGAAGTCACATACTAACTCAAAAAGAAGTTGATTACATAACTCAATCTTTCTGTGTTCTTCATTGCAAATAAAATAAATACTACATTTGTCTCCATTTTTGATTACACAAGTTATTGCATTGCATAAGAAGTAATTCGAAACGTTAATTTTAATTCGCCAGACGGTAAGTAGAAAATTTGTTAATTTTTAATCGTAACAAGCAATAACTTTCGTTGATTGTCAATTTCCGAATAAACAGAGTCAAGGAAGTCAATTTTCGTTAAAATTCAGAAATCCATCTGATTCAAATAAAACGTCGGTAAAGAACACAGATAATTATTTCTGAATTGCGAAGGTCAGTAATTCTCATTGCATTAGAAAACCTGAGTTTCAAAAGCAACAGAACAATTTTTATTACATTATTTTAATAATTTTTAATTTATTAGTCTCTTATGTTTATGAATTATTCTTATTCAATTATTGTTACTTATAGCAATCGTGGTTTTTAAAACTTAAAATTTAGTGTTGGATGCTAATAAATAAATTTTACTTCTTAGTTTTTGAATAATTTCCAGATTTGAAAATTTATATTGGCTACTTTTGTTTGGTTGAGGAGCAGTCTCACCCCTTTAATTTAAGACTTTGAATTACCACGGATGTTAGCTTTGCAATTTTAAATTGTTATTGCAATTAGTAAAATTCCATTAAACTGCACTTGAAAGTTTATGTTTAATTTTAAAAATAATTTAACAGTTTTTATATTTTTCGTTTTTAAAGTTGGAGACCAAAACTTTAAAAGCTGTGCATATTTAAATAACAATTTTAAAAACAAAAGCAGAGCAAGTGCAGTACCGAAGTATATTGGGTACAAAAAATGCAATGCCAATGAATAATTGACACATTGACAAATGTATATGTGTAATTGTGTAATGTTCGTTCCATAAAATGAAAGTTTTCCAATAAATTGCAACTAGAATAAAACATTAAATAAAACATTTAGAAGGATTAAATTGCCCTTAAAAAAATATATAACTGCAATTAATATTTTGAATTAAATTTGATTTTTTAAATAAAACCAAATTTTTGATATATTCGAGAAATTTTTATTTTATAATAACATAAATTAAATAATTTAAATGTACAGGATAATACGATAAAGTATGGCCATACTTGAATTAATGCTTTAATGCAAAACATTGCAGCGCTTTGCATATATGCAGATTGGCCATAACTTTTTGAAAACAACGATAGTGATGAATTTGTAAAATTTACAAAATATTGAATAATTTATTAGCCAAATGAGAAAACAAATTTATTGTGAAATTAATTAGAATACAACAAAACACTTACTTGACTGTTTTTACCATAAACTTGGGTAAAATTTTATTTATTACATTAGGAAACAATAGGGAAATTTTATGAAATCCAAGCAGTTTTATTGTTACGTTTTATTTTATTGATTTTAACTTTTTCTGGCTAAGCTCAACGCTACTACGCTTTGAACAAAAATTTTATAAAGTTGCAAATTTAATATTACACGACTAAAGTTCTCAGTGGTAAACTACTTCAATTGAAATGACCATGTGCTCATCTGTAACTTCAATGAATTTAAGCTTTTTAGAACTTTAAACGAAAATCGAAATTCGTTGTTTTATTGCGTGCATAAACTTAATGAAAAAGTCCTTGTGCTGAAAGTACATTATTTTTAAATAAATACAAACATGCATTATTAATTTCTTTTAATAAAAGCTAATTTAGAGGTTATTAATGGAATAAAGTATAAAATTATAATATATTTTATGCCTGTCGTTGACTGTTGTAACCGAAACCAGTCCCAATTTTTTTAATTTTTTCCTGGAGAGCGCATATTATTTATTTATTTCATTAATACAGAAATGTTCTAATTAAGCATAAATTTAGGTTTGAATCGAGTTTTATGCAAATTTTCAAATTAGTAAGGTAATACCAGTAATACTTGGGTTTAAAAACAAACATATCAATTTTATGTGGAAATTAGAAATTTTTTGCTCAAAACCCCGTAATTTTTATTAGATCTTTTTTTTGCATATGCTGTATGAGATATTTAAATGTCGACAAACAGAAGAAATAAATAAAATAAATAACAAAACAAATAGGTATGCACAGGTGTATTATTAAATTAACTATTCCATTCTAAGGATACTTGAAGTGCGAGGGTATAAACTTTGGAAGAGAATGCCGATTACGTACCGAACCTATTTATAGACTTGAACCAACTGAAAAATTGTATTGGTAAACAATAAAGAAAAACAAAGTACAAAAATTACATCAAATTTATTTCACAGTTACACTAAAAACTTCACTTTTTATTGAATTTCTCTACTTTGTTGCATCCTTTATTAAGTCGACACTAATAAAACTTGAAAATAATTAAAGTTTTATAATTTTATTTAAAATTTTCACTTTATAAAAGCACAAAAGCACCAATGCTTTTACCATATAATTAGCTTTTTATTTTGTACAATGCCGCAATGTTACTTTTATAGAACTTTTTATGTATTAATCAGTCACTTTGATCACAGTTAAAATATCCAATAGATCAAATACGCATTTTAGCAATTTTATTCTAATTGCTTCTATTTACCCAATAAAAAAAAAGAATATTCGGTCTAAACAATATTTACATTTGTTACGGTTCAAATGCTTTCAAATGTCTTTAAAAGGGTTATAATTTTATACAGGGTGTTCTATCAAATAATTGTTAAATTAATTAACATGAATTTCATTTTATGAGTTTGAATATTATAGAAATATAAATTACCTACTTAAAAATGGTATTTATGTTATAAATGCATTTCCAATCAGCCAGTACGAAGGATTATCTTATCATTAGCTATAATTGGATTCTGAGGATGAACCTCACGCAAAACCCCCAAAAAATTTTATAACAATCTGAAAATCTAAATAATAAAACGCGCAATTTGAATTCGATAGATTCCTAGTTGTTGGATCAAATTCCACGTTAAGCTATAGATCCTTGTTTACAATCAACTAGCAGCTACAGCCTTATAATTTAGTCTACCGATTGTATAATAGTTTAACCGTAAATTAAAATTGTGATTCCTCAAAAAAAACAGATTACATTAACCGGAAAACACAAAAACTCAACGGAATTTAATAGATAACATTACAATTAAGGATTTAAGATGTGAATGAATCACCAATATTGATTAGTTCAGCCAAAAGTCGATTTTAAAGTTTACATTTTCTACGTGTTACGGGGCGTGGCTTGCGACCGCCGTTGCTCTAGTAGTTCCGACTCCGTGTTAGTGTGAATAGTTTTAATGAGTTGGACTGTCTCAGAGATCCATATTTTTTAAGATTCCTGTTTTGGTTGTGAAGGACCGGGCGCCCAGGAGATATCTTTATGAGTTGATTGTCTTAGAGATCCCGGTTAATTAGTTCCATCCGAAGATATACCTGAACGATGAATTGTCTATGTTTGATTAAGCCAAGGGCTTGTGGGGTACAACTTTCCAGTGTTCACACCTATTAGTGGATTATTTCAGTTTATGTATTTTTCAGTTTATGGCTAAAATTAAGCCCCATTTGCAGTGATCCGTAATTTATTTTTATATTTGCTTTTGAAAACGTTTACTCCCATTCATTTTTAAATTTGTGATCATGGTTTTCGTGCCACCTTCACATTTTCTTTGAGTATAAATATATTACTCGTACAGCAATTCATCAAGTACCGCGCAAATCTTACAGACACACCATAGCCCCGAAGCGATGTAACAAACATCATCCGAATATAATGACGTCACTATTAGGTAAACCTGCAAAAGCACCAAATTACAATAGACTATGTTTTTAACGTTAAGATTTTAACCCTTTAAGTACTAATTTAGCGATACAAATTAATTTACAATTATTTTTGGAAACTGTTTGAAAAATGTGAAACAAAGTTTTTCAATAAAAGCGTTATCCTTTTATGTTTAAATATGTTATAATAAGGTTTTGGCACCCGTAGCATAAAAGTATTTTTCGAAGATTAAGATAAGATGTCGATATGAGAATAAATCAAAAAGTTTTCTTTATTTGAAAGGTTATAGATTAAAAATGGTTACAAATTTCAATTTAATCGACTAAGTGGTTTGAAAGTAATCGGTCTTGAAACAGTTTTCTAAAAATGTTGATCGCTAAACGGCTTAAGCATTTAACCTTATTAATGCAATTCAAAATTGAACTTGAATTTTTCTTTTACCCTAAACATATGTGAAGTCAAAATACGTTAGAGCTCATTTTACAGTTTGATTTTTGATGGTAAGAGTAAACAATCCGTAGATTTCTAATTTATTTAATTTAACAATTCCTTTTGATCTTGTCCCTTCAAAGGTGAAAAAATATTTGTTCTGTAAGGTAGAATAACCAAGTTGTTGTCTTAACCTAACTTAAAAAAAATTATGTTAGGTTAGGCTGAAACATCTTAAAAACTGGCTTTATTTGCTAATGCTTTATTTGTTTTAGCTTAAAGTAGTCGTAAATAACAAAATTTTAACCTAACCTGCTTTTAGTATTAAAATAATTAAATTACCAATTTATAAACTTTTAAGTAGTACTTAATTAACTCGATTAAAAAAATTTTGAGTTCCTTAAAATGCAACTTTTGGTTTTAATTTAATGGGGCAGATTTCAATTTTAATCGAGTAGGGTGTTATGAATTTGAGAGGTGTAATTTATTATCAAATCTAAACGTAAAAGTGAAGAAATGTTGAAGTCAGCGCTATTCTTAATGATCAGAATTTGGGGCAACTGAGTCGATAATGAGTTGTGAAATGAATGACGGCTACCGATAGCAGTGGTTTACTAGATTGTTAGATATTGCTACCTTCGTTCTTCTAGTCAATAGAAACTCTATGACGATCCAATTATCGTCATTGAAAATTATTGTATTATAATATTTAATGTTAATTACACCTACTCAAAAATTATCCTTCCAAGTTTCTCTCACATATTCTATGTAACCTCACGAGAGCTTTTAGTTCTCTATGGTATTATTTAACAAAGATGTCAGTGCTAAATTACCCGACATTTTTACGTGGTTAAGACGTTCTTAGATATGCCAGCATCTACCTTGAAGCATTTCAGTCCTCTTACCTACTACAAAATATGCGAGAAATTTCGCTCTGATATAGCTAGTTACAAATATTCCTCAAGGGTTTCCACCGTGTTCTAGAATTATTGTGTTGGTATGTCCTAAAGTATGCTCAAGGGATCAAATCAAAATTGCAGTTACTTAACTTTTTAGGTAATTTAATTAATTTTTTATTAATTTTATTTATTCACGAAGGATCGTGTCCTTCGAGAATTCTTATCAATGAAAACATAATTTTTGAATTTTTTATCATTTAATACAATGGAGTTACATTCTGAACAAAAGAAGTTTAGTTACACTGAGAAAAATAATAAAATTTTGCCCTTACTAAATATTCGTTACAGCAGCAAATCAAATTAATTTTTTAATAAAAACACGAATATTAATTTAAATGGAAAATATATTACATAATTTAAAGTTATTTTATTTCCTTTTAAAATTTTCTCTCAATTTTATCCAATATTACAAAGAAATGTAAGTGATTTAAAAAATAAAATTTTCAATAATTTTCACACGTAAACCTTTAAAATAATCGATAAAGTTATGATATAATTTAATAGAACCTAAGTAAACACCTCCTTTAAAATATTGATAGTATCTTCGCCTATGTCACTTCTTGAACAGAATTTCTATGTACATATTCGATTGAGGATCATCCACAGGCACCCCATAATAAATGGTTTGGTTATCAACAATCATTTAAAACTATACTTAATTAATTTTGCAAGGAATTTGAATTTTCTTTAATTCCCGTTTTCCATACGGATTAAAATGAAAATGGTATCAATTTGAAGATAATTTTATTCCGCTTCTATTTTATTCTTTAATTTCTGTTAAAAACTCACTAATAAAATGTAAAATAGAGCATTTAAAAAAAAATTTATTTGCCTTGTTTGAATTTTATTGCAATTGTTTTTGCTTGAAAACCAATCATTTCCAACAAGTTACTTTGACATATTACAATAAATTTGGTTAACAATGAACGCAAACACAAGTTATTTCTTAACTTGTTGGAAATTATTCGTTTTCAAGAAAAAACAATTGCAATAAAATTCAAACAAGGCAACTAAAATTTTTTATTTGCTACCATTTTAGTAGTATGGACTAAAACCTTGTGTAAAACCTAAAGTTCTATACAGGATTGGACACAAACTTGCTATTTTTTCGGGAGAATGAAATTCGATTAGCAGAAAATGTTGAACTATTAAGAGTATAAATCTTCATGTTTTTCCAGCAATAGTATGCGATGCAAAAGTTCCAAATGAAAGATTTATTTCGCATAATCTGGATATCTTAATATGTTACACGTAATTTTGAAACAATACGCAGCACAAGTTATCAAAGTTTGGAAATTGTTATTTGTACTATCAGTCCTTCGACAACTAAAGCTGACTTTAAATGGAATTAGTTATTTCTCAGAATTTAACGTGATGTGTTATTATTATTTTGTGTATAGATTTATTTGAGCGTGACAAGATTTTTTCCATTTTTGCTTTCTTATCTTATAATATTAAAAGATTTTCCACTAACATACCACATCTAAAATTATGATTTATATACTGAAAATTAATTTTTCATCCCTTAGATCTTTGAATTTAATTTGAAAAGTTGTTAGAATTTGAAACTTGACATTAATATGTTATAAGTTACGGGTAAAAATTTGAAGCTCTATAAAACTATGCAGTTTTGCCTGGGGAACGTGAATATTAACCGTGATAGTTGGGTAAAGTATGATTAAGATTTCTAGCTTTACTCAAAAATGAATATTTTTTTAGTAAATTCTACTGAAGTAATTTTTCTTGCGTTTTAAATAAATTTGTAATGTAAAATTCAGTAGCTGTGAAGCTACCGTGATTTGGCTGATGCCAGGAATGAAAAAGCTACCTACTACTTGCAATATATTGCAAGTGTATGCTGCTGCCTTCTACTGAACTTCACTAAAGAAAATAGGTTTTCATTGAAAACCAATTGACTTTTACAAATTCAAAATTAGTCTCGAATTTATTTCCTATTTTGATTAGAACTCTTCAGTGAAAAGTCGGAGATTTGTTATTCATTGCTGTTGATGCTGAGATCATGCAAGAGTTGTCGAAAAGTTTTCTTGCATGAACTCTAATAAAATATTAATGCAACACAATAAATACAATTTTAGACGACTCCAAAGAAACATACAAGGTAGCAGGTATTTTTGAGGTTAACCTGCGGATCAGTACAAGTTGGGACTTTGTAATACATACCCGGGTGCCTGTATTGACGCTCACTAACAAGGAGCAATAGGAGATATAAACAAAGTAACAGACACACAGACAGAGTAACTAATTTTAAGAAAAAAATAATTTTGTGTATTGTTAAGAGTAAAGCTGGTTGCCTAAGCACAGAACCGGGAAGCAACTTGGGTGCCGAAAACACAACACACAAACAAAAGAATTCGTACTAACGAGAAAACAAACAAGCAGGCAGAGAAAATCATCCAAAAGGAGTAAGACTAAACGGAGAACTCCCTCCGAGGACCAAGACAGAAGAATCAAGAAAAACAGAAAATAAAGCAGAAGTTCAAGAGTCTACAGGGGACGTAATGATTATTAACCTAACACGAACGGTTAACGCTGGCTTCTCGGACAACAAGAACAACTCGAAGAAGTAGATAACCAATGGAAAAGAGAAAGGCAGGTAATAAGACAAGATATAGAAGAGTTAGACAATCTTCTTCTTCTTCAGGTGCCTTATCCGATTCCGGATGTTAGCGATCCTCCTGGTTAAGCCGAGAAGACTTTACTGGGGAAATGTAAATGGGGTTGTTTCCTTTTGCCGTCCCCATAGTCTACAGATCGATTTTGGACTTTTTTGATCACATCACATATCCCACTCAATCAGGATTAAAATTCAAACAGATTAGTGTTTGATTTACGTCAGACTGCTGGTCATCAGTTAGACACTAGAGCTACAAATCAAGAAGATAAGATGGCGAAATTAGAGGAGAAAATGGAAATATATGAGGAGAGAAAAAGGGATAATATAGTCATTAAGGGAACCAAAATGCGGAGCTTCAACCTGAAAATCCTTGTAATGCAAAACAAACATAAACTCAAGGGAACGAAAATATACATAGAAAATGATCTCACTCCTAAAGAAAAGGCAATCCAGGACAAGATCGTGGAGAAATCCTATTCAGAATCCACGAATGGAAAAAGGTGAGAGTAGGATACCGGAAACTGTTTGTGGAGGGAAAGATGTTTACATGGAGCGATAGAACAGATAATCTGATGGCAGCAAAATGAACAATAACGGATCCAAAACTAAATAAAAACAACGGAGCCACCGCAATGTCTCAAGCGGGAGCCCCAAAGAATGAAGATGAGACACATACGACAAACAAAAACAAATCCCTATAACAGGATAGCAATATTCTTATGAATTTAAAGCTTAAAATAAAATAAATAAATGTTATCGAATCTTAATGTCCGAAAATGTGTTTCGTAAATGAATCACACAATTAATCAAATCACATAACAATAGCAAATATTATACAATTCGAAATTATTATCATTCAGATTGATTTACTTATTTTATTGAACTGCTAAAAAGTACATTACCACAAGTTTACTTCACTGTAGTGGGCTATTCAATTGAAGCTTCTCACGCAATTACCATCACTATTTACATATAATTTGTGGTAATCAATATCATATTGATGATATAAAAGTTTTGGTATGGTGGTCGCTTCTTTTGAAACCCGAAAATCGAATTTATTGATTTTCATAATCATTAACATCATAAATAATATGATGTTAAAGTTAAAAAACTGAACTAAGCTATAAAATAAGAACTGATACACAACAAAAATTAATGATCTACGGCAGCGTTCCAATATTCTGAATTATTTTGATGAGTTCTACATGTTTCTAATATTTTTTTTAACATCCTGTACACAGCGAGCACACGTTTTGAATTAATTAATTCTCCTCAAACTGGATAACAATTGTTACGGATATATGAACTAAAAATAAAACAAAAAAGTTATTGTAAAGAACACAACTTTACATTAAAAGTAGTTTAAATATAATTGTCTGCAGGATAAAAAAAAAAATAGAGGTGTTTTGTTTGTACTAATGCAGGACTACAACACTATGAAACTGAAACACAATAGCTCGACTATTTGCGCTTGAAAAATAATTAATTTAATATCATTTTCGTGGAAGCTTATTTCAAAAGAAAAACTAAAATGTAATCCATTTTCACATAATAAAAATTTAGTTAATTGTTATATGAAGGTGGAACTCAAATTAGGGCGCATACGCTGATTTGTAAATAGGGTCAAATTAAAAGGTTTTGGCATACAGTTCTTAATGTATATCAGTCAAATGGATATATTCTCCCCACTATTTGTTTCAATAGTTTAATTAATTTGAAATAATAGTAGCTACGGTTTACGATTTTAATAATTTAATTATGTTATCTAATCTGTACGTCAAAGGTTATATCAATTTTCAAACAATATTGAGTTTAAAAAATACAAAGTAATATAATATAATGATGAAAGCATGAGGGTTTTGATAGTGAGAAATTGATTTTTGCAAAACAAAAAATGTAACCTGTCTCGTCAAATATTTCATAGTAACTATTCTAATACTGCAAAGTAAAGTAAAATACTTGATTGCGTGATTCTGATGAATGAGCAAAAAATATATAATGGAAATTTTTTCAAAATAAACTTAAAAAGTAGGTCAGATTGCTTTTGGCCTCAAAATTAGATATGCAGTATTTTAGTCTTATGATACCTTGACCTTTTAGAGTTTTGAGCATTGTGTGCCCAAATTTAGCTCACTTTGGAATGATGTGATCGTAATCGTCTCTCTAGAGTTTTCCCAAAAAAAAATTCAAACATTTTTCTAATTGTATTAACAAAGTTTCTAATTCCCGTTTAAGAATTTCATTTGCATTTTAAGTATTGCTCTTGGTTCGTTGAGAAAGAAAAACCATAGCGACAATGAGGTAATGAACAATGATGATTATTCAAGCTTTGAGAATAAATCAAAAATGTTAAAGTTGAAAAGTCATACTATATAAAATACATTTTGTTACTTGAGTTATAAATATTAAAACTTAATTAGTAACGATAAGAATTTAAATCAGGTTTTGCTGTAGATAGGAACGAAAATTAATCACAACTGCAGTAACCATATCTAAAGTGAAGACAACGAATACATGCAATTTGCCTGTTTCTTATTTCATTTTCAAGAATTTTTCAGCAAATGGCAACATTACTTCTGACATACAACATGCAAGCTGACGCAGTATTTCAACAAACTTGATAGGACACATTCGTAGTAACAGTGCGGCCGTCATATGTCAAGTTTGCGTGATATTCTTTCGTGATTTTTAAACTTGAACAGATTACAACGAAATCTGCCAACATTTCAACTTGTTTGTTATAATTGATAGTATATGCTGAATACTTTCTCTTAAAATATTTTGCCGCATCATAAATTCAAGTTCCATATTTTATAATTATTTCTTTTCGCCAGATACGGGGTTTCACAAGTCCCGCACGCTATTGTTTGCCTAATAAATCGGAAATAGATTTAAATATTATTTTTTACTAGAAATTTTCGCAAAAACCGGAAAATCGGTATCGTTTAAAGCAATACTTCTTAGCTTGGTCTTCCGCTCAACATCGACTCACGCTGTGGGCAACATGTGGCATCTGAAGTAATACGTGAGCGGTCCCGTATTGCCCCACGTGCTACTATCTTCCTAATAGCTTATTATTTCATATAACGACAAAATTTCACCGAGAAAAATCAATCTGTTTGTTTAAGCAATTTCATGTTCTTCAAGGTGAAGAATTTCTAAAATAATTAGTTGAATATACCTAATTGGTCTACGATTAAGAAAATGTTTTAATTTTTAACTTCCAAAGTTAATTATTCTAATTACAACGATATAATTCATTTAATTCTGTATCACGTTTATCTCTACCAAGCTTGAGATTGTCATAAATATTAAACGAAAACCTAGGCTAGAGCTATATTATATATCAAGTCGGAGTTTTCTGCAACAAGTTATTCCGCATAAACAAGAAAAATACATTTTCCACAGTTGATGACCTCTAAAGGTAACTCGCCAAAAAAATCTGAACACTGCTTAAAATTATTCGATGTATTTAATTTAATTTTTGCATTAATTTAGCCAGTGTTGTCAAAGAACTGACTCGGCAGGATTCCTATTTAACATTATTTAATTATAAACTAATTTATAAATAAATCAGCAACAAAAATAAAGTTTGGTGATAAGCTACATTTTTGTTGTGACAAGTATTAAATTTTTATCGGTAATGAATTACTTATTGTTGTTACAACAATACATATTTAAGTTATGACAAAGGCATTAAACATTGCATTTATATTAAATATTTGTTGACAACTACTGTATTTGATTGAAAGAATAAGGATTTTGCAGTTCAATGTAATTTCGGTAAACCAATCCGAGATTAATTGCAGGAGCTAATCAGAGCTAGTCCTAGAATGAAGTCAAAGTTTCGTGCTTTTAAATGACTTGACAACGCGCACATAATCATTGTACAACATATTAACACAAATGGAAAGTCAATATCAAAAATACAATGAAACTTCAAGTGGAACTTCCTTCCTGATGGAATGATACAGGTTATATTCATCCACTGCATCCCCCAGGCACCATTCCTATAATGAGTAGTTCCGCGATCTGCATTACAAGTGAAAGCATTATAATCAAATTATGATATGTTAATTAACTTTAATATCTATCCGGCAACTTACTGATTCACTTTGAAGTGAACGACGTTAAACATTATAAAGCTCGACCTGCCAACTTCATATGTCAAGTTCATACATTCAATATTATTATTATTGCAATAGATAATCCTTCCGAGGCGAATTAACAACGTCTACACAAACATTTTCGAAAATTAGCTGATTTTAGGTCTAGAAGTAAAGAGAATTCGATTGGAAATTTTCTCTAATTAGGAAGTAAAGGGGGAAGAAAGTAGGAAACAAATTTGCAAAATTGATTTCATTTACATTTTGGTGAAAATGTTTGTTAAATTGTACGAAATTTGCGCATTCATACGATTTACTGGGGAATTTAGAGGACTGCCGACGAAGAAAGATATAAATTGACCCTTCTTAGAGAAGAAATTTATTGGCAAATGGATAAAATTTTTCAAAAACACCACAACAGTGGCATGATGTGATCGTTGGTTGGGTTGTGGAGCAGAAATTCTGAGTTCAAATCGCAACTTTATAGAATTTCTTAGCTTAAATTATCAAATGAGGTGCTAATTTTGCCTTAGTTCCAAAAATTCCAACAATTTATAATAAATTAGGTGAATTTTTTATTACATAAGTCACTGCTAAGTAAACACTCTTTTGTAATGAAGTGAATGGAAAGTTAAAGTCAATAATTCTTAATTATGAAATTAACCAAGCAATTTGAACCTAGAGAAGTAAAACGATGGAGAATTGAGTGGTATTAGAAAAGACTTTGAAGAGCAGATGAATGAAGATTAGATTTAGATTGGATAAAGATTTTCTGTCAGAAGTTATGTTCACACATTAAGGACTTTAAGAAGGAGAATTTGAGCCAATTAATGATTAAAAATAATTTACAGAAAAATGTGAATGATTAAAATTTTGCCGTGAAATAGTAAATAAATTTCTAATATTCTTTTAGCTTGATGACATAAATTGGAATTAAAATTTAATTTGTATGATTAATGATTTATTTAGTGGCTCATTTAAATAAACATGAATGCGTTTATGATAATATTTGGCGTTGGTTAATTATTTAATAATTTTTAAAACATTCCATTATGAAATTAATAAATTAATTATAATGAAATTATAATAATCAATAACGCTGATATAATGAAAACTATGGCGAAGATATGAAAATTGTAAATTTTGGCGTATAAAAACTGAACCCTTTTAAAGGAATGAGGTTTTAATCTAAAATTAAATTTAGTTTGTTATTGAGATTTCTGATAGTAAGAATTATAATTTGAATTTAGTGCAAATAGCAATTTACAATATTATATAAAATGGGGAGTTTGTAAACTGTAGTAAGGTCAATTTAAGTTCAAATTTATTTAGGTTTTGAGAACGTTGTGACGGCGGACAGTCGCAAGATGTAGATGTCCTGCCTTAATCCGGAAGGAAATCGATACCCAGCAGCCGCATCTGATCGGTCCTTTTTTGCGGCCAGCTTCCGTTTCAGTGAAATATGCAATGCAGGCACCCCTAACCTAAAATAACCACTTCATTTAACTTTTCAAGTTATTCAATAGTTTTATTTATTCCATTGTAGTCTTCCAGTTATTAATGCAATTTTCTTTTCAGAGCACCATCATATTTTCGTTGGCGATTTGAGTCCTGAAATAGAAACGCAAACATTAAGAGAAGCTTTTGCCGCTTTTGGAGAAATATCGTAAGTTTATATTGCAGTAGCCGTATTTTATTATATTAAGCATAAATCGTCCGTACAGTCACGAACGATTTTAGTTGGTTTGAATCATTAAACAATTTTTTAAAAAATTAACTTTACTGACAAAAAACAAAAACTACAATTAAGGATATTCAAAATAAATTTAACAGGGGGAGGTTAGAAATAAAAATTTTGAAAAACAATAGCAACCACAATTTATTTAATTTTTTAAATTCATTCATATGTGGATTGTTTTTGTGAAATATTCCGACTTTCAAATAAATAAGTGTTAAATCCACCCCTGTTAAAATTTAATTTAAATCAATGGAATATCACACTGTCATAAAATACTTATAGTTAATTTTGCAATCTCGTTTAAATTAATATTTAGAATAGTTGCTAATCCTGGTGGTTTCTTAGATATTGTTTCGTAAATTGTTTTGTAATAATTAATTTCGACATCGAGAGCAGTACAAGGCGGGTGGAAGGGTATAATTTTGAGATGAATCGTATTTTCCGCTTTTATGAGTAACAATTTACTAACTTTAAGCAAGTTTACGCTTGGAAATTTCTCTTCTTACATTGGATTAGGGACAGATTCTTGTCTCCAAGTTCAATTTGACCGAGTTTGGACTGACCAAAGCCGCAATTTCATAACACGGGTCAACGCCTGCTCAAGTCAAAAAGTTAACTATATCAAATAATATATGGCACATTAAGTTAGAATTTTTTGTAATACTTTTTTGTTGTGCTTTATACTAACTATTAATAACTTTAGCAAAACGTTCTTTGTTGTGACGGAACAATTGATTTTTTTATATTAAACTCACTTCTATTATTTTGAAAAAATATGAACGGAAATTATATAGCCACATTGAAATTATTTAGAATTGATACAATAACAGCACAAAATTGTTAATATCGATAATGTTATTTGAACCTTGTTTATTAAATTTTCAATTTTAATATTGACATACAAATTTCATCAGCTTTCTGCTTTTCAACCCAACTTTATTTATAACTTTTCGATAAACCTTTAAATTTTATTTACATTTATAAATATCATCTAAATGCTTCCTTTAATTTGTCGATTGCGTGAACATTGCTACTTTGATTTTCTAGGTTCCAAGGATAGCACCTAAAATAATCCTTTTTTATTTTTTTTATTAACTACCACAACCCACGCTTTTAAAATATTTGAAATTTTTTAACTTTTACGGGGTGGCCCACCTTCAACGAAACGCTTTTTAGCATTCATCCCTATATTTTTCCTTAAAATATGTACCTAACAATTAATTGATTAATTGATTGATAGAATAATTGCAAGTAAAGTTAAAACAGATTTACATGGAATCCGAACCACGGCACAAATAAAATTTGGCTTGAGCGGAATTCGAACTCCGGATCATTGTATAACATTCACCGTGTGAAGGGGTGGATCCTGTTAAATATAATTGTGATCATGGGAGTTTTTCCTAGAATCGGTTTGGTGTAGTGGTTAGGGAGTAGGTTCGAATCCCAATGCTCCCAAATTTACCGTGTTAATTAATTTCATAAATTGAAATACTATTGTAACGCTATAATGAGGCTGACTCTCAAAATTTTAGGTTTTTTTTACGTGACGGTAATAAAATTTGATTTGTCCGAGCGGTTCTCTCATAAATGTTAAAGAAACTCCATATTTTCACTAATTTGGTGGTTTAATATTTCATTTTAAGAAAAAATCTTGCATTTGGAAATTGTAAAATTTTCCCTACGTTCAGGAAATCTTATAGAAAATTACAAGATTTAGAAAACTTTAGCATTTGAAATCGAAGAAACTGGGAAATGGATTTTGTATTTCAACATTTTTGTGTTTCCATTTGTATTAGAAAATTTTTAAATCAACGTTAGATTGGAAAAATGTATTAATATTGCAAAGAATATTATAATAAACATTTTTTATGTAGTGTTTGGAATTATGGATAAGGAAACTCGTTTGTATGCACCGTAGTTGGACAAAGCTACGCACCTTTTACAAAAGCAATGTAAAATATTCAAAGCTCTCCGAACACTGCCATAATAAATATCAGTAGAGAAAACAAAAATGTTTCATTTACTGCCGAATTTTAGGATGAATGAAAACTGAGACAGTTTTAGACGACATGGCTAGGTTTTAACACACGTTTTCCATTTAGTAGAAAGTGTAATGAATCAGTAATCTGTAACCCAATAAGTTATTTATAGCTAAACTCAATTTGGTAATTTATCCCTTATTTAAAAAAATCTTCAAGTGTTTGACGTTTCACAATTAATAATCGTAAAATTGAGACTTGATTGTGGGTTACATTCTAACAACTAACAATCACTGTTAAATAGACGGCTTCAATAATCAATGGTATCATCGTTTTCAACGACAAGTAAATGCCAAACCCGGATTTTAGGAATACGTTTGACAATGGAATGATCGTTTTCCATTTCTTAAATCGGTTTATAACACGAAACTGAATTCTGTAATAATTATGGAATTTAGTGCCTCTAAGAAATAATATTTTTACCTAAACTCGTTTTAAAAACCAAATTAAAGGAACAAAGCATCGAGGACTGTAATTACATCAAACTTTTTCAAATTTGAAACGATTTTCTTATCCAACTTTCCATTTTTTGATCTTTAATGTGATACGTTTTTGTTCTTTAAAATTTGACAAATTTAGGAACGAGGTCAATTGTATACTTTATAGGATGCAATAAAAAAAGCAATAGCATATTTTAGAAGAACTTTAATACGAATTCGTTGCTTACGACTGGTGATACATAAGAAATGAGTCGTCTTGGATTGCACGCTTCATGTTAGCTATTCACTGCGTTATAAAAACTACATGGTGAATACAAGTACATTTACCAATTCCACAATGAACAAAGAACAAAGGCGAAATTAATTAGTAATCCCCAATTTCACAACTTAATTAAAGAAAACGTTTACAAATAAAAGTTTACAATTGCCATTGATTGAAAATAATTTAACCAACCTATACACCGGTACCTATACAAAAAAATTATTCAATATTGAAATTTATAATTGAGCAGTCTTTCATGTTTCTTACAAAATTCAACTTAAGTCATTAAGTTGTTGTCATGTAAAGATATTTATGAATTTTATTTTATACATTTACGAATTACAAGTCGCAGTTTTTTTTATAGTCTACAAAGCTGAATAATACCGACAGATTAACTTGGAATCCAAACCACGGCTTAATGAATTTGGGACTAATTTAATAACTATTTTTTTTTTAATTTTACCTTATTCTTATCCAAAGTTTATTACCAAAACATTTCGGTTTTGGGTATATTATAACCAATTTATTTTTGCATTATGGACATTTTTTAACTCCATTTTTTAATATTCAATAGCCACAGCAGTGCAGTGATGTGATCGCTGGTTTAGTTACAGGACGGAAATTCTGCGTTCGAATCGTGGACTCACAGAGTTTCTTAGCTCGGATTACCAGTGGACATCCACACACTGTGGTGAAATCAAACAAACGGTCTATGGGAAATTTTTTTGTTGCGCTGGAAGGGAGAAATCATCAAAAGATTGTCACTAAATCCCCTTCCCCTTATGGCAACGCTGGGTAATGAAAGTGATTTCTCACTATTAATCCGAGGAAGGTCGGCATTCACCGTTACGGCATTCCGTCCAACTCCTCGTGAGTGTTTGCAACCGGATCAGTTTCTTTTGTTGAATTATCAGCGGTTTATAGAATTCTTTGGTCTTCTACCTTATTGCTTATGATTGCTTTTGCCATTATTTTTATGGCACACCAATTTTGTTCTCTTTTCACCATCTTCTCCTCCAAATTTATTGGCTTCAGCTTCTGCTTCCATTCTTTTATCAGTCTAGTTAACGCACTCGAAGAAACTATGCTTAACTGTGTCTTCTTCTCCACAATAAGAGCAGTAATTGGTTGTAGCTCTTTTGAACCTATGGAATTACTGTTTGATATAGCCTTGTCCGGTCGAAATTTCACTCAAGTCATAAGATGCTTCTCCATGGTTTTTGTTGTACTACTTTGCTATGTTTCGTTTTAGAGTATGCGTCCATCTGCCGACTTCACCCTTGTCCCATCGTGACTGCCACTCTTCGATGGACTTCTTCCTTAGGTAGTCTGGTTTTAAAGTCGCGTCTTCTTTCTTTTCTTTCTCACCAATCCGTCTGGCCAGCTTGGTGAGTTGTGACCGAAACCTCCATTACTGGAGAGGCTTATGGTCCAAAAGTGGACTAGGATAGGGCGAAAAATAATTATTTACTTTTGTATTCTTACGAGTGGTTACTGTTCACAGCGGCGGTAGGCCAAGAAAACCATCAGTAACAACTGACCAAATTATAACTAATCCGTGCTGTTCAAAATAATTCTCAGTCAGCATTAGATAGTTTGCCTGACTTAGAACGAGATCTGGAGATTGTTCAGTTTGGTCCCTGGGTTATAAGAATTTTCTCTAATTATCATAACTAAAACTTGATTTTTAATCACTTCGTTCACTTGGTGAACTTTTGAAACTTAAATTGTACTATCCATAATGTTTCTTCCACAACCTTTTTTTATCAACCAATTAACATAATTTTTCACGTTACTTGAGTCCTCAACTACTCTAAATCCGTTAAAAATTTTGATTCTGATGGAATCAGATGGATACATAAATTGCTAGACGATAATATAGGTTGGTGAAAAAGTAATCCATTATTTTGTCGCTAGATGGTTTTAGTGACATACTATATCTCGTGATCTATTCGTCGGATCGGGTAATCCCTATACTTTTCGAAAAGATGGGAATGTGTACTAAAAATCTAATTGGTAGTTTTGCTATAGTTATAGTGCGCCAAAGATCTCTGTAAACAATGAGAAAATTTGCTATGTTTTACAGTTTTGCTTAAATATAGACGAAATGGCAAGTTAGGCGGCTGAAAATGTGAATAGTATTCATGGTCCCGATACTGTAACCGATAATTTAGATGTCAAAGATGCAGTTAGCTCTGAAAGGCCAATCATCAAAAATGTCGATAAAATGATGGAAGTGATTAAGTTAGAGCGGTATGCGAGCAGTCGTAGCATTACACTTGAACTAAAGATCGAGCACAAAACCATTTTGATCCATTCGAAGTAGGTTGGATTCAAAAAGAAGCTCGATGTTTGGGTGTTACACGAAATAACGCAAAAGAAACTTTATAGACCGTATTTTCTTCTAAAAATCCTTGGCCAACCGTCAAGAAATCGAACTACTCTTAAAACGAATGGTGACTGGGGATGAAAAATGAGTCACATACGACAATCCTGTGTGAAAATGATCGTGGTCGAAGAGCGGCAAAGCCGCCCAAACGGTGGCCAAGCCAGCTCTGTTTTTGGTGGGATTGGTAAGGAATCATCCACTATGAGCTGTTCCCGTCGGGCCAGATACTCAATTCGAACCTGTACTGCTAACAATTGGATCAGTTGATCTGGCGATTGACCATAAGCGACCAGAATAGTGCAAAAGGAGAGGAGTCGTTTTCCACCAGGACAACGCCAGGCCACACACGTCAATAGTGCTACTCGCCATAAACTCTGAGATCTCGGATGGGAGGTTTTAATGCATCCACCTTATAGACCTGTCACCAAGAGACTATCATCTTTTGCCATTCATGTAAAACTCTCTTTGTTGTGTAAAACTGGCCTCAAAAGAGGTCTGTGAAAATCGGTTGTCCGAGTATTTTGCCAATAGGGACATTGGATGTTATGAGAGAGGAATCATGAAATTACCATCACAATGGCAACAAATTATCAACAAAACGGAGCCTATTTGGCTTAAATGCCAAAATAATGGATTACTTTTACCCCAACCTAATATTTCCCCGGAACAATAAAAATATGATACATTTCTGACTACCACTGATACATACTGACTACACCTTGATTGGCAAAACTTAAAAAATGTTTAATGCTATACGATATATTTACTTAGAATCTGGGAGAAGACTGGTATTAGTGTAGCTGAGTGTTTTAAATCTAATTGTAATTTTTAGTTGATCAGGAAAAAATTAAATAACATTCTCTCCAAATTTTACAATATTTAGTAAACTGCAAAATTTTACATTAACTTTATTAATTAAAAAATTTTATTTACTACCAAATTAAAAATTTAAAATTGAAAACAATGAAATGGGGGCTATTTTATAATCGTATTGATATTCGATATCCCGTTAATGTACGTCCTATAACGTATCTAAATGTTAATTAAACTATTAAACTTTTGGTGTAATTGGAAGCGAAATGCTCTAAAAGCTACAGTTTTTAATCCTCTTTCACTAATAATAAAAATTCATATTGTGGTATAATCTGGTACAAAGCTACAAATTCACTTTTAAAATCTAGCAAAATACAAGGTATAGCGCAATAATTGGATCTAACATTTTTCAGAACTTGATTGATAACAAAGCATAATTAGAAAAGTATATTAAAAAAAACTTGTAACAAAGTATAGGGAGCTAAATCAGTCCCGTAGTAGTCACAATACATTAAAATCTGAATTTAAGTGGAAGATAGCAGCTAAACCATAAATTCAAATTTATCTTAATGAGTGATCGGTTTTGGAATTAGTATCTACTAATATATTGCGGAAATTACATCCAAGTAACTTTTGTCAACATGTTCTTGCAATATTTTATGGCAAAAAATTTTACTGTACTAATTTGGCCGAATTACTTCATATCAATTTTAACAAAAACAGATAGTGCGTTATTATTTGAAAGTAGTTGTTTGCGAATGAATCGACATTAACAAGTTTTTTAAATAAGATTTTTGTGAAATAGGAATTTCATTAGTTATAAAAGTTGGCAGTAAAGAAAATATAAAGGCAAATTCAAAATCAAAATGATTTGAGCAAACCAGAAGGGTTTGGTCAATTTAGTGGTTGAAATAAATAAAAATATTTATAGGATAAACTCGTAAGTTTATGTGGACGCGTTCCAGGTTCAAACTTTGCATTTTAAAAAATTTAATTAGCAATCAAATTTTTATAAAGTTGAAAATATGAGATAGCCATGCTTACGTTGTTTAATGTGCCTTTTGGTATGTAAACCCGAAAGATTTTACGAATATGGTGGACTCTTAAATTTAAATGATGAAGCTGTAATACATTTAATGTTTATTATATGTGCATAATAAAATTTCCATTAAATACTGATTTTATAAA
This sequence comes from Rhagonycha lutea, assembly GCA_958510855.1. Taxonomy (NCBI): domain Eukaryota; kingdom Metazoa; phylum Arthropoda; class Insecta; order Coleoptera; family Cantharidae; genus Rhagonycha; species Rhagonycha lutea. Next base: position 23,719,303 of record OY294042.1, read on the forward strand.
TAATTAGGTTGAACAATATTATTTATAATTTATATGTAAGATAGTGCAATGTTTGATGACAAGATATATAATCTGCTTTTAATACGTTTCCTAAAAGCTTGTATCCTTAAGGATTATCATACTCTTTCATAAACTAATCTGCATAAATTATGATAAAGTAGATATTTCTGAATAATCAATACATGGATGTTACTTCAGCAGGTTTAAGGCTCCATCAAATTTGTCGCAAAACAAGAAGGCGCGTACTTACACGTCACATCATCGTAAACGAAGTTATACTCTACTATATTATAAGATGAATGTTTTACTGATCAGACGCATTAATGGATTTCTGCTATACTTAGAATAGCTACCCCAAATTGGCTTTAGGCTATTAAGTACATAATTTATACTAAAACTGAGACAATGTTTTTTGATAATTGCTTGGTTAAACAAATTAAATTACACTAATAAATTAATCTAATTAATGATGGGAAAAAGAAAAGTCTATTTTTAACTAAGGGTGAAATGATCCAACCTTCATTACCAAATTAATGTTGGTAACAATGATAACTTGGAAAACTATTAAGATGCAAAAGAGCAATGAATAATAAACATGGGATAAAATTGTAATCTTGATAATAAGGAGTCACTGAAGACAAACAACGACAAAGCTTATGAGAGATATTAAAAGTGTTGATAAAAGAAATCCCCAAAAAAACTACATATTATCAAAAAAAGCCATGAACAACATAAACAAATTTGTAGAGGATAATAAGAGGAAGAGAAGATGAAGTAAAATAGAAAATGAAATTAGAGAAACGTCCTAGCTTACAAATATATTAGAACGGATAAAAGAACAAAGACAACTATTAAACGAGCGTGACGAGATAATGGATTGGGGTAGAAATATAGGAATTTTGAGAGAAGATAAACTACTAGAAAAAAAGGTTCATTCGAGGAAAAGAACGCATAAAATTTTATAGGTACTAAATAAAACTATCATTAGGAATAAAAAATAAAATTGGTGTGAATTGGATTTAATTTTCACAAAAGAAGCTAAGCATTTAACATGCATGTAATCGTGTCTCGTTCACGAACCATATTGAGAGTCATAGGTGACATGCTCCGTTGTTTTGCATCAGGTTACATAATCACCATACAAAGTTGGAATTAGAATGCAAATGAGCAATAATAATATGATAGCTAACTATGGCATGACATAATTAAAATAATGCTACAAAATTAATTAACCAAAAATTTAATCCAATAATTAATTTTTCGGCTAAAATGTTTTTAAAATTTTAGCAAAATTTCAACCGCAATCAATTGTAATCTCGTTTGTAAAAGCCACCGATTATATGATGTGAAGTCAAATTACACAGTTTGGGACATGAATATTCACTAACATTCTGTTTGAGGTAAATCGAAATAAATATACAAATCGTAATGATAAAAAATTATCTTTTAATTTATTAAAATACTTTTAAATTGAAATAAGATGTCTTATTTAGTTATTATTAATAAAACATTGGTACACATAAATTTGGGCTTTCTACCAGTACTCCAAACTATCTGTATTATTTTATAAATCAATTTGATATATCAAAAGTTATTACTTCGTTAACCTTAATGTGTGACTTGCTACGGTATGACAGTAAAATTTATGATATAATAGATATAAATCAATTAACCATTTCCAAATAATTTAAAAGATTTTTGGAACATAGCCTCGCTTTTCTGCATCAGTGTGCTTCCACGATTATGTGAAGTTCTCGATAAAGGTACTTTTACACGATAGGCAGCTCAGTTAACTACAATTAAAACAACAACAAAACAAATTTGCAACCAAGCCGGATTTAATTAAAAAAATTTTAATCAAAAAAAGAATGAAAACAATGCACATAGTGTACTAACTTTAGTATTTCAATTATATGGGTTGAGCCAAGCAACCCTAAGGATTGCGCCAACCAACACAGTTTTGTGTTTTGTTTTAAGTTAAAAAAAAATTGCTTTTTCATCAAAATAATAATAATCTCTAAGTAGCACTTTGATATAATATTCTGTATCGTTCGAGTCAGATAGAACAACAAAGAAGAAATAATAATACATTTCTATATTTTGGGGTTACCATTAGTTCCGTCGATATTTTTCAATCACAGAAATACAATTTTTAAAAGTTGATATTGTAATATTGGACTGCTTTTGATTGTTCAAGTGTACTTACAATATGGTTGCCTATCAATACCAGAAAACTCTTCTGTTCATCAATCAGTTGAAAGATACAATTTTTGAAGTGGAAGCAACAATCACAATCTGATGTTGGATGCGCTTGAAAAAGAAATTCCTTTAAAATAAACTTTTTCACATTGCGTTGTTATAATTATTGTTGATATAACATGAAGTTATTTTTCAAGTTGATGACTGTGCTATTACTCCAATATCTTTTGGTATGTGTTATTTAGAAAATGGGCCAAAAAAATTAACTTTATTATATGGCGTCATTTTTTGTACTAATAAATTTTTTTGTATTACTTACAGTTAAAGAAACTCGAGGAAATAACAATGCACGTCTTGTAAAATTGGAAACGTAAACTGTAATGCACACTATATGATGTTATCGTTGTTGCTTCGCGTATGTTTCTTTGAGTTAGCTTTTGAATTCCCATCACGCGTACAGTGTCATTTTGAACACTTTGTATTCATCGCCTTTCGAACTCTACTTGAAAGTTTTAAGTGTACGTAAGAGAAAACTGTTGAACAGGATAGGCAAAATTTAAGAAAAATATTTACTGCAAATGTTTGCTTACCAATAGCAATATCAAACAAAAATACAATTTCAACCCGAATGTTATTTGAAAATATGATAGGTATAAGAAAAAAACCATTAACACACCATATTTATCCATTTGTGTCATACAAAACGCAGTGATTTTAAGTTGCTGAAAATATTATTTGGAAACTAAATTAAGAAAAAATGATTCCATATATCTGTCAAAATAAAAATAATCTTTTATTACAATAAAAATTAATTAACTTGTTATTTATCCATCCATTTTCTGCACTTAATGGTTTTTATAATCAAGTAAGTTTTTAGTTGTCCATTTGAATTCATATGATTGTTCATATTCTAAAATCCACTACAGTAGCGACTTGATGTGATCATTGGGTTCCAAACACGAACTTCGCGAAATTACTTAGCTCTACCCTTCTTGATCTCGGTAGTAGGTACTTATTGATTTCATAATTGAGAAAGATGCACAACTATAACCTTTAAATAACTACAGAAAAATACAGTGCGTCAGATAATTGAGTAAAATCTATTCACACTAATTGAAAGATTTGTTAATAATAAACAAATTTTATTTGGTGTAAAGAAATGGTAGTTATGAATAGAGAGAAACAAATATTTGTTTAATATAAACAAAGCATTTGTTTGACCAATATCTTATAGGTTTACTATGCAGGTATACCAATATTATAATACCGACCTTTATATTAAAGAAATTAGCTCAAAAAAATCTATTTGTTTATAGATAACAAACCTTTCTCTCTGTGCACAAATTCCAATAAATTAAACTTGGTATTGAACTAAAAAGTTAGCTTTACAAATAACCAACAATTAAAATTACTACTATTTTGCACAAATTGTGTGAACATTTAAACGCAGCTTTAAGTAATATCATCCAGTTACGTATAGGTCCCAAAAATGTATAATCAATAAATAGTCAACCAAACCTCGGTTGCTTTTATTAAATGTGTTTTATATAAACACCTGAGGTTTGAATCTCTACTAAATGCAATATATTATTTTATTTCATTCTGATTCTCAGATTACTCTTGTTTGAGTAACATTTGATTTGGGACTTGGCTCAGTTCCGCACTGTGAGCAATTGTTCAAACCTCTAAACTTGTTGTCTTGAAGCTTAGCATTACGAGTATTTGCGCGTATTTTCACTAGAGATTATCTTATATTGTATAGTATTGGGGTGACGGTGCTGCTAGTAGTTTATGAGAAAGCCGTCGTCCTCGTGGTAAAGTGAAAAGTGCGTGTTAAAATGTTTTAATTTATCACAACAGATCAAATTTAGAAAAAATTTATCAGAAAAACCCCATTTAATATTCTTGTATGTTCGACGATAATTTGATCAAAATGAATTATTGTGCCATATAAATTAAAATTAAGCCTACCTTTCTATTGAAATATCTTCGGGTTGACTATCATATCCGGTTATTGATTTATTTAAAAAAAATGTTGCAAACACGAGATATTTGAAATTATAGTATTTTTAGCATAACCTGCAAATGTGATATAATAGTAATAACAAGAGCTCATGTTGTATGACTCTTAATGATGTGTGAATTACCGCACAACATTTTTTTACTCCTCTATTATCCTTAGAAAAAGTAACTTTTAGAAAAGAGGCATAAAATAATAAAAATTTCCACTAATACTTACAATTTTAATGCAGAAAACGTATGTGGGATTCACAAATCAAATTTTAACAGACTACAACTTGATTCTTAAATTGAAACTTAAATATAGGTTAAAAGTTGGTATTTCTACAATAAGACAAACTTTTCATTATTTTTGATTGCTTTAGTTTAAAGAAATTTTGCACCGAGTGCTTTTAGATACAATAAAGAAATTGAAAGAAAAATACAAACAGCATTGGAAATGCATTACGGTTCAATAAGCTTAACGTCATCGTTTAAAATGTTTTATGTAATTATAAAGATAATTATTTACATACGAATTGTGCGAATAATTCTTGTTTAAACTATTTAATAACTATTACATTATTCCACGAGAATATTAAATTTAACAATATTTGGAATTACTACATATTTTTTATTATAATTTACACTCGGGGTTTTCTATCCATATTATTTTTACACCACGTGGTAAAAACTTGATATACCACAACAAAATATGATTTATCGGAGTACTTTTTTTCAGTATATCCAATATACTAATTTGCTAGAAAACTTCTCCTTGGTGTCATTTATGGACACAGCTCTGATTGGTCCGTTAATTTATTAACCAATAAAAAGAAGTTGACGGTCTACGAAATAGGTGCATGCATTTAATTTATCACAATTGTCCCAGAGTGAAGTCAAAAGCCGAACAACTATGGCCTAATATGGTCTTATTCTCCATGAATGAATCACATCAATCACGTAAGCAACAAGCCGACTTATTAAAATTGACATTTCATTGTAAAATTTTAATTTTTGATAAAATATAAGCCCTATTTGCAATGATCCGCAAAATTCTTGATTTATTATTGCTTTTTGGACCGGTTTCTATCATTCTATATAGTGGAAATTTTTAATTTCCCTTTGATTTTTACACATTGATTGCTATCATTAGTATTTAGATTGCTCAGGCTGTGCAACGGAAATTAGCACTAGTATTATAAATATATCAACCACTCATACCCTGTATACATGCAGTCATTAGGTCGACCTTAACGTTAGATCGATCTAAGGTAGATCTGTCTTAAGTTTACCGTACTTGCGTATACATACATTTATTTAGTTCGAACTCAAAGCAGTTTTTCATACCAAGAAATTAACCTGATTGGTTAAACTGCGCTTAGTTTTAGCTAAGGCGTCTACATTCAATTTTAAGATCGACCTTATCTGCTAGCCCACGTTTTAAGCTCGGTCCAACTCAGGTCGATCTATTTCGTTAGGTCGGCTTACATGAAAGGACTAACTAGTTCAAGCCGAGTTGGATCGACGTAACGACTGCAGGTATATGTTATATAAGTTACACACCGATGGCCGGTTTCAGCAACCTTAACTTAAATTTAATCTCAGATTAAATTAACCCAGGTTAAATATGAACCAATAGAAATCGGTTTTATGACTTTTAGTCGTTTTCCATTGGTTCATATTTAACCTGGGTTAATTTAATCTGAGATTAAATTTAAGGTAAGGTTGCTGAAACCGGCCACGAATGTTACCGATGACATCTGTCTGCCATGCTCGGTCTGTGATGATCGCTCCATGACACAAAGTCATAATTTTACGTATAATTTCCATGGTCATGTAGATCACGTACCAGTTTTCATTGGGTGATCGATGGAAATAAAAGGCTATGCGCATAACTGCGTATTGTACAATTTTAAGAGCTGACACGAATCTACCACCTGATATGGAATCCAATCCAGAAATCTCTGAATATTATATATTTATACAAGAATGAAGGTTCAACTAACAAATAACTGTATTTATTAAATAACTTTTAATGTTTCCATTTATATTCAGTACCTAATATTGGTTTAGTTCCTTCTTGTTGAATTTTCCGTTAGTTGTTTTAAGTATTACATTTTTAGTTTCATATCAAAATTTGTAGGTTTAACATTTGCACATAAAATTTTTTTAATATTACTTTCAAACATTTCAAATTAAAATAATTTTTTACATTTAGCTTAAAGGGAAAATACTTTTGCTAATTAGCGTTACTTACATCTGAAAATTCTTACTCGGTAGAAAGCGGGATACCAAAACCCGAACTCTGATTTTGATTCCAATTGACTTAGAGTTCCATTCATATCAACTTTTAATGCAGATTTTGTGCTTGTGTGCTCAGCTTTGTTTGAATAAAATTTTTAATTGGACCCTCTAAAGTCTAAACCAATCGAAAATATTAATTGAAAATCCAACACAAAGAATTCAACAGCTCACCATAACTTTGTTAGATAAGATTGAAGTTTGTATGGGTTTTCTAAGGGCACATCGGTGGTTTTCCATTGCCTGTTAAGGGGTGAAGTTCAGAATAAGGCTATTACTTCGACTAGAATTTAGAGTCAGTCTTATAATCCAGAAAAATTCTGCTTTACATTCTATTTACGTACATTGAAGTACCAAAATAAATTTAACATAAACGTCAGTAAACAACAGCTTTTTCTATTGTTTAATTTCGATTTTGGATGCAACTGTTTTTAGTGATGTTTGCTTCGTGCAAATTTTCGATTTACAGAGAAAGCCTTTGGGTTGATTTGAAGTGAAATTCAAGCTTCTAACTTCATTTTATGAATAAATTAATAAATTCAATTATATGATCAAATATTACATTAATGTATAATTCTTTTTGTGAGAAATGTTACATTTTACATTGTCTCCAATTTGATCAAAATATTTTACTTTTGAGGTTCTCTATTTCGTGCTGATATGTATCGCAAGAAGTTTATTGAAATTATTGTACTTCGGCTACTTGAATTTCGTTTACAGTAATTTCATCAATTTAACTCTGTCTGAACCGTATTGGCTAGCCAAACCAGAATGGGTGCAACTAAAATAATTTTTCACCGATGTTAAAATAAACTGATCCATCAGGTGAAGATGAATTATGACATTTCATTAGAAAATAGCATCCCAACCTTAAATAAAATAAAGAACCAGTAAAAACTTATTGAAGCAATATAAAACCAAACAATCCAGAAAAATGAAAATGAGCTGAATCTCGTCTTTCGGTGCGCAGATGGTTTCTGATTATTTTTCACGTAGTCTTATAGAAAAGTGTCTGCTTATGAACTACAATCGCAATAGAACTTCCTTTCGCTGTTAAATATAACCAAAAGAAATATTGGATATTATATAAACATAACCTAAAATACCCCAAAGTCCATACTTCAATTTGATTGATTATTGCAAGTTTTTACATTACAATGCAATACATCTAACTGCTATGTGCATTCGTACGTTTTATTAAAAATTTATTTAGCTCTCAATAGATAAGAAGGAATTTTGTGTAAAGTTAAATTAGCATAATAAATTGCATAGTTTAATCCAGTGGTTTAATCACATTGCGATATATCTTAATGGCAATAATTGTAAATATTTTTGGAGCAAATTTGTACTAACGCCACAAACAACCTTAACAGGAATAATTCACATATCGTGTTGGAGAAAAGCTTTGAATCCTAAGGGAACTAGCTGAGGTATGGTTGGAATTAAAGATTGAACATAATAAGGTCTTGAATGCCGATTTGTATTGTGGTTTCATTAAATAATTTATCAACAAGAAATTGTACGGTCTTATTAGTGGCGCTAAAATTGTTTGGCTTTCTTCGAATGAAGGAAAATTTACCATAATAAATTTTAGGTTTCCCGAAAGCATTTTAAATATTAAAACTGATTAAAAAATATCTATAAAGTTCTTTCTTTTGACAATTTTACTAGCTTTTTATTACCATTACAGTATAAATCATGAAATACACGTATTTGTCGTAAATTGAAATTTAATTTATAATATTGTGGTTTTTTAATTAATTAAATACATGTTTATATTATGCAGCTAATTTTAGAATAACTAATTGCACTGTTAAGAGTAACCAAATTTACGGAAATTAAGATGAACAAGTGAATTTCGATAATTATAGCTTTCAAATTTAGGTTTAGAAGTAAAAGGTAAACCAAGTAACCAACCATAACTGTGTGATAAGTATACAGCGACAACAGTAGGTACATATTCTCTGAAGGGTCACCCATCCAAGTACTAAACATTCCATACGCCAAACTGCGTTGTTCTATTGGGAACTGTTATTTCTAATGTGCCGCAATCACTTTTTATTAAAACAAAATTTTTAATCTAAAACAGAAAGTTTCAAATAATATTAATATGATATTAATAGAATGGTTTTAAGTTTTGTTTAATTTAAGTTTCAAATAACACAGTTATAATGGTTTATTATAATAATTGAATAATATGCCGATAGAATTACTTTAAAGTGCCCTAATATGCCATATATTTTAACTTTCAAATATTTTAAATATTATTGAATAAAATCATATCCAACGCAGTATCGTTGAAAATCTCATTTTAAGGGTAATAATATACTAAAAAAATATAAGGGTAAATTTAAAATAGCCTAGATTTTACTGTTTAAAGTAAGAAATTTCAAAAGTCGCTGACATTGGAATCTATCTGAAAAACAAAGTTATAAAAATATTATTATATTTATATAATATTGCATTATATTCATTCATTATATCGATAATATTAAATACATTATAAATATAATAATATAATCGATATTTCTTTAAAATGCTCTTATAATTATATTATACTTTGTTTTGCTTCTAGAATCTTATGTAATTCATACAGACAGTGAGAATGATGTGCATGAATTGATTAACGAGATTCTCATTTAATGGTTGAACTAGGTTAATGATAAAGTTTTTGTTTGTTTCCTAATATTATTTAATATTATCTTATGCTTTCTTCTGAATGAACAGTTTTTTGAAACAAGAATTAGTTAATAATTACAAGCTTTAAGACTACAATAATAAACTACAAAGAACTCCTTTTTCTCCTGTGAAATATACTGACCATATTATTTTTATCTTTCTAAACTATAATAATATTAACATTCACATTTCATACTTGTCGGGGAAGTTTCTTAAAAACATAGTACAATCAGCAAAAACAATCCAAAGCACTGACTAGCTATGACTCTTAATTGCTCTTTAATTTCTCAGCGAAAACTCCAGATAGGAATAAACAAAATTTTAATTTTGGAAAATATAATTTTTGTACACCAAAACCAACAGATTATTCGTCATCTTCTTCAGACTATCACAGTCCACTCCTGGACGTAAGCCTCTCCAATTAATGTAGGTTTTGGCCATAACTCACCACGCTGACCAGACGAGTCACTTTCGTTGTTTTACATCCGGTAGCAGCTTACTAGGCTTGCCTTCAGATGTGCCTATAGCCCTGTTTTTGCTAACGGTGGCAATTCGTCGATTCAGATTGTTCGTAATTAATTGAAATGTGGAACCATAACAAGTTCGAATTGACCACTTCTGTTGCTTATATATGGAGACATTTACTATAATAAAATCGTCTGTCTACTCCTTACATACACGAAAGAATTACTTACAAAAAAAATTATTGACAGAAAAAACGTTTTTGCTACCTTATTAATTTCTTTATATGACGCATATGTCCCATTTAACCAAAGAAAAACACACTCCACTTTACCGGCCGACAATCTAAACCTCCATGAATTGATGCAATGTGCTCCAGTGCGATTAAATTATATTACGAAAATCAAATTTGGTACTCCGAAAAGCCAATCGTTTTATATTCATGCAATGTCAAACGAAACTTTATTTATCCTCAGGTAAAAACAAAACCAATATCCAGGTGAGGTGAGGTGAGGATCCTAACCTCAAACTTTACATTTCAAAACTTCAATCTTCGTTTTTGAAACATATCTAGGGTTATCCAGAAAATAACACTAAAATAACACTATCAAAAGTTTGCCAATTGTCGACCAAAATTTTCAACAAAATATCGCTCCAAAAATAATTTAATAACTTCCCGTATACAGGAATAGCCCAAATAATCATTCAATGATTTCCAGAATCAAATTTGACTCCAGAAAAATCAAAAATATCGCAAATTAATAACGGATGTAAATTCGTACGTCCTTCCTTTCCAAATGGAGACCGGAAAGGAACCTTGTTTCTTGCTGCCACTCGTCGAAAACGAAAACTCTCCACCTTATCTTGAGCGGGTAAATTATAATTTAATTACGTTACACTTTCATTAATTATTATTATTAGGTACCAAATCGGCGAAAAACCTACCCTAACAATTCGAAAATTTTATAATTTAAATTCCCAGAAGGGTTAATCATCCAATTATCTGAAAGAGGACAAATCTCCTCCTTATAAAATATAAGCAATCTGTTAATGGAGGTCCCCAAAATTAGAAACTCGATTTAAAAGAAAATGTCAGCATAAAAATAAAAAATTATCGTTTCTTTTTAAAATCAAAGAGAGAAAGTGACACAATTTTTTAGTAGCATCCTTATTATTATTACTGAACGGGTTGTGTTTCTTTCGAACCACTTGCACTGAAGCTCCTGGCTTATTGTACCCCGCGTTCCATATTTTACTCCAATAGTTCCGCATCTTCTATAAAGTTGAGGATTTGACCTATAGGAACTTGATTTATCTTTCCGAGAGTCGGATAGAGATAATATAGATGTTTTAGCCTTTTTGGGGCTAGTATTGTGCATACATATAGTATGTGGTGCGAAGTTTCCTCCTCCATCCCGCATAGTCTACATGCAGAATCATCTACGACACCCATTGCGTTGAGGTGCCTGTTAAGACAGCAGTGTCCGGGCTTCGCATCCCTCGTACTATTCTAAACGGCCGTCTCAAGGGCCGACTACTCCCTCCTCCCATCCCTCAAAAGCCGGTACCTGGGTTGGCTCGAGATCGTCTTACAGGGTCGAAGGACTCATGTATGTTAGAGTGTTAACGTAGTGGAGGTTCCTTTCGATCTCCCGTTCGAAGGATCGAGCTATACAGCCGGCTTGTCGTGGAGAGGTTCACTCGTTTTCCCTCATCATCATGTGCGTCCGAGGTAATAGGGAGTGATGATACTTCCCGACTCGGAGTTGTGAGATGAGAAGTGGGAGGGGTCGATCAGATCAGGCAGTGATTAGTTTTAAAATTTTTGCTTAAAAGCATTTTCTTTATTGAGAGGAGTGATTTTTAATGACACCTTTTTGTCTAGTCGTGAGTTTTTCAGATATCCCAGCCAAGCCAAAATAATGTCTCGCGACCCGAGAATCAAAAGTTTTTAAACCGGGCTTGAAAAAGGATTACTCGATTCAACACGGGCCGATTCACCCTCAAACCCCATCGGGATCACTCGCCGTTTCGTACGTTGGCAGGAGAGGATGCTTTCACACCTCCCCCCCTTTTTTCATAGTGGTGATTTTTATTATTTTCTTCTAAGAAGAAGAACTCTAATCAAGAGATTAGAGTTTAGGGTGGGGGTAAATACGAGCCTACCAAACTCTTTTCCGAGTTTTTTTCCGAGTTCTTTTCCGAGTTTCCGAGAAACAGAATAAAGTTTTTACCTTATCCGGAATCGAACCGGGCATTTCGTGTCAACAGTCACCGTACTTAACCATTATGCTCCGACCGCCCTAATAATAATATAGGTACTAGTAATTAATAATACCACAATAAGGAAACAATCTTTTGCTTTATTTATATTTACAATAACAAGACGCCACCACACGGAATAATCTCAAACTCAATATTAGACGTAATGCTGTTAATGATGGTGGCGTCACCGATAGTAATGTAAAACGCGAATATATTAAACTAGAGGTGGTTAAATTATTAATTTATTTTTTGACATAAATTGCATAAAAATGGTTAATTTTTGGATATTTTTACGCAGATGTAAACTAACTATAAAAAAATTAAAAAGAAAGCTGAAATGTAAAAATTGGCCCCCTAGTAAGTTTCCTTATTGTTTTAAAATTAGTTTTTCCCCCAATCTTTCGTCAAAAGAAATGAATATTGATGTGAATAGTCTTGTAGTTTAACGTGGAAATCGAATCACCGCACCGTACAAATAAATTTTGGCTGAGGTGAGATTGAAACCTGAACCCTTCGATCTAAAATTCATCACCCTACCATTACACCAAACCGCTTGTAAATATTTATAATATCAGGTATTGCAAAAAAAATTACAAAAGAATTCAATTCATATTTTTATAACTCTTGAAAAACAATTGAATTGGATATTTAGGAGCGACAGCATTAGCAATGTTACAAACTTCCATACATATTGCACCAACAGTCAAGTAATTGACTATACCAATTTTTATGTTTTATAAAATATTAAATTTTATTACTTATTTTATTGCAATTGTTGAAAATGCATATAACCACGTGAAAATGCAATTCAATAGCTGTGGTGAAATTACCTTATACCATGCTAATATGATTTATTAATGTGGGCGATGTGATATCTATTATTTGAATAGAGAAAAACAACATTAATAAATTTTGATCTTATTTGGAAAGCATATCCAAATTTTATCAAATCTTGGAGTCAATACAAAGCTCTCAAATTGCATTATTGAGGTGTCGGCATAGAGAGAACGTTGATCAATTCAATGTAACTCCATTCATCTTCGCCTCCATTCGCGTAACAAAACATTACAATTCATCCAATAAATTTGTGTTCAAGTTGGATAATACGTTGTTCTTATTGTTTTGTAGTGCTTTCCAAATGCACAACAATGTTCAACTTTTTATTCGTACGTAGTACACTCACTACAACTTGAATTGTATACAACACAATAATAATAGTGGTACATTGCAAAAATTAGTAGTAGTTTCAACAAATAACTTTTATTGGCGTTTTTATTATTGTTTCGACATAAATGTATACGTTCCATAGTCAATAATTTGTAATTGTGTTAAAACATTTATTTTAACTTTGGGTAGGTAATCTAATGGTTTTTAGACTACACATTTTTCTGTTGGTCTCTTCTCAACAAATAATAAAATCAAATGGACGTCATTAGAACTGACGCAGTCTATTTGGTTAAAAAAAAATCAAATTATTGTTGCTACTAATTTAATCAGGAACACTGTAATTACCTAGATAAAAAACTGTCCAATTTGTTCCTAAATGAATCATGAGATAAACCGTTTCGGTACGTAGATTCCGTTTCTCCTAAAGTAGTTTCAAAGCATGTCCACTTAATTAACCCGAATACTATCCCAAACTGTTTTATTAAAAATTCTGCAAACCACTATAAGGTAAAATTGGAAGTCTTGCCATAGTTAATCTTTCATCTTGGGATAACCGGAAGTGTCCTAAGGGTAGGAGACTAGATCGACGTTGATCACTTTCTAGGCTGCGTTGTTGGTAGCACTGGGAATTCTCTAATAAATATTTTACATACATCTCGGAGGCAATGAAGGTTACTTTAACCGATATTAAGAAATAAACCTAACGTCATTAAAAATAAAGGGTTCACAAACGCAAGACGCATTTTTCAAATATCAAAATGGTAGAAAGTGCTAAATTACAAAATTTTACTTGTATTATTTCGCAATAGTATACATAATAAAAATAATATAAAATTTACTGATCATTTTTTCCTTTTATATGGAGAAATGCATAATATGAAAGAAAAGCAGGTGTTAAGTTGGTTATGAAAACTGAAAAACTAAATTATGAATACTATTTAAAATGAATGATGCTTGTGAGTGGAAGGAAACTTGCAAAACAAAGTAAATATTACAGAATGTTTTATTTATAAAATATAAAACACATTTAAGTGTATGTATTTGAGTTCATCTATGTTAGATTGATGTAAAATAAAAATCTCATTAAAGTTACCAACAACAGCTGCTCCAAGAAGGTGAAATATTTATTATTTTAAATCTACTTTTGTACTGATGTTACAATTTTTGTATTTGAATATTGACGACCAGTATTGGAATTAAAGCAATTGTAAACTTACAAATCGATAAATTTTATAGCTTCACTCAAAGACTATTCAGTAGAAAAGTCTTGCAATAAGCTTTAAATTTTCTTCAAAGAAACTAAAAATTGTGTTTTTAGTACTCAATTTTACAAATCACAAACTTGTTACATTTCAAAACGAAAATTTATTTTCTATTTCAATACAATTTTAATTATTTAATACTACTAAAATAAATAATGAGTTTATTTTCTTACTGGTTGCTGCAGTTTTTTACACGAAGTCATTTTAATACAAGCTACTTTTAAAAAGCTAATTTAAAATATAAAAGTTAAAAAAAGATTTTACTTTCTTAGGTCTTTTAATTCTGAGAATATTGTCAAGTTTTGATTTAAAACATAATTCGTTTTGAATCAAAACTTATTCGATTTTTAATACGAGAAGGAACTAGCGCGATCAAAAAATTCGTACAAAAAAAATCAACGTTACGAAATAAACAATGGTTAAGTAAAAAATCTCGGGTTATTAGAAATTGCAATAAAACTAAACGTTTGTTAGTCAACTGTTTCGGTCATTTAATATGAAACCATCATCGGGACTGAAAAAAGGAAGAGAAGAGAAGATATTACCGGAAAGAACATTAAAAATTAATATGATCTCACACTTACCAAACAAAACTTTGAAAATGTTATTAAATATAAACGCGAATTAGAAATCTAAAATTAAAATAAAACTAATAAATAAAATTTGAGGTTCATCCTCCTTAACCCATTTGTAACTAATTTTAAGATACTGTTTGTTCTTTATAAGGTATCTTTGTTTAATTTTAATATGTTTTCTTGATGTATTTTTAATTTTCTATCCCCTTTTCTATTGTTTCTTTTAGTTTATTATTGAGCTTTGTTAGTTGGTCTCACACTCACTTTATTTTGCATTTTTATTGATTATTTTACATTAGATTTTTCAACTATTTTTTCAGTCAAATTTAATTTTTCAAAATTATCATTTGTTAAATTTTTACTTACAGTTTTATAATTATAATCAAATTATATTTATTAGTTTTATTTTAATTTTCGATTTTTAATTCGCGTTTATATTTAATAACATTTTCAAATCTTGTTTTGTTTGGTAAGTGTGAGATCATATTAATTTTTAATGTTCTTTCCGGTAATATCTTCTCTTCTTTTCCTTTTTTCAGTCCCGATGATGGTTTCATATTAAATGACCGAAACAGTTGACTAACAAACGTTTAGTTTTATTGCAATTTCCAATAACCCGAGATTTTTTACTTAATTAACATTTGCATTGGATGAGATTTTTTTACTAAACAATGGTTATTCATTAAGAGCAATTTATGCTTTACTAGGTTTTACAAATTAAGGAATTTTGATAACGAGTCGTTTATAAAAATATACTATAAATTGTTAAATAAACACTTTAAAGAAAGAAGTTACCGTTTCATAATTTTATTAAGCTTTCAGGCATGGAAAAGCAACCAGTAAGGAAATAAAGTTAATTATTTATTATAGTAGTAGTAAATAATTAAAATTTCTGACGAAACGCATGAACGCATGCCTGAAAGCTTAATAAAATTATAAAAATAATTCATTAATTTTAACTCGATATATTTTAAAATAAATCAATTAATTATTATCACGAGTTAATAAATTAATATTTTAAATATTTTTTAATTTTAAACTAAACTAAAAAATTGCACAATTTGGAAAATGTTTAAAAAAAACTTTTTAAGCAAATTAGTTTACTTTTATATGGATAGTTATACTAAATAGATTTATATGTATTTTTAAGTAAATTCAATATTTTAGTTTGTAAACTTCCTCTTTTCATACTTTAATGATCTTGCGTGCCGCATTAAATTGATTCACTGCTACCTATTGGATGGTACCAACAATATTAAAGAAATTTACCATAGATGTCAATATTTAAATTGGTATACGCCTTGAAATAGTAAATTCTTGAAAATTTGAAATTGAATTTACGTTTATATTAATCGATCTGTTTTTAATTTATTATGCTGATACTTTTATTACATCTTATCGGTGTTTTGTTATAATATTAAAAATTTTGTTCTGTCGTAAAGTTTTTCATGCTTAAGATGAATGATATTTTTTATATAAGTATTTAAATTGTTTATTTTATGCTCCATACTAATGATTTTTTTATACCTCAGTAAAAGATGGTGAAGATGTCATTAAATTACCAAACACAGCTCACTGTGTTTGCTTTTCTTCTTAATATTACAATAATTAAATTTTTCATATTGCTTTTTATGGAAACGTATTATTTTTATTAGTTACTAGTGTACATTCTATAATATTGTTGACTTTGGGCAGAACGCCAGATGCATTGCATTGCAATGCAGCAGCTTTTATCACGCTTTTATATTTGGTCACCACCAAGCGGTGACTATTAAATAAAATTTAATTAAAGAATGTTATAATGGTTTGTGTATCTAATACTAATACCCTTGCGATGGTATTTTATTACAAATATTCTATTAAATTTATGATCTTAAATGTATTTAATGAGTGAAATATACTACCAATGATTATAAACGGGCTTAATTTTAATTTTCTAATTTACTGTTCGCTAAATTTTGTATTTCGATTTTATTCATATAAAGACCTATAAGTTAACGTCAATTTAAACACAGTAACCGATTTTATTTTTATTTATATTCTAAATCTTGTTGTGATCCTATCTATTATAATTTTTAAAGCCCCACGTTGGGCGCCAATTAAATGCACCAACCGCTAAGTCATGACTTTTACCTCTTCATGCTTACAGATTAACTCTATAGATTGAAGTTGGAAATGTTAAAGATTTTTAACATTAGAGAACACTGAAGGCTGAATTGAAGTCATTAATTGTTACCGATAGTATATTCTATTTGTTCATTAATGTTGGTATTCATGACCATTTGGAGCTTAATTATTGTCAGTATGCAAGTTTTCATGCTGACTGATAATTGGTGAATAATGAGCAAACAACGACTCAATTTGCTCTTGGAATATTAAGTTGAGCATTTCTTTGCATACCTACAATGTGAAACTCTTAAATGAATTTTTTTTATTATACATTATACAATAATAAATACTTAATAAATTTAACCATACTTGATTAAATTTGCTTGACTTTTTATAACTTTTTGAAGTTATTTCGAGAATGCCTAAATATTTTAGGGTAATTTAATTAATGAAGCATTTCAAGGTAACCTTAACACTAATGTATACGTTATGATTAATTATAAAAATATGATTAAAACGTAATACAATTTTAGAGAGGATTTTTGTTAAACACAATTTTATAAGAATAAATCTTAATAAACCGTACATTTCCATTTAATTTAAAAGTAAATAGAACGTAAATAGAACGTAATATTAATAGAAATTAATCAAACTTATTTGACAGTACATCTATTGATTTATGCATTAAAACACAATGTTTACATAAATATCATTGAGCTTCTCTTGTAGATTATAGCATTCCATATTGTAGGTATTTGCTTTTCACTTTTATAATAAGTAGCATACACTATAAGGCCTTTATAACGTTCTAGCATATTATATTTCATGTTTAGCTTTAACCATAATTTACGACTTTAAGGGAAATAATCCGTGAAAGCTTCACTATCTACTACCTAAAGGTTTTATGTAACAGTTGCTCAATATAGTCCCTACTAGATGTCAAAATTTACCTCGGTATTGGCAAAATGTTGTTATTCCAACATAAATAAAATTTAGTCATAACATCACGAAACACTCTGTATATTTTATACATATTTTAAAAATATCGAACATCTTTAGGGGTAGAGGCAAAATGAAAAAATTAGCTAGCACTAAACAATTAGATATTTATGTATTCATTTAATTATTATTCATTTATTAAGCTTGTTGTAAATTTAACAGCTTTGTATTCTTTTTTAACCACCTAATAACAACAGATATGTGTCCCCTCCGCTAAACGTTTAGCAATGTGATCATTCTACTTCCGCTCAATAATAAATGTTCTCCAACGTGAGCATGGGATGCGTTCAGTAATCCCATGCATAAATTTTCAAAACTTCTTTACAAAGTTAAACTAAATATTTGTGCTATAACGATACCGTTTAATTTAAAATTTATGTTTCAAAATTTATTTTTGAACATGATACCTCTTTGTAAAACTAATTCAGCTTAATCAAAATATAATATGATCACAGTTGTTTTTTTTTTGTACCTACTATAACGTATTTCTTATCTTTCCCGAAAGAAAAGTATGATTAGCGAACTTCGATTATTTTCATAACATATTACTACTATTATACCGGACAGTTGTTGTAGCGGTTTGCGGGAGCATAAGTCGATTTAAAATAATTGTGATTTAAAAGATTCAAAAACTGACGGTACTAGAAAATAGACAGCTCAAAAAAAATGACTTAATTACCTGACAATATTCGATGTTTCTAGAAACTGAACAACGAAAATCATAGGAATGTTTCCAAATAATTCAAAAGTTTATCAAATTGGTTTAAATTTAACTGATAACTACGTGATCTAAAAATCTATTTGCATTAAATTATAAATTTACGCAGTACGAATACAATAAATTAAAGTTTAAACAATATTTTGAATTTTTAACTTGTGAAAATCACATTATGAAATCTGACAAGCCCAAATGAGAACAAAATACGTGTCTATGTAGTTTAAATACAAGCATTAAATTTTTATATTATCCTGCAATTTATTTAAAATAATTCATGGTATGGTAACAAATCCAGTGAATCATCAAACATGAAACTTGGGATTTGGTCGATCATCGAACTAACCAGGATGATTAGGTAGTCTATCTACCTAATCTAATAATCTAAGTCTAGTGAAAAGGTATGTTTACTAGAAAATAATCACTGTACGGTTTAAAACAATCTGGTTGAAGCTGGTTTAAGAATCTTAATGGAATCCTGTGTGAATTTAACGCTAAACTAACAAAGGTTAGTTTAGTCCTGCTTCACCGTTTGAAGTGATTGATACTGATTCTTATATACATAGACAATAATAGTAATCACGAGAGATCTGACGTTGATATGAAGGTCAAACACATTGCGAGAATTGCAAAATGGTGAAAAGGTATGTTTACTAAAAGAAAATCACTGTATGGTTTACGACAAGCTAGTAGAAGCTGGTTTAAGCAGCATAACGGAATCCTGTGAGAATTTAATGTTAAACTAACAAAGATACACCCCTGCTTATACCGATTGGGCCGACGGGAGGCTATCGTAGTGATTCTTGTATATTATATAGTCCATATCGTAATCGCTTCAAGAAAGGTAATTATTAATCTCAGGAAGAACTCTCCAAAAAGGCTTTAAATTAAAGATATGGATTGATATGTTGAATCTTGGTAACCCGAATCCAAATAAGTTGCGTATTGAAATCGAATGGCAGAGAACCTTGATATGTCACTGAGCGGTGAAAATTATAAAATATATATTGTAATGTTATCGAAGTACGAGCATTGCGAGGTCAAATAATTAGTTTAATTTCATGAAGGGTTGAAATTTACACCCATAAAAAAGTTGAACCAGATTGCACACACAGGAGCTAAGTTGTCACTATTAACACACAAACACATTTTTCTTGTTATGAACAATCTTGTGTGGGGCGTGATAAAGTTTGAGTGAGGTTTGCGACCTGAAAGCAGATATTTGTGTGAGTCGAACAATTTTGAATTCCCGCCAAAATGGATTTTTTACCTTGAACTTGTTGTAAAGTTTTGATTGGAGAAGAGTGTTCCAAGCAGACGTGGTGGTAATATCCGGCCGTGATAAGAAGGTCGCCAGCGAGCATTGAGAGCGGCCAGGCGTGTAAAATTTTTGATGGCAAATAATTTTCAAAAATACCAGTGGAAAAGTTTGAATAATTTACCAGTAATAAATTCAAGTGGCGGGAAAACGTGTAGCGAGTGTTTTCTTTTGTAGGAGACCTGGAATTGCGAATTTGAAAATTTCCAGAAGTTTTCGTTAGATTTTTTTGATAAGCCGCCATCGCCATTTTGGAAATTGGATTGCCTTGCATTTTGTTTGGATTTCGTATGAAGCCATTCATTTAGTAAACAGTTTATGGAGCACGTCTATTTATTCATTCCACCTGAGAATAGCAAATTTAATTATTTATAATATTTGGGGTTATGAAAGATGTACGATGAACGTAAGGTCATATGGACTTACCAGAAGCGAATTTTTTTATGGTTGCCACAATCACAATATTAAATAGTCAGCAACAACATACACGGTCCAGGAAATATGGTCGCAGATGTTTGCACAATTTCGATCAACAGGTTCGAGTTCAGCAAGAGAGGATAACATTTCTGCTACTGCGAATTTGACAGTTTTTTAGATGTCAGAGCAGAATTATAAATTTGAAGTGGCGTCTCGTGAAAAAGGGGTATATAATAAAACAATTTATTTTGAATATAACAATTATTTGATATGCTTACATTTTAACATTTTTGCAACTTGAATAAAAGGCAAGATAGATAAGTGAAGACCACAATAAATGCGTTTGTTTTCTGTTCAACGTTGACACATAATACACACAAGAAGCTCCACAACGATGAATGTATCGATTGGTTTTCTGGTTCGATTATTTTGATTAAATTTGATTTGTTCATAAATAATTATTTTGTCGATGCATACGTCTCATTATTTCGATTTTACAACGCCGAATTTAAAACCATTTGTTCAATAAGGAACGACAAGCTAAATTTTGATAATTTTATTATAATAGCATACCTCAGTTTATGCATTAATAAAGCGAGCCGAGATACAAACAGTGCAACCCCAGCTAAGGTTAATTTATTCAATTTATTCAATTTAGATAATAAAGGAGAATCTACTTGGACCACCACCCATAAGCTTTCAATACTTTTAAAGCGAATCCAAGACCCAATAGAGATAAGAGTCAGACAACATCTTTATTACTCTGGTTACGCAGGTAATCAGACAGTTCTTTTGCTTTACTTCTATTAGCTGCCGCAAGCCTTCTACGTTGGCAACTTTCCCGCGCAGTAATTTGTTTGCGCATAGAGAAAAACGTTACAATATATTATATACGTCGTTTGTTACTCGCCCTAAACCGCACCTTAAGATATTTGCTAGTACCACATATATTTAACGTGAAAAATTAACTAAATAAATTGATTTTATGAAATATGATCTTAAAAAAGAAATTTTTTCAAGAATAGATAGTTTTATCATGAATCATGATTTTATGAGATTTTAATATTCTTCAAATTAAAGAACAAAACTTTAAGCGGTTTAATTTCAAAGTAATATAACCAGGATGCCATCTAAAAATTTCATATTAAGGTGGCAGTTTAATTTACTGTATTGTACACCTATACCTTTAAATTTATAATTTTCTTAAGCATGTGATTTTTCACCACTGTAAGTCATTGTATGTTTTTTGAAATATATTCTAATAGAAAACCGTAAGTCAAAAATGACACATGTAAATAGTTTCTCGCCGTTTTAACTTAGTAACCAATATAAGTTCACTGAGTTGAACTTATCTTGAAAATAATAATATGAAATTGGCTGCTCCATATGCGCGCCATAAAATAGTAATATTAAAATTTGAATTATTTATAATTTAATTCAGTTTTTAAAAATACATAGAGGTAAAAATACATAAAATGACAAAAGAATACTTTTAAAATTGTATCATAGAGTCAATTCTTGTAAATTATGTACATTATATTTTTATAATCGGAAGTAACGTAAACAAGGGCATAAAGCTTAACATTAAATCGAAATCAGAACAAATAATTTTCCACTATACTAAAGTACTTATAAAATTACCAAAGAGTTGAATCTACAATCCGGTATAATTATTTGATTTCCCAAAAGGTAACGATTGTTTTCATCTAGCGGAAGATTGAATTTCAAAATTTTGAGTTTCTAAAATTCAAAAAATTGAAGAAAACACAAACAGTTGCTGACAAATAAGCTAATGAATTGCCACTAATAAAGTTTTTAAGCAGCTTAAAAATTATGGCTTCATTCTAGCGTAGCTTAATAGGGAATCCTTAGTAGAAATTTTCCCGATATGATGAGAAATTAATTTAATTGGAAAGCAATTAATATCTAAGACTGAATAATAATAAAAAAAAGTCTAAAACAACATTTCCGTTTAGGCAAAGATATAGAAAATCAAACAACGAAATAGGGGATAATTAAGTGGTTGTTCAATAGCACAACAAAACTGAAAAGGCAATGATATTTACTTAATCTTGCCGCTGGGTACTAAAATGGGCATGGTTCAATTTCGCTTTTGGTATGCGCACCAGGAGTCAGTCAAATTATCCCAAAAACTTGGTGAAAATGATACTTTTTATTACAATTAGTTTCTAACAGCAAACAATGGTAAAATCGGAAGAACTACAAATACATTGATTATATTTGAACTAAAGTGTAAATAAAAAATGCATATTGATAGATCATTCCTTAATTCAACAGAAATAATTCACGTTATATCGGAGTAAGTAATAAAAAGTATATTTTTGCTTTTATTTCGTTTCTGCAGAATTGAATGACAATCTGAGTCATCTGTTTGGGTAAATATCCAAAGGTATTTTACTCGTATTTGTAGATAATCCACTTTTATCCAGATTTATCCAGCGATAAATCTACACTAAAGTAAAGACATTACGATGTATACATAGAGGGACCGCCAGGTTCTAAAACATGTTGCAAATTTTTTGCCAACTTTTTTGCCAACAAATTCAACAGTTGGTTTTATGCGCTTCTTGGTGAGCAGTATTATCACTATGTTACAATCACATCCCTTATTTATTTATTCATTTATTATCAACCTAAAAAATATTTCAGAACCAATCAGAGGTGAGTAAGGTGTACTATAATATGTTACCGCGAAAGTGGATTGTTAGGAAATGTATCATAATGTATGTATAATAAATCAATAAGTACCAATAATACCATACAATTTCTGCTATAATGTGCGGTCTGCCAGAAAATTTAAATAGATGCGGAAAAATTTTTCCAAAACTATAAGCTCGGTACTTATTGATTTAACGATGATAGATCCGAGATTTGCCGTAGTTGCCCTCCACTCCGATCCCCTACGGTCCGAACGCTCCGAGCCGCTTTGACTAACGTTGTACTAACTAAGGATATCCTCGTCTAGACTAGTCTTTCTCGGCAAAGTGTGCTACTGGGAAGGGATGTTTTTGGAATAATTATGCTTCAGCTATTGAAATTTTATGGTATATTAATAGATAAGGTTGTTTAATTGACGATGCGATGAGCGTGGAATCCGAACCACGGTATGGCTAAGATTTAAACTCACGATCACCAGGCGCGGTTCAATTTCTACTCCAAACTAACATATTATACTAATATTTATGAATACATTCCAATTGAGTAGAAAGAGAAAGATGAACTCATTTACTAAATAGCTTTTAAGACATTCACAGAAAAACAATACGGGAAACAAGCATAATTATTGTAAGCAAATACAATAGAGGTACTTCGAGCAAAACACTACCGATCAAAATAATTATTATTTCTTACAACAGGAAAACAAAAACTAATTTAGAAAATGCAATATCTTCAAAACGGTGTTGAGACCCGATCCAGAGACTTAATTGAGTTCTAAGTTCCCGTGTTGAAGTAATCTAATGGCCTCTTCAAACTTGAACTTCTACAATGAGTACTAGTAGGTGTAAACTGAATTCAGACGGTGAAGATTAAAGCAAATCTATAATAAGTATTGGCACTTAGAAAATCCAACTACGTGGTAAAAATTATTACCGGTAGTTTGGCTAGGAATTGGACTACGGATGCAATAGTCGTGAGCTTGATTCTCGACTACTCTAAATTATGGTATATGTATGGCTAATATCCGAGAACTGTAGATTTATAAATTTTCTAATTTATATTTGCTTAATAAGTAAGAGAAAAGCGACAAATTGATTTAGAAAAGGAATGACTATTGAAAATGAAAATTGGAGAGAAGTTTTTACTAAATTTGAATAGCGGCTTTAATTCGTAATGAAAATGTAAGTTTGTTTAATACGGATGTCAATGGAAAACTTAAATTTGTAGAATGAATTGGTATAGATAATGTCAATGAGGAGAAAGGTAGCATTGTACGTGACGCAACGTTCCAATAAAATCGTTGCAGTAGTAGTTACGCTTGCTTTCGAGTGTAAACGGTTGATAATAATAGAGGAAAAACTTGAGCCCCAGTTTACTCAATAGTAACCAATTAGCTCTTGAAATAGCTTCCCAAGTTATCTGTAGCTGAAGATATTATAATGTAGTATATAATTTTTTTAAATTTGTATAATGCAGATAATGCAGTAAATTTAAATTAGATCATGTTTGCGTAGCTGCAACGAAGAAGCAAAGGGAAAATAAATTTTGATTAAATCAATATTGTGTGTGAACATATAGACGCAAAATTAGCCAAACAGCAGATACTGTGCGTGATAAATGGAACTAATTGGGTAGAATGTCCTGTGTACTTGATCTAAGTTTGTATAGATAAGCTTGTTAAGGCATGCGAACTAAGCGGTGACAAACGGGATACACATAGTTTAATATTAGTAAGAAAGTCACAGTTACGATATTAGCTTCTGAATACATTACAAAGTTAACACAACAAAACACTCTTGGTTCAACTTCTTACGTTTTATTTTATTATCAATATACTACGAGCGACTTACAGAAAATCACAGTTACGATATTAGCTTCTGAATACATTACAAAGTTAACACAACAAAACACTCTTGGTTCAACTTCTTGCATTTTATTTTATTATCAATACAACTACGACCTGCTTACCATTTACTGCACAATAATCATAATTACTTCTAAACTTGTTCTTGCACTTGTAATAGCAGCCTCATTCAACTAGGTGAACTTAACTGTCCGTTAACTTAAATAGAAAATTTGTGTGAATTTATATTTGTTGGATCCACCTATTTCGTGTTATATTAACTCTATAGCTTTACCACTTTAACTAACGGTGCTTTTGTTCAAAACAAAGTTTAATTTTGCACTAACTAATTTAGTATTTATAATTTAATTATTTATTCAAATATAAATAACGCCATAAAAATTTTAAATATAACTATATTAAAATTTACAATTGCAAAATTATAGTTACTTCACAATAACCAATAAGTAGTATGTGCAACATCAACATTATAGTATAAAAAAAGTATTCATTATTATGAATAACTACTAATAAAACCGACTTTTGTAAAGATTTAGTCATAATATAAAAATATTTAACTCTAAAATTATTTAAAATACACCAATTAATTTATTCTACTTTCTACGGCGAACACATTGAAGAGATACGTCATGCATTACCGACTGAGGGTGCTAATTATCTTAGACAAAGAAGGAATCTGCAGTCTATCTATTTCGAACATCGCCAAACTAACACTTTCACAGCTAAACTTAGGTTTTATTTTCTAATAATTTTCAATCTGTAAGTCGGGAGTTGGTAGAGGACAGTATATTATTTTTAAAATATTTATGACATCTAGTGCAAAATTTGAATTTTAAATTCCATTTCATTACAGTTTATAAAAACTGCATCAAGATTTTTAGACATACGTGGGGTACCTTTTAAGTTTTTACAAAAACTAGGAAAAAAAATTTTTTTGGAACAAACTGTTTGATTGTTTTTCAAAATAATATTCGTCTTTAAGTAATACACTTTTGCATACGTGAAAACCAAGTTTCGAAACATTTTTTCCACTCTGAAGATGGTATCTCAAAAACCAGGTTTCTGAAGACTTCAACTGCTTCTTGATGTGATGAAAATCTTTGTCCACGCATTTTTTGTTTGATATTGGGGAACAACAAGAAGTCGTTAGGCTATAAATCGGGCGAATACGGGTAATGAGTCATTAATTCGATGTTTTTCTCCTTCAAATAAGCAATTGTTTGACGTGCTGTGTGAGAGCTGCCATTGTCATGATGAAGAATGATGCTATGTTTTTTGTTGTTTTTCCTGATTTCGTCGATGATTTTTGGCAAACAAATTGTCGTATACCATTCAGCATTCACTGTTCTTTGGTCCTCCAAAGGAATGGTTGCGACATCATGTCCAGTGACACTGAAGAAGAAAGCGATCATTTTTTGGAAGTGCTTCGTGAACGAACAACTTTTGTAGGATTCGGTTCGTCTTGAAACACCCACACTGTGGATTGCTGCTTGGTTTCCGGTTCATATGAATATATCCAAGTTTCGTCACCTGTGACGATGTTGTATACGGAATTTGATTCCTCGGTCAAATTTTTGAAGCATTTCCTTACACCAATTAACACGAACCTTTTTTTGTGCTTCAGTCAAGTTATGCGGA
Source organism: Rhagonycha lutea (assembly GCA_958510855.1). Lineage (NCBI taxonomy): Eukaryota > Metazoa > Arthropoda > Insecta > Coleoptera > Cantharidae > Rhagonycha > Rhagonycha lutea. The sequence goes on from OY294042.1 coordinate 23,745,953, forward strand.
ATCCATCGACAGCAGATCTTTTTTACCGCTAAATGTTCATGCAAAATCGATTGTATTGCAGTCTTCGATATGCCTAAAGATGCCTCTATTTCACCATATGTCACATATCGATCTTCTACAATCATGTTTCGCACAGCATCAATGTTATCTAGAATAACAACAGATTTTGGTCGACCTTCACGAGATTCGTCACTGACAGACGCACGACCACGACGAAATTCTGCAAACCAATTATATACTCTCTTTTCTGATCATGCTTCGTTACCAAAAGTGGAACGAAGCGATTCTATGCATTGTTGTTGAGTTAGGCCTTTGCTAAAATCGAAGAAAATCATCCAACGAAAACCTTCACGTGAAATTTCCATTTTTCTCACAAAATTGTTTTTTAAACACTCACTGTAAACAAACTACTTCGTCAATTTCTAACCCTTCACTGGTGTCACAATAAAAAATGTCAAATTTTACGAAAATAGTAATGACAGATTTCAATATCGCCATCTAGTGGTCGTTTGTAAAAACTTAAAAGGTGGCCCTCGTATGTAGACTAGGTACTAGGAGAGTACCAGGGGGTGAAATCGAATTAGATAAACTTTACTTTATTGTAAAGACTACACATTATGACCATTTAAATACACGGTTACTAAAATCGACATGCTATATAAAATCTTGCAGTATAACTTGACTGAACCATAATTGTGCTGATGACGTTTCAATCACTGATTATCAAAACGTCAATTTTCTCAAGAAATTTTACTGAAAATGAAATTAACCACAATTGCCTGCAAAGTACGAGTTAGAGTTCATCATTATAGCGCAAGGAGCAGAATCCTTCATGTTCAATTAATTGACCAACTTATAATTCTTATAAATCAAATTATATTGGTATTAAGTTTCAAGTTCATTCTAGAAAAGTATAACTAGAAATTATTATTTAAAATGCATATAAGCTTTTAAAAATTTTAAACGTAGTAGATAACCTGCATTTAGGACGTTACATAATGCATCAAAGCACTATGGAACTAAATAATTTTCTCGCTTTATCCATATATTCCAGGTATGCCATTCCATTTAAAAGAATTTAATTGTATGGAAATAATACACATTAAATTAATGTAGACTTTGTATCGACTCTGTGTTTTGTGTTTTGTTCGTTTAATAAATTCCATTGTAAAATTATTATAAGACTTGATAATCAAAATATTGAATTATTAATTTTTGTTGATTTTAAAGTTCAACGGTGGCATGCAAATACTAACAGTAAATTGACTATAATTATATCATTACATATTTTGTACAACAATTATTGCACGCACAGCAAGAATTTTATCCTTCCTTTTGAAATGTTTTTAGTTTAAAGTTTCCTTTTTGGTTTCGTTATGCTATTAATTAACATCAAAATAATATTGTATTCTTTCATACTGGTTTCCATTAACTTTTACTCCTCCCCTTTTAAAATTCAAATATTCAATTTAAATTCCTATTTTGTTTTAAGCTAAATCCGCATATTGCCGATTAAATTCAACAAAATCAATTGTGACACGTTTTATGCGGAGAATTTTATATACCAAGAACAAAATTGACTGATAATTATGGAAATTAGATTTCCTATAGCAGCAAGTAATTGCTCACGCTATGGTGATATCATAAACATACCATAATTATATACGCTACCATAGCGTGAGTAATTACTTGCCGATATAGGAGATATAATATCCGTAATTGTCAGTTAGTTTTGCTGTTACATTCTCATTACTTCATGAATTTTGTAAAAATACAAAAATCACACCTGAAAGTGTCAACAACGACATTTACATGTTTCAATCTTATTAGGATATTAAAGAGATATCTGTGACAACGAATTTATTTGTTGCTGATATAAGAATTTTACTGAAAGGATTAAATTTTTTAATTTCCCATTAAACGGATAAGTTTGTGTCCAACCCTGTTGGACCAATGACCGAATAATAGTCCTTCGCACGGTTAATTGAAAAAGTGGTTCCGTGTTACAGTTACTTTTCCTTAAGAAATATATAAATTTTACATTTATTGATCTTTGTAGAGTACTAACATTTAATTGTATGTTGAATGAAATTATTAATTTAATGCTTGTTACAGAGACTGCAGGGTAGTGAGAGATCCGCAAACATTAAAATCAAAAGGATATGGTTTTGTTTCGTTTATTAAAAAGGCGGTAAGTGTGCAAACTTTAATATTATTACATTCTTGCTTTTGAGAAATATTAATTTGTTCCATTATTATCAGCAACACAGAAAGCAGCCGCTCAGCTACTGTAACAAATAAGCAGCTATGAACTGTTGTGCTGTTGAGTGAGCGTAACAAACTACATAATGATCATAAGACAATTTTTTGCAAAATATTTTAATAGTTCACACTTCTAATTACGTGAAATTGCATTAAATAATTTTATTTTCAAGTTTTTGATAAAATTAGTACGGCAAACTCGACGATTTACCTTTGAACGAGATAATGTGCAGGGATGTAAGGTTTTTTTAAAATAGATAAAACACGGCCTTCTCCCGAGTTCGTGACTATATTTACCCTCTGTAATCAAACCACACCTTCGTTGCACACATTCACTCATTCATCTGGGAAATCATAACACCTTCCATTATAGTTTTTTTAATATTTTAATTTAACTGGGCAACCGTTAGGGCTACGTCAGAATAGGTTATAAATCTTGGCACAAAATGCATATTTTATAAAGGTAATGCTGATTTTTTTTAAAGTTTTTGATTAAATTGCTTAACAGCCTTTAGGTATGCGATGACTTATTAATAAAAACTGCAACCACTGTGTTAACAGTATACCGCAATTTTTAGCTATAAAAAATTCATTTGTTGCTTCGAACTTTTCATGCAATGAACTGCAACTAAACTACGCTTTCAAACAGAAATTCATTAATTTATTTTTGTATAATATCTACAATTATACCACCACATTTGTGTTAGTTACTCAACAATTATTTAATGTAATTAAATGAAAATTCATATTTCAACGTTTCAGTGAAGTCCTACATTTGATACATCTTTTATGTGGAAATACATCAAAGACAAACAAAAGCTGACGCGTTAAATAGTTAAACAAGTTTTGGTTATCCAAATCTGGACCAATAGTTTTGGATACATTTTTGATACTTTAACGAATCGATTCTATTATTAACAAATGCGATATCATATTAATTTCCTGTTCAATTAAAATGAGCGCCCAAACAATTACACTTCCGCCACCAATTGGCAATCCAAAACATGTAGTTTTCATTCACATAATTGGAGATCACTTTATAGTTCTGTCGATAGTTGATGAAAAAAATGTTACTGTGCATCAGATGATTTGAGCAAACCAAAAGAAGTTATAAAAGTCGATTAACAGCTGACTAACATCTCCAATAATAACTAATTGACAGCTTGCAATAACCACAGTTTCAAATCTAAATTGAAAGTCATCAAAGTTTAGAAAGAAAGAAATTACGTTGATGATGAGGCACATTGATTAAGTTTTGTTACATGAAGTTGTTTATAACTGTGACATAAAATTAAGAAAATCTTTGAGATTGGGACTTTGAGGATTAAGACTTCTTATTGTTAGTTCATCAAACACTACTCTCATCTAATCAGCTGTAATTTGTTGCATTTGCATTCATTTCGTTAGCTGCATCGTTGCTAATCATTACATATAAATTACCTGTTCAGTTCATTTCTAGCTTTTGTTATCACTTTTCTAAATCTCATTGCTGATAGTCTCAGTTCTACATAAGATTCCGTTCCGTTTAGATTTCGGTTGTTTTTATAACTTTATTGTCATTATAGATAAACTGTTAAATTAGTAAACATTTTGATGACGATTACGATGTCGTAAAAATAAAAACAATTGAACAACACGCATTCGAGTTATTAATCAAAACCTTAATATTATATTACATTGTATGTTGGCAAAAAATTTATAATTTGGACATACTAACTTTCTAACAATTAACAACTACAAAAATATTATTTGAATTTAATAATAACGTTTTGACGTAAATACGTCTGTAAAATCTGTAACATGTTTAAAAAAAATGTAACAAAAACTGTTGACGATGTAACGATTCCAACACAAAATAATTACCTACGTAGCACAAATATTGGCGCAATATAGCTTCAACATTGATTTCCAATATATTGGAAGCATTATTTTTAAATAAATTGAAGCCGAGGATTTGAGGTTATGTTCGGGAGAGTCGTCTCTTGTAACATAACCTAACCATACAGATCCTTACTTGTTTATTAATTATTTTAGGTTGGTATTAGCGCGGTGCAGTTTAAAATTCATTCGTTTGAACCTGACGCATGCGGATGTTATATGATTTCATCACCTAAGTCAAGGTTAATGACAATTTTATTGTAAATCCGCATGATCCAGGATGAAACGAACGCATTCTGAACTGCAGCGCGAACCGTGAATTACTGGATTAATTAATTTTTTATGATTTTTAAAAGTATCTTTAATTTAATTCAAATCTTTATTCTATTTCTATCTTAAAATTGAAAATAAATTGTTTTGGTCAATAAACTGATGAGCTGATGGATATCAATGTGGATAATGTTTCTATTATTTTAATAATTCAATCATTTTATAGATTTAATATTTAGGAGGGAAACAATGCAATTTGGGTTAATCTGTATTATAGAATTTCAATTTTGCTTAGGTATATAATTTCGTGTGTGTCAATAACTATCATTTGGCAAAGAAAAATTAACTAAATAATTACCTTTTTAATCAAATGATTGAAAGGTTTCAGGCAATTTGTATTTGTGAAATCCGAACCAAAGCATAAATAAAACCTTAGAATCTTGTTCAGTTTCTTCTCTCAGTGGCCCCCACCATCCTACCGATTTGGTTGTTAGTTAGCATTAATATTGAAGGTACAGTTTCCACCAATTGGCTTGGTTAGCGTAGCATCCATATGATGGAAATGTGTAAGGAAACTTATTTTTTAACATATTAGGTCTAAAAATGTTAAAAACAAATTAAATTATTGTTTTAAGGCTGAAACATTTTATGATAATTTCTTGATATTAACAAATAGATATTACGTATATCTGCTTTAACCGGATATATAAAACGGCGAATTATTACAAGCTCAAGCTTTAACTGACGATATTTTATCGTTTTTAGAACTGGTCAAGCGTTTATAGTTTGGGAAATTCAGTTCAGTTCTCTAAATGTTAAGTGAAATACTATTTGAAACTTGCTGGTACTGAGTAGAATTTTTAAAAATTGTACATTGTCTGCATTTGTAGTGCTTGACCTGTTTTACAGAAATTTATTTCTATTGGCATTTTCATTTGATCGGTTTACGAGTTGATACTACATTTGGAGGTTAACGATGTGTTTCAAGAATTAATATTTCAACAAATAACTTAATCCATATTCTGTATTGTTTACTGTCCTCCATTTTATTTTATTTAGTTACTACATTTTACGTATTTCATAGTTGTACTTTTATTTCTCACCCCTATGTATACTCAATTTCGAAATTAATGTTATGTATTTAATTCTGTTCTCTTTAATTTTATTGCTTAAATTAAAATGTAAATAAATACCTGCATATTACAACATGATGCTCCTTTTGTTGCAGTTTTCAAATCACATAAAAATAATTAACTTCTCGGTACATTTTGCTTTTGTTAAAATTCAATACGGCAATTATTTGGGATTAATACCTTTGGATCCGTCTCAGCGGTCTTCATTTGTTCTCATATTCGAACATTTAATAGAGTAATCGATTTATTTAATTAATACTTCCTGTAAAAAACGTTTTTGTAAGGTTTTATTTCAATATGAATACTTATTAATTCCTGAACTTTGCCTACTCAAGTTGATGTAATAGGAACCACCTCATAAAATTTCTTTGTCAAGATGTTGATGCCGGTTTAATAAATTGAATTTTCGTCTTTATATTTTACATTAATTATTTCCAATTAACTGCGAAAGTAATTTTTGATTAAGTAATCCAAAATAATTTATTAAAAATATTCTGTTGCTAGTGAAAAGGGTTAATTTATTTTTAGTTGAAATGCGGTCAATGAGACTGTCTCATTGTGAACTCTTTTTCAGAAAAATTCTGAATTGACACATTGTAACAAAATGTTTTGAATGGAAACCAGAACAGTGGTCAATTTTATCCACCAGAAACAAATTAATGATGTCCAATTAATTACATTACCTAATTGACTGATAGGTTTTCCTATTAATTAATAATATAAAATTAACTTGATGAATTTAAGCGGTTAAACAAATTTTGCTGAATTAAATTTTGTATTAATGTACGAAACCCATAAATTAGATAAACTATTAATTTTATTCTGTGAACATAATCTTTGTGCTTGAAGATGGTCTAGTAAAATATAAGGGTATCGTAAAAACTATGAATTAATGGGAACGTTGATGAAACCAGTTCCGCTTGTTTACTACTACAGCTACGGATAACATTTTTTCGTACATTTAGCCAACTAACTAATCAATTTTGAGGTTGTTTTCTTTTAACCAATAAAAAATTATTGTTGATTTGGGAATATTAGTAAGTTCAACACATGTAAAATTTAAAAAAATTGATGAATATTTTCACAATTTCATTATAATATTTTGAAATTGCATTTATAACACTAACCATTAGGTTTTGGAAGGGAAAAGAATTAGAGATGTAATGTAAAACATCAGGAAGTGTTATGCTTTTAGGAAGATTACATTGTCACTATATATGCGACCATTTCATTTTTGAATAGACAATTTCTGTTTGACATTGTATTCATTATTTCTACTAAGATTGCTTGTAGGGTCAACATAGTCTGAAAACGACAAGTGGAGAAACGAATCTCTGTCACTACGGTCGAGTAAAGATGCAAAGTACGGTAACCGCAATACCACCCTCCACAACAAGTCTCCCAACGAGATGACCGGCCATTTGCCCAAAATGAGATCCATAACGTAGACATGTAAACCCCCGTCATTTCGACATTTCCCACAAGCGTAAAAGCCTTTACACGGAAAGATATAAGATGACATTTCAGGCTCTTGCTAAAACTTGTTCTTTCTCTCTTTGTCCACAAAATTTAGCTAATTAACGTAACTCTTCTTTTATACGTAAAATAAAAATCTAATGATATGGAAACACATTTTTATACTCAATTTTATTTATACAAAAATGCAAACTTTTTGTATTTAATCAAAAATTATCCTTAATAACAAGGAACGTTAAATAAATTGGAGTAGGTTTAGAATTTAATTCATTATCGATTAGAAAACTAACAGAATGAAATCCTAATTTTAATTTAAAAAATTGCGTAAGTTATGAAGTATCGGAACGTTCAAGGACGAACTACAAAACCTGATTAAGCAGTGGTTGATTACGAAAATGTAACCCATAAAGCGTTTGTTTAGGTCCTATGAAATTTTCAAGCTAAAAATAGCTACAAATTTTAGTCCAAATTATTTATTACTGCAATATCTGCTTCTCACACATAAAGGCCTTCAATTTGTTTCGGAATCCTTTTACATTAGTGATTTCTCTATGTCGAATGGAAGCTCATAAAATAATATACTATTTTGCCCATAGTTTTCGCTACTTTAGGTTGCGTAATTTTGAATTTCGGTAGAGGTGGTTAATATCCAATCAAAATATGTCGGCATTAATCCATGTAATGTTTGATACTCAATCAAACTCGCAATATCGAACCAATTACTCCTTTCTAATAATTGGCTCATTTTGATATAAAATAATATCGTATCAAAATGTTACCAACTTTACTACAAAATTAAATTATACCGTAATTTTGATCTAATTCAGCAAAGAAGTTTCCAAATAACATGATGCTACATCCGCACATGCATTCGCCCGAATAACTCGGCGAATCGTATGTAGGCGAATTACAGACATAGACAGGTCGCACTTTACAGTTGAATGAATATTTCAGCATCATTTTAAATCTTACAACCGCCAACGCCATCTTCATTTTGCGACATTTATTTCGGTAAGAAACAGATAATTTTTTACCGTTATTACCTCTTTTTACTGAATTCTAATTACATTTTTTATATTTTAAATAACATAGTTGTAACCTCGTACGATTTACAGGCACCATAAATGTTTTACAAACAACCTGCAATAGCAAATTATTATATTCCCTATACGAATAAACTAAAAAGCACAAATTTATAGAAAAAAAGTAAAAAAAAGTTGTTAAAAGAAATTTACAAATTAAACTAATAATATTAATTTATAATCTTTCAAAACTGTTCATGATATTTCAGCAGCCTGATGTTATATAATATTACAATTATTTTTGTGCTGCTAAAATGAGTAACCGTTATGAGGTAATCAAACTCATTATAAACATAACATTTCATTTTCACAATCTACCCCGAAGCCTTAAACATTACAACAAAAAATATTTTGACGAGCTTCAAAATTCTTTTTACTTCATAACCATTACTTTACTGTAGAAAATCGTTTTGATGCTTAAATGTTTTAACTCGTTCTAATAAACAATTAGCCAAAATTCTTTTTCCTTTTGTGATTTATTTACGAAATAAAATTTTACCCTTTATATTCATTAGTAATTTAAGGTTAGGTATTACAAATGCACAATTAGGTAACAGTCGAATGACTCCATCATCATAATATTCTTTAATTAAAGTATAAGTTGCCTTTAGTAATTTAAAATGCTCATGACGTAATACCCAATTGCGTTTTTTTTTTTTTTCAATAAAAAGGACAACGTATTTTTTTTATTATTAAAAATTAACAAAAAAAATAGATATTCGTATTTTTCGATGTCCTTAATTAATTATACTTTATATAAACAGCAACATCTTTTGCTTTTTTCTTTCAACTGCTGTTATACTGTGCTCGTACAAAATGCATAGTAATAGTAAATACGAAGTAGATATTATGATTCAAATCAAAGTAGATGATATAGTCGAGAAGTAATCATTGTTTGTTGAACAGGATCTTAATTCACTTTGCACATTTCAATTATACTCAATAATTAATTGTCAATATACAATCCAAGTTGGAAATCCACTAAACCTACTTTGTAAGTCTCCATGCGGATTTTGGAAAAAGCTGAGAAAGTTTAGTCTGGAGTGCAAAACCCAAACTTTTTGTTGAGTAGGTTTTTAAAAGCGGAAACTCTATGAACACTAAGATGCTTTTGATGTGTATATGTCAAGATATGAAACGTAAATTTAGGATAAAAGATATACAACAGCATTAGGTCTTCTTTGTGGTACTGACAGCTTCGCTTGTAACTTTCATTGTTGATAACAAATTGACCTTAAAATAAATTTTAAACAATATATATGTTTTCATCGTTACAGTAATATTTACCTGTATAAACTTCAAAATATTCTAATATACAAACTTATGAATACTTTACATGTTAATATTAGCGAAACAAGAAAATCCATATTTCGTGTAAACAAATTCTGACTAAAAGGTATCCAAAAAATTACTTTATCTGTTTGGAATAATTCTTTTTCGTTTTGTAATACACAATTATAATTTTGAATACCATCCCAATATTGATTGCCCAAATTAGCTTCCGAAAATTGCAATGCTAGAGAAAATCTGCGCCTGCACATCTCCATTTTGGACAAAATGCTAGTTATTGTATTAGAAAGCAATCATTGCTTTTGAGTTTTGTATCACTAATTTAAATTCACAATGTTTCTTCCCCCTTTAATTTTTTTAAATCCTAGTTTAACTTGAACCATTGTTTTACCAAACCAAACAAAGTTATCACAATTGGTTGATCTGTTGCTACTAAGCAAACAACAATAATTCTGATAACAAGATAATAAGAAGTTTTGGAAATTAAGAAATCAAAACGGTATAATTCCATGGAAAGAAAATCGGACGGTGTTAGCTTTGCTAACTTAAATTTTAACAGAAACTACCCTCTGAATCGTAACCCCTAATGAGAGGGTCGACCCATACAGAGGTCAGAGCCCATCACAATCCGGAGATAACTTCTACAGTTTGTGTGCCATGATGTTAATAGACCAGTTCCTTATTCATGTGGATTTCTGAAAAAAGACCAGTAGCTTACTCAAAAAACCGCAAATAGAAATCACATGCCTGATGCTATCACAGTTCCAATAATTGCAATGTGTAAGACTGCGCTAACATGCACAGTAGCAATGAATGACTACGGTGTTATAATCAAAAAGTGCATCCCGTTCAAATTAAACAAGTACTCAAATATAAACACAGTAACCTCTAACGGTTACCCAAAATTGAACACAAAAGCCCAAAAACACGTCGGTTCATGCGAATTGGGGAAGATAAAATTGCTTACCTCGAGCTCGGATAAATGTATAATATAATGGTGACAGGTGTTCCGGGTCCAATCGCTGTCCAACGTGTGGCTTAAAAGATGAAAATCTGTAACTTGTTATCTACTTGCAGATCTGTAGCAGGAACTGGAGAGATTATCTCCGGATTGTGACGGAAGCTGGTTAACCCTCTCATTAGGGGTTGCGATTCAGAGAGTATAGTTCATGTTCCAAAATTTATTATCATCATATTGCACAACTCCTAACTAATCTACCTAATCAATGAATCCTTTAGTTAGGAAACACCCTTTTCAGCCAAAATTAAATTGGATTTGTTAAATATTTCCAAACGGACATAAATTTTACCTTAGATAATTGCACATCGACATTTATCTCTTTTTCAATGCGCAATAGTGAGGTGTATTAATTGAGCTACTCTTAATCTAAAATAAGCCCAAGTAACACAAAACCGTCAAAAATGTACATATTCGGTACATATTTTTTCGTGACGATATTGTGACTTTTTGCCCATTTTGTCATAACTAAAATGTATGCATCGTTTATGTTCATATAGGTTACATAAATCTTCGTAACGATTTCGTAACGTAACGGCATTGATTTTATGTACTTATTCGGTACATATTTTTTCGTGACGATATTGTGACGATTTTGTGACTTTTTGCCCATTTTGTCATTACTAAAATGTATGCATCGTTTATGTACATATAGGTAACATAAATTTTCGTAACGTTTCGGCATTGATTTTCTATTACTGTGTTGGTGCATCGTTTATGTCCAGATTATGTATTGATATTTTATTATTATTTTTAATAATTTTTAAAATTAAAAAAAAAATTTGATTTCTGTAATTTTTTATTTAGATGCGATGGATGCATTAATACTTTTTATAGACAATTTATTGTTTTATTTTAATTTTTACACATAATATTAAATTATCATTTTTAATTTAATCCATTTGTTTGCCATGCGCCCAGTGTATCTGAAAAATATCGTTAAATTATACTTATGTACTTACTAGAAAAATCCAGCCGAGGTGGGGTTTGAACCTAGGTTACCATGTTGCGTCAGCGTCGTAGGCGTCGAGTTAACCTTCAGACCTATCTAGAGGTTACTACTATACATTATATACAATGCAATGTTTGACTATTACAATTTTTTAATTTCGTAGTTTAAAATATCATTGTTAAGGGGAAGTGACATGTGCGGAAATTTTTAAGACAATAATTCTCAGCTATTAATTGTCAGAATGGCACCAAAATTTACAGAAGTACATAAAAACACATTAGCTAGAGCCAACGTTTACCCTTTTTTTTAAATTGAGAAAAAAAAAATGTTAATATGTTTATTTTTAATTTTTTTTTTAATACGGAAAACGTTGGCCCTAGACAATGTAATTATAAAGACATACCAAAAATTTGAAATGATTATTCCTTACAGTTTCCGAAAAAAATTGTCAGAAAGTTTTAGCCAGTTTTAGCTTGGTAAGGTGCTGCCCTCACTCATCTTTAGATATGAACTTATTATTCGTACAGTCATAGTAAAAAAGCAGTTCATACTAATTATAAATTATAACATTATAAGATTATACGCATATACAATGCATATTGCGACGAACCCTTCTAGTCACCTTAAATTAAAATAAATAAAATATTTTTAGTTTTAACAAATGAAAATTATTACTAGATACCTAGTATATGAATTTAAAAAAAAATTGTTACGAAATGCAGAAAATGGCAAAACACGTGTCATAAATATTATGACATTATATTATATTTTACCATTACCAAACCGCACAATATTAATAAATTTCAGCTTTGAATAATTCAATTCAATATAATAATTATATCAATTATTTAAGTTATAATTAGTATTAATCTTCAATGAATTAATATATTTTTAAATTATTCAATAAAAATATTTTTTAGTTAATAAAATTTCAATGCATTTTAGATCATAATCGGTAAAGCGTCCGCATCGTGTCACCGAAATTTGTTCCATTTATAAGAAAAACGTACAATTTTTTAACTATTATTGCTTCAATATCATAATTATCAATTATTTAAGTTATAATTAGTATTATTCATCAATGAATTAATATATTTTTAAATAATTCAATAAAAACGCGTTAAGTATAAAAAAGAAGTGCCTAATCCGTACAAGATACGCAAATATTTTTTAGTTAATAAAATTTCAATGCATTTTAGATCATAATCGGTAAAGCGTCCGCATCGTGTCACCGAAATTTGTTCCATTTATAAGAAAAATGTACAATTTTTTAACTATTATTGCTTCAATATCATAATTATCAATTATTTAAGTTATAATTAGTATTATTCATCAATGAATTAATATATTTTTAAATAATTCAATAAAAACGCGTTAAGTATAAAAAAGAAGTGCCTAATCCGTAAAAGATACGCAAATATTTTTTAGTTAATAAAATTTCAATGCATTTTAGATCATAATCGGTAAAGCGTCCACATCGTGTCACCGAAATTTGTTCCATTTATAAGAAAAACGTACAATTTTTTAACTATTATTGCTTCAATATCATAATTATCAATTATTTAAGTTATAATTAGTATTATTCATCAATGAATTAATATATTTTTAAATAATTCAATAAAAACGCGTTAAGTATAAAAAAGAAGTGCCTAATCCGTACAAGATACGCAAATATTTTTTAGTTAATAAAATTTCAATGCATTTTAGATCATAATCGGTAAAGCGTCCACATCGTGTCACCGAAATTTGTTCCATTTATAAGAAAAACGTACAATTTTTTAACTATTATTGCTTCAATATCATAATTATCAATTATTTAAGTTATAATTAGTATTATTCATCAATGAATTAATATATTTTTAAATAATTCAATAAAAACGCGTTAAGTATAAAAAAGAAGTGCCTAATCCGTACAAGATACGCAAATATTTTTTAGTTAATAAAATTTCAATGCATTTTAGATCATAATCGGTAAAGCGTCCACATCGTGTCACCGAAATTTGTTCCATTTATAAGAAAAACGTACAATTTTTTAACTATTATTGCTTCAATATCATAATTATCAATTATTTAAGTTATAATTAGTATTATTCATCAATGAATTAATATATTTTTAAATAATTCAATAAAAACGCGTTAAGTATAAAAAAGAAGTGCCTAATCCGTACAAGATACGCAAATATTTTTTAGTTAATAAAATTTCAATGCATTTTAGATCATAATCGGTAAAGCGTCCACATCGTGTCACCGAAATTTGTTCCATTTATAAGAAAAACGTACAATTTTTTAACTATTATTGCTTCAATATCATAATTATCAATTATTTAAGTTATAATTAGTATTATTCATCAATGAATTAATATATTTTTAAATAATTCAATAAAAACGCGTTAAGTATAAAAAAGAAGTACCTAATCCGTACAAGATACGCAAATATTTTTTAGTTAATAAAATTTCAATGCATTTTAGATCATAATCGGTAAAGCGTCCGCATCGTGTCACCGAAATTTGTTCCATTTATAAGAAAAACGTACAATTTTTTAACTATTATTGCTTCAATATCATAATTATCAATTATTTAAGTTATAATTAGTATTATTCATCAATGAATTAATATATTTTTAAATAATTCAATAAAAACGCGTTAAGTATAAAAAAGAAGTGCCTAATCCGTACAAGATACGCAAATATTTTTTAGTTAATAAAATTTCAATGCATTTTAGATCATAATCGGTAAAGCGTCCGCATCGTGTCACCGAAATTTGTTCCATTTATAAGAAAAATGTACAATTTTTTAACTATTATTGCTTCAATATCATAATTATCAATTATTTAAGTTATAATTAGTATTACTTATTCATCAATGAATTAATATATTTTTAAATAATTCAATAAAAACGCGTTAAGTATAAAAAAGAAGTGCCTAATCCGTACAAGATACGCAAATATTTTTTAGTTAATAAAATTTCAATGCATTTTAGATCATAATCGGTAAAGCGTCCGCATCGTGTCACCGAAATTTGTTCCATTTCTAAGAAAAACGTATACTCTTTTAATTATTATTACTTCAATATCATAATTATTAATTATTAGTATCTAGTAATAAAAACATTTCAAATATATTTAATGTTTTAATAAGATTTAAATAAATTTAAACATCATAAATAATTTTTATAATTAAAGTAAATTTATAAATTATAATATGCTGAAATTGTAACTACTAATATGCATCAAATAGGTAAAGTAAAAATCGTACCCTCCAATTAATAAAATACCTGTACATATTGGACAATGAAATTATAGTAACAAAATTGTAATGTTTTTACAGCACTGAAACGATACCATATAATCTAATATTATTTAGTTAATAAAATTTCAATGCTGATTCGATACAGTAATTTGCTTCAAAAAAACGGTATGAAAATATATGCATTAAAACTGTACATAAATAGTACGGTGCAAATATGAACTAAAAATTATGTGCCACTAAGGTACCATTTTGGTACATATTTTTCAGTTATGAAAAAATATGTACATATTCGTCATAAATCAATACTAAACTGGCACAAAACTGACATTGGTGTTACTTGGGAGGCAATATCAAATTTTCAACATGGATTGGAAGAGCAGGTCTACATGACTGGAATTCTTAGTTTTTAATCATTCATGAGTTGGATCGAATAAAATAGAAACTTTACAGAGATAAACGGCATGATCAAAAACTTAAAGAAGAAACCGAGGACCCCAGGAAAAATCCTAACATCAGAAGTAGAAGCGGCGATAAAGAGACTTTCCGGAACGATAAACCCCCGGGATGCGACGAGACAACGAGAGAGATTCTAAAGAGCATGGGGACTCTGGGATTGACGCGATGCACACAATCTGCGAGGATGTGTGAAATACAGATAATGGCCTGATGGCTGGTGCAAAACAATATTTGTCCCCCCAACAGAGTACAACAACTACAAAACTATTGCACTCATATCTCACCCAAGCAAGGTCCTGCTCCACATCATCAACGGACGCCTAAAGCATTTCCTTTTGCCACAGATTCCAGATGAGCAGGCGGAGTTTGTGCAGGGCAGATCTTGAATGATCGACAGATCATCGAAAAGGCTAGAGAATTCAATATCACAATGTATCTATGCTTTGTCGACTACTCTAAGGCGTTTGATTCCATCAATTGGAAACAACTGTGGATGATACTGGAAGAAATGGGTGTGCCTCATCACCTGGTGTGGTTGCTGCGACCCCTATACAGAAAACGTAAAGCCGTAGTGCGAGTATCAAGAAAAACCTCCGAAGAATTCACAGTGGAGGCTGGAGTACGACAAAGATGCATAATCTCGCCGATACTGTTCAATATATACAGCGAATACATAATGCGCAGAGCCTTTGTCGGATGGCAGGGAGGCGTAACCATAGGTGGAAGAAAAATTAACAACTTGTATGCCGATGATGCTTTAATCGTAGCATCGACTAGGGAAGAGATCGAACTAATAATGCACAGGTTGGACACATACAGCAGGACGTATGGTCTGGAGCTTAACAAAAGCAAAACGAAAATCGTGGTCATAGACGTAGAGTTAATTAACTTTAAAAGAAACTGAAGTACCAGGGTATGAGGTGGTAGATAGTTTTATTTATCTGTGTTGGCTTATAGGAAGAAATGGAAGATACGAAAGCGAGATCGGGAGATGCCTAGATCAGTAATAATAAGACCTCTCCATATCAAAAGAGACGAAGCGTCACCTGGCGCGCGCCCTCAGTTTTCCCATTGCAACGTATGCGGTGGAGACATGGGCACTCAAAAAGGTGGAAATCAAAAGAGTCGACGCGTTCGAGATGTGGGTATACAGAAAACTTCTAAGAATACCATGGACAGCACACAGAACAAATGTCTCCGTTATAGAAGAGTTACATATCACAAACAAAATGTCAACAACAATTAAACAGTCAACACTGCGACATTTCGAACACATAGCAAGAAGCGGTGACTCAATGGAGAGACTTGTTGTGGAAGGCAAGATAGAAGAAAGAAGACTTAGATGCAGATCTTCAACCCCAGTGGACTGACCAGGTGAATTAGATGACGTGCTGTGGGCTGGCGGAAGCATGACCGGAGGACATGGTCCCTGACGGTGAAGGACGTGTCTCTATAGGGTCACTATCCTCTTTTGAGAGTTAAAGGTAGAGGAATAGGGGGTCATTGTAGGCTACCTTCCGGATCTAGGCAAGATTTTTTAACTAAGCTGCGTCACCAGAGGATAGACTGAATGATCCAGAGAATCACATTTTTTTTATAAAATATTCGAAAACTTTGACGCACACTAAGACAGTATGGGTTCACTTCTTGCCATTTATTTGAACTGTAATATATGGAATATATTGATAGTTTGCCATATTTTCAACTATCTGCAGAGAGTCTTGTGTCTATTCCGTATGACATTTGTCAAAATATAAATTAAAATATTAATTTTGGCAATATTTATTCTAGAAAGACCATTTATTCTACAAAGAATCAAACATTGTGGGAACTGTTCACATATTGATCAAACACGATGGACTCTTCGTATCGGGCAGCATCCAAACCGTGCAAGTCTGTATTGTGGAGTTGAAAGTAAATAACGCCATCCATATCCCAACAAATGGAACTGCCAAGTCAAAATTTTTGGAACCACGGTTGACGGTTTTCGCAGTTACTAATTTACCTTGATCTTAAATTGGAAACAATCTAAATAACTTAAATAATCTTGCAGCCAGTGCAGTCGCATTATATCCCAAATTCAACTGATTTTCAATACTAAGCAGCAATTAAAAATATTTAACCTCACTTTTCAAAATTTGACAATGGACTGCAGATAGATTTAATAATTCAGTCGATAAACAGAACAAGCTTATCTTTCCGCTGCAATAAAATCCAGAATCCATACATAATATTACGACCAGAGTCATTTTCTTAAAATATTTTTAATGTAATAAGGTAAGCTGAGGTTGTGCTACCATAAAATTAATTAGAAAATAAATGACCATCACGGAAATTTTGGTAGGCAGATATCAATAACTGAATCACATACAAAATTCAGTTGCTTGGGTTTTGCACTACAATTTTCTAATTATTAAAGCTTTTAGTCGTTCCAACTTTGCACCCTTGCTACTCGTACAAACATGCGAAAACTCCATATTGTCTTTTCCAAACTTATGGTTATATTTTATTAGATAATAAGAAAAATTTTGACAGCTTTCTCATTTTATTTTTCGAATTTATTGTATAATATTCTGAATGTTTTATAAACTTGAAGTTTCAATTATGAAATGTGGAAATTAATTTAAGTCTTACATTAGCTACACATATTAAGTTGAATTACAAGGTATAACTTACCTATAGTTGTAAATGTGTACAAAATAAAGCGTATTAGTAATTATAAACTAATGTAGAGGAGTTAGTATTTCGTCATTATTAATATCAAGCTTGAGTGCTAGTTGACCGCGGGCTTTCGCGTTTCTCTAATTATCATTATGCTCTAGCTTTGCTTAAGAGAAAACCCTCAGGCTTGGATGTCATACCCTTAACCGCCTGACTTAGCGCTACTTAAATAGCGAGCTTAAAAGGGAATACCAAAAAGCAGGCTTGCATTAGTTAGAATGCGTAACTTTTTGTTCAGACATAATTTATATTCTGTTGCTTGTTTCCTTTGTTCTAATGGATTATAAGACAGCATGAGATAAACTCTGCTAAATTAACTGTATTAACACAAATTTAAATCAGTTTTACTATTTTCATAGCTTCGATTTGCAGATTTTCAATTTTTATATTCCAAGCATTCTCGCCTTAAGCCTTGCTTTATTATTCCAACGCGGTCTTCATTCCGGTTCTCACGCAAGATTCAAAACCACGATGTGAGCCCCTCAAAACCTGCAGCCTGACCCCACTGCTAACCTGTCAGCTTAAGTTTGGTGAGCAAAATATACATAGCGCCTCACATAAAAGTTGCAAGATCGTAACTTATAAAATCAAGCTGATATTCCATTTTACGAAAGGGTTCATATGCGAGATATACCAACAACAAAGAAATATTATAAATCAAGTCACGTATTTGGGTATAACCGCAAATACAAATAGATTTGTAGTGAATACGAGTGTAAAAATATCAATTCTCTCACATCAAGAAATTTATTCATATTCATTTTACTACTTGTCATTAATTTACCATATGTCAACGATCAAACGAAACCTGTTACTGTTTTCTAATTAAGTTTTCAAAACGTTCCATTTTGTTTCAAAAAATTTTTATATCCAATAAAAGCACAGCCGCAATCAATCAGTGTTCAAAGGCATTTGATTAGTTTTCAACACTTCTAAACCCAAACGAAATCCGTCTTAAGCGATTACTAAATAAATCTCAACCATTACAGATGATGTAGTTTTTGAGAATTACATTAAAGTTTCATAAAGAACTTCAATTAAAAAATTTTTAATGGAAATTTTTCGGATAAAATTGTGCAAGGATCAATTTTTACTTACTTCAATCGATTTAACAAAATAAAAAATCAAAAAAGAAATTAATTAGAAATTTTCAGCTATATTTCACTTACCATAAACGAAGATTTACAATTGGAAAGTTTTATTCTCGGTCCACACGCTATTTTTATTTGCTTAGGATGCGCCAAAGCGGAATAAAATTTTTTGAGATTAGAAATTTATAAAGTAAATTCACTATTGAACTCAATCGCATTTCAAAATGGATTTTTAATTTAAAAAGGGAACCTGAAGCATTTTCTTCTCTACATTTTTGGATGACTAGCTTCAACGTTTATTTTTGACAAATACAATATTATGAGTCTAGACTGTATATTATGTTAGCTTAATCAATTTAATTATCCACACCCTCACACCCACGTTTGGATCTACCGGGTTAATCCAACGCAAAATTAAACGGAACCACTTCATTATTGCATACTAAATTAATTATTGTAAAAGTTTTGCTAGACGATGTTCTAATAGACAACTTAATTTTCACAAAATTGGTTATACAGTCCAACGTCCAAAATACGCGGTCACCAAACATACTATTAATTTAGCTTCCAATAGCAGCATGATCTTAATTTAAAAATGTACGTGTAATTAGTACGAATTTATTTTCGACCGCAATAATATTTAAATTAATTTAACAATAATTATTTTAAATATAATACAGGAGGCCTAATAATAATATTTTAAATATTCATAGATAGAGTTTGAACCACTATCGTTATCTGTACTTGTAATTAGGCAAATCTCGTCGGCAAACTTTGCACATGAACCACTTCCATAATATTATTAAATTAGTACGTGGAAATTTAATTCTTACATTTTCCGGTAATAATTTTGAATATTACGATTATAAAAGCTGAGTTTATCAATTATCTGTGAGAGTAATTACAACACTAAATATACCAATTTACTTAAGAATAATTCAGTTGTATAACATCCAGGTTGTGTGTATTTTGATATATTCATTGTTTCCAGCTAATTCTTCCTTAAATATTTGTGCAGCCAGGTTTTATATCCAAGCTTCAAAGCATGGAATACTCAAGGAAACCAAAAATTTCGACTTTCGACTCGTTTTCTTTGTTTTTTGTAATGTTCCCGAAAACAACTCCGTTTTTTGGGATGTATCGGTTGAATTACCAATTCTTCAGCCTTGCAGCTAACGCAGTTGGATGCGAATGCGGGGTACCGGGTTCAAACCTGGGGAGAGTAAAACTTTCTTATGATCCAGTTTCCGTACTTCCGAGGGCACGTTAAGCCGGCGGTCCCCCTGAGTTGACAAATTTCCATCATTAACAAAACACAGTGTTTCAAGCACATCTGGAGGCTAGCCTGGCAAGCTGCTACTGGATGTAAAACAACTATAGTCCAATATCGATCTGCGGACTACTCACCAACCCGTCTGGCCAGCTTGGTGAGTTGAGAAAGAAGAAGAAAATACATTGGTTATTTCCGCTTTCAATGAGTAAAAGAGTCCGAACGGATTAATTCTAAATTTTCTTTTAATTTTCGATTTTCTTTTGACCACTGAGTTACAGTATTCTGAGAGAAGACCTTTAATATTTATTTTTAGTTGAAGAATTTTAATATGGTACAATTTAAACCTTTACTCCGTAGTTGTGGAGCCACGATTTTAAAACCGTGCAAATCGAGGGATTAGTGTATTAAAAAAGTTATTTTGAAAGGAATTTTATTTAATGAGCAAGTGGGAATTTTCTTGTTTACTAGAAAACCTTAAAATACAATTTTTATACTATAGGTATACCTAATATTACTAAAATAATATGGTAAAAAAGTTGTAATATCTGGGAAACAACGGTAAATTGTAAACCTCTAGAAATTGAAATCAGGTAATCTTGGGTCATTTCTCAATCTTGACGTGATTTTCCCAAGATGTACGTGCTGCAGTAAATCGAAGTGGATATTTACATACCCGTTTATTTTTTACTTACTTAAAATTAAGTATATTTTAATCGAGGAAATGACCTTCATTCACAAGTAGGTACCGTGTGTAATTTAATTGTTTCAGCTTATCCTCTCGGCTTACACGCTCCTTCAAATGGAAGCCATTACTTAACGACTTACATGCTACATTACATAAAAGCGATAGGACATGAAATGAAGCTATAAAATAGACGGGCTCGTAGAGAATCATATAAACGCTAGTAACTATTCGTTATGCGTTCGAAAGGACTTTCGTAAACAAAATTAAATTAAGCGAAAATAGTAAGAAATTTATAGATATAAAAATATTTTAAATAATTTGGTTTTCTAATACAACACATTAAAAAATTTATTTAAATGTTTATTTCCCTAATTACATTTCCAATTTTTTTATAAAGTTGGTAATATTATTTTTATGTCCACTAAAAGCTATATCGGGAATGTAATGGGTTTCATATTTATGTCACATTTTATTACCTTAATTATGGGCGCTTGTTTTAAATTTTTTGTTTTTCCTGCATTGACTTTTGAGTTGGTCTCACTGACGTTCTCAATTTTGTGATTGAACTCTTAAACTATAAACCGTATATTGATTTTGCGCTATTACATCAAAGCTACTAAAATATTAATATTATATTTATGTGATAATGTTATAATAATATATCTGAATTTTAGTCCATTCCATAATATTTTTTTCGATCTCCAACCTTGATGGTCTCAACCGGCTAGCTGAAGTACCAATCTTGAATGATACTCGATAATTCAGCTACGTACATGTAAGAAAAGGTCATATTACGCTCGATATTTTCATTCACAAATAATACTACGAAATTAAATTTTAGGGTTGATATAATCAATTCGTATTTCTATTACTGTTTCAATTCTATGATTGCCGCAACAAAATAATATCATGAGTTTTTATAATAAATTGAGACAGTAATTGGTATATTTTAAACAATTTTACAAATTAAATTAATTAAATTATAATAATGTATTTTTATTAAGCTTTCAGGCATGGACACGTCTTTCGTCAGAATAATATAAAATCGTTTAAAAT
Source organism: Rhagonycha lutea (assembly GCA_958510855.1). Classification (NCBI taxonomy): domain Eukaryota; kingdom Metazoa; phylum Arthropoda; class Insecta; order Coleoptera; family Cantharidae; genus Rhagonycha; species Rhagonycha lutea. The sequence continues at coordinate 23,767,846 of OY294042.1, forward strand.
ATACCAATTATTTATTATCACCAGTTAACAACTAAACAATTTAAATTGATAAAGGTTTCATTGATAAAATTTTCTATTCGGCATTTACCGAACAAGCCGATGCAAGTTTGTAGTCTATTAAGCTAAGTACCCTGCGGCGATTTACTGGTTTTTAAATTTATTAACAAGATATTTAATTAAAGTTTGTGTAAATATAATTTATACATTTTGGCAAAAATTCTAATAACAACTAAAAAAATGTCCTTTGTTTAATATTAATTAAAACTGTTTAAAATAAATATCTTTTTAAGTTACTAACTAAAATGTATGCGTTAATTCACACATCATTAACAGTAAGTCAAACTCTAGCTCGTACGACACATTTGACTAGATTATAGTTTACTCAATGCAAAATTCTGATTTTGTAAAATAGGGAATAGGAAAGTTACTTCTTTGTTACCTCGGCTAGCTCTTCTAATGATGTTAAGAGACTTAAAACAAACTTATGACCTATAAAGCACTACAATGCAGTATCATCCACACTATCAACTCGTTGATCGAAAACAACATTAATTTATTAAAATAAAAGGATACATTTTTGTGTATCTTTAATATTGAAAAGCGAATCAACACCTCAGTTATTAAATCTTTGAATATATAAAACACAGTTTTTAACCAACAAAAGCCCTTATCGTTCATGTAAGTGGATATTTACTGTTTTTACCTTTTTTTTCACTTTTCACCTTTATTTCATTTCATCTTTATCTCTACAAAATCAAAATAACCAAAATCTTAACTTTTAGTAGATAAAAGCTCATCGAAATGCTTTTATTTAATAAATTAATACATTATTTGAACTGAAAATGGCAAATTTATGTTCCACAATCCTTCAAATAAATTTTTTTGTTGATACTTTGTTAAAAAGACAAGATGGCTGTAGATACAATGTTTTAGTAAATCGTCTGAATGAGAAGCAGGAGAGCTGGCTGCGGTGTTAGGTTATAGGTATATTATAATAATTAATTATATTGTTCATATTATATCAATGCTATATAACGAAAGTTTGATGTAATTAAACCAGAAATATGCATTGCATGCCTTAAGCGCTGTATGTATGTACATAATTGTGAAATCGATTTCCGTTTGTAATTGCAATTGCTACAAAAATCTATTAATAATACTACTGCATGTTATATTTGATTATAAATAATCGTGAATATTAAAAATTTAAAAATAGTTTTAAATGTTATCAAAAATCTGAATAATAAAAAACTATCCCTGTTTTATACCAACATTGCAATGTTAAAAGACAATACACCTTGGCATCAATATAAATATCAGTATCACAATATAGCATCTCATGTTATTACGATAACAATAGGAATGCTCGAACAAATTTGAGTTATCCCAATTTTTCATTTCTCATCTAACTTCAATTAAATTTTTTTAAATTAGCTACCCTTTTAGTTTACTTAATAAACTTGCAAATTTCATCCTATTATTTCTATTACTTTCATTAAAACGTCGTGCTTTATCTTGACTTGACTTTAGTTTATGAACTCCCAATTATCAAGCATTTTGTACAAAAACATTTTTTAATTTATTTAACTTGTTATATCAACATTGTTCGTTGCAGTTTGTATAATATTTGCGTTAACCTATTTTTTAAATTTCAGGAAGCTGAAAGCGCAATCGCTGCAATGAATGGGCAGTGGCTGGGAAGTCGTAGTATTCGTACCAACTGGGCAACCAGAAAACCTCCCGCTCCAAAGAACGAAGGTAATTTACTTTTAAATTCCATTAGCTAGTGCTTACTAAGGCAAACATAATTCTTTTATTTTAGCTTATGTTTATTATTTTTGTAATTTTTAATTTTCAAATTAGTCGTATCAGACAATTCGTTCTAATACTGCTTATTGCTTTTAAATTTTCGCCTTCATGGTCGTTCAGATGACGATGACGGTTCAATCTTAAAAATAATAATATTTAATGGCGACAAATTATTTTTGCGAACTCATGACTAAATGTCAACAATCATCTACAGTTTTAACGTGGAATCCGAACCATGGAACAAATAATTTTGTAATAATTGAGGGTCAAAATCGTCCTAAGGTACTCTTTGCCCTTTACACCAACTATCTATACAAAACGTCGACTATATTTACGAATAAACCGTTTTATTTACAGATAAACCCACATTAATGAATTACAAGTCCGCAGTTTTATTTACAGACTATAAATAGGTGCATGTACATACATAATACATGCACAATACATTAAGTCTGTAGTTCAACTCCCTCACCTTTACACTAAACTACGTGTACAATAGAATTGGATGGAAGTGAAAGTATTTGAAATGCTATGATAAATATTGAATTGGTGCAAATGGTTTGATCGTATTTGCTAAATAAAATTGAATAGAAAATTACACGATGTTAAACTAATTTTGTTGTATGCCTGATTCCATGAAATTTTGGAAATCAGTTTGTAATGGCTAAAACATTCGTGGAGTGTAGTAGATAAATTGTTTTAAATTTTAACTTCTGCGACTTTAATATGTATGTGATCGAGGATTATCAACTTTGAAATTTTCCCTTTTCGAATGTAACTTAAACATAATTTGAAATTTTGCACGTGAATTTTCAGAAATAGCCAATTCTCTTAGACTCACTGATAATTAAAAACAAATTACTTTTTCACTTGCAGCTAACGCGATCAACTGCAAATGCAGTGTAACTCTTTAAGCCGGTGGTCCCCTGGGTTGGTAAATTGTTACCATTAACATAAAAACCAGGAAACAATGCACATCTGAAGGCAAGTCTAGCAAGCTACCTGATGATGTAAAAAATTTATATGCTCAAGGTTTCTAACACTGCCGAGGAAATGACGAAATTGTTGGGAAAATAACAGGCTTTGGCCTACTAGAAGAGAAAGACTAAAGATGATAAAATAAGAATTCAGGAAAACAAAGCACGTATTTGAGATAGTAAGGACTCAGTGTCAAAGGTCAATGTTAACTACCTAGCACTATCAACTAAAATTAAATGACACTGTTCGCACTTTTGGTAGGTGGTTTGCAACCGCCTGTTCCTACTGATGATGGGTAGTTATCAGGAGTCAGTACCATTTTTTGTTTCGTTGGTAAATTTAGTTGGTTGCGCTCAGTGGTTAATGTGGTGTCAGCGGAACTACGGCAGTAGGTAATGGGCACTCGGTCCAGATAGAATTATCGGAAAGAAGAGAATTCATTGATGAATATTGTACTTTGATTTATCACTTTTTGACTAAAAATAATATTGTTTGTTGAAGTTTGAAAATAAATGCTCTTTTCTGCCTTTTGCTTATATTTTATTAATTCTATTTATCAAACAGATATAAATAATCTGTTTTCCACTTTTATAAAATAGAATATAAAAATATACTTCAGATACCATATAAATCTGGAATAAACTCTTCTTTATTTATTTTTGGCGGCGCGTGCCCTCAAATAGAACCTATACTGCTTAACATAGATTCCAAACCATGGCATTAGTGATTTGAATGTATACTGGGTTTGAACTCGTAACCATTAGCCATTTGGGTCAATTTGCAGGATCTGTAGAAAAACAACAAAAATGTTCTTTGCGATGCATTATTGTTACCACACTGCAAATATTCAATATTAATTAGGTAGTACTACAACCCCTATATATTTATATTATTGTGTAAATAATAATATATTGATGTATTTTGAATCAATACTAGCTAATTGCCAATTTTGTGAGCATTCGTTAATTTTGATATTATTTTTTGTGTATACGTTTATATGAGGATAATATTTAAATTACAAAAGTATTACTACCAATAATCGATATAGAGTCAATTTTTAATGTTATTCATATTGAGTTTTAGCTATAAGCAGAACTTTTCTCTTAATGATTTATAAAAATCCTGCCAAACTGAACGATCCAAGTTTTTCATATTAATTCTTCACATCGAACTCAGAAAAGGCTTTATCCAGTGAATATCTAATACCCCGTCTTGTATAAAAACTTGAAATTAAAGTTTTATTATCCTTATCATGTAAGTTTTCTGTACAGCGGAGTGAACACAAGATGCGATTATCAAGTCATCGGAAAGGAACAAAGTACTTCAAATTTTGCATTTATGCTATCATAAAAGTTATAAATACTAGTACAACATAATAGTCCAGTCATTATAGCATCAAAATAGGGGTGTTTGTTGCAAAAGGTGGCGTAGAAGATTTTATTTTTTTAACTTGTATACAGTGTGTTCACGGAAAATGGTAACAGTGAATAATTTTTATATGCTACTAGATACAAAAAAAAGTTTAAATAGTTTTTTATTCAACTGGAAATTTACTATCGGAAACTGATGATGTATATTTTTTTATACTTCAAATTAAACCGGAAGTGAACATAAAATTTTTTTTCAAATGGCAACATGTCTTTTTTTTAACATTTTCGCAATCTGCAATTTTTTCTTTATAAATAGATATAAAATTTTCATAAGGTTACATAAGAAAATATTCGAGAAAATTCAAGATTTAAACAGACAATAATAATTTATTAATTATTTACACACAGGTATGTAGAGTGCTATGAACTTTTTTGGTAACTTTTTTCTATTGGGTCATTTAAAAACAGTTGTTTACGCAAATCCGCCATTAAATTTAAAAGATTTCAAAAACAAAAAATTAATTTAGCATGCGATCAAATATCACTAAATCAACAACAAAAAAGCATCTAATGGTGAACTTCTGCGTATATTAGAATCATGTATTGAACAAAACGGTGGCAATTTTGAAAAATGTATCCGATAAATGACAGTTGTGTTTTCTGTAACGTGATTTTTTGTTTTTCATAGCACTCTACATACGTTTATGTGTAGATAATTAATAAATTATTATTGTTTGTTTAAATCTTGTATTTTCTCGAATATTTTCTTATGTAACCTTATGAAAATTTTATACCTATTTATAAAGAAAAAATTGCAGATTGCGAAAATGTTAAAAAAAAGACATGTTGCCATTTGAAAAAAAAATTTTATGTTCACTTCCGGTTGAATTTGAAGTATAAAAAAATATACCTCAGGAGTTTCCGATAGTAAATTTCCAGTTGAATAAAAAACTATTTAAACTTTTTTTTGTATCTAGTAAAATATAAAAATTATTCACTGTTCCATTTTCCGTGAACACACTGTATATGGGTGCCAACATGTAAAAAACAAAAATGCTAACACGGGCGACCTCGGGAGAACTTTTGGCCTCCAAAAAACCTCCAAATTTTAGGACTTTACTTCCTTTTTTGTCCATAACTACTAAACGGTGCATCCTAGCAAAAAAGCAACAATATAACAAATTAAAGATTATTTAATTCTACGTCGAATGAGTACCACAACTTAATAATTCGGTTAACTGATATGGTCGAAAACCACGGTCAAAAAACGACTACTTTTTCCATCATTGTCGAAAACTGAGATAGAGTTATAGGGAAGTTAATAGAATCGTCACTATGTTTATTTATTAACCTTTTTTAATATCAATAACATGTAATCTTATTTATTATTATATGACAACTGTCTCTATCTGTTTTATTTTTCGCCAACTTAATTATTCACCTTTTGTTCACTTGTTGTGATGCCCCACATAGTATTATATACCTATGAGTCTGTAATTTGGAGATGAGTACTCTATGAGAAAAACTCATGAAATAAAAGTTATAGAACATCAAATTCTACGTCCAATGAGTACCAACATTTTTAAATTCGGACAAGTAGACCTCTCCAAATTGGCAATCTCCCAATGCCCGGCAATTGGCATAAGGAACCCATGAAGCTGAATCGGTCATTCCAAAATCTCTGATTGCCAAATTGGAGAGGTCTACTTGTCCAAATTTAAAAATGTTGGTACTCATTGGTCGTAGAATTTGATGTTCTATAACTTTTATTTCATGAGTTTTTCTCATAGAGTACTCATCTCCAAATTACAGACTCATATATAATACTCTATCTCAGTTTTCGACAATGTTGGAAAAATTAGTCGTTTTTTGACCGTGGTTTTCGACCATATCACTTGACCGAATTATTAAGTTGTGGTACACATTCGACGCAGAATTAAATAGTCTTTAATTTATTATATTCTTGCTTTTTTGCTAGGATGCACCATTTAGGAGTTATGGACAAAAAATGAAGAAAAGTCCTAAAATTTGGAGGTTTTTTGGAGGCCAAAAGTTCTCCCGAGGTCGCCCGTGTTAGTATTTTTGTTTTTTACACGTTGGCACCCATATATACGAGGGTGGATCAATAAGTACCCAGGTGGCGTTGCTGATGGAAGTTGACATTACCATCGTGTACTTCCATCTGTCAAACGACACCATACTAAATTTCAGACTGATTCATGGGTTAGTTTTTATTTGGCAGCCAGTTGTATCACACATGTTTCGTCATTCTTGATAAAATGGAAAAAGACCAATTTCGATCCGTAATTCGCTTTTAATTTTTGAGTGGAAACCATGCGAAGAAATAAATGCGAAGTTGGATGCTCTCTTTGGGGACCCTTCACCATCTATGACAACTGTTAGATATTGGTTCAAAGATTTTAAATGTGGTCGTACATCCTGTTTCTAATGAGGAGCGGCCAGGCGGCCTGACAGACGTAGTTACCGAGGAAATCATTGAAAAGGTCCACATGATTTTCGCAGATCGCCGAACTAAAGTGCACGAAGTAGCAGAGGCCATAGGCTTGTCGTACGGAACGACAATTAATATTTTACATGATCAGTTAAGTGTGAGAAAGCTGTCGGCCCGATGGGTGCCGCAATTGATCGCGGTCGACCAAAAACGGATACGACTGTCAATGTCAAAGCAGTGTTTGGACCTCTTTAAGCGAAATTCGCAGGAGTTTTTGGAAAGAGGAGAAACCTGGATACATTATTATACGCCAGAAATCAAGCGACAGTCAAAACAATGAATTTTTCTGGATGATTTTGCTCAGAAGAAGGCAAAGACGGTTTCATAGACCGGAAAGGTTAACACCACGATTTTTTGGGATTCGAAGAGAATAATCCTCATGGACTTTTTGTAGAATGGAAGAACGATCATTGGGCAGTACTACAGTGAATTATTGGACCGATTCAATAAGAAATGGAAGGAATCACGGCCTAATTTGGCTGGACAAAAAGTGCTGCTTCATAACGATAATGCACCAGCACATTCATCAAGAATTATTGCGGACAAATTGCATGAACTACGTTAAAAAATTACTGTCGTACCCACCGTCGATTTCTTTCTATTTCCCAAAATGAAAATATGGCTAGGCGGAAAAAATTCAGCTCAAACGAGAGATTATCGCTGAGGCAAAAGCGCATTTTGAAGAGTTTGATCAAACTGGCGGCCAAATAAAAACTAACCAATGAATCAGTCTGAAATTTAGTACGGTGTCGTTTAAGAGATGGCAGTACACGACGGTACTGTCAACTTCCCTCAGCAACGCCACCTGTCTTCAAATACGGATCCACCCTCGTACAAGTTAAAAAAATAAAATCTTCTACGCCACCTTTTGCAACAAACAATGTCTATAATGACTGGACTAATAACAAAATCTGTTTAGTAATAATTCAAATAACAAGATATTAATATTAACAACAATCATTTAATGATATCATTTCAACCATATTACCATAATAAAGTTTCAGTTTCATTTAAAGAAAAAAATTGGTGAATTTGTGACGCTATCTTGCAAAACATTGTAAGTAAAATCAACTGAAAATTAAGACCGACTTGGAAAATTTACCATAATCTGTTTATTATCAATATAATAAATAAGAATTTTTGATGATCAAATATTTCGTATACGATCTGAATCGAGTAGGAGGAGGTTTTTAAAACACATGTAGAAATTAAATTTAATAAAAGACTACTTTTTAGATGTCGAAGAAGAAATTTCCATTTTTATAAAGGATATATTGTATTTTAAAACCATAAAATATAACTTAACAATAGCTAGACACACAATATATTAGATAACGTGTAACCTTAACTGCCATTTTCAATTTTGCACACTTTATCTCACATTTTATAGTGAGTGCGGATACAAAATCATGTTAATTTTTGGTTAGTTACATCGCTACTGGGTTCCGGGTTAACGAGTTAATTTATTTAAAACATTAGGAGCAGCATCAGTTACTGTGGTGTAAAATTTTCCTCATTTTTGATCATCAAGCTTTATTTTCGCTCATGGTTTTTATTAGTTTACCAAAAAATGTCTTGGAAAATAATATTTGAAATTCGTAATTATAAAAACCAGATATTCATCTGATGGGTCGAAGCTATAAGATGCATTGCAATTTTCTTTTGATATATCTTGATATTCCGCAGAGCTGGAGTTTGTTGATAAGAGTCTTACTGGGTTTTTGTTGTTGTTAAGGATATATTGTGGCGCTACAGTATTTACTTAGGATACTGTGATAATACTACTAACTTACTGACATGAAACGTACCTATCTTTTACTTAATACGATATGATCAAAGACTTTCTTGAGTTAGAACTTAGAATTTTAAAGCTTTAACAACAGCCAATGGATATTTATTTATTTTTAGACTATACATAAAGTTTATATTGTAGATTTATGCAATAAAAACGTCTTTCAAAAATTGTACTTGTATAACTTCGCTACATCATACATTAAATCAGAAGTTTCTTTATTCTTTCAACCGTGCACGTGAATACGTAATGTGAAAGAACGTTGCGCGCGTGTGTCCCCTGCAGGAATATAAAACATAAGTAAGTCCTGACAGCCCCAGAATCGTTACTTGATTGGGTCAGCCAGACGATCTCACCGGAGTAAGAGTATCCTCAGGGAAAACCGAAATTTCTTTCATACTTACATTCAACGTTTTATACATTTAAAGATTTCCCATTTTATTCAATAGAGAAAATAACTAAAATTAGCATCACTTACATAATATATCATATTATCGATTCCAATTTTATTTTGATACAATATTAATGGTCAAATTAGCAACCGAATCGATTTATGTAAGGAACAAATTTATATATCAATAAAGAAGAAAAATAAAAATTTCCTACTATTTACTACAAACAATATCAAATTAACAACACTTACTTCTTATAAACTTTTTCTTAACTTACTTTTTCTGAACCTGAAGTTTCTGAATTAATTAAATATTCGCAACAATAAATTTGTAGTTTTTGTTTGGCAACAGGTGAATTTTATTTAATAGCTACGCTTTTACGTAAAAGCAGCACCGCAAGTAATAACCTTTATTCAATTAAATCTCGCCAAAATCGTACCATAAAAATTTATATATCATTTAGGTCATCACAATTTTTTTTTATTAAATTACTTATAACTAATTAGAAATAATGGTAAAAACTATAACCATTACACAATTAAGTATTTTTTTTAACGTGTATTGATTAAATATCTCCTTCGCAATCATTATCTCTTATTGAATTAAGTTAGTAAATACAGGATTTTTTGGACACCGCTAATATTCCTTGCAATAAAGTTTTCTAGCTCCAAGTTGCAAAATAACCAAATGAAGTTATATTGCTCCATTACGTAAAACCGGATAAGTCTACAAATAAACTTCAAAAAATTACTTGAGACGTTCTTTATTAACAAACGGAAAAAGTTTTCCAATGACAAAAATATAACATTAAAATTAAAAGTTCCAAAACTCGTATTAGGTAAATTCACTAATTTTGTAGTTAAAATTGCAGGATTGCGAAAATCGAATTTTGGTTAATTTGAAAATCATTGTGAATACTTTGTAAAGTTGGGAAAAGTTGTAAAAACTTAGCTTGTATTTGATTTTTATAATTTTGTAACTTCTTGTGACATTTTTAGTCTTAGTTTTTCTGTAATTTTCGTAGTTTTCTACTCAAAACTGACATAGTACTAGGCGCATATCTCCAACTAGTGAGAACAGAATTTTATTAGGTACTAATTTAAAAATTAAATTTAGCTTTTCAAAATTAAAATTTTGTGGTGGCGGGGGTCAAAACGTCATACTAACAAAGTCCATATGGCCTGGTGCCAAATTGCAGAATACTAGACCTTTATTTAAATACAAAAACTAATGCTTTTAAGTTGGCTGTGCCTCAGAAACTGAATTAAACTAGAAAAATCAGGACAATAAGATCATGTGAATTTTACTCGCCCCTCTTAAATATTTCATTTTGTAACTCTATTACTTCCGCTTGTAGTTATTTTTGTCGAAATATTTAAAACATTTTCTAGGAGAGATAACTTTTCTACGATTATCATTCAACCACTGCCTCCTTTAAAATAATTATAGAAATCTTTTATATTTATAATTAAAAATCTGTCCGGTTGCCTGCTTTGTTTGTTCTCGCAGGGAGATGAGCTGGTAAGCCCTGGAGCCTCGTAAACCTACCTGCACTCTGGAAGCAGTCTTACCATCGATTGCCGAGAGGTCATTTAAATGTAATCCACCTAGAAATTATAATATAAAATACTAAATTGGTTAGTTTTTTATTCGTGAAAATAAGGATATTTTAATAATTTACAAATTCAGGAAATTAAATTAATATTGTATATTTTAAACTTTCAAATGCGTTTTATATAATGGTGTTCTAAAACCAACTGCAAAGCCCCTCACTCGGAAATTGAGATAGTTGTGATGTTTCGAGCACGCACAGGTCAAGTTCCGACCGCTTTTTAATCGGTGAGCAAATTTGAGACTATTTATTTCTATAGGGAAGGCTAGATTCTAAAATACAATTAAGGAGAATCGGGAAATTTTATACTGTTTAATGAATTTGAACACAAAATGTAAAATTTGTGTGATTGTATCAAACCACCATTACATTTAATATCAATTTTGCTAAATAGCGATCTGATAAAATCAGTGCTAATTCGTGTGGCACAATCAATAATTGTACAAAAATAACAAAGTTTTGACGAACCAATAAGTTGTTTGTTTGGAAACCGCTGCGTTACATAGGATCACATCTGCAACCCACATTGACCAAGCTCTCGTTCGTATCAGAAGCCCTCGTGGTTGTTGCGGATTTGTCTTCTTTAAACTTTACCAAATTCTAGTGAATCCGTGGAATCGCAGTTGCCTACGAACAAAATAAGTGCTTCTTGTGTGAATTAGTGCAATCGAACATCTGGATTCAACAGCTGGCTTTTGGTACATAACCTCAACTTTTTGTGTTCCTCATTTATGATAATTTTCACTATTCTAGGGCCCATACAGCGTTTTTACCGTTGTATTAACCAATATAAACGAGATTCGATACTGGATTACCACAATTTTCATCAAATGAACGCAAATTTGTGCACACATGTATCAATGGCGTCGCTTTGGAAAATTAACACACTCTTCCTACCTTGTAAAGAAAGTCGGATATCCCCAATCAGGAAATACACTACTTAATCGCTCGAAAAGGCTCCCTGGATCAGAACTTCGTTCCAGAGAATAAACGCAAAATTCGCAAATTTTACTTCGACGTCTCGTTATTTCACAACTGTCTCGCAGTACGTCCACGAGTGGAAGTCTCAAAATTTCTTTCATAACTCTTATCATCCAAAATCGAAAATTCCCTAGGATTTTCAAAAAAGACGTAAACGAAGAGGTAATTGTTTTTGGCGGTAAATTTGAATTCTTTGCACAATTGCTCTTCTTTGCAGGTTCATCAAATTAAAAACATAACAACCGCACAAGTCACTTTTTAGAAACAAACATATTGTGTTTGTGTAATGTGTCTGGTAACAAGTTGGCTTTAAATGTTAACATGATCTATTCTTATAACTTTAAGTGTTCGCTTGAACACCTTTTTTGACAATAATGTTCAATCCCGAATCTCTTATTCGCTTTTATCATCGCAATATATAAATTAATTTAAAATACTAACAATAATGCAAAATCAGTTGCGAATATTGTTATGGGTAGTTTGGTGTAAACGTAGTGTGATAGAATTTTGGGTAGAAGTATTTCAATCGTTCGACGTTAACTAGCAATTATTATTAACTTATAAATCGGTCTGGTAGGTTTATCCAGACTGTTAAAATGATTAAAAATTTAAATTGAATAGAATTCTGTACTCGCGGAATGTAATCATTTTTAATTTAAATTTGTAAGTTAATTTACAGTGTATTTATAAATTTTTACAATTAATAAGCTAACCAAGAAGAAATTAAAATATAGTCACATTCACGTAGCTAGTAAAACTCTCGTTCATTTCAAGCAAAATTTTGAAGTGCAACATGGTATTAATACAGTATTTACAGTACAGTGACGGAGCAGGACGTTTGCACGCGACTGTTTAATTGCAGGAACATCAGAAATAATTTATACATTTTCACCGCAAGGATTGACAGATTGAGAGCTCTTTCTTGATTCGGTAGAAGGCCGTTCTTAGTTGGTGGAGCGATTTCTGACTCTGGCTTATTAAATAGGCGATTTAAACATCTCGAAGGCCCGCCAGCCAACGTTCGCGCGTCGGCGTCGGTGTCGCGCCGAAACTCTTCTTGAGGGTCAGGAGACTACTAGTCGCACGAGATGGAGCAATAACAGGTCTGTGATGCCCTTAGATATCCTGAGCCGCACGTACGCTATACTGAAGGAATCAAGGTGTCTTACTTGACGGAGTGGTCCAGGAAACCCGCTGAAACTCCTTCATGCTAGGGATTGGGGTTTGTAATTGTTCCCCATAAACGAGGAATTCCCAGTAAGCGCGAATCATAAGTTAGCGTTGATTACGTCCCTGCCATTTGTACACACCGCCCGTCACTACTACCAATAAATTATTTAGTGAGGTCTTCAACATGTTGACGCCTTTTAAGCGTTGCTGGTGTTACCGAAAATATGACCAAAGTTGATTATGTAGAGGAAGTAAAGTCGTAACTAATTACGAGTTGTTAAAACTTAACTTTAGTAAACACCAAAAATTTCCCCCTCTTTTTTCCGTTTTAATTATCTTTAGCTAGTTTAAAATTTTAAACTATTGCTTAGCCTATCACTATGGTTAAAAAGACAGTTAACAGTTGAAATCACAAATATCTTCCTGCGAATAAAAATGTGCGCAATATGCAACTCTTCCTACAGTAGTTAAAATTATTTTACCATTACCTTTAAATTTATTTTAAATAATTTAATACAATTTTGAGCATAATTACTGGATAATAAATTAATGTATGAATTACAAATTCATAGGCTAAAATTTGATTTTACTAAATATTGTAGTAAAAACTATTTTGAGCAAGTAAGTTTTCGTTTTTACTAATATTAGATCTCTACTGCTATAACATGTACATAAAACTTTCTTTTATAAAATTTCTTGGGGATGTCATTAAAATTGCACTAGGGTTTTCCCTTTAGTGAACTCAAAGATTTGAGTTGTGGTTAACCAGTTGACTAAGTATAAAGTTATAACTAAAATATTTTTCTGCACACACAAACTTTTCGACCAAGTACTTATCTAAGCAAAAAAGTATCAAACAGAAATTATAAATTAATGTCATTTAAATTAAGCTTTTTGATACTAACATTTTTTTTAAGAGATTTCTTACAATTAGGAAAAATATTTATACTTACTTAATTTGGAAAGATCATGATTCTTCACAGTCGTGATTTGTAAAGCCTCCACATAATAAATCGATTTTCGATTAGGAAACCCCGATTTTAATTATAAATATGTCAAAATGCATTACATTGTTCTACCGGAACATCAGACTGTTTCTCTTATAATAAAATTATACAAAATTACATTATTTCACTACAACCATAATATCCTACGCAAAACTTCAAAATCGCAACCTATTTAATGTCACAGCTCCTAATATACAAAACTTTTGAATAAAAATTCTAAATTAATATTGTTTCTTTAATTAAAAATCGATACTTCTGAAATTTCAAATTGAAGTAGTATTGAATTACAAATCGAAATTTAAACTTTACGGTAAATGATTTTACTGTAATTAGTTTGGAACTACCAGCAAAATCCATTTCACACTTGATCATAAAATCACTGCTCCAGAGTCCAAAACCCGAAAAAAAATTACAGGAAACAATGTATCCAAAACTTTGCAATAAAAATGCAATCGCATGGAATAGCAAATAATAATAGATAATTTAGAAAAGTAATAAAATGACGTGTATGAACACGTCAGTTCGTAGCAAATATTATAAGCTTTCTTTTGTATGTAAAAATCAATACAGCTTTCGCTCTAACATGCAATCAAACCACAGGTAAATGTAAGGTGATTTGAAAAATCTCACTTGTCCAAACAGTGACGTTAAAATTTTCTTCAATATTTTCTTCAAAATAACATCAAAGTGAAACGTGCATTCTTTAACTTTATATTAAAAATACTCGACAAGCAAAATAAGAAAAAAAATCTTGTAACCTGAAATAAAGTTTGTATAGACAGACATTGAAAAACAAGCTGCTCAGTTCATAAGTGCGGTTAAGCTGCATACTTTCTAAATGCCGAGAAAAATTTGAGACAGTTATAAATTAATTACTATATACCCACTGAATTAAACAAATTATTAGTATTATAATTACTTATTACTTACTAGAAGTACTTCAAGGCCAACAAAAGCCATCCGTAAGAATTAAGTCGCAAAATGCATAGTTAACCAATTTTCTGTACTCTTAATTTCTTACGTTATTTTAAAACTGTTTAGCGTAAAAAATTATAACCTAAAGGAAATAAGTAAGCAAAATAATTCTTCTTCTTCTTCCCCTTTCTAGAAGGAATTCTTTACAGAATTCTCTTCTCATCTGCGTCGTTTCCTTAACAATGTTAGAAACTTTGAGCATATTTTTTCGATGATTTTACATCCATCGGGTAGCTTGCTAGACTTGCCTTCAAGTGTGCCTGTATCGTGGTTTTTTATGTTAACGGTGGCAATTCGCTAACCCAGGGGACCACCGACTTAACATGTCTTCCGAAACACGGAGACTAGTCATAAGAAAGTTTGACCCGGTACCCCGCATTATAAAAAAAAATAATTAATAATATTAATTATGTTGCTATGGACTTCTTTGTAGAAAATTTAACTTCGTTCAAAATAATTCAGTTTATTCATGCGGTTAAACTGTATGCATCTTGAGCGGTCAGTTTAGTTTCATGTCTTACTAGAAACTGGATGAAACCATAATGAAAATAATATCGAGTTACCGATCATCAAAAATTGTTTGGTTATTAGTTGTTAGTCATCGATACTTCCGTCGGAAGTCCAGTCTTAAATAAATATAGAAAAACATTTTGGGTTGCAAAATTACAATTTTTGAATGTTTAAACGCATTTAAACGTTAAATACTTCTATAATAATGATGCTTATCTGATCTTCATTAATTAAATTGTGAATCTTATCGTATATGAATATTGTGATTAAAATTAGCAAGTTCATTTATGATTAATAACCTAGCAGGTCTAATATTACCTAAAATTATAGAGGATGTCCTGTTTGAAAAACTAGAATTATGTCTAGTCTTATGTTTAGTGAAAAATAATTTTAGGATAATGCATGTCAGGTAAAAACATAACTATTGATTATTACTTTTTTGATATTTTGAATAGGTAACTATTGAATAAGTACTAACTGTTGATTCACACTATCCTCGCTTTGCATTAACTCGTTTGTATATTCAAACGAATTGTGTCCCTTAATTTACGTTGCCGTGTGCTTTACAAACTACCTTAAATTTAAAATTACAAAATAGAAAACGTGTAGCATTTAAATGATCTGTCACCTCACCGATCTTCTCGTTTCATTCGTTTTCAACAGTAACTAGCCGTAAGAATTAAGTCGCAAGCGCAAATGTTTACTAATACATCTTGTATTTTCACGCGTATCTTATCGGTTCGGATTGCAATCTGAAAATGAACTAAAATAGACTTCTAAAAGCTTTATTAAAATTGATCATAATAAAGGATTACTTTTCATAAGGGATCAATTTTCAGCCACCCTTAATTATTTTATCGTGTTTCCAAAAATCTTACCAATTACTTTAATAAATATTAATAAAACTAATAATATTATTATAAGTTCCTTGAACTAATTATTAATTACCGTAAAATAAATTTGGAAAAAAATACGCGGACCTAAAGCTTTGAATCATATTGATGTAGAAGTTGTTTGTGAATCTAGTGAAAGACATATCAGTTCTTTTAAGCAAAGAATGTGGTTCAAAGACGCTTTTCACTATAGCTGAAAATTATTAATGTGTGAAAAAATATCAATTTTCAGCTTTATGCTTTGAATTTTTATTTTCGGTTGAGTAAAGGAAATATTATTTAGAAATGTATTTAAAATATATACATACATATTATTGTTCTACCCTTAATTAAAATTTTTATTTGTTACACTCAAATATACTTGTATTAAATTGGTCGTTATACATAAAAGATACTACAAATTTTTATGTTTGCAATTGTGTTATAAATTATTTTATAGTATTCTTTGTTAAAAGAACAAACGCCAAAATATCTAAAAGACTTTGGAAAGAATACTGGAAAAAGCATGGTGTAATAAAAGATGCTGAAATAGATTAGATTTGGTGTCATCATTTTAGCAGGAAAAGACCAAAACAAATGTAGCTTTAAGATTTTTTGTTGTATATTTTATAAAAGGGTGGCTTATAGTATATTACACAAATTGTAAACACTATACGTTATTATATTTTTTATGTTATACAAATAATATTTTTCCCATTCAGTAACTATTACTTTGTGTAGCGAAATACAGAATTACTGCAATAATAATAAATAATTACAAAAAAGAAATATCATCGAGTAGGGCATAGGGCGTTGGGCTTTCGAACCCTTGTTATCAAATTATTTGTACGTGATTAGGATTCCACGTTAAGCTATAGGTCAACAGCTATGTAGATACAGATTCATTCTAATCTTAAAATGGTTTAACTGAACAACTAATAATAATTTAAATTGGACTAAAAAGTAATCACGAAGCAAACACCGTTAATTTCCTAATTACTATTTTTAAAAAAACCACACTGCTGAGAAAATTGTTCTTTTACTGCAGCAATTTTGAAATTACAATTATTTTTCTAAAACAATCAATTTTCTAAAAAATAAACTACTTTCAAAGTGACATCGTTGCTTTGATCTAAAATTAAATTACGAATTAAGTTGTATGTAATTGAAAATAAAATGTAATTTGTGTTGAAGTAATTTATACGAATATTTAATTTAAAGTCTTTATGCAACCAGTTTCTTTAATTAATTTACAATTAAATAACCAATTTTAAATTAAACATTTAAGCTACAAATTAAGAGAGGTTTTTAATTTTAACATCTCGTCGTTTACGTCATTCAATAAATTAATTATTGGAAATAACTGCTTTAAAATGTGTATAAAATAGAAAAATTAAATTTAAACTGTATTTTACAAAGTTAATTAGATTAAGAATAAAATTAAATTTCATGTGGTTGTAAAACAATTAGGTTTTTGAAACAAAATTGTTTTGAAAACAAAACATCTGTGTAGTTAGACTAGAACAAATTAGCTGATTAAGAATTTGTCAGCAAACGTTATTCTACGGATAATTTAGCAACATGGTTTCAATATATAAAACAAGGAATTAAGCTATTTGTTTCCAAAATTCAATTCTTGAATACTCTCACCTTGTACTTACTTTTCCAGCATAAGTCTTACATTTTAAAGGTTTTTTTATAATTTTTCAGTACTTATTTATTTATAATTTTTGGACTTTTATTGCAATTTCCCCAATTAATTTTACTCGGAACTCTTTTAAAGTTGCAAATGCTGTAGCTTTAATTTGGAAAAAGAAGCATTAAGTATTCTTGGTTTCCTAATAAGACATCTTCAAGATGCTGTTATTTAAGAGTAAATATCCTAATTACATCTAACCACATACATAAACCTATATGAATATATCAGCCGCATCAAGTTTATAATACAGGGTAGCGCAAAACGCACGTTATGGTTTGAACTTTCTTATTTCAGAGTCGCCATTTTCTGCATCGCACAGATTTGCTCTATGTAATACATTGTCCATGAAATTTTGCAAAATTTCCGGTATTTTATTGCGAATATTGATTTTCAGATGGGAGATAGTCGCTGGCTTATTCACCGGCACTCGTTCTTTTCTGCACAGCTCCAAGGAACACAGTCTAGAGCGGTTAAATTCGGTGAAAACCGCGAAGTTTGTCCATTGTTCTATTGTACAATATATCGTTCCATTTTAAATTGTTCAAGCTTTCCTTATTTCTGAAACAAATATAAAGCTAACCCAAGGATCATGGCCGGGTAAAGCCAAAATCTTGCGCAGTAGATAACACCCAATTCTACCAATTAACACCAACATAAAGTCGAACGGACTAATTTTCGTTTCTGCACATTAGTAAAAGTTATAAAATGCTCAAATCATAACGTGCGTGTTGTGCCACCCTGTACATTTCCAATCCTGTATAGACAGTCTTGAGGTCTAAATCCTTATTTATCATTTAGTCGCTTTTTGCTCCTTGTTGAACTTGGCTGTTGTCAATTGGGTAGATTTAGTGGATATAGGATCAAATCTTAAATTCATGGCATATGGATATGAGTTAATAAGGTAAATTTACGTTACCTGGACGGTAAATTCTACCTGCTACAGTGATCAGGAATTCAGTATAATGTACACTAAATCATTCCGTTACCTAAAACACTACGAAATGCTAATACTAGCAAGGCGACTGCTTCCAAAATTAAGGCAAAATACTAAATATTAACTGGAAACAGAATTAATGCTAAATTCTCTCTCTCTCTTCTGTCCATAATCCTTCGACAGGGTGTGATGAGCCCTTTTAGCAAAGAATTTTCAAGGCAGATTACACCCCGGTGGTTTGCCATTGCCTGCCGAAGGGAGACGGCCATAATATGATTCTTACTTCGCCGGGATTCGAACCGGGTTCTCTGTATTAGCAGTTTATGCGCTTAATCGCTATGCTAACGACCGTCTTGTTCGAAATAAACCCTGGAATGGAGAACGCGACCTTGCGACCAAAAATAATCTTTTACGAAAAGACTCGTTAAAGTTTTGCAAAATTGAAACAAATTTTCCGCTCCAATTTTCACGATATAGGTTTGAATCTATTTTCAGTTGATATGGTGGAACTTTTCTCTATTCCAGGTCTTAATAATTATTATTAATTTATCCTATTAAATATAATTTTAAAACGAGTGAATAGCAGAAATGCAATAAAGTTACTAGCAACTCACTTTTGAATGGGTGACCTCTTGATGAATCCACTCTCAGCGATCACGGCTACATGAAACATGGTATTAAACAGTAGTTTTTGGAATCGACGTTAAGTAATGATGTGATACAAAGCGAAATCGATATTCAGGAGTGGATGGCATACGTCTAAAGAAGGAATAAAATGCCACCATCTGTTTTACTTGAAGTTCTACTAAAATTTGTCACTAGAAAAAACTATTATATTACAATGCTATATTACGTCAGAATTTTTCGACAGCGTTATGCATAAACCAAGTGCCCTTTCACCCCGTAGATAACAATGGAATATACATATCACAATTTTTTGGATGTTCATCTGCCATAAACTTAATCCGCCATTATTGAAAACTAAGCCAAAATTTTTTTTCTGTTTGTGGTATGAAGGAAAAATGCGCATAAAGAGGTCACCAAAATTTAATCGTTAAACTTTTTAAGTACAGAATTTTGTACATTTGCTGGAAAAGATTGATTAAATTGTTTGCGATATCGGAGTATGTAAATTTCATGTTAATTATTTACACTTAAAAAAAGTACTATTTTAAATTGTCAATAAATGTTTTTTCAATCAAATTTCTTTTATTTGGAAAATATCTGCGTTGTTTTTCGTTTAAAATAAAAGAATAATATTGATAGTTGATTTTTGTAGTTTTATTGCCGTCAAAAATGAATTATGGATTTTAAAAATGGTAATTGTTGAAAATATTTACTTGAGTACGTTATTGAATGTTGAAGCGGGCCAGGGAAAATAAAGTCGTTTATTTTTTGTAGATTGCTAATAAATATTAATAATAATCGATTTATACGTAAACTTTATTGCTAACATTCAGGCGGACGAACAACTATGGCCTTTACGTTAGTTTGCTGGGTAAAATTGAAGTTTCGAGGAACTAAGTCTTGTTAACCTTTTGTAATATAGAATAACGCAATACTAGACATATTTGATTAAATATTTTTATAATTTAACATTGAAACCAGGATAATGAAAAATTCTTTATGAAACAGTCTGGAATACAATATAAATTAATACTCGTGGTTGTTTTTTATGATAAGATAAGGAACCTGGAGAGAAAAATCGTGAGGGTCATAGAAGTTTTAAAAGTTTCGTCGACATAAAGGCCACGAAGCGGTTGCCGTTTTTCAAATTCTTTGTTAGTTTTTTGTTTTATTTAATTTCCTATATACTTACTATGTCGACAGTAGGAATTTTTATTAGTTTTGTAATGACCAATTTTGACGTTTGTAAGGAAGTAGATCTTAAAGTTCACTTTTAACGTTGTAAAATATACAAATTCTTTCAGAGCTACGTTTGCACTTATGACCAATGTAAATCTTTGTAAATGGTGCAAGAGATGCAGAATATGCAATCTTAGCAGATAACGCGATTAAATCAATAGTCCTTAGCGTATAGCAAATTCGTTATTGCTCGGAATAAATTAAAGTTTTGTATGAAAAAATTTTCTAGAGGAAATTTTAAACGTTTACAATTCACCGCTTCATTTATACCTTTACTTTTTTCACAACAGTGGCGTAACGGTGAGTCCCCAGACCTAGTGCTAGCCTCCACCATTATTTTAAATATAATAAAGTAAACATTTTTGACAATAAATAATTTATTGACTTTATATATTAAATAGAACTGTGATTGAGGGCAATAGAAGACGATTAAGTTAGCGTGATATAACTTTTTGATCATGTAGCGTACTGAGGGTTGCCAAGTTATTGCTTTATGTCGTTAACTTTTTGCTCCTCCCTTTGTTAAATTTTAGAGAGCAGTTAGCAGATCTTGAGAGGAATTAGTAGGGATGATTTGTAAAGCTGATATTCAACTTTACAAAATTATAAAAGTAAAAATCGTTCAAATTAATTACAGTTTGCACGATTTCTCGTTTAACCCAATAATAAACAAACCTTGCATTAAGTACAATTAAATTGTTATTACTATTATACATTAGCAGGTAAATTAAAACTAAACACCATTCATATGAAATTAACTCTAATTGCGTACTTCGCCTGAGGATATTTTCATTGTCTTCACATTTATGAAATGATGCATTTCAATTTTTGTATTTTTTAATTCATTTGAATTAATGGGAAGCATTATAATTAAGATATTGTTTGATTGGCCTTTCATATAGTGAAGTTGACGTTATATGGATATATAGAATAAATTGATTAAATTCTTGAATCGTAATAAAATATGAAGTTGTTATATAATTTAAACTGTAAAATCAACTTTTAAATTCTTATATTCCCCAGATAATTCCATGTAGGGATCGTTTTTCTTTCCTTGTGAATATTCTTTCTGAAGGATATATTGTTGAGTTAATTCAAAATACAACATGGTAATTCATGAACAATTGGTATTCTGGTAGAGTTATAGCACAAAACTATCTGTCAAGTAATTTTAATTTATAGTCACGATAGTAGTAGTGAAGTTTACCTACAACACTTCCAGATTTGATTACTAACGGTTAATGATTATTCGTGGCAATAGCTAACCGTAAACGAGGGGATTTGCTCTTTTAGATGCAACAGTGGCCTATGTCCTACTAATACGAGATATCTAAATGGATTTCAGGATTAGGCATCTGCATTGCGTACGCAACTATCGGGAGACGCGAAATGACCAGCGCTTCGACGCTCGCGCCGTCGGTCGTCCGCATTGGTCTCTGCCGCAGCCTGTGCGTGATTCCTCTGGAAACCGCCACCACGACAAAATTCAACACGCGACCAAACGTTCATTTGGAATTGTAATCACACCACAAAACGTATCGTATATAGGGAAGTAAAGACAAGAAAAATCTTATTTACTCTTCTATTTTAGACATTTAATCACGATTTTAATGATAACGTGGCTTTATTCTTTTTTTAATGAGTTACTTTTATAGTTTAAATTGTTTCCTAAATTTATTACATTTATACCATAAAAACATAATTATTTATTTTATACTGCATAGGTAATCTATGTCATAATTTTTATATCAGATTTATAATTTTGCATGCGTCTTTGCAAACAACATTAATTTAGTGTTAGCTCCTGTTGCTTTCCAAACTTTATCATTTTTCATTATTTTAGAAACAATCAATCATAATTTACTTTTTATTCACTTTTTCAGTATCTACATTATATTTTTCGATAATTTTTAAAATATTAAACATACATTTTTTATATTATATTGCACTTTTTTATATAATTATTTTTCCATTATATATTTATTTCAGATAAAAGTAATAAACCTCATTGATTTGCAGTAAGTGATTTTATTCCAAGAAACATTTGAATTTTTGTAATTTTATACAATATCTCTATTTTTTTAATATAATATTAAATAGTGTAGCATAGAAAAATCACACCAGCTTATATTAATTATCTCAACATTATTTCACCTATCTTTGTAGCATGTTAGTGTCTTTAATATTAAATTGAATTTAAGAGTAACTAAAAGGTGAGTTTCTAACCAATTTCCCAAAAATTTATTCAAAATATCAAGTACTTATTTCCCAATAAGTATCATATTACATAAAAGTAGTATGATATAGTGAACTTTGAACCGTAGGTTTCTAGGTTCGATTATTTATGTCCTGGTTCAGATTCCACGTTATACTGTAGGCTCAATAAAGATGCATAAAAGAATACCTATTTGTTAATTTACAATGTTATTCTTGTTGTATTTTTTTCAATTCCACTGCATTGAATCGTAAAAATGTCTTTACAAGATTACAATTCAGGAAATCCGATTTTTATCCCCCCCCCTCCATTTCAGCAAATTTGAAATTTTTTTATTGCGTTGTATTCAATTTCAATTGCGTTGTTTCATAATATTTGTTTTTCACAAACATGATAAAACTTGGTAGAAATTTAATTTAATTTAATCGATATATTAAATCAATATAACGAAAGAATTGGTCAGTTATGTATTTATACAGAAATTTTATTAAGGAAAAGCTACTCTCGGTAGCGTTTTTATTCAAGAAAATTGCAGATATTACATTACACGATTGCAACGTTGCTTCACACTTATTCAAAAATTTATCCCCGATCCCGATATTAAACGTAACAAGAACCTACACCTTAACGTGGAATCAAAAAAATTGGGAACACTATGAACACACAACTATGATCCTATGGTCTGAAGCTCGACTTCCTATACATCAAATATTTGTACATTAGTATCTTCAAAGAGCAGAAATATCCTTAATAATCTGGATATTATGTATTGATTATATAACATGCAGTTACAATTACCATCAAGGTAAACTCTTGCAAATAAATTTCTTGATTTAAATTACAAATTATTCTTGGGGTTCAGTTCAGATAAACAATATTTTTAAGTTTGTTGTCCGACGTTTCGTGTCGTCTTTTATGGCCTATTTTGAAGGTAAATTATACTAAATTAATTTATTCTTTTTTTTTATTATTGCTTTGACGGTCAAGGATTTCGATGCTATCATAGTAATTGATGATATTACTTTTGTCAACCACGTGTCTGCCACTTTTTTTATTGCTCCAGATCAACTAACTTTTTTTTGGACACGAACTGTTCACAAGTTACTGGTGTAATTTATTCATTCACCAATATTCACGACATCTATGCTAATCAGATCCCATGCAAAAATTGTAATACTATGCTTACGAAAATAAAGAATTTTTCACTTCTATTAAAATATACAAGCTTAAAAAATAAAGCACAAACAGTGTATTTTTTATTGCTTTGTCATTCAGGGTGTTTAAAAAAATGGGAAAATTGAAAATACCGTACCTATATTTTTATTAACCATTTTTATGGTTTATTTAAAGACATTTACTTTTAATAGAATGCAATAGCGTTGAGATCTGTATAAATGTATGTATAAAATGTATAAAATAGCTTGCTAATATATAAGATATTCCGTTTAAAATAAAAAGATTTCTGTAATACAATCATCATATAGTTGCAACAAAAACTACACTCTGAATCGCAACCCCTAATGAGAGAGTTAATTCGCGAGTTCGTCACAATCCGGAGATAAACTATCCAGTTTGTTTGTCCACTATGTTAATTGACTACCTCCTTATTCATGCGAAGGTGTAGGTTGTGGATTTCTGAAAAAAATACCAGTAGCTTAGGGAAACTCAAAAAAACGCAAAATAGTAATTAAGTGCTTTAATGGACACACAGAACCTGAGAGTGGCTATTGCAGTTCCAATAATTGCAATATAAATTACTGTGGTAAACAGGCACACAGTAGCAATGAATGATGACAATCAAAAAGTGCACCCATTAAAACCTGTACCCAAATATGAACAGAAGAACCTCTAACGGTTACTCAATATTAAATATGCAATAGCCTGAATACTACGTCGGTTCATACGAATTGGAAACGGACCAAAAAACTATTTGTCGAAGCAAACATCGGCACTTAACAAAGTCGCTGTAAAACAACGTACTTCCACCATGATAGCTATTGCGAGACTCAGTTATTCATACGCCAAATGTTCAAGTTACCCACCATCTGCTTGCCAAAATGCATTGCATTCAAAGATTGCATTTAAATAAAATACATGGGCCGCACTTAAAAATATTGAAATGAAATGTGAAAATAGTACCACTTAACGAATTGCAAAAATTCGTTACATAATCGGCTTTTGAAACGTCTTTGACGTTATTCGATCCCCAAACTACCAACCTCGCGAATTGGTGTTTGGTTTGTTAGCATTTTACATTTTTTACCTCCAACCTGGAGAACCAGAGAGACGGCCGGAATAAATTCAGAGAAATAAGTAATTGCAAACTAATTTAAAAAAATTAAATTTATGCTGCTGTGAGTTGGGAAATTGAAATGTGCCTTCTCAATCTACAGCAAAATTTGAACATTGTTCTTGCGTATTTCGTACTAAAATTTATGAAAAGTCGTGAATGAGAGGTTATGTGGATTATATCACAGATAAGTGAGGTTATATCGATTACGTTGCCGGTAGAAATTGCGTTGTACATTTATATGTCATATAATTGTTTCCAATTAAATTATAAATAAGTAAATAATAATATTATTATTATTATTATAGAAAAAAATAATCAGTTAAAAACTTTGACAATTTAAACTATGGTTTGCTATAAATTGTATTCCTTGTTTGAAACTTATTACCTGGATTCAAAAAGGATTATTACGCCTTTAATTAACCAGTGTAGAGTATAATAATAATATGTATGTTGGTATAGAGGGTGCCTGCGAAAATAGACAAGGAAAAATATGCAACCCCTTTATAAACCCTGTTTCAGAGTGCGTCGTATTATATTTTGTGCTTAATTTATATTAGTTTCTTTATATTGTTTATTTTATTAATTTCTTCATTTTATGTTATTCCTCTAATTATTTCTACTCATACTCGACAAAAAATTACAATTTTTATATTTAAAAATATACAATGATACAAATATATGGAAGCGAAGAAGAAAACGTGGTTACACTTTTTAATATAAATCAGAAATTTATTCTTCTATAATATAAACAGTCAACTCGACTTTATTAACTAAAGATAATATACAGGGTGATTTTTTAATCGAGCAGATATTTTGATATGATAATCTCTGTCAATAGATAGCACGAATGCATCAGAAGTCCCTCAACAAATGCGAGGGTGACTTTGTTTTTCTTACAGATTTCCCACGAACCCAAATTTTTTATAAAAATAAACAAAATCAAATGTTGGCGAGTTTTTGCCAATTTTATTTCCAATATCGAATTTCTAACAATTTTATTATTTCTAATTAATTTTAATAGTTTGTTGTAATACTGAATATTTAAAAAAATTATTTTTTTACTTACTGAATTAATTTTTACTGCATTATAATTTTCTAGAAAGAATAAATGTGAAAATCTTTTATTATTATTTTGTTTGGTTTAATTTTTTATACGGAATTTCAAAAATAATAAAAAATTTTGTGTTGGTGTAGTACTAATCCATGTTTATTTTTATTATTATATTATATTGCTTTACCTAAACTAAGTTACAAGAAGGATGATCTCCAAAGCATTATAAGTAAATATAAGTCGCTGAGGCTCAGGCTATGGATTTCTCGAACGATCAACTCCTTAAGAAACTTATAATGAAATGGGGCTGCTTATTTGATAAACAGATTAACCCATCATGGTGTTGCTTTTATATAGTCATACATGAAATATTATTAAAATATTACTATATAAATAAAAGTTTCATGTTAAAGTTAAAATTCAAACTTATGGAATTTTATCAGATGAATCGTATCAAGTTAATTAGTAAATCAAAAAAAAATTTTTAATTATATTGGTTTTACTTTATTTAATATTGAATATCATAAACAAGGACACACTTTCATAATACTTTTGATCAGCCGTTAAGTTGGTGATCGTCCGTTAAGTGCACATCCGTCAAATCAAGCGCTTGATCAGAGATCAACAAGATATTCTAACCTAAAAGGGTTAATATTACAAAACAAGCACATAATATTTAAAAATAATTTAATATCAACTGAAAGTAAATAAACATGAAGTTAGCGTAAAGTCAACCAACAAACTAGAAACAACCGGTGTCGCAAAACATATCCCAATGAATGGACATGATGCAGACTTCAACAACGCGAAAATCATTAAATCGGTCAAAAATGAAAAGCGTAATAAATAGAAGAACAGACAGCAACGAAATAATATCTACAGCCAATTCAGAAACTCATTTAACTTCATAAATGTATTGGAGTTAAGGCTTTCCTATTCTCCGAAACACAAACTAGGTTGTTCCTTAACTCATGATAACTTTCTAACACTGGAGACTAAAACCCAAGATTTAATATATTTCTGATAAAAGTTGCAAACGCAACTGACAGCTCAAAATAATTTTCCAATTGGTCTAATTGTGTTCCAGTTAACTCGATAATATTTTAATTCACGATTTAAAAACTTATATATTTGTCTGGCATATGAAGATGGTCTGAAGAAAGCAATATCCTATTGCCGAAGGATTGTGGAGTAATTTGATTAAAACAAATTATAATTTGAGAATAGGTCTTTAGTAATCTAACAGGTAGATTTTAAATTTTTACTTCTTCCAATCCATTAACACAAAAGCAACAAAAACAAGGACCGTCATTAGAATTCGACGTTTATTGCAAAAATTAGTAAGAAATATTATAAAATCGAAGAACATCTTACCGGATTACATGTTTCAATCTCATCCACGTTTTTGTAAGTGAAACTGATATCTTCAGGACCGTACTGGTTTAATGAAAATACAAAAAAATTAATTTTCTAAAAAAGAACCTCGATCGTTTTGGTCTTGTTTGTACAGCTACGTTTGTGATAATAAAATGTAGCTTAAAAAAATTAATTTAATTAAATTTAAGCGAAAGGAAATGTCAATATATCTACTATATCACTTTTTTTTTAAATAACTAAGTATTTTTTTCTTATTATTTTTTAATAACACTTCAACACCTGTGAACTCAAAATAATTTTAGTATTTTTAACATTGATATCGTGAAATTATGGTCACGATATTCATTATTAAGTAAAGTTTGCATGTTTCTTATATTTATCATAACTTTAAAACATAATCAGCCAAAGTAAAAAATTTTTTAGCAGAACGATTACGTAAAATCATGAACTAATAAAACTTTGCGATACATAAAAAAAATTTAATTAGTATTTAATAGATAAGTTATCTATATCTTCAGTTTTAATTAAAAATTAACATTTTCAACTTTAACCCTTCTAGTATTTGTAGGAGAAGTTGATAGTTATGAATTTTAATCAATTTTTGTAAATTTTACGTAAATATAATTTTATAACCTCACATTTAGAACACAAACCGTTCTTCTGAAACGCAACCCCTAATAAAAGGGATGCACAACAACAAACATCCAGATTTAGTCGCAATCCGGAGAGGGTATCTCCCCAGTTTATATTACCACGATGATGAAGAATGATAATTGCGGAAAGCGAGATCGCAGGTTCTGAAATAAAATGTAGTCTGGGACAACTTTTCCAATAAAACAATAATAAGTGATAAAGAAATTTAATAAAGATAAATAGTATCCTTCGATCCCAATCCTAAACATTGTAAACTATTTAATGTTTATTAATATTTATTATAATAATAATATTTCAATAAACTTATGTTATTTAAATATTTCACTAGCATTAATAAAAGTTTGAAAAAATAATCAATTGAATCGTGTAGTAAAATTTGACGTGGTAGCAACAAATAATTTAAAATAATAAAACCTTTCTATATTTAAGTATGCTATATTGAGTCGCAATCGTTGAGATACCTGTTGATACTCTCAACAAAGAGATATTTTTCTTTAAAGTTAAAGTACGCTTCAAGTGCACTTCAAACATTGTCTTAGTTATTGCCGATTTTTCCTTTTATCCAAGCTTTATATTTTCCAAGTTGTCATTAGTTTTCACGATAACTGCGGTTGAACTAAATTATTTCACTTGATTGATCGCAGGAGTTTTACGCTAATGACGGCACGTAAACTTGAAATATTTTAATTCATCCCTAACAATATCGTTCAAATTGTCATATTTTTTTCAAAAAGTTTTACTACTTCCTAATAATATAGTCCAGGAATAATTGAAAGCATTTGTATATCCATTAAAAGTATAATCTCGAATCTGGCAGGAGTTAAAATAGTAGTTTAGAGACGGTTATAGATTAGCTATTACTGCGCTGACTACGAATGCCGCAGTAACCATCTCTTCTCGGAAGGCAATGGCAAACCCTCGAGGTAATCAGTCATCGCATCAGCGCATTCTTTTTTAACTGTTAAAATAATAATTAATATATTATATTACATGGGATACAATCACCGATCGAAACTATTCTTATTCATATTTAAACGAAAAAGACGTAAGTTCTGTTCTTATTTTTATATAAGGAGATGTCGTTATTGATTTTCTTTTAAATTTGGAAATAACTTAGCGATTGCTTAACCCAGTCGACCCTGTATAAAATAGCCTGCGATAATAATAAAATTATATGTAAGTTTATCCATGTCTGTATCTTTCTTTTTCGGGGTGACCGTTTTTACTGAGAATACAAAAACTCGTGTTAAATTCCTCGTAAGAATTCCAACGCAACCGCACCGTTGTTTAAAATAAATAACATTAATTAATATTTAATGTGACGTCGTTATTAAGTGATATTCTTATAGTCCTGATTGGTTGGTGTGGTACCATTTATCACATAAATATATGATACCATTTACCACATAGTAATTAATAAGTCTTGATTTGATAACATAATACATTTAATTGATTAATTAATATTGCAAATAATGATGCGACTGATAAACAATATAATTTGATATAACTCTATGAATGTTGTTATTAAAACTATGGTGATAAAAATGATAACCTATATGCCTACTATACAACTTCAAATTAAAATCACATAAAATATGTTTGTGACGCCACAACTACTCCCCTTCCAGTGATAGCGTCTCAATTGATAACAAATTTTCTTGTCTTGTATGTTTTAATATGGTTAGTTGGCTGCTTAGTTGATTAATCGGTTGATTGATGGGATGTTGATGGTTTGGTTGATTGATTGCTTGGTTGTTGGTTTGGTTGGTTAATTGGTTAAGTGTTTGCTTGCTTTTTTGGTTGGTGATAAACTATGGTGATAAAAATGATAACATATACAACTACTATACAACTTCAAATTAAAATCACATAAAATATATGTTTGTGACGCCACAGTTAGTACCAATCTTGTATAATATAATCAACTAATCAGGAGTGGGATAAGGTCATGAACAACAAATCAAATTCTTGATGCGAATATATTTCTTCTATATCGGCTTATATTTGCTCATGCTTATGTATTTGTTGAAATACGACAATATTATTTCGAAAGGATAAACCGACCTTGCGATCACCACTAAAGTCCCTATATGGGTTTAACTTTTACTTATTTTCTTTGTAGTTTTGTTCACTTAAAAATGAAGTCGTTTATCCCTTCGAAACAATATTGTCATATTTCAACAAATACATGAGCATGAGCAAATATTAGCCGGTATAGAGGAAATATCTTCACAATATCAAGAAAATTTGATGTAATTAATTATAGTACCAGTGCACTTTCTCGATTATATCAATAATTTATCTGTGAATGAACGTAAATTGATAACCATTAATTTTCGAAGCAGTATTTGAGTTATAGTCAGTTTTTTTATTGTTGAAGTTTTTTTAAATAGTTTTGAAAGTTCATACTATGAGGGTCTGTAAATCATGATGCAGTTACCTTAAAAGTCACTGTAAAAACTAAAGTAGCGCATTAAGCACTGCACGTGAAGCAGTTAGTAAACTTAAATTATATTAAGAAAGAAGTTACCTAATGTATGAGCTTTTGTCTTGTAATGAAACTGCTAAATTAGTGTACCATTAAAAAAAACCTTTGTTATACCTCTACAATTCAATTAAGTTTAGTATAAAATGACAAATTGGTCTTACAAAATTTACCTACATTTAATTAATTTTTGTAACTATTATTGTACATGATTTATTTATTAAATTGCAATCATTAGGTATAAAATTGGATTTAATTATTAGATATGACAGGGTCATGGAGGATACAAATTTGAAGTAATTTTATGAAGACAAAGGTTTTGGTAAATTATTTTAAGGATTGTTATTTGCGATTGTCTACAAAAAGTTATCTCCAAATTCAGATTAATTCTTTCGATTAATTAGTGAGTAAAGTGGTCAAACTTAAAAAATGAATTAAGGACCTAAAAGGAAGAAAAAACTTTCCTTTGAAATTTGTAAGTTATTGACTTCCCAAGTTGTAAAGGGGGATGAATAATTTAGAAACAAACACTCATAATTTGGTGATATGAGGCATAATGCAGTTCCTCAACCAAAGTAAACAAACTAACAATTATGTGATGCTATTGAAGTTGAATTAATTAGTTAGTTTAAAAACATGATTACAAAAAAAGAAGTTTTATAATACCACACTGATATTATTCTAAGATGCATCAAAGTAATAATGTTTATCAAGTGTCTGTTAAGAACCTTTGATCATTATAACAAAGACAACGCAGTCGTGAGAAGAAATTACAGACGTAACATGTCAGTTACCCACCCTGTTATTGATAGGTGCAACGCTGGTCGCAGCTTGCATATCGAATAAAAAAACGTCTTAAAAATTGATCAAATCAATTGTAACTCGAGTAATGAGGAGCATTTTACAAATTAACTAATAATTACGAAAATTAGATTTCGTATCGTGAGTACCATACTGTGAGTAATTACCTGCTGATACAGGAGATGTAATTATTTATTCATTTTAAGTTTAATATTGAAATGTTTATGAATTACAAACAAAATGTAAGCTTTTCATGTGATGTGAATTTTATTAAATTATGACTGCCTCAGGTAATGAGTTTTTACTATAACAATTTGGTTTGTTATTTGACAATATAATTAAGTACAACAAACGATTACTTCAAATTAAATTAAATATATTAGTTTTTAAAATAACTAATTTTGAAAATATTCAGAATTCATAAGCCTATATAACGATTCAATTCTGACCCTAGCTTATCATCAAGTTTTAAGCAGATTTCATTTTAGAGAAAACAAATAAAATTTGTTTTCCTATATAAAAGACCACGCTTTGTTTGCTTTCTATCTCGGGAAGTCGTCATTTAGAAGTAATCAATTGCGGAGAACTTGAGATTTTAAAACATTACAAATGAAAACTTTTAATACAAAAAAAAATTAATTAATTTATATCATAAAGTATTAGCAATTTCTAGACAATGAAATTATAGGGAATGTCACATTTAATTTGGTATATATTTAAAATAAAAAATGCTTTAGTTTTAAATAAATATTATTTGCTTAGCTTTATTGCCGTTCAAAGAGCAATTTTCCAGTATTCCTAAGTATTCCTCTAGAAACGACTTCTAGATTGTACTAGCATATTTTGGTTTCGAATCTCGACTACATAAAGCATTTATCAGCTTTCAATCCTCCCACGGACAAGGACACAAAAGATTTTATATTAAACTTAAAGTGAGCGAATAAACAAGAACACTTAGGTCATCCGTATTCTCAAGTACCGGTTTACGTGTAGGTATATCTGGTTTAAATTTTTCTGCTATCACATATTATTATCATTTTGTTCATAAGTTCGGCCTATCAAAATTATTTATGCATGCTTAATGCAGATTAAAGCTGACCAACCTCCATATGCATTTTATTTGTAAATCCTGCCGTGCTTTAAGGTAAAGGCAGAGTAGAAGCAGGTTGCAGGTTTCAGATTATCGGTACCGAGAATCCCGCGTAGTAACAATTGGAAGTGCTCGCAGTGCAATCAGATAAATAAGTGCCGAGAGTGACTATCGGCGCTGATATTTATCATATTTATAGCTGGTGTTTTTAAGTACCGACTGAAGCTCATAATTCAACATAAAGAGGTGTAAGTCACGTGGTTACAAGCAAGGTCGAACTAAGCTGGTAATCGGTACCTAAATATTCACAAGAATGATTTGGCGACAACTTATCTTCCTAGCGTGCTACAATCATTAAATAATTAAATTTAATATTGAAACTTTACATAAATAAGTACATATCGATACCTATGTATTAGATATTTATATTAGTGTAATCAACATGCATTGATAATAGCTGAATTTTCGATATAACTATCAAAGTAACCGCCAGCCACGTTTGTTACCTCTAAACGGCTATTAGCTATCTATACTAAATATAGAGATAGCGCAGCAACTTGACTATACTATACATTTCTCTAACTTTTGCGTGATAACTATTAGCAGTTGCCAGTTGAACAGAAACAATTATACGAATTTGCATTGATACTTACGTTGAATTTTTACCTAATTTTTTTCTATAATTTTTCTTCTTTTTTATTACTGCACGCAGTTTTATTATTACAATTAGAAATTCTTAAATGTTTTCTTTAATTTTAGTTAATTCAAAACCTTTAACGTTTGATGAAGTGTACAATCAAAGCAGCCCTACAAATTGTACGGTGTATTGTGGTGGAATTACTAACGGTTTGACCGAAGAGCTTATGCAAAAAACTTTTGCACCTTTTGGAGCCATACAAGAAATTCGAGTTTTTAAGGAAAAAGGATACGCATTTATTCGGTAATTTTTTTTAAAATTTTTTCTTTTTGATTTGTTATGAATTATGTTATAATTTTCAGTTTTTCGACAAAAGAATCTGCAACACATGCCATAGTTGCTGTTCATAATACTGATATAAATGGCCAAATTGTGAAGTGTTCTTGGGGTAAGGAATCGGGCGATCCAAATAATGCTCCTGTAGCTGGACAGGTAAATTTTGCTTAATTTGTTTGTTTAACTTTTATTCATTTTTATATTATTCTTCACAGTCATTAACTAGTACTCAGTATCCTTATGGAGCTTACGGTCAACAGCTTGGATATTGGTATCCCCAAAGTTATCCTACAACAGCTGCGGCTCAAATGCAAGGTCAGTTTTTGCAGGGAATGCAGGGTTACACCTACGGACAGTTCGCTGGATACCAGCAGTCGTACATGGGGTAAGTGAAAATTTAATTTGTTTTTAACCGGATATTTATTTTTTAAATTAAATTAGAATTGGTATGCAAGTGCCAACAACTTGGCAAGGTATACCTGGCCAACCACAAATTCCCACTACACCTCAACAAATGGCAGCGCCTGGAGCAACGTTACAGCAGCCTGGGCTGGTTTTTCCCATTCAACAATTTCAAGTAAATATGAGTTAATACTTTTCGCATGATCTTTGCCTTGCCATGCCTGTGCGAGTGAACGGCGGCCGCGAATGGGAAAAATAGTGCATGTTAGATAATCAATCCGTTCAAATCGTACTTGCTGGACCACGTTACAGCTAAATTTGTATTTTAGTCCGGTACTCTCTGTTTAGAGCACGGAGCATGATTATGTAGTTGTGCTTAGAACCACTTCGACCGCACTCGATGCTCGCTGGTATTTAGTATTTCAACAGCGCGAGGTTCTTCTAAACAAAATTTTCTTTATTTCAGGCCCAATGAAACACACACATTAGCCATCAACTCGACATAGTGATATTTTAATACTATTCAAGATACCGTACAGTAGTTTATCGCGGATTTTTAAATGTTCGTGCCAAATTTCAAGTTTGTTCAACATGTTTTAAACGCAAAAGAATCTAGAAGTCCATCCATTTTAATTAACCGTCAGAAGGCGCCTCATCATATATACGTGGTTAGGCTAATTTTGCGGTTGTTTAGAGTGAATGGGTGTGAGTGAATGGGGATTTTGCACTGCACGTGGCTAATTTAAGCCCGTACTGACGCCATAGCTCAATAGCTCACGCTATCGTTATATTAGTTCACACTTTTGTGCATGAATGAGTGATGCGTGAGTCTTGTTGATGTGATGTCTAATTGGCAGTTGGCGGATGAAGATTGGCTTACACCCAGCCTGTTAGTGTGATGGTAATGCGTGAGTGGATATAATGCACAAGTTGGATACAGCAAATTCCGTAAAGAAGAGGCGCATCCAGCAATGCTTTGGTCACTCATCTGCTTGATGTTTGAACATTCACTGTTTCTTTGTTATTCCATGTTCATTTCTAGTGTTAAATCGTTAGTGTTATCTTAAATATACATGTAACACGTGTTAGCTTGTAAGTTTATCATTATATTTGTAAAAATCTTGCCCCAGAGCTTGTTATTTTTGTTTCTACTTGTACAAACAGAGTAAGTTATATCTAAGCTAAATAGTTAAAAAAAAAACAAAAAAGGTAATGCAGTTGACCGAAATGGTCACAACGATAGTTATAATTGTACAACGACAGCCAGAGGCGGTTAGCTAGTGGTAAATATGGTAATATATATATAAAAGTATACGGGTCGAAAACAAAGTTATACCGCTCTTACGCATAGGTTGATGACACCTTTTGCTACGACCAACCCTAAACCGTCAACACTGGCCAACCGTGTCATATATATATACTGTAATATTACTGTACATACAGAGAGATATCGCAGCATCATGTGATGTCAGTAGGGTTAGGGTGTGCATAGCCGAAAATTGTCCGGCACTTCGTCAGCGTAATTTAGTTTATTGAGCGCGATTCAGATACACTTAGCCTAACGTGATAATGCGAAAAATCCGACTTTTATATAATATACTCTTGCGAGATGAGGAGAGTTTTGATACAAGATTTAAAAAAGTATACTGCAGATAACATAGCTAGTATAGATAGAACGACGAGTATTATTTAGCTCTTGTTTAAATGATGGTTGAATAAAATCAGTTATATATTATACATAATAATATATATAATTATAAGCTGTATGTTCGTTATTGACAGTATATAATAACTTAACTTGCACGCTAATCTGTAGAAGCACTTCATATGTAACGGCTGTATTAATGTCATAAGTGTAAAGGAACCACTCACCCTGCCCTTCATATGGTTGTACAAATATCATTTAGGTAAGGTATTTAGTGTCATCTAAACAGCGGCGTTATAGCAATCCGTTCTGACCAGGATAGAGGCAATGTTTAATCCGATAGTCAATTAATGTACTGCGGCATTCACGCTGCGCTACTCGGTCGGCGGACTATGTTTCTCGACCGCAGGACTACCACACAACCAAACACTTAAGGATAACCTAGCCGGCAAACAAATTTATTAATATTGTGGTTACTTACGTTTTTATCGTTAAACTAAACAAATTTCATTTAACTTTTCACTTAACATAGTCTGTTAAATTAGTAAGTATTTTCTTGCCGACCAAGTTAACTTATTTTATTTGACTAACTCCGAGTTAACCTTGAAACTTAGATTTTTTTAATTAGTCAACTCTTCTATTACGGGAACCAAAGTTTAAGGACCAACAATTTTTTTCTCATAGAAAAATTTGTGTGTACTAATTAGTTGTCACTAGGGTTTATTATATAAATTAATAATAAAATAAATTGATATAGTACCGAGGGGTTATTCGACTAAAATTTGTTGCCGGTTGTGTGCGTTATTTGACGAACGTTACCAGAAATCTATGTCAAAATTATATTAAGCAGTAAGTTAGTACATTATAATAGACCTAAATATACTCTATTGTTTTTATATTATTTACATTTATAAGTTGTTAGGTTTTGCAAAATATCAAATTGAGTTTAATTTTTTCCATGTATGTCGCGTATATCTTTTAATGGGCCAAATATTTCCTGTTTTTAGACAAACGGGTATATATTAAAAGTAGGCGATACCGTGGCATACTTGGAAACTTGTTTACGTATAGTTAATAAGTAACGTGTACTTAAAATTTGTTACATTCCTAAAATAGAGTTCAGTTGGCTTTAACATAAGTGTGTATTTAAAAACGAAAATAATCAAAACATTTTATGAGTTAATATTAGTGTTCCTCAGTTGCTCATCAGTTTGCAAAGATACAGAGATATTTCTTAAAAGTTTAGAATAGCACATTCCAGCTGTACCTTTGATTCTGACAGTGCGAGGTAACAACACCTGTAAAAAGTATTTTATATCACGGGCTGTAACGCATAGATTGGAATGCGCACTATTGCGTATAAAATATATTAAGAAATATACAAAATAAAACAAATTTAGATTATTATATAGTATAGAGAATGGAATTGAAATAAAGAGAGTTACAATGAAAAATGTTGTGTCATTTCATTTTATTTATTTACTTCATACATACTATACCGCACCACACCATAGGTACCACACCCCGATATTGTTTTTACACATCACTTCCAGCCAAACTTTACGGCGGTCTTTTTGTGAAATACCAATAGCTCGTAACATCGCAATACAATATTATACCTACTGTTTATTACTATATACGCGGTATTAGAAAAAAATATAATAGCATATTCCGGCTTACAAGGTATTGCCACTTAAAAAAACAATAAAATATTTTCAAATCTACGGGTTACGAGATATTAATATTTTACAGATACTGTAACATTCCAATATTTTATTTAACAATTGGTGTAAAGTTATACTGCACTGCGCAAATATTAGCGATTTTTACTAAGGTAAGTTTTGACAACACTAAATAATTCATTATTTTTCCATGCATGCTAAAAAGAACTATAACAACAGATTGATGTAATGGAAAATTTAATGAATAATAAGTTTGTGTACAAGAAAGTCCGTATTTCTTTCAAATGAAGTATCTCCTGAGCTGAATTTTCATCAAACCGTACAAATTTTTGTGTTGAGCAAAATTAATTTTGAATTAACCTGGTGGCACTATTAAAATCTAATACATATCTTTCAAAGACAGGGTAAGTATTTTGACCATTTATGTAGGTATACTGAGAGTCGAACTTGTAAATTTTGTCACTAGCGGCTATTACACTAACCCATTTATTCTATTCCGTTATGCAATTGACAACTGCATATTATGTAGTATGTACGATTAGCCTTAGAACTGAACCCAAATCAGCTTGTAAATTGACATCGGAGGGTCCCAAAGGCGGTTGGAATAAAACCAACCTAATGATTTACTTGGTCTAATCTCAACAAAACCAATTGGTATCTAAACGAGCTCCTTCTCCAAAAAAGGTAATCCAGGTTATCTCGGCGACTTGGTTGTAATCACGGTGTAATTTTTCTAGCAGTGATCAAGTTTTAGATTTGAGAAGCCACGAAGCAATGATCGGTGATAAATTATAAGAACGTTTATCACTCTTTCATTCTATCTAGATTAGGGGTGACCAAACTAGACCCAAAAATTGATGTGCCGTATAAAAAAAGTAATAATAATAATAGGCAACAGGTTAACCCTAGATAATCTTTCTGTAGGCCTAACCTCAACAAATTTGGACAACCTTGG
The DNA here is from genome assembly GCA_958510855.1 of Rhagonycha lutea. Classification (NCBI taxonomy): domain Eukaryota; kingdom Metazoa; phylum Arthropoda; class Insecta; order Coleoptera; family Cantharidae; genus Rhagonycha; species Rhagonycha lutea. Next base: position 23,805,948 of record OY294042.1, read on the forward strand.
CCAAAATAATTTAATGGTCTATTAATAACTTCAATATTTGTGCAAAATTTTCAATTATCAAAATTATCAAAGCGGCTATTTGCTGCACAAACTTGCACCGAATGCAGAATTGTTAAGTGCAGGCACAATTTGACCCAGTATTTTAAATTTAAGTTTAGGATAAAAACCTAATAGTTTCTCTCTACTTGCCCAAATTTTCTGCGTTTTCCTTATAGATATTATTAAACTGAAAGTTGAAGTTTACATTAAATTTGAACCAGGAGTTAGCTGCACAAAGCAGTATTTTGCCAAATATAATAGACTAAAAAGCCTAACCCCAAAAAATCAAATAGTAGTTGAAATAATTCAACAAATCTAAAACAACTTAGACAGTCGGAGCATAGTACCTCGTAGTAGCCACACGAGTTAACCCGGTTCGAATCCGAGTGAAGTAAGAACTTTATTCTGACCGTCTCCCGTCGGAAGTCAATGGCAAACCACCGAGAGTAATGTCCCAAGAGAATCCTTTAATGTCAAAAATTTAATATTAATGGGATCATGATTCCTAAGTCACGAGGATTCCACTGGAAAGAGAGAAAGAAAACTTAAATCTTAAAAAGATAAGCCTTGCCATCGCTACAGGAAAGATATCAAGTAGGTAAGTAGTAGGGTAGCCCTTATTTTGCAAATAATTAATTTTTATTTTCCACTTGACGCTGGAAAATAAACATAATACTTTTGTTAATCTCAAGTTAGTAATTGCTACTTACTGACTACACGTAAACAACGTGGAATCTGAACGACGGTATACATAAATTTGGTTTCGGGCTGGATTAACATGCTGCACTCTTCTATCTAAGTTCATTATCCTACCATTCTACAAAACGACCTGTAAACTACCGTACTGAATATACAAATAAGAACCAAAATATCTACAATTCGGCGATGTTCACTGTTGCCGAAAAAAACATTAAAAGTTAATTTAAATTATTAATAGGAATTTGAAACGTTGGTAAAGTATTATAATATAATATACAAAATACTTCAAATAACAAAACATTTGACTATAAAATATTACATATTAAGCGATTATATAATTAATTTATTAATTAAAATCGATATTAATTTGCTGCTAAATGATACCAGAGCATGGGAAACTAGGAACTATTGCAAACCTGTATACATCAGATAATAATTCTAAGATGTTCTATTTATTACCACTATATTGTATCGTATTATTCCAAAAGAAATTTACAAAATATAACGCCCTTAGAAATCGCTTGATTAATTTGACAAAACACCTAACTCAATGCTAAAATCTTAGAATTTCAACTATAAGTGAAGTAAACATACACAGAAATTTTATTTAAAAACACTGGAAAGACATTAAAAGCATCAAAAAGAGGGAGCATAATAAGCGTCAAATTATTGCAAAGTAAAGTATAAATAATTGAAAATGAAATAATGTTATTTCATGCTTTTTTGACATTGCATAAATAGTGCAGGTATGCATTCTGCCGGGAGGAGAAAATCTCGTCTGAGACACCACCACAATCCGTGAGGGTAGTGTCAGACTTCACTGACTAAAACCTCCCCCCGCAGCCCCCTTAGCCAGAAGGAAACCACCGCTAGGCATTACATTTACAGCTAAGGGGGGTTAAAATGGTAATTTCGGGACTATTGTTTTATTTTTTTTGATGTTGGGAGAACCATGTGTTTAGGATGTGTCAAGGATCATCTGACGTAGTTTCATCTACATTCTACACAAACATCCACCCTACAGTCGGCGCAGTGGTATTCATCGGTGCACACCGCTGAGAAGTGACCTTCACGGCAACGCCGCTAGCACATTTTTGACTTATCCAAGTCACTGCAAGTCGGTTGGATGGCCTTTAGACCACCACCTTCCTCATCTCGTAATTTGTCTAAGCTTGCATACGTTAAACCCAATCCTGACGTTCGGTGTCAATAGCAGTCGTTTAACATCCTCCATCTCCATCTCGAGGACTGCCACCTTGTTTTTTGCAAGTATGGTTATCATGGATTTAAGTAGCACCTGATGATCCGTGTCAGACAATCTTGTGATTGCTTCCTTCACCTTTTCGCTAATTTCTTATCTCAATGGACATCTTTCTTATGAGATCGTTGAAGTTGAGATCTTTGTTGTTCTTAGTGAGCTCCTCCCTGAGCTGTTTGGGACGTTTTCTTTTGAACAGCTCTATCAGCACATCTCCTGGTCGTGTGGCCATGACGGCCCGGATGGCTTCACTTGCTTCTTGATTTTGGGCGACGGTGTCTTTTAGTTCCCTTAGTGCTTCCTCATAAAAGAGGGTTGAGATAGTCTTCGCCACCAGTGAGGGAGTTCTTACCCGCTTTCTTCTGTCGCCCCTCGGCGAATCCATCCCAATAGCGGACATCGTCGGATTAAGCGTTATCTTTTTGCGTCTTCTAGGTTTTCTCCTAGAGACTAGTGTGAAATTGATTCCATCTTGGTCCGAACTGTTTCGAGTCTAGTGTTGAACCTCCAGCATTGTAGAGAACGGTGAGGTATCACACTTCTCCGTCTCATCATCCTCTTGCTAGTTTTCCGCATTCAGATTGTCGATGCATATTTGCATGCTGACTATTATGTCTTAGCAACTTTCGTACCTCACTTTTAAGAAGAAACTGTAAACTTCATAACCATGCTATGTCTAGTGCGCTTGCGCTAAATTAGCTACGCATGCGCATTTGTTTCTGTTTTGTACTTAGGAATATTAAATATACTTTTGCCAGCTGTCAAATTTCGTCAAAGTACGTTTATTATTTAAATTATTTCCTTCTATAATAATAGACTTTAAACGGTATTACTACCTACTAATTGTTTAGTAGTTTCAGTGTGAAATTTGTGATTACAAATGTGCACATAAAAGGACAATAATAATTAATAAAATCACTTTAAAACTCATACAGGCGAAAAACCGTTTTTAAGTTTATTTAATTTGTGACAATAAATGTGCATATTAGGGAAGTTTAAAAATAATTTTGACAGCTGTAAGATTTCATGCAATTGTTATATCATAATCATTTAAATTATTTCCTTCTACAATAAACTGGCGTTCATAATAAACTTCAAAAAATCAAATGTAATTTTGACAGCAGCTGCTGTCAAAATAAAAGTTTATAGTTTATAACTTTCATATTATTTTTATTTTAGTGTTTTATTTTCATATAAAATTTACAATATTATTGTACAGTACAAAACTGTACAATTTATTGTTAATTAGTTCATTAAAAAAAAGACTATTTGAAAAGTAAAACATTGCATTATTATTTATTACTAAACAAATGCTTAACTAAAGAACTTTCTTATTTGAATTGAATCTTTTATGCTTCAGTTTTTCAACAAAACATATCAGTCACTTTCAAAATATCCAACTAAAAGAGCGGGTAAAATTTGAATTTTTTAAATTCAAATGAAAAGGTAAGAGTTCTAAAATTAAACGCAAGCGCACTAGACATAGCGTGGTTATGAAGTTTACAGTAACTTTATTTACTTACGGCACAGATAAATTTGGGAACTATCGGGATTCGAACCTATGACCTTCAGATCTATAGCTCCACTCCCTAACTACTACACCAAACTACCTGTACATGTAATTCATGACTCGAAAAAATGAAAAAGGATTATAATCAAAATAAATAGAATAAGAAAAAGCTTAGCATAGAAAAATCAAATTTAATTTATTACCCTTTACACGCGTGGGTTTTAAACAGGGTCGGATTAACACGATATAGCAGAAGTAGCAAATGCTACGGGCCCCACACTGCCCGCTTACCCCGGCACAGATTTTAAAATTGAATTACAAAGAAGTTATATAAATTACAAAATTCAAATTTTTATCACATTTTCAGCCTAGGGACTGCACAATAATAGAAATAACTCTTAAAACAGAATTTTCAAAAATAGTTGTGATTGGATTATAATATTGTAATCTTTGAAGTTAATTGTTAATTTACTTTTAGTAAACAAATAATAAATAAATAAGTAATAGTTAGTACAATTTTGTTAAATTTACAATTTTAGAAATTGTATCTAGAACGATCTTAAATCTTTAGATCTTAAATCTAGAACGATCTAAGTCCATTTTTGAATCAAATGAGTTTTACGCGGCAAATGCTTCCCCTCCAACCGTAGTTTGCCCATAATTAAAAGCACCTCTTAAAAATCGATATAAGTCCCTTAAATTCACTTTAAAAAATTATGAATTAGAAAATTATCCAGCATCGAGTTTTGAAACTTTAAAATCGTTATATCTCGGTTAGTAAAATTTGTGACTTAGATCGTTCTTCCCCTGAACTCTTCATATTTGTTTTTTTTTCTTTCGATGGTTTACTATTGCCTTCATAAAGGAACCAATCATAATGGTTGCGTTTGGAAGTCTAACCCCTGATCTGTTTATAGAGTTTGTGGCGCCTTCTAACACAAAATGGATGACCTTGTGTAAAATTTTTATTAATTTTATAACAGCTGTTGAGTTTATGGTTATGTATAACTATAAACTAACTGTCAATCAATATACGTTTACTTTCAACAAAACTTTTTTAGAGGGCGCCACAAACTATAATAACCGGATTAACCCGGTTAGGTTTTTGAAAGTCAAACCAGTCAATATTACCAGATATCTCATATAACCGTCATAACATCAATTGTCTGTTGGTAGTAATAAGTTCTAAAATTTTGTGGTAAATATTGCTCCAATTCGCAATGTAGACTTAAAAATCCTACGGTTTATTTGGGTTATAAAGAAATAATATGCAAAATGCCTTTTTTTAGCTTGAGACTCCATCATCTTGAACAAAGGAATTCCATAACGATTCCGTTGTGTAGCTTAAATATCTCAAACATTTTGGTTTTGATAAAAGAATTAACTGGGTAAATTTGAAAAGAAAACTGATCAGGAAATAGTCGTTGTACTGTACCGATAAATTTGTATGAGATCGGAATTCGAACTTATGACCTTTAGTCGAACTTATGAACCATAAATAAATGTTTTAATAAATAATAAATACAATCTAAATCTAAATATTGTATGCTGATCTGGTTGAGTAACCTATGGTATAAACAGCGACGGGCATAATAATTATGAGATGGGGGAGGCTCATGAACAAATTTGAAATGTCCTTAGGTAAAATATTGGGTGTATCCAAAATATTGCGAGGCCTTATGAGAGTGTGGAAGGATCATTTCAAAAGTCGTCCTCTACGTTTCAAATTTAAATAAAATTGTTAATTAAAAAGCCAATATCAAAGTTTATGAATATTTACGAACAAACTACGAATATTTAGTAATCACGATAAAAAGCAATTACAAAAATAATATCAAAAATAAAAATGATTTCATAGTAAATAAAATTTTAGGTTTAAATTTTTCAAAAGTTTCATTTATTTTTTCTAACTGTTATATTAATAAAACAAATGATTTAGAGTAGTGGCTCCAGCTTTCGTCACCGCTCCAAAGCTGTTTTTGTGTTTTTTTGGGTCAGCAAACTAAAAACTTGAATTTTTGTTTGCTGTTCCCCGTAAAACCTGATTATCTTAATCCTAAATGCTTTTTACTGACTATTCGGCCCTAGGTGGTTATTTTCGTGTACCTTTTTGTTGATTCACGATGGACAGATAGTTGATGTAGTCCATGGGGAGTTCAGCTTTAGGTAGTAGATCTGAAGTTCGAATTCCAATGACTGCCAAATTATTTGTGCCTTTGTTAAAATTTCAACCTTTGTATTTAATATAAAACTTTTTGTAAAATAGAAAATGTGTGGGATTATGTATTGACGTAAAATAATCCAGCCCCCGACTTTTCTTCAAAAACTTTTCAAAAATAATTTAATCGAGCAGCTGAATTATCTTCCGAACATACGCCGCGGCTTGCTCGTCGGTTCCAAAATTTTTATCACCACTTTACGCGTGACCTTCTAATAATATTCAACAAATTTCACTTTCAAATATCAAATAATAATTTCTTCAAATTAATGATCTCTACAATAAAAACACTTTCAAATCAACAGTATTTATTTTTCTTTCACAATTATACAAAAATTTACTCTTTTCAATATAATTAACCAAAATTCGCAACCTGCCCGCACGGCGGTCAAAGTGCGAGTCCCCTTTATCTCTCATTTTAACAATACCAACTTATTTGTACAAATATTTTCCCCATCCAATTTTATTGTCAATTGGGGCTCAAAAAAAATACGACAGTATATTAAATATCAATAGATAGGTCGGGGTCTCGAAAAGTAATTAAGATGATTTGCGATATATTGAAAATTAAATTTTCCTAATAAATTAAGTTGAATAAAATTCTTTAGAAATAATATACTAAAACTTCCCTACAAAAGTTTATATATTACATTTTAAATGATACATTCAATAGTGATCAAAATAGTCGCCATGTTTCTACTCCTTTTTTCTTTCTTCTCCAACCTTGCGCAAAATAAATTCAGTTTACATTTTATCCAATTATAAAGTGGGATTTAAGAAAATAAACCAAAAACATTAGAAACGAATGGAGTCGAGATTAGCTGTTCTAATCCAGATTCTGACCCAAACCGATACGTGCAAACAGCATCCTACTCATAAACTGGGAAAGCCAAAGAACCTATTGTTCTTAAACTTTTTCAGTCTGAAATCTGATAGCACAATTTTCTATTTCAGTTATCGTTAGCTAAATATTCCCAAAATGATGATCTCTAGTGAAGTTTTCATAAACAACGGTTTTTAAGGAAACTTGTCTTTTTAATAAACATTTTTGGGCAAGAAAATTAAATTTCGTTTTGTTTTGGCAAGAACGATGTAATACTTATATTTTGAAATTAATCTTTTTTGATAGTTCAACTTGTGAAATGGTAATGAATTATCTCTTGTTGATGTATGCACGTAAAAGGTTTAGACTGTTATAATAAACTTGAAGAAAACTTTAATGAATAAGTTGACGGAACTGGCAAGGTAATACAGGCTCAGCTAACGGTTGCACTAACTATTATTAACCATCACACAAGTAAAAGCTTTCGAGCAGGGCTGTGCGTCGAGGGGAAATATATTTTATACAGCCTTATGTCTACCCATTACATCTCCTATATAACAGCTGCATTAATGTAAGACTAATTAGTATAATACATGGTTAGTTCACGTTTCAAAAGGATGCTCTTGCGAAACCCCTTTTAATATATGCTACATCTAAAATCCATGAAAGTAACATCGTGGAAACATAACAATTTATAGTCAATTTCACCATTCTTACTTCTAGAGCAATATTATATAAACATCATAATACATAGCTTCATTTCTAAAATTAAATTTTAATTAAGTAACTCAACCAAAGTTCTTTTTCAAAATTATCATTCATTATACATACTTTACGGATGATACGCAGTATTTAATTTTTAAAAATGAAAAACAGATTTTTCAATTATATCTCAAAATTGTTTCATAATAATTAGGATAATTTTTAAGGACTACTCTGGGAAATCTGTATTAAATAAAAACATACTATTTATTTACTACTTACCATTATTAATAGTATTATTATTAACTTTTATTGATGAAGGTATCTTACATAGAATATTTTCTATCGGTACAAACTTATTTTGATTTTCTGCAAAAAATTACGACAATATATGACTTTTATGATCACTTAACCTCACATAGCATAAGTCATTTAGCCCCGTCGTACGTAAATAAAGTTTTACAAATAATTTTAATTTAAATAAAATTTCATTCGTCGGGAAAAAGATGGATGATTGGCTGTTGAAACTCGGAATAAAACAGAATACATAATTTTTCCTGCATTTAATAACTTTAAAAGGTTCTTTGACTCAAAATTATAAAGATGATTTTAGTCCATAAGAGGAAACTAAGAATTATCATCATATTAAAAAATTATAATATAAACAAATTTAAGTTTTTGTTTATGAATGTTTCATGAATTTTAAAAAGATGAATATCCTAGATTCTGAAGGGTTCTAGCATTTATTTTATAAATAAATAAGGTATTTTTTGTAAAGTATTATATATCTCGAAATTAATTAAAATCCGTGCACTTCTAAAGATGTACTACTCTTTTAGAATTGTATTTCATCGTTCTTGTATATTTTATTTATTGTCGTATACTGGAGTTATTATATCACGCAATTATTTTGTAATAACGAAGTGAATTATAGTCGACTTCAACTTTAATAATGTCTTGAAAATTAAGTTAATATTGCACTTAAAATTTTGAAGTAGTATTTATTAAGCATAACCATTAATTTTTTTCATTAAAAATTCATTAAATAGTACATTACATCAAATAATGCCCTAATATCACAAGTAATTGTCACAATTATGTATATCGATCGTTTAGGCTATTACAAAAATTGTGCAGGTAACGTAGGTAATAATTTAAAAATTGATTTTAAATTTCGTTATAGAATATAAGCAAAAAACTAAAACTTCTATACCAATATTTACGAAAAGTAATTTTAATTTTATAATATCCACCTTTTGTAGACGATAAATTTCCTATTTTGCTTTGAATACACTACACCCCATAACTTGAAGTAACTAACCAAAATTAAATCCTTGGCTACATCAACATAATGAAATAAAAACCCTTTGAAAAACAAACTGCTATTTATTTTACTTTTTACAACAATGTTTTATTTTTAAATTAATTTCAAAATATTGTAACGTTATAATGTATAGGTAAAAGTTTTAAAAGTTTTTCATTGTTTAATAATTCTCTCATTGTGATATAATCGGTCTTGAAACGCATTACAACGTTATCGGAACCCAACTACCAACCTCGTCGAATTGGCATTTGGTTTATTAGCATTTTATATTTTCTACCTACGACGAGGAGCAAGCCCGACGGAGAACCCCCAACCTGGAGGACCAGAGAAACGGCCAGAATAAATTATTATTACTTCACCCGGAGTCGAACCGGGTATTTAGCGGTCATTAGTCAACTCACTTGAACATTATGCTGAGACCGTCTCATTGTCTCATTGTAATACTCAACATTTTTATAAATTTTAATAGTGATGTATTTAGGGTGGTTTATAATAACTGCAAACTTTAGGAATACCTGAAAATTGAGTGTTACAGTTTTTTTTATAATCAATATAATATACATTTTTGTATTTGTATTGGTACTTAGGGGTCGATTGGCTGCGAGAGCCTTTCAGAACTGCGACCAGTATTGATCTTTTGTTCATGACCATACTAATTAGGTGTTCAGGAATTCAATTTCGTTAGCGAACACAGAATGCTCCTGAGAGGTTTGCTTTTAACCTCCTTGGGCATCACTTGTATCTGTCCCAGATGTTTAAGCCTGAGTCGGGCTAAGGCATCGCAGTTACAGAGGATATGCTCGGTCGTCTCCGTTTCCGATTCACAAAGTCTGCACCTATCATTGCCTTCCAGTCTCATTTTGTCTGGTGAACAGCCCCGTAATGAGTCTAATTTCATTCTTTGTCAAAAGAAGTAGCTTTTTAGCCTCTGCAGTCGAGTACTTTATAAATTTCTTCGCCTGTCTTTGTCCTGGTGTATTATTCCAGAGAGTTTCTTTGCTCTCTGCCTCCCATTTTTGGACCTCTAGCCCCCTGTGTGCTTTGATTAGCCCACAGTATGGTTCAGGTCCAATCGGGGGCGTTCCTGAGCCAGATCTAGCCAGTCTATCGGCTATTTCATTACCCTCAATTCTCTCATGACCTGGCACCCAGCGTAGAGCAATTTTGTTGCCCATTGGCAGTTTCTTGAGAGATTGTCTACATTCCCATGTAGACAAGGACTCAAAGCTATTTGCTTCGAGTGCCTTTATCGCAGCTAGGCTGTCCGACATTATATTGATCTGCTTTCCCTTTAAATTCCTTCGAAGGCATTCATGGGCACACAGCTCCATCGCAAGTATTTCAGCTTGCATAATTGTGGGATGGGTTCCTAGATATTGATGCCTAGTCGTGCCATAAATTCTGTCACATGGTTATACAATTATTTATGGTATTTAAAAATTTAAAAAAAATCATTTTTTCTAATACCATTTTATTGCTAAGATTATAACGATTAATTTGGTATATGATTTATTTAAAATGGGCCATTTAAACTCTTACAAATTGCTTTAAACGTCGAGGTCAACCATCAGTTGTGGCACGCTCGACTTAAATGGGAATGGAAGGTAATGCTTTCACCAAATCTCGCTTAAGGAGCTCAATATTTTTATGTAGCGTACCTCAAGCCATGCCTTCAAGTATTAACAATAATTTATAATCCAAAGAATTTAAGTCTAATCTTCCAAATGGCCTATGTTCTACCGCAATAAACGCAAGTAAATTGGTTTTTAACTACCTGACCAGGTAATTTCAAACTTATGAGCGCGTTGTGTGAATTTTGCTAGAAAATAAAGTTTTTATTTTTTAATAAGCTTTTGTTGAGAGGTTTAACAGCATTATTTACTATCTTTATATACTCGACTTACTCAACGTTGTATCGCGTTGCCTTAATGTGCGAGCTCCCACTTGATTTTATGTAAACTTTTCTAATCATCAAGAAATTCTTCGCTTTACGCCGCCTAAGTGCGCGAGCACCTTAATTCGTCTGGCAGGGTCTCTGTTTCAAGTCACTTCTTCAAACTTTGGGCGTAGTGGTAAAAAGGTAAAATAAATAAGTTTTAGTAATATGAATATTATAAAGTAGGCACTCAATTAAGATGTTCGCACACTTAGGCGATGAGTTTCTTGACGCTTAGAGAAGCTTACATAGAATCAAATGGGAGCCCGCACATTAAGGCAACGTCGCGTCGCGTCATTTCATTTATGATTTCATTTCATGGAAACTTCTCCAATTGTAAAAAAAAAACTCATCGCTTCACGTCACCGTGGCCTAAGTGTGCGAGCACCTTTATAATTTTTATAAAAATAATTTTTTGTCTACGTTTCAAAATCTTGTCATGTCGATGAATTGTCGCGGGCGATGAATTATAGCACGCGATGAATAAACCGCGATGAATTGACGTAGATTCCACCATCATAAGATGCTTCTCACCACACCTTCGCTAAAGCAGGGTAGTGATCCCTTTGCGCCTTCAAAATTTTTTAACAGCTTCTTAAGAACTCGGAGCATTTGAATATTACAAAATATTAATTATTGTTAGTTTATTTACTAACAAGTGGTGAACCTAAAAATAGCAATTTTGGCTAACCCCACGCTTTAAAAAGGGAGAAACCTGATCTTATATTGGTGTGACAGAACTTATGGCACGACTAGGTATTATAATATGTATTCAAAACGAATAAAAGAATCGAGATTGGATGTTAAAGTCAAAAGAGGTGTGAAAGTGAACACCGACATTACTGAAAATAAATCTTGTTTAGATCCAAAGCCGATTTGTTACCTTACCCATTACACAACTACAATATTTTTGTTTCTATTGAGTGACTTGTGCGGGTGTTGTGTTGAAAATTTGATAAACCTGCAAAAGAAGAATAATCAGTTTGAAATTCGAATTTACCGCCAAACATTTACCTATGAAATTTATAAAATTTTAGGGTTTTTTGAATTGGTATAGCGGAACAGGTACAAAATTGAGTCGAGGTGAACGTCTTGAATACGATGGATGCATGATTTTAGCGTCCATCAGGTTGTGCGAATTTTTGCCTTTTTCTTTGGGTCAAGTTTTGGTCCAAGGAAATCTTTTGAGCATTCGATTAGTGAATTTCCTAGTTCGGGATCTCCGAATTATTTGGTAATTCGATAGGATCGTGAGAATTTCGAAAACGAACCGTTTCATGCACCTGTGCGAGGATTACGCAAATTTGCGAGTTTTGGATAAAATTTGTGATCATCCAATATCGATTTTCGCTTACAGTTGTTAATTCGACGGTTTATTCGCTGGATAATTCCTAAAATAACAAAAATTATGAAGATAAGTAATAAAAAATTTGAAGTTTGGTACCTATGAAAAACTGTTAAATTTGGATGTTCGACTGCACTAATTCACGTACATAAGAAGCACCAATATTGTTCGTGGACTACTACGATTGCACACTTTGTCCAAATTAAACAATATTGAGCTTTATATCAAATCTATATAATTTTGTAGCGGCCTTTCAGAATTTGCTATCATATATTGCAAATTTTGCTTTGTTTCTTTACAAAACACTAGATAAACCTTAACGTTTTTACAAAACTCGCTTTATACAAATAAATCATAAAATATATTAATATTTTTGAAAACTTACCAAAATAAAATTTCAAATTAGAAGCCTTTAAAAGACAGTAGGAAAAAAATTATCTTCAGTTATTTTTAACTAATATTTTGTTTATATTAAATTCACTAAACAATAAAAACCGTTTCCTGAAAGTTTACTTTTAGGACAAATCGAGTTTTGAAAAAACGGTCCTCAATTTCACAAGTTTTTGGTGAAATTTACACAAAGCAGATGAGCACGGAGTAGGATTATAGACGGATAAACATCTTATGTGTTGCAGCAAGTTGACTACCGGGATAACTTCCGAAGGCGAGGCTAACATTGCAGAGGTTCTTAAACAACTATATTACGATTCGTGAAAACTTCTTTAATAAAACATCATAAATTTTGTACATCTATTGATTGTGCCACACAAATAACAATCGATTTTATCAAAACGCCATTTAGTAATATTGACATTAAATGTAATGGTGGTTTGATTCAATCAAACAAATTTACATATACGGCAATTTTGTAGTCCACATAACAAGATCAAATTCTCAATTTTACGTTGTAATTCATTAAACGATATAAAATATCCCGAGTCTCTCAATTGTAATTTGAATCCAGCCGTCCCTGAGTTTTAAGCAGTCTGGATAAGTGTTCTCCGATAACAAAGTGGTCGGAACTTGGCTTGTTCGTATTCGAATCATCACAGCTTATCTTAGTTTCCGAGTGAGGTGCTTTGTAGTTGGTTTAGAACACCACAGTATATTGATCCTAAACCATATTAAAATTGATAAACTATCTTTAAATAAATAGCTAGATTGTAATTGGGGAAAGGGTAATAAATAATCTACAAGTAGATGATATAGACTCAACTGTAGTCTTGATATTATCAGTATAAGATCGACAAAAAGTTTAAAAAATTTTAAACTTTTTAATTCAAATTTTAAAACACTATTTTATATTTAAATGGTGATTAAAAACTCGAAAGCATTTCGAATAATTATTACAATAAACAATAAATTTAGTTGAAATTGTTGGCCAACCTTATATTATTATACTGTCGCCTGCATTTTCACCTGAGAAAAACAATTTCGTTCTTCTGCATAGTTGGTAATTTGAAGTTTTCGTTCCAAAATTTTACTTTTGGCTCAAATTTGGCTTCTTGAGTAAGTTGATTATTTTTTGACATTCTAGTGTTTACAAAATTTTGTTCCAGGGCAGCGACCATATCTTTACAACTTACGTAAGGTACATGATGTTTAGTCAACCTGCCTTCTGATATTTTAATTTGGTTTGGCTAAAAGCACAATTTGTTGCTTGTAACTGATTGAATGTCAGTTTCTTGTATATCTTATAAATGAAAACAAACAAGATACATTCTTAAGCAACTCCAATCAACTGTTCCCTTGAAAACCAAACTGAATAAGATTTTAATCTTTAAGGTTGAAATAAACAACATTTTATATTTGGGTTCTATATTAGAGCTTGCGATCTTCAGTCATTTTAAAATACGACAATAATAATAAAAACACAATAAACACGCAGAAATATCTGCATCTGGTTGGTTTATATCTACTATATTAATGTACTATGTATTTTGCTATCAAGTTGTTCAATCAATTTTAATATTTAACTTTACTCTGCGGAAAATATTATCGGCGTTCTTCAGCGTTTATGTTATAGTGTTTACATAAATGCCTTGTTTATAATGTAAAGCAGTCATCAAAAAATTTTGAAAATATTTTAGCTTAGAATTTAAGTATGGCTGATATTAGTATGCATTGTAAATTTGACAAAATTTAACTAATTTTAACTGTAAGTGAAGAATACAGAGCAATAATAGCATTGTTTTTAAGTCCCATTATTTTACCGGATCATAAAAGAGTACATTCTACTTTTTGTAAAGTTTGCCTTATTTATATCGTAGTCTGCGATTATTTTATTCCATTCTTTGTTCTAAATTTCTCATTTATATTTTATAAATATACTTTTTTACAATTGTAGCCACTCTTAAACTTTGAACTGAACTTGAAATAACTCTTGTCAACAACAACAAAATCCTTTTTAACATGCTTGCCATTAACTTATTTAATTTTAATTAATTAAATTATTAATTTTATTAAAAATGCTGCTTAATTATTATTATATTTAAATAAGGTAGCAACCCTTCATTCTAAGCGGTTAACTTTTGAATATTAGAAGACTGCACAATGACCTTAGCCTTAAATTAGCATTTAAATTATTATCTTACAATGCTGTTAAGGTGTTCTTGGGTTTAATTCAGCAAGAATAATTGCAATTTTCTATACTAAATACATTGTACTTCAAAAACAAGCCAAATATCACCACCCTAATGAATCTTTAAGTTTTACTTATATAACGTGAATTTTATTGAAAACGTAACATAACTTTTCTGGATAACTCAATTTCATTTAACTTAAATCCAATTACAAATTAATGTTCTGAACAAATTCAGGATATTTCCTGTACAACTTTTACTTAAAATTTAACGAATTTAATTATATAGTTAGTAATATATTTCAATTTTAAATTAACTTTATTACAAAGAAGTCCGCTACAATATTTTTGTACTTATATTTAATAGTTAGGCATGGAAAACATCGAAAGTTGTGGATAACTACTGAAAAATGTGAATACCTCCCTTTTCAAAACTTTTGAAGATATTCTCTCGCGGACTTTTTTGTACAAAATTTCATAGCCTACAAAATCGTCATACTTTTTATAGAATTTTGTATTTATTATAGTTTCCGCTATCAATTTCCAATAATTGGGACAACTTTTTGTTAGTCGTTAGTTGCAATGCTAAAAATAAATGATTGTCTGAAAACCTAGTTACAAAGTTAAAATTTAATCAACCTAAAATAGTAGGTAGATAGAAAAAAGTTGATGACCCTACATTTTTATAAATTCCCATTAAAAAATTGCTGTTATAAACGTTTGAGAAAAAATTATCACACTTTTACCGTACTCCTAACCCTGACACCTCTCGGGTCCCAAAGCGGGTGTAGATGTTGTGCTATAAAACGAAAAAACTTTTATGGGCGGTATTTTTGTTTTCCTCAAAGCGTTGCAGTTTCTGATCGCGTTGTAATTACATAACAAAAAATTTAATTGGCTTTAGTTGGGTATATTATAAGGAATCTTTTAAGAATATTTAAGTTATTACTCTTAGAAAATTAAATTACTACGAGGTAAAACATTATTATAACAAGATTTTGTATTCTTTGTGCAATTGACAGTTTCTTACAAGCCAAAGGGCAACAGAATAATGTTGCAATTTTTTTTAACAATTTTGTTTAGAGAATATATTGGTACTACCCTAAAACCAGATTGTTTTAAATCAGTTTTTAGATTAATTTTATGTAATCTTTTCCGCTCTATTCAATGATATAATTTATAAAGATAAATAATAAGAGATTTAGGGCGAGGATCACCAAAGTCAGTTAGTTTATCCTCCTGCTAAATAGTTGGATATAATTGTTATCGTGTAAGTGGGACTTTGAATAAAAAAACAGTTAAAACAGTAAGCTCAAAGTAAATTATTTTCTAATTTACACGAGCTTCTACGCTAACTTTCAGTTCTACAGAGGACATATGGCGTTTGGAAATTAACCGTCAAATTTATTCAAAGTCCCACTTACACGATAACAATTATATCCAACTATTTAGCAGACGGATAAACTAACTGACTTTGGTGATCCTCGCCCATAGCATGTTAATCTAAACAACGTAAAAATGGCTAAAAGAAAAGCACACAAAAACATAAATAGAAACTTTTATTAACTATTTTGAACAATTTCTAGGGTACAGAAACGTAAAATTTTGACCAGCGATCTACCAAATCAATGTTGGTTTTTCTTTGTTAGCAAATCTCGAATTCTTTGTTGTTTTCGAATCCATAATTCATATTTAAAGTTGAGACATTTCATTCAGGAATATCCTGTATATAGAAAGCTTCATGGAAGTGACCTGGTGCGTTATTTAAATTTTCACTGCATTTAAATTATTTGAATTAAATACCACGTTAATATAAAACAATTGAAATAAAATGAAAAATAATTGTTGCGCTTTTTAGCAGTTTGTTTTCATTTCATTATTACATTTTTATTGAACAATGTTTTAATGAGGTTTTTGTTCGGGTACAAATTGCATTTAAATTGATACTGATCTTCTTTTTAGTAAAGTTGTGAATGACGTAAATAAATAATTTGTCAATAAACAAATATAAATTCAAATAGAAAATTGTGTCCTACATTTCCTTACGTTGTTATAATAATTAATTAATTATTACGAGTTAAAAACTTAATAATTTGTATATTTACGTTGTTGTACTGCTTCTCGCTAATTAACCAATCCAAGAACATTATTACATTTTCGACAACAAATTTAAAAACCGGCATCCTAAATTAATTAATAATAATTATATGATTTTAGCACACTTTATTATTATTTTATTATTAAACATTAGCATGCTTAAAATTAAGTGAGTAAATAAGTCACACTTTAAATAAACTGTTTGAAAATGTAACTAAAATAAAATGAATAATTTTATTTATTCCTGTTTGATTCAGTCTTTGCTTTGTCTTAGTCCTTCGCGACATATTTATAGAGTTTCGTTTCTATTGTCCTCCGGATCACCCTAATATTTTTATCCTTATAATAATCAAATTATAATCTGTGAATAACAGATTTCCAGTTTAACCATGGCAGAAATAATTTGGTAACCACTGGGATGGGATGTAAATCTACGACCAGAGGTTCAAAGATTCAAATTCCAATGCACTAAACCAAACAACATATTTTTTACTACCTATACTTTGTTCTGATTTAAATATTTAAAAAATTGTAGGAAACATATTTGAATTTTAACTTACGAAAGTTGAGACTCATAATCAGTAGAAATCTTAATTAAACAAATCTCTTAAGTTTCGTGAAACTTTTTAAAATTTAAATATTTCAATCTTTAGTTAAATTTATTTATAAATTATTATTGTTTGAAGTACAAACTTCCACCAAACTGTTTAAGCTGTCAAAATAATAAAAGAAAACAATAATAATAAAATAACTCATTTTTGTAATTATGGGCTTTTATATGGTAGTTGAAGCTGCTGACGCCTTTGTCGGCACAAGTTCAATTACCCATGTTTACATAATCTTAATTTCCTTTTTTGTAATTGATTCTTGCAAAAGTTTAATTTACATTATTAGTTTTCCGGTGACATATTTTATTTAATTAGTTTATTGCAATCATGTTTCTAATATCCTATTTGTTGCCGACTGCTGCACTTGCAAGTTCTAATTACCAGAAGCTTACACTTGATATTTAACATGTTTGATCAAACCTTGATCATTGTCCTATTTTCGGAGTGGATGCTTGTTAACTTTATATTTTAATAATTTATAGATATTAATAATTTATAACTATGAATATTTATGCGACAATAACACGTGATTATGCATTGCGAAAAAGTAAAAAGCCGAATCCTAATTGAATTTTTCCCCCGTTTGGGGAAATTATTTACTTAAGCCTAATATTCGTATGACTGCATCTGGAGTCAGCACATTTTCGGCACAAGAAGCATTGCCGCTAGCGCTCGTTTTAAATATCAAAGTTCGCCGGGAGAGAAGAGCGTACTATTCATACATGGCCAGATGGCCACTGGAGAACGCGAAGAGAATAATTGTGGATACAGTATCATTGTACATCCTATTTGGTACTCGTTCCGAATATCAAACGTCCGCGGGGCGAAATGAACTTACCATCCAAGCAAGTGTTTGGCGATGTGTGGAGTTAGTATAGTCGGTTTTCTCTTTTGATGAAAATAATACATCACCTTGTATATTTGATTGATTTTGTCACGTTATTTAAGTTTAACGAAATGCTTTTACTTAAACAGATTGCCTTTGAGATTATTCTGCTTATAATATTTCTAGAGTTTTAATATAAATTGCTGCTAGCGCTTACAAAAGCAACAAGTACCTACCAACTTTTAATGTATTGTTTTAGAAAGATTTTTCTTTATAAGTATGTTATTATATCCAAAACATATTTCTTCTTGAGTAGCTATATTACGTTAAAACATACAGTTTGTCAAGGAAAATATTAAACTTTGTTAATATAAAATTTAAAATTTTTAAACTTTTACCTAAGATAAATATTTTGGTATTTCTAATATAAAAAATAATAAATGGGCTACAAAATTATTTTTTAAAATAAACAACTAAGTAAGCATACCGATATTTTTTTTATTCGTAGGTAGTCGTTATTTGTATACATATTTACAAAATAAAAGTAAATTATAATTAAACTAGAGACTGAAACAACCACTCGACTAAATGACACCAAGCTTCCACTTAATCTGCGCTTCAGCACTTTTTCTTTTGTCGTTAAACTCAAAACCGGCTAAGAACTTTACTCTGTGGAGAATAAGATGTACAGTCATAGTGGAAGTAGCTGTGCACTTAGTAATCCAAAGTTGCTTTTTTACTTCAATTTAACAAACTTTGTTTTAATCGCTAAATAATATTTTCTTATTTAATATTAATTAAAACAGACAAGACGAGAGCGCAAGGTATTTCAAAAACACGAACTTACATGGAGAGTGCTTTCAGGTATAAATTCATGAGCAAAAATAACTAATTTCATGTTATAAAATTTTTAATCCTGAAAATTACCCAAAAAGTAAATATTTTCTGACTTTTTTTCTCTTAGCCTGAGTGAATTGCCAAAAATGTTTTAATAATTTCGTTTAATAATAACAGAAGTTGTGATTTTCGAATTAAATTCAAATTTGTGATTTAGCGGAATTCTTGTTGGCCGATGATATTATCGATTCCGGATCTTTGACCCTTTTTTATCTGGATAACCAGATTGATTCGTTTTTCTTTAGCTTTGTTTTTTTTGAGCCATCAAGTGCAAATCGAAAAACGTTGGTAGTAGATTTTTTTGGAAGAAAATTGTTTATGCGTTAGAATTTCCAAATTTGGAACATTGATTTCAAATACCCATCATTGGACTCCAAGTAACATTTAGGAAGTTCCCAAGAACTTCGTGAAAAATTGGAATAGTCCTTTTCCCCGCCAGTTGTGACTCTATATACCTTCTTTTATCTTACATTGAGTTTTGTTACATGATGTGCATGGAAAGATCTTCATCATCGTCGACACTTAAATTATTCACAAGTAGAAGTAATCCTGTTGGGTCTTCCTTCAACACCACCGTTCGCTGAAGGGTACGTGTAACACACTTTTTGTACGTCCGATTGGATAAGCCTTCTTGTAGGATAGCCATAAGACGGGTTTTCGACTAAACAAGGTAAAACTTTATAACCTACATTATATCTCTCAATCTGCATAGTGCAATCGTGGGTTCCCACCGTTCCCACCCGTTGCAATTTTGTTCATACTAATTAAGTCGGTTCGTACCAATGTTAACGATTCCGTTCTTACCTTACGTTATTTGAGTTGCCTACCATACACCACTTTTAATTATCATTATTGTACTATGTTGTATTTTAATTGTTTAGATTATAATTTATTTGTTAGTAGCCTTAAGTTATCGTTAAATTGATCCAAATCAAATTAATTATTTAAACCAATCTATTTTCATCAGTGGTGGGGTGATTGCAGTCAACGGTGGTCGACCTTACGTTAAAGAGCTTTGTTCCCACACCAGTCGGTCAAAGCGAGACTGTCAAACTTTAACACTATTGATATTATCATCTGCTTACCTTCTTTTATTTAACATTATTATTATATTGCTTTGTTCATTCCACCTATTTTATAATTTTGTATTAATTATTAAGATTCCTTACCGTGCGGCTTGTGGCCTCCGACGTATTTCCAGCTAATACAATCGAAAATCGAAGGTAAAGATGAATCGTTAAGGAACGTTACAGCTGGTAGCGCCCTCTATACTCCGTTATTCTGCCGGTTTTCACCCCTTTTCACCAAGTCTTTAACTCGTTTGAATCACGACAATATATTGCGGTGATAATTATTAACCAAACGGGGGATCTGCGGCCATAATCAAAACAGAGGTCATCCTGGGCATATCTGCAACAGCGGCGGTTCTAGGGCGGTGTGACCGGTGCGGTCGCACCGGGCGCCATCCTAAGGGGGGAGCCGAAATGACAACAAATTCTGAATTTTTTTTTGAATTGTTATCAATCGGTTATTGTTATCAAAAACCCTAAGTCCTGATGTGATTAAATGTGATCGTAACATTTTCTATTCGCGTTTGCTTATTTCGTTGTAGTCGTATCTGCAAGTTTCCGATACCAGGATATATCAGATATCAAGATATCATGATATATCAAGATATCTGATATTAATACGCATGCATTGCTTTTAATATTTTATAGAATGCATGCGATGAAGTTTGTTAACGACATATTATTACGTGCTTTTATGTGGATTCTTTTACTGCCTTTCCTAACAACAACTATTATGCTTAACAGCGAAAAAATAAATTAATTTAATTATATTATAAATAAATTCAGTACAATTCTATATAC
Source organism: Rhagonycha lutea (assembly GCA_958510855.1). Taxonomy (NCBI): domain Eukaryota; kingdom Metazoa; phylum Arthropoda; class Insecta; order Coleoptera; family Cantharidae; genus Rhagonycha; species Rhagonycha lutea. Next base: position 23,826,682 of record OY294042.1, read on the forward strand.
ACGACAGTAACAATGTCCCTACCTGCAAAAAAACTATCTGGCGCACAAAACTTAAAAAGAAAACGAAAAGGGCAAGACGAAGCTGAAAAGGCCGTAAAATTGATGGCAAATTTTTTAAAGTTAAGAAACCACCTAAATCGTCATCATCAGAACTACCTCAAAACGAGACGGAGGAAGACCAACTTAATAGAAGTTCTTTAGACGAATACGAAACCCATGAAGTTGAAGAGCTGCATGTACAAGAAGAAGAAGATATAGCTATTTCTGAAATGTCATCTGTTTAAAATATTAAAGAAGTGGGCATACCATCACCGTCACCTTTTCCAAATACATTTTATGATGATATTTCTAAATGGTCACTCGTTAACCCCTCTAGCATAGATGAAATGTTAGTAACCAAATGAACAACGAACAATATCCAAGAAAAACGGATGGACGTCATTTTTCAAATACGCATTTCCAACGGGTAATGCCAAATGGAGAAACTTATAAAAGAAGATTGCTCGTTTACTGTATATCTGCAAATAAAGTATATTGCTTTTGTTGCCGTTTATTTAACAGAAGTTCCCACTCTAATTTGGGTAAAGAAGGATTTGACGACTGGCGGCACTTATCAGTGCGTCTCAAAACTCATGAAACTTCTTCACATCATCAGCACGCCATGCACAGTTGGATAGAAGCGTCGAATCGGTTAAAGAACTTTAGTGGAATTGACACACATTTGCAAAAACAGATTGAAGACGAGAAATCACAGTGGGTTGCTATCCTTCAACGAATGATATCCATAGTATTCTTTTTAGCAAGCAATAATTTGTCGTTTAGAGGAAGATCTGGATGTGAAAAACTGTATACTCCTAATAATGGTAACTTTCTGGGTTTAGTGCAACTGCTCGGAAAATTTGACCCTATGATAATGGAGCACCTCCGCCGTATTGTTAATAAGGAGACTAATGTCCACTATTTTGGCAAATGTATTCAAAACGAGTTGATCGGTTTACTTGGAAGTGAAGTTCAAAATAAAATTTTGAGTATGGTAAAGTCATCTAAATACTTCTCCATCATACTGGATTGCACTCCTGATGTCAGTCACGTTGAACAATTATCTTTAACATTGCGTTTTGTTGACACTAATGAAGATGAAGTCCAAGTGCGTGAGTGTTTCGTTGCTTACAAGCCGGTAAGTGACTCTTCGGGAGCTGGACTTACTGGCCTCTTTCTTGATGATATTGTACAAGAATTCCATTTGGATATGAACGATTGTCGAGGCCAAGGATACGATAATGGATCTAATATGGTAGGAGTAAACAAAGGAGTCCAAAGCAGAATTTTGAACAAGAGCCTTTTTTCATCCATGTGGTTGTCATAGTTTAAATTTGGTAATAGCAGATGCAGCCAAAACATCTGTAAAATCGGTTTCTTTGTTCGGATTTCTTCAAAAACTGTTTGTTCTATTCTCTGGATCAACAAAGCGATGGGAAGTGATATCGAAGCATGTAGAAAAACTACCTCTGAGAAAGGTTTGTGAAACTCGTTGGGAGAGTAGAGTTTCTAGTCTTGCTGCAGTTCGTTATCAATATTCCTCAGTTCGTGATGCCCTTCTGGATCTTCATGAAGAAACGAATGACCTAGTTGCATCATCAGAGGCCTTGTCCCTGATTCAGAATATGGAGCAATTTGAGTTTATAGTAACAATGGTGGCTTGGTATGATATATTGTTTCATATAAACATTGTAAGTAAGGCTATGCAGTCTCAAACTATGGATATAACAAATGCTTCACAATTCGCGTTTTACATTACCGTTGGTGGCGCTGCCAACCATACGTTCAAAATGGACTTATAAATTATTCCGTGTGGTGGCGTTAATGTAAATGTAAACAAGTTCATGATGTAAACAAAGCAAAATATTGTTTATTATACGTTCAACATGAACTTCGAAATTATTCCGTGTGGTGGCGTTTTGTTAATGTAAAACGCGAATTGCTGAAGAACTGCTTGGAATTTGTAAAAGAATACCGAATTTATTCGTCTACTCTAATAACAGCTAGGGAAATTGCTTCTCAGGCTGGGATAGATTGTATTTTTAAGCCAAGCCGTATCCGAAGAAAGAAGAGATTATTTGAATACAAGTCCGCAGATGGGACACCAACAGATCCTGAAGAATTATTTAAAATGAACGTTTTTTACCCTATGATCGATACAATTCAGAATGCGTTGGTCACTCGATTTACACAACTATCCAAATTTAATGATGTATGGTCCTTTTTATACAATATTAAAAAACTTCCCGAAAAGTCCAAATTGGAAAGAGCCTGCACAGATTTAGAAACAGGTTTAACCGATGGAAACAGTTGTGACATATCTGGTGGTGAATTGGTTGAAGAACTTTTACATCTGAATACATTGTTGAAAGAGATTGAATCAGTAGAACCAATAAAAGTTCTTCAACTTATTAAAAAAATGGTTGGCAGGATATATTCCCGAATGTATGGACAGCACTGCGGATTTTGCTAACCATACCTGTAACTGTCGCTAATGGAGAACGAAGCTTCAGTAAATTAAAACTTATTAAAACATATTTACGTTCAACTATCTATGTGTCAGGAGAGACTGTCAAATCTAGCTATTTTATCCATAGAAAATAGTATTGGCCAGGCCTTGGATTATTCTGAATTAATAAAGAAATTTGCAAGCGCAAAAACGAGGAAAGTGGCTTTGTAGTTAATCTTTTATTTTTTAATTTGTTTAAATTTTTTTTTTTAAATAAACCTTTCAAACAAATATTTAATTTTTTTTTAAGTTTATTTTTACTGTCCGGAGGGGGGGGCAAAATGAGATCTCGCACCACCTAAAAATCTTGCTAGAACCGCCGCTGATCTGCAATGGCCGAGAAAGGAGGCGCCAATCACATAAAGGGTTCATAATTATTTGTGATTTAGTAAAGCTAAAACAAAAATTGAAGATTTACGTGAGGAGGTGTCCTTTTGAAAAGGGTTCGTCATCGAGGACATGGTTTATTGCAACGAAAAGCATGTTTCCCAAAATCAAAAAATGACAAGATGTGAGTAAAGGTCAGAAACCAAGTTGTCAAGGACAACTTGGATTTAAAACATTGTTTATGTTTAATTTCGTTGTATATAAAATTTGTTAGTTATTTAATTATATATTTGTGTATTGACAATTGACAATATTGGCGGTCGGAGCTTAGCGGTCACGTGAGTTGACTATGAACGCTAAATACCCGGTTCGAATCCGAGTAAAGTAAGAACTTTATTCTGGCCGTCTCTCCATCGGCAGGCAATGACAAACCACCGGGGTAATCTGCCATGAGAAACCTTGTCTTAGGATAAAAAAAAAAGACCTAGTACGAAACATATAAAGTACATAAATCGTCCCCAAATTAAAAGGTTCACCAAACCTTCTTTAGGGTAAAAGGACCGAGAAGGAAGGAAGGTATTGCGATAAACGTAACCAAGGTATCCTGGGAGACTTTAAATAAATTAGTATTTAAATAAATTCAAAAATAAAAAGGAGAATAACAATTAATAATATCCCCTAGGGCCGTCCAATTCGGCAAAGTGTGCTAATGGCAAGGAGATGGATCTCTCCTTTATTTTCAATCACACAATTACTTTGTATAATAATTTATTGTGTCTTTTTTTGATTTATTTCAAAAATCATTTATTGAATCCCGAGATGGGAAGTGGTTGCGTTACTATTATTGATAATGGTAATTAATGTACGGCCCCTAATTTGGTCATAATAAAGTGCGTCCTGTCGCTGTTCAAATGTTCGGCTCCGTAAATTAATATTTATTGATTTAGTTCAAACCTGCATAACATATAAAATAAATGTACTTCTTCTAATCACTTTTTCTGTAACTTCCATATATGGTGCACCATTTCATCTATCATTTCCTTTTCCATGCCAACTGTAAAAGTTTCTTTTAACTTCCATTTGGGTAAGGAATTGTCACTTAAAAATAAGTTCGGCTGGACTAGAACCTACAGTTGAATTTACGGTTTTCCCATTCTGCATTAGGAAACGACGTAGTTTAACATTTAAATATCCTAGTTCGTTCATCATGGCTCGTAGGGATTGTTTAAATAAATGTTTGCACATATCTCTCTGCTTGGTCATTCGGATCTGGGTGATCTGGTGCTGGATACTTGTATTGAATTCCATTTAACAAATTCCTTTGAATTGAACTGACTTCCTTGTCGCTAACTAGGGTAACCAGTAATCGCAAACGTGCAAACTTTTCACGCAATTTATCAATATTTACTTTGGAGCTTGATGTTATCTTCGTTGGCATTGCTTCTAAATATTTTGTATGTGCATCTATAATACGAAGAAAATGATTATTTATAAATGGACCAGCGTAATAGTATTCTTTGCCAAATATACTTTGGATACTCCCATAAATGGACTAGTAATTCCTGTTTTGGATTATTTCTTGTTTTACCACAGTTTTTGCAACTGTTTACTGTAACTTCTGGTAATTCATATATTATACATTGTGATGCGGCTTAAGGCTTGGAAACATTTTGATACAAAATTTCCTCAACTAAAATTATATCATAATAAAAGCGAGTAATGGATGTTATATTAAATTAACATGTATAGCAAATTATAATTAAGTACATGATTACAGATTCACCTAAAATACTAACTTTTAATATATTCGTGAGAAATCGAGCCTGGAGAAATAAACTTCATGAACCCCTTTTACAACTTACATATTTTATTGTTTACTGTTTATTTTTAATTTGCTTTAGTGTAGCTTTTAATTGTTTGTAATTAAAATGTTAATTATCTTAGCTACTATATTATAATGAAAAATAACGTAAAATTATATACTAAAAATTTTCTCTCTATATTTGCAAAATTGCTATTTAAAAGCTTATAAATTTAAATTTTTAATAAATTGGAACTCTATTAAACTTTTTAATTGACCATATTTTAGAAATTGAAAAATTTAGGCTATAAAATTTTAAATACGGTCGGGTGCAATTTTATTTTTATGAGTTTTTATACTAAATAAAATTCGAAATTGTTTTGGTGCTTTTTAAATAATTTTTTATTTTGATTTTGCAAAAGTTTTTAATTATTAATCTTTACTAACTTCATCAAGTTATTCATTTTTATGTCATTTTCTAATTTTCTGAAAGGTTGTCACCGCAAACTAATTCATTGAGTTTTAAAATTACCTAATAAAAACATACTGAAATTAATTAATGTTTTATAAATAAATTCTCTTATTTTATGACGTTTTAATTTTGTTGCAAAAGTTTAGAAAAGTTAAATTGAAGTGTTAAAAATCAAAATTAAACATTCGAAAAAATTTGATCTGTAATCAAACCTGAATATTATCAGTAGGTATATCAAAATTATGCATTGTATAGAAGATTAAGTACTGCATGGACTATCTTGTATACTGGCCATTGAGCACAACAGCATCACCATATCATATATATCAATTGAATTTGCTAGACATATCTGATTCATAGTCGATCTATATCAATTTATTTTATGCCTTCTCACTTGCAAATCATATTTGTATGTATATCAAAAATTAGTTAACTCAGGCGTAACTTCAGACTTTGTAGTTTACAAGTTTCTATTATAAACCACACAATTAAAAAAACAACCTTCTTCGCTTTATAAACGAAAAAATTTAAACTTTATAATTAGAACTTAGATACATTGTTCAACTTCCACTATAGTAACCACTATAATATTACAGAAATTAAATTATTTATTAAAATTTCAAGCATTTCATTACTTCCAAATCGATAAAGGTATATTGCATTTGATACTATGTAATGAAAAGTTATTAAAGTTTTCACTTCACAAAAACATGAAATATTACGTCTTTTTCAAATTAACTATAATTTAATTTAAATTATTAATTCATTAAAATGTTCTCTATTTATGTCATACGAAGTAATTATTTTCCTCTAACAAATTCTACCAGATGATATCAATCGTTAAGTTTATTTTGCACCTCTCAGCTTGCACTAATTCGAGAAACCATAAGTTGACATTAACGACGAAAGAAATTGTTGACAATTATTGTTTGTTATGCATAAAAGACCTTCAGGTAATTAGATAAAGAACATCAAAGAAGCGAAGAAATTTAAAGAGAAAGATGCAGCCAACAGATAGAGAGATAGCGATTAAAATCGAGTAAATAGCTTCTAGTTATATTGAGCAATATTTTGACTCTATAGCCGTCTCTCCTCGATAGGCAATGATAAACCCCTGAGATAATCTGCCACGGAAACTTTTCTAAATGAAAAGCATCCAAGCTGGTAAGCAGGTTTCGGCGACCAGCGTGCACTCTGTACGTAGACTTACAGTGATAGATTTGATGCCATAATATACTGACAAGTTACATTCAAAACTTAATTTTTTTTAATCCACCGGTTGCTGATAAGCTACGAAATTTCCAGCAGTTAGAAATTTTGAACTCTTAATTTTCATAGTGTAGCCCAATTAACGGTCACACCAAACCACTACTGTGGTTTGAAAAATAAATGATAAACGTCATTTATAACTTATTGCGTAATTTCAAATTATAAAAGGAAGTTGTTGTAAAGTTCTATTATAAAAATGGTAAGTTTAAAATTTCAAAGAAAATTGAATTTTAAAATTACCAACTTTTTCTTAAGCAAATCCGTGTTCAAAATGTAATGCTTGTTTAATGTGTCAAAAATTTTTTACGAGTATTCTTGATTGCTTAAGATTACCTGTCTAGAAGGAAAAGAAAATTTTAAGTGCCTGTCTTTCTGGTTTTGTTTTATTTTAAAATGTCAGTCCGCAGGTACATTTAATCTTATTGATAAGTTAAAATTAACAGTTGAGAATAAGGAAGACGTTAATAAATAAAATATTATATTTTTTACTGCTTTTATATTTAATTTTAAATCTGTACTTTAATTTGCTTAATTTAATTACCATAATTTAACCATTTACTTTCGCAGTAATCTATTAAAACACCTTTAAATCGGGAATTTTATAAATAAAGTTTTTAAAATTGCAAATTGTTGACTTTTTCAATTTGCAAAAAATTTTTTCTTTTGTTGTAAGTACCTAAGTTTGAAGTTTAGATTTATTTAAAATTTGTTACTATTGTATAAAGCAAGGAGACAGGGGTTAGTTGACACAAGTGCTAGTTATCGCATTCATAATATCTCAAAAATTATGTATTGGGCTGTAACGAATTTGTGTACTGCGTTATCCGGTACTAATACTTTCTCATTCCATTTCAATATTTCTAAGTACGACCCATGCATTTTATTTAAATGCAATCTTTGAATCCAATGTATTTTGGCGAACAGATGGCTGATGGCGTGAACGTTCTGACGTAGGAATATCGGGGTTGGGAGTCTTGTAAGCTCAACCATGGCAAACGTACGCTGTTATCACTAAGATTTTGTTAAGTGCCTGGTCACGTTTCTTTTTGGTCCAGCGCAGCTATTTATTTGTGCTTTACTGTGTGAAATAGTAGTATAGTCGTCGTGTGGTGTTTTTGGCTCCTGTTTTTAAACATCTGCATATACAGTTTTTGGTGCGCAAGTCGTGGAGTCCAATCTTGTTGACATCTCCAGCACAAAAGAGTGTTTTTGTGTCGCAAATATCAATCAAGTGTTTTTCCTGTGTAAATTTACAAGTTACAGATTTTCATCTTTTAATCCAGCGGTCGTATATCGAGTAGAAGGAGACGTTTGTCACCAGCTAAGTTGTAAACTTATGAAAACATTTTATGTAAGTAAATTTATTCTTTCTTACTCGTCTGACCGATGTACATTTCTGGGCTATTGTATTTAATTTTGAGTAACCGTTAGAGGTTACTGGTTTTATTGGAAACTTGTTTATATTTGGAATGGTTGCACTTAATTTTGATTGTTAATAGCATTGGCTACTGTGTCTATGTTTTGCACAGCCATACACATTGCAATTATTGGAACTGTGATAGCCATCTCTCAAATTCTGTGTGTCAATTAAAGAATTTGTTTACAATTTGCGTTTTTTTTTAGTATTCCCAAGCTACATGTCTTTTTTCAGCAATCCACGGCATGGTCTCCGCATTTAAACAGGAGCTGGTCTATTAACATCATGGCAAACAAACTGGAGAGGTTATATCCGGATTGTGACGGACTCTGGTCTCTATTTGGGATAGCCCTCTCATTAGGGGTTGTGATTCAGAGGGTAGTTTTTGTAATAAGGCAATCGTTAATGAATCGACTATCAATACTGATTTAATTCACAGAAACTAAAAATCTATTGATGTGCTGTTTTCTATAACTTTTTATTCACCGAAATGTAACTGGAGCTGACGCGACCAGGCATAGAACTATTAATAGAGGAATAGTACGATAAGTATTGGCTGTTGAAACTGACTCGCGGCTAGTGCGGAATCGATGACAAACAGGTAAGCAACAATAATAAAACATGATTCGGTAATAAAATTCCAAAAAAGGAAGAACTACGGCGAAGATATGATCGTCATATTTGACGCATATGATATCTAAGCCCGGCACAAATAACACTATGCACATAAGAAGGGCTAGCGGCAAATCGGAGACACTTGAAGTGGAAGTGGAGACCTCGGTAAACATCGTGCAGCACAGCACCAGTTCTTAGCCAACGCTGCAAATAAGTCGAGGTTTGTGAGGCTTCTTGACACTCACCTTCAACAGCTGAACTACACTGTGCTACAAGCTGCCTAAGATGTGAACAGCCTTATTATGTGTCGTCGCATTCAGAATGCATATTCATGTATGCTCTGTTACGCTTTTAGATCGATAGTCGATTAATGGTGGTTTGATAGTTTTGGTGATCGAGTTTATTTAGTTATTTTTGAGTTAAAATTGGTCAATTCAGCCCCATCCCACAAGCACCGTCATCAGGGTGTTATTTTACAAACAACACGGTAGTAGCTGCGTATACGGAAGTCATATCTGTATTTCCTTATTGTTTTCAATTAGTTATTGTTAGTTCTCTTTCTTTTAGTTCTCAGACACGCAAATTGATATAATTATTATTTTCTAGGTGTGCTTACTTTGTTTTTAGCTTTTGCATTCCCAGTCGACACTGGTGAAGAAGCTTTTGGACGAGATTTCAGAAGGAAGTTATTCTGCCAAAAGATAGTGTTTTGATATCAGGTACCCATGAATTGAGACGGTCGTTAGCATAGCGATTAAGCGCATAGACTGCTAATACAGAGAACCCGGTTCGACTCCGGGCGAAGTAAGAATCATATTATGGCCGTCTCCCCTCAGCAGGCAATGGCAAACCACTGGGGTGTAATCTGTCAGGAGAAGCCTTTGTCTTAGGGTAAAAGGACTTAGTACGAAACATATAAAGTACATAAAACGTTCCCAAATTAAAAGGCTCACGAAACCCTCCTTAGGGTAAAAGGATCGAGAAAGAAGACCATTAATTATTATCAAGGCAACCAAATTTAAAGTAGGCCACTTGGATTGTATAATTTATATTTAATTTGTGAATCAATTACTGTAGCGTGAGTGATTAATTTCATTCATTTCCATTAGGTATTGATTTATTGGTTGAACAAAGTAATCTTTAATCACTACCACATCAGTTTGTGCTGTTAATCATTTAAGTCCAACCTATTGCTGGGGCAACTGACCTACAGCTACAAACATTCCTATTTGGGACTTCGTGTTCGACTACTTGTATTATTTGCAATAGCAGTATATCTTTGATTACATTTTTATACATTTAGTTGATCTGATCAACCACATTTTTTGTGTTTCATTAAAGATTGTCATTTCCTTCTTTTGTGTTTCACTGGCGCCCAACTCGCTAAAGAGGGACTCAACGCTTTTGTAGTCGGCGAAAACAAGGACCTGCTAGTGCTCACCGCAGCTATGGCACATCCACAAAAGGAGTTGCACATGCTGATGCTAGGTAGCTCACTCAAAAAAAAAAAGTGAAGCAGCAGCAATAATACATTTTTCGCATTTTGGGGAATAAAGTGGCTACTTCACTCCTCATTTTCTGGGAGCAGAGTGCTACTTTTCCGTGCTAAACATAAAAGTAAGATAAGGGAGGTGGGAAAATCTAATATACTGGGAAAATACATAATAATGAGAACCCACTCAGCGGCGGTTCTAGGGCGGTGCGACCGGTGCAGTCGCACCGGGCGCCATCCTAAGGGGGGCGCCAAAATGACAAAATATTTCTAAAATATTAATAATTTGTCTTTTTTTGAAATTTGCAAGCGCAAAAGCAAGGAAAGTAGCTTTGTAGTTAATTTTTCTTTCTTAATTTGTTTAAATACACCTTTTTAAACAAATATTGTTTCCTTTTACGTTTTACTACACGCGGGGGGGGGGAGGCCAAAATGAGATCTCGCACCACTTAAAAATCTTATTAGAGCCGCCGCTGAACCCACTGCACATCACGAAAAATAATATTGGGTAACACTTGAGAATCGAATCAGGTCCCTTGTTAATACATTCATGCGAGTCATGAGTCATTTTACACTGTCCATACACATCGCCTTTATGTCTAAAGGTAGGGACATAGTAGAAGCAGGTTTTATGCTCCGGTGACCTTCTTCAATCTTTACATTAAAATATCTGTCCGATTGCCTACTTTGTTTATGTTTGATTACATTAATTAACATTGTAGATATATCATGCTTGTTACTTGAAATCCGCAACCAGCGTCCACTGTGCGAGTACCTTTATAATATAACAGATTGCAAAAATACAATGCCGTTTATAAGTTATTACTGGTTGTTTACGTACAGAAAATTAAATACCCGATTGTTTAAGTGTTAATATTAAAATCTTGTTCATTAGATTTAAAACTGGTATAACAAAATTTTATTTTATAAAATCAATCAAAAACTTTAATAAACTAAAATAAAAATACTTAGCTGAGACAAAGATCCAAAATTAACGATTAACGAGTAAGCTAATGGGGAAGATTGCATATTCTTTCTAACTTAAAACTTCTGTAGAGCAAGATTCGAACTCAGATATTTTCCTCTGGAACAGCGCTCAGAAAATTATTTTTAAACTGCACAAAGGAAAATGCTTTTTACTGAATGAGAAAAATTCGTTTTAAAATTAGAATAGTAAGTTTTATAGTTAACGGCTGTTAATCGTTTATAGGGTTTCTATAATCATTATAAATTATTATTGCCGACGATCAATGATAAACACAGTGCATGCACCATTTAAACACATTTAGCATATGGCATATCATAAATAATAATAAATATTAATTGGCAGATATTGTTTAGGAACGTTGACCTGTCATTTATTTGCTGTTTATCCAATGATAAAATTTTAATTTTTCACTGAATCAACGTGAATTTAAAATTAGTCTTGCTTGAAATTATTACATGTAGATATAATTGAAAATTACAGAACTTTACAATTAGAATTCATACTTGTGCTGAACTAAATTTCTCTGCATTATTACTTATTAAAAACTTTATCTATTATTGTCAAGCTAAATTGATATCAAAGGTGGTGATAAAAATTTTAGTGGGTTAAAAGTTATTTTAATCTGATTTTTTTAATTTTACTTAAACTCCCCTTTTTCAAAAAGCTGTAAAATAAATTCTGAAAAGATTAACAAACTTATAACATCTCTAACTAAGCAATAACAAACAAGATTCAGGTATTTCACAAATATTGGAGTTATTATTGCTATTCAAATTGAATGACATTTATTTACGCGTTGTGAGGTCATTAAGATATAAGCAAATTTTAACTTCTGTTGGTTTGCTTCTTCAAGTCAACCTAATTGTTTATTTTTAGAACGAAACCTTTAATAAATAGAGCGCACAATTTTCAACAAAGTAGCTAATTTTAAACAAATTTTTTTACGTCGTTTTTCCATATGACCACAGCTTTAATAATATTTTATTTTTATTTGCACTAACAGAATAATCTTGACTTTTTTATTTATTCTGGGAACGACAGCTGAAATTTAAAAAATTAGCTTTCTTCAAAAAACGCTGGAAATAATCTAAAGCTGGCTTCACTTTTTGGGAATACCGGGCTTACGAAAAGACAATAGCCAACTCTAATATAGCAAGGAAAATATTTTATATTACGCTAAATATTGCTGAATTTTTAAATAAAAGCCAAAAGCCAGAACATTTGCAACAAAACAATTTTATGCATTGAGAAAAATTATTTGATCTCAATTTTGTTTTGATGTATTTACCTACTTCAATTTTTCTACAGCAGAGATCGGTTACGCTTCACCGAAATCAAATATTTTTAAGCACTTCCAGATTTATTTATTAACTAGCGGGATACCCGGCTTCGCCCGGGGTTTTACATAAAATAAAATATTTTTATATATAATTCCTTTGTTCTGCTTGTTCTTCCATTGCGTTCAACTTCAGTTTCATGATCCGTTTGAGTAACCTAAACCGAGTCCTAGTGAGGAAGGGTTCCAAATTTGGTTCAAATCGGTTGAAGGGCTAAGGAGTGTAAAGCGATCAAACAAACAATTTTTCTCTTTTATTATATTTAGATTTAATCAATTAATTTAGTCAATATTGAAGACACAAAATGCACGCATGCCTGAACAGGTACACCAAAGTTAAAACTAAAAATTACTAGAAAACAAAATTTAAAATTGACAGAACCATCTCGGTAATCTCAAACGGCTATAGTGGACGAAACAGCAATAGTGATCAAAACTGATCGGATCTGAAAAATCAACAAGAGTATTTATCCACCCTGTATATATTTATTTATGTAAATAATTGTTTCTGTTGAATAGCGTAATTTATTTATAAAAGATTTTTATTTTATTAATAAAGAAAAACTTGAATTTTATAAAAAAATTTCTGAAACCAATTTCTTGTTTAGCGTTTCCCCAAATCCCTGGAGCACGAACTTTATAAATATTTGTTTAGAAAACAAACAATTTCAGAATGTATTATAATATATGTATATGTATGTAGATGTGTGCATGTTGACAATAAAATTTAACAATAAATCTATTCCACAACAGTTTCAAACGATGTACTTTTTTTGTAGGTAGCCGTATGATTGTTTTAGAAAATCGTGGTTAGTAATTGTTATGATTTAATTACGTAAAATAAATAACGAATTTTAAAGCTAGATATAATATAAAATAAAAAGAAGGCAGGTAGCTAATTTCTGGTTATAAATGCTGAAAATCTCCGTATCGTCCCCTCAATGCAAAACTAGCAAATATGCAATTTCGTAATTGTTCATGAGAGCTAAAACAAACTTTGATTCTCTATGTAAAATTCATTTGTTTACTTTTAAGGTAGCTTGTAGCTGTTAAGGACCACATTCATCATATTTGAAGGTAAATTTGAGTTTTGCCTTTATACTCTGTTTAAAGGCAGTAATTTCACTTTCGTTACTTTAGCAGAGTGGTTTTATTCAAAGATATAATAATAATCGATAAATAATTACCTTAAAATTTATTGTAGGGATTTTAGGTGTGACCATAGTCAAAATTCTTATTTATTGCAAGAGTTTCATAGTTCATTTCCATAATATCAATTCCATAGTCAGCTTTTATAGTCCAATCGTCACCATTTAAAAATTGAACAGCAACCTCAGTAATCATTTTTACAGAAAGAAAGTGGGTAATCGGAAAGGTATTCAAAATTGGGCGTTGGAAGCCACAAACTGGAATCCTGCTAGTTTTCCGCTTGTACTTTTATTGCAAAACTGATCGTGTGCAGACACATTGGCACAAGAAAAACTTGTTTTTAGGTGCCGAAACACAATCAGTTTTAGCATGACATGCCAAGTATGAAATAAGTATGACCGTGTATTTGGAGCTTTAAGGGAAAGGATCACCAAAGTCAATTAGTTTATCCTCCTGCTAAATAGTTGGATATAATTGTTTTGTTATCGTGTAAGTGGGACTTTGAATAAATTTGACGTTTAATTTCCAAACGCCATCTGTCATATGTTTCGAATTTAATATAAATCACTCACAAAAAAGTAAAAACAGTTAAAACAGTAAGCTCAAAGTAAATTATTTTCTAATTTACACGAGCTTCTACGTTAACTTTCAGTTCTACAGATGACAGATGGCGTTTGGAAATTAAACGTCAAATTTATTCAAAGTCCCACTTACATGATAACAATTATATCCAACTATTTAGCAGGAGGATAAACTAACTGACTTTGGTGATCCTCGCCCTTAGAAGAATAATTTGTTTATATATTATTATAAAAACGATATTAATATGTTTCTTAAGAATTGTTGATTTCTTATTTTGTTCTGCTTCTAAAACAAAAAATTAATTACTACAATGTTATTTTAATATTATTGATAGATAATCCATATTGGAAAGAATTCGTAATAATAATAATAATATAGGAAAGGAGTAGGTAGAGTTAACATCGTAATCGAATTGTAAATCGCCCGTATTATTAATTTTTGTGGTAACTTTTAATTTCAGTAAAATAATAAAGTTTCTAAATGATTGAATTTTGTTTTGTGAAGAAATCGCAAATATTAATTGATCTTTTATCTCGATAATTTAATTGCAGTTTTAAAATTGATAATTTACGCTATCTGCTTTTAAAGTGCTTTTTTATATTTACGATTATCTAAAGGTGTACCAAAATCAGATTTTAAATTAACAATGAAATGCTTTACTTTAATCAAGTTACAAATTATATTTTTTTTCAAACCTTTTGGCGGAAGGAGGAAATCTCTTACAAGACACCGCCGCAATCGATGGCGGTAGTGTCAGACTTTCACAGACTAACCCCCCCCCCGTGATCATGCGGATCCCCCGTTAGACATTAGCATTCACGACTAGGGGGTATCATCTTCGCCAACTTCCCCCATCCAGGTCACATACTTCGCTCTCTCGTGGTTCGTCAGAAGAGTTTCCCCTCTGCGCCGATCCAGTTCCAGTATTGCCATTTTCATCGCGTTGTGCGTTGCTCGGAGTACTCTGATGAATATCTGTCCATCGTCTCCAACCACGCCACGGATTTTCCTTTCAACATCTGACGCCTCCAAGGATTCAGACAAGGATGTCTCTGATTCGGACCGTCAGTTTTCCAGAGACCTGGTTAACCACCAGGAAACCACCGTGGCTGCTCTCCAGCCTTTGGGGGTTCTCAACGTTTTTCGGGTCATCCGTGCGCCACCCACAGCAGTGGCGTCATGGTCACGATGCATTTATTTATCTTCCACATAGATGTATTCTCGAAGAGATATTTATCTTGCTTACTTGGGATTTCACCTGCTTTTGGTGCAGGTATTCTCATCTTGGAGAGCATGAAGATCGTTTCCATCCTCCTCGCTTACCTGGTTCGCCTTCATGGCCTCTGTGCACTTCAGCATGACTTTCATTTATTCTATTCCTTCCCCAAGAAAAATAACTTCCTCTCGAAGGGCCTGAATACCCTTGTTCTTCATCTCGATGGCTTTCAACCTGGCTTCAATCTTATCATTCCGCCAATCCCATTAGTAGGTCATCTTGAAATCAGGAGAAATGATATTAATGTATGAGATGCCTACTTTGTCTATATATTTTTTTACTTATCTTGTAATATACCATTGTTGTTAAGGATGGGTAGCCGTTATATCCGGCGTCGGAAACAGTGATCTCGTGAGCTCTTGGGAGCAAAATCGGCACGCATGAGCTTTGTGCTCATTTTCCAGGTCTAATTCACCTCGCTAAATACAACATTATGAAGAGTATGATAACAAATAATTTTGGGTACCAATCGGACGATAATAAGGACATGTCGTTTCAACAAGACGAGGCCACGTGTTACACAGCGTGAGAACAATACTACCAAAAGCGTCTTTTCTTAACTCTCATCTCTTTAACGTACAGATTTACATTAACATAAGAAAACTAATACGTACCATTTCCACTAACAAACAATATTAAAATATTGCGCCTATAATTACAGTTTAAAAATGTAATGTTTTAAAATTTATATATAATATTATTATGATATATTTTCGATAATAACATAATGCTTGAATGTTAGTTACCTTACAAATGATTTTGCAACTATATTATTATAAGGTAAATTAGCTTTTATAATCACGTAATCCCTCATAATCGACCATTATAATTCTTGTGTTGTTTTTAGTATGTTTTGTTTGGTGGGATTGGATGGGAATCAAATTAAAAACTTTATATTGAAATTTTTAATATTGCATATAATAAGAATTCTACATAAAAGATGTTTAGGGGAGAGTGGGTAACAGTGGGATGCATATTTTATTAGCTAGGATTAAATAATTGTTATCCATACATTTTAACTAGAACAAATGGTTATTGGATTTAAGTTTACAGTTTGGCAATGAATGGTGTTGACATATTATGTCTCATTGTTCATCGTATGTGGGAAACAGTGAAAGACAAGTCATACTAATAAGGTCAGACGTATAGTAGTAAGAAATCGATCAAAGCTTTTCGATCCTCCATTGTAATTGCATACCAAACAAGAGATTTGTTTATACGTAAATTTTAATATTAGAAGCTGCAAATACATTTTTTTTATTAAAATTGCAAAAAGCTATGAAGACGGTGAACTGTCCAAAAATATTAAGTTCAAGTGATATGAATAAAAATCACTGCCTACCTCTAGCAATGGGATTTTACAACACAAATGGTTAGGAATCGTTGATAGCTTCATAACTAAATGGAAATTGGTAAGTTTTTGAATCCTTCCATTGCCAGATAGAAATGTTACAATTAAAAACTGTAACTAAACGGGTTTTTATGAGAAACGGTTATTTTGATGAGAAACACAAATGACTTAAAGTTAATATTAGATAATAATCCGTAATAATAAGTATTTAACGATGTCTGTGATTTGATAATTTTTTAAGTAATTATTTGGACTCAAGGTTTTAAAGAAATTATTGTTTTTAGTGAGTTGTGATATTAATACATTTATTTATTTGTGTAATCCTGTAATCTAATAAATAATAGAGAAATTTGGCACTTCAATAATTTTATTGCAACTAGAATTTATTGTCATTTCAAATATTATAATTTTGAATTTATCCAATAAATCCATAATGATTTTCATTGAATTTTAAAAGTGCAACCGTTTAGAATAATTGTACGGTAATAAATATTATCTGCTATTGTAATAAACATATTTTTGCAACTTCTATTTCGAGATTGATAAGTTATTAAAAAAAAATAAATTAATGAAAAAATCACAACATTTCTAGTTAATTAACCATCAAATGAACAGCAGCATTAAATGAATGATATCACTATCAAACATGATAGTTTTATAATCACTATACGGGTAATTAATTTAAGCAGATAATTTAACAATACTCTATTAATAATTCTCTTTAAAATAATAACAATTACCTACATCAGAGTTACTGCATTGTAGTACTAATTTTACCAGTGAAATGTGAACGTTGTCCTGCAATGAAAAAATTTATTTTATTGTTTATAATTTTTATTAAAAATACAAGTAAAAATTTAAAAGTATATTTATTTTTATTACAACAATATTTTTAGATGGAGAAGAACCATTTACGATACATAAAAATGTGGAAAAAGTTCAGACACAGATTATGGCTGTAATAAACTTTGTATTGCAAGCCGAAGACACCAAATCAATTCCTGAAGAAGTTACGTTTCATTTATATACACAGTGATTACTTACAATATTTTAATAATACAAAAATTACGTTATACATTTTTTAGATTAAATTCTGACAAAGCAATTCAACTTCGAACGGACGATACTGAAACTTTATTACAGTCACAATTTCAACCATCCTTACGAACAGTTTTTATTATTCATGGTTTCACAGATCATAAAGAGAGGGATATTATTGTAGCTTTACGACGAGGTAATTTTACTTTTCAAAAGTATAATAACATTAATTAGGCACTTCTTGCAGCTTTAATTGAAAATTGTCAAGTAAACGTTATCGTTGTCGATTGGAAACGCATCGCTGGTCTTATTTACTTTAACGCAGCTTCTTACACTTTTGAGATTGGAACTTACCTGTCTAAATTTTTGCAATATTTGGAGCAGCATGGTCTTGATTTAGCAAACGTTCATTTAATCGGGCACAGTCTTGGTGCTCAAATATCTGGAGTAGCAGGAGCTTTTCTACAAGGAAGAATTGGAAGAATTACAGGTAATATTATTTTCACCAAATACATGATTTTGGATTAAGTTATTTTAATGTTGTAGGTTTAGATCCAGCTGGTCCTTTATTTGAATTTATCTCAGTTAGAAATTCAACAGAAAGTATAGATCGATCGGATGCCATGTTTGTCGATATAATCCATACAGCTTCGTTAGATTTTGGAATTAGTCTACCAGTAGGCCATATAGATTTCTATCCAAACCATGGTAGTACACCTCAACCTGGATGCACAAATTTCATTACAGCAAGTACACTTTTATTATTTCTTTTAAATTTTATTCAAAAAAATTTAAATATTTCAGTTTCCTGTAGTCATATTAGATCAATGGATTTTTTCACCGAATCAATAAATGGAAAAAAACAATTCCTGGCAAAATCGTGTCAAGTTTTTGAAAATAATATTCTGACAGATTGTAAATCTGGAAATTTTGTATCAATGGGATATTACACACCTACAGAGTATGAACAAAAAAATTTATTAATTCAAAATTTTGAGGTTAATATTTTTAAATTTTTAGAGCCAGGGGTATGTATTATCTACAAACAAATGCTGAATTTCCTTATGCTATGGATGGTAAATTTTATGTAAACCCTTCTGTAAATTACATCAAACAAACGTACAGTAATACATAAGAGATGTACAGTTTTTTTGAAAAATATTTAATTTTTAATATATTTGTACAAAAATTAATAAAATAATATAAACAGCTACTGTAATAGATTTAATTCTTAAACATCCTGAAACATAATTTAACCCTCAACTGACAACTCTTGATGAGAGGGCTGTTCAATAGAGACTCAATGAAACGTCGCAATCAAATCACGTGCGTCACTGTCATACATAGCAAACGAATTTTTTAAGTGCTCCAAAAATAAATATCTATTTACCGGCTGCCGCCCCCTTTCTTAGTCTATCTTACGCTTAGTCAACAACCAGAGTGGCGCCCTAATTATTACCGATACCGATCATTTTAACATCGTCGTTCTCTGGAATTATTTAAGTAGACCCCGCTTTATCCGACTAAAACAAAAATGTAGGGAAAACTCGTGAATGATTAAATACATTGTCTTTTGGGCTAATTTGTACATATTTATTAGGACTAGGTGCATACGACGTGTTCAAGCCAGAACGACAGAAGCAAATTTCTTAGGAAACACAAAAACTGTTTTTTTTTATTTACCAAGACATTTGAAAGTTTGATTCCTTCAATATTTAATTATTATATATTTTTTTTAATTTATTGCATTTTGAAAGTCTAGCAAACTTGGAACTATTCCTTTATATTCTAAAAAAATGTTAAAAATGGCGTATATGGCGATGCATCTTTTAGACTTGTCGTTTATGTCAAATTTAAACGTGCGTTTATGTCATCCTGGTTAATGCTTCTTTAATGTGTTGGTACTTATGTCACACTTATGTCAACTCATTTTTTATAGCACAATCTAACTAATTTGGCGCTTGTGTCATTCAGTAAAGCAAGAAAACTAAATAAAAATATTATGTTTATTGTAAAAAAGTTCATAGCAAAATTAACTTAATCAAGAAAATAAACATTAATTCTCATAAAACAGAAAACAAATTCACTCATGTAAGTCCTCCAGATCTGACTCTGGAAGAACGTCAGGTACATCATTATTAGTACGCAGTATTCAATATTCTATATGATATTTTTCGTGTTAATGGGCAGCTCACCACTATAAAGATATTTAGGAACAGACAGACGAATTTTACAAATTATTCTGTGCCATCAGAAAAACAATAATGCAGTCTTAACTACATCATAGTAAATCTTATCACTTAAATCAGTCATATAACTTTTTGAATTATTTGTGCCTTTTAATAAATCCAATATTTTCTTAACTTTTTTACCATGGGACATACTGTAAAAGACATAAGCGACTTAAAATTTAAATCAAATATAAAATATATTTCTGATCAGTAAAATTGCTGGTAAAATTCTAGAAGACCTTTAGTTTCTATAATGTTAGTTATTTACTAGCGGGATACCCGGCTTCGTCCGGGGTTTTATATAAAATAAAATATTTTTATATACCTATAATTCCCCTAATATCCCCATCAGAGAAATAGTTGAAGAATGGAGAAAGTACTGCGCCGGCCTGTTTGGAGACGCACCGCAAAGAGATACAGACGCACCAAAAAGAAGTGAGCATTTAGAACCAAACATCCTAAGATCGGAGATCGAGAGAGCAATAAAGAAACTAAAAAACCGAAAAGCGGTTGGAGTAGACGGAATTACAGGAGAGACCATTAAGGCGATGGGAGAGGCTGGAGTGATAGTGATGCACTCGTTGTGTGAAACCAAATGGCAAACCGGAAAATGGCCGGAGGAATGGTGCGAATCGACATTCATTCCATTACACAAGAAAGGTTCACCAACGGACTGTAACAACTACAGGTTGATTGCCTTAATCCCACATGCAAGCAAGATAATACTCCACGTAATCAACGAACGACTGAAGAGTTTTCTCTTGCCACAAATTTCCGAAGAGCAAGCCGGATTTGTGCCAGGAAGGGGAACCAGAGAACATATACTAAATATACGTCAAATAATCGAAAAGGCGCGCGAGTTCTGCGTCCCAATGGTTCTGTGCTTCGTGGACTATAAGAAGGCCTTTGACTCTGTAGACTGGGAGAAATTGTGGAGCATCCTTGAAGACATGGGCACACCAGGTCACTTGATACATCTAATAAAAAAACTATATAAAGAAAACTTGACAAGAATTCGTATAGATAAGACATATTCGCAGAAATTTAGTATAAGTGCCGGTGTGAGACAAGGATGCATTTTATCGCCAATACTATACAATATATACTCCGAATATATAATGCGTAAGGTGCTCTCCGAATGGAACGGAGGAATAACAATAGGCGGTAGGAAAATCTCCAACTTGAGATACGCGGATGACACCCTGATAATTGCGTCGAGTCTGGAGGAACTTGAAATTATCATGAACAGACTAACCGAAGTAAGCAGGAACTTTGGTCTCCATATCAATAACAACAAAACAAAAATCATGATAGTAGACCGCGTCAAGAATAACTCCCCCAAAATCTACACATCTATGGGGTTTGAGGTGGTTCGTGACTTTATATACCTAGGCTCCACGATCTCTAACTCAGAAGGAAGTACGCCAGAAATAAGGAGACGACTGGCTATGGCAAGAACGGCGACCACTAAACTCGTCAATATATGGAGAGACACAACCGTTACAAGAACAACGAAAATGAGGCTGCTGTCGGCACTGATATTCCCTGTGGCCACATACGCGGCCGAAACGTGGACAATGAAAAAGGACGACAGAAGACGAGTTGAAGCCTTTGAGATGTGGGCATACCGGCGCATGTTGAGAATACCTTGGACGGCCCACCGCACAAACGTGTCCATCTTGAATGAGCTGGGGGTCAAAACGCGGTTGTCAACTAAGATCAGCCAGTCCGTCTTACGATATTTCGGGCACATTGCAAGAAGACCAGAAGCAATGGAAAAATTGATGATCCAGGGTAAGATCGAAGGAAAGCGTCCGAGAGGAAGATCCCCAACAAGATGGATAGACCAGATCAAGACCCTGACGGGACAGACTATGCATATGGCGACTCACGCAGCACATGACCGAGAAGCATGGAGCACCTCACTGAAGGCGCTATCATAATGATGCCACTATGTTCTTACGTAGAACGATGGAACCTGAGAGAGAGATAATTCCCCTGTTCTGCTTGAAGTTGCTAATCTCCAACAAAGTACAATAAATTGAAGAAACTTTGGCTGTTCATCAAGTAATGGCTGAAGAGAACTTATACTGTGATAGATTTGACTCTGATAGGTTTTCCATTGCGTTCATCTTCAGTTTTACGTTCCCTTTTAGTAACCTGTCTTGAATCTTGTGTTTCGAGTCTTTGATTGCGTTCATCTTCACTTTCAGCCTTCACTTTCAAGTACTCAAGTGATTAAGTAAGATAATCCAATGATGCGGATAATCTCTATAACAAAAATTTTTGTGCAAAGTCTCTCTCCCTCAAATTTTAAAGTTTTTTTTGCATAGGAACCTAACCCGAGTCCTGGTGAGCAAGTATTCCATATTTGGTTCAATTAAATCGGTGGCACTTATATCATTCTGGCTTGAACACGTCAATATGTACTCTTACAGCAGCTACAACCACGTTTATCCAAACCCATGCCCCAATCATCACTCTGATAAGTTAATTTTGATTTTTCGCTTTCTGTTCTTGCTATGGAACTCCCGTATTCTTTGTTGGTGTATGTGATCATGCATTCTTTGGAGGTGATCGTACTCTATCAATCATTTCTATCTTGGGCGGTTGTCTCTTGCCTTTTTTACTCTGGTTTCGTCCATCCTTGCAATGTGTTCGTTCCATTTGTGACATTGCAGGTTTCTCGTATGTTTATGTTTGGTATTCTGTCTCCTTTAGTTTTTCCGAGTATTCTTCTTATTGTTTTCATTTCTGTAACTTCAGTTTATCTCTTCGTTGCCGCAGTGTTCGGCCTAGTTTCGGCTGCGTAGGTTAGGATCAGCCTTTTTACGCTCTTGTATATTCTTATCTTCGCATCTTTCTGCATATGTTTATTGTTCCAGATTAAATCGTTTATGCATCCAGGCGCTCTATTTGCTTTCACGTTCTGTTCGCTAATCTCTATTCCTATTTGCCCATCACATGTTAATTTTACTCCTAAATAGTTAACTTCCATCACCTCCTCTACAATTTCGTCTTCGATTACCAATTTGCATCTCACAGGATCTCTTGCGATCGTCATAGATTTCGTTCTTTTGGTAGATATTTTGCATCAGTACACGATCTGCCAGTTCGGAATCCATCTTGCTCTTCTTGAAGTTCTCCATATTCGATGATTTTTTCGGCCAAACTTTTTGTGATGAAGTTGATTCCCCGGTAGTTCTCTGGGTTCTTTTTATCGCTTTTCTTGAATGTTGGTATTAGTATGCTCGTTTTTCATTCGTAAGGAATTCGTTTATTCTCAATTATCTTGTTTAGCAGTTTGTTTATTTGTTCATGAAGTTTTTCTCCTCCATACTTTAACAGTTCGTTACTGATTCCGCCTTCTCCAGTTGACTTTCTGTTTCTTAGTTTCTTTATGGCTTTATCTATGTCATGCGGTGTAATGTCGACAGTTACATTGTCTTCTGCTGTTGCTACTTCTTGGGTTTGTGTGTCTTCATTGCGAAAAAGGTGTGTGAAATATTCTATCCATTGAGTAAGGGGTAGTTTTTGAGTTTCAAAATATTATTTAGTTCCCTTCCTTGATTGCGAATTGTTTTCCATATTTGTTATTAATTATTATTAATTTTAATTTCATGATTAACATGTGTGATTCTACGAACGTTAGGGCATTTGTAATAAATAGTATTAAATGTACACTCGTAAAATTGTCAAGTTCAGGATATTTGGTGAAACTTGTGTTTCTGACTTTCCAATTGCGATTTTGGAAATGTAAAAATTTTAAAATGCAATGTTTATGTTGATAAACAAAAATTAAATGATTTATTTATAACGTCGAACCAACAGCATTATAAACAGATCCTCAAAAGTCAAAAATTTGCAATTCTTCCCTGAACTAGTTTTTTCCAACAAAGATCATCTATATTTTCGCCAATTGCAATTCAAAAAGATTCTGTATAATATAAAGTTCATTCAAACAAAGTGCGCGTTACTTCTATTGCGTTATTAAAATCTTAGTAACAAGAGTAACTAACTATTTGTTAATTTTATGAACTACTAAAGCAATTCTAATTTACATGTTGAATAAAGCTTTGAAAACACAAGTAAAGTTTACAGGTCAATTTTCTGCAGGATTGTGTATATGGCAGTATTGCTAGAGTTGCGTTTAAATTACAGAAGCGGTCAACTATTTATAATCACTTTGCGAAAGTTTAATTAATTACTAGAAATTACTTAAATTCTATTTAATTATTTATTACCATTCTTTTTAAATATAAACTACAAATTGTTTTTCTATCTCTACATGCAAAAAAATTGCGTCGTTAAATACAGTTCATATTTTCAGTCAGGAACAGATTGAGCCGCAGGGATGATTTAATATTTTGGTTTAATTGTATTCTTCAAAAAAAATTTTGTCATCAAAGCGTTCCAAATCCACCTATACAATTTTACTGTGGTGTATTCCACTATTTACTGTACCGAATTTTTTATTCATGTATAAAATTAAATTATTGTTTAAGTGAAAGTATTTGGTTACTAATCAAGTTACTAACAATATAAAAACTATTAGGCTCGTAAGCGCTGTTGTAGTTATACGGTGCAGTGTTTCCAATTAACGAAGATAAAGTTATGAAAAATATGATCATATTTGCACGTGCATAAAACCCAAACACATAAATTACGTTTATTCTTAATTTAACAGAATTATGTGATATAATTAATATATTGGTAATACACTGAAAAAAATCATTTTGGTTGCTTAACGAAAGTTTATTTGTTTTGTATGGCGTATATTCCCTGCACGGGAGGACGACTAGCCTTTATTTTCGGCTCCAAAGTTCAGATCTTTTCTTGATTCTAGTGATAAAATTGCAGAAATTTCCCTATTAAATTTCATTTTTTTGTTTAAAATTTGTTATTATAAACGCTATTTTTTTCCCTGCAAAAGTTAACCCAGAAGTGTGGAAAAAATTGTAACTGACAAAACTTTCAAATAAAATCCAACAGGCGTAATCAATACCTTGCCTTGCAACACAACAAATTTTTAATATTATATTTTAATACGCAATTTAAAAACTCCATATTTACTGAATAAATAAAGTAAAATATTTACTATATTATGATATATAGTAAACTAGGAAAATTTTTCAAAACTACCCCTGAATATGGGAAACTTAAAACATAAAATTTATGATATTTTAAGCGGAACATATTATTTCTCATAAAAGCTCTTTTCAACGATACCACATTTGAAATATTTTCTCTTGGTATAGGTAATTTGAAATACATATTTTCATAATATTAATTTTTACAAAAATGCGATTAAATGAAGCGCGCTAAAGAGTATTTCAAAAATAAAATTGCTTCTCTGTGTTTGTTATTTTTAAATAATTAGTTAAAATGAATTTTTTTAAAACAAATAAACATCGAAATGTAAAAGAAAAATTTTAAAATAAATAATGGAAACACAAATCATTTAAATGTTTTCGTTTATCTTATACTAAAAATATATAAGTAACATAATTTTGTAGTAGGTACTATCTATACCTATACCAAACACGATTAGAAATTATTGATACTCCTACATTTTAATTCATAATTTATTATAATACACGATTAAGAATAGTGAAAATAATTTTGTTAGTAATCAAAATTGAAAAGATTTTAAATATCTGCAACCTTAATTTAATTAGTTTTATCATTTTTAAAACTGTCCTTAAAACCTAGCACTAGCTAGCTCCCAAATATCCACCATTATATTTTGTTTTTCTAGAATTTGTAAAAAAAGACTAAAATTAATTATGCGCTTGAATGGATTGAACAGATTTTCATTGTTCCTACTTATTAGCGCAACCACAACCAATTATAGGGGTTTGAAAAATTTAGCGAGGAAGATTTTAAACATCAATATAAGATCAGCAACAGATCTCCTTGCCGATAGAGACCTCATACCAAAGTAGAGTAACAAATTATCGTACAATTCCGACCTGTATTCATCCGGCATGCCGCATGAATCCTCTTAGTTATTGCAATGCGATTAACGTATGAAGGACCAGTGGCGGATTTCCGAATAGGCGCAAGAGGCGGGGGCCTGGGGCCTCATAAATAAAGAGGGCCTCAAAATTCAGCTTTTTCGAATCATCAACTTTTATAGTAGTGAATAGGAAGGTTTGGTATGGGAAAATGTTAAGGACCGTTGAAAAATAGTTAACCTTTGACGTTACAGCGGTAATGGATTGCATTGTACGATACCGCGGTAACATCAAAGGATAACTATTTTCCCAAGGTCTGGTACTTATACCAGAGTAAAAATCGTGCGCGTAGAATACACACTATATTAGGCTGTAGGGGTAGTGAAAATATTTACAAGGGGGCCTCAAAATTTAATTGCGCTTGGGGCCTCTCAAGTGCTAAATCCGCCACTGTGAAGGACACCAGACTGCAGAGCAATACTCCAGAATAAATCTCACAAAGGTAGAAAATATCAAATCAACGAACAAGAGTCGGAAAATTCGTAAGCGGATGTAATACTAACAAAACTCAAAATTTTGTTAGGTATTGAGATAATCAAGTCAAGATGCAAGGTATAAAAAAAACAGGAAGAACATTTTCCAAGTCCCTAGGAAAAGGCACATTCTTCAGTAACTGTTCATTGATTCTGTTAGGAAAAAATATGTTATTCCTTCGACAAATACATTTCATTTCCTTACACTTTCTTTACTTCGATTACTTGCCTTAAAAGCAGGAATCACTTTAGTAGTTATCCATATCAAAAAAAAACAACCAACAGTCAAAAACCTATAAAAGATAGAGATCAACTGACAAGCCAGGCAGGGACAATTCCTTATAAAAACAGAAAACATTATATCAAGCCCACAGTGGCGGATTTAGCACTTGAGGGGCCCCAAGCGCAATTCAATTTTGAGGCCCCCTTGTAAATATTTTCACTACCCCTACACCCTATAGTGTGCATTCTGCGTTTTTACTCTGGTATATTAAGTAGTCAATGGGGCGGTTTGGCCTGGGAAAACTTTAGAACCTTCGGAAAATAGTATATCCTTTTATGTTATCACGGTATTATACCGTGTACTGGACCATGGATTGCAACGTACGATACTGTGGTAATATCAAAGGATAATTATTTTCTAACGGTCCTTAAAATTTTCCCAGGACAAACCGCCCTAATTGGCTACTATACAAGTTGGTGTTCAAAAAAGCTTAATTTTGAAGTCTTAGGCGAGCGCCTCCTATTCGGAAATCCGCCACTGCAAGCCCACAAAAGTCAGTGTGTTCCTTTTGATACGATATCCTCCTCGCAGATCTCAACATTAGGCAAAGAATAATTCGTAAGGATATGCAAAGAATATTAATGCAATATTTATGTTAAAAATTAAAATATTATTATAAGAAACATTTTTGTTGGTGGAGGCGGGTGTAAAGTGTTCTGGGGCGGTGTTTTTCTTTTTTAGACAATGGTGAACAGTATGCAAGTCTTGAATAAACTTTTGTTATATTTATTTAATTGTGCTAGAATAAACAGTATAATATAAAAAATAATTAATTATTTTAAATTGTATGCTATGTTAACCCACCTGCTATTGTCATAAAAATTTAGTACTTGTAGTAGTAGTACCTACATTTATATGGTGGGTGTACTGAACTAAATTAATAATATATAGTTTAATTGTAACAACTGATGTATCACTTGAACAATGTCATTTATTACAAAAATTTAATGCACGCGTCTTCCTCCATAAAGTATTGAATTTGCTTTGTGGGTTTAAATTTTTAACGTTGCTTTTAATGAGATTCAATGCAATGTTAGTTTATCCGATTTATTATATTTTTTTTTATGTTAAAGTTCGTTAAGAACGTCATTAAAAATTGTAGTTTTACTTCGTATAAAATATTATAGCAAAATCCAATAAATTATCAGATCAGTATCCAGTATTAATATCAATTTTGATTTCACTTTTAAACAAAAATGAAAAAAAAAAAACATTTATACTTCAAATTCTTATTCTTTCTTCCACCTCCATTTCCTTTTCCATTTAGCAAATGCAACTATTTTCTCACTTATTTTTTTTTCGTTTTTTTTTTTCATTTCAAACCATTTCAATTTTTCAATAATAATAATAATAATAAATTAACAATTAATTTTTACTTTTTTTAATTTTCTTTGTTTCTAATAAGTCAGTGCTTTTAACGATTTTCCGTCTAATCTCTAATGGATTTTGTTTAGTTTGTTAGTTTAGTTAAAATAATGATTAGTTTGTTTCAGCTTTTAATAAATACAAATAGAAAATAATCCCAATAAATTATAATAAAAAGTAAATATTTTACAATAATTGCAAATACGAAATAATTAAAATTTGTAAAGGATATTAAAGAAGGTTGTTTTGACATTGAAATGTATCGTGAATTTGATTTATTTAAATTGATTTTTTCAACAATACAAATACAAAACCAAAACGTGGGAGAGCTTATTAAAAGTTTTGAAATTTAAAAAACAGAAAGTCTTTTAGAAAAGATGTTGACAATGCGTTATTGTGAATAGTTGCTATATTCCACAATATTTCAATTACTGGTTAAATTTTTACCAAAAACAAAATAATTATATTAAATAATTTTTATTTTTAAAATTAATAAATTTTGTATTTCTTTAATAGCAAACAATTTTCTACGATAAACATTTGTGCAACAGTAGATGTCATTACTGGAATCCCTGACAAAATAAATAATAGTAACACTTTTTCTCCTTTACATTTTAATAAATATAAGCTTTGAATTACTTATTTATTTTGGTTTGGTTCGGATTCCACGTAAAACTGTAGGTCCCATGGGGTTAACTCCCTGCGCCATGAAAAACTGGTCAGACATTCACGATGTCGTCGTACCAAAATGTTGTAGACTAGCATTAATTCCATCCGTTGACGGACGATCCTAAGGTGCATGAAGCTAACAGTAGACGACAGATGGAGCCGTTACGGTATTCCAGAACTATTAGGTCAAATTGTCTCAACGGGTGTGGCTCATTATTTAATCCACCTGCACTGAAGCAAACTAGCTTATTGTACCCCGTTCCATGCTGAGATCTTAGATGGATTGTGAGGTGGAGACCTATCAGAGAGATCTCGGTGACTACCTCGGTCACCAACAGTGTGGATATCCTTTGGAAGACCGAGCTTTAAGAAATTCTGTTCGGTTCGGACACGAGCCCGAAGGGTAGGTCCACCCACGATCTAGTAAACAAGGTATGTGGCTGCGGCCACTCCGGCGATCGCTCCGGCTATGTTTTCACTCGTTTTCCGTGCCGCTCCGCTCGTGACCGTTCGATTCGGGTCGGTTTTCTCAATTTTCTACAAGCGGCAACCATCTTGTTTGTTTATTTTAAAACTATAATGTAAACAAACAAGTTTTTTCATTTTCCGTGACCGTTCGATTCGGGTCGGTTTTCTACTTATAAGCACGATCTAGCTTATAAGTAGTAAAAAACTATAATGTAAACAAACAAGATGGTCGCCGCTTGTAGAAAACTGAGAAAACCGACTCAAATCGAACGGTCACGGAAAACGAGTGAAAACAGCCGGAGCCACAGAATTTCCGCTCTGAACTCAACCAGCGATCACATCAAGCCACCACTGCGGCTCTACATCGTAGTAACGACTCGATGCACATGCGCGACAAACTAATGCACACTTATAATTCAGGGAAAGAGGAGATGTGTACGGAGGTTGGAAGAAAACGAGTTATGTCTGAAACCCATCTCCCAAACGTGGCAATTGCTGACAACGGCAGACCCCATTTTGAACACCAAAAACTGTTAGGAAGAGTTTGCTTTAAGGTCACCGCTGGTACTGTGACGTCGGGATCACAAGTGCACAACAGAGCCCCATGTTAACATGAATGGATGTAGAACCTCACTCGTCTATTCTGTCAAACCGAGCATGAACCCCATCATGAGTATTAATGAAAGTGTGTTGCGAAACACACGAAAATGCTTTCTAATTTCCAGAGCGAAAGCCACCTATGATAATATAGAAAGTATGGGCTCGACCCGGTATTCCCAAACGAGATACGAGTTTTGTTGTTAATTCGCTTGTGGTACGACCATTTCCGTTTTCCTTTAGTTGTCAGCGTCTCTGGTGTTGTGTTTGACAGCCAGACCCTAGCCTACAACTTTGATGGATCCCTTTGTGGATTTCTTTTATTATCTGGATGGTCCAGGGTCGTTTGACATCGCCAGCATCATCTCTTTTACGGTCCAGCCGTCGATATGCAGCAGGATTTGTTCGCGTCACAGTGTATTCGAGTGTTTCCTAAGAGAAATTCGCAAGGGCCTCCGTTCATCTTTTATAGCCAATCGTTGTGTCTCGAGTAGGAGGAAGCACCTGTCGCCGTATAAGTTGTAAACTTACTAGAGCGCTGTATAAAAGTAATTTTTATTCTTCCTATTTCGTTTGGCCGACGTGTTTGTGGCTATTGTATTCAATCTTAGTAGCCCATTAAGGGTTACGGTGTTGTGGGTGCACTCTGTGAATTTATACCGAAATTTTCATTGGCTACTGTTTATTATTTACCACAGTAATTAACATTGCAATTGTTGGGGATAGTGAAAGCAGCTCTCAAATTTGTTTGTCAATTAAAATACGTTTACCACCATTTGTGTTTTATTGAGTTCCCCTAGCTACCTGTTTTTTTTTCAGAATTCACAACCTACGCCACCGTATTTACATCGTGGCAAACAAACTGGAGAAGTCCTCTCCGGATTGTTACAGACTCTGGTCTCTAGTTGGATTAACCTTCCTCTAGTTTTTATTACAGATGGACTGCTGTGTGGCCGGAAATATTGGCTAATCTGAATTGCATGCAATTGACGTTTTCTAAATTAAAGCTGTGAGTGGTACAGAATTATAAAGTACTATACAAGATAGACAATACTGAGTGAGGCCGAAGGCCGAGAAACTATCTCCGACACACACTAGAAAAATGGTGATGGCAGGAGGTCACCTAAACCAGTTAGTAATTTATAGATATATGACAAAGTGTTTGCGTCACTAACAAAACCCAAAAAGGGATTTTTGTATAGTGTAAAAGAAATAGGGGTTTGCCAAGAAAATTTTGATTTTACAGGCAATTCCCAGGTTAAAAATATATTTTTAGATACTGGTGGCCTTTAGTATAGGGAATCTATGACAGCTTTAGGAAAATCGTTCTCTAAAAGGATTAACTTAATCTTGTCATAGTTTTTTGATAGGAAGGAAGAACGAGAATCTGTGGGAATTTTTGTAATTAAAGTACCTACTACATTAAAAATTGTAATGAATTTTTGCAATTTGTTACGGCTTCTGCTTTTTATTTTTTTTTCAATTTTTCTAAGTACGGCCCGTGCATTTTTATTTAAATGCAATCGTTGATACAATGCATTTTGTTAAGCAGATAGTTGCGTGAACCTTTTTTAATTTATATGAACATTGCGGGGTAGGAATATTTTTAGTTACCCGAGGACCAAATAGAAAACTATATTGTTGCAACAGTTTTCTGAGTGCGGATTTGGAGTGTGTTTAAGCATGATTTTGGTTTAACGACTTCCGTTATCGTGCCAGTTTCATATGTTGCAAGTTTTTCCGGCTCTGGCTAAGTTTTTGGGGCCACTGAATAAATCTGGCTGTAAATTGGGTAACTCAATATGGCAATCTACTGCAAGTTTTGGGGTGCAAATTGTACTACCATTTTGGATTTTGTCGAGTTGGTAACATCCTATTGTTGTTTGTTTTGGATGACGCATGACGCCTGGGGAAATTTTTTCGTTGTTTAGATAGTCCAATCTTGTTAGTATCTCCAACACCACCTATCACTGGTCCAGTTCCCTCTACAGATCTTCCGCAGTGATTTGTGTCGCGAATATTCGATCAAGTGCTATTGTATAAAATTACAAGTTACAGATTTTCATCTTTGAAGTCACACGTTGGAAAAGCGATCTGGTTCGAACACCTGTCGTCATTATATTGTAAGTTTATCCGAGCTCGAGGTAAGCCATTTTAACTTATCCAATTCGTATGAACCTACGTGTTTATGGCCTTTTGTGTTCAATTTTGAGCAATCGTATAGGTTACTGGTTTTATTGGGTACTTGTTTATATTTGAACTGAGAGCACTTTTTTATTATAACACCCTAATCATGCATTACTACTGTGTGTTTGTTTACCACAGAAATTTACATTGCAATTATTGGAACTGTGGTAGCATCTCTCTAATTCTGTATGTCAATTAAAGAATTTGATTTATATTTACGTTTTTCTGAGTTTTCCCAAGCCACAGGTCTTTTTTCCAGAAACCCATGACTGGCCTCCACATTTAATCAGGAGCTAGTCTATTAACATCGTGGCCAAACAAACTGGAGAGGTCCTCTCCAAATTGTTACGGACTCTGCTCTCTGTTTGGGCTAATCCTCTCTTTAGGGGTTGCGATTCGGAGGGTAGTTTTTGTTACAAAATCTGATAACAGAGCTGATTACTAAAGTAATTTAGAAGTTTTCCTGAGGACATAAGTTTGTGAAGTCAATTAATAATTAAATTTGCCAGGATTCCAAAAGACAATCAAGACAAAATTCCATATTTTTCTCAATTTCAATAATAAACTGGATGTTACTATTGAAGCTAATAAAATGGTGTGAGAGAAGAGAAACACATTTGACATTAACCACTACAAAAAGATCATCATTGACTTATTACTTTTTAATTACTTAATCTGATACTATTGGTGAGGATTAGATTGAAAGATCTTAATAATCTTCAACAGCTTCCACCGTTTTGATTTGAGAGTAACATTTCGTAATTCGTAAACCCATTTAAATTTTTCTACACATCCAATAACTTTAAGTACCAGCGATTAGTGATGATGTGACTAAAAAAATTCATCAATTATTATTAGGACTATATTGACCTGCCATTTTAAAACAATAGGGCATAATTCATTATGGAATAAACAATATTTGCCTTAATACGATCTCTTTTTAGGCTTCCAAGTTTAAAAACATTTATCGGCAGCTATTTCGCGGGAAAATGTCTCATTTCCGGAATAGGTTCGGCTTCACCGAATAACCACGATTCGGTTTCGTTAAAAAATATTAGAGCTAAATTTTGGCAAAATGATTTCCTTTGGGTAGTTTTGGAAATATTTTTATATCGTACCTTGAAATGATTTATTCGCTATTTTATTAATTAAATTTAATAATTTTTAGATTTAGATTTTGAAATCCCGCTGAATTTATTGAAGCTCGACTGGTGGCGACAACATTAACTAAGCTTCACAGCGTCACAGCATCACTTCCTGACGGGTGCTAACGCCTAGTTAATTGAAACTTGTGGTTTATTTTATTGAATATCTATTAAAAATTACTGTGAAACTATACTGGAATTTGTTCAAGGTAAGAACGATTAATATTGTTGTTTATTATTAAGGTGGTGGATTTTATCCTCAATTTTCTGAATTCCTTTGCATTAAACAACGGTCCGCGTCATGGCGTCGCCATCTTTTCTAAATTTTAGTTTCTATATTTGGTTAAATATAGAAATACTAGCAATTATTTAAATTTTATCATGGCAATGTTAACTGATCTTTTTATTAATTTTCAGATGGACAAAGTAAAATTAACAAAACGAAAAACTGTTGTCAGCTGTAGTACCCCCACAATGCTTACCAGGCCAAATCCACCTACACCAACTGTATGGAAACTACGGAGATGGTTATTGGTGCACAAATTAAGTGTTTGTGAAGGTTTCTTCTACGGAATGACTTTTAAACAGATCCTAGAACTTACTCCTACTATAATAAATGTTGGGTTAGTCCCAGGCCTAGTTGAACGAGTATGCAAGTGTCTCAAAACAGTGAAGTTGCAACAACGTTGTTGCGAAACCATGAAAACATATCTTTCACGTGGGGGCGATGTTGAACTTGCTTTTGAGAAATTAGGGCAAATTTTGCCCGACCCTTTCGAAATACTGCTTGGAAGTACATCTTCCAAATTTCTTGAAGTACTTCAAATGAGTAAGATTGCTTTTCGACGTACTTTGTAATTGTAGAATTAATCTCAAAATTTTTTTTAGTACATTCTCGCATTCCCACTATTACATCTGCTGAAAGGAAAGAACACTGCCAAACCTGCTTTCTTCGACTCCTTCTTCGAGTTGAAATGTGTACATCATTCAAGAAGGTGCATAAAAATAAAGTGATCAAATGGCGCAGAGCCCTTCAACTTGAACGCAAACAAATTGAAAAGAGCAAAAGAGATATAATATTGGCGCTAAGCCCTTCTTACCGTAGATTCCTAAAGGATGAAGCCATACTAAAACTTTCGAAAAAATAACTTTTTCCCCATTATATAAAAATGTAAATGACTTAAAACGCTAATTGTTAAATAAACCACAAGTTTCAAACTAATGAATTTTATTTATAACGTATAACCTAATAGTTTTGCATGTTTTGGTGGATGGGTTTTTCAGTTGAATCTCTTTTATGAACAAAATTACTCAATATAAAAATTTTTCTTTTCAAAATAGTTAAGGACATGCCACTGCTTGGTAAGCAGTGGGCATGCCCATAACATTTGACCTTCCCTAAAGTATTTCTAAGTCCGCCACTGTTGAGTGGAAGGCCTAATGTTTTGATTAAATGGGAACGTTGTGATCTGGGTTTTACTGGAAGAATTTTCGATTTCTTTTGAAAATCAAGTTAATTAATTATATACTGCTGTAGTAAGTTTCATAATTTAAGAAAGGACTGTACATACGAAGATTTGTATCTCATTACTTATTAGGTTAGGAATGGATACAATTATTTCACTTTTAGATGCCCTGTCGGTGTTGTATAGCGGGATGTAAAACCAATTTCGATTCTACTATTAGGAAATATGGATCTTAATCAGAATTATGTGAAGCCTACAATTCATCGAGAGCCTAACTGGAGGTTGGTGAAGCACTCGTCAGTTTGCTGTGATCACTTTTCACCTTCAAAAGTTATTCGTTATGACAAAGGGATGGATAAGAATTGTGTCGAGCACTCGGATTTATCATTTGCTTATCTAAAATTGGAAAAAATTTACCCAAGAAAATATTTCTGATGATGGAAGACGAAAAGGTGAAACATCGAGTGAGTATAGCAATTTATTAATTATCGCATATTATGTCATTATGCCAAATTAGAAGGTTTCATAAAAAAATTGAAGCCGAGGCTATATTCGGGGACATGGCCATCCGGCTTAAGTTATTGCGGGAGACCCGTTCTATTCAAATCAATCTTGGATAAAGATTCCTAACAACTTTTTTGAATTTTTAGTTTAGCAAAATGTTGGTGTTGATTTGATATTTTTCAAACAATTGCTTATAGTCAAACTTTTTACTGTTGGCTTGTTACCGTAGCTTTGGATTTTAATACTGGGGTGACCATGCTAACCGGGCCTACGATTTTAAAAATTTTCTATCAAAATTATGATGGTTAAGGCTGTAAATTACAAATATAAACAAAATTTTACGAAATATTCATAAATTTGGGCATAATGGGCCAAAAACTGTAAAAATAATGCGAGTATGTATTGGCTCTTACTATAAGTTTAGCTTTGCCCCCCAGTCTATGTATACGGCCTACAATATGTAACTTTTCTTTAGTAAATAATTTCAAATCGTTCTAGTCGTCAATGTATCAAACTTTCTGTCTGAAATCTTTGAGCTTTTAAAAAAATGGGCCTATTTAAATTCAAACTTTTTTCAAAAAATTTTAATTTGAAAAAGTTACAAATAACAGCGAATTACGGAAGTGTGTTTTCCAACTCTCTTAACCTGAATATCATTATATTCGATAAAAGCACCACCGTAAAAACAAAATAAGGATCTTATCCGTTATGTATCCACCACTAACGTGCATGAATGGATTAACAAGATTCCAACTCTCTAACCACAAATGTATTAAAAAGAAAAGCAAGCTTTGATAGTTTTAGAAACGTAGGAGTTTAGGTTATTTATTAATGAATTTCCATTTTTAGAATAAATGTGTAGTCGATATGCAATCCATATGGATATACGTTTGGAATATTGTTCAATTTTGATCTTTTTAAAATAAATTTGTGGTATGCGGAAAATCCAGGTAAGAGTTGATTTAAATCACTTGATTTTTTCAATTCAAGTGAAATATTGCTTTTCAAAATATAACTCAAAATAAAAACGTAAGAATTTATTCTAAAATAATCAAAAAAATTATTCTGAAATAAACACTGCATAATATAGGAATAACAAAAACCAAATTAGTACAGTCAAAACTCTCTAAATCGACCTCTCTTTAATTCAAAATATTCTCTAAATCGAATTATTTATTGGCACGTCCAACTAACTTACAATGCAATTCTTACTCTCTAATTCAAACTCCCCTTAATTCGAACAAATTTTATACATTATGAGAATTCGATTTAGAGAGTTTTGACTGTATTATATTAATAATTACAAGTCATGGCTTACTGCTATAATATTTGCAAACAAAAAGAAGTACAGTCAAAACTCTCTAAATCGAATTCTCATAATGTATTAAAATTTGTTCGAATTAGAGAGTAAGAATTGGATTGTAAGTTAGTTGGACGTGCCAAATAAATAATTCGATTAGAGAATAATTCGAATTAAAGGGAGGTCGATTTAGAGAGTTTTGACTGTATAAATAAATAAAGTATTTTCATCATTCATTCATTCATCATTTTTGTTTGGACAAATCTTTAAAAAAATCAATAAAATCTCGATTTTTTAATAAAAATCTTCAATTTTTGAACTGTGCCACGGTTAAAATTCGTTACTGGTCAAATTACCACAACGACTAACCTCAGGGAGATGACACTGCCTCTTCTGACTAGCTCCAGCAGAGAGACCCCAAATTGGCCACCGAGTTTCTTCCAGGTGTAAATTTTGTAGCCGAAGTAGATTCAAATTTGCCTTGGGCTCCACGTAATCTTTGCTACCCCTCAGCACCGATCTCTCTACCCAGATTACGAGATGGTAGAGAGTTGCGGTCGAAACTCGGCAGCTCCAGAGATTCAAGAATTTATTTAGGTTTATAATTTTATTAATTTTTAATTTCCCGAAAAATAGTAATGAATAAAAATAACAACAACAAATAATTTAATTGTGCAGGAACTTTTCTGCTGTTGAAGTCGAACTAATAACTTAATAACTATGATATTTCCCCTTATATAGCAGCTATACTCGGTTCACACTTTTGTACAGATAATAATTTTTACCCCTCGCCCCAAATTTCTGCTCAATTAAATCAACTTTAAAAAAAGGTATAAACAATAATTAAATAACAAACGGACGACCAAAATACTTAGCTTAAATTCAAGATACTGTCTTGGGTGTAGGTACCGTAAAATGGGGTGAATCACAACAGGCAGGTGAATGACAACAAAAGTTTGGGAAGGCACAAATAATTTTTCTGTACTGCAACATTGAATATTTGAGGAATCTGTTATGTCAATAACATATTGTTATTCAATATTCCTCAAATATTCAATATTGCAGTACAGAAAAATTATTTGTGCCTTCCCAAACTTTTGTTGTCATTCATCTGCCTGTTGTGATTCACCCCATTTTACGGTAATCTCCAACACGTTCTTACTGGTAGTTTACCCAATTGTACCACAAAGACCTGACACGAAAACCTGGCACAAGGAATAATACTAAAAATAATACCTTGGTAGTAAGTGAACCACAATGAAATTGATCCTCACCTCAAAGATGTCAGGGAGTTCTAATTTTTTTTCTGTTCTAAAAAATACGGACGTTGTAACCGGATGGTTGTATACATAAATTAGGGTTACTTCCAAAAAAATAAAATTGTACTTTTATCCTCTATAGGAGAATTCTCCTTATTAGGTAGAATTTTAGCGAATTGTTCTAAGATAATCCCCAAACTGGGCTGGTATTTCCACTCTAAAACCAATCTTCTTCTTCTTTATCAGCCTTTTCCGCCCACTGCTGGACATAAGCCTCTCCATATTATGGAGGTTTTTTTGGCCATAACTCACCACGCTGGCCAGACGGGTTGGTGAGCAGTCCGCAGATCGATTTTGGACTATAGTTGTTTTACATCCAGTAGCAGCTTGCTAGGCTAGCATTGGAATGTGCCTGTAGCCCTGTTTTTTTGTTAACGGTGGCAATTCGTCAACTCAGGGAGACCGCCGGTTTAATGTGCCCTCCGAAGATCAAATAATTCTATGTTTTGTATTGACTATTGTAATGTTTTTGTGTTTTTCTTATGGCGGACAGTTTAAGTATTTATTATCAGAATGTTAAAGGTATTGTAACGGTCCAAATATTGTTATAAGAAAGTTTCGCATTGGGTTATTTTTTTATATAAATCGTGGTTGTTTTTTGAACAAGTGAAAATAATTTAGAAATTAAAATTTGAGTGACAAAAATTAAATTAAAAATTGTATGAGTTTTACTGAAATATTGGTATAGTTGGATAACCAGCCTAGTTAGGGATAAATCAGCAAAACTCGAGGATAATCTCATTATCTATCTCATTAGAGGATAAAAATTACAATTTTTATATTTTTTTTTAACTCAATCACCCACTTTTAATTGTCGACCCTCCTGACAGCTTAAGGTGAGCATAGATTTTATCTTAGTGTTTACTACCGCGTCTTTATTTTTAGGATCTTTGTACCAGGTCCTTGTACCAAGTCCGTGTACCGAGTCCTGGGGCGAAGTAGTCATTTGTGTTGGGGCTATAGACCCTCTGGAAGAAACTCGGTGGCGAATTTCGAGTCTTTGTGATATGGATCGATATGTTGTGTATAGACGTGATAGGTGTAGCCCCCTTTTAAGGAGAGGTGGTGGAGTGTTGATTATTGTATCCGCAAAACTTTCTTCAAGGGTGCAATTGGATTGGTCAACCTCGGTAGAGGACCTTTGGGTTACTCTTTGTGCTGCGAACCATCACAGAGTGCATTTATGTGTTACTTATTGCCCTAATACTAATATTGATGTATACAGTGATCACTTGAACCGAATCGATGAATTGGTTGCTGCTGGTGAATCTAGATACTTTCTTGGTAGTGGATGATTACAACTTACCCATTATTGACTGGTCACATCAACAGTG
This sequence comes from Rhagonycha lutea, assembly GCA_958510855.1. Lineage (NCBI taxonomy): Eukaryota > Metazoa > Arthropoda > Insecta > Coleoptera > Cantharidae > Rhagonycha > Rhagonycha lutea. The sequence goes on from OY294042.1 coordinate 23,865,701, forward strand.
CGGCGGTTGTTTCCCGGTGTTATTGAGACGAAGTGAGATTGCTTTACGATTGCTAAATTCGATGGATTTTTGTAATTTAACTCAGTTCAACAGTGTTAGAAATTTTCAGAATAAAATATTGGACCTCGTTTTATGTAGGAGTCTTGTAGTGTTGCGGAGTGTGGCTTTCCGATTAGCACGGTTGATGTTTATCATCCCCTCCGAGACTGTCTCTTCGTTTTTATGTCGACAAGGTAATGGATCCCAATGTGAATTTTGTTGATTATGATTTTGATTCACGTAATTACGAGGGTTTGATATATAAACTGGCCTGCATGAGTTGGTCTTCTCGTCTGTCTCACTTGGATGTTAATGTAAACCTTGCATGCTTTTATGGTATTTTGTATAGCATTATGAATAATTTTATAAAAAAGAGATCTTTTAGAAAGAGTAAATATCCTGTTTGGTATACCGTGAGGCTAAAACGTTTGCTTCGAGAAAAAGACAGACTTCATAAGAAGTAGAGGATTTATGGTAATGCTTGTGATTATGTATCTTTTAGTTTTGTTCGTAGAAAAGTAAAGATTGCTATGGAGGAGGATCACAGAGGTTATCTCGATGGTATAGAGATGCGATTAGGGTCGGGTGAGTGCAAACCATTTTGGCGTTATGTCAGTGGCTTAAGGAAAAGCAATGCACTCCCTAAAGGCCGCTTCAGATGATCAATATTATTGAACGTGTGAGGGTCAATAAGTATTTATCGTCTGAGTAAAATGCACTGCGTCAATATTTATTGACAGTATTGACAATATATATTGATCGTCTGAAGGGCCCTTAACGTCTTTAAGTACGATGGTGTAGTAGCTTCAAGTGGCACTAATATTTGTAATATGTTTGCTGATTATTTTGAATCTGTTTATGTTAGGGATGTTTCTGATGTCTCTGAACCGTGCTGCTCACCCTTTGGTGGTGTTCTTGATTTACACTCTGTTGGTGTTTCATCGGAGGATGTTCTTGAGAAATTGATTGGATTAAAGTTGTCTGGTGGTTGTGGACCGGATAGGATTCCTCCAAGATTTGTTGTAGCATGCGCTCATTACTTGGAGGATCCTTTGTGCATTTTATTTAATCAGTCTCTTCGTTTGGGCATCTTTCCGGATATCTGGAAGGAGTATTTTGTGAAGCCTATCCACAAGTCTGGAGATAGGGATGAGGTGACTAACTATAGACCTATTTCTATTTTAAATGCATTCTCTAAGGTCTTTGAAAGCATCATTGTCGATAAATTAAAATTTTTCATGAGTGGAACTTTTATTCCTGAGCAGTGTGGTTTTTGTCCTGGTAAATCGGTGGAGACTAACCTAATACCGTTAGTTGAGTTCTTGAGCTCTAATATGAATAAGCGTGTTCAGGTGGATGTGGTTTATACCAATTTTTGTAAGGCCTTTGATCGGGTAATTCTTGGTTTATTGGTTCTCAAGCTGAGTGATATGGGCGTTCATGGTAGCCTGTTGAGGTGGATTGAGTCTTATATTAGGAACAGATCCCAGAGTGTGGTGTGTAGGGGGTATGCCTCATTGTTTAGGCTGTTTGCTGATGACCTGAAAATCTTTAGACCTATAGAATCTTTGCATGACTGCTTGCTTTTGCAACATGATTTGGAGCGACTCGACTATGTGAGTATTGCAGTTCGAATTTTTTGACTCTGAATGCTAAAAAATGTAGTGTCGTTAATTTCACGAGAAATAAAACCATTATTGTTTTTGAGTATGTCATTGGGGGAACGGTAATTACTAACTTGCCTTCTATCAAGGATTTGGGTATAGTATTTGATAGAAGGTTGTTATTTAATGATCACATTGATTTGATTGTTAGAAAGTCGCTCAGGATGCTGGGTTTTCTGTTCAGGAATCATAAATCGCTAATCATGTTATACAATTCGCTTGTTAGGAGTCAGTTGGAGTTTGCCACTAGTGTATGGAGTCCTAGCTACTCTAAAATGTTGTGTTATCGTACTAATTCTCCCTGTCTTGGTTATTTGGATGCACTTGACTACTTTGGCTTTTCGACCCTTGAAAGTAGAAGAGTACTTAGGGACATGTTACTGCTTTACAAATGTTGGAACGGTGTTATCGATACTGTTTTGTTTATCCATTTCTTTTCGCTTGGGCTTCCTCCCGTAACACTAGATCTGACGAGTTGTTCTATTTACATGCAGCTAATACAAATAATTATAGATCATCCGTTATTAACAATAAGATGAATATGTATAATGTAAGGTTCGCTGATGTCGATTTGTTTGCGCTCACCCTGTTGCAATTGAGGCGTGAGGTACTCTCTCCTTCATTAGCATGTTGTGTCAATCTTGAATTGTGTATATTTTTTGTGATATTTTTTATTGTTATATTATCTTTACCGATTGTTATTTTTATGTAAATTCGTGTGTACCTATAATAATTGGTCTTTGACTGTTGGTGCACCTAAATGTAAATAAATAAGAAAGTTTTACTCTCCCCAGGTTTGAACCCAGTACCCCGCATTCGCATCCAACTGCGTTAGCTTAAAAAAAAAGCTATTTTCAGTGGATTTGCCAAGAAGTGCGGCCTGCACTAATCCCAAAGTAAAATATTTGGCCCCCGTACAACAAAAGGTTGCCGACCTCTGATTTAGATTTTAGAGCACCATTTTCTTCACTTATTTGTTGTAGACATACACTGCATTTCTCCATACTACCAGACATTTTTAAATATTCAGTTATTTTTTAGCTACAAATTTAGTATGGAAGAGATACTCTAAACTAGAAGAATATAGTTTAACAAAACTAACGTAAGCTCTGATAGGTTTGGAAACGAAAGAGCTTAGGTTATTTGTTATTTTATTTCTTTCTTTCTTTAGAATAAATTTGTGGTCAATATGCAATCCATACGGATACATTTGGAATATTGTTCAACTTTGCTCTTTTGTTTAAATAAATTGGTGGTCAGGAGTGTGCGATCGGTAGCGGGAATCTTGTTAAACCATTCATGCGCGTCAACGGTAGACACAAAATAACGTAATATTAAACGTAATATATTACGTTAATATATTAAACGTAAAAATATTAACGTCAAATTTACATTTAATGACTTTCACTGTATGAAAAGGCAAACATAATTGAAGAATACAAGAAGACAACTACTGTAACAGCTCTTTCCAAAAAATATGGAGTAGCCACATCAACAGTTTGTGCTATTAACAACAAAAAGAATAAAATTCTTAGTACAATTTAAAGTCGCGAATTAAAACCTAATAAGAAATGTACTTTAAAACCAATCCAAATCAAATTGTGTTAATTTGAACATGCCTTTAGATTTTTGTGTTCACATTATCGAGTTTCTACTGTATTTTTTTTTTTTTTAACAATAATATGTTCCAAGTAATGCTGTAAAAGGTATCGAGTTCCATAACAATGGAACCGAAAAAATATAAAATGTTGCAAAATTTATTTGAAAATATTCTAAAAAAGTTATTTATGTCTTTCGGCAAGGCATTTTTGGATTCGAGAAACTTTTTTTAATTCTTGAGCAGTAATAAAAATTAATATGTGTACCTGACCAACTTTCTGACGTGTTGTTTCTTAAATATACCTGTGTTTTAGGAATGAAATCCTCCAAAAAGTTGAGCCGTTATGAAACACCAAATCGGGAAAAGGAAATTGCATCGGCAGCAAAATTGCAAAGTTTGATTCGTTATTTGTTTTTTGTTACTGTTACAATTATTGGCATAAAGTGAGTACCATGTAAGCATACTTAAAATTTAATAATTACATTTTCATTCCAGAAGCTTGAAAGAAGTCGGTCAACGTAGAGAAATATTGAATACGGAAAGTAATAATGATTCTTAGTTATTAAGGAGGGAGAATCTGATGGTAAGATTTTCTATTTATAAGTATTCTTTGAAAAAACACTTCAAATTTTATAGTTTTAGATGATTTTAATGAACTTAGAACAAATGCAAATATTTGAAGCAACAAACAACTTTTATAATGCAACCACCTTTCTCGTTACAAGAAAATTTTCCTTCAATTTGCTCTACTACAAAATCATTTCCACTAGAAGATCAAGCTGAAGTTGCTAAATAAAATTTCTAATCACAAAAGTTGCAACTGTCAGTTTTAAATAATCCAAAAATGTTGAAGTTTTGTACACAGATGAGGAAGCAAATTTAGATGAAGAAAATAAATATTTTTAAGAACAAAACTTGCTTCAATTATTGATGTTGCAAGGTTTAAGCTTTCTAAATATCAAAATCAGTAGCCCCCGAGGCGCCTAACACGTAATGAATGTGTTTCAGATGTTTGACACACATGGCTATAAAAAGTAAAAACACTTCTATATTGTAAAGTATTTAGATTAGTTTCTTTTAATGTATCATAATGGTAACTTCTTGGATAATTCCATCTAAAAAGAAAAAATTGCGTAACATGAAAATGTCCAATTTTACCGAGGAGGGTCGCAATCTGTCAGAAAAATAAGGCAAATATACGAAGAAAAAAAAAAGCACCTTACGACACCCTCCACTATATATTATATGGTTGTAGTAAATAAGAGGTCATTCATAATATAATACAGGACAGCCTCGGTTATCCGGACACACTTCAGTTTTATGAATAAAAACTATATAAAGAATATCTATAACAACATAATAAATATTGTACCCTTAATTTGAATTTTGTAACAAAACCAATCGTACGGCATTTTATCTTTTAAACTATTTATTAATAAATTATGAAGTTATCATATCAGGTGCTTTCCGTCAGCCCCTATTTGTATTTTTCGTTTTCAAGATATTTAAGAATCTGGAAATCAGAATTGTTAGTCCTATTAAAAATTGATATTAATCCTTTCTAACTCTTTATTTTGTTCATACCGTTTCCATTTTTGACTTTCAAGAAAACTATCTCGCCATGCAAGAATAGATTAAACAAAATTTTCACATCGTATATTTAAAACAAATAAATGCAGGATTATTATATATCCTATGTATTTTTTATAATTTGTATATCTTATTCTTTTATTCTAATCGAACACATACAGATTTACGAACCATGGCTATGACGATTTTTACAATTGTGTACGTCTAATCAGGGGCGGACTAAGGCCTAGGCACGTGCCTAGGGCCCGTATTTTTTGGGCCTTTAAAACCAAACGCAAAGTATGTGAAAATAGGCCCGGAATTACCAATGTTGCCTAGGGCCCGCTTTAGCCTTAGTCCGTCGCTGCGTATAACTTAATCACTATTTTATGGTTCATTTAATATCTCGTGAATATTTTTGTTCAGAAATGTTTAAATAGAATTAAGGTGGCCGAGAAATTCACTTAAAAACACTAAATCCGCTAGGTGCCGCGACCAGCGCGAATTTCCCATAGCAGCTGAGGGGTTGAAATTACCCATAGCTTGAAACAATTCAATTCTTAGGGATCCATTAGGTCATTATTAAAAAAACATGTATACATGATGTGTTATTATAAGGATTTCAAAAGACATTTTCCATTCGATACAAAACTCAAAAAATAGAAAATTTTAGCATACCAACTTTGTGAAATAATGTTCTTCAAAGTTCACGCTACAACTAGAATCCAAATTTGGGCTTTCAAAATTTAGGATGTAAAAAATATAGGGTAAAAATTCTCAAAAAAAATTTTTTTCGCGAAAATTTGTTATTAAAAACACTCGCCTCATATTCTCAAACTTAGGCTTTTTGAATCTGTTTTCAGAATTGTTTTAATTTATTGCTTTTGAGATTTGTGTCAAACAAAAAAATCTATTTCTCGGCCACCTTAATTGAAATAATACATATTTTTTAGATGGGTCCCTCTAATTTTTACGTCTGCTATTTGGTGGACACCTCATCTCCTATTGCTATTAGGGAATAGATCCTTTTTGTTTTTTATTTTTTTCTATCCAGGGCCGTAGTCAGTGAAGACTCAGCCTCCCCACGAATTTGCTTTCTTTATGACATTTTACTTAGAGCCACCACAAAAATTTCGCGAGCTTCCTCTAAGAGCGTATCCTGGGTGCGGCCCTGCTTCTATGTGAGGTGACTCTCTCAAGTTACACGGTATTTGCTGATAATAGTTTAACACATTACATGCCACAACATATTCGGTGCAATATCCTAGTTGACCAAAACAAAATATGCACAATATCCCTAAGTGCCACTGCTTAGAAACCGCTATATAAATTCCATTAGGCGTCATTGACACCATTCGCAAAACAACACGTCATTCATATGGTTAAATGTGGACTGCACTGACTACCCCTAATGATCCTCCTCAGCCGACTCGTTTTGAAGCAGAGTTCCTCTTATTCTATCCATTTGTAATCAAATTCTACCCAAAAAATACATTATGTTATAGTATAACATAAGATTTGCTTCAAAACGGGTCGCCTGAGGAGGATCATTATGGGTAGTCGGTGCAGTCCACATATTATGTCCATTCATATGTGTATGACGTGGCACGCAATGTGTTGACTAGGATCATTTTTGCACTTGAAACGAAATTTTCTTTTCTGTATGAGTTTCTAACATCAACTTACACGGTTTCCTGTTACACAGAACACAATATTTTAATTTGTAGGTACTAATCCTAAGTCTCTACTTACACGGAACCATTTAACCTTGTAACTCAAGGGATAACTATATCTTACAGTCCTTGTTGTACAAGATCCTTATTAAGGTATACCTGCACCCATCTGCTTACCAGATGGAAAATATTTTTTATTAAACTTAATATGTACACAAATATATCGCGAATGGGTTGACCAATGAAATATGTTCATGGCTACCCTTAAATTAAAAATATAAAAAATACGCGATAGGCATGACGCGATAGGTATTGGGTGGATAACACCCAAATACCAAAGAAGATGTGCCAATATAAGCACCTAGGAAGAAGATCTGTAGGCCAGCCCAAGAAGAACTGGAGAGATCAGTTGTTTTGAGTGACGTAACGGACCGCTGGTCTTAGACGTGTAGATGATGATGATATTATGTTTGATAAAAATACTTTCCATCCGGTAAGCAGATGGGTGCAGGTCGACCTAAATACGGATGTTAGACTATTAGGGAGAGTCAATGAAATGAAGACTTTGAAGTTTCTTCAAATTAATTTAAAACTTTAATTTTTGCGTTTTTTCCCTCAGAAAAAAAAATATGAAATAACTAGTGAACGATGGCCATCCTTCGGGTTACCTCAACAAAATTGCTTGACCTGCTGTCTCGCATAAATAAAATTCTCAAGATTTAAAATGCGGATCCAGCAACTCTTTCAAGGGGGTGATTCCATAGATTTAAAAGAAAAATACAAAAATTAATAACCTCTATATTTTTTCCGGAAATTTTGGTTTTTAAGTTTTATAATAATACTAGGGGGGCTCCGCCCCCCTGGCCGCTGCCGCGGCCCAACCCCCCAGAGCCGCTTCGCGGCCCTAATAACTTCAAGTTATAAAACTTATTTCCATACAACATTTTTTATGTCGCTTTCACTTTGAATTTGTATTCCATCCTTCGCTCGACATCTTGATAATGCTACTATAACTGTCCATGACTAAACAAAGGCCTATCGATGTATATTGAAGTGTTATTTTCCACCCTTAAATATTAAATATCGAATTTTCAAATCTTCTTCGTAAAATTCCAATTCGGGCGGAGAAATCACCTTCTTACCCGGCTGGCTCAATCGGTTATCTTTCAGTATCGCCCACTATCAAGCGACCTTGTATACCTTTTCCGAAATTATTCCACTTGCATTTAGTATAATTCACAAAATTTTCTGTTCTAAATTCTCAATCTAAAAGAAATAACACTCCTTCAAACTTTACTTGTCTTTTATTCTCAAATAAATCAAATTGTTACAAATAAAAATCGTCAGAAATCAAAATGTCGACCGTCCACGACTTGGAAGGCGTACGCAAGTCTTCTTCTTCACTGCTCGTGCTCTCTTGGCTTCCCCGAAACCGCGAAACATACAAAATTCAAATTATTTACAAAAACTCAAGCAAACCATTTCCTTATTCCAAAAATTACACGACAGCAATCCTTCCTGGCTTATGCAGAAATCCAGGAGGGATTTCAAGAAAGACACATAACGTCGTGCTTTTGGAATAAATAGCAAATTCTCTAAATCAACATCTTCAAAAATAAATAACAATATTCAAAAGTAAATAATAATTAATTAATGCGGCAATCTAATTTACACACCTAAATTAATTAATTAATCAACATCCCGAACTACCTATCTTGACGAATGATCACTAAACAATTCATAAATGACATCCAAACTTCTTTGCAATAATAACAATTTCTTAGATAACTCGATCCAAAACTTTCTTCGAAATAACTGCAAATTTTTTTATCCTTCCAAATTTTATTCCATAACTTTTCAAAGCTCCTTCTTTTTCCGTTACGGACCTTTCATAATTTCGATTCTCTTCTAGTGTTCTGCAATTTCATTATCATCTTCAATCTTCATATCGACCCTTATTTAATAAAATCCTTCAATACTACTTAATTTTTAAAATTTCCAACTAACAATTTCATCTCCTTAAATAATTTCAAAAATTTTGATACATTTTAAAGCTGTAGCTTCATAAAAATTTTTTTAAATATGCAATACACATCATTTAAAACTCTTTTACCTATTTCTTTACTAATCATCCAATTTCAATTTTCGTAGTGACAAATTCCTTCAATAACCATCAATTTTCAAATTAAATTTTTCCATTTGATTGCCATAAACGCTAATTTCAAATTTACTATTATAAAATGCAGCAATTAATTAATCCATTTTTCAAATTTTCAATTTTTGGAAACACTTTTACTTTCTCAAATTTTGTTATACAATTTATAAACTTTCCGTCTGCTTATCTTTCGAAGATTGTCCTTTTCACTTGTTACATTGGTTATTATTAACTTGTTCGAATTTCTATTGCCTTTTATTTAATTATGATTTTCAGTTTTATCATGATGTGTAGTTCCTTCTTTAAATTTTAATATTTACAACCTTTTTTTTAATTTTATCAAAACACATTTAGTTCCATTCATTTTCCATTTAAATCGCGGTTATCCTTAAATTTGTTCAATCTTCTTTATTCGTCCGTGGTTACTTTTCATATTTGATTAGATTAACCACCCTCCATCTTGATCGCCGATACTGCCACTTTTCCAAAATGACCTTCATTTTGTTTTCCATGATGTCTTCCTTTTTAAAAATACGTTTCTTTTCACCAAACCACTGTTTCTTTATTTTCTTCTTCTTGAACCCAACTCTTCTTTTTCAAAATACCAAATTACTTTGTTGGACGGCATATCCTCTTCATCCTTTATTTCATCCTTCCAAATTGCTGAACGGGGAACATCATTTCCATCGGAAACCATCTTGGATGAAGTAATCATGTTCGTATTAATTTTATTTTTCTTCCTTTTACAATAATTATTGTTACACCTTCTTTCAAAATTACTTTTTCGTCCACGTTTCATCTTTCGCCATTTCATTCGTCGCATCTGTGTTCTGGTGAATATCCGGGCTTTTTTATTAATGCCGCCGGTATGACCCGTTTCTTTATTTACTTCTCCTTCCATTTTTTCATTTCTCAAGTCTTCTTTATTTTCATTTTTCTCAATCTCTTCAGATAGTTGCACTTTTTCTGCTAAAGTTTCTCCTTTTATTAAACTTATTTCTTCCTTCTTATCTTCTAGTTCTTCCTCATTTTCATTTTTTTCATAATTGGCACTGCTGATTGTTCTGCTCAATTCTTCACAATATTTTACCCATTCTTTTTTGTCCTCGATCCTATTCTTTTCCCTCTCTCTTTTATCTTCTATTCTATTCGTTCTCCTCTCTCTCCTGTCTTCAGCCATTTGCTCTATCAGCTGTTGAAGCCTCCAGTCAATTTAGCCAAGTAGCCATGGTCAAACTATTCTTACTAAAAATCTCAGGGTGACAGCCGGTTCTGCGGTGAACATTTACAACTATAAACTAATCATCCCAAATGGAATTCAAAAAAATGTTCACCAAATGCCGCACGTTCGGGTAGCCAAGTTGAAGTGTTATTTTACACCCTTAAATATTAAATATCGAATTTTCAAATCTTCTTCGTAAAATTCTAATTCGGGCGGAGAAATCACCTTCTTACCCGGCTGGCTCAATCGGTTATCTTTCAGTATCCCCCACTATCAAGCGACCTTGTATACCTTTTCCGAAATAATTCCACTTGCATTTAGTATAATTCACAAAATTTTCTCTTCTAATTTCTCAATCTAAAAGAAATAACACTCCTTCAAACTTTACTTGTCTTTTATTCTCAAATAAATCAAATTTTTACAACTAAAAATCGTCAGAAATCAAAATGTCGACCGTCCACGACTTGGACGGCATACGCAAGTCTTCTTCTTCGCTGCTCGCGCTCTCTCGGCTTCTCCGAAACCGCGAAACATACAAAATTCAAATTATTTACAAAAACTCAAGCAAACCATTTCCTTATTCCAAAAATTACACGACAGCAAACCAACTTTGTTAAAGCTCTGCTAGCATAACAACAGATCCTATTTTGAGTTTTAATGTGTGTACCGGAAAACCAGGGAAATTCAACGAATTTAAATATTCGACTTCATATTCCAACCGAATGTCCTCATCTGTTTGATCGACCCCTCGATGTTTAGCTGTATCTTCAATTAAGTAGGTATGAATCTCGCCCTCGACCAAATTTAATATTGTATTGTTAAGTGTGCGAACATCATCATTGTGGCAGGCTAATATAATTCTGTCGGAGAGATCGGCATTAGAAGCAATTGAATTGCTGTAAATGTCCTGAATTATATTTGTAGATTTCCAGCTATTCGGTACTTTCAATAATATAATGCTGCTTGGCCAAATTGATGTTGACTATAAAGTAAAATTGACTATTTCCACAGGTGAAGCGTATTTTATAACAGGTAAAACTTGACGAAAGTCACCACCGAAAATAACAAATTTGCCACCAAACGGATTTTTGCATTTACATAAATCTTTCAATCTTTGTGTTTTTGCGTGGCATGGTTTTGTTGCCTTGCTTTGCGTTTACTTTTTGCTCTTGCTTTTTTGCATTTGCATTTGCTTCTGCTTTGCTTTGCTTTGATTCATCCGTTGATGTGATTATAATGTTGATTTGGTGTCGTCCAATAGCTGTTCTCAGCGTTGCATAAAAACGTTGCACAAAAACGTTGCATATTTTGTCTTATCTTTTTATATATATAGAGTAGATATACTGCTTAAATTTTCTAATTCCTTCACTTACCTCGTGCACGAAAAAATTTGTTCATTTAGGGAGAGAATAGTGGGGAGTGAGCATTCTAATCCTAATCGAATCCCCTAATAAAATTATTATTTCTATCTAGTGGGAAATGGGGTGCGGACGGTGGCCGTGTTGTTTTTTTCATTAAAGATCATACTGTTTACAAAAATTGGCAAACCGAAAACGGCTCACCGGAAAATTTCCCGGTGGATACATCCGCCCCTGTATCCTAGTTTCGTAAATATAACGTTGGAGGTGGGGCGAATATGAAACAAAAATTTTAACGAAAAACAGGACAAATAAATGTCATAAAATTTTTATGTTTTTCAATACGGTATCCACGTCTATGTAAAAGTTCTCCAAGAAACTTTACCAATTCTTACCTGCGACGTGCGAGAGCTCCAAAAGACGTTCTTACAAAAGTTTCTTTTCACTAACCTTTTGAATTTAACTGTGGATAGTGACGAGCAAACGGCACCAAAAGCTATATCTACCTTCCTGTTCCTCTAGCTGTAGCAATATTGCACTTGTAGAAAAGGGAATTACGATTATTGCTGATGAAATGATATAGCAAAGAAAAGGTGAGGCAATCAAAGAAATTTATTTAAACAGTTACCCAAAGCATAGTGGAAGGTATTTCGAGCAGAATGAGTCTTATTTTTAATTAAAACGAGCCTTGTGTGACTAGGGTTAAAAAACAAAAAAAGGTAATTCAAAAATTTTTTGGGAAAAATCATCATGTTATGCAAAACAAGCTAATCATTGGAAATCATTAAGAATTAAAAAAAAATCAACCGATTGACGCTTGTTGCTCGACGTGTATGGGTGATGATGATATTTTATCAGTTAGGAAATAAGATAAAAACAGGTCTTTCAAAAGTATTTTCGGAAAAGGGGGGATTTTGAAACCGCCCTCAGCGGCGAACGTTCTATAGTCTATTTATTTATCACATGCAGTGGATGTAAACAGTGATCAACGCGTGGCATGCACGTGATTGCATTATGTTTATTGCACCTGTAATTGCGATTGGGTGTTTGCAAGGTCAAAATAGATGCGTCCCTGCGCAATGACAAACTCCTCCCCATAAATCACGTGCAAACTGCATGTATTTGTTATTTTCCACTGCATGTAATAAATAAATAGACTATAGTGTACTTCTAAAACGAAATGAGCAAAAAGTTTTGGACTTTTTGCGTTTTGAAATAAAATGTTTGTTTCGCTTTGAAAATTAACCATGTATTTAACAGTTGACACATTACAGGAACATCTTGATAGGCATTGACAGGGACGTGCCCAACCAACTTTTTTGAGGGGGGAATTTACCAACTTCATCAATCAAAAATTGCCAACTTTGGTTATTGTCTATTTTTCCTATTGTCGGTTTAGCGGATTTTGCCAACTTAACCAAATTTTGAGTGATTTTACCAACTTTCTGAAATACTGGGGGTGAGGTTCACCCCCCCTTGAGCACGTCCTTGGGCATGGATTCTAGACCATCCATTACGGTCCAAAATAATATAAAAAATATTTTTACTCAATTTTTAACAATATACAATACATGCAACCCTAAATGCACCTTAGTATAACTATATAGGGACTTATTAATTGTGGTTTGAGAATTTAGCTAGAATTTGGCACACTTTGAAGACTAGAAATTATTTTATGAAACCAACTTTAGAGAATGATTTAGACCAGGGGTGGCCAACCCGCAGTCCGTGAGATTCGTCACACTTTTACAAAATATATTTATTATAATAGCCAAAGTAGTGAAAACCACTGTATTAAAAAAGTCAATTTTTTAACATGTTGAGTTTTGAAAATACTTCCCTGTTCCTAATAGAACATTTAAAATTAAATTATTCAATTAATTTTATTCAAAACAATAATTATTGAGAAAAACAGTATTTACAAGTTTGTTAACAGGTTAATAATACAATATTAATAAATAAAATATTCATAACATCTTAAAACTATTGTAATCTTCTTTCAAAAAAGATATTTTTGGGCTCTTATTCTGTAAGAAAAATAAAATAAAAAAAATGTATATATTGGATTAAATATTTTTCTAGATCTATACCTGAAAGTCTAAGATTTTTTGGGCTTGTAGTTTCTTGTCTGGAATTCAACTTTATGCGTAGTACGTTGTTTACCTTTAAAAATGTTAAATTGAACATACACAATACAAACCTAGTTATGGCCATGCCGTTCCCTTAACCGGGTAGGTAAGAAACTGCAATTAGCTCAAAAAATTCCTAAAAACTAAGTCTCACACTTTCCTATCCTTGCATTCATACGTGACTCTACATCAGCGGTTTTAAAACTTTCGTATTTCCCCCCCCTTTTTTTTTATCCCGGAACAGGAATGACCTTTCTTTTTAGCTAAAAAATTGCTCTGAGTGTCTATCTCAAATGTCAAAAACCAATGGACAGGCTGTGTACGTGTACTTTAAAGCAATTATTAAGCAATGCCCCCCCGTGCAGCTTTGGCGCGCCCCACAGTTTGAGAACCACTGATATACATCATCTCTAAATTAAATCTGTTGAGTTAAATTTTTCCTTAATAATAGATCTTTGGTGTAGTTCGCTCTAAATAAATATGCATCTACGTCACGAAATTCTCCTAAAGAAATAACATACCGAGTGTAATTTAGGACGTCGCGTCGCGCGTCGTTCAGCTTTATTTAAAAAAAGTACAAAAGTGCATGTCTTGCAGGCCGAAAGCAATAAACATCGTAAATTAGCAATATTGTGGATTATTAAAACAGAATTATTTCTTACCCAGAATTTCGTGACGTGGCGTGGAGGAAAATTTACTTGAAGCGGACTATACCTACAGACTGAAAAAGGGGGGGGGCTATAAAATTAAACGGTTATACCAAATACAGTAGTATTTAGTCTACTATATTTTGTTATACTGATTGGCGAGTTGAATATATTCAATTATCAATGGGTACAGGTTATTGTTTATCACTAGAGACAGGATAGTCTCTATTTATCACCAACATAGATAAGGGGGGGGGGGTTGATAAAACTTTTGTACAGGGTTTCGTTCCAAATGGTAATTAGCCAATAGAAAACACCTCTTGGATACTAACATCTGCTTTCTATTGGTTGGTTACCATTTGATACCAAACTCTGTACAAAACTTTGTATCAACCATCGCTTTCACTTTATTTCTTAATACTATTCTAACACAGCATTCTTTATAAATTAAAAATAAGGGAATTAAATTTATTTACCTGAACACTTGGCCTTATTTTTAAGGTTTTTATTACAGACTTTTTTCGATGGTTTCGCCAACAGAATACAAGGTTCACTTTGGCAAGTTAGTAATGGCTTTGTTTGAGCTGAAGTGAGCAATAAGATCAATACTTGTAAATGATTAATGTACTTGTTAACATTTAAGCAAATGAAGTTCATAATGTTTTGTTTATTATTAGGAACGGTCATAGAGCTATCCTTCATATTCATGCAGTTAAGCATGTTAGCCATCAAGATATTTGCATAATATGAAATCTCGCTCAATCCACCATCATCGATAATTTTAATCAAATTTAATATAACGGTAAAGTTTTCTGCGAGGGATTCATATATGGTATTTAAGCTGGTATCCTTCAATTGTGCAACGATAGGTTTTAACAGCTGAAGCATACCTTGGTTTTCAATTAATACTTGATTAATCAGTTCAGTCAAATCAGTCCTCTTGCATTTAAACGATATAACTTGTTCTTGTGTGGCAACTTGATTCGACTGCCTTTCGGGCAAATCGACTCTCTATAATAAAGAAATTATTACATGTAATCATTTCAATACAAATTATGTATACCTGTACGACTAATGTTTCCGATCTTGCACGAGGTCTAAGCAAGTCTAAAACACTGTTCAGCTAAAAATTATAAAAACATATTCATATTAAAAAAAAACCGATAAGAATGGTTAAAATAACGCCAGGCACGATGATTGTTGTTGCTAATTACTAGTCGGAGTGATCAAGCAAATGTCGATGTGTTCTTATTTTCTTCAGAATACTTTGATTAATTGGCAAGTCACCCTAAGAATCTGTACCGGCCAAAAAATTAAGTTCCGACACAATTTTTCTTGTCTCGGAAACACTTTAAATCAATATTTTATATTTCTCCAACAAGGGACGGATTGTGCTGATCCCCAAGTTGGTCCTGATAAAAAGCTTACAGGAAATTACTCTTAAAATAGTGCACAAGACTTATAAAATAAAACTTACTCCTTGTTTGGCTTGTTCGATTCGATGTTTCCAATACGAAAACATGGCAATGGGGTTATTCGTACAGTAGAAGAGGAAGCACAAAATGTTGATAATATTACTAAACAGAAAGACACACCTTAAAGATTAAATCACCCAATTTACATACAAAAAAAAGAAAAATTAGGTTTTACTTTGCTATTTTATATATTTAAAACAATGTAGCATAGAAATCTGATCAACTTAAGTAATATTTTAGTGTAAATTAGTATAAATTTATAATTTACTTACATGACTTGGAGCAAAAGTAAAAATATTAGCAGTTTAAAATTTCGTGTGACAGTCCAGTAGGCTACTGTTGTTTACAAACAAATTACTCATCTGTTTTATGGCAAGCGCGAAATTTTAAACAATATGACTTATCAAGGCGTTGATTAATCAATCAACGATCAAAGTTAATACCTTGTAAAATTTATAATATTATTTCCACTTAAAAGTAACTAGTCTAATTTAATTACTAGCAACTCTTTATAATTTATTTGGTTAGATATAATTACTTTTGTCTGATAAATTCGCATCAACCTGTACATGACCAATGAATTTATAATAGGCAGTGTCTGACTAGGCAGGTGCAACAGGGCCCACTTGGCATGGGGCCCCAAATGCTGTTCACAAGAACTTTTATTTTTAAATTTACAATTTTTCCGCCTTTCTACGGCGCGGTTTTGCGATTTGATTTTGCCTTACTTTAATTTGAAAACCTGCCTTACAAACCCAATTAATTAAGGGGACTATATGAGGTGCATGTCACTGCCCCCCCCCCCCTCAAATCGTGAAATTTGTGTCAAATGTTTGAGCATCATAAGCTTTCAAATTTTTTATTTAAGCAGCAACCGTCGCGGAGTTATTCGCGAAATACTTGGGTGGAAGGAGGGGGGGGGCTGTAGACATATTATTCTATTTTTGTTCTTATTTCGAATTTTTTGTGAAATCGATGTCCATCGATCACATATCCATCATTTTAATTTCATTTTCTGCAAAGTTAAGAATATTCAAATTTTGAGTACTCCGAGCAAGTTCCGTACAATAACCCTCAATTTTAATTCTATTATAACAGATTAAAATTTTTGATCCGATTAAAATTGCCTAATCCTGCTTAAATTGGTAAGTGATCACTGATCACTAATATCATTTTGATGAAATAATACTGGAAAAATTAATTTTCCAAAAAATTGTATATTAATAAAAAAATTGAAATCGAGGCTGTGTTCGGAAACATAGCCTTTAGGTCTAACATTAATACGTCGTTGCGGGAGACATAGTAATTATTTTAGGAAGGTAATAAGATAATCCGTCGATTACATCTAAATTAATATTTACAAACATACGGAACTTGCTCAGAATTCTTGAAATTTTCGAAAATCAATAACTTCCTAAAAAAATTAAACTAAAATGATGATAATTGAAGCTCATTCCAGCTCAAACGAAGCTCTAATAATTGATACCAATTTCACCCAAAAATTCGATATAGGAGGACTAACGTATCTACCCCCCCCCCCAGTTATTTTGCGAATACTTCCGCGACGATTGAGCCTCAAACAAACAAATTGGAAGCTTATTGAGATTCAAACAATGCTCATACGTTCGACACTAATTTAACCTAAAAATTCGACTTGTGAAAGCTAATGTGTGCACCCCCCCCTCTCCAACTATTTTGCAAATAACTCCGTAACGGTTGCGGCTCAGACGACAAATTTGGAAGCTTTGGTTTTAGATATAAATTTGTTCTTGGAAATAATAATAATATCGTCGGTGATGTGACAATACCTCCTATCTCATTTTTTTTGCTAAATTGAGATTTTGGTATCATTTTAAAGGTCTAATTAATGCGCATGTTATGGTCAAATCTACTAAGTCGGAAAAAATTATGTACCTTGAAATTTAAATAAAACATAATCTCATATCTCGTAGCTTGTATATAAAAAATAATCAGTTTTTTGTCTCCCCTGTAAAATGTGGTTTTATGTAGATAGGAGGTATTGTCACATCACCGACGATATGTGAAATTTTTATTTCATTATGTTTTATAGGTAGAGGAGAAGGGGTAAAATTAATATTTTCAGTTCTATTTCATCAAAATAATGAAGGCGATCTTTTATAAATTTAAGTAGAATTAGGTTTTTAATAGTATCAAAAATTTTAATTGAACAAAAATAAAATTAAAATTGAAGATTATCATACGAAACTTGCCCGGAGGACTCGAAATTTATACTCATAACTTTGCAGAAAATGAAATTAAAATGATGAGAATGGAAGCGCATTCAAGCTCAACCGAAGCTCTATTGATAGACATCGATTTCACAAAAAATTTGAAATAGGAACGAAAACGTTTAATTTTCAAGCTTTCTATCAGTTCCCGTAGAGTTTTCTAAATAGCTATAATATCTTCGGCGTCAGGTTATCGTTCTACCATGTAGAACCGAAAATTTGAAGAAAAGTTTCTAATACAAGTAGTTTGGTGCAATGGGAGGGGTTCAAATTCTGCCCCAGCCCAAATTTATTTCTTCCGTGGTTTGGATTCCACGTTAAGCTGTATGACTTTGTTTATGTTCGGTTAGTAACAACTACACTTGTAAATTGAATTAAATTTGAGAAGTTGATTGAATTAACAACAGTTTAATTTTCTACTTAAACAAAATTTTCATTAAATTTCGAATAGTAATACATTTTTGAAAATATTATTGCTGTAAGTTGCACAATATTTTTGACCTCTATTTTCTACAGAAAAAAATATTTTTGGATCTTAAAACAGTGTTATTATTGTGAACGGCCGAGTCAAGTTTAAATATAAATGTTAATTG
Source organism: Rhagonycha lutea (assembly GCA_958510855.1). Classification (NCBI taxonomy): domain Eukaryota; kingdom Metazoa; phylum Arthropoda; class Insecta; order Coleoptera; family Cantharidae; genus Rhagonycha; species Rhagonycha lutea. The sequence continues at coordinate 23,884,074 of OY294042.1, forward strand.
AACCCTTTTTGTTCGCCCACTGTGTTCGCCACTGCTCATTACCCCCTCTACAATTTTATGTATCATGTAAACCAGTGGTTTATACTTTTTGTCACGGTTTCAAGTGTTTAAGCAGGTGTAAGATGTTTTTAATGAGAAAATAGTGCTCATAATTTCAAAGTTTTAAAATCAAGTGCAATTGAAGAAAATCTTCTGTTTTCTTAATTACTAAAGTAACCTAACCTATAAACTGTACTGTCATTGTACACAGAGTGGAACAACTTTTAGTGTTTACTATTTGAAATTTTAATCAAAAGTAATAACATTCGTGTGAAAAAATGTGTTTGCTTCAGGAGTGACCAAAAATATTTGGTTATAATTTTAACAATGCTGTAGTGAAACATTAACAAGGTAAAAACGCCTTAAAATAAAAATTTGTGAGATACGGTTCAAAGTTGATTCAAAATGTTATCATTGAAGAAGGTGCATAGAGACGAACTCTTACAATTTGCTTTATTATTAAGCTTATTGAGAGTAAATCCCGAAAGTTATTTTGAAACTGATTTGTTTACCAACACCGGAGATTTGGATTTTGATAATGGAACAAGCTGGCGGTCTTATGGAACCAGCATAAGACCTCAGTATATACATCCTAAAAATTTAGATAGTATCTTGATTAATTACGAAAGGGACCTATTTGCTGATTTAAATTCACTTGGCCGGTATAACTCCATCCAACCGTACCATCGTAATCAAGACATTACGGCTTACCTGCTAAGTGTAAATTCACCACCCAAGGAAGAGCAATCTTCTACTGGTAATGAGCAGCATGAAACGGATGAATCAAGGCCTACTCAAAATTCAACCGAGGAGAATAGCTTACCGGATACGAACCCTCAAGCCAATTTTGATCTCGGACTTTCTCAAGAGGTTAGATTTTTAGATATTATTCTTTACTTTTTCAAAATACTGCAATTATATGAAATCAGGGAAGATAGGTTTCATACTCATTAACAAAGAAATCTTCATCTCCACTTCGGATCATTGATCATAGTTTTCTTTTTAGCAAATATTAAATTTTTGAACCTTTGATCACTAAATTTTAAAATGCAGTCATGATTTATTAAAATTCCTACGCATTATCTTGAATTTCATAGTATGAATCAGAATCAACTTCAGGTATCTTTTATTTGGTATTTAAAACTATCAAGAATAACTTGATAAAATTGATCTGAGGAAAAGCATAACTTAGTATTGGGTTATATTTCTTACTTCTAAGTTTCCCTTATTAATTTCTAACCTTATAGATGTTTTTACTTATATTGAAATAGCCTGATCTGTTTGCAATAAAATTACAGTAGTCATCAGTTGTACAGAACTGCAGTACAGTGGATATAATTCTAAGGCCCACGCTGAACCTTGACATATAAACTGAACGAACATTTTTTCTTTAGGCCAAAATACTTCATTCCAATATAATTTTACTTGCAATACAAATATTTTTTTCTTAATAAGGACAAGTGGCATAATATGGTTTGGAGTATCATAAAGTTTCAAGGTGTAAATGTAGGCAAATCTGAAAGATAACTCAAAATTTCCCATTTTATTGTTTAATTTTGATTGGTTTCACAAGGCCTACATATCTAAAAGAAATGGGTAGACATAAATTCAGATAAACTATTTTAAAAATATTCTGGACTTCCTCTCCTCCCGACATTAGTGTTTTTTTTTTATTAATTTTATTCAATAATATCAAAATAAATTGGTACGAAAATCGAACCACAAAAATTAGAAATTTTGAGCACCTATCAGCAGAATCAGTAAATATTTAAGTAAAATTTTTTTCCATGGATGCAGAGATTTTAATCTTCCCCTTCAATATCGTAATCGACGTATATTGTTAAAATAAAATTTACTTAAAGTCAATCACTGTAATTATAGCAAAAATAATTAGTCGTGTGGGTTACGGTGCCGAATGCTCGAGATTCTATCTCCACTATAGATTATGTATTCAAGTATTAGTGAGAAAGTCAATAAAAATTGTATGTGTGAAGGACCAACTAGGAAATTTGTAAATCAGATTTACTAAAATTTGGAGTTTTTCGAGATCTACTGAGAGAAGTAATAGGAATTATTGTTATTTCTTCCAATACATTATATTAGGTATTATTGCATAAGGAGTTGAATTTCAGACCGTATTGGGTTTAAATCCCAATGGCTACCATATTATTTGTGCCGTGGTTCGAATTCCACGTTAAACTCTGTAGGTCCTCCTTTATGTTTAGTCGTTTTTTAGTAGTAATACTTAATTTTGTTTTAATATTTCTGATTGATTGTATTATATGACGCTCAAATTGTAACGGTAATTCGAAAACGGTACGTTTCTAATCGATTTTTTCAAAACTTTTTGTATGTAATGATTAATACCTACTGTATCATTTTGGTGAAATTTACTAGTAATTTTAGTGTATAAAAGAGGTCGGAAAAGGCTAGAATGTAATAAAGGGTGACTTTAAACTGCACGGCATAGACAAAAAAATTTGCCCCCTCCCCCGTTCAACATTCAAATGGGTGACTGTAAACTGCCGCAATCCATGATGCAGGTGCTATATTAACGAGATAGTTTCTATTTATTACTAAATATATAACATTAAATTACAAATAACCTAAGCTATAAACCGGGATCATTGAAAAGCTGAAAGAATCTGCATCCTTCTATTGATGCGTGTGGCCTTTTAATGTTTTGGTTTTACTAGATATTAAAACAAATCAGGTTGTCAGAGTTTTTATATTCCAGGTAAAATTCAAGGATGAGCTAATACTTTTGGCTAAAAACTAGGATGGCCTAGTACTTTTTTTTTAAATTTAATTTAAACTGTTGCATGTCGAATGTTTACCTCTCAAGTAACATTGGGAGCATTGAGAACATAGAAGTAGCCTGACCTGTAACTCTTCCGGTATATTAGGGTGATTTAAAATCTCCATAAAGTCGAAAAATATGCCGAATGTTTATTTTCTTCTCAGTCTCCTGTATATGTCATATGCATTCGAATTGCTTTTATTTGCATGCTTAGGGGGCTTACAGTTTAACATGGGCTCCAAACAATGGAAAGTACAATACACTTCAGTGAGAGAACTGCTTTTTTTTTGTAGAGCATATCTTGGTGATCATTTAACATTGCCTTCCGAAAAGAGCTTAGAATAAGTTTTTACTTCGCCCGGGATCGAACCGGTTACTTCGACAGCAGTGCACTTAACCGCTTATGACCTTCTCACGATGAATATTTGCATTTATATAATATTTATATTAATTAATTCAAGGTTGCATCGTTGTGGCTTTGAAAGTTTAGCACGGAAGAATTTTTAGCCACCCTTTTGGAGGGGGTATCATTGTTAGGGTGTAAATTGTGTATGGTATCGAAATCAAAATATTGGAATTTAAATTTATTAAACAAAATCTAATGGTCTATAGCTATACGGAAGTTTGATTATGTTTGAGTGAATGTCGAATAATCGATTAAACTTTTATTGCAGTGATTAACGATACAATTACAAATTTAATAATATACAACTCTGTATGCTTCTAATATTACATGGATGTCCTGTGTCGCTGCTCATAATTATATTTGTTGTAGTCCTTCTTAGTTTTGCCAACCTCTACCAGTTAGGGTTGCGGCGCACACTGGGGCAGAAGATCTGAAAGGCTGAAAATAAATCAAAATAAGTTTGACGATATATGGGAATCTTACATTCCTATGGGATACATAAAACTCCCTCACCCCCTTTAATTTTTCACAAAGGTGAAAAATGATTATATTAAATAGACTAAAATTGATTTAAAAAATTATGCATATATTGGCTCGCTCAACGAAAACTAAAAGTAACTTAACAAAGGGATGTTATAAATTACGATAGTTATCACTATCAGTTTTGGTTATTAGGTTAAATTTACCTTGTTAAATTTCGAGATACATCTTACCTTAATGAGTGATTAATGTCTATTTTTGAGTTATTTTAGTTTTTGTTGGTAGAGTTATGAGTTTTTGAATTTATTTTGTAGTGTAAAATTGCAGTCTAAATTTGAGAAAAACTAAAACTGGTAATTTTTTTAGGATTTCAATCTATTTTATCAAGAAGGCACTAATATCTGATATAATGAGAAATTCTGGTTTTGAAAAGTTTGAAGACAAACCAATCGACAAACAGAATTGCTACATTACAAGATTTGTTGCCGAATTTTAGGTGGTTCTGCCCCAATGTGCGGCTTAGGCAACAATAATGGATAGGGGGGTACGTGACCGGGTAAAATAGATTTATATGAGGCAGATTATTCCATCACCACCCCCTTTTTTCTAGATCGAAATCACACATAAATTTTTGATGTTTACTGTTGATATAAATATTTATTAAAAGTATTAAGCCAAAAAGCATTTCAAGGTGAAGGTGTGAGAAAAACCATTGGACCAAAACTAAGAAAGTCGAATTGAAATTTGAAAAATTCCAATTTCGAAGTTTATTAAAGAATTTATTTTGATTTTAATTAAAAATAAAAACATAAACAAAAAGATTTGATATTTTTAAAAATATAATATCTAACCAGTCGACACACGAGCATTCTTTTTGTAGACTTTGTATCTGTTACTCTAAAAATTATGGAATGGTGATGACTAGAATAATTTATTGTAAATCACTTTTTGATAATATTTAGCGTAAGTAGTATTTACAATAATTTTGTGTTCTTGGAAATCCGGAAAAAGAAGTGATGGTAAATATTCATCTATTTTTTGTTTCATGACTGGTTTTATAACGTTTACTTTCATGATGTAATAATGACGTATTTTACATTTTTGTACAGGGTTGACTACAAATATTTGTTTTTGGTTAATATTAATAATGCTATTCTATTAAGGATTATTTTAAATTTTTATTGTTGATAAAATTTAACTTCCGTATTTCGTCATCCAAAAACCCGATTGTTTAAAATATTACAGGGTAAGGGTTTTTTGAAAATACTTTCATTATAAACACAAAAAAGTTAAAAATTTAAAGTTCAGGTTCTGTTTTTAGCTAGTTGTACAGAGTGTTCCACCTTTTTAGGATCAGATTGCAATTATTTGAATACAAAGAATTGTATTTATTATCTTACATACTCTGATGCATCATTAAATTCTTATCTGTTTTTATGTTTTATAATTTAAGTTGATTAATACGATGTTATTTCTTTTTTTTAGTAGCATTTTTAGTAACATGATCATTACGATATAAGATAACGTTCGAAACGATAAGTAATACTTGACGCTTTAACAATAAATTGCTAACTTATCAATGAAATTAGTTATTTTATTACAAGTTTAGTTTTTCAAATTTTATAAAAGGTGGCCCATATTTGATGAGCCTTGTAGGTTTTGAGTAATTTCAGTTGTTTAGATTATGAAATAGATATTTTCGATACAAGTTAGGAAAAGTAACATTTTTCCATTCGAGGCGAAGTTATACCAACGAGGCCGAAGGCCGAGTTCGTAAACCGCAGCCGAGAATGGAAAAAGATACTTTTCCACGCGTATCGAACAATATTTTTTCTAATAGTGTTTGAAAAAGAACCAACAACATACTTTTTATACCTAATTTAAAATAATTTTATATACTTTATGAAAATATATATAATATTTAAATTTGACGGTTGGTAGCCGTGGTATTATTGACTACCAACCGTACTTTGGTACACTATATTAATGATCATGATTAGTGTGATCAGTTACAAAAGAAAATAGGTTAGTGATCGCAGGTTTTTTTAAATTTGGTGCAAAGCTCAACTTTATGGAGCTGTTATTCCATGTTGCGATCGACATTGTCGAACATTCTCTTTTCTCTTTCCCACACAGTATTATTTTTCCGCACTAGTGCGGAAAAGTAATACTTTTCCACACTTTTTTTGGATATCACAAAGTAAGACTTTTTCAAACACTATTAGAAAAAAAGTATTTGGCAGTAAGTTCATTTGTTTTCTCTAAATCCACCCCGATAAGTTGGTATTGTATTAGTCGAATGTACAGTGTTGGTAATAAGCTAGTTGGTCGGTAGCTGCCTGGTTCATACTTTTGTTTTCCTATTTTGGGAAGATAACAATTTGAGTGGGTTTCCATTTGTTATTATTTTATCTTCTTATTTCTTATCAATGTACCTTGATCTGCCAAATTCAACTGAAAACTTTTATAATGGCCCTAAGGGGTGATCCAACAAAAGGCGTCACTCTATTTATTGTCATTGTTTAATTTATTATTAAAAATTAAATATGCACCAAAATTGTATAATCTGGAGCAATGCTTCCAAAGCATGTTCGAAAAGACTTCAATTAAAACACCACGAACTCGGTTAATGCACCATGGTTTGTGAGGAACAATCAACTCTATGAATAGAATGACGACGCCGACGATTGAAATTTTGGTTCGCAAAATTGCTAGAATTGTTTTTGTATGAGCCACCTCAATATAGGTGAAAAAATAACCTCACGTTAGACCGACAAGATGATCGCCTTAAGATTTGATTTAATCAGGTCAAACATGTACACTAAAAATGATAATAAATACTGATGCCATACATCATGATTTCCGTGCGTCATTCTAGCTTTTGTTATTATTTTTGTATAATTTATTCGTTAAAATAACCTCGAATAAAGATAAATTATACGTAATAGTTGAAACCCTTAAGAGTTCATGTACATAATACCTTCATAATATACGGGTTTTAATAACACAATAAAATTAATGCTATACTACTTTTAAAACAATTTTTAAACATTTCAATAACTAAGTATAAGTAAGTAAATTAACTAAATGATAAATTTAAGAGGGTTGCCGAATTTTCTGGAAAAATGAGGTTGGTCAAAGAGACTGGAACCTGACATGTCCAACCTTGGATTGGAAAGAGGAAATTTATGTTAAAAAAACGCTTTGAACCCCCCTCCCCCCTATTGCTTTACTCCATTACTAACCAAAAGTCTTACATAAAAGAGAAAGAAGCCAGATATTCCTCCACTTAAAACAAAACATCCTGTATAATGAGTAAAATTTTCTTTTAGTTGAAGTCATGCAGGTAGCAGGTAGTCTAAATATTTTATGCCAGTGTCCTATAATTTCCTACGCATACATTTACTTTTTAGGGAATATCGTGGGTAAAATTTAAATTTCATATTACCATTTAATTAATTCAACGAACTGCTTTGTATTGCAATTTTTAATTGTTAATTAACTTATATTTTTATCACAATTTATTCTTTTTCTTTTATATGAAATAGAATTGGACTAATAAAATTTTCCAAAGTAACTGTAAGTTTTAATTGGATACAAAATTTTAATCAAAGGAAAGATTAGAAACATTGCTAAAGAATGAAATTTGCCTGTCGTAGGATCAAACCCCGACCAAGTGCATAGAAATTTTTAAAACTGAATTATCTTTATATTACTTTTTAGGTTCGTATAGCTACATTATAATGTGTATAGAAATAATAAAAACAAAAATTGAAATGATTGAAAAATTACGAGAATTAAAAACTATTTGTTACCGAAATGGTCGGTCTACCGACACATAATTTATATAGGTGCTTAAATTTTTTTATAATCCCCTTGCACAGGAATATCTAAATTTTAAATTCGTATACTTGATTGAAGTAGAATTCTTGGCTTCAAATGATTTTAACAATACTTCATTGCATATTTATTATTTGAACTTGGGTCAATACTTTATAATACTCGTATGAAAATAGCCGAAGTATTAACATCAAAGATATTTTTAATTTGATGGTAAAATTTTATTGTATATAAAAAAATGAATAGAAGGAAAATTAAATGAATGTTTTTAAATATTGAAAAGCAATGGCATAGTTTTTGAGTTCTATTTTCATAATATGTAGTGAGCGTAGTTTCCAATTAGTTTTTCTTTGTTAGAAAGTTGTAAACATTTTCATATCTACGTACATGTGGATTTTCTATTTTTATAATAATCAAACTTTTGTCACAATATTTGTGTTTATTTTTGACTATTTTCGTTAGAAAAATTAAGAAACTTGTTTTTTCTATATTTTTTATTGGATTTAAAAGTTTTTGGTTTAAGAGAGAAAATTTTAATTTTTTTAATAAAGTTGATTTTGGCACTTTCAATTTTTAATTATAGTAATTTTTAAATAGTGGTAATTAGTGCAGAAATTGCCTGATTGAAACGTCATTTATTTGTAAATTACCAATATTGCGTCTGCTTCGAATGTATGATATATAATAGGCAATCATTAATTACAAAATATTATTATTATTATTACTGTTTATCTTTATTTTCATCAGCAACGAGTATATTTATGTATGTAATTGAAAATTATCGATGTTTTTTTTTACTAATTGTGGCATAACAATTTTTAAGTAATTTTATTTATTTAACATTAAATTTTTTTAAAAATATACCTACTAAGTATTTGAAATCCTAATGTATTTTTTAATAATGATTGATATGCTGTTTTTTAAATTTTGGTTTAGCAAGTTTATTATAGTAAATTTTGGGTTTTTCTTTTTATTGAAGGTTTTAATAATTAAAAAAGCAGGTGAATATACCAAACCGGAAACTCAATTTAAAGTTTATTGTATGCTGTAAGTTACTTTAGAAAACAGATGTTACGCTATTTTTTAGAAGTTACTTGTATTACTTACATTATTTGTTATTTTGTAAGAATAGGTTTAAACTAACAGTATATTTTCTGGTATTACTCTTTTTAATGTCTATAATAATATTATTATTTTGACAGTGTTTTTCTCAATTTCGGTTCAGGTAACATATAATCAGTATTTTAGAGTAATCACAAAGAATATCTTCTATATTATTTGTGTTATATGACATTGATAAATGTTATTTAATTAGCATCAATTAATTTAAAAACGTAATTAATTCAACATGATAAGTAGACTAGAAAGAATCGAAAGAATTACACAAGAAATAAGTTCGACCCAACCACAACATTGTGTTCAAAACTTGAAACAAGCATAATGAATGCGTAAACAACTCGATATTAAAATTTGAGACTCCAATTTGGAGTGTTTGGAATCAATTTATTGTAACTGCTTCCAAATGTATTGGACGTTTGAACTGGTTATTTCAAATGTGCAATCGTAAAACGTGTACGATCATAATTAATTATTGTAGATCAAGTACACTTTTTAGATACTGATGGAATTTCCAAGAAGTATTAGTGGTCAACCACCCGACTCTTAATGGCCAAAACGACTTTCAATTGTTATATGTATATACCATACCCATGTATAATTTGAACTAGAAAACAACTTGAAATAAAATCATACGATATTTTGAAAAATAGTATATGATGGAAAATTCATAGTAACCCGAAAAAACAACATTGTTTGTTATTTATATAGTATTTTCTTTTTACAATTCAAAAATTAGTGGAATAACGATATTCTAAGCAACCGTTTGCGAAAACTTACGGTGGAATGTAGAACATGAAATTGTTTTCATTCTTAGTTTTGTGTAACTTTCGTACATATTTAGTAAATTCACATTATCCTGTTTTTTATTATAGAAATAATTTTGAAATCCAACCGGAATTTAGATCAAGCTTTTTGTGTTATATTTAAACTTAGTGATAATAATTTGTGCTTCAAATACGCATTTTAAAATTTTGGCAAAGCTTACAATTTATTCACCCATATTTGAAAGGGACCGCGAGTATTTTGAAATGTCTTAACCGGGTAATTTAAAATTAGTGTGCGGAGTTTGATTTATTTTTATTTTAATATTTGCTAAGGTCATTGAATAGATTTTGGATTATTTCCAATTAAGTCTTTGTTTCGTTTTTTCTAAGGTTTCTGTTTTAAGAAAAAACCTAACCTGATTATTTTTATTTTTAAATTTGATTTATTTTTTAAAAAACTTGGTTGTTATTGTGCTCATCCAATGGGGTGTGGAATTTGAACCCATTGCGTTTCTTAAATAATAATAAAACCTATAGTACAACTGACAATGAGTCGCAGTATATAAACTAGTACGTATTATTATTTGGCCAAGCATTAATAAATTTCGGTTTGTTTATAAACATAATAACAATGTAACGCATATTTATCAAGAATAGTTTATTTTCTACATAGAAATATTTTAAATAATATCTGTAGCAGATTTGAATCACCCTGTATATAGGCAAATATTGTCCGTTGTGGCAATATCAAGGCTAGCATTATTTTTAAAAGCTTTTATTTAATTTTATTATATTAGTTGCATTTTCCATCTTATAGTATGGAGATTTTTGAAATTTTTTTATTCAATTAATCGAATTTTTGTATCGCATTCAATGCAAATAACGATTTAATAAATAAAAGTTAGATTATTTAATGTCAAGTTTTGTTCATAGGTGTACATAGTATCTGTTTTAATTAATTTGCGGTTAATAACCTTCATGCAGGACTGCGATGCATAAAGTTGTGTGTATTTAATACCAAATATGAACATAAAATTGCAGTTTTAATCTTATTAGGATATTTCTAAATATGGACTCTTGTTGCGGAACACTCTGTATTTAAATAGAACACTTGATATTTTATTTTCAATTTTTACTTAAAACCTCTTTAAATATTCTTTTTATTTTTTGTAAATTTTAAATAATATTTCTTCTTCAGCTAATTTGTGTGTGTATAATATGTACTGCATTAATTTTGATATAGTAATAACATTGTTAGTTTATTGATTTTGCTTTGACACTAATTCCATTTTATATGTCATTCATAATACTAACGTTACCTATTATAGCTTTTATCAATTGTCGGTTGGATGTAAGTCGGTCACTGAAAAAAAATTGTTTTATTTTCTATTTACTAGATATATCATTTGAGAATTAAGTTAAGGGCTCATGAACAGACTATCAATTAAACTAATATATATAAAAAAAATACAATACGATCAATATATCGGACAAAGCAGTGTTAGTTCCTGCATGAAAGAACATAATGCCCACATAACCAACAGTAGAACATTTACAGATTTTTCTTTACTATATTTAGACACGATTCATCATTTGAATCTCAACAACATCGTGTTATTTTCTAGAGAGTTGAGAGAATCAGTAAAAAAAATTTCTTCTTACTGTAACAGAAATAAGAACGCAAATTGTATCAATCGAAAGAGATTTTCTTCCATCTGAAAATATCCAGGACTTCTAATTATTAATAAACTCTTTTCAAAATATAAGATCGGAAGATTTAGGTTTTATCAACAATTATCGATAGCCATATAACAAGACCACTCTATATTTAATCGATAAATTCCTTTATAAATACAAGTAAATATTAATTTATTATAATTACTAAAATTAGTTGTATTTATCAGAAAGGTAGATTATTTCCTATTAGCTGCAAAAACTAGAGCATGGTAATTTGTACAGGGTGGCTAAAAAATACACAAATTTGTACTAATTTAATAAATTATGATTCAACTATTATTGTTAGATAATTGATTTGTTGTCATTGAAAATACATATTTAGTTTGTTTTAATGGGAATTCGTAATGTAGTACCTATAACAATAATTAGTACGAGGTCGATGCTGGTGTAAAAGATGTGTAAATTATATAAAATCCTTGAACTGAAGTAAATTTATTGAATCGTTAAAAAAATATAGAATATAAAAGTAAAAAATCTGCCAAATACGTAAATATGAAGCATTAACCGAGAAACCATCCAAAAATCATGTGTGGATAGACGTTTAGTATACTGACCGAAGTGTGGGCCAATTGCCGGTGTAGTGGCCTCATATTCATCAAGGTTGTTCATAATCACCGACGTGTATTAATAGTTTTAGTTTATTTTTGTGAGTTAACTGCATATGCAGTATGGGATGGGAGACGTCGCGACGCTGAACTACAGGGCGACGGCCTTTTGTTTTTCCGACCTTAAACTCGCCCACCAGAATTTTTTGCGAGATAATCGAATCAAAACTAATTATAAATTCTTTTGTACGAATTATTTTGAATATTTACTTACTCTGACTAATATTATATTATTTTCATGGTCTTAAGGTCATCAGAAGTAATTGTAAAGTTTTCTAAAATTTATATGGTATAGTAGGTGTTGTACAGGTAGTTTCTCAATAAAAATTTAAACCAGAAAAACAACGTGGTATATTATGATTATATATGTACGTAAGTTTATTGTCAAGTTTTTATAAAACTTACGTTATAAATTTTATAACAATCTAAAGTGACTTTGAACTGATCGGTACAAACTGAACTTTGAGTTTCTTCTATTACTTTTCACAAAAATTTAAAATTTAAATTTTTACTTTGAATTATTAACAGATTTCTAGTATACATATTAAAGAAGTAGTATATTGCACAATATTTTTTTATGCCGATTATTGAGTGACTCAATGTTTTGGATACACGTAATCAGATGTGATTAATTAAGTGATTAATGATTATAACGTAGGTAATGCAGTGCCGTAGTTAAAACGTTTAAACTCGAATATATTATCCCCTATGTGTATGACCTATATTATAAATAGTAGATATTCATACCATCAACAAATTATTGAAGTATATTATGAAGTATGCAAAAGATAACAAAGTATTCAATAGATTATATATTTATATTTTGAATGTTAAAGGTGGACTTTAACCACTTGAGTTACAGCGTCGCATTTATAGTACGTCCACTTCCACGTTCGCCGTGTCTTTGTTTAATTTAGTAGGTGAATTAATGTGTATGCCGTATCCTTGTTTAACTGTCACCACCCACAATTAATGTGGGATTGAAGTGGTTAATAAAATTGGCAAACATTATTGGCCACTTCTGAATTTTATACAGCCATTTATCCATTGTAGGGTAAAAATCTATGCAATATGATATTATGTATCGAATTTTTTACCTTTTTATTTACAGATATATAGATGAAAAACTAATATTACTTTTCCAAAATATATTAGCCTTTTTTGCATTTTCATCACTGTTCAGAATATTATCATATCCGACCTACTAAGGCAGTGTTTCTCAAATTGGGGTACGCGTAGCTCCTGGGGACCGGGAAGAATTTGGTGGGGGTGTGCGCTGCACCTGGCTGGTCAAAAAAATTTATTTTTTGTTTATGTAAGGAGATCAAAGAAAGACAAAAAAAGGTCATTAAAATAATATTTTTTGACGAAGGGCACTTATTGTTACAAAAATTACAGAAGAGGTACACAGATATCGAAAGTTTGAGAAACACTGTACTAAGGTTTCATCGATTGTTTAATTTTCAAGAGCACACGTTTGGTAATTGCTCTACTCTCTCAAAAAAGCTCTTGAGTGGATTAGTGATTTTGCACGAATGGTGACTTTCTTTTTTTAAAAAAAGCTCATTTTATGAGCCCGCAATAATTCTCACTTAAAATATTTGGCCCTCTTACAACAAAAGGTTGCCAGTTGCCCCTGCTCTAGTATATAATTCCATTTTAATAGGCCGCAGAGTTACGATGACTTGAAACCCAACTACCAATAGTTTCTTAAAAAGTTTTACTAGACAAAAGTTGTAGTCCGTTAAATTTCCTATCCGGAATGGGGCGTCAGATTTTTTCTAAAATGTTTCGTTTAAAAGATACACGGTTTTGAATAAAACCAAAAAAACAAAAAGCTCAAATTTTTCGATATTTTTCATAACTCGAAAGCCGTTGATTTTAGCCAATAAAAGGTGTGAATCTAGTTTGTAGATTATTTCACGGTCTTTAAAAAAGCACAAAACCATTTTTAGCGAAAAATCAATATTTTCGGGGCTATTCGCGTTTTACATTAACAAAACGCCACCACACGGAATAATTTCGAAGTTCATTTAGAAAGTATTTTGCTTTGTTATCATTGGTTTACACAATGAATTTGTTTACATAAATCCATTTAAAACGTATGGTTTGCAGCGCCACCAACGGTAATGTAAAACGCGAATAGCCACGTGAAAGTGGAAATTAAAAAAAATGCTTTAAAGAGGCTTAACTCTCGAGGGTTTGAATTTAGAAATAAATTTTTGTAAAATTTTGTTCTTAGAAAAGTGTCCTCTATCACCACCTAAGTTATGTAAAGTGAGTGCGGGGACACCCTGTACTTTACCGATATAACAGGGTGGCCCTTTGAAACGAAACAGATGGAATTGTGACCAGCAGAATTTTTTTTCAAGAAATGCAAAAACACGTCAATTTTATCATCGAAGGGGACAACTTTTGCGACCAATGTCACTCCCGTATTGTTTCATCCCTTCGCGCTGTGATGACAACTCCTGAAATGTTAATAGGGATGATATGTCAAGTGACACCTCATTTGAAAGGTTTTGCTTCCCTGAATTCAGCGAAATAATTTTTTTGAAGTTTTATCAATTATTCAAGAAAAAAATTGTAGCTCAAAAATGCGAAATAAATCCGATATTTCAAGACATTTAAGAATAAAGAGGTGAAAAACGCTTGGACAGGTTGATTTTAATTTCAAGGGGGCTACTTTTACTGCTATTCATAAACATTGACAGTTCAACCCTGAAGGCAAAGGGCAAACCACCCTTACAGTCTTGAATGCAATGAGGAATTGAAACAATTCTTCTATTGAAGAAGCTGGTGGTGAATAATTTGAACATATAATTTTATTAAACTGCTCTTTTTATCAGACCCATATTTTCATTCAAAATTCTAAGGGTGGTTTGCCCTTTACCTTAAGGGTTGAACTAGAGCTGTTTTGATTTTCGAACAATCGAAAATCGATTGTGTAAAAACAATCAATTAATCGATTTATCGATTAATCGGAAAATCGATTTAATTAATCGATTTATCGATTAATCGGAAAATCGATTAATCGGACAATCGATTAATCGAAAAATCGATTATTTGAAAACAATCGAACAATCGATTATTTGAAAACAATCAAACAATCGATTATTTTTTACAGCTAAAATATGCTAAAATAAAAAAGCTCATTTATACTTTTTTACATAAAAGTAGCCTCACATTACTACAAAATGCCTAAAAAAAAAAAAGTTGTTCATTCTTTATTATCGATTATTTCAAGAAATATTAATCGATTAATATTAGTCGAACAATCGAAAATAATCGATTAATCGAAAATAATCGAACAATCGATTAATCGATTATTTCAAAAATTTTAATCGATCATCGATTAATCGATGTTTTAATCGATTAATCGAAATTAATTCCCAGCCCTAGGTTGAACTATCAATGTTTGTGAATAGCAGTAAAAGTAGCCCCCTTGAAATTAAAATCAACCTGTCCAAGCGTTTTTCACCTCTTTATTCTTAAATGTCTTGAAATATCGGATTTATTTCGCATTTTTGCAGATTCAATTTTTTTGTTGAATAATTGATAAAACTTCAAAAAAATTATAGCGCTGAATTCAGGGAAACAAGACCTTTCAAATGAGGTGTCACTTGCTATATCATCCCTATTAACATTTCAGGAGTTGTCATTACAGCGCGAAGGGATGAATACGGGAGTAACATTGGTCGCAAAAGTTGTCCCCCTCGATGATAAAATTGACGTGTTTTTGCATTTCTTGAAAAAAAAATTCTGCTGGTCACAATCACGTCTGTTTCGTTTTCAAAGGGCCACCCTGTATTTAAATGGTGCGTTGCATTTCAAGTACTTTTACATGGTTTACATACTATACGTGCTATTTATTACATCTTCGTCCCGAATTTCTAGATTAATATGATAGTTGAAAATTATAGCACCTGACGTGTAGCTTCGTGCAGTACTTAATGCCATATTAAATTGCAAAACTTGTTTTTGATTGCTTTTGCATGCATCTCCTCCCTATGCTAAGGGGCGCTCTTAATTTACACTTCACGTTGAAGTTTGAGTTATGCATTTTGAGGGAATTTATCTATTCTTGATATAGTACATACGCATACATCATCATCATCATCATCACGTGATAGACTTATAGTCCGTTACGCCACTCAATTGATTTGGTCCGCCCATCTCTTCTTCGGTCGTCCCACGTTTCTCTACATACATTTTGTATATAATATTCTTACGAGTTAATAATACACAAAAATATAAATTTTTTATACATGCCATATTTTCCGACTAAGGATTCAGTACTTTTACTGCATATTGAGTGCAATTTTCAAAAAATTTCACTTTTCCTCTTCCCTACTTATTAAGCTTGAATTACATTATACTTTTTTCGTCTAGATTTCTCGAATAGAAATATCCAGCCCGTCCGAGTTTTCGTTCGAGGTCGGTCCAAGTTAGGGAGTGCCAACATCCCTATTGGCGTAGTATAGTTAAGAGGTCCGTGATAGGTAGTCTCTTTTGGCGCCATCTATACTAAAGCAAATGAAATATAAACTCGAAACAAAATCGAACGAGAATCTAGACGAAAAAAGTCGAAAAAAGTATAATGTAATTGAAGCTTTAGAATATTGCTTAAAATGAAAATTCCAGATTTCGTTTTACGCTATTACCTAAATCAAATTTTGTTTTTGTGGTTTTATACCAGATGTAATGTAATATGGTAATTTTTATCATTTCAAGCGAGTATGTAACGTACATAGGGAGACCGGGGTTAGTGTGGACATGGGGCTAGAGTGGAAAATGCTGTTTTTTCGTTTGAAAACCGTTTGCATTACGCGCCATTCCATAGATTACTCTATTCTTTAATGGACTTTCGTCCTGTAAAGTTTGGTAGACCTACGCGACCTGTTTTTAGTGTCATTTTTCATTTTGCTATAATTTTGATGGATATAACATGGGTTCAGCGATAAAGTATTGATTCGGTTGACATGTTCTTTGTGTTCAATTCAACCCCAATCGTATTGTCCACTCTGACCCCAGCCTGGGGTTAGAGTGGACAAAAATCATAAGTTGATAAAGTATTTATTATTTTTAAAAGTGTTGCAAATAAGTTCACTATAAATAACAAAAAAGTTGTGTAATATACCCACGTATACCATGTATTAGTTTGGTTCTCTTCATTGCACGAGTAAAGAATATTTTAAATTTTTCAAAAAAACTGTCCACACTAACCCCGGTCTCTCCTACATATTTGATCAAATTATGAATAACTTTCAAGTTAAAACATTGTAAAGAAGGAAATATTAAAGTAATTATTGATTAAGTTGATGTGAAGCTATAAAGGCAGCAATAATTAATAACAGTGGCGTTAATTTTTACTATTAATTTATTCGTTTACAATAAAAGTACAACTTTAACTGTTATTACCGCTGATAGCTTTTCTACTGACATTTTATCAAAATCAAGCGGTGCAAAGTGTGGAAAAATATAAGTACGGAATTTAAGATGCGAACTTTTATATTCATATGATTGTGTTCAATATGGCATGAAATAAAGAACTGTAAAAAGTAAAAATTGTAATATTGTGTTTTGTAAATATTCAAATTTGAACTTAATCGCATCAGCGGTACAGGTTTCTTTTACCTTTATTTACTATAGCCATGTACGTGCTGCCACCTATTACATGATAGTTGTACTACTTTGTTAGAAAAAATTATCACTAGGTGGCAAGTAGCAACCAAATTTTATTGAAATAATTTTTAACTTAACAATTAAAAAAAAAAAGATTTACGATATATATTTATGTTACAAACCGAATGGTTACGAATTAATTAATTTTTAGATGGGCCCTTTTTTTCAACTTTTATCCCATTGTTTTAGAATAATGGTTAGAACATTCTAGAAATACTCACAGTTTACGAAAATGTGAATGACTAATCTATTGAATTTGGAAAAACACTCGACTTTTTCTGCAGGGTCGGACTGTCCTATTGTTGAAAAAAAAAAAAGTTAAAATGCATTTAAAATATTTTTATGCTTAATTTTAAGTTGAAAACTATTGTTCTCTGTTTTGTTTTAAATTATTAATTAAAGGTAGGGTTTTAAACGGATATTGACGTCATCAGGTCATCTAAAAGAATAGACATTTATTAACATTTAAGTAATCGGAATAATAGGTTTATAATATTGCATGTGACATCTCAAAAGACTTTTTAAATTATTGGTTGCGTAGTAGTGCCATGTTATTTATTATATTGCGTTTGTACTTATTACAAGTTTCGATTGTTAATTATAATACGTTATTAATTATAAGGAAAACCTGACCACGGATACGCCAATGTTGTCCCACGTGTTTAGTTAATTAAAAATGAACTGACGAAAGTCAAGGATATAAAATTATTATGTCAATTGGCGATTTCTACCGTACTACTGAATTTATCAACGAACGCTTTATCAAACTTAATTTTGTTTACATTTTGTCAGAAATTCTTACTTTAGTAGTGAGCGCAGTTACTTGATAGTGTGATGTGTTTTTAAAGGATTTTATTCAATTTATTAAAGTAACATGGTAAGTTTATAAACAACAATTCAAAAATTGTTAAAATAATTTTCCACGTTTTCTGCATTATATGAGTCCGCAGTTGATTACAATTTATTTGAATTTTCTGGCCATAGGTTGCGCCGCTTTTCGAAAATCGGCCGAACGGATGGGGTTTTGTAAACTGTCATATTATTATCTTACCTTTGTTGTAAAAGTTTTATGTTAAAACTGTAATGAATAATCTAAATTTACTTTTAAATGTTTAAAGTCCAAGCAGCAAGTATATTGTATTTATCTGTGCATGTTAGTTTTTAAATTTCAAGGTTTTTTTGTTAAACACGGTTAAACTATTGTATCTTGTAGGTAACAATTAAGGTAAAACATAATAATTGAATCTTTACTATAATTTTGGTTTGTTGCATTAGTTTTCCATAAGATTCGTCATAATATAATTTCTTGTGAAATTTTTTAAACTTATCAATGTCGTAAATGCGCCTTGTGGTTACGGAATTCCCATCAAGTTTGTTGGTTTGCAGCCGGGCTGTTGAATCATCACAACAGCAGGTGATGCTAGTAGTCCCCACCTTGAAAATATACCTAATACCTTTTTCTCATTATTTAAATTGATCAACGATCATTAATCTTACCTTCAAGTTGTAATGAATTATATCGATTCTTTTCTACCATTTTGTATAACCAATTTTTAAAATGGCGTTTTTCTAATTAATTGTTTCTTTTTTAACATTTTCTTCCGCATCTCAAATACAAAATTATTCTATTGTAACACGCAAAGAAAAACAATAGAAAATTTATTAATTTGAAAATAACATTATTAAACTATAATATTTATGAACGGTCGGTTTTACTTTTAAAATTTAAAGAAATAACCCTAACTCGAATTTTAAGGGACAGGGAAAATATTCGAGTTATGGAAAATTCGGGTTCTTGAAAAAGATAACTTAAAAAATGTACTACTTATTATTTGGAAAATTTTTTTAGTTGTCTCCATTTCTCTTTATAAAGCTAACCCAAGAAATCATGGACGGGAAAGTCGAACGGACTAACTGCACATTAGCTCCGCCCGGCCATGATTCCTTGGGTTAGCTTTACCTTCCACTAAATTTAAGAAATTAGAAATATTATCAGGAACATTTACTTTTGATTCAATATAAATTTTCTTATTTTAATTTCTACCGCACGCATTTAATCTGTGATTATTACAGGAATTCGAATTAGGGAGATAAGAATACAATAAAAAATTAGTGTTCGTAATAAAAGTTCGACTATAAAGAAATTTTATTTATTTGTGAGGTGAATGACCATAAATCGGACCTGCTGCTTAACGTGGATTCCGAACCACGGCACAAATAATGTGAGAATAGAAGGGGTTAAATGTTTGAACTCATATGCCTTTTGATTACCAGTCAAACTTATCGATGATAAGATTAAACTAATCTATATAACCATATTTATCTTGAGTCAGTTTCCAAATTTAGGTTTTAGAAAATCTAAAAGATTTAAAATTTTCAAAATAAAAATCTTCTTTGTATAACATATTCTTCTTGGTCGTTTTTGCCCGAATTCGGACGTCGTGACAGCATTATTGATTTAAAGGAATAGGAAAAAATTATCATTATTAGGTATTAATTATTATTATAAAAATTATAATTATATTTGGTCTACCTATTACGGCACAAATAAATTTGGGAACGATCGTGTTTCGAACTTATGTCCTTTAGATCTATAGTTCCACTTTCTAACCATTACACCAAACTACCTGTACATCTTATTTACAAGTTATTTTCATAATACAGTCAAACTTCAATAAGAACCTCCAAATATAGGGTGTTTTTTTAGCTGCATGAGAACTTTCAATAGAGATAACAATTGAACCAAGATTGCTATGGAAACAGTTTTTTGACATTTGTGTTTAGCAAGGTTTGGCATTTGATAATGCATAGATTGACCATTGAACAACGCTACCAAATTGGGCTCACAACCAATTGGAAGTGGATCCATTTTTTTACCGTAAAATTTTGTTCAGTGACGAGGCACATTTCTGGTTAAATGGGTATGTGAACAAACAAAATTGCCATATATGGAGTCAGACCAATCCGGGACATTATCTTGAGACTCCATTGCATCCATTAAAATTGACTGTTTGGTGTGGAATACACGCCAACGGCATCATTGGTCCATATGTCTTTCGAAATGAGGAAGGAGCTACCGTTACGGTGAATGGTGTGAGATATCGACACATGCTCAATACATTTTTGTTTCCAAAACTTCAAGAGCTAAACATTGACAACTTATGGTTCCAACAGGATGGTGCTACGTGCCACACAGCCAACGAAACCATCAATTTATTGAAAGGACAATTTGGTGACAACATTATTTCAAAACGTGGTCCTATCAATTGGCCTCCAAGATCGTGTGATTTGACACCTCCAGATTATTTTCTGTGGGGGTATGTTAAATCCATGGTTTATGCTAACAAACCAACAACTCTAGAAGCATTGGAGGCTAATATTCAGCAAGCCATTTATGAAATATTGGAAAAAGTGGTCAAAACTTGGACTGAACGGATGCGCTTCGTAACCATTAGTCGTGGTGGTCACATGCCGGAAGTCATGTTCAAATCATAAATGCCTTTAACTGTACTTTCATAAAAAAATTATAACCAAAACATTCCGTCAGGTTTTTAATGTTTTATTTCATTTTGAAGTTCTCATGCAGCTAAAAAAACACCCTATAGTACTACATTAAACATATTTTAACGATTTTACATAAATTTTTTATAAATATTAGGTAGGATGGGTAAACTAAAGCCGCCAACAGCTCTTTTGTCGGAGATTTACACAAACGTATTATCTTTAGGTATGGACGTAATAGATTTTCCAACCCACTCGGACTAATAACCCCAAATAGGCTTCAAAAGTGAATTTTTTTTGGAACAGAACCCAATTATTATTAGACAGAAACACAATCAATTTTTTATAAAATGAAATATAAATTTTTTGTTATGCATTTGTGATCATCAGTAATATTTTCTTCAAATTCTTCTTTAATGTACTCGGGGTCGGAATATCCCAAACGAGCACTTAAGCAATAGAGGTTCAAATATTATAAAACTTCTTAATTTTAGCTCTCTAGGGTTACGTTTTAGGAAAGGGTGATAGATTTCGTCCAAACAACGCAAATCGGATCACATATTTTCATAAGATCCCTTAGTAATATTCGAAATGCGTTCTGGGATTGTGGTGAAGTACCTAAGTGTTAATAAAATTTTTACTGGAGAAACTTGAAAAACATAACAAATAATGAAGAAACGCGATGAAAAATGTACACTTTTCAAAGAGTAGGTGGAAGATCGCGGATTTTGACGTTATTAATATTAAATAATTTTGTAATATTTTTGGGGTTAGTGGCCTATGTAGTAATTAATTCAATCAATTTTTTTTTTCAACGTTTCACTGCTTTATTGAAAGCTTCGTGAGGAAATTACAAAAAAACAATTTAATTAAAAAATGACCCCATAAAATTATTTATTGTTATAATGGATGAAAACTTATCGTTATTAATATTTAGTATATAGGTGCTTTAACTTTTTATACTTTTTATACTTTTTTTTTGATTTTTGTTAAATTGTACAGCGATACCAAATGAAGGGTCCACTGGAAAAACGATGAGGGTCACATTTTTAAAAAGTCGAGTAAAACGAGGTTTAAAGTTTCACAACTGTTTACAACGCGTAACGTTACATTGTGCTGCCTATTTTCAACCGCAGTTTTTAGTGGAATTTCATTGTTTGTTTCCTGTGAGGATTGGTATGTTCATAGCCTATGTTACAAGCTAAGAGATGCCGATAAAATATCGATTTTAAAAAAAATGGAGCCTCATTGTTTTTCCAGTGGACCCTTCAAATTAGTTTTATGTTATATGAAAAGATGCAAATTGAATCATACTGCTGCAGATTAGATATTTGGTTTTATGTTTTTGTTGCAAAGTAAATCGAAACTAAACAAATCGAGACCTTGATTTCTATCATTATCAGAAATCTCACTCATTTATTAATCATTTTTGGGTCCCAAAACTGCTCGGGTCCTCCCGTGTAAACGTCCATCGGGATTTTATTGTCAAGGAATGTATAAACTATTTCGTCTCTTGGGTGGTTTTGAAATTTTTGGGAAACTTTTTCTTCTTTCTCTCGTAAAACGTATTAAAAATCATGACATCTGACCGTGCTTGAGAGTGTCGTATCATTTCCTTTGCTTTCCAGGATAAAAATTATACCATTATACATTTTATTCATAATAATAATGAAGTAAAAAAGGACGATTGTATTCCTTGGTGAAATTTTTTAAATTTAAAAAATTGTTTGATTTTAACAACTTCTTATTCATATTCTCTAATTCATCATGTAGAGAGGCGGTCGGAGCATAGCGTTCACGAGAATTGACTATGAACGCTAATCACCCGGTTCGAATCCGAGTGAAGTAAGAACTTTATTCTGACCGTCTCTCCCCTCGGAAGGCAATGGCAAACCACCGGGGTGTAATCTGCCATGAACGCCTTTAACAAGCATTGTTAAAGGTCACGACGCTTCTATCAAGAAGCAATACGACGGAGAAGAAAAAAAAATTCATCATGTAGAATTAATTAACCCTCATGGATCCATGCAAATTTGCACCTTATATCTGCCATACGTATAGTACCCGGGTACTACTACCATAATATATTTATATGTAATTCCTGTTGTGCTCACTCTTTAAGCGGATTTTTAATATTTTTTATATAAGCGTTTTTAATAACAATTATATTTATATCGAGTTACATTTATGCATATTGTGATTGTGACTCACGGTTTTTGGCAAAATTTTATTAAATTGTAAGCAATATTCTCAAGTAAATAAATTTAAAGTAGCAGTGAATCTTAATAATTTATTATCTGGTGCAATTTGTGATTTTTTTCACTAGTAATTCTACTTCCGCATCGACATCAACGCAGAACCTAGACGTTACTAACCACATGAAAGTAACATGATACTGCTTTTTATGTTTATTATATGTTTCAAAAAGGCAAACAAAGGCCCGAAAAAGCTGCTACAAATACCAGAAACTGTGTGACCTCATATTAATGTCCCTAAAACAATTTGTAGAGCATCGATAATGAAATATAACTTGTTTTATTTTTTATTTCAAATTGCTTCTATTCTAAAGTTAATTTCAAGTAAAATGTGAAACAAGTTGTATTTTAACACATCATACTATGTTAAATTGTTATCAATAAATATTATAACAATTTTGAATGAATGGAGCTATTCTGTAGTATTTATATCCTATATAAAAGCAATGTAGTACCCAGGTACTACGTATTTACGTATAGTTTTAAACAATCTCAAAAATTTTTGACTTAATATCACTATTTTTCCGTTTTATAATTTTGTGTGTGCAGAGAACCGTTTTTGTAGAGATGTCGCCCAAGCTCAAAAAAATTGGCACGGTAGAAAAAAAGTTATGCTGTTTTAAAGTCAAAATAGTACCCGGGTACTAGGTATGGCACCATTAGGGCCAAATAAGGCCAAAAATCAATTATATAGTATAACAACAATTCAAGTAAGGGAAGTTCGACTTATAGAAATTCGACTGTATCAAATGGATGTAATATTAATAACAATTCCTTACTTAAAATGTTGACAAATATTGTAACGGCTTCTCTATTTTATTACTAAAAATTGAAATCAACTCTACTGATTTACTGTTGAAAAACATTTTTCTATTGCACCCAGTTTTTGAGTTATTACCAAATCAATGTTTATATACAAAATTTATGCGTTTAGTAAAAATGTATTCAAAAAGTTCTTCTTCAGTTCAAATGAAACAGAGTTCATTGAAATCCGAAGTAACTGTAACTGCCCATCGATAACCAAAAGTCATTAGATCATAAATTGTAGTATAGATAATTGTATTAATGATTTAGTTTAATTTATCCGATTGTTGATATCGTTACTATTTATTTACTTACTCATAAAAGTAATACCTAATTTTTAAGGGGGGTGCGGCACAGATTTCTTTTGTCAATCAAATCCGTCGGCAAACAAAATTAAGTCTTAGGTCAGCTGAATGTTGAACATAGCAGGTTATATCGTAAATAAACAGGATTAATTATAATTTCCTTTATTGTCTGTTATTTTGAATAGCGTAAAAGATCTTTAAAATGTGACAAACTTTATAATCCTATGTAAATATTTTGACTTGCGGTATTCTAATTCTCTTAAGCCCGAAACGAAATTAAACCGATTATCATACTGAGGAAAAAACACATTTTGAATGTTAATGAACGAATAGTAGTAATACTAATAACAACATAATTATAAATTATTGTAACTTATCCGGATTAAGATATAACTTGATTCGATTACATCAATGGTATTGAATATTGATGTTATATAATAACTTCAATAAGTGTGCCGAAAAATCAATTTCACCCAGAATATTTCAAAAATTGTCACAGTAGGTTGTATTGAATCATTTTATCTGGTGGTACCTGAACTAATGAGTACAACAATGTAACAAAGAAAATCTCCAGGCATTCAGGTATTAAACAGATTTAGAAAGGGTTGTAAAGCGATAAGCTGTGCGGTCAGTGCATTACTACAGAAGAAGACAATCGAATTTTGACAAATGACTTTTTCAGATTGTCGGGTGGTCACAGATTCAAAGTGACAAATGAGTGTTAGGACATATCTCGGTGCCGTGTCCACCACACTGACGGGACCACCTTTATTCATAGTAGCAATGTCCATGATTTATTGATTTTGTAAAAAAAGAAAGTTACCATAATTCGTAATTAACATCAAGAAGTCATTAAGAAGTCGGCTAGAAAGATTCCGATTGTTTATAAATTCGTTAGTATGATTTATGAATTACTGTTTCCTAAAATACATTTTAAGTATTTGCTGATGATGCGATCTTCCAATATAGTTTTTCATTTTACGATGTTTTTGGAAAAAAGTTACAAAAATGCTAAGGGTGTTATATACCGTTTGAATTCATTTGATGGGTATGATCTTTTTGGAATGACTTAATTTGACTAAAATTTTGTAAAATGAAGTGATTATTTTACAAGTCATGCTGACC
The DNA here is from genome assembly GCA_958510855.1 of Rhagonycha lutea. Lineage (NCBI taxonomy): Eukaryota > Metazoa > Arthropoda > Insecta > Coleoptera > Cantharidae > Rhagonycha > Rhagonycha lutea. The sequence goes on from OY294042.1 coordinate 23,909,539, forward strand.
CACCTTTAGTTCCCAAAGAAGACTTGCACTTTTAAGGTCTACAATAGAAATGCGGCAGAACTGAAGTATAGTCCAAGTATTAGTTGATTCCACTAGTCCACAGTTCCGTTAGGTATGCTATAAGACGACAGTTGGTTGCTACAATAATTGGTTTTGATATTAAAAAATTCTTCTTTAATATGCGTCATCAAGATTTAAAAGGAATACGAGAAGGAATTTCTTGTTGTAAAAATTTTACCATACTACATCAGAAGGTAGTGGATCAATTGAGATCCAAAATCTGTGTCAAAATTTAGTTTTGGAAATGAACATTTGAAAAATATTGATCTTATTCTGAATATTTTTCAAAATTTTGCGCAATATAGTGACACTAATATGCTATAAATCCGTTCTCAATGTCAAAAAGAAGATGCTAGAATATATCTGTGATAAAAGTGATATTTATTTTAGTACAATAGTGATTGATAATATTGTTGGTGCATCGAATGAATGTTTCTGTTAATTTACCCATCGTCTTACTTTTACCAACAAAGTCTTTGATAGATCAAAATAACTAAATTTGTGTTTTGTAAGCGGTTGTTTTCCAAGGCAAGCTCTCATTTTTTAAAATACACTTCAGACACGGAAAATGCATGTTTTTTTTTCGTTTTTACCATTCAAAAAATTGGTTTATTATGGTCTTCCCGATATTATAATCCTTGTTTTTCCCGGTTTTCCCTAATCGGTTCATGAACGTATACGACAAAACGACTTATTACCATATCGAGAAAGATTTTTGAAGAATAAAATATACGTAAAGCTTTTACGTGAGCCGATTGATAAAATCTATATTATATACTCGTGTTTTGTATAGGTACAATAAACCATCGAGATTGTAGATCAATCGACAAATTACTTCAGTCGATTACTTAATTATTACAACCAATAATAGTGGCCTGGTGTCATCGCTGGTTGAGTTACACAGCGGAAATTTCTGGTTCAAATTGCAAATATCACGAAGTTTTTTAAATCTACTCTCCGATGAATATCGACACGCTGTGGAATGCAGATTAGTATTGTAAAAAAGTCTTTCGTGTAATGATAGAATTTGCAAAACTTGAAATGTAAAAAATCAGTAAAATTTCAAATGAATAAAAAATTTAATAATTTACGTGCTTTACTGATTATAATCTTCACAACATTTTCTTTTCAAGTGTTTTTATTATCAATTATTTTTTTATTAGTGCAAAGATCAATTATTGTGATCAAAGTTTTATTTAATTCAGACGAGTTGATAACATTTTTTCACAATAAGATGTTTGTTTAATTTACTTTCGTGAGATTTTGTTTATCTTCTAATTTTTAATCATTATAAATCTCCCAACATCCTGTATGATTTTTTTTTTCGAAATTGCAACAGCATGTTTTTTTTGGATTGGAGTAAAATGCAAATATTTTGAATGAATACACAAGATGACTTCATATTTGGACGACAATAACGTGACCAAGAACCAAAATCAAAAATTGTGAAAGAAAGATTACCTACCCCAGATTTTGTTAAATTTGAATGAAGGGAAAATTAATTTTAATGTATTATGGAGCCAAAATGCGAAGTGGCGCTTTATTCGAATCATTTATCTCTCGTTCAATCGATTGGGATCGGATAGAAACTGCCAGGTTAAACCAAGTACTTTTTTCCGCATTTCTATTGGACGTGGAGGCTTTTGCGGGGTCACAATGAATTCCAAAATATTTAATTTTGGTTTTGTGTTGGCAAGGAATGAAAATGTTCGAAACAATGTCACGAGAAACATAATTATGTAGTTGATATAATGCAAAAATTATGGGTTGAAATAAAGGGCGAATCTTGATATCAGACTTTCCATCAGTTCTGACTGATTGGAAAATATTAAAATAGCTTTCTTTTAACCCTTTCAGGTCTATATTATCAATTTTTATAAAGAAAAATTAAAATTATGGCTAATCAACAAAAATCGTTCACGCCGCACTCCGCTTTTCATGTGTGAAAAATTAAATTTATTTAATGATTTTATTTTTATCTCTTATCTACTGTTTATTATATACCTACAATAAATAACATTAGATATTTTCCTAAGTGTGAACATTGTTAAAAAAAAGCCGTTTTTATTATCTTCGCTTGAGATATTTTAATAGAATAAAATAAAACCAAAACCTAGAGTATGACGTTTTGAAGTGAGGGTCTAGATTTTGGTATTATCTGAAGATTTGGTATATTCTTATATGTTGACCGCTGATTGGTCAGCATTGATTGTGTCGGCGGTTCTTTTGTTAGGCCGTCATGCCTCATTTCTTGTTGTCTGCTGACCTCCGAACCACTTGTCTGTCCTTCTTTTACCTTTTTAATTTTTTTGATTATTATTATTATTTCATTTATGTAACTTCATCAGACGATCGGTCGTTTGAACATTTTTTTCAAAGAATATTATCGATCAAAGTTTTTAAATTAATAATGAAGCTATTAAATATTCTTATTATTTATTGGTAACTTTAACGTATAACATAAATGATTGTGAAATTGCCCGCAACCTATTAAGACACCATTTTAGTTTTAGACCCCCTGTTGTGTGAACCGGATCAACCATTGCGCCATGTTCTATTTTATACCTTCTTTTTATTTTACCTCTATTTTGTAGATATGTTATTAAGAATGCGGATATTAATATTAATAATTAAGCTTGATAAACTTTTTGAGGTTATAGATTCGATATATTATAGTTGAAATAGTTGATTGATTAGACGGCACCTACTTTATGTTTGAATTTTATTTAGTTAATTGAAAAATTATTCTTAAGTAATAATTGAGTTAGATTGTTTAGTGAAATATAGTTATTAAATAATTTACGTTACCTCACTTGAACCGTTTCTAAATTTATAGTAATTTAGTTTGGTATGCTTCTCGATACCTTCGAATCAGGTTCCCATACTTTTTTTTTAATATTACTTAAACAATTTTTATATCACCAAAAAAACCTTAAATTGAATTTGAATTTTGATTTTTCTCTCTGAAAATGTTGAAAGTATTCTTTCGATGTAATCAATAAAGAACAGAGTCGGTCTATGTTACGATTCACACAGAACTGGATTCCTATTAAAAAATATCATTTATCATCTGTCACCCTGTACAACCGACGTATGCACGCTAAGGGCACAACCGATAAGGGATCAGAACCGCACCGACTCTTCAAACTGACTTATGAAAAATATATCGTAATGATCGAATTGTAAAGTTCAGAAATTAATTTATGACTATTTTTACTTTAGGGAATTACCTTTTATTTTGAATGGAATTTTGAGTTACAATTTCACTGTAATGTTTTGAAAAATCGTTGCGTGTATTTCGAAATAATTGTAACGAATCCGTTCCTGCAAAAGGTTCCCTGCTATGATACCGCTAATGATACAAGATAGATAGCGGTAAGCGGTCGTCTTCTGCAGCGAAAGACGTGATCGGGCGGTCCTATGTTAATCTGACCTCCCGCCAAAGACCCTGTTAATCGATTTTTATTTATCGATATAAAACCAATCGTGCATTTATGACAGACGATGAATAATGAGAATCTTACTAGTTATACGAGAAAAAACTATTGTGGTAATTTGAAAGGTTATAAATTTGCTCTTTATCATAAAATTTAGAAATATTTCAACAACTTTTCTTATTAACTTTTTTCCAATGTCTGTTTAGGTACATAGGTTTGTTAGATTGATTAAGCATCACAATAAAATGTTCATACGGGCACTCATACGAAAGGTTTATTTTACTATAGCATGATAAGCATTTTTAAACATCTTGTATTGATATTACCACTAAACATCGAATACGATGATTGATGTTTTTAACAACAATTTCTATTTTATTAACAATAGATATATTTTATTTATTCAAACTGCAATGCGATTCGATTATAAATATCAGTAGGAATCCGAAATATTTTATTATTTCGTTACATAAAATCTAACGTTATGAGGGATTACTTAACCAATCACTTGGAGACTAATTAAAATAGTTTTATATATTAACTAATAAATTGTTCTTTTATTATATCAAACTTGGTATTTATATATAATTTTGTTATTAATTTATTATGTAATACAGATAAATAACAACGTAATATGATATTTTATTTACGTGATTTATTCTTGCCTTAGTTCACCAGATTGGTTTTGTACTTATTAAAAACTTATTACATTTTCATTTCTGAAGATCCGGGCACATAACCCTCATATATTTTGTTTGAATTTTTCCGAAAAATCATTACTCGCATTTTTGTATCGATCGGTTTCTTACATCAGCGTGAGCAAATTTCGATGTTTCTATAGGAAAACCATCAGAAAACTTCATCTTTTTGTATCTTGAAAATGAATCAAAAGATTTTGGTAATTGGATATAGATATTTGAAGAAGATTACAATAGAGCTGTTGATATTTCGAGTTTTATGGCATATGGTAGCGTCTTTTAGGAACCACATCAATGTTATTTGATTCTGGCAACAAAAAGTTGAGCTAGATTCTTCCCAACACAATTTTTATTGGTCATAAGTTTTTGGAATGTAACGATTCCATGCTTAAAATTGTAATTGGAAAATTCATAGTTTTAATTTTCCAGATATATGTAGCAGCAGTAGACAATTTCAACTTTGATTACCGACATTTTTTTATTGCTCAAGTATTGCAAGGAGTCAAATTGGCTCGAAATCCAAATTGGTTGAAGAGTGCACCGATAATGTAACAAAAAAATTGGAGGTTCAATTATTATTAGATAACAAATTTCGAAGTATCACAGCGTCTGTGTCGTCAGTAGACTTATCAATGAGAGATAAGTCGCGAACAGGAATAAATTATCAATAATCTTTGTAAAAAGGACCCCCATTTTGTGAATTAATTTACATTTTCTTATAGTAAACAACCGTGAAGAACCATGAACATTGGGATTATTTATATACGTTTTGGTTAA